>CM037456.1:16709302-17966802 GCA_021014325.1 Plazaster borealis
TGGCTAAGCAGCAGTTACAGGTTGAATGGCATCTGACTGGCAACCCCGAACAAAGATATTGACATAACAGGGAGACCGCTAACATTAGGGCTAGTTAGCTCAGTTGGTAGAGTGCCGGCACGCTTATCCGAAGGTCGCAGGTTCAAGTCCCGCTTTAGTCAATTTGTCTTGGTTCAACCCCAAAATAAAATGGGCAACATTAGATAATGTCAAGTCATCTTTGACCTTTTTGGAAAGTGAGCGAAAGTAGGATAAATCTTGTGGCCATTCGCGGCCGCTACGTACAAGCCGCTTGTGGCTGCTATGGTCTCTTTAGGGTTAAATGCTTATTCTTCAACATTTCCAATGGCTGCCACCAGCCACAATCATTCTGTTTGTACGTGGCCAATAAATCATGACCATGCACTTGTTTAGAGAGTCTAGCACCCTGTCTCTCACCATTTCCAGCTGCCTTTTCTTGCTGACCAGGACCTCTAGCATCAGGTTGACTTCGGTCAGGTCCCATTTCTCTTGATCTGTAATTAGTTCCTGCAATTCACTTATATGGCTATTCTGAGGGCAAAAAGAAAGCATTAAAATCCTTAAAGTGTTAACAAATAAACTGGTGAAAAAAACTGTAAAAAGTACGACCAAATTGTACATATTGGGTGCAGATATAAAGGATATATCAGTTAGCAGAGGATTTCTTACATTGATATCTGATTAACCTACTATCAGAATATAATTTTGTTTTGACCCTTACACCGATGTGAATTAAGCACTGCATACTCAGTACTTTCCCGAGTTCTGTGAAAAAAATCCACAGGCAAATCACTCGGGTGGAATTCGAACCCATGACCTTTGCATTGCTAGAGCAGATGTCTTACCACTAGACCACCGAGCTAGGCCCGGTGGCTAGAGGCAGTTCAAATCCTATGTTTTAGCAGCAGGTACCGCAACTATTTAACATCTATTACTATCAAAACAAGCAATTATTAATATCCCCCAAAACATCTATCACACTTCTTGTGCATTTTAACTGTCACATCTTCACCAACAAAATGTTTATAAACAGTTTCAGAATATATACATACATCTTAATATATAAACAAACTTTAAACATGTGGCCTGAAGGCCAAAATCACTTCAATGTGCACAATGATTTTTAAAAAGATTGCATTAAAATATTCAAAACTTTACAAATTACAAATTACGACAAATACAAGAGTCAAGTGGCAATAAGCAATCAATACACAGCAAATTGTAAACAGTTTAGAACAGAAAAATTAAAAATGGGGAGTGACTATGATGGTCATTGTTACAAACCACTATCAGGTCCCACTTTGGCACCTACGAGTTTCGTTAGAGAAGGTTTTGTGGAATGTTTGTATCTGTCTGTAATAATAGTGGCTTATTATTTAGCGCACATATCAGTCAGTCAATGATGCTCAGGGCGCTTCAACATTCATTTTTTTTCCTGCAAGGTATTGTGGAGCTACGTTTTTAAAGTATGGGACCAATTCCTTTACATAGCACCATGTATGGTTTACAAGGTACTGTGGTGCAATATGCTGCTGATCAAACCAGGAACACCGGGACGAACCCCTTCTCTTTTCGATAAGTGCACTGGGTTCTTTTAGGTGCATTACACAACACACGGGGCCTACGGCTTAACGTCCCATCCGAAGGACGAAGCAATCATGGTTAAGTGTCTTGCTTAAGGACACAAGTGCCACACATGGGACTCTAACCCACACACTACTGAACAGAAACACCAGAGCTTGAGTCCGGTGATCTTATCCACTCAGCCACGACACGCCATCACTGCAAAAGGGAAATGCTTAAGGAAGCTTGTGCATTGGATCTAAGAACTCTAGTACAATTCTTAACTGGGGGAGAGTAAATAAAACAATTTGTTGGAATTGAATAATTTCAATCCAAAACTGTGCAATAGATTTTGTCTTCTTTCCAGTTGCAAACTCTTCATCTATTTCTTATTAACACAATGAGAATAACAAATTTAAAAACGGGTATATATTATTCCTACATCACTTACTGGTGGTGAGAGTTTCAACCGTTTCTCATCGGACTTTTGTCGATACTTTAAAACTAATTCATTTACTGTGAATAAAAAAAAAGATAGAAATTGTTCATTAACAATTTTGCAGAACTCTTTCTTTGCTTGAGATCATCTTCTCTGCACAGAGTCCAATTTCATGGCACTATTTACGCTGGAATTCTGTGCTTACAGCCCCAAGAATCACATACTTTACAGGGCGCACTGGGCTCGAGTTCGGAGGAAAAGTCCACAAGACCACTGGGCTTGTAGTTAAATAGTTTTACTGGACCAGACAATTTGTTACAAGAAAATGTCACAATTCAACTGGTTTTTTTTAAACAAGCACCAAGAGAAGATTGATCTCATTTGTCTTTATTGGTTATACTTTCATACTCAAAGTCAATATTTGAACATAATTTTTTTGGTTAAGATAAAGTGAGGTATTATCATTTAAATACACAAGACTGCTGGACTTGTCTGGTTGGAAATTTACTGGCCCGGCACTAAAAACGCTGGCCTCTGGCTTGCGGTCCAGTGTAAATTTCAAGCCCTGGCGCAGTGTGCACAGAATTCTGTGGCGAACGTCGCCATGAAATTTGGCCCACGTATATTCTGGCATATAGGTTACATTGCTAGTCACTTTTGTGGGTCCCTTGGTTTCATTGCCAGAAATATACAATAACCCTGAAGCACCCTCAACCCATCAAAATCCAACAGCATGTTTTGGTTGATTCTGTTGGAATAAGGACTGCTCTAGTAAATTGATTATGCTTTATATGGGATCAGGCATACCACCATAATCAGAGTCCAACAGTTACTGAATGGTGTTGGACTGAGGACTGCGCTAGTAAACTGATCACGCTTATATGGGATCAGGCATACCACCATAATCAGAGTCCAACAGTTTGGGTGTTGAGTTACTGCATGGTGTTGGACTGAGAACTGCACTAGTAAACTGATTATGCTTTATATGGGATCAGGCAAACCACCATAATCAGAGTTCAACAGTTTGGGTGTTAAGTTACACTGAATGGTGTTGGACTGAGGACTGCACTAGTAAACTGAATATGCTTTACATGGGATCAGGCATACCACCATAATCAGAGTCCAACAGTTTGGATGTTGAGTTGGACTGAGGACTGCACTAGTAAATTGATTATGCTTTACATGGGATCAGGCATACCACCATAATCAGAGTCCAGCAGATTGGGTGTTGAGTTTATACCTTATAATGGTGTTGGATTTTGTTAGAGCGAGGATGGCTCCAAGTAATTCACTCAATGGTGTTAGGGATGATAATAATAATAATAACAATATTAATAATAATCTCTATCCAAATTGCTTGTAGATTTTCTCCCAAGGACTCAAAAAGCATTTATAGAATTGTTTTCCAAGGACTCAAAAAGCAGCAATTAAACAGATTTATGACTTATTAACTACGCATCCAGGAAAACATCGATCAACCTTAAATCTCTGTATTTTGTTTTGGCTGTCATTATTTCCCTTCCCACAGAGCCCCTGCTCTAGAATCACTCCACTATCAGATTAACATGTTCATCTGATCAAGGATGCCTCGACTCACATGCAAAGTTTGGGAATATCTGGTCGTTCTTCTCGATAGCAAAGTTACACTTGGGACATCTGTTGCTCTCTTCTAGACTCTGAATAATGCACTTGTGACTGAAATCAAAAAGAAAAAAGTTATTTTCAAAAATTTAAGAATACACAAAAATAAGAAAGAAAAAAAAAGGAGAAGATTATTGCTAACTTACCGTCCACATATTTCTGTGCGCTTGTTTTCATAGCGGATATATGCAATTTTTTTGTGAAATTTAGAAGCTTTCTACATGTACCATAAAATACTCTTACTTCCATTAATACATGTACCTGTTACGAAACAACTGTAATTAATGTTCCCACTTTGTGACTTTGCTTTCGCAAATATGATGAACAAAATTTCATAGAGCTGTCACCGAGTTTAAATAAACTCATTCATTAAATTCAGTGGCTGGGAATTACTCATGAACAATAAACATTTCATTCAGGGTGTTTTTTGGCCGGTAACCTGTTCCTACAAAGGGACAACGTTTCTGTGCCCGACAATGTGTCTAGGTAATTCTCTGAAATCTGGCCCCCTTTTGGTAGCGTCATTTCTTAAGAGAAAAGTTGATGGAGACAAGAATGTGTTTTAAAAAAATGGAAAGTGGCAGGAGGGGAACACAAACACTAAGTACATCACCTGCAAGACTGCAGGGCTTGTACGTTACAGTATTTACTGGACCAGCATTTATTTTACAAGACCAGAATGTAATGAGAGATAACTCTCTTCACAGTTCAAAATGTGCATGTGAACTATTTTTATTTGAACAAGCACTAAAAGAATATCTCAATAATTTTGTCTTAAGTATGCATAAAGTTTAATACCCAACAAAATTGAAAGATATTTACCAGACTAGAAGTCAACATTAAACATCCTTTTTATTTTTTTTTATTTTTTTAAATTTGGGGTACTTTTAGTCAATTGAAAACACAAGACCACCTGACTTGTCCAGTCCTAAGTTTACTGGCCCAAAGCTAAAATCACTGGCCTCGGGCCTGCGGTCCAGTGTTAAATTCGAGCCCTGACCTATTGGCTTATCATTTTAAATACAATCAACAGAAATGGTCCAATTTGACAGTAAAACAAGCTCGTTAATCAGATGAGGATGATATCAATCTCTCCAGAAAAAAACATTGCCCTGGGGAACTTCCTAGAAAAGCAAATTCAATACCCCAGGCTGTCTTTGTTGTTTGCTTTAATTTAAGAGAATGTGTAGCGCCAGTTGTAGTTTTCAAATTTGTTTCCAATTACCTCTTTTGCTTTTTGCTTCATTTGTATTATTATTATTTTGTTTTTGCTTTATTTATGATTTTCATAAGTCACTTCAGTAAGTTTTTTCTACAAATGGTTTTAAATATAAGCTTCTTTTAAAGGTATTACAAAGGATTTGTAGAGCTGACAAAGTAGTCACAGACAGTGTTCATGTTTTGTGTGATCAACCATATTCATTGTACATGAAATAGCAAACCTGTGCAAAAAGTCAGGAGAAAATAGTGAAAAACCATGCACACTTTTCAGCATGTATACACATTGTCAATTTTGGTTGTATTTTCTTAGGTTTTCAGATTTAGTTTTCTCGAATATGACTTCATCTCAGAGGGAAATATGTCAGAGGGAAATATTTCACAGAAAAAATGGTTCTAGTGTGAACTTCATAATCAGTAAAATTTCGGACTAAAATTAAACAAGTATGTTTGTTATCCTCACCAATCCTGTACAATACCTTTAAAGATTTAAAAAGGAATACATTTCTTGATATTTGTTTTTCTTACCAGAAGCTGTGTCCACACTTGGTCATATGGGCTTCATCTATTATGTCAAAACAGATAGGGCTGCAATAAAAGACAAAGAGACAAGTTTAGTTTTCAGATGGCTTGGGAATTGTCACAGACCCATATTTAAAAATAAGGAGGTTGTACATTTGGGGGTTTTCATGATTGACATTATTGGGCACTTCTAACAAGAACGACAGACTTGTTTCGAAGCGACAGTTCTGTAAGGACCAAAACACATGCCAAAAAAATGTCACCGAGCATAAGACATCAGGATCCAATTTCATAAAGCATGTAAGCACAAAAACTTGCTAAGCACAGAAAACTCTTGCTTAAGAAAAATAGGTTACCAGCCAAAATACAATACAGTTACCAATGCTGTGACTGGTACCCCACTCATTTCTTGCTTAGCAAAGACATTTGCTGAGCAGAATTTTCTGCTAAACGGCTTTATAAAATTGGGCCCTGCTCTAGAATGGCAGGGTCGTAGGTTCTAATCCCACCGAGTAGGATGCCTGTAAAGTAAAATTCTGCAGGTCTCGGAAAGCACCGAGTATACAGTGCTTTTCACACATTGGTGTAAGGGTAAATTCAAAATAATATTCATTACCCCCAATGCAATTACAACATCCGCTGCTAATTACAGAATTTGAACTGGCCTCTTGGTCAGCAGGTACACTCATCAGGTAAGATGTTAAGACATCTGCTCTAGAATTAGGGGGATTGGGTTCGAGTCCAACCTGAGTAGTATGCCGGTGGATTTATTTATTTGTGATGCAATCAAGCTTAATGAGTCGTTTGTCGGAAATATCAGTATGGAGAAACAAGCTAAAACAGGCCAACAGGGATGAAATTTTCACAAATATTGTTTTTGTAAATTTTAATGCCAAAATGTATCTTAGTTTATATTAGCAATTTCCTTCCTGATAAATAACATCAAAAAGGGGTTAAAATTAGCATCGAAAGAAAATGTGCCGATGAAGTTTCAATAAACAACTCGACTTTAAACCCCCTTTTCTCAGTTTTATTCTCTCGCATCTCTTGGTGTTTCTATTTTCACAACTTTTGAACCAAAGGTGGTATCAACATGTGGTTTTAACAGTATTAAAGCATAGGTTATGTTCTTTTCAAATGTATAAAAAAATGAACAATTACCTGGGTCGACAAACGACTCATTTTGCTTGATCGCATCACATTTGTTATTAATAATATCTTTCCTAAAGTCTAAACCCATGTTTTGCGACACACTTATCCATTCCTAACATAACAAAAACCAGAATCAAACGAAGCACTTATTTCTTGAGTACACCCACACCTAACAAAATAATTGGCCTCAGTACAAACCAACATGTCAAAACAAAGAATGTTCTTTTCTCCCTAAAAGGAAAACCTGGAGGGGAAGTTTAGCAGAGTACATTTTTATCTCCTGAATACAAACCATAATAATACCCAGGATGTAAACAGCCAGAAGACCTAGCTATTCGCTATTTACAGAATCAAAACGGAACTCTCTCAATAAGGCCGGCCCACCACCCCCACCATTCATTCACGACGGCTGCGACGGCTGCGACGGCTAACAATGTTTCATTATCGACAACCAGAGATTCACATCTCTAGCTTGTGGGGGCAGAGCTCTGGCGCGCAATACTTCTATTTTTCTTTTCTTGTTCTATACTCCCATTCCTATTGAGTTGAAGAGATGGGGGGGGAATCAATTCAGAAAACGTGAGAGTGAAACACTGCGGGGCAACATTAACATTTGTGTGGGCCACATAGTCTTAGAGATCCCTGAAGCAAATTGTTCCTACATGACTAACAGTATTCATGTACACAGTATGTAATTTTTTCTTGAGAAAAAATGTCATGTTTCCCATGGACGGTAAGATTTTCCAATGGAAGTCCTCCTTGAATAATGAAAATGGCCTTGCGCTATTAAAGAAGAAATTCTAGGCCTGTAAGACCATGCACAAATGAAGCAGCTCTGGCTACAACTATGGCTGCTGTGGCAATGTTGAAGAATAGGCCTTTTCAATGATACAGTCAGTTGCCAAAACTGCCAAAACCATCAACCATCAAAGCCTAGTTGAGTTAATTAAATGTGAATAAAAATATCCTGAATTCTTTCTGCAATGTCACATTCATTAAAAAAAAATAAAGCATGAATGAATGAATAAAATTTCAACCTACAAAAAGTGAAAAATTAGTACTTCATCAATCAGTAAGTGATGTTTTTTATCCAGTCTTGACATCAGCTGATGAACGAACTGAATAATGCAATGCACACTGTGCACATGAAAGCAACATTCCCACAAGTAACACAACCCGAATCCGATTCAATTCCCACACATAGTGACTCAGACTTGAATTTGAGTCATCATTTTACCTGTGCGTACTTTTGATAATAATAATGATAGTAGTGGGTTGGGCTCACACATACATAAATAGCATGAACACCATCAGACTCGGCATGTTCTTGTACGCAAATCTACATTTTAGTTCAATTCTAACTCTGTTAATAACAACATGTATGTTTATAGTAACAGAGTCTTGTAAACAGTACAAATTCACAACAAGGTACTCAAGGCACTAGAACAAAATAAGGGCAAACAAAAACGGTTACAAAATTAGTTTTGTCATGAGGTACGTTTTGATTGATTTCTGGAATTATTGAAAGGTTTCCGAGGTTATGATATGAAGATAGCTGGTTTCTATTTGAGTTGTTAATTTTAATTATCAAAATGGTTTGGGAATAATCTGTACATCTGAACCTGTTGTGTCACCTGAAAGGAAATTAACTTTGGGTTGAACAACGAAAAATTGACTAGAGCGGGATTTGAACTTTGGCCTAAGTATAAATGTTCCAGCGCTGTACCATCCAAGTATCTAGCCATAATGTTGGCGGTCTCCCTATTTTGTCAATATCTTTACAAAATAGGGAGACCACCAACAATAAGACTAGATGGCTCAGTTAGTAGAGCTCCAGCATGATAATCCGGAGGTAGCAGGTTCAAATCCAGCTCCAGTCAATTTTTTATTGTTCAACCACAAATTAATTAAAATGTACCCTGTCAGTTTCCCTTGTGGTATATTACTTGATAAATAAAACAAACCAAAATATACATCATTGTTTATTTAACCTTCAAGTCAATCATCATCGAGTCACAATATGTCTAGATATAATTTAAGACATACATGTAGGCCTATTGTGACTCGATGATAATTTACTTGAAGATTAAAAAAACCAATGATGTATGTTTTAGTTTATTTTGTTTATCAAGTAATATATGGGTCTGAGATATTATCTCAGACCCATCAAGTTATTTCAGATTCTGATTTTCAAACAATACTTGACGAAGGATATAAATACCTACAATGTATAAACACTGAACATACCGCCATATCAGTGGGGAAAAAACGTAATATTTCCAAAAATAGCATTTACGTGACACCAAAGTTTGAAAGTGTAAAAGCATTGTATGTCGCTATTACTGTCCAGGATGTACACAAAAATCTAAGGCACTATGTAACTATGGTTTTGCACCTTAAGCATGTCTCATGCGATCTACAATATTATTACAATATTATTTTGCGCTGAGTGTTTCTCATGTGTGACACAACATTTATTACAAAAGATATGACATTTTTCGACATAAACTTCTTGATAAAAGTTGGAATCAATATCTGAATCTTATTGTTACTGATATGATGCAAATAAATGAGTAGTTTTGGATAATAAAAAAACCCTGTTATTTTTTAGTAAGGAAGTTTCCTTTTAAAAATCCAATGAGTAATATTTCTATCAGAAATACAATGCACAAGAAACTCCTCCCCCTAAAACTCGCTCCTTATTTTAATATGATAAATTAAAATTAAATACGAAGGAGCACAAAACCCCGTGCGAAACCGATAAGTCCATCACTTGTATCTTTGTTGAGTATCCACTTCTGAAGGCCTAGGGCAGACCGTTGTCCGTTGAAACACAAAGTAATCACATTGGAAATTTTATTTGAGGTGTGTACGTGTATGACCTGGGCCCAATATCATAGCTCTGATGCGCTTATTGTCAATACCGTAGATTTACATGCTTTCCTTGCCGTACGTGCAGAATTCTGTGGTAAGCAGTACCCTAAACCTGCGATCAACATTGAGCGCAAAATCCTAGAATTTTATTACAGAAGCAGTCAGCAAATTCTGACCAAAGGTACAAAGACCGCGAGCTTAGAAACAATTGAAGGGACACCACGGCAGGCCTTGAATTACACTCTTTTGAGGCAAGGACCATGGGGCATTGAAGCAATCTCCTCCATTGCCTTCCCTAAGGTCAAAGCATACAAAAGGTAAAGGCCAGGCACTCATGGAATTTATCTTTCTTCTCTTCATCAACGTTTTAGAAGAAACCTACAGGGTACTACAGTTTGGTACAGGAGTTAGGTACTGGCTGCAAGAGAGCATGGTTCAAATCTCACAACAAATCCCCCCCTCAACAGGAAATAACTGGAGCAGTCTAGATGCTTTGCCCAATTAATCTTCATATAGAGAGGTGCAATATGAGACACACGATATCTCAACTCCGGCAATTTTCACTTCTATAAATTGTCACCTCGGACGCTTCATCAACAACAATACCCCCGAGGCCCAGCACGCTGATTTACATGTGCACCTTCACAACAAGTTCCGGGTTCCGGATGTAGCAACTCGGAGAAATGAGATACCCCGATTGAATTGCAATCGAAAGATTCACCCCAGCCTGCCTATATTATTTCAGATTGATTGCCCCGGTCGGCCTACGCCGTTTGTAATGTTCTTGTTCGGCGTACACTGTGACAAGTGATTTCCGCCCCAGACTCAGGAGTGTAAACGCATTTGTGTGAAAAACGGCAGCTGTTTTCTGAGAGGTATAATTATATTCCTCCCCATCCATGCCACGCCACGCCACGCCAGGGCAACAATTACCACAAGATTAAACACCAATTAAGATGGAAATCATTGCAACTGGCAAATAATTTGTATATTTGAGAAATTAGGCCTATCTCGTACATTAGACACAATTTTTAATCCTTAATATCAAAGAAATTGACGAGACAATCCAAGGCTGGAAATTGGGGTGGAAATCCACAAGGCCGCAGGGCTTGTTGCTCAAACTGTTTACTGGACAACAATTGTTTTTACAAGACCAGAATCAAAATGAGAAAAAAAAATTCCTGACACGGCTTAGCATAAATTTAACTATTTTTATTTGAACACGTATCTCATTTGTCTTTATATCACACTCATTTTAAAGTCAACATTTGAACATGATATTACACAGAGTTAGGTATTATTATTCAATTGAAGAAAAACACAAGACCGCCGGACTCGTCTGGTCATGAGTTTACTGGCCCGACACTAAAACTACTGGCCCCAGGCCTGTGGTCCAGTGTAAAATTTGAGCCCTGCAATACTGCTTAATACTATAATAATATCTAGCGCTTGTCTCCATCACACAAAGTATCTTACTCTAATACACCAATAACTGAAGACTGCTTAATATTAAACCAGAAATTAACAGCTAAACTCCAGCTAAGAATTAATTGCTGTAGTACCACTAGGTAAAATAAGAATGTAATTTGTTTTAAAGAAAATGTGTAAAGCATAACTGCCTGCCTAAACACGACCCTCAAGGTGTGTATATGAATGCATACTTCTATAACTGAGACTTTTGAGAGTGACCCAAAGTAGGGAGTAAATAATTTACAGACATTTTAGCTAGAGTGTTCACCTACATTTACACAGAATGATATCAACCTTCAATGTCGGCAGACCGGATCTCCGAGATTTACAGTCTGAGTCCGCCACGGCCTCATCTTCTTATCTTCTTTAACAGATAACCCAAGGGCAACCAGAGAGGCTAATTCATCAACAACAACAGTCAACAACCAATAATAAGCTCCTTACTACTTGGGACTTTCAACTGATTTTTATCATTCTGTGGCCATCTTGGTCCGATTCCCTAAACACATTACTGTATAAAGCATAGAGAAGCAAGAGGACCAGACTATTTGCAATGCCAGCCTCAGTCTGGCCGAATTAGAGCTAATAAAGACAATTAATGTTCACTCTTTGTACAGTTGTGACAAATACCAAGAAAACAAGCATTTGTGACGACCTACACCAAAACCAGGCAGTTCTCAGAAACTGTGAAATGACACTATAAAAAGTGAAGACAACCAAAGCGTCAACCTTGATATCGATGTGATGTGATGTGATGTCTAAAACATTCTATGTTAATAGAAATGCTTACCTTATAGACCAGAATTAGGTGTTATTTGAAAGCTCTTATCTCTTTAATGAGCAAATAAGCCCAGTTTTGAGTTACAATGTTTGGCAGGTAGCACCTGATTTTTGGCACGGAGCATCATATTGTTTTCTGTTTATAACCAGAAAACAAACACAAAAACAAACCATTCACACTGCTTGACTGTACACATCAGTGTTCTCATTGTATGTTAATTTTGTATTAGGCCTATAGAACGCAATACACATTTATTGTACATGCACATGTATGCAATATATGTGTTTTATGAACAAACAGTCCTATGCATTTAATAAAAAGTAATGATTACAGATGTATTGTTCAGACATCAATTTTTCTACGTGCAATATGTGTGTGTTGTGTATAGACTGAGACCAAGTTTATTCTGATTGACAGTATGGTAATTATTACCATTGTATCTCTTTATACTGAGGTCCAGACATCCCATTGTAAAGGTCTATCTTATGCAGTTCATCCGCACCTAGACTGCCCAAGAATCTGGTATAATCTCTCTCCTTCAACAACCTTGGATTACACTGTCCCAAGCACTCTCAGTCCCAGTCCGCACAGGCAGAGGGATACTGGGGGGAAACAATCTAATCAAGTATGGCAAAAGCTCTCAGCAATTTGCGCATTGATTGCATTACACTGTGACTGAGCATGTGACATCCGGTAACTAAGCTCTCATTTTTACGTGGGAGTCCGTTTTACGCTGTGCTGCACAATCCTGTGTTTTTTCGCACGAAATCAAAGGGCCATGGCCTTTAAGCAAGGACTGTACTAAAGCCACTATAATGTTCTGACATTTTCCCTGTACATGTAGTATGTACATTGCAGCAGTGTTTCCCCTGTACGCTCAAATGTGAGACGGCCCACCATACTACTTTCAGTGAGCATCTCGCCCATTTTCTTGCCAATACCACCACCTCGCTGTGAAGATTTGCCATACAGGAAATACCTATCGAGATATTATCGTTTTGTGTCCTTTACTTTTCCCTTGACCTCTATGCATCAAGAAACTAACAATTCAGATCTTGGCACAATTTCATAGAGCTGCTTAAGTACAAAACGTAGCGAAGCACAACAAAACTATGCTTACCAGAATAAGGTTACCAGCCAAACTACCAGGTCACATGTACAATTTGTGACTGGTATCCTGCTCATTTCTGCTAAGCAAAAAATTGTTGAGCAGTAATTTCTGCTAAAGAAGCTCTATGAAATTGGGCCCTGGTGTACATGAAACCATTGCGCATTTGTGTGAGCATTGCATTCTTGTCTGTTCGCAGGCTGCGTCAATTTCGCTTCAATCATCAATTTAAATTTTTACCACCACGCTCAGTTCACCAGCCAGGGGAAAACACTTAACTGCAGGTACTTTAATATTTCTGAGTTGGCCTCATTTTAACATGCATTACATGATCAAATATTGTGTTTCCTGGACAACATGTATAGAGCGACCACAGGCATGATTCAGTACTGAATCCACGCACAGTGAGAAGACAGCAATAAACCAATGTCATGCTGTCCCGATCTTTGTCATGTCCCCTGTGTGCATTACCAACAAATGAATGACAAGTCTCATTCTACCAAAAAGGGGGGTCAGACTATATTGCTCTGTCAGCTTCGATTTGGAAAAACCACATGGCTGCACTGTGGTAAAAGTATAAACAGAAAACAACCAAAAAAGCATGAAAGAGTTAATTGTGAACTGTAAGTCCGCAAAATATTTACTGAGTATCCATAGCCTAAAAACATTGTGGTGGCTATCCATGCATTTTACTCCCTGCTAACCCACAATAGCTAGCTCCAGCGTTGATTTCTCACTTCTGGTAAGCAGCGCCATGAACTTGGGCCCAGGGCCCAATTACTTAATAGCTGTTTAGCAGCAAATCTAGCTTGACAAATGTATACTTAGCACAAATAAGCAAAGGATCAGTCACGACATGACAATTAGGCCGGTAGCCTGGGCCAAATTTCATAGCACAAAAAATTGCTGAACACTTTTCTGCTAAGCAGAAGTTAGCATGACACCAGTCACAAAATGTACATGAAACATGGCAATTTGGCTGGTAACCGTATTCTGGTAAGCATAATTTTATTTTGCTTAGCTACTTTTTGTGCTTAAGCGGCTCTATGAAAATTGGGCCCAGGCTTTGCTAAGCATGATTTCTCTGTGCTCAGCAAGCTTTGGTACATCTTTATGAATTCAAGCCCAGATCTGTTGTGGTACAATGCATTTTAACTGACAACGAGTCAACATCATCCAGTTACCTACTTGTCATGCTACCGGATGCAGCCAAGTGCCTCAGATGCTGGGACAATGATTTGGGACGGAAGATGAGACGAACAGAGATCTAAGATGCAGTCGCTGAAGTAATCCCCCCACCGTCTCAAAACAAAACCTCCCCAGACTTTACTCAAGTAAATCATCAACCGAGATGACGTTGGATATCAGGATTGCGAGGATGAGACAGAGCATGTTGATCCGGACTTTTGATGGAGATGACTGTTCTGTATTCATTTCAACTTTTAAGACTCTTTCAACATTAGGGCTTGGGCCACAAGAATGTTCTCTTTTTTCCAAATTGGCAGACGTCAATGAGGTAGATTACATGTACACATTTAATTAATGCTCCTTCTGGCAGTCATCGCTCATCGCAAACCAGCTTCCAACAACTCTCCGTTAGGAGACTTAATAAGAAACAACAACAATTAAAGCAAAAACATTGTTGTTTTTGTTTGTGTTGTTTATTCTTAAAATTATTAGCAAGAATTGATGAGAAGCAAAGCCCACATGTTCAGTTTGTTTTCCCCTCATTTAACTTTTACTGTAAATCTATCAGAGTTAGTAAACACAAAATTCAAAACCTGAAATGATTTGCGATGGTAACTCATACTCAGACTCGACCCAAATGACTCAAGATTTGGATATGGACTTGAGGATTGAGGACTCGAATACAAGACTTATGTTGTTTTCTAATTATAACAGTTAATTAGAAAGACAAGAAATCACAATACTGTATACAAAATATGTTGTAAATTGTTAAGCAAAATACATGTGGTTTTTAAAGTATTTGATGCGTTAATATTTACTTGTTCAGACGGAAATTCATAATTATTTATAAAACAGCTGTATCTGTAAGTGTTGTTGAATACAATACTTAAAAAAAAAATTAAAAACCAGTGGATGGAGTAAATTGTAGTATTCTAATAAACTGTTTAAAAAAATTCAAAAATGGCTTATAATTATTTGTATGCCAATCATAACAGCTACCCATAAAAACACAGATACTTGGAAGTCGCAGCACTTTATTCAACCACTCTTTAAATGTAAAGCCCACGCACTAATCCCCACCCCACCGGAAATCATCTTGCCACGATGACATTAAGTACCGTTATTTTCATTTCTCCCGATCTTTATTTTCGTCTTGCCCAGGGACTCATATTGTGCAGTATCTCGATTCGGTGAGCGCCAGTTCTGATGCAAACAGATTGTGGCCATGTAGCGCTTCAATTAAGACCAGCTCGCGACAGCACTCGGTGTTTTTTTTCCCTCGGAGTGCCTTCTCCGGAGGGTTCCAGCGCAGCGGAGCGAACAAGGCACATCCGGTAGTGAAAGCTGATGCGGGCGATAATGGGTCACAACAATTACATTGCAACTCTAAATTATATGCACGTAACTGATTGGGAATTACATACAGGAGCTTTGATGAGTCTTACAGGGCTTCCTGTCCCAAAAAGAAAACAACTATTGTGCTAACAATGCTAGACACACTTAGTGTAGCATTTGTATATATCTTCTATACATTATCAGGGCTTGAAATTAACACTGGACTGCAGGCCCGAGGACGGTGATTTTAGCAACAGTCCAGTAAACTCATGACTAGACAAGTCCGGTGGTCCTTTGTAATAATAATACCACACAGTGTAATATCTTTAACAAAAACAGTTGATGTCACATGTGACTTCAAACGTCTTTCAATTCTGCTGAGCATCGAAGTATACTATGAGTCAAATGAGATAAATCTTGTCGTAGCGCTTGTAATACTTGTTAAACACAGTTTATATGTTAAACTGTGTCACATTTTTCTCATCTTGATTTGGTCTTGTAAGAAAAATTCTGGTCCAGTGAAAAATTTGATCTACAAGCCCTGCAGTCTTGTGGATTTTCCCACCAAATTCGAGCCATGATTATGTACAGAAAGTACAACATATGAAAGGCCTAGTAAAGTTCTTCCTCTGTAGTCTATGCTGTTCACAAATAGTCCTAGATGGGAAAGGTCTGCTGCACAGTCTGCAATATAATTCTTACCTGTTATGGAATATTCATCAGGTGAAAACCACAGTTTTTAACAGGTGAGATTTAAGTTATTGATGGAACATAATTTTTCGCCCCTAAAAAACGATGCCTCTATCTCAAGGAGGTTTCTGTAATGTTTGTATGAAAGTGAAAGTCATCCAGGACTACAAACATACTTTCAAGGAATCTACAGGCCTGGAATATCATTCAAGAAAGGGAAAAAGGACGTCTGTTTTTCAGAGAAAGGATTTTCCATTAGAAAAACCAGATAGTCAACCAGAAAGATATAATAACAGTCACATGTGAAATTTTCAGCTGAATACAGTGATTACTTGCTGAGAAAACAGCAAAAAACTGTCAAGGTATTTTCACAAGAACGTCAAATCCATCCACATTTAGTGAGGTGACAGCGGGTACCAACTGCATCACTGGCTGCAGCATTTGCAAACGGACACCAACCTTCAGAAATCTGAGAAACGATTCATGCATACATTGATTCTCAGATTCAAATGTTTTTGGGTGAAAAGTTATCCAAACCATATTACTTCGTAGGAAATCGTTTCTCAAAATAGTTTTTACTATCAACAGCTGTGCAGTGCTTCTCACAAAGTAAGTTTTTATGGTCATTGTTTCATTGATTGTTGGAGTGGTTACCAATCTCAGTATGACCCTACCTTTATTTAAGAGTTAACAAATTTTATATTAGATCAAAAACTGAATAATTCAGCTCTCTGATATGATATGCAGGGCTCGAACTAGGGGGGAAAAGACTATAGGGCTTGTAAGTTACAATATTTACTGGACCAGCATTTATTTTCGAAGACCAGAATGTAATGGGAGGGAACTTTCTACACAGTTTCAAATGTACATGTTAATTGTTAACTGTTGTTATTTGACCAAGCACTAAGAAAATATCTCATTAATTTTGTCATGCTTCAATACTCAACACAATTGAAAGATATTGAAAGATATTAGGCCTACACAGTGAGGAATTTCAATAAATTGGAAAACACAAGACCACTAGACTTTTCATGAGTTTACTGGCCACCCGATGCTATAATCACTGGCTTCGGGCCTGCGGTCCAGTGTTAACTTCGAGCCCTGAATTGTCTAAGTTGTCCAAACTTGAAAGCTGGGTTTTTATGGCCATTTGGTGCTCTTGTCTCCACAGTTTCAGTGGTCTTGTCTGCACAAGACACACCATTATACACCACCTCCCCATGAACTGCAACTCCACCTGTGTATGGTAATCAACCTGGCCTTGACCTGACTAGGAATGTGACACCGTCTGCTGCACACTGGGCACTTCCCTGGATGGGACTCTCTGAACCCCATCACCTTCTCTACATGACTGAGGAACGCAGCGGGGGACAGCCAGTACAACGACTGTATATAAGACAAGTTCAGGTGTGTAAACTAACTCTGAACTTATGCATGACTATTTCCTGATAGTCCACGGATTGCTAGTCCACAAACCAATCATATCATACAATTAACGTCTTTGTGGTTATTACACTGTGTACTGTACATTGGCACACTCAAATTAACAAAAAGGGTTAAGTGTCTGTAGTGTCAGAGCTCAAAAATATAAAAATATGTTTAATTTTTTTTTAAATATAAAAATGTAGAATATATACAAAGTTATCTTATAATTACTTTTAACATTATAGCATAACACAGGCATGAGAATGAGCAATGATGAAAAAACAGGAAATCTGTTTCGTACGAAAAAAATCTGAAAAATCGAACGCCAAAAATGCATGTCCGTGGGTGATAGCGGTTTAGATAGCGATTAGATTTTCGTGACTACACAGTAACTGGAGCGTCTTGGAACCAAGACTAATGGAAGCCGGGCGGCAATTGTTAACTTGCTGTTTTTTCACGAACAGTGTGTCGATCTGCGATATACGATTACAAAGGTAAAATGGGTAAACTCACAATTTCTGATTAGAGAAGAAGGATTAGCGCAATCCAAATGTATACCCCCTACAACTCAACCCCCAAATTTTATATCAAATTCACACTGAACTCAAAGACCACAAATTTGAAAGGGAAAAAACAGGAATTCCTGTTCAAATAGGAAGATTCTCATGCCTGATAACACCTACATACCTGTATTATGCTAATATTAAAAGCAATATTTTCTGCTTAATCAGCTTATGTCCATGTAAATGTTGCTTTATATATTTTGACAACACAATGAAGAACTTCATGTTTTGTAGTACTTTTAATCTTTGTACATCCTGTTCAAATTAATCCCCAATTCTCAATTTTCAGTTAATGAACATTAGCATTTATTTCTGCAACTACAAAGTACCGTAATTTTTGGCTTATAAGCCGCCCGGCGTATTAACCGCAATGCCCCAAAAAATTAAAAATTAGATTTAGGTGTCAGCATATAAGCCGCCCGGCATAAAAACTGCAGTCGCGAGCGCACACAGGAGAGAGGCCGTGCGTATTTGCGATCCTTTGTGGCGATGTGCAGTGACTGGCGGGCGGCACATCAGTCATTGTACGTCGCCACAAAGTGCGAGTTGCGTTGCAATAAAGTCAAATTGTATTAAAGTTAACACCATTGATTGTTTTTGTAATGGTCTATTAGGATGGTCTACAGCAAGTGGGCATATTTTCTTTTTTATTGGTATCATTATTGTGACAACTGATCAACGTTGTAGCTACCACGGTCGGCGCCGGTCGGTCCTGACCGGCCCCAGCTTTAAATGACCGGGGATCGGGGATCAAATAAAAGTTAACAAACTCTGACCGGCATAAATGTATATATTATAATTAATAAAATTTTCATTGAAATAAGCAAGAAATAAAGAAAAAACTCATTGTAAACTCCTAATTAACGTGTGTATTTATTTCCGTTAAAACAATCAAAACAATTTTCTTCTCCAAAACCTGCGATTATTGCTTACATGGGCCGCTTGAATGCTGTGTGAGTTGGCAGCGGCAGCACACACAAGTCGTATCAAAGTCTGCTCTAAAAAGCATGCACCCATCTCCGGCGTGCGTTTATTATTCTGAACGATGTCTGTACATGCATTTACTATGGCAGCCGGTACCCAGAAGTAAGCCATTTTGCAATGACATTTAGCGTGTGATTTTTCTCTGTGTGGAAGGGCAACCCGACTATATTTCTTTTGCAGCTATCTCGTACCTTGTACTCACGATCGTGCCTTGTAATCGACCCCACTATATTGTGAGACATTACGGATTATATCATGGGTCCGAGGATGACAATTATTTTCAAAAGCCGCTGGACTAACATCATTTTGATGTTCAAAGTGTTCATGGACAAAAAAACCGTCTTGTTGAACAGACGGATTTCCTTACAAAACTATGGAGTAGAAATGGGATTTTTTGTGACCCATTCATCTAGGAATAAAAACGAGGCAAGGCCTTGTAATGGTGGACAAGGTTGGTGGGACCGTCCACGTTGCATAAAATGTTGGTTTTTGGTTTTTTTTAATTCAGAGTGAGTTTGGCGGTGTATGATTTTTCCTGTCTGTTTTGTATTTGTTTTTAGAATATTTTACAAACAATCTTTCTTAAAAAAATGTACGCTGTTTTTTTTCTCTACAATATTAATATGTCGGCATATAAGCCGCCCGGCGCAGGAGTTAAAAAAAAAAGGCCAAAATCAACGTATAAACCGCGGCTTATAAGCCGAAAATTACGGTATAGGAAAGGTGTGACACAAAACATGAAGTTCTCCATTTTGTTGTCAAAATATAAAAAGCAACATTTACATGGACATGATTGCTGATTAAGCAGAAAATATTGCTTAACTATTTTCTGCTAAGCAAAAATGACCAGGATACCAGTCACAGATGGTGCATGTGCCATGGTATTTTGGCTATAATTTTGTTGTGCTTAGCTACTTTTCCTGCTTTTAAAGCATTTATAAAAGTGCTTTATGAAATTGGGCCTTTGTCTCACTTACATGTATCAAGGTCCACTGTTTTTGTTGTCTTTCTGCTTCCAATACTTTCTGATCTCAGGAGGGAAATATTTCCTTCCCTCAGGGAAGGTTTGTGAAAAGAATGAGTGGCTTGGCATTCAAGGCTACTTGAAGCTTGGTTTGCTCATCTAGAGGGTCATGGAATTCGATTGGGGTGTTCAGCAAATTGTCACCAGTTTCACTGGAGACAGGCAAGTCAAAATATTAGAAAACAACATTTTAATGTACATGTAATTCGCATTTTGACTTGTGTGCTCAATAGCAACTAAAAACACTGCCGTATTAAAACTTTGTTGTGCAGTTCAGGTGCTCTCTTGTGAATACATGTAGCACATCATTCATATACCCCTTGCTAACCTTCTTAAGTCCATCGAAATCATGGAGACTTCGGATGATTTTGACGGATTGTCATTCATCTATTGCCTACATGAGGCAGTAGGAGTCCTACAAAACTCCTCTCGGTTAATTTCGAAGGACAGAAGCAGTAGGAATCCAACATAAACTCCTCTTGGCTGTAATGATTGCACAATCTACATCAAGGGAGTTAGTGATAGCAAAATGTACATGTACAAAGTGAATGGTACACACTGCACACAGGCACTGCTGCGTACAAATTCATATTTTCTGAATGTACAGTACATGCTACTCACATGTGTTTTCTGACTGCATCATGGCAAACAAGTACATGTACAACGTTACGCATAACTCCTTCAACACACACATTCCCGAATTCTGACTGGTAACAAATAAGAGTATGAACCAAAACAAGTTGTTTAAAAAACAACCTTTATCCACGTGTCCCGGTGACAAGCAAGCAGAGCCCCCCTCCCCCACTTTCCAACCTTTTACTTTGAGGTAATGCAGGGTTTACATTCAGGGCAATCAGTTGATGAACGGCCAATTTCTGACTTCCTACAGAGGAAATGACTATGAGGATTCCTGGATTGTATATAATGTACCTGGGATGGCGATGTGTGTATGATGATTGGGTGTTGCTACTGAATGCTGCTACTGTGCACTACATGATGTTGTTGTACAATATTCAAAAGTCGAGAGCGAAATTCTACAAGAACAAGATTAAGGCGGGCATGGGGAGAAAAGAGCCTTTACAATATCATGTTCAAATTCTGTGAACTTTAATTGTAGGGCTTGTATTTTACACTGGACTGCAGGCCCGAGACCAGTGATTTTAGTGTTGGGCCAGTAAACTCACAACCGGACAAGTCCGTCGCTCTTGTATTTTTCATTTGAATAATAATACCCGACTGTGTAAAATGTTTTAACAAAAAGAAATTATGTTTAAACCTTAACCTTTGAGTCTGGTTATTTAATTCTGCTGAGTATCAAAATATACACGTGTAGGCCTACTAACCCACAAGACAAGTAAGATCAATCTTCTCTTAGAACTTGTTCAAATAAAAACAGTTCTCATGTTAAACAGTTCTTTCTCATTAAGTTTCTGGTCTTGTAAATTAAATTCTGGTCCAGTACAATTTTAAGCAACAAGCCCTGCAGTCCGGTGGAATTTTCCCCCCAAATTCAAGACCTGAATTGACTTGCACACTAATACATGTAATATGTGTGTGTACATGATAATCATGAACTTCTTCTTTTTCACGTTTTTTGTATTTTTTTGCAATTAAATCATCTCCATACCGTTTTCAGAGTTGCTTCCCTTTTTGAAGAGACTGACTGCAAAATCAATTCTTTTCCCTGTTTGTGTCTCTTCTTCAACCGACCTAGATTGTCACTATAGGGGAAAAGTCTGTACATATTACTATTATAACATCTCTGTAATTTATGATCTGTCAGAGTACAGTGTGTCCATGATTTCCTATGCAGTTATTATTAGAACCACAGCTGTTTCAGCTTTGACTGACAAGAGTTTTCTCAGATGCAACTGTGGGGGTCCCATGCACACTTTACAATTTGAGATTCATCAAGAATCTTCTCAAGACTTAATTGAAATGGATTGAGGTCAATTTCAACAAGTTCACTTTATAACAAAAAAAACTGTACAAAATGATTTCATGAAGCTAAGCATGAGATGTGTACTTCTTGTCAATACTATCATTGCATTCCATAAAACTTGAACAAATGCATTAACAATGATTAACAATGATAAAGTTTGCATTAATTGCAACATTTGTATTTATTTTATGTCTTTCTGGTAATGAAACCAAGAGATCATCCCAAGCGACTAGCACTGTAACCTATAGGCCTGAAGATACATACTGTAACTATCAGAGCAGACGATGAAGAAATGTTGTTTTAGATGTGGGAAAGTTACCCGAGAAATCAGGTACGGACTGAAAACCCAATCCTTATGCTAGAATCCGTCTGAGATCAGATGGGATTCGAACCTTGGTCCACAGAGGTGAAAGGCCGGGGAAGATACCATTAAGCCAACCTGTGTACAGGACCAAGATCGAATACAAAAATCCGGCATTTACATTGCATGAAAATGGAGAACAGAGAGGTAAGGAAGAGAAAAATAGAGAAACTTGTGGTAGTATCTAATCATGTTCAAGGTTATGTTGAAATCATGTGGAATCAATGTGGATTTCAGCCTTTCCCTGCCTCCACTGGTTACAAGTTACAATGTACATCTATGTAGCCTTACATTCTAATAAAGGACTTACAATGCATACATAACACACAAATTTTGAACCTCCAAGTTTCTTATCCATGCTATAGTAAATGTAATCATTAAATTTTCTACGCTTGAGTATATTATTACAAATTGTTTGAAGGAATTCTAGGAAAATTGTGGAATAAAAGTTATCTGTAGGTAGTTTTATGGTTTTAAGTCCAATGATGACCAGATATGTTGGGCATAAGCCTGCGACCCTGCAACACGTCAGCACATTGGAATCTTCACAAAACTATGACAAAACTGTGTCAGAAACCCAATAGGGAAATTCCAAAACAATGCAAAAGAAATTCTGAGCTCTTTCAACAGCTTTCTTGGGATGAATAATCTGCCCCTCCCATCCGCTCTCAGAACAACTGACAATCATTAGGAACAAAAATTATGAATCTGCAAATGCCGGGAAGTGTAGCCTATGACTGTGTTAATTGGTGTATGATGCAGTTTGACAGTCCAAAAGAGGTTTCGACGTACCTAGTCAAACCTGTGATGGAGAACATCTAGGCCCCAGGACGATGAGAGAAAAGCATACAGTGTTACTTGCTGTGGTCAGTCGTATACAGTGACGGTATAATGTAACGGGGTAAGGCATAAAGCAGGAAGTCATTCACTTAATTACATCAGCATCCGCCACTTTATTAGTGCTCTGAAGACACCGATAAACGGTGCCTCGGTGCAGTCGCACTGAATGGAGAGCAACAATTTCCTTACATGTAAATATTAACAGATTCCCAATCAACTAGAAGTACAGTATGAGTTAAAATACAGCAAACTGAAACTCACTTTTACTATCATTGGTTCTCAATAAGGAAAACTTAAAATTCATTCGGGAATATATATAAGGTGTGTTAATTTGTCGTTATTTAGACCAGCAATGCACCTCATTTTACGGCTAATGCAGAAGTAAAATGCAAATTTGCAAAGTACATGTAGTCCATAATTAATGCAGTCAGTTCAATACACATTTGTGTTTGGGTTGCCACTTTCGTTTCATGTTTGACACTCCCCTTTGCACTGAAACAGGTATTGTGCACCTTTTGGTTTGGGGCATAAAAGCAACGGGATGGGTTAGACAAGGGAGAAATTCCTCAGATATCTTCTTAACAAACAACCACTGTACACATTGTGTACACAAATACATTGAGCTCCACACCTGACTTGATATTTAAGCATTTGTTTTCCAGTCTTTTCCAAGTCAGAGGTCACTCAATCAATTATCACTCAATCAATTATTTCTTTTAACGATATCGCTTCATACAAAAAAGGAACAATTGCACTGGTAATCCACTAATACATGTACATGTACATGTATTACTATTTCTATCCCACAATTTTTCTTCAATAAAGCTAGAACCTTTACCAAGAAAATACTGACACAAGTAGAAAGTCTTGTTTTGTTTCAAAAAGATGAACATTGAATTCTAAAAGGTTAAGATTAAATAGAGTGGTTGAACGTAACGCTTTAGGATGGTATGAATACAATGGTGTTGACTTGATATTTGGTGTCAATGTTACATCCTCACCTCGGTGACATACCACCATGTATGGTAGAATGACAAATACATACATCTTCAACCTATAAATGTTCCAACATTTTGAAGTATATCTTCCTTATCTACATGATTGATAGGTAAACTGTTTCAACATTTTCAAAATGTCTCTATCTTGTCATACTTTGTTCCCCAGCCCATGGAATGACCCACACACCAAATTGTTTGGACTTCGATAAGATTGGAATGCCTGTCCCAGTGATAACCAGTTGCCTACAGCCCTCAGTCCTCCTGAATCCTATATTTTGGCAGAGGATTTATAAGTTGTTGTTGTTGTTGGTTTGTTTTGTTTTGTTGGTTGTTGTTTTGTTTGTTTTTTGTGTTTGTTTTGTGTGTGTGGTTTTTTGTTGTGGTTTTTTTTTTTTTTGGGGGGGGGGTTACCATTGTGTTAGCCAGGGTCTGGGAGCTTTTGGACACCCTGTTTTAAATTTGGACACCCTGTTTTATCTGTCATTTAAATAAAAATGAATTGTAAGTGAACAATTTGGACACCCAGTTTTTAAATTTACAGCAAATTTAGACACCCTTTTACCAAATCCGGCTAAAACCTTGACCCTTACAATCCCAATTCCTTCATTCTCCATACCAAACTTTTTATAATATATATTTTGCAGTCTCCATGCTCAGGGTAATAATTTTGAAGGAAATAATTTAATTTAATTACCATAAAATTATTATTACCATCAAATTATTTTAAAAAAGCAAAATGACAATTTTACCGTACAGTTTTTACAAGGCCACTGTTGATGCCACTGCAACACTAACACTAACATCATCTTGGCCACAACGTAGTTACACCCATTATGTTATTTTTCATGATACACTTCATGGATTTTTTCAAAATTGTGTATTCAACATGCGCGTAACACTATATGCAAGGTACAAAACAAGGAAAATGTAAACAAGTTCTTCAAATAGACAGAGCTGGTTTTGAATAAACACAATATATTATAACTGCAGTGTAACCTTACATAAAGTGGTGAGTCATGTAAGTTTACTCAGTTGGCACAACGATTTGATCATGGTATTATTTCATTTGTTCAAAGGCCCAACAAAGCAAATACCTTGTCTTTTCAGTTTGTTTTTAAAGGTGAAAACACAATAATGGCAGACCCGGCCCCCATGTAAGGATAGGAGCTGTCCTAAAATGCATACATCACTCCATACTCCAGTCTAGAAAATGAGTCGAGATGGCGCAATGTAAAGTACTCAATACTAAATTGTCTTGACTGATAATTGATACAGGTGTACCTGGCCGGGCCCCATGCAAAGATAAAGTGTTAGTACCAACCAATTCCATTAAAATCAAGCAACCATATCATGGATTATCAAGGATTTGAAGAGGTTACTGTAGGGTTTTATCCATGTAGGCTTTCAATTATAGTGTTCATTTAATAATCTTGTCATATCAAAGGCAATATTAAGCCTAGTTGACTCCGAATGTTAATCGAAACATACACATATTTTAGTCATTCACATAATTCAATTGATATAATTTATGTAAAACTGACACACCTATCAGGTGAAGGTCAATTTCACCAAGTGGACCGCAAGAAAGGTTTCGATCAAATATATCACAAAGGTTTGCCCCCGCATGGTTTATCCCCTTTAGGCAAGACCAACAATAGCATCGCACTTTCACTATGGAATGCTTGTTTCTCTTTCCATTTAATGAGGTCGCCCCACCAAAAACGAGAATGACACAGCCTAAACATTTCAAGCGTTTAACAATTAGTTTTCCACTGGAAGGCTCTCTTTGTTGTATTGTACAGCAGTGAGTCCAGGGACCAATTTACAAAGCACGAAATTTTTCACTCATCATATACAGCTAACAAATTGTGGAAAAATTTGTGGGAAACCATTCCAATACATGTCATGTGTAATAAATTGTTCTACACGTACTGTACATGGCGCAACTATTTAGTGCTTTTACTTGTTTACGTTTTTTACTAAATTTGATATTTTAGTGTACCGGCATATGTCTATAATTACCTTTTTACTGTATTTCCTCTAAAGTTTTAAAACTGTATGAATTGTTTTTATTCTTCAAATTTTTAAGCGCCCAGGAGCATCTGTGATGGATCGACGCTTACTAATGCTATATAAATTGTCATTATTATTATTTTAATTGTTTCATTTTGTAACTGTATAGCTCATGTACATGTAGGTACATGTAGCTACATTTATAATAGAAAATTTATTCAGAGTTCAGGAAATTACCTTCAAATCTGAGTACATTAGCATGACATGAAAATCGTTCAAGGTTATAACACTACAGACCTGAAATAACATGGAGGTCACGGAGGCCATGGCCTCTGATCTCTGATGCCCTTGTCTTGTCCTTGGTGCCCCTTTAAAAGTTTCCCATAGACTTTCAGATTTTCCAGGGTAAGCGCCCTTTGCAAAATAAAAACAGCCTTGCCCTTTCAAAAAACCATTTCCAGGCCTGTTATTACATTGTTGGTTTGTTCATAGTATGATTTCAATGTACATACATGAACTGCATGCAGAAGTATTTGTTTTAAAACCACACCAATGTGTGATAAGCACTGCAGGAAAAAATACTTCTATAGGTACTTGGGTGGGATTCGAATCCAAGGTTGCATTCTAGAGCAGATATCACTAGACCACTGAGAGTGCCTGTTAATGAGAGGCCAGTGTAAGTGCCTGCACTTTATGGCGTGTCATGGCCTAGCGGTCTAGTTCACAGGACCCAAGCTCTGGTTTGTCAGCAGCAGAGTGTGGGTTTGAATCCTGGTCATGACACTAGTGCCTTACTCAAGTGCTTCGTAAAATAATTGCTTGGGGGTGCTTTCATAACTACGCAATAGAATGAGGGCATACGCCCTCTGTTGGCGAAGGGTAATTGTACATTACGCAATAACATACACAAAACACTTGTAAAAGACTTGAGAACACAGACTAGTGACCTATGCATGCTCTATAAAAACAAATTCCCCGAAATGTTAAGAAACCGGCACTGGAGTGCGTGCTCTAAGGCCGTGACAATACAGCACTGGTCATCGGTGGTTCGTACCTTGGACAGTAGCATGGTCGGTGACGCATATTTCGTCTGAAACTTTTTTTAATGAAACGATTAGTTTATACTATAAATTTAAGTTTTTGTTTTTTTTTGTCCCATTACTGTACTGACACCAATGAGGCACATAGTGTTAGCCAGAGGGGTGTATGGGTGTCTTTTGGACACCCAATTTAAATTTCCAGCAAATTTGGACACCCTATATTACCAACTCCTGGCTAAAACCTTGATGAGGTAGAGTGTAATTTGTAAAGTCAACTTTCTTACAAGATCAAGAAGATCATGTAGATTTCAGATCATTTAGATCTGGATCTGGATGTCTACAATGCAGGGCTTGATTGAGGCACATAAGCATCGGATGAGAGACAACGCAGGTATGTTTTGTTTTTAAAGTGATGCAGTGCAATCTGCTGCCAACTTTAATCATCTATGCCAGAAACCTCGAGAAAATCCCTTCCTTTGGCCTTAACGATAAGTGTACTACTACGAGGTTCCTATGATACAAGCATTACAGTACACAACGCACCAGATCTATGGCTTAATTTACGTCCCACCTGAAGGACGAAGCAATAATGGTTAAGTGTCTTGCTTAAGGACACAAATTTCAAACTCACACTCTGCTGATTAGAAACACCAGAGCTTGGCCATGACTAACTAAACAATTTCCTTGACATGCCCTGAAAGAGCGATTTATTGTTTACCTTAATTAAAACAAAAACAACTGTCATTTCCAGTCACTGGTACAAACAGACAATGAGATTGCGCAATCATACAATAATCTAGTTTACTTGGCTTATGGTTGTATATAAAGAGCCCTCTCTTGATTTTTTTTTGGTCCCAGTTCATGGCAAAACCAAATTTCTATGTTAATGGGAAGCAATTGTAAAGACCAAGGACAAAATTAACAAAACAGTATGATGAAGACCACAACAACAGTCTGACAGTAGAAATGAATTGATTTGACGGCCCCAAAAGTATGCACTAAACAACTCTGCATCCGCTATAACTTTTCAAAACAATCAAAGTATCTCATGTTTCTTGAATTGAAGACAGTGTTGTTTGGTGACTCAACATTTCGATTCATTACATCCTTTGGTAAGTTTTAAGAATGATATATGGCTGGCTGACAATGGAATACAGGCCTGCAGAGCAGAGCTGTCTCTCCCTGGAAGCCTCGTCTTGTCAACATTTGACGAGCAAGGTGACCGCTTTTGGTGCTTTATATCTCTAAACCCGCAAATACTATAGCCGGCCTAATAAATGTCACAATAACGAACAATTTCTTTGCAATGCAAAAACATTAATTTCGGCATAAAATATAAGATGTGTCTTTTTAGTAGTGTCTTACAAAAATTACATTCAACATTTACAACCTCAGCTCATAACCAGCATACATACCACAGAAAATCATTGTCCTTATCCTCGTACGAATTGTGAACTCCGTTGTAATTGTAGACGGCAGGTTGCGATCTTTTCCGTCGCTGTCTTGCGGCCGTCTGCCGGTTGTTACTGCTGCCATGACTGCTACTGCTGGTGCTAGCCATTTTGACCTCCCAAACACGGCCCAGTCCGTTTTGGACAACTGTAACCAAAATCGTTTTTCAACTCAGTTTGAGTCTCTGTGACTCTACCACTAGTCCAGTATTATCCTAAAGACTCTAGCAGACATATGCAGTGCAGAATTCAGCTTACAATGATCCGAAATGGCATGTTTTGGCTCTGTTTTGAAAGGCTGTCATGGTGTACAGTCACACTTCTTGACAATGCGGATGTGTAAAATGCATTAGACGTTGTTCGTGTGGTGGGCATGGGACGTCGTGTACATACACTACACACTGCATATTACTCGAACTAGCTGCTGTGCGCATGCGTTGCTTTTACGTGGGAGGGCATTGTGGGAATTCCAGGGATCTGAAAATGAAAAGATTCTCCAGTTATTACAGTTTTTGGCAATTTAAGTTTTTATTCATTTTTAGTTATTGGGGGACGACTGCATTTAAATTCCCTTGATATTGTTCACATAGAACTATTTGTTTAAAGCTATTATTTTCTTGAATTTTGACGACCATATAAATAAGAAACAAGTGAAATGAAATGAAATTCCTTCCTTCTTGCTTGTCCATCCCGATAGAGAATTGTCCATGGTTTGTTTGTCCAAATAGTTACGGGGTCCAAACCAGTTTTTCCAGAATAATTTTCTCAAATAACTTCTGACTCTTTTCAACATTTATATAAAACTAGGACAGCTTTGGTTGATGAATTAGGCAAGATTGGGAGAAGGGGGTAAGCACCAGTGGATTCCATGTGAAATCATGGAGGTCACTCTCTAGCTACCCCCCCCCCCCCACCCCGCCATCCACTGAAACACATCAAGGGTATGCAATACCCACCAGAGGTTCCTTCATCCGTGATCGCTCATTCATGTAAATGAGCAAATAAACTTAGGAAATTCAATTATTCTGTCCTACAAAAAGCACTTGGTTGATAGTTTTGTGCTTTATTGTATTATCCTTGCTTTTGCATGTAACTCCTTCTCTTCTTAGGCTCGCCGGTGTAGGCTACTTGAGTCCTATTTCTACCTCCATGCTTGAGTCAAAGTCCACTGTTACATTATAGCGCCCTCTTTCGGTCACTTTGAACTGAGACTTTTGAAGAAAACAGTTTTCTTACAGAAAATGTTATGTTTATAAGTGTCATAGTTTACAATTTGACTAAACTGACAAGTTTTGAATATAAATTTTGTTGGATGGTTGTTTTCATTATTGAAGGTCCATAATCTCAAAACTTTGCATGACCAAACTCTGAGCGGTGTTTATTCATGGTTTATTTAAGTTCAGTTTACAGTATTGAAAGGTATTCTAAACATCAATTTAATGTAATTTATTTATTTAAAAATGTTCATCAGGAATCCAACTTATAATGCGTGTTCATGACAATGCACATTAAAAAGGGGAGTTTTCCGCCGAGCAGACGACAATACCCCCAAGGAACTTTTTAAGTCGTTTCTGTTCTCCCCATAGATACAGTTGTCTGCTGCCCTCTTGCGCCAAAGGAGTAAAGCCACTGGTACCCATGGCACAAGTTACCATTGCGTACTAGTAGATTTGGTCACCGCTGAGAAACGGTGCAGGAAAAACCTTCGGATTTTAGCAGCAAAAGTTTATTATTGTATTGCAGACACAGCAAACGGACTTGACAACTCAACATGGAATCGTTGGAAAATAGTGTCGAGCAACCGGTGTCATTGACAATTTCAGACGGCCAGCAGTCAGCCACAGAAGAAGAGAGGAAAGTTGTGCAAGAATTCAGCTATCTTCTTGAAAAATCTAAGCAGCTATTTAATGGGCTGAGGTAAGAAACAGCGGCAATTAACAATGTCATGATTGTGTTTGGTTTGTCCTGCCTGCTCTGTCAGTGTCACTGTGTACGTTGACATCAGTTACACTTGACTTACATAGTGCTATTGATTACCACTAATATTATTAGCCACATATCATGTTAAACGACGGATTCTGCTAAGCAACGACATTATTTAAAATAATATGTGTTTACACTTTTGCTGAAGTGAATAATGTTGTTGAAATTTCGTTCATATATTCATAATGTCCAAAAGCTATCAATCTGTCAATGATCAGCCGGTTGAGTTCCAAAATCAGGAAAAAGTGTTTGTGAAACCATAATTCTATTTCTAGTTCTACCTCCATGGTCAAGGTGAAACATTGGGAAAAAAATGAAATTAAAATTTATATTGAATTAGCATCAAGAAAGTAATCCTTCATACAAATTATTGTGCTAGTGCACTACTGGCTTAGCAATGTGTGGAAATGTGCTGGATTATGGGTATGCACATAAACCTTAAGATTTTAGAGATGGTGCACATCTTATTTTTTCATACGACATATAATCTTATATATATAAAAGTAGTTCTTGTTGACCTCAATCCTCATTCTTAGGGGATGGGTAGTGTACCCTATCAATAACTACACAACCACAGCCAAGCAAAGCATGCTGGGGTAAGGAGATACTTCATAGTTCATGTGCGTTTTTTCTGCACCTCCTGTGAAATGCATGCAGTCCACATAATTCATTAAAAAAAACAGAAAAAAACCTGAAATTTTTCTTTCTTTCCTGCAAATTCATTTCATATGCAGATTTAAAAACACTCGCACCCTGAGCACAAAATATTCACCTAGTTCAGTATCATAAATGTGGTTTTTTAATAATATTTTCCAAATTCACTTCAAAATAATATCAAAGGAGTAAAAGTTGCAAGGAATATGGATGGATTTTTAAGCATCCAACAGACACAAGGGAGAACAACACTTGCAATTTTGTGATTATTTTAGTGAAAACTGTTTACCTGGATGTCGGCCAAAGTGAAATCGTTGAGTTAGGTCTATGGTGAAAGTCCAACCGGGACTATCGACTGCTTGCTGATTGCTGAAGTACTTCTACATTCTAACTGTCAGTGCAGCTGACTTGCTCAGACGTTCAGCATAATACAGTGCACAGAGCACCTGTAGACATCACATGTTATGTAGTACATGTTTAAATATTTGTAGCCTTCAAGGTTCAATACCTGCATCTTTTAACAGTTACAAATAAATAAGCTGTAGTTCTAATTATAAATTTGAAGAAGTTTAGCGAGGAATTTTTAAGATCCCTGTTTGATTGATTTCACATCGGGCTTTCATCCAGCAATGTTGCACAGTAAAATATTGAGACTGAACATGTTTTGTGCACACTGAATGCTAATATTGAGGAGCGATTGATGATTTTTGAGTAGCAACTGATACTCTCTTAGCATTTTGATACATGTTTGCCACTCAAAGGAAATCATGCACTGAATGCTCAGCACTACTTTCACTCTATTCACGTATCCTGCTGAACACAATTGCAAAATGATGTGACAACAATGTGAGCAATAGTTCAAACGACATGTATTCTCTTATCTGATGCAAATCAATCCTAAGCTTTTAGTGAACTGTAAAACATCCTGAATGTGTGGACTGGGGAAACCACAGTTAGCCATGACTATTTTGTGTGCAAGTGCAAGAGGTCAACCATGAGGTGTCGACCTTTTAAAAAGTATGTAGTCTGAACATCATGTGAACAACACCTTTTCAGAGCCAACACTCCCACAAAAGAGTTTTTACACATGGTTGTTATCGCAAGTTTACTAATTATTTATAGTTACTTCTTACACTTAAATGCATTTTTGAAAGTGAGTTAACTAAAACTCTTCACAGTTCACTTCAAGTGATTTTACTTGTTCGTCCTTTCATGCTATTAGCAATAAAACATAACCTTGTGTCATGACCTGAACTTGGTTTCAGTCACCTTTTAATCAATGTAATGCCCTACACATTCTGACTTTTGTTGTTGTTGTTTTTGTTCAATGGATTGAAATGCTGTTCTCATGTAAAATGGCCTTGTGCCTACATAAGTGAAATTGCAGACCTAATGCTATGAAATTGATTGACTTTCCCTTTTCCATGGTCATTCTTTGTTTTTGTATTTGGCTATCCAAGAGAGCCTCTCAGCATCTATGTACATGTATGTTAAGAGGGTTTGCCCTTAACTCTTTTAGTGACTGGCCCAGGACCAAGGTAGCTTGTCATTTCACTAGTCTGTCAGCTTTTTCACTAGTCCTTATTTGAAGAAATAAGGATGCTTTTCAACATTGAACTAGCCGGACCACTTGGAATGAATTTTGACTGGTCCCTGGGGCTTTTAACTAGAATTTGGCTAGCGGACCACTGTTAGCTAGTTAACTCAACATAGAAACCTTTTTGAGTACGACAATATTGCAGGCATGATACTCAATCCTACGTTTGATCTGATTTCTGAATTTTAGGTCTTAAGAAAATTCAGCGAAATTGTCATTAAATAGCCTGAAATTCTCAAAGGTCAGCCCCAGTACTCCACAGAATTGTCCTACTTTTTTTTCAAAGGCCAAATGTCATTTCTGATATTATTACTTGTTTATGACTAATTGTTGTCCCCCATTCCAAGCATAGTCAGTACCACATCCATCAAGCTCGTGGACAACCAGAGGACAGGGAGAAAGTTTTATATATATTTTTAATTACAGAAGTAATTGTCTATGGTCCAAAACATACCCAATGTACAATGATATAGTTTTCAATTGTAAACAAACTTGAATCTTCAAAATCACTATTCATTAAAAATAACCAACTATCCGAATAATTTATAATTTGAATCAATGTTTTCATTTCCACAGAGATCTCCCGCAATATGGACACAAGCAGTGGCAGTCATATTTTGGCCGCACTTTTGATGTGTACACAAAGCTCTGGAAGTTCCAACAACAAAATAGGTAAGCGAACAAAATATGCCTTTCTTTTGACAAGTTTAACAAAGTGGTCATAAATGGTGGCCATGGTATTAGACAGATGGCTGGTGTATTTAGGGCCATCTGCCTCAATTTGGAAAACTTTGGTGCACCCTATTTCATCTTTCACGTACATTTAGTAAATAAGCCATTTATGAGTTAGATTTGAATGATGTCTGGTACAATTTCTTGTTCGATTATAAGTGAATGCTCAATTTGAGTTCCTAAGAATAAATCCAGTGTTACCGTGTCACTTGGTTCCTGCTAGCTTTATGGCATTGCAAACCTAAAGATGGGCAAAGCCTGGTACCATTGTGGTAAGGGAATGATACATTTTCATTTCGAATTGTGTATGGGTGTTCACCGTCTCTTATGTAACAACGCACAAGCTTGTCAAACCATTATTGGAACTGTCTCTAGTCTGAGGAATTCAAATTTAAGCACACAATCGAGACTATTAGTATTAGCAAGTCATTGTACCCAGATATTATTCAGATCTAAGTCGTAATGGCTATTTGTAGTCAAAGGATTTGGTTATCCTGTATTTCATATTAAAGCCGTATCCGAATTGGCGGCTATGGTTACAACTTTTGCTAAGGTTGTTTGCTAAGGTTGTTGCTAAGGATGTCCCAGACTTAACACATGATGACGTTACGATCCAGCTGTAACCATATAGCCGAAGTCTCCAATTCGGACCTTTGTTCCTAAATTCTGGCTCAAACTTTTTAAGAATCAACAGATGAAGCAAACTTTGTCTTGCTGTTTTGGGCAATATGTTTTGCTGGTCATGGGTTTGAATTCCACCTGAGTAATATTTCTGTGGATTTTTTTCTGCAGGACTTGGGAATGCACTGAGTATAAAACCAAAAGTGGTATACACCGTGTATTTTGTAGCCGTAGCCATAGTCGTCAACCTTTTATGAAATACAGGGTGTCCAAATCATTTTTTTAGAAATAGCCATTATGATTTGAATAATATCTGGTACAATCAGTTGCTTAGTCTCAATTGGTGCTTGTATTCGCTTTTTATGTCTAGTGTGTGTGATAATGGAGCGGGGGGGGGGGGGGGTGTACAGTTTTTATGTGTTTTTTTTTATTTATGTCAAAGGGGGTTTCATTTCTTAGATGTTTTTCAATGTATAGGAGGAGGGTTCCTATGATAGTCTAGGTGCATTTCAGTAATGTCATTTTGATGTTTTACCAAATTAATATCTCTGTTTTTGTAATATTTTTTATTTGTATTATGTACCCCCCGTATTTCGGTGTTGCTATTTTATATCTTCTATACTTTTTAAGTCGTCTTTCTTATCTTGTAATGCCACATAATTTTGCTGCTAGTTGGTTTAAAAAAAGAAAAGAACTATGAATGAATGAATGAAAAAAGAAATTGCTTTTCACTAGGACACACCCACTTCTTCCTAGATGAGATTACTATTACATTGTAATTACATGTACCAACAAACTGGTATTTCCCCCCATATGTTTGCAGTCTTATTATTTCAAAGGCATGTTTGTGTAATCAATTTGTCTCCCACTAAATTTAGCATGATGTTTTTCGCTGAGGCAGATTAGCTTGAGATTTACCAATATTGTAGAGGGAGTCCCATTTGCAGAATTTCATTAGGCTAGTTATTAACTTCTTATTCTTATCACTCATCATGTATGTTTCAAAGGGGGGGTCCTTACCCTCGAGGTTTGCTTGCTGTATGATCTAAGTGAGCTGATGCAGGGATTATGTGCTATTAATGAAGCATATCAAGGGGCAGGGTTGTACTAACATATTTAGGTATCACCGTCCTCGGGGGAAATTACCCCTCTTGCTAACTGAGTTAAGATTATCCTCCTAGTATCAGATTCTGGTTTACCAGTGTACAATGTGTGGAACCATTCGCACTCTCCGTGTTGTCAGAGATGAAATGAACCTTGTTGATGTGTGGAGATCCATCTGGTCTGTCCATGGAATGAATCTTGTTCATTCACACACTGTAGACTCTGTGTGTAGCTGAAGGTACACACTTGTAGTATACATGATTGGTTGTCAATCTTGTAAAAAGATTCGGCTATGCAAACTGCTTACTAACATAAAATAACCTGTGGTATACAATGTAAATGCAAACAGTGCTAATGACCTTTCTCGAGTCTTTCTCAAATGCTAAATCTTATTGACCCTTTGCACTGATATCACATGCAGACACTCTGCCATGGACTGCCTTTTTTGAGTTAAATGACTGTAAAGAGCACACATGTACCACACATGCATTGCCTTATATGTAAGATGTGCACTGCACATTTAAACACATCAGCAACCTGGCTTCCAAAATGGCGCACCCAATATTCATCATGGTGATGACGCCGGGTGAATCGAGTCAATAGATGTGATGTAGGCGAAGTAGCAAATGTCATTTCTATCAGAAATGATACATTATGCAAATAAATTGTACCCGAACCCTCAGTGCCTTATTAAAACATGAACAAAACGTTAACCATTATTCAATATTTTTGTTGAAAACATTACAGACCTTTACTAATTTGAAGAAATTGCCACAGGTTGGTAGTATGCAGGTGTGTTTAAAATCAAGGACTAGATGACAGAATTGCTTAAATGTATTCTTCCAAAAGCCAATAACATATTATCAGGCCTGGAGATAAACAAAGGCCAAGGAGGTCGTGACCTCTGTTGCCGTGGTCCAGGTCCCCCTTCAAAAATTTCCAAAAGACTTAAGATTTTCCCAAGATGGAAGTGCCCTTTGCAAAATTAAAATGGCCTTGCTCTTTCAAAGATAAAATTCCAGGCCTGTATATTTATACAGTTTTTTTTCTAAAAGGAGACAGAGAAATTTACTTAACTGCAGCTTTGGATCATAGAGGGAACCAACTTACTATGCAAACCCTCATGCATACATTGTATGACTACTAGTATTATAATCCCCTTATTCATTCAGCAGATTTGTAAATAAAGAAAACACAGCTTATTCTCCGATTATGTTAATTTATTTTATGCAGACTTGTAATTCTTTTACAAACAAAATGTTAGTGTTTGAATAAGTATGGAAATTTTCCAAACTGTTTTGCATATCACACAATCCAATAAAGGAATTTACATAATTTGAGCAATAAGCATTAAATCCTCTTCAGTTCATTAAAAAATAAAAAATTGTTCTCGGTTCTCTAATGACTAAGTGAAGATAGATTTTTGATATCCTACGTACTTTTGTTAGCACGAGGCGATAGAACTAGAGAAGATACCTGGGCCTTCATCAAGGGTGGCACACATTCACCTGAACCTCATCTTCGTTTTATTCAAATCACATTACAGCCAGAGGGGCAAGAATCATCCCCGCCCATCCACACTTTCTCATTATTTCACGAAAATTGACGCTCGTTGTTTTTCCTTTGCGAGAACCCTTCCGGGGAGAGAGCAGCTCGGATTCGGACCCCAAGGGTGTAAGTGGCAACACCAAATGCACGCTTGTGGCTCCTGCAGAACGCTAATGAATGTCTGAGCTAGTCTGTGTACGAGACCTAATCTATGCAATTATTTGGAAACATGATGTCTAAGTGCATTTGCAGAGGCTGATCTCGGTTGTTTTCATCAGGTGCGGTCTGTTCAAAGTGTAATGGCCGAAACTGTAACCGGGCCAGAGAGCTTTGCCGATTGGACAAGGAAGGCAAATTAAGATGGTTCATGCTAAACAAAATCTCAGTATTATCTGGATGTATTTTTGAGGTCCCTGATTCTAGAATCATATGATAAATACCTCATAAAAAAATACCAGTACTTTTTTTTGTAATTGCTAATCAAGATTACAAAGTAGAAGGACATCATCCACTTGAAGAAAGAAATGGAAATGGAAATTAATAGAATTGTTAGACACAGCTGCGCCCACTGCTTATTGCCACATTGCACGACACCTTAATGTGATCAGGAAAAAAGGAAACATATTGTGCTCATCTTCCAGGTGCAGTCCACTTTTGATACGTAATCCCTCAAAAGAGAAGGCGACAGGATCATCATCCAGGAGTTGTCGATGCAGAATCTGCACCACCAGGTTTTTCATGCCAGGAAGTTATAGTATCCAACTGTAGTCCACCGCCAGCTTTAAATTGAAATTGAAGTAAAAGTCTTTGTGATACCGGAGAGATTTAAAATAAATTGGAAAGAATGAGAGAGAGTGGCAAAAGGCATAAATCTCCATAAGAAGTATTACAGTTAACTTTACGGCAGATGGATTTCCTTCCATTAAAATGTAAATCGGTTCCATTGCAGAGCTAAGCCAGATCCTGTCTTTATACGCATTAAAGTTCAAGGACTTCACTAAGAGTTGGTTATTTCCACTTTTGTGGTCAGGGGATGCTGACAAATGGGTTAAAGTTAAGAAAATCAAGTATTATACAACTTGAAGAATTATGTATGTTTACTGGAAATTGTGTGTTCTAGGTTTACATGGCAAAGTGAATATTAATAGACTGTGTAAGTCGTATGCGTATTTGCGTGTCCAAAACGAGAAAACAACTCGAATGAAGATTACCTTTTTCTATGAAATCAAATCTTCTTTTAAATTTCTGTTTATATAAAATTCTGGAAAATAAAAATATCTCATTCAGATATTTCATGAATAAATTTTTCTTTCCCAACATTATGATATAACTGTTATAGCCATAAACTCAGTTAAAACTAAAGTATTTGAAGAAACAGAATCACACACATGTAAAACTCAATATGGTTGGGACCAACTTGGTCGCAGAAGTTTTTAATATGTGCGAGACTTTTGGACACGTTTGGTAACTACTCAAAATATATATTAGCATAAAAACTGACTTGGTAACGAGCAATGGGGAGCTGTTGATAGTATAAAACATTGTGAGAAACGACTCCCTCTGAAGTAATGTAGTTTTTGAGAAAGAGGTAATTTCTTACTAAAATATTTGAATCTGAGAAAGATTACAGGCCTGAAGCCTTTCTCAGGCATCGGAAAGCACACAAATTTGTGCAACAAGGGTGTTTTTTCTTTCTTTATTTTCTTGCAACTTCGATGACCAATTGAGCCAAACTTTTTACAGGTTTGTTATTTTATGATATGTTGGGATACACCAAGTGAGAATACTGGTCTTTGACAATTACCAAACGTGTCCAGTTCCTAAACAGTCTATGTAGCTCTATTGATGTTGGAATACATTTACATGAATACACATAATGAGAGTGGGGAAGGCATGTATTGCTGTGTGTGACTAGCTACAGTCAAGGGTACTCCTTTTATAATGGTTACAAAGACATCGTTATGAAAAACAGAGAATATTACGAAGCAAGTCTTTGCGGATCTCGTGTTTGACAACCTTAAGTACTTTTTAATAGATTGATAATATAATGCTGAAATTACTCTTTACATCAGGCTAAAACAAACATGTTTAAAAAAGAAATTATGATCATTGCAGGGACATGCACAAACAAAATAAACTCTCTGTATGTATTGATTACGGCTGTGCACTTCTATTTTGTGGATGTTTTTACAAAACAATTGTAGCCTGAACAATATATTTTGTAAGCAATGATCTGCCGATGGAAAATGATATTCATACAAAACATAATTAACTGTTGCCATAGGGGGCTCTTTGTGGAAAGTAATCTTCTTAGGAAATATTAGCCCTTCTGTAGCAAACAAAAAACCCTGAGAATCCAAAGCCTCGCTGAACTGAACTCACCGACATTAAGTATCTCAGAAATCTTAGATGCTTTCACGAGTGAGGGCAAAAACCAATCCAACACACTGCCTCATCAGGCTCCTTAAGTCGGCCGGCCCCGCGGACAATTTCCAAGATTAAAACTACGCCATAATCCCATGGATTCTCTCCAAATTCCACCACAGAGAAAGCAAAATATAAATATATATATTTTTTATTTTTATTTTTTTCTGGGGGAGGACAGAGACTGCTGAAGACTTCCTGTTGAAATTTAGAATTTGATCACGTTGGAGCAATATAATGCACCCATCAACATGCATAGTCTTTCCCTTGTCATGAGAATGATAATGATGAAGTTGATGATGAAATCCCATCCCTCAGTACATGTAAGTGCATCTGAGCTGCGTACTTGGAGAACTCATGCAATTTCCTCGTTGGCCACATTCCAGAACTTGAGCTTCAAGAAAATCAGCAACAACTAAAACAGATTGGCAGAAACTGTTTTGTTTTCAGCTATGTGCCTGCTATTGCACTGCAGATAATGAAAGATTCATTGCATGCCTCGGTATTGAGGTGGCCATGAACCTTAATGTATTTTTTAAATTTATTTATTGATTTATTTTGCATTATAAATGTGTGTACACACAAGTACCTCTCGGCATTAGGCTGCAGAAAACGCTTTCATGATGAAGTGATATTTTAACACCACAAATGAATTGATACCACAGTTACCTCTTGTCAATTGTTTTGAGTTATTTTTGCTGTTGTGTTCTATTGATTTTGCAATTCAGAATATTTGAAAGTTACAGGAATGAGGATTAATAATTAACAGATATACAGACTAAGTATCATGAGTAAATTTGTGTACTATGTAGGTTCAGACTGAAAGCCAGCTCAAGTTGCACAATAAAATAAAAGCCTTACATTCGTGTTATCATACAGTACACAATCATAATAATCTTCACATTTAATCTGATTTCCATTTAGTTTTCACCCTCAGAAAATCAATAAGATTGTTGTTAAATAGCCTGAAAAACCCTCTATATGCCTAAAAGCCTATACCAGGTCAGCCCTTATATTGTACTCAATAACATTTTAATTTTGGGATGAACAAAGAAAAAACTTCTAGAGCGGGACTTGAACCTGCAACCTCCGGATTAATATATAGGTGTTCTACAACTGAGCTATCTAGCCCTATGTTGGCAGTCTTCCTATTTTGTCAATATCTTTGTTCGGGGGTACAAGTCGGAAGCCATTCAACCTGTAACTGCCGTGTAGCCAGAGATCACACCCAAGTTTACGATACAACATGGGAAGCGGCAGGAGAGGGATTACCCACAATTTTCCCAGTTATTCCCTTGTGGTTTATTACTTGATATCGGTAACATTTTCTACCCTTTTTTTCAAGGGCCAAATATCATGCCTGAGTAGTGAGTATACCATTGATTTGTGTTATCTGTATGGCCTGCATCTCTATCCTCAACGCTTACGAAAATCACTCAGCTTTACTCAAATGGTTTTAAACAATTCGCTTCATAGGACAAAATAACACACAAAACTCCCAACACAGCGGTGGGCTTATATAAAGCCGGCATTCAAGTCGCTGTACAGGGCCCATCTCATAGAGCTGCTTAAGCAGAAAATATTGCTTAATGGTTTCCTGCTAAGCAAAAATGAGCAGGATACCAATCACAAATGGTAAATGTGAAATGGTATTTTAGCCGGTAACCTTATTCTACTTAGCATAATTTTGTTGTGCTTAGCGCTATTAATATGGGCCCAGGCCATGTGTGGTAAGACACTTAGGGGATTGCGAGTACACAGGCAACTGTTTCATGGAGTCCATGGGGGTCATGTTTTGATGGCCCTGATCAAAAGGCACCTAATGAAGACCTGTACCTTTCACATACCAGCCAAGATTTTGTAAATTGACGGATTTTGCTGCATTGTCATGACACCTATCATCTCTTTCTGGGATGCCGTCTGTTTGACCAGGCGTGGGTTGGATAATGGCTTTCTAATAGTCTGATTGTGCTTCAGAAACACGACTGTGAAAAAACATACAAGCCATTAATTTTTGTTTTAATGTTAATGAGAAAATATCTATATATGGGTGTCCAATCTGAGTTTCATTGACTGAACAAGTTATTAATGGGGAGAAAAAAAAGTTGCTTTTTGTCTGAAATTAACCCCACACAGGTAATGGGGAAAGGGAATTTTAATCCTGAAGCGAAGTGGTTAAGAAGGAACTAAAAAAGAAACATTTTGATAATAGTTTCTCCAGACTATTTGTCAGTGCCACTGTTGTTCAGTATGACTAGAAATGAGTATATTTTACATTGGAGTCACGTTATGAAGTGGTATTGAAGAGCCCTATGGTCTAGCCTTCCTGATTCTACACTTTACCCAAGACTTTCCAAGTGGTGGTTGACCCAGCAATCAGCCAGTCATTTCGGATGGGCCTACTTGACTCCTGGTGTCCTATACCCAATGGACTTTATACTAAAAAGGAGCATTGAAATCTCTGAGAAGAATTGTTTTTTTTTACTGCAGTGATGGGAAGAACATTCACTACAGTCCATTTGTTAATCACCTAAGGAATCATCTAAACTTGTCAACATTTTTTAGGCCGCTCAGAGAGTACTGCTTTCTAAGACCTCCCCCCCTCCTTCCATCACTCCCCAAAGGAGTATTTTATTAACATCTTTGGTGAGTTTCATTATCAGTAAGTGTAAATAACCTAAGTTCTCGCTAGATTTGTCAGCAAGTTTTGTCCTCATTTAATGACTTTCCCATACATGTGATTCCTCTGGATTTTCCTGAATTCATGATGTTTTCTCCACCTCATTGAGTCTTCAAATTTTCTTGAAAGAAGTAACGCAGTCATCAAAGTGAGAAAGATTCAGTCTACATTGTGTCCAAACCTGTAGCTTTGTATTTCTGGTGATGCACAGAGTCTGTAAACCTCCTGAATGGAAACATCTTGGAGGTTCTGGGTCTAAAATAACGGGGGACCCAAACCAGGGAGCCATTTTCAGGAATTTTCACATTCAGCAAAATTCATCCCTGGTTTCCTCTGTTGATGTAGAAATCAATATTTTTTAACTTATTTTTGTTTATGAATTTGAAAAAAAAATGAAAACTGTGGATGGCCCCTAAAATAGGTTTTTAAAGGAAAAGTTGCTGCTGTCTGTAAAAAAAAGTAAAATGTGATTCATTTCAGTTGCTATTTATTATAATTTTATGAACTTTGGGTTGAGCAAAGAAAAATTGAATTTAGCTTGATTTGAACCTGGATTAATGTGCCGGTGTCCCAGGGAAATCTGTCCCCCCTGGAGATTCTGTCCCCATAAGGGAAATTAACATGGGCTGGAGGAGGATGATTCAAAAGAGGGCGCTATCAAAAGAAGTTTGTACACAGTTCTCCGTATGGGGGGACAGAATATCCGGGGGGACAGAATCTCCTGCCACACCGGTACTCCACCAACTGAACCATCTACAATAGCTTTAATGTTGGCAGTCTCCATACTTTGTCAATATCTTTGTTCGGACGGGAGTGCCATAAAATTAGCCTAATGAACATTTTACCACCAGTTATGTTTTTGAAAAAACAGTTGATATTAACATTCTTATTACACAAGATTTACATGATATTCGCTACCTTATGGAGACCAAGGACAAAACAGAAAAGGTAAAAACAACAGGTCTCCATAGGGGAATTCTATAGACTTGGGTGCTCCACAAGGAATTTTGTGTACAAAGTATGGGAAGATGTTAAAGGCATCGTACACGTTTGGTAATGACTCTGATAATTAATGGCAATAAAAACTTACTTGGTAAGTACAGCAGCTATGGATAGTATAATGCATTTTGAGAAACTTTTCACTTCGAAGTACTGCGGTTTATATGGAAAAAAATATCACTTTTTATCCCCCAAAACATAACGCTTAGCTCAGAGTGTGTATTCCAATGCAGATTATTCTTCCTGAGTGGACATACCCGCTCCAGATTTTCGGCAATATCTCAAAAACGCTACCACCTTTTGAAATGAAATTTTCACAGGTTAGATTTATGGTATATATCTACAACTATATAGGTTTGAAACAAACAATAGGCTCCAATTACCAAACGTGTACGATGCCTTTAAGTAAAGGAAAGAACAAAAGAAGTCTCCACAGGGATGTATTTTTTAGAATGGGTGCGGTGTGAATGTTTGACAGTGTTGTGTAATAATTATTGAGGAGAACTGGTTGATTTGTGGTATCATGCCCCATCTTTCACCTCTGTGTACCTGGTTCGAATCCTGCCTAAAAACAAGAGTCCAGCTTCAGGATTTTTTTTTAATACATGTCTTCTCATCAGGGCCCAATTTCATGTCTCTGCTTGTCGCTAAATTCTGTGCTTACAGCCAATAGAACAACGTGCTTTATATGGTGCCGTAAGCGCAGATTTCTGTGGCAAGCACAGCCATGAAATTGGACCCAGTTTTTCCCTATATTTAGGTTTTATCGACTACGTGTGTGTACTGTTTGTATTATTATTAAGTGAGCATTTCTTCATTGTCTTCTTTTCACAGGTATTCAGGCCATCAGGTTACAGTGTTACTCTCTTTTTGTGATCCCCTGATTTCATTACCGGAAAAGTATTAATTTGTATCTTGTTTTGTTGTTGTTCCCCACAGGCAGATCCTTGACACTCATTATGGCCTGAAGCGATGGCAAATCGGAGAGATAGCCTCCAAGATCGGACAGCTGTACTACCATTACTAGTAAGTGTACTGCATGCATAAAGACAGGGAAGTTTTAAGCGGTGTTAAACTTGCTAGATTGTATCCGAAACGGCATTGGATTTCACACAGTCTCTCCCAGAAAATCAGCCAGTGGGGCACCTGCATGAAAAGGATGAGATTGTCATCGTCTGTTACTCACTTGGTGAAGCTACCCCGTTTTTACCGCGGGGCGCCATGCAAGAATAACATCTTGGTTGCAACCCATCCCCATTACTCACACACATTTCCCGTTGAAAACTTGTTGATGTAACCAGTTGCCCTTAGGCTATCCAATACATGTAATAACGGCATCCTCTCCTCATGGGAAACTGACTCCAAAAAGAGAAGAAGAAGAAGTGGAACAAAAAAAATGAATCCAGTCGTCGTCGTGGGGCTGGTTTGATTTGATTTACATGTAACGGGTTAATGGAGTTGCTCCAGAATGCAGAACCATAATGAATTAGATTAACAGTCGGAGTGTATACTCAGTCGGGTTTGAATAAATGAGCACAGTCACTTGAGTTTGTTTGGGAGTTATTGATACAGTGGTGGTGAATTTAGCTGACTGTGTTTAGGGGTACCCTCGGTCAACAGCATTGAAGGTGGAGGCGTCAAGAATGGTGCACTCATAGTTTTGGGTCATAAAAAGGGGCTGAATTTTTTGAGTTATCAGACTATGACAATTTTTTCTTTCTTGCCGGAATCATTTTTCTTTGAGAGTACCGCTGGCACAAAGAAACCATGACGTAACAAAGCCATGAAAACAAAGGTTCTGTTTGGAACACTGGGATTTTTTCTCTCTCTTTCGAGAAAATACCATATTCATGCACAGTGAATCACAAATCCCCGGCAGTGAGACACAGTCGCCTGTTGGGTCCATGGCTGGAACCAAGGCTGGAATCTCAGTCCACTCGGACGTACCTCCATTGAGTCCAAAATACAATTACATACAACAGTGGAAGCTTCTGGATGCCACGTAATCCTCTTCTTGCAACAAAAGGACAAAGGCCTGGATTCCAGGACTATAAGGGAGAATTTAGCATTATTTCTGGCCACTAACTGTCCTCTTTGTGTGGGTGAAACAAAACCTTGCATGGTGAGTGCATGGTGTGCACGCTCCTTGTAAGTATTGGCGAACTTTGTTTCTAGTCTTCCAATGTGACACAAAAATACAAAAGTCACGTCTCCTGGCATGCATTCGGAGAAAAATTGGCGTGTCAACACGACATCTGGCGTCAACAGATTTATCAGTGTTCTCCCGTAACAGTGGTCCGCTGGCCAAATGCTAGTTAAGACACCTGAGGACCAGGTCCGGCTGGCTTGTTCAATGTTGAAAGACATTGTTGAAAAGCATCCCTATTTAAAATGGTGAGCTGGTGGACTAGTGAAGTAGCAAGCTAATTGGTCCGTCACTGAAAACGTTAAGGGCAAACCCTGGGAATGTTGTTGCATGGAAGATAAACAAACTATATTTGTGCAGTGAAAACAAGTTGTTCATTAATTAATAATATTTATGAGCATAGATGGAAGATTTTATTGATGGTCTGACGGCCTCTAGACAATGCTCTTCCTGAGTTATGTGTGGTAAATGCACCCTTGTTAAATGGTACCAGGCAATACTCTGCACATGACAGTACTGTGTGGTAAATGCACACTTTTTAAATGGTACCAGGCAATACTCTGCATATGATGGTTCTGTGTGGTAAATGCACCCTTGTTAAATGGTACCAGGCAATACTCTGCACAGGATGGTTCTGTGTGGTAAATGCACACTTTTTAAATGGTACCAGGCAATACTCTGCATATGATGGTTCTGTGTGGTAAATGCACCCTTGTTAAATGGTACCAGGCAATACTCTGCACAGGATGGTTCTGTGTATTAAATGGTACCAGGCAATACTCTGCATATGATGGTTCTGTGTGGTAAATGCACCCTTGTTAAATGGTACCAGGCAATACTCTGCACATGACAGTTCTGTTTGGTAAATGCACACTTTTTAAATGGTACCAGGCAGTACTCTGCATATGATGGTTCTGTGTGGTAAATGCACCCTTGTTAAATGGTACCAGGCAATACTCTGCACAGGATGGTTCTGTGTATTAAATGCACACTTTTTAAATGGTACCAGGCAATACTCAGCGAATGATGGGCAGATAGTCTGGAGTGTTTAATCATCTGTGTCAGTGCCAATACATTCTAATTTGGATGACTGCCATAATGTCTATGTGTTGGTAGTTAGGAAGTCAGAAGCAATTTATGTCAGACTTGCAGCCCATTATTTCTACAGGGATATTGGTGTGAACTCACATGATGCACATAAAGGGCCGTTCAGAAAAGTAAATATTTAAGAATTATGTCTTTTTCAAAATTGTGGTCGGGTGTTTCTGTTTGATGTCTTCTTGTAGTATGTTGACATTTCAATTTCTCAATTTCTAAACATCAAATCAAAAGAAAACATTCGAAGAACCAGAGCTCTGATACACCTCCAGTTAACTAAATATTTGAAAATCGAAAAACCAGTTTACAATTACAATAAGAACAACAAAAATAATAACATTTGTTAGGGGAAAAATACCCAGCGGGTTTCCAGATCATCTGTCATGTCTGTTGTGTCAATGCTGTCTATTGTTGCCGACCTCGGCGTTACATCCACCTACGTAAATCATTAATCCTAACATAAGGCCATAAAGCAGGAAAATTACTACTTTTTAACAGTAATGAATAATGCAGATATCTAAAAATGGCTGGAAAATACTCCCAAGGTATCAGTTTTCATGTCCATACAAATGTTAATTAATGATATTATTGGAAAAAAGACCCACTTTTCTAACTCGGTTTTTCTTTGAATTTTTCGTGTTAACTGCATGAGACTTTCTGCAGGGCACACTCTCTTTATTGTGCCTCTTAGCTAAACACCCAAGGATATGCTGACTTGACATCAAAGAGAAGCCAAATGAACTCCCCATAGTACCTTCAGTATATTACACATACTCAAATGACAATGTGTCAGTTGCAAGGGCTCTTTAACATCAGTAATTCGTCTGACTGAATTACTACATTTTCACTCAATTAAATCTGCACCCAACCAAGGCCGGTGATTTGTCCATTTTGGTTTAGTGTATAATGTTAGAAATTCAACAGTTGAGGGTCCGTTAACCACAGGCAACTGAGTTTTGTTTCCTATTTGATGTACATCTTGTAATATGTTGACATTTGAATTTCTCAATTTCAAAACATCAAGTCAAATGAAAACATTCGAAGAACCAGAGCTCTGATACACCTGTATGAGTATAACCAGGGTAGTAGAATTGACCATAATATTCTGTTAAAAAAGTAAATAAATAAATTGAATGTGTTGTAAACCGTATGGAGGCCATATGCATTATCCAAATTTGTAATTTACAACCTGCCACTATAGGCATGCTAAGCATGTAAAATGTAACATTGTAAAAACAATATTTGAAATACAAAATGGGAGGATTCTGTGATTGCTGTCACCTTTTTCTGAAAACCAGTGTGTCCTAGATCTTTGTAACGGATATCCTAGCTCATTGACATTTCATCATTCGTACAAAATGCACAAGGTTTTTTGTTGTTGGTGAAACAGCAGTTTGCATTGACAGCAATCCATCTGCCTCGTCTAGTCTAACATGACCAACGTGTAGGGAAATATAACACCATGTCCAAGTACCCAGTGATATCATATGAACATGAGGAACACTTTCGATCCTACCTACTTTGCAATCTCAGTCGAGATAGAGCTAATTTAGCCTGTCAGTACCGATGGGTGTCAGTGGCTATTCATTCATAAAAACTGAAGGTAGCTTGATGTAAAATGACACAATGCTTTCAATGATGCACAGAACTGAAGGTCTGAGAAATGAAAGGAGGGTTTTTTTTGTCCATGTCTCTTTTATGAGTTGGAAGATATTTTTCTCAATGTCATGTTTAACGGTTGTTGGAAATGACGAGGTACACTGAGTACAATTGGACTGATTATGCGGATGTCCAACCTATTGTTAGCTTTTTTGGACTGAAAGGCAGTATCAATGTTCCCATGAGTTATTTTATAGCTACGTTGTATGAATTAAAGACGTCATTTGTCCGTTGAGTGTATAGCTCCTGAGTTCATACTGGGTAAAACTGGTTCTCCTTTTGACTATTTGAGAAATCAAGGTTTTATCACCTCATCTGACTTGTGACATTTTAATGATAACAATCTCACATTTTCCCATGGTGGACATCCCGTGCGTTTTGAAGATTTGTTTTTCCTAGAGTTGTGTAAGCCCCCTCCCCAGCCAGTTTGAATCCTCAATCCTTATTTGACTTAGCTTTATTCTGTTTTTGGTTGGTAGGACGAACATATAATGAAACCACATTTTTCTTGGTTTTTCCAGGACTGGCATAAAACATTGTCAGCATCTCGTATAGAAATATGCGTCGGTCACTGTTTTCTTTAAGAGAAGTCAGAAAGCTTCAGAACTTGTTCAGAAAAGTTAAACATGCACATAAATGTACCTAAGTCATAAAGGTTTTTACATCTAATTTCTGCCGTTAGAAAATGCTTATAGTTCTTACTGACGAATCAATAAGATTGCATTCCCCAAGACCATATTCAATGTTACCTATTGAACACCATCCGAATAAATGCTGGAATGCTCCTTACAGCTGTCTGTTAATCTAATACAAAAGATATATATATCCGACCGTTATGGCAGAAAGGTAGGTTGACAAAATGCAAATGAGTCTTGATGTCAAAATGAATATTCATGACATCAAGTTTACTTCTTGCTCAATCTATGCACATGTACATCCAGGTTTAAAGGCACTGAACACGTTTGGAAATTGTCAAAGACCAGTGTTTTCACTTGGTGTATCCTAACATATGCATAAAATAACAAGCCTGTGAAAATTTTGGCTCAATTGGTCATCGAGGTTGCAAGAAAATGATGAAAGAAAAAACACCCTTGTTGTACAAATTTGTGTGCTTTCAGATAGGAATAAAAACTTCTTGCAAGAAGTCTTTTATTATTTTAGTAAGAAATTACCTCTTTCTCAAAAACTACGTTACTTCAGAGGTAGTCGTTTCCTACAATGTTTTACACTATCCACAGCTCTCCATTACTTGTTACCAAGTAAGTTTTTATGCTAACATTTGTTTTGAGTCATTACCAAACGTGTACGATACCTTTAATAGCTGATGTTGCTTTTTAAAAAAATTTTTTTAGCCTAAAATAAAATTGTCATGCATGTATGTACATACAAATTCTGAAATTCATGGTAGCCATAACAGATTTTTGTTACGAATCCCAGCATCGAAGGTACCTTGACAAGGATACTCTCCATCATGTTGTCAGAGCTTTTGTCTTCCTTTGAATTTGGCTATGGCAATCTTCTTTCATTGGGTGCTACGTCATACGAATTGGACAGAGTTCAAAAATTACAAAATAGCGCAGCTCGTTCGGTATGTTCGACACTCTTGAGAGAATGTATTACCCATCACTCAGGGAATTCCATTGGCTATCGATTAGAGAACGGATTCATTTTAAACTTCCTCTTTTTGTTTATAAATGCTTGAACAAGACTACTCCTAGATGTCTGTCCAATTTACTGTAATATTACACTCTTCCACGTTTTCTTCAGTCCACACTTGACATCACTCACTTGAATGTTTCCCGTGCACGCTAAGTTCTGAGTCTAAAAGCTTTCAATGTAGCTGGACCAGTGATTTAGAACAATCTTCCTCCTGCCATTAGAGAATCTGGTAGTTTTTCTCTTAAGACTCACCTCTATCCTTTTTAATTTCTATTATGTGTGCGATGAGCTTGATGGAGTAGCGCCTTATAAATTTTAATAGTTATTTTATGATATGTTACACCAACACAAAATGAAAATACTTGCAAGGATTGGTTTCATTTGTTTGGCTGGTCTAAGGATATCAAGGTTGTTGAAAAGGATTCCATGCGCGATGTTGGAATACAAGATATAAACAGCCTACCTGCATACCATAGGCTTCATTATGAACGATGTATTCTACATGAAAATGATAGCAAGGCAGAAAATAGGGGCTGATGTACTTGAAAGAGATCACAGGGTTCAACGAACGCTGGTACAAGCCCATGGTAAACAGACCACTTAGGAGCATGCAATTAATACTCACCCACTTATACCTATCCATAAATCAGTGGATTAGTGAAATTTTGGATGGAGTTAATGGATGCCATTATTTCAAAGGGTATGTTCATCCATGTGAAGTATCTATACATTAACACTTAAAGGAATCCAATGTGCTGGAACTAAGATTTATGTATAGGTAATCAGTGATTACTGGATTAAATTGTAATGATAATGGAATGATACGGTGTCAGTTTGCAAGAAATCAACAAAAAAATATGTTGCTCTTAACTGTCAGTGTTTTATAATCATGTTTTTATATAGGATTTGAGGCTTTGCATGGTGGGGTGTCAATTTTGGCTTGCGGTAACACCATGTGTACATGCTGTGTAGATTTTTGTTCTTTGAGAACTTGTCTTGCCATATTCTACTGCCGCGGAGTAGAATTCGGGAGACTATTCTACTGCCGCAGAGTAGATTTTCGGAGTTCGGGAGACTACCGAGTTCTGAAAAGAACTGTCCTGCTTCTTAACTACTACCTGGGCCGAAGGTAGGAAATCGGTTGGGGCTACTATTTTCATGTTTTTGCTGTCGAAATACATGTAGATCTCTTGCCTGCAATCATTTCAAAAATGTCTACACTTTTTTTTTTGTGTAGGTACAATGTCACGTATAATGTAAAGTCTGTCCCGAGCCAATATGGCTCATCAGGCCGGTGTTTATAACCAGTTTCTTTGGCATTAAACAACTGAGAATAATTCTAAGCCCTTTGGACAGGATGCCAGTCCATCGCAAATTACTCCCAGATCTCATCGGTACCCATTTGTACTCTTGGTTGGAGAGATGCAATTATGTTTATGTGCCTTGCTCAAGGACACAAGTGTCACCACTGAACAGGCCAGGATTCAAACCCACATTCTGTAAATTACAGAACTTGAGTCAACGCCCCTACATGTAGACCACTCGGCCTAACACCCCATGTCAAGTACAATTGCATTGTGGTGGCCAAGGAGGAGGGAAATTTCATTCCTTCATGATAGTTCACAGTGTATTGTGATGGTTTATGTATTTAAATATGGCATCATCCTTTATTCAAGGCACATACATACATGGTCTCACATCTAAATGTGTAGGCTGATCAGAAGTCCATCATAACATGCAACTGGTACCTTGATTTAAAGGTTACCAAGCTGTATATTTTTTATGAGAGTGTACGTTGGTGCAGGCTTGAGTGTAATATACAGTAACATGATGTCTACGGCTGAACTGCCCTGAAACGGCAGTGTAGAGTTTCCAACAAGTTGAATTTGACCTTTTCCCAATCAGATCAGTTGCGGCGAAATAAACCATGTGCGTTGATTTCAATTCACGAGATCCCGCCGGCATAATATGTGCACATGTCATTACTCCAGATATTGATACAGATTTTGTCGAAACGAAAATAATGCTGATGCTAGAAGTTAATGAGAATGATCAGTCACGCACGGAAGAATTCCCCCGAGTTTGTTATTCATGAGATAAGTTGCGATGTGTAATGTTATCCGGTAGATAAATCTCCTTGATGCATGGACATGATCGCCTTTCTTGAGTTTGTTTTTATTCTCTCAGTGTTCTGTTGTTATGTTTACTTGTATTGCCATGTGATTTAAAAAAAATTAATCTCCATTTCTTTCAGTCAAAGTAGATCAACATTGAGTCAGTGGTTCCGTTTTTAAAACCCTGCTGCGAGGGCCGCTGTCAGCACTTGCTGACATAAGTTATTATTTCCATTGTCTTAACCACATTGTACACACCAGTATTAAGCTCATATGCTGTGATATCCTAAGCTGGACCGTGCCAAACATTCTAGAGGAGTGTCAATCAACAGGGGGCAGTGATTTGGTTAGGAGGGGGCAGCAAAAACCTCTGCCAGCGTTCTTTGTGTACAAAATCGGTCTGTCAATTGTCAATGGTAGATGAAACCAATACAACTTAATTAAGCAAACAAATAAGCTTAAAATAACCCAGGCAATTTCTGGACATGTAAACAACACACTTGGATAAAAAAAAAAACCCTCTTAGAGGGAACGTATACCTTTGGTTTTTGGAACCGTTCGATTGTTTTAATCCTGTATAAATGTAGATATATACAATAAAACTAACCTGTAAAAATTTCATTTCGAAAGGTGGTAGCGTTTTTAAGATATCGTCGAAAATCCGGAGCGGTTATGCCCACGCAGGAAGAATAATCCATAATTGAAATACACAATCTGAGAAACGTATCTGACAGTAACGTTTGTCAGATTCAAATTTTGGGGGATAAAAACTGATTTCTTTTTCCATAACCACATTACGTCGAAGTGCAATGATTCTCAAAATGCTTTATACTATCGAAAGCTGCTGTACTTCTAACCAAGTAACTTTTTAATGCCATTAATTTTAAGAGCGATTACCAAGCGTATACCTTCCCTTTAAACTATGGTAAAAGCTTGGAAGCATGTGCTGACGATGTACCAGAGACACGTTGCAAAAAAAAGCCTTGCTTCAGGGTTTTAAGGTAAAAACGCATACATTTTTATTTGTAGTATCAAAAAATTACTGTTGATTATTTTGCCGGGTGTGCAACTGTTTTTAAAATCATTTTATGGAATTATTACAAGTAATTTAGGAAATGTTCAATCTTATTTATGATGTGATCTACAATGCTACTTGGAGATAAAATGTCTTGGTTGCCCATAATAAGAAATCTGTACCTCACTGTGTCACTGTTTCTCCTGGGCTCATCTTTATAGAGCTGCTTAAACACAATGCTTACCAGAATAACGGTGCCAGCCAAACCACCATGTCACATTTACAATATATGACTGGTATCCTGCTTATTGTTGCTTAGCAGTAAATGTTTAAGCTTAAGCAGCTCTATGAAATTGGGCCCAAGTCATAAGTGTGACGTAATTCCACTGTAAGTCACGCCCACTTCACACACTTTGCCCACTGGCTCCACTGATTACTAGAAGCCCATATTGCATTGAGAAAGTTTTTCTTTGATGATTTATGCAAGAAATTTAATAATTGGACTTGGCTTTTACATACATTTTTCAAAGAACTTCTTGGAATTAGAAGTTTCTGTGATAAAAAATTGCTTTTGAACGATGATGGTGGTCAGGTTGGTGTAGAGGTATCTTTCCTCACCTTCCACCTCTAGGACCCTGGTTCGAATCACGCTTGGGCACTATGTGGATTGGGTTTTCAGTCCCTACCTGACTACGTGGGTTTTCTCTGGTTCCTTCCTTGTCTTCTCTCCATTGGGTTCTTGGCTAGTACAGTGATTAAGTTCACTTTTCTGAGAGTCCTTGGCTTCACAACCAGAATAAATAAATTTAATAAATGAAATGAAATGAAATGGGTGATTCGGGGTAAAACTACACATAAATATATGCCAGCTTTGGAGCCGCAAATAGTGAAACACACGTGTGTAATGTAATCACCTACCAGCAGACATGCCATAATCTGTAGAGGTTGTTCTTGTCTGATAGTTTACCAACGTACACCAATATACTATGGAATCCCTTTCAGTCATGAAATTTCATACACGTTTGTACGTAAAGCTATACTGTTTTATAAACAAGTGTGCATGTCGTTGTCATCAAGAGGGTTTCAATCTGATCCTTTGCCAGTTCGGTTACTGGGGCAGAGATCCCCAAATTGTGTTTAAGTGAATGAGTAAGCTTCAACCTGTCTCATTCTGATATATTTCTCACCAAAATGTCAATTTATTTACTTGTCAGGAACCCGCAGCCCAATTGCTTAATTTCCCCATGGAGTCAAATCAAGGCATCCCATACTCCCATTGTAGCACCATTGTAATAAGGTACATCCAAGCCCAGGAAACCACAGTAGCGTACATGTTCACAGAACACACAGTGCTATCCGCTCTTATGGCTGACTTGATAATGAAACACCGGTCAGACTGACAGACTCATTAGTAACAAACTCGCTGGTTGGAGGGCTTTCGGATCGGGTTTCAAACCCCCTGTAGGACTTGTCACTGCCACATCTGAAGAGGAGAAGTGTAATTTAGGTTTTTTGGGGAAAAGGGAAGCGAGCCTGTAGGTGACCTCTTTGCGTGGATAAAATAATTCAAAATCAAAATGAGCTTGACTTTTTGCATAAGAAGAGCCTGGATGAAGTAATTCGGGTTGGAGTTTGGGTTGGAGTTTGGGTTGGAGTTTGGATGGAAAGATACAAACAAAATTTGTCAGGGTTTATTAAGAAAGCTTCAAGGGAATAAAAGGGAAGCGAGCTTGTAGGTGACCTCTTTGCGTGGATAAAATAATTCAAAATCAAAATGAGCTTGACTTTTTGCATAAGAAGAGTCTGGATGAAGTACTTCGGGTTGGAGTTTGGATGGAAAGATACAAACAAAATTTGTCAGGGTTTATGAAGAAAGCTTCAAGGTGAAGATTGTTAAAAGGAATACAAATGCACATTACTACACTTTAGTTGGGTTGCATTGTTGTAGAAGTTGTAGGCCTGATACTTTGTTAAAGGCACTGAACACGTTTGGAAATTGTCAAAGACCAGTGTTCTCACTTGGTGTATCCCAACATATGCATACAATAACAAGCCTGTGAAAATTTGGGCTCAATTGGTCATCGAGGTTGCAAGAAAATGATGAAAGAAAAAACACCCTTGTTGTACAAATTTGTGTGCTTTCAGATAGGAATAAAAACTTCTTACAAGAAGTTTCTATTATTTTAGTGAGAAATTACCTCTTTCTCAAAAACTTTGTTACTTCAGAGGGAGTCGTTTCCTACAATGTTTTGTACTATCAACAGCTCTCCGTTGCTTGTTACCAAGTAAGTTGTTATGCTAAGATTTGTTTTGAGTCGTTACCAAATGTGTACGATACCTTTAATGTAAGGGCAAGGCAGTTTTTTACATACCAAAGGAAGACATTTTACATTTCTACAGGAACATTTCAAGGTGCACCAATAGTCCTGATGCATGTTTCTTGCCATGGTTCTTGTGAGGGCAAGGTAATTTCTTTATTTAAGAGGACACTCTGTGAAGGAAAGTTACATTTCCACTAGAGCATTTCAAGGGGCACCCAGGCAATGACCAGGGGCATGGAGGCAATTGCTTCTGTTGCCTCTGTGAAGTATCAGGGCTAAGTTGAAATGTATGATTTATATATAGAGCATTGACTTCTCTATGGTATGATACGTACGTACTTGTACATGTATACTTAGTATATGTTTGGTTTGCGGTAACACCATGTGTATATCTACTTGCTAGGTAGATTTTGTTCTTTGAGAACTTTTTTGCTTATTATTCTACTGCCGCAGAGTAGAATATTCGGAATTCGGGGGACTTCTCAGTTCTTAAATCTACTTGCTAGGTAAATTTTGTTCTATGACTGAGAACTTGTCTTGCTTATTATAGACTGTGCAAGTCTCGCGCGTATCGGAACGAGAAAACATGTCATACGAAGAACTTTTTTTCTATGAAATCAAATCTTTGTTTTAAATTATATTTAATGATAAAATCTGAAAAAAAAAAAACTCATTACATGTTTATAAAATCAGTTTAAGTTTTTTATGATAAATACACAAATAATGTATGAATTATTATTTTACCAAAATTAAAACTCTGGGACAAGGATGCTAATTTGATCTTAACTTTTCAGAAACCACTTACGTGGATTCGGGAAGGTCACATGGGCGTAAATTAACGTTTGAGACAGTTTATAGAGGACGTTGACGCCTCAACAACCATAGACTGCTTTGAAAAGCCTTCACGTTGCAATTGTAGCATCTGACAATTATCATTGCGCATCCAAAACAAGCGTTTTCATAAGTTTTGTGACCAGAGGTGGGCACAGAATTCTATATTTTTTGCCGCAACCGGAAGCTGAGGTCAAGTTTAATTCTCGGGTTTTCTTTGTTATATTGTTGAATTGATTTTACTTTCATATTTTTGTATCACTAAGTATTGCATTCCAAACAACATATATATTTGTCATGGTCATAAACCACGCTAAACTAAAATAATTGACAAAACAAAATCTTGTCCACGTAAATCTACATATGGTTGGGACCACAATGGTCCCGGAAGTTCAAAATTGCGCGAGACTTGCACAGTCTATTCTACTGCCTCAGAGTAGAATATTCGGAATTCGGGAGACTTCTCAGTTCTGAAAAGAACCGTCCTTATTAACTACTACCTGGGCGGGAGGTAGGAATTCGGGCGGGATTACTACTTTCGCTTTGTGGATCGGGGGGGACTTCTCGTTAATAACTACACTGCCGTGGAGTGAGTCTAAATAGGTCTCAACGTTTCGACTAGCTTGCTCTAGTCATCGTCAGGATACCTATACTTAGGTACTCAGAGCCATCAACTCGCCCTGATTCTGCAGAAAGTTCCCTGAAAACAAACCAATCTGTCCATGTTCTCATGAAAAATTTTGAAAGACTCCTTGATTATGGAAACGTTTGCCTTATCCCTGATTGTTGTACAAAATCTCTCTGATTACATGATGCAAATGTTGGCAGCTGTGGATCCTCAGGTGAGCGGACATTGTCTATTTCTTGCAGCTGTTTTGAAATATCCTCCCTATGTGGTACACGTAGGATGTTGTCCATGTACTTTGCTGTGTCTGCCCACTCGTATTACTTAGTTGCTTCACTACAATAATCAGATCGTAGCTTTTTAATCTCTTTGCATCAATCTACAAACCAGTTTAGCATCCTGTCTCTTATAGAAACGCTAGTAATCTCTAGTCTCTGTAGATTATAATTGTACACCAGAGTCCATCCATGCTCATCTGTTAGTCACGATGAGCTGTACTGCTATCTCCTTTTTGACATGAATGTCTGGCAATTTACTACCGGTGTGTTTTACCTTTCCCATTTTCTTATTGATTTATTATTTGGTAAGGCTGATTGATTTTGCTGAAGATCTTTGGAATAAAAAAAACCTCAGAAGGAATCCTGTAATTGAACAAAATAACAATAATTTCTCTTCATCAAGTCAGCTGCATAAAAAGCGTTGTGACATAGCTGTTGGTTTGAATAATATCGTATAATATAAAAGATTCTATGTAGTAATGTTTTCATGGAGATTTTTTAAAATTATCTTTTATGTTTTTTGTGAAAATATCAAATTTTGGGGTGATGTTTGAGTGAAAATGGAAAACAGTTTTTGTGTTGCCTGGGATTTTGTGTACATTCAAAGCATGCTTTCTTTGAATTTTGGTTGGTGCAGCAGAAACTGTTTTCCATTTTCACTCAAACATCACCCCTAAATTTGATATTTTCACAAAAACATAAATGAATGATAATTTAGGAAAATCTCCATGACAACACTACTAGATAGAATCTTTTATATTATACGATATTGCACATGTGAATAATGGTGAATTGGGAATTTTTATTTTTTTGATGCAAGTTAAACAAAATTCCTGACCTACCGACCCTATTTTAGAATGGCATGTAACTGGAAACTGAACATTTTTCTTGTTGCCTAATGCACGTAAAATAACCCAGTACACTCATCATTAAGAGAAGGGGTTCGCCCCGTTGTTTCTGGCATGGTTTGCTGCAGATTGCAGTAAACATGGTGCTATGTTAATAAATGGGTCTAATATTTTGAATATATCTCAGCGTACCTTGTAGACAAAATAATGAGCGCTTTGAGACGCCCTCAGGTGTGATAAAGCGCTATATAAGAACTGTGTATTACGTATTACACACATACAGAGCACTGTACTTGTAAACTCTGTAGAAATATCCGGAGGGCACTTAAGGAGGATTTGAACCCTTGACCTCACAAGTTTAAGTGTGGATGCCCCAACCACTTGACATTCAAGATTGTCAGATGACAACATTGGGGCTTGAGTCATACAGCAATAATGAATGAATGCCCAAATCCAGGTACTTGTGTAACTGATGCATTACATTTATATGGGTGTTAAAGGGTCTGTAGACGTTTGGTAATGACTCTGAAAATTAATGGCAATAAAAACTAACTTGGTAAGAAGTACAGCATCTTTGAAAAGTATAATGCATTTTGAAAAAATTTTCACTTCAAAGTACTGCGATTATAGAAAAATATATCACTTTTTATCCCCAAAAATTTGAATCTGAGAAGCGTTACTGCAGCAATGTTTCTCAGATTTTGTATTCCAAGTCCAAGTAGCGACGAGGTCTTAACCGACCATTTAAAACCTTGCAGGGACGTGGCCGTGCGATAAAGGACTTTGCCTTGGGTTTAGTCCTTTATTGCACGGCCACGACCCTGCCGGTTTTAAACAGCCGGTTAAGACCTCGTCACCATTCTTTTATTCCCTTAAAGGCACTGGACACGTTTGGTAATTACTCAAAGTATATATTAGCATAAAAACTTACTTGGTAACGAGCAACGGAGAGCTGTTGATAGTATTAAACATTGTGAGAAACGACTCCCTCTGAAGTAATGTAGTTTTTGAGACAGAGGTAATTTCTCACTAAAATATTTGAATCTTAAAAAGACTTCAGGCCTGAAGCCTTTTTCAGGCATCTGAAAGCACACAAATTTGTGAAACGGGTGTTTTTTCTTTCATTATTTTCTTGCAACTTTGATGACCAATTGAGCCCAAATTTTCACAGGTTTGTTATTTTATGCATATGTTGGGATACACTAAGTGAGAATACTGGTCTTTGACAATTACCAAACGTATCCCTCACTTTAATATGACAGCTGATGTTAATGTAACGGATTGAGTCCATTATTTGATAGCCATTCTTTCATTCATTGACAAATTACCTCTTCATTCCAATAAAAGATGCACTGCCCAATTTCCTGCTGAGATTAAATATTTATACTGTTATTCTCTAAACATATAGGAAAGATGGTTTTGTTATTAAATAAATATAATAAACAAGTTTTGGAGGTAAGAAATTGATTGAAAGGTAAGAAAGTGATTTTTTTAAAACCACTTGAATTTGACAGAGTTTAAGTTAGCAATATGAACTCATATATTTGCGAAATTTGTAACACAGTAATTTACAAACGTGTGTACAACACGTGTAAAACGTCATCGTTTTGGGCCCAGCAAAAAGTTGTTAAATAATTTGTTTTTTACCATACACTGATGTGTGATAAAAAATAAAATAAAATCTTGTCATTATCCCCAATGCAAGTTATTACAGCTATTTAATTTTTATAATTTCTTTTATGCCGAAAATGAAAGTTGATCATGGACTTTTGGCATTGATATCTTGAGAGATAAAAAACGATGATGAAACAATTTATAGCACATCCTTGTACGCACAGCACATAGAATGGGCCAATGAGCAACCTTCTTTTGACCTCTAGCGGAGGATGTCCTCTTGTCTAATTTAAATATATGTTTATTTTTTGAACATATTTTTATCTGTAAAAAATTGTCTTAATTCAGTCTCTGGCTGCAATGACGTTTTTACTAATAAACCATTTCAATCAATCAATTAATCAAATATGACGTCATGGGAATAAAGTCTACTCAACTCCAAAAGAAACATCGATTTGTTTACAATAAAAAAGTCAAAATAAGGCAGTGGAACTTCAATGTGTGCTCTTGTCAATGAACATTGAAATTAAAAATTTATACTCGATCCAAGAAAACAAAAAACCCCCCCCAAAAATCAAGCAAGTGTAAAAGACTTGCTCCTACACGAGATGTAGATGGCATTAATTTTACTCCCCGCTCCCCCCCCCCCAATGCTATACTTGTACAGGGGGGTGTTTCATAAAGAACATTAAACAATTAATCTTAACTATTAATCTTAAGTCTGAATCAATCTTAGTCTACAATTAATTCTTAAATTCTGTTTCATAAAATCAATCTTAGCGTAAGATCGATCGAGTTTAAGATAAGATTAATATTAATTGTATCTTAAGACTTCAATATTATTGACAGAGGCTAAAGCGCGACCTTTGACACAGAGAGCAACTTTTAGCTGTCAAAACTTTTCTCAAGTCGGCCATCTTGTTTTTCAGCGTGAGTGGTGAGTAGATTTTATACGTTTTGTTGTTGTTTTTTGTGTGGGAAAAGAGTGTTTTCTTTCTTGGTTAGACAGTACAGTAATTGAAGATGTCATTACTTTCATTTAGTGTAAATAATAGGGCAATTTTGTGGTCACTAGACACAGTTATGGTCATAGCGTGAATCATGGAGTGACAGCAACGGTGCAACTGCGTCCATTTCCCCATCAAAATAGTGGTGCTGTCACGGTGCATGCACGAGGGCAGTGGTTAGCGTTTTTGTAGCCAATTTTGTTTCTTCTGCTTTATCCAATTTCCTTCAAATAAAAAAGTGATACTTCACTAATGTAAGGAGTAACTAATACACTACACAAAATGTGAAAATTTCGTGCATGAAACTGCTTTCTTTGTGAAGAAATAGAGCATCAGTCATTGATAATTTGGCATACACATGCAGTTCAATTCAATGAAACAAAAAGGCCAAAAATATATTCACCAAAGTAAAATACAAAATTCAAGGTACACTGCCTATTGTGACTAGAAAAATCTAAAGATTATTTTCAACATCAAATCCTCTTGGTTTTAAAGATGTTTTAACCAAAATCATAATAATATTTTATTAAATTTATATAAATTTTAATTGAAATAATTTGTATTCGGGGAAATATTTTTATTGCACAGCATTTCCTTAGTTCCGGATGGTACATTAATTTTAGTTGAGTCACTAAAGTTTTTTTTATAGATCAATGTTTTGTTAGTGTTGTGTGTGTTTTTGTTTTTGTTTTTGTTTGTTTGTTGGGAATGGGGCGTTTATTTTCTTGTGTTTGGGTTGGGGGTCTTGTTGAGGCCTTAATTTCTAATTCTGTTAACTGTAGGCAATAGTAAATACACATCTTCATTCAAATTTTACAATGTTTTTATAATTATCTTAATTGTCTGATTTTCACAATTTTACTATACATGTTTGGCAGTCAATATTTTGTTAAAACCAATGACAATTTTTACTGCATTTTTAAAACATTTGTTTTTAAAATTTTCCTTAACTTTCCACTTCTTTTATTTTTTGACAAAGGCAACAGGTCTAGAAGTACAACTTTCAGCTGCTACTGAGCTGCAGGAACTGGCAGATTTTTTGAAAGCACTTCTCCCAAGCTATTTGGGAAAGCAAAACACTGCTAAAAAAGGTAAACATTAAATTGAGTCATTCTAAATTTAAATTTGGTAAAAAAAAAATGTTATCCTTGTAATAAAAAATATTAATAACAAAAAGCCACACATAGCTGCTCACTTTTTAAGCTTGATTATCAACCCCATAACGTGTACAAAGTGTACACAATAGGATGACTGGATCTATGTTCATTTTTTAAAAACTTGTGAAATGATTTCCCTGTTTTAAGCTTTAATCCAACTAGTCAACTTAATGTTTTTGTTTTTAAGAAATAAATGACATGATTATAATTTTCCTAAATTGTTTCAGGTGGTGGACCAGTACCTCCGACAAATCCAACACTTGAGCAAGTGTTCAGGATGCCCTGGCACCACATTTGAAACATGGGATTGATGGGCAGGGTGCAGAGACCAATCCTTTATCACTTGAGGTACAGTTCAGTAAGTTCATTAACAAATATTGTTTATGTAAGTGTAGCCTTAGAACCAAAGAACAAATCTTTGAAAGGTCTAGCTGAATCACTCAGCACTCAGTAAATATGAATTTAATCATATTTCAGCATTTTTTAATACTTGCAGGAATCAAAATTACAGGATTCAGAATCACAGGTGGATGAGACAACCTGTAACTTGATAAGCAGCAGCAGTAGCAATGTCATCAAAAGCAGCGGCAATCTCAATAACAGCAACAACAATGTCAACAGCATGTAGCAACAACAATAACATGCTCTTAGAACAGTGATGACCAAGTCTAAGGGCAGCAAACATCAGACATTTGGAAGTGGAAAAAGAGCTATTGAGGATTGAAAACATTAAGATGGACTTCTTGAAGGAAGGCCCAGTTGTCCAGAGAGGCATTTTAATTTGCCTCCAGTCTTTAACATCTTCAGTCATTTTTAATGCAATGTTTTGGCAATTTTTTTATATCAACAAATTTTATTTCAACAAATTTTATGCACTTGTGTTTTCAGTACCCTAAGGTTATTTTTACATGTTCATCTTTCTTGTGTATTTTTTAAAGTTTAAAATTCTAACTCTTTTGCCCATATGTTGTTCCCCCACCAAAAACATTTATTTAACATTGTTAAAAAAAATTGTTCTTGAATCAAGCTCTCTTGATTATATCAAATTTCAAAACCGTACATGTTATGTGAGGTAAGTGCCAATCAGTATGACAAAAAAATTAAATATTTAATTAATTTTGTCAATTTTTTAAAATGCACTTAATTTATTGTTGAGGCTGAATTGTTACAAATTGTATGCTTACTTTATTTCAAGTAATATACCACGAGGTAAACTTACTGGGTATATTTTAATTTAATTTTGGGTTGAACAAAGAAAACAAAATGGCTGTGACTTAAATTGACCTATTTTCTTTTTATAACTAATCTCATATCTAACTATTTGTTAATTTAAATTCTTGCCAATTAACTTGAATTAACTTGATATAATGATATGATGTATTGAAGATATATGATAATGTTAAAGCAAACTTGTCAATGTTTTTATAGTTTAATTTGTCCTCATAAAATAAAATAAAAATTGGACTTCAGTAAATAATTTGTCATGAGTTGAATGTTTATGTTTTAAAGGCAGTTTTTACTATTTTGGTTATATTCTGCAACTGCTTTTTAATGTCCAAATTTTGCTGTCACCTATTCCGATTTGACATTCAATGCATCAGTAATGTTTGTAATTATTGTCTTGCAATGTCGTCTCAAAATTTCATAAATGCAGAAATTATTTAATATATTAATTAAACTCAAAATATAGTTGCTGTTCCGGAAAACGTCCATAAATCTCCTAATTGGGTTAATGCCAATATTTCAGTCCCTTAAGTTTCGCTTGTTGGGCTGGCTTAGCAGGTCTTGGGACACTTGAATGAACATTTTCCCCTTGGCTTCACTGTAAAAAATTCCATGGAAAAAGAATATAAAACTTTGTAAAGTTGAAAAAAGATTTTGAACAAAAAAGGGGAAGTGGCACTGCAATTTCTGCCGTGACCTGCTTGAATAAATCCTTTCCACAAAATAATAAAATGAAATCAAAGTTTATAAATTCAAAATATTTTTTTTTGTTGTCATTGACGAAAAAGAACCCTTAATATGTATTTATTGTAAATGTTAAGCCTCATTCAATGATCAAGAGGGTTCTCTGTATCTCTACATATTCTCTTCCCACGTAAAGTGCGACAGTTCTCTAATAAAAGCTTTTGGAGAGGCATGCTTATTGAATCAAAAAATTAACTGGAATGTTTTAAATTTTCGCGAAAACCACATTTCAGACTTAAGATTGATTAATTTGCTTCTACAACTGATTTGGATCAAGTGTAAGACTAAGATCGATTGAAGAGTAAGTTAAGGTTGATATCAAGCTTAACTTGCTTTATGAAACAGAGATAAGACTAATTGTAAATTTGAGGAGTTTAAGATTGATCGTTTGTAGATAAGATTGATTATTTGGAGATAAGATTAATTGTAAAGCTTTATGAAACACCCCCCAGGTGTGATAACAAGTCAGATCTGGAGTGACCCCCAAGGTCAATAATCAATGCTACAGCGAAGACAAAATCGGCGTAGTAAGGAACGTGGATGAAACAGGATAGAAAAATAACACACCTTGAACTCTCATAGAGTTGTGAGGTCTGAAATTGAAAATGTGTCCATTCTGAATATTGAGGACTTTTGCTAGATTTTGTACCACAGGTTTTTTCATGATATTTCACTGCCAGTGGAAGCATCAGCTGTTGATAAATCTTGACTTCATAGTGTGGTTCACTGGACTCTCTAAACTAGTTGCATTTATACATGTGTGTTTGTAAAGTATGGAATTGTACGTTGAATGCCCTCCAGATGTACCAAAGTCTTACAGATTAGATTGGATTTCTTTGGATTTAAACCAAAAGAATTGTGTAATGAATGTTTGAATTTAACTCAAACTGCTGTGCTGAAGTAAACTAGAACATTTGTGCCATGCCTGATATAGGGCAGAGGGTGTCCCCCCCCCCAATGTTCCCATACGTTAACACACTATTTTCCTCTTGTACAGAAGTACCCCCACCTAAAAGTACACAATAAAGACTCAATAGGGGGAGGGCGGGTACACCATGCCCCATATCTAGCACCAAATGAGAACATCCACCCAAAAGAGAGAGAGAAACAAAACTCTCATTAAGCAACTTTAACTTTCTTATTTAATTGATTTAGTTAATTGTATCATGAATTAGAATTTAGTCCAGATACTTCTTGGAGGCGACAGAGGCAATTGCCTCCATGCCCCTGGTCATTGCCTGGGTAGCCCTGTGAAATGTTCCAGCAGAAATGTCCCTCATAGAAAAGCCCTCTACTGAGGAAAAAATGCCTTGCCCTTTCAAGAATGAAGCATCAGATTGGGGTATACAATACTTATCCTGCAGTGTGTGGGACTTTAACTAAAAAATTTCCTTTAATATTTTTCTCATGTATAATTTGTCGTACTGCCGATCGTTACGAATCACAATCATATGACGGTGATACTTCTCAAGTTTATGAGACTCAATGTGGCTGTTCACTTAGCCATCAGAAACCAAAACAAACTTCCAGTTCAATTTATCATCAGATAATTTCCCATTTAAAAGTAATGTCCCTCCCAGGAATGTTTATCCCATGGTATGATTAGAAATCAGCGCTTCATATTAAATCTGTCTGCAGGGGGGAGAGATGCTTGATGAGCTGTGGAACTCACGAAGGAAATTTAAATTAAGCAAGGCTCTAACCGTTGCTCCATTTGCTTAATGTGAAGCCATTAAGCCCAGATTTGGCTGGTAATTTCCAGGGGAGAGACAAATATTTAACGGTCAATTAGATGAATTTTTCATGAGAGATGAGTTTCCAAAGGGATATCTGACATGGATGTCAATTTGCTTGATGTTTATAATTGTATTTACCCACCATTGGTACCGTCTTTATAAAGAGCAGTTGGGTTCACAGTGTACACAATTTTCTTACTTCTTAATTCATTGTTTATTAAACAATTATATAACAGCTATGCTACTTTGCCTCTGCGTTACTATGCACATTTTGCATCATCATTTGCAAGAATTTTGTTTTTAAATAAAGAATACACATATCTAATAGATGTCATAATTGTATCAGGAAAAAAGAAAATATTATTTGGTGATTTTCAGCACTGTTTACTCGGTACTTTCCGAGCCCTGTGGGATCCGGGAGTAAAAGTCCTGAGGCTACTCAGATGGGAATCGAACCCATGACCCCTGCCTGCATTCTATAGCATTCTAGACCACCAAGCGTACCTGGTGTAAAAAAGGCTAGTTTGAACCCTTTGGTACTTGCTGCTAAATATAGGAATCGAACTGGCCTGTCGCCGCTGGGCAACCCCAGTGGTCTAGCGGTTAAGGCATAAGCTCTATAATTCAGGGGGTTGTGGGTTCGAATCCCATCTGAGTAAGCTGTGGATTGTTTTTACATGAGACTCGAAAAGTACTACTGAGTATACAGTGCTTACCACACATCATTGTAGCAGTGAAACAACAAAATAATAGCAAATATTGGTATACAATGTTTACATGTTTTGAACAGTATACCCACAAATAAAATAAATATACAAATAAATAAATTAAATCTGGCCTACATTCTAACAATGGGACCTTCCATTTTACCAATAAAATACATAAACAAATAAATAAATAAATAAATAAATAAATAAATAAATAAATAAACAAACAAAATGAAATCTGGCCTACATTCTAACTATGGGACCTTCCATTTTACCAATAAAATAAATAAACAAATAAATAAATAAATAAATGAAATCTGGCCTACATTCTAACTATGGGACCTTCCATTTTACCAATAAAATAAATAAATAAATAAATAAATAAATAAATGAAATCTGGCCCACATTCTTACAATAGGACCTTCCATTTTTGCAATTCTTTGCCCTCAACAACATGCTATCTGATTGCTTCTTTCCGAAAGAAATTTTTAGTATTTGAAAAGATTACCTTTTTTCCCCCTGAAATCAAATCCGTGAGTCAAGTGGAGGTATGTTTAGTTGTAATAAGTAGGGAGGCTGATTGTGCTCTACTCATATTTTGCTTAAATCTTATCCCTTCTGCAATGAGCTATCTGGGCTGCAAAAATGCAGCATTATGTAAGGTTGTATTTACTTTGTGTCACCCGAAGGGTGACGACATCAGGGTTCTCCCCATGTACAAGCTAGCATATCGGCCAATACGCGCGAATTGCAAGCCGATTTGCGCAAATTTTCGGCCAATTTCACAGAAAACATTTAGAGAAAACCATATAGAATGGCAAATGCTCCAGATTGCACAGTAGGGCTTTTAAAACCAAGATAAACACCAAAAAGAAAACATTTCGCAGACCTTGTTTAAATTCAGCATGCTTCGGCCAAACATCCAAACAGTTAGGTTCAGAATGCTCCACAGTTTTGAAAAATCCTGGGGAGAACCCTGAACATCGTACAGTTTTAAAACCACTGTGAAAGTTGGAGCATTGAAATACCTTTTGAGTTTCAAAAGCAAGTTGTATATTTAACAAATTAACATGTTGACATTTTGTTCATAATAGACTGTGCCTCCGCGATGCGCGATGATAATCGCCTGATGCTGTAATTGCAACGCGAAGCCTTTTCATTGCAGTCTATGGTTGTTGAGGCGTCAGCGTCCTCTTTAAACTGAGTCAAGCGTTAATTTTGCGCGGAAGACCATGGGCAGACAGTAGGCCACGTGTGACGTCAGTACAAGAAAATTATAGTACAGTTTACACATGTGAAACTATTTATTTTTTAAAACATGTACACGGTTTGTAAATTGAACGGAAATTGCTAAGTCTAGTATCTATTACTCAGTGCAGGAAGTGATGGATCAGTCTCGTCTCGAAAGTGTTGTCTTTATAAAGGCCGGTTCACACTCGAGGAGGGAGTTGTCAAAAACAGAGATCCGAGTTATAGTTCTTCAAAAAGTATCACATTCCTACTTGTATACATCCTTTCCATGAATTTGTGATTTCATCAACTGCTTTGAGTGTTCTGTTGAAGTGGCGACAAACAAACATGGCCTCTGATCTTTCAGATTATAAGCTTTTAAGAAATAAGGTAACCTTTCTTCTTAATAAATCTAGCTGCAATTTCTACAAAGTCCTTATTGAAAGTAATAGTTCTGACTTTGAAATTATTTGGAGCATCTAAAAAGGTCCTTGGGCATAGTGATGACGTCCTCTTTCCACCTTTTAAAGATAAAATGACTCTTGCTAATGATATGGGTAGCTTTTTTGTAAAGAAAATATCTAATATTCATGCTAAACTTGATGACTTAGAAGTTTCAACCACTGTTGACAGAACATTCTCTTTTACATCTGAAACATTGTCCAGTGGCATCTTGTTCAAGTTCATGCCATTAACCGAGTCACAGGTAAAACAGCTTGTTGTCAATGTCATGTAACATGAAAAATTGTTTGTACATGGAAGATTGAGGTGAGATAATGTGGGGTCTTGACAAAAACTCATTTCTAGTTTTAAGAAACTACACCTTATCATTGGCAGATTATTTTGAGCACTTGGTGTTATGGTTAAATCGGCCAAAAAAAGGACCTAGCATCTTAAAGCAGAAACTGGTGCTCAGGAAATGTTTCTGCTATACAAAAATTTGCAGGGAACCAGTCACAAACTATAAACATTATGTGGTATTTTGGCTGGTAACCTGTTTATGCTAAGCCAGATTTTTCTGTGCTAAGCTATTTGTTGTGCTTATTAGCTTTAGGCCCTTTTTTTGAAATCGTGGCTTGTGAAAAGTGATATCTTTTTCCATAACCGCAGTACTTCTCAGTGAAAAGTTTTTCAAAATACATTATACTATCTAAAGCTTCTGTACTTCTTACACCGTAAGTTCTTATTGCCATTAATTTTCAGAGTCATTACCAAATGTATACAGACCCTTTAAGCCTTGTTTTCTACAATGGCCATACTTGAACATTATTGGAATCTTCAGTCTCCCAGGATACCAATGATATCGACATCCCGTTTCACCCCAATCTATCTACTTGTATAACACTCGAGTCCTACACGTACATGTCCATGTGCCTGATGAGAATTTGTTCAGTCATACGTACATAATTACAAACATGCTCATAAAGCTCTTGAAATCCCTCCGGAGTTTAAGATCATACCAGATTTCTTTGGATTGAGGATATAACCACGTACATTAGAAAAAGTATAAGGCACTCTGAGGCAGGAATAGACTCCTGCCATAAGAAGTCGGACCTGGCGAACAATGAGAGCATAATTAACGTCACGATTCCCTCATGAGGGAATTCATGAATACAGCCATTATTTTAGTTTGTCAAATTTCAGCTTTCACACTTCCCCGTTGGACGGGTGTGATTTGGCAACTGTGACTAGAAACAAGTTTCTGATGTAAAGTTCACTGACCAAAACAATTTGAGATAGCTACGTGGAAACCGGTCGGTAACCAGAAACAGTTAATGACAGAGGCACGTCTCTTGAAAATAAATGTTCTCAGAATAAATAGCCTTCATTTTATTTGTTAAGTTATACTAAGTCTCTTTAATTTTATCAACATTATTAGATTGGTATGCTTGAAGGTTTTTTTCTCTTCATTTTTAAAAGAATTCCGTTGACATTTTTTTGTCAGTCTAAAGAATCGGCCCTCTTGAATCCAAGCCTAACCAAGCCAGCATTTCGGTTATGGTTTGGTTGGAAGAGCTTGCAAAAAGTTGATACCTCTGCAAGAAACCTTGAAGCTTAAAATGTATTAAAGGTATTGTACACCTTTGGTAATGACTCAAAACAAATATTAGCATAACAACTTACTTGGTAACAAGAAACGGAGAGCTGTTGATAGTATAAAACATTGTAGGAAACGACTCCCTCTGAAGTAACGTAGTTTTTGAGAAAGAGGTAATTTCTCACTAAAATAATAAAAACTTCTTGCAAGAAGTTTTTATTCCTATCTGAAAGCACACCAATTTGTTCAACAAGAGTGTTTTTTCTTTCATCATTTTCTTGCAACTTCGATGACCAATTGAGCCCAAATTTTCACAGGCTTGTTATTGTATGCATATGTTGGGATACACCAAGTGAGAACACTGGTCTTTGACAATTTCCAAACGTGTTCAGTGCCTTTAAGCGGATTGAGGAGTCAGTAAACTCAATGTCAATTCAATTCAACTTTTCAAACATCTCAAGACATTCCTCTCCTATCTACCCTTTAACAACACGACCTTCAAAGCACTTTCAAATCCACTGCCCGTGTTGAGTGGACAGACGCTCATTCAGTAATCCACACTAGAATTTCTGTGTTCTTATTTTGTTGGATTTTAGACTCAATTTAGTTTCACGTTGTTCACTGTACTTTTGCTTAAAATTATACATTTCTTAAAGATCTTAGGTTTTGATTCTCACCTATGTTCTGCACTGTTCTCTACACTTTTTGCTGATGTAGATTTCCATGGTTTTGGTCTTCAATTGAGTATCCACATTGTTCACTGTACTTTGGGTGAAAACGATACATTTCTTAATCTTAGGTTCGGATACTTAAGTTCTGCATTGTTCACTGTACTTTATGCTTAAAGGTTTCCAGGATTTTGGTGTTCAATTGAGTTTCCATGTTGTTCACTTTGCTTTGGGTGAAAACGATACATTTCTTAATCTTAGGTTTGGATGCTTAAGTTCTGCATTGTTCACTGCACTTTTTGCTTAAAGGTTTTGGTGGTTTTTGTGTTTAATTGAGTTTCCATGTTGTTCACTTTGCTTTGGGTGAAAACGATACATTTCTTAATCTTAGGTTTGGATGCTTAAGTTCTGCATTGTTCACTGCACTTTTTGCTGAAAGGTTTCGGTGGTTTTGGTATTCAATTGAGTTTCCAAGTTGTTCACTTTGCTTTGGGTGAAAACGATACATTTCTTAATCTTGGGTTGGGATACTTAAGTTCTGCATTGTTCACTGCACTTTTTGCTTAAAGATTTCTCGTGGTTGTGATATTCAGTTGAGTTTCCACGTTGTTCGATGTACTTTTTTGCCTAATGCAGTAAAAGTATACTGTATCTGATAAGCACAGGTTAATCATAGTCCCTTACACATTGTGTAATCTCCGACAGTGGTCTTGACTGTGCACACACAGCCCATCTTCAGCTAATAAATAAATCCGTACTGAGCAAACATGCTACACTGGCTCCTGCTCATCTTCTGACAGGAACAGGACGGTTGGTCGCTTACACAGGTCTACGGTGTGCCTTGAGTTTGGAGATAAATTAAAGCAGTTTGCTCGTTAGTTAACAGCAACTCAATACCCTTTCCAAGTCTTGTGCATATTCAAACGTTGGGACCTGCTGAAGTGCGCAGTTTTGTTGCCTTCAACTGTGAAGGTAATGAAAGCAACGACGTGGGAAGGCAAGGTGTCAACAATGTTTGAATATACATGTAAGAATAGCGCAGGTTGTAGCCAGTACATGTACAAACTTCCTACAATCAAACACATAACAGTGAAAATGTCAACTTATTACAACTGAAGTAAGAAAATACACACACATTAAAACTGACAATTAAATTAAAAAAGTACATTTTGTAGCAGGCCTCTCTTTAACAGACTGGATAAAATTAGATTTAATATTACTGTTGAACATTAGATACGTGTGTATAGTATTTCAGATAGAAATTAATCAATACTTTCAGAGGTTACCACCACGCAGAAATCTGTGGCTGTCTGTAAATCGTATTAGGGACTGAGTGTGTACATTTTTGTCATACATACATGTACAGTACCATGTAAATATGATTGTATGCATGTACTGTACATTGTACCATGTACTTAGTAGTACGTGTGTACAATTTATGTGTAAATGAAGTTCTACATAATGTACCAGGCCCTACGCTTTTCTTTTTGTAAAGTAGCCCATCGGGCTAGTTAATTGTGCATTTTACTTGCCCCCAGGAAGTTTTAGTAGCCCACATTTTAAGCTTGCATTGTCATCAGTGTATTTTTCTGGCTAATGGTAGCAATCGCAACCACTTTATCGGTTAAAGGCACTGAACACGTTTGGTAATTGTCAAAGACCAGTGTTCTCACTTGGTGTATCCCAACATATGCATAAAATAACAAGCCTGTGAAAATTTGGGCTCAATTGGTCATCGAAGTTGCAAGAAAATGATGAAAGAAAAAACACCCTTGTTGTACAAATTTGTGTGCTTTCAGTTAGGAATAAAAACTTCTTGCAAGAAGTTTTTATTGTTTTAGTGAGAAATTACCTCTTTCTCAAAAACTTTGTTAGCTCTCCGTTGCTCGTTACCAAGTAAGTTTTTATGAATGAAGTTACAGTCACACAAAGATAAATTAACAGTTTTTTTAGTATTTGTTTTCCACTGAAAATATTGTTGTCACAATGAAACCCTTACTTGATGAAGGAAAGACGACAACAAAGGTGCTCATAATAAACACCAGGATTTGTTGTTCTCGTGTGGGGATCAGGTTGGCTCAGTGGTTTCTTTCCTTGCCTTTTACCTCTGTGGACCCCGTTTCGAATTCTACCGCAGTCCAGAACACGTATGTGGGTTGGGTTTTCAGTCCCTACCTGATTGAGTGGGTTTTCTGGTCCCTACCTGATTGCGCAGGTTTTCCCCATTGGGGTTTTCCTCCCACATCTAAAACTGACCATTTCTTTCCATTTCCTATTCATCCTGTTATTGGCGCTAGGTGTGCTGTTGGATTTGTAACAAATAAATAAATAAAATCAATAAATTTAAAAATATGATTTTGCGTTCACCATGAATCACAAAACCTTAGCCGTAAGCAAAGGCCGAATACAATGCTACAATGAAGTTAAATTTTCACAAAAATAAAATACAATTATACAGCTGTGACTGCTTTTCAAGTGTTTTCAATTAGAATATCACCATTGGCAGCCTGTCCATTCTGGTATGCCACATTTTCGTAACAAGAGGACAAACGTCTGGAATTGGGGATTACACAATAACCCCAGGTAAAAGGAAGATTTCAAGCATAAATTCCAGTACCTTCTGTCCCTCTTTGTACGGGGGGAAACGAAGCGTAGCATGGTAGGTGCATGCATGTGCACACTACCGTATGGAATGTGACAAAATTCAGGACACTTAAAAAACACCTTCTGCCTAAGCCAGTTTAGAAGAATTTGACAAATATACACATCATCCGACGTGAAGTGGTTGAGCACAGAAAGTAGCTAAGCACAGCAAAAATTATGCATGTTTGTGTTTATGTTTATGGTATTTTTTAGATTTCGTACAATTCATGGAATTGCAAGTCTGTAAATACACCTGTATACTTATAACCTCAATAAAACCACGTAAATGCTTCTCTTTCCAAGTGCCTGTAGAAATCTCCCCTTTGCAAATTACTGGCTCACTCTGTCGATAATACTCTCGTGGGGGTCAGTAGTTCTTGTCATTACGACGAGACCATGCTATACGCTTTCACACTTCAACCCGCCGAGTGTCTCCTGAAAATATGGAGTGACAGAAATCTTCAGAAGAAACCTCCTCGCTGGGAAACAAAAAGTAAAACTAACGGTGACGCATATAGGGGACACATTGGCTGAGTCACCGATCAGAAATGAGAAATGTGCTGGCCGCTGAATAAATGCATAGTACTTGTCACCTCTGACGTTGTTTAGCTCGCAGTAGAGTGATGTTGGCGCTGGCTCATTTAGCGTGGCTAATTTCCATGCGGGATGTGTGTACGCGCATCTGTGTGTTTGTTTTTTTATGCTTACTGGAGACTCAGATTGCATGGAATTGGCTCTCTGATTTATACATGTGGACTTTATCATGGGCTATCTATACGGTATATTGAGTTATCATTATGTCAATCATCAAATAAATGTTGAGGTATTATACAGGCGGTCATGTAGTCACAGATTCCCTAAATAAACAGTCAGTCACTGTAACTTTTGTCTCTCTGAGCTTGCTCTATCTCACCAGTGTCAACTGCTTCTTAAAGACAAATGATAAGATCGGTAATTGTCAAAAAAATTGACAAGTTTAAACCTGAAACCTAAACTGATTATAGCCTGTGCGAGTCTCGCGCCTATTGGAACGAGAAAACACATCAAACGAAGAACATTTTTTTTCTGAAATCAAATCTTTGTTTTAAATTAAATCTAATGACAAAATCTGAACAACAAAAATACTCATTACAATTTTTTTATATTAGTATTAGCTTTTATAATCAATAAACAAATAATGTGTTAATTATTATTAAAACAAAATTAAAACTCTGGGACAAGGACGTTATTTGATCTTAACTTTTTAGAAATCCCTTACGTGGATTCGCGATGGTCACACGGGCATAAAATTAAAACTGACGCCTCAACAAACATAGACTGCAATGAAAAGGCTTCACGTTGCAGCTACAGCATCTGGCGATTATCATCGCGCATCCAAAACAAGCGTTTACATAAGTTTTGTGATCGGAGGTCTTAATTTTTTGCAGTAACCGGAAACTTTGGTCAAGTTTAATTCTCGGGTTTTCTTCGTTATATTGTTGAATTGATTTTACTTTCATATTTGTTATAACTAAGTATTACACTCCCAACAACATATTCATTAAATTTTCATAGTCATAAACTGCGTTAAACTAAAATAATCGACGAAAAAAATCTCGCCCACTTTCACAGTCTATTAAAGGTATTGTACACTTTTGGCAACAGCTCAAAATCAGTGTCCACATGTGTTGTGATTCAACATATGCATGAACAAACAAACCTGTGAAAGTTTGAGCTTAATTGGTCATCGAGGTCACGAGAAAATAGTGAAAAGAGACCTTAAGTGTTTTCTGTTTTTTCAAATTATCGCGCGTGATAAAAACTATTGTTTTACTCATTTCTCAGAAACGATAGCATTTTAGGCAGAAATATTTTAAGGAACCCTTTCTACCATTACTTACTTTAAATCATGTAAGTTATGTGTGAATCTGTGAACATTGTGTTTTTCGATTTTACCAATAGTGTACAGGGCCAATAGTGTACAAGTTTGTACGCTAGCTAACTAGTACCGATCCTCCAGACAAATATTTCTGTCTTAAAAATGTGCAAAAGTCAAGAAAGATATTTTGGTTGTTTTAAATCGTTCAGGTATTATGGAACTGTCCAAGGGATCCTCAAGTTTTGCAGTACTCATACGTTCTCGGGAAATTCCTACATATATTTTTTGTGTGAAGGAAACAAACACGCACATTTTAATAGTTCCCATTGTTCAAATACATGCACGTTGGACTAGCACAGCCAAGTGGCACCTGTGCCCAATTTCTTAAAGCTGTTTAGCAGAAAATTCTGCCTAGCAAAATTTCTTTGCTAAGCAAGAAATGAGTGGAGTACCAGTCACAGCAAAGGTAACTGTATGGTATTTTGGCTGGTAACCTATTTTTCTTAAGCAAGAGTTTTCTGTGCTTAGCAAGTTTTTGTGCTTACATGCTTTACGAAATTGGGCCAGGTCTTTTTGCCTGAATGAAATGAATATATGTAGAGATTCTTGAAGGGATTGTTCTTTCACATTGGTCATGAATGTATCAGAAAAACCTTTATCGTAGTTTTTTTTGTTTTGTTGTCTCCTTCTTGTACCAAACCCATGGATGAAACTGAGACTTACACAAAAATAAACTGACTCCGTTTTCTGTACCGAACTGAGGAAGCAAATCATTGATTGCTCACTGCATGATGAAAGTCTATCAAGAATAAAATTGGGACATTCTAAAAGACGAGGGCATTCAGAAACAAGGGCATTCCGTCTATATAACAAGTACATCCTACGCACCTGGACTCGCAGCCTGTGTCATAAAATTCACTTTTCTCTTGTGGATAGTACTGAAAATGCCCTTCTGTTTAATTGTCTTATTACATACCAGGTAAACAACGGAGGTGGCGGTAACTTGATAAAATCCTACAGGGAAGAAGGGGGGCATCCCAAAGGAGGTCATTTTTTTTTTTATTACCGTACATTGAATGCGTTATAGATTATGCCGGCTATTTGACTTGTCTCGTGTGAACGGCAAGTCAGATGACCCACTTCTCCCTTTTTAATTTTCCGTACTCGAGGGGGCCGATGTTTGTCGGAGTACAGCACCAAATATTGAAGCTGTGCATTTCAAATGATGGAAGGTTTTTATTTTTTTATTTTTTTTAAAGCTTGAATTATAGATCGTGGGCAATGACTGACATAATATGAATGCTAGCTTGATTGTCAACCTCTCTTTCTGAGGTAGACTGTCCCTAATGTAGTCTATTTATACATACCTGGATGCACAAGGGATCCATCATAATATCTCTATCTGACAGAATTTTTTTCTATCCGACAGGATTTTTTACCATGACCCCGAGATGAAAAAATTGTCATGTGTGAGGGAACAAAAACCACAAGGTGCACTTTGTCACACCTCATACAATATACACAACTGGTAATGAAATGCATAAAACACATGGGACTCACACTGTCGGCTTATTCCTGTAATTAGAATGTTGTCTTTCACACACAAACAAGGATTGTGTTTGATATCAGCTTTAGTAATTAACAAGGCAGGGGAACCATGGACAAAATTGAATTTGGTAAAACCATTGGGCTGCTTGGTCATGTGAGGAATTCCAGGGTGGATAAGGGAAGGCAATTAAGATTTAAAGGCATCGTACATAATTGGTAATGACTCTGATGGCAATAAAAACTTACTTGGTAAGAAGTACAGCAGCTTTGGATAGTATAATGCATTGGAGAAACTTTTCACTTTGAAGTACTGCGGTTATGAAAAATATATCACTTTATATCCCCCAAAACATTTGAATCTGAGAAGCGTTATGCGTAACGCTTCTCAGAGTGTGTATTCCAATGCAGATTATTCTTCCTGCGTGGACATAACCGCTCCAGATTTTCAGCAATATCTCAAAAACGCTTCCACCTTTTGAAATTAAATTTTCACAGGTTAGTTTTATGGTATATATCTACAACTGTATAGGTTTGAAACAAACAATAGAATCCAATTACAAAATGGGTACGATGCCTTTAAGGGGAACTTTAATCTGAAAATCTCAATAGCGATAACAGCATTTTTGTCATCAAATGTATTCACTATTAACATAATATCCTTTTCTGTTAAACTATGAAAGCTCTATAAATTCGTTAATTTTCATGTGTGAAGCCCGGTTCGTACTTCCTGCGAATGCTTTGTGCGAAGCAAATTTGACGTCACAGCTCTGTTTTCGCTGTGAATGTTTCGGAAGAGTTGAGCACAGGGCAACTCTTCCGAATTGTTCGTTGCGAATTTGTGACATCAAAATTTGCATCGCATTTGCATTCGCAGAAAGTATGAACCAGCTCTAGTTTCCTTTTTTAGTTGATTAAAGGTAGGTTCATACTTTGGTAATGACCCGGAAATAAACGATAATTTTTATCTGAAAGCCTACTTGTTATAAAGATTGTAATGGTAGTAAGCATCCTGCAAAATTATTTTGTCTGAAGTGCCCCCCATTGATTAGAAATCAATAAAAGTATTTTGAAAAATTGAATCTCCAAAGATCACTTTTAATGACTGTTTACCTGAGACCCAAAATTGTACATGAACCCACAGTGTGTTAAAACAGATGCACCTCATTTGACGCAGGTAATACTAAATTAATTCAATTGCTTAAATTCCTGTCCAATCTTGTCATTAAACTCTAATCAAATTAATTCACTATCAGGTGACTTTGATTACGGTTAAAAACAGTATCTCACATCGGTCCATTAGTCAAAGGTAAATCCATACGCAGCCAGCTAATTCTCCACCAAGCACCAACTGATGATGGGTATTAACGTTAACCGAATAAAACACACACTGGTATAATGAAGCGGGTGATCGCAATCGTTTACGTACACACATAATCAAATTGGGCCAGTCTGTATTGGTTTATCAAGCCAGTCGAAGGACACTGAAGCATCAGGCGCTCATTGCTCAAATTTATTAAGTGCATTAAAATCACCCGGTGGACTACGCCAAATAAATCAAGCATTATGTTGGGAGTTCTGCACACATGGGGATAATCATAACAAGACTTGGCTCAAAGAATGAAAGAGAGACGAAGAAAAAACCCCGAATCAGCTCACTGAAATCTTGGGCAGGTTTTTCCTCCTCTTCTGTCCAGAGCTGAAAGCATGGTGATAAGGATCTTTGTTTGCCAAGAGAACCTTTGATGCATACCACAGCCTCAGCGAGCAAATTTTCCATCTCAAGACTCTTCCCCTGGGTATCATAGCGTACACGTTCCCCCCAATAAAATATTAAAAAGTAGGAGGAATTTCTTTTTACAATTAAGAGCAATGACCGTTCAAGTTAATTTTATCAGCATGAATACTCTTGACCAGGCAAGGTTTAAGGGGTCAACTCGCTTGGTCTATTCAGCATGCTTGTTTGGGTTACAATAATGAATTGGGGGTATCATTTATTAAATAGAAGTTTAATAAGTGTGATATTATTCTATTGGATTTCCTTGCTTCTTCACAGCTGAAAAGAGCCCAATAAAAAGGACAGTGACCATTGAAGTGCCTTCATTCTACTCTTCAAGTAATTGAAAAATAACATGCAAATTTGTAGACATTGATATCATCATTTCAGTGCCAATATCTAGTTTTACTTTTTGGACATGTAATTAGAAAATAAGAAAAATGATAATATAATAACAATAAAAATAGTGGCTTCTTTCGTAGCACTCAAATCCGTCAATCAGTGGCGCTCATGGTACTCCAACATTATTACCCCTGATCACTGTGCCATTTATGTCATTCCTCAAACCATCTCAGCTCCCTTGGGAGTATACAGCCTGTACTGCCAAATATGTAGTGCACCGAGGCTAAATCAATCACAAGAAACATCTCTGCCCTCACAGGTACCCATTTACCCCTGGGTGAAGAGAAGCAATTTAGTTAAGTGTCTTGCTCAAGGACACAAGTATCATGACCTGGATTCGAACCCATACCCTGATGACTAGACACATTTGTACCAAGTTTATAAAATCTTGCCAGTGCAAATGTATTGAACCAAAAGTTCCTTGACAAAACACCTGTGTTTTAAACTGCAATCAGTGTCCACTCTCACTAAAACTCTCCCAGATCTGACAGATTACTATAAAACCAAGTAACAACAGTTTTTAACATAGAGTTTCTCTAGTGTTATTATAAAACCAAGTTAACAACCTTTTGGATAAAGTCTCTCTCGTTTTATAATAAAAACAATTTACTATTTGTTTGCACAGTGCCTCTCTAGTTTTATAATCAAACCAAGTTACAATTTTTTTTTGCACAGTGCCTCTGTGTCTTTATAATACAACCAAGTTAACAAACTTTTGGACAAAGTTTCTCTAGTGTTATAATGAAACTGATTTACTAATTTGTTTTAGCACAGAGCCTCTGTAGTTTTATAATGAAGCCAAGTAACAACATTTTTTTTGCACAGAATCTCTCTGGCTTTATAATGAAGCCAAGTTTCACCATTTTTACACCAGTTATAATAAAAAAAAGTTTCAACTTTGTTTACATAGAGTCTCTCTTTAGTGTTACTATACAATCAAGTTACATAATTTTACAGCAAGTTACAGTCTAGTGTAAGATACAGTGTTATAATAAAACAGAATTCTGATGGTTTTTACACTGATGCAAAGATGCTCCTTGACAATTAATAAGCAATATATCAAATGATTCTGGGGATATTCCCCAAATGGCTGATTTCCATTAGTACTCCAGGTTTTCAATCGTAATTACCTACATCCATGTTGAAATCATATTTCCGGCTACCTCTCCGAGGTCATTATTCATTGTGAAACATTGTCCTTTCAGTAGATAGAGCAAAGCCTTGACGGAGGCGTAGCCGAATCCAGAGCTCAAGATATGGTTACCAAAATGCTTTTAGTAATCGGAAGTAGTCTCTGGAATCGGATGAGAGGTGTTTGTCATTGAATAAAATAAACTAAAAAACATCTACACATATCCCACAGAAAGCAGTCACTGTTTAAACGCCGAAAACTGATTTATTTCTGCCTTTCTGCTCTTTTCTCTAGCTTAAGAACAAGTGAAACCAATTATCTGAATGAGGCCTTCTCCTTCTACTCGGCGATCCGCTCCAGAGCATATTATTCCAAAGTAAATCGAGAAAAAGGGTAAGTGTATATACTCCTAGGTACTCTCTGCATGAAGTAGCCTCAAACCTATATGCTCCAAAATCAACCAATATGAGTTGATATAGGATCCCTATACTTCCAAATGTGTTTTTTATGTTTTTATGTTAGTCAGTTTCTGTTGGTGTGTTTGTATGTTGTTTGTCTGTCCGTAGGTATGGGAACAACAGCTTTTGCTTCACCCTAGTCCTAAATGTTGTCTTGTTTTGTGATTATTTATTCAACTTCCGTGTAAATTGGTTTGCCATTATATATTTATTATCTTGTACTTTAACTTTATGGGTGTACCCATGTAATTTAATGGCAACATTGAAATAATTGTAAATGTAACTTTACAAAAAATCCTCCAAAATCAACCAATATGAGTTGATGTAGGATCCCTACAGCCTCAATCCTCCAAAATCAACCAATATGAGTTGATATAGGATCCCTACTTCCAAATCCTCCAAAATCAACCAATATGAGTTGATGTAGGATCCCTACTGCCTCAATCATGCAAAATGCGCCAATATGAGTTTGTGTAGTATCTGTACGTCCCCAATCCTCCAAAATCAACCAATTGATGTAGGAGCCCTACTGATGTAGGAGCCCTCTAATAATATCAACCAACATGAGTTTATATAGGATTCGTTATTCCTCAATCCTCCAAAATAAACCAATATGAGTTTATGTAGGATCCGTTCTTCTTCAATTCTACAAAATAAACCAATATGAGTTGATGTAGGATCCCTACTGCCTCAATCCTCCAAAATCAACCAATATGAGTTGATGTAGGATCCCTACTGCCTCAATCCTCCAAAATCAACCAATATGAGTTGATGTAGGATCCCTACTGCCTCAATCCTCCAAAATCAACCAATATGAGTTGATGTAGGATCCCTACTACCTCAATCCTCCAAAATCAACCAATATGAGTTTATGTAGGATCCGTTCTTCTTCAATTCTACAAAATAAACCAGTGTGAGTTGATGTAGGATCCCTACTGCCTCAATTCTTCAAAATAAACTAATATGGGTTATGTACAGCTAGGATCCCAAATGCCTCTCACAGGCAAATTCCAAACAATTGTCAATGCTTAGAAATCATCAAAATCTTCTGGATGATTTTGACGGACACAGAAAAGGAAAGCTATAGTGCTATGACACAGTTAATAACCTGGAATTAGATTTAGAATGTCAGTAATCGAAGCTCAAGTGAAATGAAAATATTGTACAAGTATTCAAGTAATTCTGAGAATCGATGATCACTAAATACATTGATCCTTATTAAAAGGTTCCATATTAGTATAAACAATTGTCATGTATTTGTGATAAAGTATCCAAAGAATTTTATTCAAAGCAAACAACAAACCATAAAAAGGAAAATGATATTGATAAAAAAAAGGGTCTTTTATTAGTTACTTCCCAAATGTTAATGTTTTCTGTTTTAAATAGTTCATTAATAAAATCGAATAAACACTGTAAAATACAGTTACACATCACCAGGGTTCTCCATTAACAGTGGTCCGCTGGCCAAGAATGCCAGTTAAAGCACCAGAGGACCAGTCAAAATTCTCTCCAAGTGGTCCGGCTGGCTAGTTCAGTGTTAAAAAGCATCCCTATTCCAATTGAAATATGGACTAGTGAAAAAGGTGACGGACCAGTGAAATGACAAGCTTTAACTGGTCCTGCTGGCTAGTCACTAAAAGAGTTGAGGACAAACCCTGCAACATAGTAAGAGTAGGTATAATATTTGATATAATGTTTCCCCAAGAGTAAATCAACTGACACTAATTTCAAACACATTTTAAGCTTTGAAACATTACTGTTTTCATACCCATTTAAACTAATTGGTTCACAAAAGCTTTGGCTGTCCTTGTAGCCTTGAATAAACTACTGCCTGGTTTATTTTTAATTAAAAGCAAGTGTTTGAGCTCACTGCAAATAGAACAAAGTAAACCTATCTTGTAATGAATTAAACTGAAGAAAAAAGACCTACCAAGGCGCTGTGTTCACACAACTGTTATCAAATGAAGCGTATGGTTGATTGTTGACTGGTCTAATTTGCACTGGTGAGAATGGAAAACAGTTTGAATAGTCACTCAAAATAGATTGGAGCCTTTGAAGTTGACAAGGGAGCAAATGCTGAAGGGTGGAGACAAACGGAAAGAAAACATCAGCGCAATTCCACTTTGATTATAAATGGAAGACAAAGCTATCTGGGTTTTTGGGGGTGATGAAAAGGGAAATTACAATAACAGTTTTATCAAACCTCTGGCATACGTATAGTTTGTAAAACCATTTTTTTCAATTTTGTTTCTCGTTTTCTTTTTTAAAGTGATGTTCTTCCTCCGAACATCCTTTAGAAAAAAAATATATCTTTCTTAAATCTCTTTCATGTGAACAAACATTTATAACAATGAAATGATAATAAAGACACAATAGGAAACTATAGCCGAGTCAGAATTGACTGTGCAAGTTTCGCGCATATTTGAACTTCCGGGACCATTGTGGTCCCAACCATATGGAGTTTTACGTGGGCGGGATTTTGTTTTGTCAATTATTTTAGTTTAACATAGTTGATGGCTAAGAAAATTATACATGTTGTTGGGAATGTAATACTGAGTGATTAACAATATGAAAGTAAAATCAATTCAACAAAGTAACGAAGAAAACTTGAGACTTGACCTCTGTTTCCGGTTACTATACACAAATTTACACAAAATTTATTTATAACAACTTGCTATGGGTATTTTATTTTCAAGAACTTGGTATAAATATAATTAAAAAAGAATATTTGATTTCATAGAAAAATCTTCGTTCAAGTTTTTTCTTGTTTTTGATATGCGCGAGACTTGCACAGTGTATTGGCATCTGCAGCTGTTGCTAAGGGCAGCTTATGGTTCAATGCATGTTCGCATGGTGATCCAGCAGCTGGCTTAATTGTGCATAAAGTGGTTAAAGGTATAATACAGGATTGGTAGAGCTGACAAAATAGTTGCAGACAGTATTCATGTTTTGTGTGATCAACCATATACATGAAATAACAAACCTGTGAAAATTTGGGCTTAATCCACAATGCACAATTTTCAGCAAGTAAACACATTGTCCTTAAAGGTATCGTACACGTTTGGTAATGACTCAAAACAAATATTAGCATAAAAACTGACTTGGTAACAAGCAACGGAGAGCTGTTGATAGTATAAAACATTGTAGGAAACGACTCCCTCTGAAGTAACGTAGCTTTTGAGAAAGAGGTAATTTCTCACTCAAATAATAAAAACTTCTTGCAAGAAGTTTTTATTCCTATCTGAAAGCACACAAATTTGTCAACAAGGGTGTTTTTTTCTTTCATTATTTTCTTGCAACTTCGATGACCAATTGAGCCCAAATTTTCACAGGCTTGTTATTTTATGCATATGTTGGGATACACCAAGTGAGAACACTGGTCTTTGACAATTTCCAAATGTGTTCAGTGCCTTTAATTTTGGTTGTACATGTAGCAACCGAAATCACTCCAATGTAATAGAGAAGGTTTGCCATTTGTTTGTGTCTGGTTCTTGACTAACACATCCAAGGCAAATGATCTTGTGAAGCCTTAATATCTGCTTTAACAACAAGGCTTGGATTTAAATGGAGACCTCATATAGACCATGGCATCTGTTGCCCTGGTCTTGGCCTTGGTTCCAAAAGTTTCCCATAGACGTTGACACCTTCCAATGGAACTGCCCTTTGCAAAATGAAAATGGCCTTGCCCTCTCACATGAGATGTAATTTCAGGCCTGAGTCAACTGCATGAAGTCAGGTCTAGTTTATATTAGTGTGGTTTACCTTCCCTCATTCATCATTTTAGGATGTCAGCCTTGAGTGTTTCGTTTTGCCCAAGCAAGGTAATTATTTTATGTGTATAGAACATTCCATTAGTAAATCAAACCTGTCTGTAGGAGTTTTCTTCAGTGAACACAATAAGTGCAGACTTATAAGGGTGCATTTTCCTCCATTATGACTCTGCGGGGAGCAAGTTCAAGGCCTAAAGATGAGAATCTTGTATGCGTGGTGTATCCATCTTGTGGAAATCTTGAAGCATATTGCAAGGGTGAAAGTTCCACTGAAAGGTTTTTTCTTTTTTTTACATCCTGTGAAATAATCTTTTCCTGTTCAGGGAGAGCCATGTGAAAAGGGATTTGTGCTCGTCTTCCTCGTGGTCTCTGTGATTAATTTTTTTAAAATTCCAAACAGCATTTATGTAACTAATACTTTCTGAAGATGGACAAAATTGCGGTCATGCAAAAAGCGATTGCTAATAGTGTATTCCAACTTCCGGGACCAAGTTGATCCCACCCATATTGAGTTTCATGTGTTTCTTAAAAATACATTAGTTTAACGTAGTTGATGGCTATAACAAATTATATCATATAGTTGGGAAAGTAAAATTTTGCCATTAAATATATGAAAGTACATTTTTTTTAAACAAACCAACAAAGAAAACCGGAGAATAAGACTTGACCTCCGTTTTCCGGTTACTAATTTTACCCAGCTGACATTCATGTTATCATTAAACCTATGTAATGGTCGAACAAATTTGGGTGTGATTGGCGAACAGGGTTTCTAAATAGTAAGCACTCTCGTCCCAAGTTTTAATTTTGTTTCAATATTCATTTTAGCAATTTGTTTGTATTATATAAAAATCGAAATTGTATTTATAACAAATTGCTGTGGTGTTGTTTTTTTTTGAAGGTTTTTGGATATATAGAATTCAAAAAGAAGATTTGATTTCTAGAAAAATATATTCTTTGTTCGAGTTGTTTTCTCGTTTCAACATGCGCAAGACTTTTACAGTCTATTGCACCAGAGTTTGAAACTTATTAACTTGTCGGACCTGACCCATATAATGGAAAATTTCCTGCCCTCAAAACCTCAAAATCACACTCTGTCTTGAAGAACCTGTCAAATACGAGATCTGCTTTTCTACAAACCTACAAATGGTCTTCAAGGCATTAGCCTCTGAATGCAAGTCTACTGCCCTAAACAAAACTACAAAAGGTCATACCATTATGAGTGCTCCAATCTGTAGCTCCAGAGTTATCATTTGATTTGCTGCTCTAAAAAAAAGAAGAAAAAAAAGAAAGAAGCCTGACAAAAGCGTTGGACATTATACTGATATGGCTAGTCCTATCATCAATCAAATAATCTTCTCTACATAAAGTGCCAAGGAGGATCCTCACAACCGACAAATCAATGAACACATGAATAAACGAGGGTCGGAGATATGAGGCCTACCCGTTTTTTGTGGGTTTTTTGTGACAGAGTGTGTTAGCAAGGGGGCAACCCGACACCACGTTTGCATTACAGCACCAATCTCGAAAAACCATCTGCTCCAGAAACCTAGATCCATCACAAGCCATTATCGCGACGACGAGGGATTGTACGTGGCGTAATCTTTGCTGCTGTAGTCTTTCCTGATCGTACTGGATTTGTGTTTGACACAGAGAGACACGTACCTGTCGTGCCGGCCTCGGTGTGAGGTCAATCAGTGTCATCATCTTGAAAATTTACGCTCACATGACCCCAAAAAACAATTGTAATTTATTTGTAATGCTCTTTTCCTCTAAATTCATCCTGGGATTTTCCGTACCGTCTGTAAGATTGATGATGGACTGTTCAAAAGTTTTGACAGCTAATAAATGATAGGCTACTGGATGCTTAAAGGTGTCGTACACGTTTGGTAATGACTCAAAACAAATATTAGCATAAAAACTTACTTGGTAACAAGCAACGGAGAGCTGTTGATAGTATAAAACATTGTAGGAAACGACTCCCTCTGAAGTAACGTAGCTTTTGAGAAAGAGGTAATTTCTCACTAAAATAATAAAAACTTCTTGCAAGAAGTTTTTATTCCTATCTGAAAGCACACAAATTTGTACAACAAGGGTGTTTTTTCTTTCATCATTTTCTTGCAACTTTGATGACCAATTGAGCCCAATTTTCACAGGCTTGTTATTTTATGCATATGTTGGGATACACCAAGTGAGAACACTGGTCTTTGACAATTACCAAACGTGTTCATTCCCTTAACCTACATGTAATATTTATTTTGTTTGTAACTTGACCTAAATACCTGTGCAGTGTATATACAAAAAAAATTAAAAATTATGAGAGATCACCTAACATCACAAGGCCTGATGGCCACTTCAAGGTGAGGGCTACGCTTAACCGATTTGGGCTATCGACCCAAATGAACTGCCACCAGGGGCGCGTTGCCACTTACTCCTGGGGCTGAAACAGGCTTACCCCCTTCACAGTCCATAAGGATGTAGGCATGGGTATCATCCGCTGGTAGAGCAGAATGCACTACCTTCCCAACTTTTACGAAGCAATTATGGTTAAGTGCCTTGCTCATTGGCACAAGTGTCATGACCAGGTATCGAACCCACACTCTGCTGCTGACAACACCAGGGCTTGGGCATGTTGGGTCCGGTGAACTGGACCGCTCGGCCAAGACACATCATGAATGAAAGTCATAATAACAGTTACTCTACTTGCTGTATGAGGTTGAAACTTGTGCACAAATTGACCCTTCCAATAATGCCATATCCATGTTTCTAAAAACTCCAGCCCTCCCAAACTGTGTATAAAGCAGCTTGTTGCATCCCAGGTGGGGATTTAGATTATTTGCGATAGTAATATTCGGTCTAAAAGCATTTAAAAAAACCCACCACCAAGTATTGTAAAGAAATTGTAAAAAGTGTCACCCTAAAGGTAAAAATAATGTTTATTATATACCGCAAACATATCATTGTAAGTTGATTGGTGGAACACGTGTCATTATGTCTTCTTTTTTTTGCAATGTACATTGACATGACGTTTAAAGAATTGAATATTTGAGTCCAATGTGGATAATTATTGGACGCTTTGCAGCGTTCCGCGCCCTTTTATCCAAACGAGGCAAGGTCATGTCACGGATAAAGTACATGGAGTCAGCCACATTGAATAAAAGGGTTTTGTAGAATTTCAGAGTGTGGGGTGGACGAGTTTCCATGTCTATTTTGTGTTTGTGGTTAAAACATTTCAAATTTATCTATGCAAGGATCTATGTGTGTGTTATATAAAACAAATATTGAATGCATTTCGTTCGTGCATTGTGGCAGAATATAATCACTCGGTGAAATCTGGCTTGTCCATTTCACTCGGCTGTGCCTCTTGAAATGGAATAGTCCAGCTTTCACCTTGTGATTGAATTCCGTGACAATGCACTCATATGCATCAATTGTGGAATAATACAAATTTTTGATATTTCTAGAATGACATGCCTGTCAAACTCTAAAAACTCCTTGGCCCAATTTCATAGAGCTGCTAAGGCAGAAAATATTGCTGAAGAAATTTCTCCTTAGCAAAAATGAGCAGGATACCATTAAAAAATGGCACACGTGACATGGTGTTTTGGCTGGTAAAGTAAATTTGGTTAGCATAATTGTTTTTGTGCTGAGCTACTTTTTGTGCTCAAGCAGCTCTATGAAATTGGGCCCTTGTTGTGTACTGCATACTACTGTACATCTTTTTCATACAGTTTGTTGTACTGTACAAAATCTAATCTAGGATGGTTATAAGATAAATAAAACGTGCTCTAGCTTGTGGACATCTACAAGTACCTCGGAAGAAAGACCCCAGCAGTTCCTTTAAGTTTTGTACCCTATCAAGAGTAACTTGGGCAGATTGTAATGAAACAACTGTGATTTCGCCCCCATTCCACCACTAAATCAATAGTCAAAATGGAGACCAACTTGTAAAGTGGACCCTGAGGCCATGCATTTCTGTTCATGGTATCTACTCTACGACCACAGGATTAACCATTTCATCATTTCGAAAATCCACTTTGTCAAACTTCTTCAGTCGACAACAGAAGGTGTTTCTTTCATCTACTTTCTGTCCCCCTGCCATGAATCAAGGGCGTAGTTACAAATGTAGATGACAACCTTCCTCGGAGCCCAACGGGTACATAATCAGAAATTTCCCGCACAATTTAAGGCTGCCAAAGAGTGGGAATTTCCTCTTTGAGGCGCTGAGCTGTTGACAGTTCTCTTCAGATGAAAAGTTGTGGATCCATTACTTGTCAGAGGCAGCGCTCTACCTCCCGGCGTTTTGTCCAATCAGTCTCTCAGAATAGTAGAAGGTGTGTGTGGGCACACGTATTCTCATTCATGTACATGTATTATTAAACTTCTTTACAAGTATTGACACATAAGACCGGTGTCGTAAAAGCCGTTAAATCAGAAAAATTTTATTAAATCAATTTCAATTTTGCTAAGCACATCTTAGCAGGGAGCCGAGTCAAAAGCAATGTATTTGACATGGTGTTTTGGCTGATAACCCATTTATGCTTAGCAAGTCTTTTCTATGCTTACGAGGTTAGAAATGGAGGCATGGTTTGCACTGCGAACAGTGTAGGAATAAAGCACTAGTCCACACTACGGTTTCCATATCTTCTACATGCACCACAGGCCTTCTCAGATGGATCACCATTAACTCTTTTAAATAGAGAAGTTGTAATCTGTTCACCCTACACGAATGCGTGCCCCTCATGTGCGAGCAAAACAATTTCCGATACAGAGCTGTCACAATAACTGCAGGGGTCAATGTCATGTGGAAGTCTATTCAGCTCATTACTTGACTCACTCCAATCGGACATGAATCTGAGTGGCTTGAAAGACCGGCCTGGTTTAAATAACATGTATGTGATTAATGAAGAAATCTTTATTTCTTATGTCCTAGTCTCTGAAGACATAATAATAATAATACGCAGTTCTTATACAGTGCTTTATACTCCCGATGGGTGTCTCAAAGCGCTCAGTATTTTTCCTACAAGGTAGGTGGAGTTACGTGTTGAAGTATGAGACCTATTCCTTTGCATAGCACCATGTAATGGTTTACAAGGTGCTGAGGCGCAATATGCAGCCAATCAAACCAGGAACACCGGGGCAAACCCCTTCTCTTTACGATAAATGCACTGGGTTCTTTTACGTGCATTACACAACACACGGGACCTACGGCTTAAAGGTCCTATCCGAAGGACGAAGCATGTGTTTAATTGTCTTGCTTAAGGACACAAGTGTCACGACTGGGATTCGAACCCACACTCTGCTGATCAGAAACACCAGAGCTTGAACTTGGTGTTCTTATCCGCTCGGCCACGACACGCCACATGTTGTTATGTATAGTTTAATTCCCCCTGTTCATTCAAACATAAGGGGGCCTACCTTGCTACTTTAAGTGCCCACCTCACTCATTCTTGTTTTGCCAATATCACCACGTCGCCCTGAAGATTTGCCATTAAGGAATTACTAATTGAAAATGTACATTTTGGGGGTCATTTATGACCTCTTTTCCTTCACCAATAAATCACATCTTGAGTTTGTAGATGGAATCATTGTGCAATTTGTATGAGCGCTGATTTCTTGTCAGTTTGCAGGCTGCGTCAATTTTTTACCAATCGCATGTGTGTTTATGAGTCTGCTTATGTGCATTTTGTCTGAAGCCTTGTTTATACCTCTTGGGAAAGTGGATTCAAACTTCGTAGTGTCTTTTTATGATGACACTCCAGGCACGTAGGAAGATGACTTTAACAGGGGGGGGGGGGGCCAGGTTATATCTGTGAAATTTGCCTGGTCACTCACCTTAATTGTTAAACACTTTACCCACATCCCCAGATCACCAGAATTGCATAAAATCGTTTAATGTACTATCAGTTAAAATCCGCGATGTAAAACATGAAGTTAAAATATTTAACAAAATAAAACTGACACGGTGTAAAGTTGATGATGGTAGAAACATGCCTCGAAATATTGATGCTAAAATACTGTTCGATGCTATCTTTTTTAAGAAATGAGCATGCGCGGACCCAGGATTTTTTGAACCGGGGGTCATAACAGCGCACACAGGCTTCTCCATTTGTGGCTCAAATAAATTTCAGGGTTGGGGTCCAGGGGCCTGCCTCACGGCCCCTGGTGGGGTCCAGGGGCGAAGCCCCGGTGGGGGGTCCAGGGGGCGAAGCCCCCTGGAGCTCTGAGCTTTTGGCATTTTGGGTTCGAAAAATCAAGCTTCCGTGTGCCTAAATACAGAGGAAAAGAGCACTTCTGATCAATATCAATCGTCTAATTTTACAGGAAAATTTCCTGTAACATCAATGAAGGACTCCTAGAAAATGTTAATCCCACGCTGGCTTTTGTATACACGCATAAGGAATGGGTGCCTCCTAGGATCTCTTCACTGTTGACCCCATACACATACCGTGAAGTACAAATGGGGCCGGGCGTTTCTGCGCACGTGTTCAATTTGCGTCTGTTGCATTGGCGGAAGCACCGACGAAGAAACTTCAAGATTCCGTAAGCAAATGTATTGAAATAGCCACTTTGTCAATGTGATCTGATTAAATGGCCTACAGACTGCAGTACTATTCCCTCAAAACATATGAACAAGCCAATTTATCATCCGGACAACATTTTTTTAGGGGGGCCCGGCCCCCCCTCATATTTTCAGCATGTTTTCAGCGGGGGCCAGTGGCCCCCCCGGCCCCCCGGTTCCTACGTGCCTGCACTCTGATTACATATACATAGACTTTCCCAATGTGGCGTGTTGTGCCGGTCTAGCGCATCGAGTTTGAGGTCTGGTGGCTAACTCACCAAGGTGTGGATTTGAATCCCAGTCGTGACACTTTGCTATAATTGCTTCTCATCACCCAGGAGTTAAACGGATACCTGCGAGGGTAGGGATTGTTGATGTGAATGATAGTAGCAACCAGTGCGCCCATTCAGTCACCGGTGCTGCAGCGAGTGTTTGGATTGTTGATGTGAATGATTCAGCAACCGGTGCGCCCATTCAGTCACCGGTGCTGCATACTCCTAAGGAGTTGAGATGGTTTTTAGGAATGCTTAGAGCCCAATGAACAGAGGTAATAATACTGTGAGGCACTTAGAGGGGCATACTTGGCTTGAAAAAATGCATAATAAGTACACACTGCTATTATAATAATTTGCTTTTGCAATTTGAGTGAAGTATGAAGCATGCTGGATACTTCTTGGTCATATGTAAAAACCACTATGGCTGGCTAATGAATGATGGTACATGTAGGGTCATTGGTACCAACAAGAATGTTATGGCTTTAAGGCAAATGCATTTCTATTCTGATCGATAAGAGGCCCGGGCCCGATTGGATTGCTCAGCTTACCATTAGCTAAAACAGTGCTTACAGAAATTTGCAGGGAAAAAAATGATCTTGAATGTAAGCCTATTCCACAGGTTGGCAAGGAATTTGCTTGTGTGCGTGTGTGCGTACTTCATGTTATAAAGCATTCTTTGCTTGCACAGCTAACGCAGAAATCTGGCGCTAACCCTGTAAGTGGAACATTGTGACTGTAAGTGCAAAACTTTGTGATAAACAGAGCCATTAGACTTTTTGAGATATGGTGGACACTGTAGGAGTGCACTGTTTTGTTTGGGTGTATACACGGACAAATTTACCCAAACCTAATACAGTGTCATAGTATAGTGTCCATAATACCTCAAAATGGCTTATGGAATTTTGCCAAAGTTGTTTATTAGACTACCTCAATAAGCACCACACAAACATTCACGTAGTATGTAATGTGCCATGACGGCGCCGGTGCCAATACACAAATTGTGATTTAGCGTCTTGGTTCTTCATCCCCATGTTCAATCATGTTATGGAGGTCAGATCATCTGGCCAGAAATTGTCGCAGCGATGACACACTGAGTCTCTCCAACTGTGACAATTGCATGCCTGGCAGATAATATGGATAATGCTCATGTGCAGAAAGGTGTTCTGCTCAACTGTTTCATCTCCCTGCGTGGGGGGAGGGAGGGGGAGGGGGCCTTTTTCTCAGTTTTTAGAAAGTAGTTCGTGATTTGGGAATCATAGGGGTAAAGGCGGAGGGTATTAGCTTTTGGAGGAAGGTAACCTTGACTGATAGGATGATTTGATCGGGGATGATGTTGCACTGACTATAAAGCAAGACACTGGGATAATTAAAGTCTGTCTAAGAGATTAGTGATGGATCCCCAAAACAATCTTGAATGAGTGCAGAGTCGAACCATGGTCACACAAGCTTAAATGAGAATATTCATCATATGTATTAGTGGGAAACCTTGAAGACTATGTCTCCACTTCATATAATGGTAGGCCTAACTTCGCTCATGAGTGATATATTATAAATCTGTGGAAATTACACATTATGTGGAAAAGGCGAGTGAAGGACCATTTGGCCTTGAAAATTAACATAATCACTGAACATAATCGCTGAACATAGGATGTGCCAGTATACCGTCACATTGCCATTAAAAATGTGTATGATTGATATTGTTGAAGGAAAGATACCATTTTATTGTCAAGGTCTATTGTCAATGATATTGCTGTGGTAAGAACATCTGACGTGTGCAATGCCAAGCTGTTGTATTGATCGTCCTGTATGTCATTAAAGAGAAGATTCTAGTTGGAACTAACGCTTAGCTGGTAATGTGTAATTGGCAAAGCCTTGTAACCACACTGCGCACGAAGTGCACAATATAACAATCAAAATGGTGCTTTTGGAGTTTGATTAAACTTGTCTGACTTTTAAGTGGGCATTCACTGTTGCGGTGGCCAGTGCATGAATAGGCGCTGTATCCATGTTCATCTATTGCCTACTCAGTTACATGTACCTCCATGAAGTTCAATGTAACCCTCGTCCTTCCAAGAGATAATAACACAGCATAAGATTGGTGGCAACGAGAATATATGGTAAAAATGTTGTTTTACCGTACTCGGATGTGTGATAAGCACTGTATAATCATTGGTTTCCCAAGTTCTGCAAAAGCAAATCTAGGCATAGTACTAAGGTGGGATTCAAAACCCACGTCCCCTGTATTCAAGAGCAGCTATCTTCACCACTAGACCACTGAGCGTACCCCGGTGATAATAGGCCAGTTTGAACCCTATAATTAGCTGCAGTTATCCAGGCCTGTTATCCAGTTATCGTTGCCCCTGGTCTTGGCCTTGGTGCCCCTTCAAAAGTGTCCCATAGACTTTCAGATTTTCCAATGGAAGTGCCCTTTGCAAAATGAAAATGGCCTTGCCCTCTCAAAGATGAAAATCCAGGTCTGGTTACCATAAACAAAAATAAAGATTACACTCAATGTAAAATTGGACCAAGCACCAATCATTCTTACAGTTATTCTGCCCTGAAATGCTTTCTTCTTGAAGATGAAAAAGAAAAAGAAAAAAAAGGTTGTTAGGAAACAGGTGTGATTCAGCAAGAGTCAGATTTTTACGAGGTGAACAAAATCTAGGCCAAATACAGTGTGTCTGCCCGATTGGCAAAAGAAGTAATATATGTACTAGAGGATAGTAACACAAGGCTGTCTATCAAATATGACTTTTAACGGACAGCTGCTGCTCCAACTGATTTTCCATTTTAAACATAAAGGCAAACGTTTCCTGTCATCTGCCAAACAAGAATTTCCCTTCGATCTGCTGTGATGGGAAAATTGCGGTTGGACTCATCTTGCACATGATATATTAGAGGATTTTGAAGAGCTTGCCATGGTATGAGAGAGTGAGTAATATCGCTGGTGCAATCACACAGGCTCAATCCATTCATCAATATTCTCTCAGCCGTATACCTGCGTTTATTACATACAGCGTCAATTTAAGGGAGGGGTCTCCAGACTCGCAAGCTGGAAATTGTCATGGGAACTTGCCAGTTCCATTTACGATAATAAGCCATTAGTAAATTAGATTTTAATAGAAGGTCTGCCCAGAGTTCCCTGGAGAACTCTCCTCAGAATTTAATTCCTCAGACTTAAAGACGGTGTTGCTAGAACACTTGACTTGATTTGGGGCAAACCTTTGCGTTTGTAACAACTAAGAGATGATTGAGTACCTACCTAATTTCGACTCCTGATGAATGTGTATTATAAAAAGGGTACCAGACTTTGCTTAGTTTCAGGTTGCTATGAAAAAGCTTGCCTGAACCACTTGGGGCCTTTTCCAAACGTAGGTTTAGACTACGGCTTTGGCTTGGGTTCCGTCATCAGTTTAGGAGGAAATAATTTTGCAAGGTACTTCATCATCAAACAGAGCCTGGGCTCGATTTTCACAAAGCACAAAGATTCATAGATGAGTTGCTAATATCACTGCAGTGATTTCTATTGTGACATGACACTTTGCTTAGCAAATAAGATTGATACACTGTTGAGATCAATCGTAGCTCTCTGTGAAATCAGTGCCCGGAGCCAGAGCTTGAGCTGAGCATTAGTAAAGGCCCTTGATTAGTTACACTGATTTTCAGTCTGAGGAATTAAATGTGGCAATTTGTTGTACCATACTTTTCAAATATAACTCAAAAGTCACTTTATTGCCGAGGTATAAAGTCATCAAAAGTTGTCCATCAAACAACCACTTAACGCCGAAGGCCTTGTTAAGATTTGTAGGACGCACGTTCAGGGCCTGTCTAAACACGCATTGGTTATGCATGTGTGCGTGGAGCGGTTGAAGTGGCAACCTGCTCAGAACGTTCTGTGTCGGACGATTTTTAACAGCGAATGACGTGTCAACTCACTCAGAAGGCTCATTGTGTAGCGTACACCATGCATGGACTCTCGGTGTCACGCTTTGCTGGCCCGGTACAAACAGGAACAAAAGGTGCTGGAATCAATGACAAACTTCACTCTTTACCGGGACGTTTGTGTATATCCTCAATTGCAGACCTTCGTTCCTTTGTCTGACATAGGATGATTTCAATAAACTGAATGGCTGCCACGATCTTTTCCATTGTTTTTGGCACTGAGTCAAGCGTGAAACTCCAGTGGCAATTATCAGAAGTGGTTTAGGGCCAAAAATGTACAGACCCATATATTCGAAATGTGGCATAATTGGATGTTTTGGGATGTTGACAAAATTCGCACTGGAAGAGTGCCAAATGCAGTGGCTGGCATTTTGCACCGTTTAAACTTGAGGTTAGATACTTGTAATTCCCCGCCCCACTTTCATACTATCTAGACTATCTATCGAAAAATGAGTGCATCACAAAACTGAGTTTGAAATTGGAGCCCCTTTAAACAAATCAGTTTTATTTTATTTTGTTATTATTATTATAATTACTATGTTGTTGTTGTTTTGGGTGTTTTGGGGGATTTGGGGTTTTTTGGGGGTTTTTGTTGTTGTTGTTGTTTTTTTTTTTGGGGGGGGTGGGGGGAGGGGAGTCAGGGTGGGGGTGTACTTTGTCTTTAAATTGTCTCAATGACATAGAAATTGTACATACACATTTGCAGCTGACGGATGTGAAGTGCCAATCATTTCATTAAGACGGAGGTCCACATGAAGCCATTAAAAAACAGTTGAGCTCAGTTCACCTCGGCTGAAGCGGTCACCGTTTATTTATTTCATCTTATTTAACCAGGGTAGCCCCATCAGTTTTCATTGAACTGTTCTCCATGGGGGTTTATTCATGACACATTCCCATCTTGCACTGGTAGTTACTTTAAAGAGGAGCTCCATTGTCAAATTGAGTTTTGTGATGCACTCATTTTCTAATAGATAGAGTCCTCATGAAAGTGGGGAAAAAGTCTCTACCTCACGTTAAAATGGTGTAAAATATAATTTTATTTGATACTCATTCGGAGCAAAATTTGAAACAGGTTGTCATCGGAGAGCAAAAACAAATAAGTCTGTACATTCCAGAGAGGTGATAATAATAATAATAATAACCTGTTTTTATATAGCGCTTTTCACTCCCGAAGGGCGTCTCAAAGCGCTTCCAACATTATTACCCCTGGTCACTGGGCCATTTATTTCATTCCTTAAACCATCTCAGCTCCCTGGGGAGTATACAGCCTGTGCAACAAATATGCGCTACTAAGCTAAATCAACCACAAGAACCATCTCTGCCCTCACAGGTACCCATTTACCCCTGGGTGGAGAGAAGCAATTATAGTTAAGTGTCTTGCTCAGGGACACAAGTGTCACAACCGGGACTCGAACCCACACTCTGCTGAACAGAAACACCAGAGCTTGAGTTCGGTGCTCTTATCCGCTCGGCCACGACACCCATGCAGGTATTACTGCGCCAGTCATGAGCTCAAATTCAATGGCGTTTCGAGTGAATATCATCAGAATTCAGGAATGAACTGAAAATTCTCTGTATACAAAAATGTACAGACCTTATATTTGAAATGTGACGTCATCAAACGTTTTTGGATTTGACAACAATTACACTTGAAGGGTGTGAAACACTGTAGCATTTTACACCATTTTTGCCTGAAGTTAGAGACTTGTCCCCATTTTCATAAGGATTCTATCTTTTGGAAAATGAGTGGATCACTAAACTGTATTTGATCTTAGAGCCCCTCTTTAAGTGTGGCGCTACTGATGTGAAAAGTGGCAGATTGTTGAAAAGTGTTGTTGTCAGTAAACTGTACTCATGTCAAATGAAAAGATCATAGGAGATGAATCTGATGTTACAACAGAGAACTAATATAAATGGAGATCATGTAACATGAGCTCAGTAATTTGAAACATACGATGATTTACATTCACCGATTAATATTGCCGAAGGCTGTAATTGTTCAAACTGTCCAAGTGTCAAACTTTCATTTCTTCTAGCAACGGACAGTTTGATCTTAATGCAACTTTATGTGCGTTTATGGCTCCTCTGGCAACATATTTAACTGGTGTTCAGTCAAATGAAAAAATAGTTTAAAAACCAATCAGCCAAAATTGTTTACTTTTTCAAGTTAAACTGTCCAGCTTGTCAAAAACACGATCTACAACACGATATGTGCTGTATTTCTCCCTTGCTTATGGGCTGTCCAAAGTTTTCAAAATTTTTCAAGGTCAAACAGAGAGTACAACTCTTCAAGACACCCCCCCCCCCAAAAAAAAATAGTCGTACTTATCAAATTCAAATTTAAATTCTGGTGATTGGTGCCATTCACATCATATTGTGTCATGGCCAAGTGGTGTTGTGCAGTGGACCAAAGTTCTGGTGTCTGAGTCATTGGAGTGTGGGTTTGAATCCTGGTTATCGGTGCCATTCACATTGGAGTGTGGGTTCGAATCCTGGTTATTGGTGCCATTCACATTGGAGTGTGGGTTCGAATCCTGGTTATTGGTGCCTTTAACGTTGGAGTGTGGGTTCGAATTTTGGGTATTGGTGCCATATATCATAGTGTGTCATAGCTAAAGATTATAGAGCGCCGAAGGCGCAAGAAAGATGGGGAACTCGAGCTGAATTGTTAGCGCAACGCCATTTTAGCAAGCAACTCTTTCGATAGATCAGTGCTGAAATGGCACCCATGTGTATTACACAATAGATAGAGCTATTGCTATCAATGACAGTTCCTCATCTTGCGCCTTCGGCGCTCTATAATCTTTGCTCATCGCGGAGTGGATTCAAGTTCTGGTGTCTGAGTCATTGGAGTGTGAATTCAAGTCCTTGGACATTTGGTTGCTGGTGCAGCATACTCGTAAGGAGTGGAGATGGCTTCAGGAAAGCTTAAGGCCTGATGAGACGGGGCAGCAATACTCATGTGTTGGTTTAAAAGCACTTAATTAATCCCTATCATTGTTCTTAGGATGTGAGCATGGTGAGAGCTTCAGCTTTCCAATTAAAATGTTGGGGTTTTGTTTGTTTGGGTTTTTTCTTTTCTTAAAGGTATCGTACACGTTTGGTAATGACTCAAACCAAATATTAGCATAAAAACTTACTTGGTAACAAGCAACGGAGAGCTGTTGATAGTATAAAACATTGTGGGAAACGACTCCCTCTGAAGGAACGTAGTTTTTGAGAAAGAGGTAATTTCTCACTAAAATAATAAAAACTTCTTGCAAGAAGTTTTTATTCCTATCTGAAAGCACACAAATTTGTACAACAAGGGTGTTTTTTCTTTCATCATTTTCTTGCAACTTCGATGACCAATTGAGCCCAAATTTTCACAGGCTTGTTATTTTATGCATATGTTGGGATACACCAAGTGAGAACACTGGTCTTTGACAATTTCCAAACGTGTTCATTGCCTTTAAGAAGCTATATCTAATGATCCATTTCAGATTAAGCAATTTTGTTGTTGTCACCAAGAAGTCCAATAGACCTTATGCATTGACGTCATCGGGCTGCCATCTTAGAGGTAAAACAATGGCAAATGCACATCTCTGTATGTGCGGTGCACAGGATGGGCCAATGAGCAACCTTCTTTTGACCTCTAGCCGAGGGCTCTCTCCTCAATGATGTCATGTGCATAAAGGGTCTATTGTCAAGTGAAACAAACCTCTTGTGCTCTGGTGCAATTAATGCAACCATTTGCGTATGCAGTCTCATTACCCATGCCAGTTTGGTTTCATATTTGTACATGCAAATGCAACAAATTATTTTTAGCATCAATTTGCACATCAACAAGGTCTCAGGAATATATACATCTTTAAGTAATCTTCCAAGTGTAATTAGAATGTATAATGCAGATTTATGTTCGTCAACATTAACCCCCCCCCCCCATTTTAATTCACCCGTTGCCCAATTTTGTTGTACTGGCAATCTCCATGGATGTTTCTTAGCGCATCACTATGGTAACTGATGAATCCTAGCATAAACGATCTGTGAAAGTTGGTGTCTTTGATACAGATCGACGTCTCTCGTGAGGAGAATTTGTAATTGTAGACAATTTTGTTTGCTGTGTATATTGTTAAGAAATTATTGATATGCACTCTAAGTATGGTTCTTATCCACAAAGGCAAGGCTTTTACTGGGGAGGGGGGGGGGTATGTGTACGCTAATGTGATGGCGGTTGTTGGAGTGAATTTATTCCCTTATGTTCTGGTTTTCAACAACACCATGCAACCATTCTGTGAATATTTCATCTTAAGTCGGTTTTGGCAGAGACGTTGTGTCTGGGATTAAATTTTAATTGCTGTTGAAGTAAGTAACACCAATTTGGAGGGAGTTGGAATGATTTTTTTTCATCAACTTTTGCAGTATTACGGGCAAAAATGTTTCTCTGGAGGATTGGTACAAATATAATCACTTAGCTTATAAAGATAACGGGCGTATAGCAATCAAAATAAGCAATTGTGAATTTGTGTCTCAAATGCTACATTTCTCTGGAGGATAGGTACTGTTATGAACTGTATAATCACTTAGCTTTCAGATTGAAGCTAATATTTTTGTTTGTAATTACTGATTCTGTACTTTATATACATTTTTGTGTGGGGGAAAAATATCTTCTTCAGCACGTCTAATCATTGAACTGAGGACTTTAACATAAGTTTTTACTGAGCGACATCCTATAGCAACCAAAATAAGCAATGGTGAATTTGTGTCACAAATGCCATTTCTCTGGAGGATTAGTACTGGTATAAAGTTTATATTCAATGAGCTTTCAGATTGTTGCTAATAATTGTTTTGGGGGGTAATTATCAATTCTGTACTTCATATAGATATAGATCAAGCTCTTTCTGTTGTAACGAGATGCATCTAAAATTAAGGAGTGGATGCGCCAAAATATGCTTCTCCTTAACCATGAAAAAACTGAATTGTTTATTGCAGCACAACCAAGAATTCAATAACCCGTACCCAACATTTCTCTTTCTGTTGGAAATAGCATAATCAAACCATCCTCCACAATAAGAAATCATCATCTTTGATTCGGCCCTGACTATGTCCCGACATGTTTCCTTAATCTGTAAAACTGTCAATTTTCATCTGAGAAACCTGTCACGTGTACGACGTAGCCTGATAGATGAAACAACTTGTCACCACGCTGTTCGTGCTCTAATCACATCTCGTTTAGACTATGGAAACTCTCTTCTTTATGGTTTGTCCAGCAAAGACATCAAGCGTATCCAACGACTCCAGAACAGGGCAGCTAAATTAATCTTCATGGCAAAAAAAATCTGACCACGTCTCACCCCTCCTTCATCAACTCCACTGGCTTCCTATTCATGAACGTATCATCTTCAAGTTGTTATCATCATATATAAATGTTGGAACGAAACTGTTCCCCCTTACCTTACTGAACTTATCACTCCTTACCAGCCTAATCGCACACTCCGTTCCAGCTCAGATACAAGGATTCTCACAAAACCCTCAAACCAGATACTCTTCATCAGCCATAGGTTTTTATGCAGCTGATCCAAACCTTTGGAACAATCTTCCTTATCAAATACGTCATGCCATTTCACTTACTGAATTCAAAACATCGCTAAAAACTCACCTTTTCCAGACTTATTTTGTTGACTAGGTTACTTATTTCATTCTCATTCCTTTGTATTGTTGATTGTAGTAATATTTATTGTTGTGAAGCATTGTGGTACCTTTTCTGCATAAGAACGCTATATAAGTGCTTAGATTATTATTATTATATAAATTTTGGTGTGGGGAAAAACATCTTCTTCAGCGTGTCTACTCTTTGAAACCAAGGACTTTAACAATAGTTTGCTTTCTTGTACAAAACAAATTGGGACATTGCTAAAATATGTATAGGCCAAACAACGGGAGAACAAAGAGAAATTCTTGATTACCGTTCAACAAATGTGTGTACTTGTTTATGTTGTCTGGATTGTTTATATAGCGCCGATGGGTAAATCTTCATTTTCATGTAGAGTTTTTGTGCATGCCATAGATACAGTACTCAGATAAATGTGGCATAATTTGATTCTGATCAATTCGCAGACATGGGAATGTGCATTCAAGCACATTAATGTACACATTGTGAAGGTAATTTCAGCGTCTGGGTACGTGGCCATTGTGCGTCACTTTTCACAAAAAGCCTTGATAGACCAGTATGTTGTACCGGTGCTAATGATTAACGCATGAATATTCTTGTCTTTGGGCTTTTAACCAATCACTCGCCCCCACCTCACCGCGCGCTACAAACGTGTATTGCTGATAAGAATTATAGAAGGTAGAATTTAGGATTGTCTATTCCCGAAAAAGAAAAGGAAGACATTATACAAATTATGTTTATACCAGTACCAATCCTCCAGAGAAATATTGTTAAAGACATTGGACACTATTGGTAATTGTCAAAGACCAGTCTTCTCACTTGGTGTATCTCAACATATGCATAAAATAACAAACCTGTGAAAATTTGAGCTCAATTGGGTGTGAAGTTGCGAGATAATAATGCAAGAAAAAAACACCCTTGTCACACGAAGTTGTGTGCTTTCAGATGCTTGATTTCGAGACCTCAAAATCTAATTCCGAGGTCTCGAAATCAATTTCGTGGAAAATTACTTCTTTCTCGAAAACTACGTTACTTCAGAGGGAGCTGTTTCTCACAGTGTTTTATACTATCAACAGCTCCCCATTACTCGTTACCAAGTAAGGTTTTATGCCAATAATTATTTTGAGTAATTACCAATAGTGTCCACTGCCTTTAAGTCTTTAAAAAAGCATTTGAAGATGCAAGATGCTACCCCCTCAACCCCCCCCCCCCCCACCCCCCCCTTATTTCAATCTCAGCAATCAAAGTAATAGCAGTATGTGAATGTCACAAAGACCATGACAAAACCTAACCTCTTTGGGGGTTGTTTTCACTGAAGTGTGATCATGGATACGGCAACGTTCTCCCTTAACAGTGGTCCGCTGGCCAGATGCTAGTTAAATCACCTGAGGACCAGTCAACATTCTCTCCAAGTGGTCCGGCTGGCTAGTTCAGTTTCAGCTTGTAAAAAAAGCATTCCTATTTAATATTGACTAGATATATGACATAATATGACCTATAGACAAGTAAACAAGCTGGGGGACCAGTAAAATAACAAGCTAACTGGTCCCGCTGGCTAGTCACTGAAAAAGTTGAGGGCAACTGCTGATAGGGATGGGATGAATTTATTCTTCCAATGGTGTATTATCCACTAAATAAATCCCACTGGTTCCAATGCCCAGGGCCTCAGCCGGCTGTCATTTCTTGAAATGCAATGCGCTCCATACTTGAAACTCAAGAGTGCTCAGAGACACTGGGTCTTCATCATGTTGTTTTGAAGAAACCGCTGCTGTTGTTGCAAACTAGATTTTCTGTTCAATATTGGTTACTACCCCAAATTAGTCTGGCCAAATTATCATCTAATGAAGTTAGTGTGTGCCGCGCTTGAAGTAAAGAATGATGATGATAACACTATCTGCAGAAGACGGCACTCTTCGGAACAGCGAGGATTCTGCGAAAGACCCTTGAGATTAAGGCTATGGGAGGTAGACGGGCTCAAGGAGCTACCGACACAAACGAAAATAAGATTGTTCTTTTGCATACTGTGATATATATCGCAAAATAATAATAACAATAATAATAAAAACTTTAAAAGGCATTTATAACATGTAGGTGCTTTTAAAGCATTTATCACAGTGCTGTGACACTCAATTTAATTTCCTCTGTTCATTGGGTCTTAAGCATTCTTGAAACCATCTCAACTCCTTTGGAGTATGCAGCACCGAAAACCAAATTTGCGCACAGGCTGCTGTTTATTCACATCAACAATCTCTACCCTTGCTGGTACCTATTTACAAGCACTCCTGGGTGATGAGAAGCATTTATAGTTGAGTGTCTTCCTCAAGGACACAAGTGCCATGACCGGGATTTGAACCTACGTTCCAAAGACTCGGCCATCATAAATTGAGTCCGATGCACTAGACCGCTCCACCATTACATGCTATTAGTACCCACTGAAATTGCAGGTCCAAATCTAGTGATCTCTCTATTGATCTTAGTACTCGTAACTATCAGTCTGTTCTTAGCTGAATTTTTCTCTTAAAGGCACTGAACACGTTTGGAAATTGTCAAAGACCAGTGATCTCACTTGGTGTATCCCAACATATGCTTAAATAACAAGCCTGTGAAAATTTGGGCTCAATTGGTCATCGAAGTTGCAAGAAAATGATGAAAGAAAAAACACCCTTGTTGTACAAATTTGTGTGCTTTCAGATTAGGAATAAAAACTTCTTGCAAGAAGTTTTTATTATTTTAGTGAGAAATTACCTCTTTCTCAAAAACTACGTTACTTCAGAGGGAGTCGTTTCCTACAATGTTTTATATTATCAACAGCTCTCCGTTGCTAAGTTTTTATGCTAATGTTTGTTTTGAGTCATTACCAAACGTGTACGATACCTTTAAAGAAAGGCGTAACTGTCTGCCCCTTCTTTTGGCCTGCAGCTTTTATCCTCGTAAGATACAGAGAGTGGGTCTGCCCCCGGCCCCAAGAACCATAATTTGTAACTTCATCTAACTTTCAACTTCCCAGATATTATTGTTTTTACCCTTACACTGATGTGTATTAAGCACTAGATACTCAGTACTTTCCCGAGTTCTGTGAACAAAAAATAATAATAATCCACGGGTAAATCACTCAGGTGGGGTTCGAACCCATGACCTTTGCATTGCTAGAGCAGATGTCTTACCACTAGACCAACCAGATGGCTAGAGGCAGTTTGATTCCTATGTTTTTAGCAGCGGGTACCGCAATGATTTTAATAGATATTAATTTTGAATCGGGATAAAGAATATTATTTGTTTTTCCCGCATGCCAATGTGTATAAGACATTGTACACTCAGTACTTTCTCGAGTTCTGTGGGGAAAAAAAATCCCAGATACTACACAGCTGATGCAAAAAGAGACCAATCACTTCTTTTATCTCTTCTTCTAAAATATTATTTATTTATATTTTAACGTTTAATGATTTTTCAGTGTAAATGTGGGGTTCTTTTTTATTAAAACCCAAAAGTACCACCACCCCACATGTACGAAGCTCACAAACACAACTATGTTATGTCTAAATATTTTATTTTATGTTCGTATTCTTTTTTTATTCATTTTTTTTCTTTCTTCATTTTCTTATTTTATTATTGAGATTTACTCTAGCCAGACAATTTTTCGCCAGGGGGCAAATTTCAGTTATAGACTTGTATGTATACAAGTTAAATGTAGCGTGAGTAAACGAATTACTGCGTTTGTACTGAAACGCTTGTGGCACTCACAAACGTTGATGATCAGAACCTTCAATTCCAATCTTTTTCCGTTCATGATTCAGAGACTTGTCCGAATTAATTGCTATTGTTATTTTAATTGTCATTGTTACACAGTCCTTGTATGGGGGGTACAGTACACACAATGACTGGTGGTAGAACAAGATGTGTGTGCCTACTGTACATGAGACGGAACTCGTACATTTTATGGTTTGTTCAACGATACACATACATTAGGTATGAACAATTATTATATAGTCACGCAATGTGTACAACTACACTGTATCGTTGAGATAAATGTTCATCTTGATCTATAGATACTCAACATTGAGTCTATGTTCAGTTGATTTTTTATATTATTATTTTTGTATATTATTTTATTTCATATCAAAATCGAAACCAGATGCTGAATGACAGGATATTGACAATGAAAACAAAAGCACAAGACAATCGTTACTTGAAAACTGGAAATGAATTGAAAATTACATTTGTGTATATATGGGTCCATCTTTTCATATCACACAAGCAGTTTACATATGAAATGACTTTGCATTTTTGTACCGGGTGTTAATTCATAGTATGTTTGACTTATTAACATCATTTCAGGGCGAAGTTTTGTTATTAGAATATTAAAAACCAGTTAGCTAACCCCTGGACACTCCCTGCTGGAAGCAGCCGCAATCCTCCAAAATCAACCAATACATGTATGAGCTTGGAATCTGGCCTTAACTAGTTTGAAAAATGACAAAGTTGGCAAAATAACAACCTTTTCTATGTGATTTATCTGCAAATAAGATCTCCAATGTTTACGAAGCCTTGTAAACAGAGGCCTAGTGCTTCATTTTTGAAGGGGCAAGGGCACCAAGGCATTTTCTTCTGGGTAAAAGGCACCTTTATGAGGAAATTGTAAATTTCTATTGGAACATTTCAAGGGGCACCAAGGCAATGACCAGGGGCAACAGAGGCAATTGCCTTCATTACCTCCTTGAAGTATCAGGCCTGTAAACATGTTCATGTCAATGACTACAAAATACAAAAAGCATCATAGAGCTAATACTGTTCCAGCTTCTTGACTTTGCACATCATAAAACAATCTGCAGTACTCATACAGCCTGCAGCATCAGAGTCCAGCTTTTTCCCGAAGACATCACAGCCTACTAATTGAAACATTGGATTGTTACACAACTTGTTCTTTTCAGAACCACTGCATCTCATCAAGAGATTATTGTCATGGTCGAGCAGTTAAGAGCACCGTACTCAAGCTCTGGTGTTTCTAAATAGCAGAGTGTGGGTTCGAGTCCCGGTCTTGACACTTGGGTCCTTAAGCATTATTGTTTTGTCCTTCGGATTGGACACAAAGATCTAGGTCCCATGTGTTGTGTAATGCACTTAAAGCCGGCCTCAGGTCGACCTACAATTTTCTTGCGCACGCATGATGTCCCAAATACTCACAGGTCGACTGCGATTGGTTCCCGACCGTCGGGATCACGTCGTACAAGTTGAAATTGTTCTACCCTTGCGACTGTATATTTTTTCGAGCGGCGACTGTTTCCGATTGTCTTAAAATCATCGCAGTTACGCTAAGGTCATAAATAATCGCCGACTGAAAAGTTCCCGATGGTCTTAGCTCAGGCGCAGTGTGATCCTGGAAGTCAGTCGCCGACTGTTTTTTGTTGATGCAAGGTCAACCTGAGGCCGGCTTTAAAGAACCCAGTTACACTTATCGCTAAGAGGAGGGATTTCCCTAGTGCTACTGGCAGTGGCTGCTGAATGTACCGCAGTACCTCGTAAACCCTTATAAAGTGCTACATAAATTGGTCTCATAATAAATAAATAAATCAGAAACCTGTAATCAAATGTTTCTGTTTGTTCAAGCGCCTTGAGTACCTTATTAGCATGTAGGTGCGCTAAGACTATATATTATGTTTGTACACATGGCCTTACCGTAAACCTACTCTAGATTGTATATCCACCATGCAAAGTTTCAAATCCTGCTGACAGTTGCACTTTGTGTTCTTTGACACACATATGGGGATTTTGTGAAACGACCGTGATGAACTAAACAAATGTACGTAATTATTCCAATGTCCTTCTGCATGTTGTTGTCCATGGCTATTCATAGAAGCTTACACCTTACAGTGCGTGGGAGAGAAAACACAGCAGCAGCTGTGGCAACCGGATGCAATTTGACCCAAGCTGCAACCTGACCACTGTGGTTTAATCCTGTCCGAAATACACAAACGTTTAGGCAGTACTGCCGTATGTACTCAATCAGAATGTAGTTGTTGTTAAATCTTTCATGGGGTCAAATTGTTTTTTTAAACTGTTTTATTTACTTGTGAAATTGGTAAGACAACTTTGTGGTTGTTCCCTGACTATGGTCACATAAACCACAGGGATGTTGCCTGCCACCAGACTATGTTAGTATGCATGTATTAGCGTTATAGTGTTATATAAAAACTAGTTTAAAAAACTTTAGAAACCTGTCTGGAAATAAATAGTGATAGGCGCTTTGAGACACCCGTAGATAAAGTATAATATATAAAAACTAGTTTAAAAAACTTTAGAAACCTGTCTGGAAATAAATAGTGATAGGCGCTTTGAGACACCCGTAGATAAAGCGTTATATGAAAACTAGTTAAAATTATTATTATTATTACTATTTTTTTTTTTCAAGTGGAGTTAAAGGCATTGTACACGTTTGGTAATTACTCAAAATATATAATGGCATAAAAACTGACTTGGTAACGAGCACAGGCCTGTGAAATCCCCGCTTTAAAGCGGATATCCGCTTTTTTCCTTTTTTTTTGTCGTTTTTGTTTTGTTTGTTTTTTTCGTTTTTTTTCCTTTTCTTCACTTTTTGGCCTTATATATGCTTGGCAACAGTAATGTACAACTACAATAATGTGAAATAAGCCTATTTACTGGATCAATGGGGTGCCCCAATTCGATCAGCATAAATGCGTGACGCGCGCTCATTTGACGTTCCAAGATCATTCTTACATCATGTAGTGTTTCAGCTCTTTTTTTAAGGGTCCACTCACAGGCCTGCGAGCAACAGAGAGCTGTTGACAGTATAAAACATTGTGAGAAACGACTCCCTTTGAAGTAACGTAGTTTTTGAGAAAGAGGTAATTTCTCAATAAAATAATAAAAACTTCTTGCAAGAAGTTTTTATTCCTATCTGAAAGCACACAAATTTGTACAACAAGGGTGTTTTTTCTTTCACCATTTTCTTGCAACTTCGATGACCAATTGAGCCCAAATTTTCAGAGGCTTGTTATTTTATGCATATGTTGGGATACACCAAGTGAGAACACTGGTCTTTGACAATTTCCAAACGTGTACGATGCCTTTAAACTCCGTTATTATTATTATTAGTAATAATATTATTACTATGTTTGAAATTCAATTCAATTCAGTACAATTAAATGTTATTTTCATGGACTACTTGGCAAACACATTTTATGGGCGTGTAAGTCGTAAAATGAGGTGCATGCTGGTCTAGATAATGAAAATTGTTGTCTCTGTCTAAACCAGCATGCAACTCATTCCACCACTAAGGTACGCATAAAATCTTTTTGCGAAGTAGTCTATGACTGTTTTCTTGTTCTGCACCATAGCAATGACATCAAAATAAACATATGTTTGAAATATTACAACAGTTCAATTAAAGTTAGAAGTATATCAAAGAAAAACACTGTGTAAAGAGCACAACAAATCCCTAGAAACACTACGTAATGATTGAAAATTATCTTGTAAAAAAAATGGTTTAAAAAACCCAGACAAAAACCAAAAAAAACCCAGGAATTTGGGTCAGCGGTTTGTGTTAGACTTGAGTTTATATATTCTAGGGCCTGTTGGAAACTTAACAGTTTTGAAGTAGATGAGTATTGTATAGTTCCATGGTTTTAATTAGGGGTTGTCTCATTAGTAGATTTGACACTTTTATTTAACGTTAACGTTTACAATTTTACTAGTGGACTTAGTGACCAAATATGTGCAGTCACATGATTTGATGGATTTCTACTGCCAGAAAGTGGAAATTTTACCCACAAAAAGAAGAAGCTTGTGTCAGATCCAATTCACCTGACGCCATCATCACAATAAATTTGGATGCACCATTCTGGGAGTCCATGTCTCTGTATGTTAAGTGAAGTGTGCATTTTAGGCCATGCAGCGTTTACATTTTTACGTGCAGTTTTGACGCCCAAAATGGCAAGTGTGGTCTGGTGTGATGTGCAAGGGGTTTGTTATAGAGAGATAACAAAATGGTTGAAGGTTTATTTAAAAGGATAGGTATGCCATTTTTTATATGCAGGTGCTTATGTGAAGAAAGGTAAATCTTTTGTGAGTTTACATTGTACACATCCACTCGGTACGCTACGTGTATGTCATATCGTCTTGCATATTGGATGAATAAGTACCAAGATTGAAAAACCAGATGGTTTGGTCTGATCCGCCAAAAAACTAATAATACCCAACCAGGGATCAGAGAATTACAGAGACAAAAATCCTTGAGTAAAAAGATGCCATCTTCAGTTTGGACGGCACCATGGATATTACAGGGGATGATGATGGAATCAAGAGGAAGGTCTGGTGAACAGGTGCAAGGGAAGAGTAGGAGCTGTCACCAGGAGCACTGCGTTAACCTCCAGTATTGGGAAATTAATCATTCTACAACACAGCTTTAAATTATTCATACCATCAGCACCTGCTCCTACAGAGGGTTTTTTTGCATGATGGGACTCCTGGATTGTTTTGAACTTGATTAATATTTCTGTTGATCTGGTGGGGTTTTATGAGTAGGCCTCTGTCATTTCCGATGTGATTCTGCTTGATATTTTCGATGAGGAGGAAAGTACGGATGAACGTGTGTGCACTTTTTAGTGCTATTCACCATTAATGATATGAGAACTGGGAACCAGGAAAGTACTAGGAACTAGGAAAGTACACAGTAGTGATAGGAAATCGAGGTCACAGTTGTGAGGAAAGTTGTCCTACATGTAATGACTGTGAACATAGCATAAAACCGTCTTGTGAAAATAAGACAACAAGCAAACACTGGATGGGAAAGCAGCATATAGGCCTCTCCCCCAGACTAAGGCCAGTATTCATGCAGAATATACCACTTGAAATATAATGTTCAAGGCACCTAACACACTTGAATTATGCATTAAACTATCTCACATGGACAGCAACACGGAGCAGACAGTGCATTTGCTTATTTATTACCGCTTGGTTTATTCAAGTTTACATTCAGTAATCGATGTGTCCCCCCCCCCCCAATTTTTTCAAAAGGTTATTCTTTGACGTTGTCACATCGTGGAATTGACTGCCGCTATTCATCTCCCTCCCTTGATAAATAATTACTTGAGTCCACAACGAGGACCGAGATTCTCGCCACCGCTCCTGCACTGCCCCTTGAATCATATGAAAAAAACCGAATCTATGAAATTCTGATGAAAATAGAAACTCTTCGTGTAAAGATAAAGAAGTTCATTCGACTCATATTTCCCAGAGTCAATAGTTTATGCGATCAAATTTGCACGAGTCTCGTGGGTCTAGGCTCCAGCCAGGGAGATGTGTGTCCTCGCGTTTCACCGTCAGACCCTCTCTAGTTTCCCGCCCGGTCACAACCACGTACTCACACAGACACTGGCTGCTCCTTACATGAGTCCCAGATCTTAGCTAATGGGTATGGATTTTATAGGGCAGTCTCTTTTGCGGTAATGCGTGAAATCAAATTTGGTAAAGAGGTCCTAGTGTCGGGGAATACGTAACGGGACTTGGGGGGAACGTGATGAACGCTAAGAAGGAAGACTTTTGGAGTATGAATGTTGAAGATTGGTAAATAGGGGTAAGGGGGAGGATAGTTTGGGATGACAAGAGAGGTGGACATGGATGAGAGCTGAACATGACTGATTAATAAACATTTTGATCTGGTCTGAAATGCAATACCTGCTGTCGATTATCATAATGTTAATACATTCATGTCCATGTACATCTAAATTCTATTAACAAAACTCCAGGGTAGCTGAATACTGCACACTGCACAAGATTGTTTGGTACAAATCGTCCTATTATTGTTTTATTATGGTTGATCTCTATATTTGTTTACACATTCACAGTCGAAACTAGGACAACCCTGGAAGCGTTGTTCTTCATTTGACTCTTCCAGTAAAATACAATAAGTTTTATTCCCTTTGTTCAAACTCTACAGATTCTGAGTGAAGTCACAGTTGTGATGTTTGATGATTGAAATTTATCTCATCTTTCCCATTTTGCAGTATAGCTATTTGAAACGCATGATATATCATTGGTAATTGGATGAGTTAAGCCCGGTGTATACTTCCTTCGAATGCGAATTTGATGCGAATTTTGACGTCACAAATTCGCAATGAACAATTCGAAAGAGTTGAGCTGTGGCCAACTCTTGCGAAACATTTGCAACGAAAACAGCCGTGACGTCAAATTCGCTTCGCACGAACATTTACAATCTTATTCTTTCCATGTCCTGATGAACAAATTTGAAAATCTCCCTGATTATGGAAACTTTTTTCCTATCATGTTGAATGTAATTCTAAATATCTCCCTGATTAATGTACAAAATCTCCCCGATTGCAAGATGCAAAACTATGGCAGCTCTGCTGTTTGTACATCAATCAATCAATGAACCTGTCGTTTCCTTATATATAAAGGTGACTAAATTTTGTAAGGTATTTTGAGCACATTCGTACATGCAATTTTTGTGTTTAATTTATTTCAAACCAAAACCCAAGTTTGAAGGATACTATTGTAATGAACATGCTTTGTGTTGCATTCATGTGCTGGTTCGGTTCTGGCCTGCAATGAATGTAGATTGTTGTGCCAGATGGGGGTACAATGTAGTCAGTTATTTTGGTTGTTCATCATTCCCTTGCCAGCCACCATTGGCCTGCAATGCAATGAATGTGTTCACATTGTTTGTATCATTATTTCCCCTCAATTTAGATTGAATGATTACTAGTACATTTAAAATAACAAAGAGTTTCCTACTGGGTATAAAACCAAGGCACCAAATCTAGGTGTGGCATTCTAAAACTGTGGCTTGGGACATCAGGGTGGTCGGACGGCGGACGTCGGACGTCGGACGGCGGACGTCGGACGTCGGACGGCGGACGGCGGCTCTATACTTTCTATGTATAAACTGAAGGCTCTCAGTACAAAAGTACTAGCACAGATAGTGGTCAGCCTACATGTATTTATTTTTGTATAATTTATTATCTGCACGTCGTCCGGCCTGGTTCATAATGTTATGGTAATGTTGTATTTATTTATTTATTAGTTAAGTGAGGAGTGTCCTTAAATTTCCCCAACTCAGCCAGTTGCTACGTTTTGCTTTATTATTAATTGACTTTATAATATGTATCTTGTTCATGTCCCCTTAGGGGAGAATTACAAGATGAGCGAGTACTTGTATATTCTGTTTCCATTTTTGAGTTATTATTTGTCTCTGAGTTTAGCAAGTAGTTCCCCTCCCCTTCTGGCGGATGCAGGGTTGATCCGTTACACTATTCTGGCATATGGTATTATTACAGATGGAAAATATTTTTTCATGACACCTGGAATAGTATCAAGGTTCATCAAACACAAGCTTTCCGATTAAATATCCTTCACTCGTTTTTCCAATCATTGCCAAATACTTTTTAAACCGTATAATTTTTCCCTTCATGGTGATAATTTCCGGAAGAATCTTGCTGTAAAAAAACCCCTCAATTGTTCACGCCTCCCCTTTAACGCACACAGCCAAAGTCAGTTCACCAATAAGCTGAATACGTCTAACTATTTTAATCCATTTCGCTAATCGTTCACAAGTGCAACAGACTGGGCTATTCAGATTTCCAAAATGAAACCACCTGGAGCCTTAACCATAGGAAGATCCTCGATCCAATATTGACCGCTGGCGCCGGAAAAGCAGCTCAAGCAAGCCACCCGCCTTGGGGGACATGAGAATATTGGGGAGTGTCCCGTTACCCTTAAGGGAAAAAACATCAAGGAAATATATTTTTTTGCCGGATGTTTTACTCGCTTAAAAAGTAATATCGGTAGACCTTGTTTAGACATGTTTAAGTAAATGTTGTTGGAGTAAACGTGTATCCACAGATTGTTTTTGTTCAGTCCGGGGATGAAAGTTTTGTTGTGATGATCCTTCCTGTTACAGATTGTGAGACATCGGTTTTTGTATTTTGCTACTTCTGTCGAGGGAAATGAAACTCCAAATGTTTGCTCAAAAGAATGTCCTTTTTAAGTTGTGATCACAAAATTAGTTTGAAATAAGTTTGGCCTGTAAACAAAAAGGCATGGACAAATTTTGGAAGAGCTTCGTAGGGTACTTTTGCAGATAATACATCTGGCATACACTTCAGGCACTATTCACTTTGGATGCTTTGTTGGTGCAGACACGAACCAATGTTTATTATGTACCGTTGCGGTAATTTACAGCCGAGTGTTTGCTCGTCAGGTTGCTGTAATTTGACAGAGAGCATTAATGTGACGAATGAAATCATCTCATTCTTTAAAGTGAGTCACATGTAATTATCCTTAAGTGCACATTGGGCTTTTTTCCTTTGTAAAGTTAAACACAATTCCATTCTGCCTGTTTAAGGTAGGGTCATAGATTGTGTGTTTTTTGGACGTAATGCTGATTTGTAGGCAAAATTATAAAGAAAGATACAATAAAAGTCACATGTGAAAGTTTCAGCTGAACACAGTGTCTACTTGCTGAAAAAACCCAACCCAGCAACAAACTCACGGTATTTTCACAAGAATGTTGGAACCATCCACGTTTAGTGAGGTGACTGCAGGTACCAACTGCGTCCGACTCGCATGTCTTAAAAATCTGGTGTTCCCCCATACCTGATTTTGGTGACATCCCAAGATAGCCAAATTTTCAGATCTGCCCTCGACCTTCTTATGGAGTCACTTTCAAGTGATGTGTGTCTCCAACAACTAGTAGAGACCTACATTAACTGTGCAGATTTATCAGATAAGTCTAAAAGTAGACAGGCTTCATCAGAAAGCAGAGTTTTACTCACTCTCTATTATTGACAGTTGACTGTCGCGGCTTACAGTGATCTATAGTTTTACAGACAGGGAAGAAAGAGTAAGCCACTTCAATCCAAATGGCAATGCTGAAAAATTGAAATGCCACGGCATGCTCCTCGATGCATGTGGTCTGTAGATATTCATCTTCCAAGCAAGAAAGTCAAGGTGGTGCGGGAGTTTAAGTGCAGGATTTGTTAATATCTTAGAAAAACATCGATCTATGGGTGTGCCATTCTGACGTTATCGGATTTGATCTGGAAATGTTGAGGTGTTTATGATGAATGGTGCTTTTAGAACTATGACATTAAGGGATTGTGGCAATATGTTTCAGTCCAAATTGATGTGTTATTAAATCAATGTGAACCTGCCATGAGTCTGGTCTGAGAGCAATTGAATCGGATTGTTTACAAGGCGGCGTAGATCTTTGTCATCTGTCCACCATTATTTTAAGTCTAGTTCCCTGTGTGCAATTGCAGTAATGAGTACTGATTCACAGTACACCAGAAAGGGATTGGACTATTTGTGCGCTTTCAGTCGCGGTTTGGTTTACATTGATTTGACTTGGAGAAGAACATGATGAAGGTTTAGTTGCATTAAGTGAATTGCCATCTGGATCCCAGTCTGGCGTCAGCAAGTAGAACGGTCTTGTTATGTTTGTAAATGATCCGCGATCAAAATGAGTTTTCAGAACTTGACCAATTAAAGGTACACATTGTCGTGTCAGTGCAAAAACATTGTGAGAATGTCCAAATTAAACTTATAGAACACTTTTTTTCTCTCTCCTAATCTTACCCAATGCAGGCCAGAGTTGATGGTGAAGAAGTTACGCTACTATGCCAGGCTGATTGTGGTTTGCTTACTACTGAGGAAACTAGACCATGTTAAAGAGTTAACCAAGGTGAGAATGTTCATCCTTTTTGTGTGGATGTTTTGAGACTGGACACTTGAAGGATCAAACAGGAGACTGAGCCATTAAGCTCCGCTCTACCAAAACAAACTGTCTGTGAATGGTTCTCATGTGGGTAATGTCTATGACACATGTGTCTCACTCTGCCGAGCAATGCACATACCTGCCCAGACCTTGAACTTCGTTCTTGAAGGGGCACAGCAATTTTCCTCTGGTAAGGGGCACTTCTATGAGGGAAATGTAAATTTGTATTTAAACCTTGCAAAGGGCACCACAGCAAAAGCACAGGGCACCACGGCAGTTGCTGTGGGTGCCGTGGGTTAATTCAAGGCCTGCCTGCCAACTGAAGTTATCGGACTTGTCTTGATTGCTAGAGAAAAATTAACAAAAGAGGGCTAAATTTGCTACAGGTCGGATTGCCATTTTGTTCAATGTGCATGTCATATGTGTAACAAGAACAAGAATTGTGAGAACTTTGCCTTTTGTAAGGTCTGTCGGTGTGGCTGGTAAGAACGCACCACGCCACACACAACATGCGCAATGTAGTCCTCTAATGGTGGCAGCTTGTGTGAGATGTGATTTCAATGAGTCAGATTTATGTCTGACTTTTTGGATGCACATTGATGGTTGTGTGATTGGTCAATGCAATAATGGCTCGGTAGATTGAGGCGCCTTGGGGGATTATAGTTATTCACTGTAATTATACTGAATACCCTCAGAAATAACCATGGCCTAATTTTCAGTTGCTGGTAATAAACCATAACATAGTTGACTATCACATAACCGGATGAGCTTTCACAAAGCGCTGCCAGTGTATGCAATCGGAGACCAAACTCTACCCAATCTATAAAGCAATATGTAATAAACAGTTGAATTCAACGATCGTATGACACCTACACTTATAACGAACTACAGGTTTATTCATGAAACCACAGAAAACATTCTCAAAGACAAAATCTGTGGCGGTGGTGCAACATTTTAGGCTACAAAAGCCAACAAAGTTATCTCCTTATTCTTTGATTACCCCTTGCTTTTTCTGTGTGCTTTCTGCCTCTCTCTCTCTCTATTCATTTATTTCCACTTGACTGCTTCTGTTACACTTTTATACCTTTGTATTTGTGTTGTGTTGTCATTTATCCTTTGAGAAAGACTCTGCTACTGCTAGGGTTGAAACGTCAGGCAATTAAGTATTTTTCTTCTTCTTCATACCATAGGTCCTTTTGGTTGGTGAGCGGTTTGCAAACAGCTAATTCTATTTTCTGAGAGTATAATATCACAGATTATCGTTTGTAGCGAAGAGACCCTAAGGTCATGACTGAAGTCAGTCATAAAGGTCGAGTTTTGGCAATTAAGCTTGAAATCTGGCTTCTGAAAAAGACAAATATCATGATGCAGTTTTTTCTACCTGTGCAGGCAAACTTTTGCAACGCTGACACGTGATCTAGTTAATACAAACTAGGTCTCCAATATTAATAATAATAATAATAATAACTATAGTTATTATATAGCGCATTCTTTACAAATAATTTAAATTAGTGCCCTGGTCATTGGGCCAATAACATTCCTGTTATCTTTCTCAGCTCACTGGGGAATATATAGCCCCAGGCTGCCGTGGTCCTCAGAAGGCTTTTTCAAACACAATATCAACCTCTACCCTCGCAGGTACCCATTTATACCCCTGGGTGAAGAGAAGCAATTATAGTGAAGTTTCTTGCTCAAGGACACAAGTGCCATAACCGGGATTCGAACCAACACCCTGATGACTTAACCACCAGAACTTGAATTCGATGCTCTAAATCGCTCGGCCATGACACTCTATAAATTTACCAAGCCCTTTGTGACAACAATCAAACACATCACAGACAACAGGTCTTGAGATATTATTCACTGTCAGGGTCCGTTAATTTTCAACTTTGGGACAGTATCTTGAAAACTTGCACAGTGCTCCATTGTTTGTTTATGTTTTATTCACATACTCTTTACATAATATTTACTCATTTATACAATAGCTTTTCAAATCAAATTTTGGGCGGTAGGGTTGGTGTAGTAGTGGTATCTTTCCTCGCCTTCCACCTCTAGGACCCGGTTCCAATCCTACCGGGGGCACTATGTGGATTGGGTTTTCAGTCCCTACCTGACTGCGTGGGTTTTCCCTTGAGTATTTTTCTGGGGTTTTCCTCCCACATCCAAAACTGAACTTTCCTTCTTTGTCTTCTCTCAATGGAGTTCTTGGCTAGTATAGTGATTAAGTTCGCTTTTCTGAGAGTCCTTGGCTTCACAACCAGAATAAATAAATGAAATGAACAACAAAATTCCACTCTTCCTCGTTTAAAGTCCAGCAATGCAAAGAAAGAAATAGTTACGGACAGTACAACAATATTTGTGGCTTCAAGACTTTCCGTCTGTTGGGATTTGACCCCTGGGTGCATTTGCTGATGGTTTTTTGAAGTAATGAACTTTGATGAGCTTCTCAGATTGGTTACTGTACACTGCTCCATAAAAGCCATTTTACAAGTCAGGTATCCCTGACTGTTAAAGTAAGATTTTAGGATGAACCTCTTCAGCCAGAGGACACATCAAGAGCAAATGAATGCATCTATATGTTGCATTCCCAATCCACCTCACATGTAATTCACAATTTAGAAAACGAGTCACAGAAGTAAGGAATGAAAGTTGTCTCGGGTTTCACGGAGTGACCGTAAAAAAGCTCTAATTTAACAATTTGAATAGCATGGGAGAGTTAAGTGCCCATTCTCGGACCATGCAGTGTCAACTCACGCTTATTTTTATTGGTTTTTTTCCCACCTTTTTTCCTAGAGTAATTGTGCAGCGGTCCTGTGCAGTAATTGGAATGGATGGTGATTTGTGTCTGTTCATTATACAAGGAAAGGTCTATAGGGTTGAAGGAAATACTTCAGAATTCTCTCCCGAGAATTGTACAATATGTTAGTTCTGAGAATGAGTAAATGACATTTTAAAGTATGATTTGTTTGTCCTTTGTAGAAAGTTTATTCTTTTCCAGGTACTTCCAAGGAAAATTTTAAAAAACATCTTGTATTTTAAGCGCTTTTGGGTTTATGCTTTAGATTTAAGGCGCTATATAAGATCTATTTATTATTATTATTATTATTATCATTATTGTAGTTGCTGTAACCAAGCTGTGACACATGGCAATCTGACGGCTTGCATGAGCGAATATCAACCAATATTTTGTTTCCAAACCTTGATATGACATCACTAGAGTAGGGAGCCCTCATGCAGAGGTTGATCACCCAGTGCGCCGGGTGTGCGTTTCCAATGTTTCATCACGGCCCAATTTCATGGCTCTGCTTACTGCAGAATGTTGCGTTTACGGCGTATAGAATAACGTGCTTTACAGGGCGCCATTAGCCCTGAATTCCATGGTAAGCAGAGCCATGAAATTAGGCCCAGTGCTGTACCTCTATGATGACAATGCAGAGCTGTCAACTCTCCTTGATTCTGCAGAAAGTTCTCTGAAAATAAGCCAATCTTTCCATGTTCTGATGAACAAATTTGAAAATCTCCCTGATTTATGGAAACTTTGTCCTTATTATGTTGAATGTAATTCTAAATATCTCCCTGATTGATGTACAAAAACTTCCTGATTGCAAGATGCAAATGTTGCCAGCTCTGCAATGGGATGACGTCAGTGCATATAAGGCTAATTTCACTTTGTATATCTCATTTAAGCCATGTCCGAATAACTGGCTACGGCTGTGGCTTAATCAACACAAAGCATTGAAGCACAAGATGCCCATAAAAACACCCTTAGCCACAGCCACAGCCATAGCTGTAGTAGTCTGGTCCCCTATCTTTATCCGCACTGGTCTTACAGGCCAAATTATTTTTTATTGGATACAATGATTTCATTGGATAAACGTGCAGTGACGTAAGCTTTCCATATGTTATGATTGGTGCGAGGTGATGCAGTTTGTCAGCTTGCACTTTCGATCGTCTGCATGCAGCGTGTGCATAATGATTGTACATATGCATGTAACGTTGTTTTATTCACTATGTAGTATGTGTACAAATGTACGTGTGAATTGACTGCGAATCTCCGTGTGAATTGGATGCGAGGTCAAAGGTACATCTTGCAGGATCCGGCGAGGCGCTCAAGGCAGGTATCTGGCGTTATTCAGGAGTGTGACGTCAGATGTTCAGGCTATAGCTGCAGCCACCAATTTGGACATGGCCTTACAAACAAGAATTATCATGGTTTTTTTCCCCCCTGAAACTTTGATTTCTATTTTGTTTTTTGTTTGCAGGAATTGAGCAAGAATGTGGATGAATACAAAGGACACTATGACTCTGAGGATCAGATGGAGTGGGCATTGGTTCTAGGGGAAATTGAAGCATTCACTGAGGTAAGAATCAAAGCAGAGATCCAAACAGAATGCCACGATGAAGGGCTATTTGTCAGAAACCGTATAATCAAATTTGGTTGTGATCATGTAAGTCCGTTCTTGCTTATTTCTTCGTGTCGAGACTTCAAAAAATACAAAGTACTATGGAGAGTCACTCCTCAGGGGTCGGAAGTAACCTAACTACTAATCAGACAGCTTCTGCGCAAAGCTTCACTCTTGGATGCCATGGAGTATGTATGAGGACTGTCTCGCTGCATAAATTGCCAGGGTAGTCCCTGTCAGCACGAATGCCTGTGCACACATGTTCCTTCCCTAGAATATCTCAGACTCGTACACAGCAGAGAGTAATGTACTATAATGATCTGGCCACTGGCATTTACTGAACGTGTAACGGACAGAATTCCTGCAATATCCAATAATCCAGACTCTGGTCTTTCGACTTATCCCTCCCCCTCTCCTTCCACCATCTACATAACCTTTTCATGAACTTCGAGTTCAAACTCTTCCTGAGGAGAATAAGAACCTTTCCTGCCGGTTGCATGAAGGGGAGATGGAATATTGTACGTACAGATTTGTCTTTTATATGTCACTGGGCTCCAGATAGGAATCTACTTTAGTCTGTCAACAGTGCTTTCACTTAATCAGCGGTACTATTCTCTTGGAATCTGTAGGGTCTGCTGAATGTGGTAAGAGTTTGGGGGAATGAGAGATATTTGGCGCTGTCTGGTCGTCTGCCTTAATGGGATTGGCTCACCTAATTAGTGGATCCACAAAGAGATGTAGCCAAGCTGGGAATGAGAAGATTGTTTTTGTTGGGGGGGGGGGGCGGGCACCAATCTTGTTATACCTGTCGGGATCAATACTGCAATAGAAGCACACCGAGGTTAATGTCTTTTGCAGCTGATGTGTGTATGATTTATGTGGAGACTTACATGTACCTTACAAGAAGATGTTTGACAGATAAGGACTTGGCTGTTGCAGACTGCTCACCAACCAAAATGACCTATGTATAAATGCACCCAAAAAAAACCCTGATGTTTCGAACCTAGCAGAATCTTTTTCTGTATTATAGTGTAACAGGAGCAGTCAGGTTGGCTCAGTGGTTTCTTTGCTGCCTTTCATTTCAGTGGACTCTGGTTCGAATCTCACCTCAGACTGGAGCCTTGCATGTGGATTGGATTTTCAGTCCCTACCTGATTGTGTTGGTTTTCCCCCATTGGGGTTTTCGTCCCACATCTAAAACTGAACATTTCTTCTCGTTTCCTATTCATCCTGGTATTGGTGCTGTTGGTTGGTAATCAAATAAATAAATAAATAAATAAATAAATAAATAAATAAATAAATAAATAAATAAATAAATAAATAAATAGATAATTAAATTATTAAATAAGTAAATAAATGAAAGGAGTGAAATGAAAAGAGCGGAATGCAGTCAGAATAGCATATGATAAACAATCAAAAGAACTCTTGATTACTTTTACAATTTTTGCAAAAATAAATTTAGCAAGATGCAGAGATGATCAGACAGACCTTTCTTGTGCAAAATCACAGCCCCTTACTTTTAGTGGTTGGCTAAAGTACGGGGGCCCTCACTTAAAAAAATACAATAGTTTGTCATTTAATACAATAATGCTATTAAATTACCCATATCACTGGTAAATATACTGTGCTACCCAAAACAAAAAGTACACATATTCTTCAAATTAAAAAGGTTTTAAATGTTCGATTAAAAAGAGCAGATTTGTGCCAGGACAGTTATAAATGTTGTGATACTCAAGGCCACTCATACAAAATGGTAGTCATTGTAAACAAACTAGGTCTATCACAATTCAACATTTTGGTGTATACTGAAAGACTCCAGGAAATCTCCTTCAGTGTCACAACATGAAGCCAGTTAATATTAGTGTATTAGTTAAATAAGGTGATCACTTGGCTGTCGGTTCCCAGGTTGTATTGTAATATTGGGTGTGATCCCTGGATACAGGGCAGTTAACGGTTGTATGGCTTCTGACTGGCACCCCCGAACAAAGATATTGACAAAATAGGGAGACCACCAACATAGGGCTAGATAGCTCAGTTGGCAGAGCGCCGGCACGTTAATCCGGAGGTCGTTGGTTCAAATCCCGCTCTAGTCAATTTGTCTTTGTTCAACCCCCAACAAAGTTAATAATTGTCAAATGTCTTCATGATTAAACGGTTGCACATACATTATGACCTAATATTTGTGTATCATCCCTTGAATGTTATCTACCAACATTGTACCTTCCTCTAAAATCCGCTGATATTCATTTGGTTATATTAAAAAATCCACTCAATATGTTATTTATAAATAATCCTGAATGGACAGCAATAACATACAGTGCCACACCGATTGTCGTAAGACTAAGAAAAAATGATGATGAAGTTTACGCTCACGGCACAGACTTTGCGTTTACATAGACCTGCCGGCAAATCACCTGGACTAAGATTCAAAACTCTTGTTTAAAACATCAGCTCATTAAAGGCATCTGAATTACATTGCTGAAAGGCCAGACATGCAGCTCCCCCTGTACAGATGTGCCCTCAATCCATTTTATATCGAATCTACAACTTCAAAAGTTACTAAGGGTGCACCAAACCAACCAATGCTAAATGCTAAATATTCAAAAACACTCAACAGATTTATTTAAAAGTCTCTCAGCCTCTTGAAATCAAACTATTAGCCGACAACTGAACATCTTTTTTATTTTCAAGTTTTAGTAGGTTAGCCCAGTGATTGATTTCCCTTGTATAGCGTAGCAAAATGCTACACAAATTGTCTCGGTTGCTACTCAAAAATCATAATTTTCTACTCAATATTAGCATTCAGTGTGTACAAAACATGTTTAGTCAAAACATTTTGCTAGATGCAAAATTGCTGTATGAAATCATTCCCTGTAGCCGTATAACTTTTGAGCTGTGCCCCTCTAAAATTACAACACCCCTGAATGGACGTCATCTTAGAAAAAGCATAATATTGGACCACTTTTTCAACAACAATCCTTAAAAGTCAGACCGTCAAATCTTTGATTGGTAGAAAAAGTTGTGGGTTGACATTTTATTCATGAGGCTTGGAGCATGATTTCCTCACTGGTTAGTTAAAATTAGAACCACCTGAATCGACGCATCTTAGAAAAAGGCATAATATCAGACTATTTTTTTAACAACAATCCTTAAAAGCCAAGATTGTCAAATCTTTGATTGACAGACAAAGTTGTGGGTTTACATTTTATTAATGAGGCTTGGAGCATGATTTCCTCAGTGGTTAGTACAGTGCACCTCTAAGGTATCTTAATTGAAGACCAAAATAATACTTCTCCACCCCCCCTTCATTCTCAACCCCCCCTTTATTTCCTGATATTCCATTTTAAAAACACTCAGCAGAGCTCCACAGTTCAAAAGACAATACTTTGGATGTTGAAATGTGTTTCATTGACTTACTAGTAGTGTCCGTGTAATTTTATTAGCCGTACTCAGTCGGTCAATATTGCACTCTCAGAATCAATATATCATCATTAAACTGCCTTCTTACTTGCGTTTAGCTCGCTTTAAAAAAGTCAATACTTATTCTGTAGATACAGCTATGTACTATGAGCCAATATGTAATATACAGATCTACAACGCTGTATATTGTTTCATGTAGTGTGTGTAACCAATATTTAAAGGTGTGTGTGTTACAATACATCATTAGTTTTTGTACAAAAAATGAAATCTTAATCAGGTATGGTTTACCAGACTCTCTTGAGTAAAATACTGGAATGACCCATGACCTTTACTTAGAAATTTTAATACCCACAATCTTTTTGAAATGAAGGTTTTTGAAGTATCTCAAGGAAGTGTTTTAAGCTATGGCTTCTCCCCCCCCCCCCAGAATTTGTTATAAATTGTGCAAACTGAATAGGTAAATTCTGCTTACTGATCAGGTAAATTCTGCTTTATGTTCTTCCCTTATTTGTATTAACTTCCTATAAAGAGTGCAATGTTTCTTGAATTTGACGTATAATTGTTTGGCTGCTTTTCCTTTTTTGGATGAACATGTTTATTTTCTCTTTTATTGTTCTTTTGATGTAATTTTATAATGTCTCAGTAGCCATTCGAAGAACAGTTGAATTACTGATAGGTCCCTGAATAAAAAAGACTGTTAAATGGAAACAAATCCGTTCTCTCACACTACACATCACACAACTTACCTGTGCTCCCATTTTTATGAAAACAGTAGTTTAAATAAGCTTTGTCAGAGATTTTGTGCATGTTCAAATGTGCGTATTCAAAAAGTCCAATTTAGGTAATCGAAATAAGCAACAGTGAGTGAGGGAGTGAGGGCTTCAAATGCTATTTTCTCGACCTAAACAGAAGATGACCAAGTTCTCTTGAGCATTGATTAGGGTTTAAACTTTCTAATCAGTGAGTTTTTAGATTGAAACTTTCCCCCGGCAATTACCAAGCCTGTAGTTTACCTTTAATGTTCAGATAGTGTGGAGCCAATATTGACTGTTTGTGTGCACACAACTGTCTTTTTATAATAATCCAACTCATAATGTAAGTGCATTGTACACTCAGTGGATGGCTGTACAATGAGGTTATATCCTCATCCAATTTACATTCGTTTCAATCAAAATGTTTTCATGGATATTTCATGGAGTGGAAACACTCTATTATGGAGACACCTGTCAGAGGCAGATGACAAAAAAAGTCAGGGGAATTGTGTATGAATTCTACTCTTAAAGGGATGCTAGATCTATGGTTTGTGGAAGGTCTATCTGATCCTAATCCTAACCCATACCTTTTCCCTGACCCTGAACCTAACACTGACCTTGACCCTAAACTTAACCCTTACCCTTGCCCTTACCATACCCTAACCCTAACCCTTACTGTAACCCTAAACCTAAACCTAACCCTTACCTTGACCATACCCCTAACCCTAACCCTTACTGTAACCCTAACCCTAACCCTAACCCTAACCCTAACCCCTAACCCTAACCCTTACTGCAACCCTAACCCTAACCCTAACCCTAACCCCTAACCCTAACCCTTACTGCAACCCTAACCCTAACCCTTACCCTGACCATACCCCTGACCCTAACCCTTACTGTAACCCTAACCCTTACCGTAACCCTAACCCTAACCTTGACCATACCCCTAACCCTTACTCTAACCCTAACCCTTACTCTAACCCTAACCCTAACCCTTACTGTAACCCTAAACCTAACCCTAAACCCTAACCCCAAACCCTTACTGTAACCCTAACCCTTACTGTAACCCTAAACCTAACCCCAAACCCTAACCCCAAACCCTTACTGTAACCCTAAACCCTTACTGTAACCCTAAACCTAACCCCAAACCCTAACCCCAAACCCTTACTGTAACCCTAAACCCTTACTGTAACCCTAAACCTAACCCCAAACCCTTACCCCAACCCTTACTGTAACCCTAAACCTAACCCTAACCCTTACCCTGACCATACACCAAACCCTAACCCTTATTGTAACCCTAACCTTTATTGTAACCCTAACCTAAACCTTTACCCCGACCATACCCCTAACCCTTACCCTGACCAAACCCTTATCTACTGTAATCCTAACCCTAACCCTTACTGTAACCCTAAACATAACCCCAAACCCTAACCCTAACCCTTACCGTAACCCTAAACTTAACCTTAACCCCTAACCCCCTTTCCAAACCAGTACTGTAAACCTAACCCTTACCCTGACCATACCTCAGACCCTAACCCCAACCCTAACCCTTACTCTAACCCTAACCCTAACCCTTACTCTAACCCTAGCCCTAACCCTTATCTACTGTAATCCTAACCCTAACCCTTACTGTAACCCTAACCCCAAATCCTAACCCTAACCCTACTCTAACCCTAACCCTAACCCTTACCCTGACAAACCCTTATCTACTGTAATCCTAACCCTAACCCTTACTGTAACCCTAACCCCAAATCCTAACCCTAACCCTACTCTAACCCTAACCCTAACCCTAACCCTTACCCTGACAAACCCTTATCTTCTGTAATCCTAACCCTAACCCTTACTGTAACCCTAACCCTAACCCCAAACCTTAACCCTAACCCTACTGTAACCCTAACCCTAACAATAACCCTAACCCTGACCATACCCCTAACCCCCTTTCCAAACCTGTACTGTAAACCTAACCCTAACCCTTACCCTGACCATACCCCAGATCCTAACCCTAACCCTAACCCTTACTCTAACCCTAACCCTAACCCAAACCCTTACTCTAACCCTAACCCTAACCCTAACCCTGACCATAACCCTTAACCTATCCCTAACCCTATTTCCTCAACTTTGACAGCATTCAGACTGAATTCTATCTCTGGAGTATAGGTACTGATAAGAAATTGGTATTAATACTGGTTTATACATCATTGAACTTCTAGATCGGAATCTAATAGTTTTTTTTCTGAAATATTACCAATCCCATTATTTGTGTATTAAGGCCTTCATGATTCACAATAGGTTAGTGTGCTTTTATACAGAATGTTGCTATTTATTTTGGTAATAATTGGCTCATAACCATCTTCTTGCTGGTATAATTTAACGTGGAAAACATTTTTATACTAATAAAATTATGTTGAAATGAGTGAAGGTTTTGTTCAACCTTTCTAAGTAAACACCATGTTCATCATGGTTTAAGATTTACTTCTGAAAATGCTGTTTTATGTTATTTGTATTAGATATTATTTTTAAAAACACTTTGTACTTTGCTGGTACCAGCCAATCTGTCTGGAATGCTTTCTCCTTTCAGCAAACACGTCATGAAAATTTCCCCTTTTTGCAAATAAAAACGTCACTTTTAAAGATGTAATTATTTGCTTGTGATAAAGAATGTTATTTTAGTTTCACCCACACACCAATGTTTGGAACTGTGCGCTCAGTGCTTTGTGGGGGAAAAATCCAGAGGCTACTTAGGCGGGATCTGAACATCCGACCCGGTATTCTAGAGCAGGTCTAAACCACTCTATAAAAAGTGTCACTTAGAAAGATGTAATAAGTGCGTCGGGATTAAAGAATATTTTAGTTTCACTCTGACATCGATGTGTGGTAAGGCTTGTATACTCAGTGCTTTCTGAGTCAAGACGGACAAAAATCCAGAGGCTACTTGGGCGGGATCTGAACCTCCAACCCGGTATTCTAGAGCAGATGGCTCAGCCACTCTATGAAAAGTGTCACTTTGAAAGATGTAATAAGTGCGTCGGGATTAAAGAATATTTTAGTTTCACCCTGACACCGATGTGTGATAAGGCCTGTATACTCATTGCTTTCTGAGTCAAGACAGACAAAAATCCAGAGGCTACTTGGTGGAATTCGAACCCATGACCCCCACATTCTAGAGCAGATGTCTTAACCACTCTTTGAAAAGTGTCACTGAAATACGCTGGATTTTCAAAAATATGAGCATAGATTTTGATGACTTTTACAGTTTGGTTAGTTGTTTCCTGAGGACTGGAATGAAAGATTGAAATGCATTCCATTAACCATTGTTGGACAATTGGTGCTCGATATGGGGGCATGGTGTACCCCCCCTATTGTGTCTTCACTGTGTGCTTGGAATCTCAGGAATTCTTTTGAGGATTTTAGGGAGGGGGGAGTTCTATACACAAGGAAAATAGTGTGTTATAGTATGGGAACATTGGGGGGGACCCTCTTCCCCATATCGGGCAGGCTATACTGTTGGACACTAGAAATGGACCGTGCAAGTTTTGCATGTATTCAAACATTTAGGGGCAACTTTCAGTTCCAATGTGCATTGCCTTAACATTGAAGGAAACAAACAGGCACACTCTAATGGGCCCCAAGGCCTGAATATGTGCGAAACTTTATCATACTACTACTGTCTTCGGCTAGTTCCCCCTGACTGCAATAGCAATAACTAGTACAGATTCTTACATCGCCAAAAAGGGCACAGGCTATATTTGTACACCCAGCCTCAGTTTGGTTTACGTTGATTTGAATGGGAGAAAGGGACAACATGGCTGCCTCGTGGTCAAAGGTCTACAGTCTAATCCCCATCTTGAGATGTATTTATTAATTAGATTCTTTCCATCCATGCAAGGCGACGATGTGTCAGACTTGGGTGTCAGACTCAGGTTCTGGACCAAGCCGTGTGTAACTGTTGCAAACTATGTATTTATGCAGTGCTAGATGTAAGATGTGGCATACTGAACAATATGCACACGGTGGAGAATGACTTAAAGGTATCGTACACGTTTGGTAATGACTCAAAACAAATATTAGCATAAAAACTTACGTGGTAACAAGCAACAGAGAGCTGTTGATAGTATAAAACATTGTAGGATACGACTCCCTCTGAGGTAACATAGTTTTTTAGAAAGAGGTAATTTCTCACTAAAATAATAAAAACTTCTTGCAAGAAGTTTTTATTCCTACATGTATCTGAAAGCACACAAATTTGTACAACAAGGGTGTTTTTTCTTTCATCATTTTCTTGCAACTTCGATGACCAATTGAGCCCAAATTTTCACAGGCTTGTTATTTTATGCAAATGTTGGGATACACCAAGTGAGAACACTGGTCTTTGACAATTCCCAAACGTGTTCAGTGCCTTTAAAGAGCACATATACTTACACTTCAATGGTTTATTTCAAAACTACACACGTCTGTTAACCGGGACTTCGCTTTGCTCTCTCATTGTTTGGAAGTAAATGTTTTAGTGACATCCCCGTTAGTTTTGTACACAAACGCAAAGCGAGGATGCCTCACTCTGTTCAAACACCCGGATACCTTTTTGTTAAAGTCCTTGATTTCAATGGATAAACACTCCCACACATCTGTGTATTAAAGGCAGATTATTCCTTTTGGTAATTGTTGAAGACCAGTATCCTCACTTGGTGTATCCCAACATATGCATAAAATAACAAACCTGTGCAAGTTTGGGCTCAATTGGTCATCGAAGTTGCAAGAAATAAAGTAAGAAAATTTCTTTCTACGGGGGCACTTCAGGCCAGTTAATTGTAGTTTGCTTTTTTATCATAATATCATAATCTAAGCAATGACTAGTATGCCCTTTTTCAATGCTTTTTACTTTTTTCTTTTCTTACTTGACTTAGCTGCTTAGGACAAGGTGTCCCTTGGCCTCCTTGGATAACCGTCTCCATTCCAGTCTTTTGGTAGAGCTAAAAACATAACTTAGTGTAAAACAGAAACAAATAATTTTAAACATTGAGTAAGACTAGACTTAGAAGCTTTTAAAAAGAAACATTTTATTCTGGTCATTTTAATCTTACAAATGGGGAGGGACGGCCATCGATTGGGAGGGGGAGGGACCTGTGCAAGATTGTTATTATCTTTAAAGATAAATTACAGGACTTAAAACAAAAACTATTAAAAAAAACTACAAAAACTTGGATTAGTTTCAGTGTGAAATTCTACTGATTAATTTGGTTTCTTGTTTTATTCCAAAACGAACATTACCCTGGGGAAGGGTTACAACTGTACCTAAAATAATACAATGAGGTTATACTTCATGATGGAAGAGTCAGCAGATAAAGCAAAATAACGTTCTTCGTGATTGCCAGTGCCAATCCTCCTGAGAAATATTCCCATCTGAAAAGCTGAGTAAATAGCACTTAAAGACCCACGTTGCTTATGTCTATTACTGCAATCAAAATAAGCAAATATTATAATGGTGCCCAGAGTACCTGGCAAAACCTAAACCAATTTTGTTTTCACTACAAAATAACCACTTCATGAAATTTCCATAGGTTTGTATGATGGTGTGTTTATTGGAGACTATCGGATGGGAATGTATTTACTCTTCCACAAACCATATAGTGTAAAATACCTTTAATTTTGAAGTGTGAAGTGAAGTTTCATTAGACTTGATGAGTACTTCTGACACAGTCTGATGATATTTCAGAGGTGTTGGGTACCGGGTGAAGCTGCTTGAGAAGTGGGGAAAAGGGCAACCGGTTGACCGATGTTATTTGCAATTAAAATTGCTTTTGATCGCTGAGTATTAAAATAATTCACAAGAATCACATGTAAATTGAGTGACTTGTTTTTATCTGTCTACATCGGGGTAGGCATAAAGCAAGCCTCAATGGAAGTTTAGAACAATTTTTTTTATGAAGTGTAGTTCAATTTCTTTGGTCAAGTAATAAACCACAATGGAAACTAACTGGGTATATTTCAATTAAATTGTTTAACACAGAAAAATTGACTAGAGCAGGATTTGAACCTGAGACCTCCATATTAACGTGCCTGCACTCTACCAACTGAGCTACATGTATTTAGCGGTCTTCATATTTTGTCAATATCTTTATTCGGGGGTGCCAGTCAGAAGCCATTCAACCTGTATCTGCCATATCGCCAGGGATCACACCCAAGTTTACAATACAACATGGGAAGCGGCAATGCAACTTTTTATTTCAAATATAAAGTAATAAGCCACAAGGGAAACTGACTCTTTGAAATAGATTTTAAAAAATTTAAAAGAGAAAGAAGAAGGGGAAAAAAAACCACTTAAAAACAAACAGTTGGTACTTTAACTGGGTGTTTGTGCTTTAATTGTATTGTCAAGTTAAAAAAAATGTGGTTAAAACTATTGTTATTTTCAGTACATGTGTGTTGTATTTTACGTGTGGCTGTATTATTTATTTGGTTGTGTTTCCTGGTTTTTATACATTTCATTTGTTTAATTATGATTATTATTATTTTTGTTTTCACTCTTTATTGAGAAATGAAACAGCTCCCCTTTAGGTGAATCTGCTACACTTGTTTCCCATCCCCAAAACGAATCTATTGATTAGGGTGTTAGTTTCATGTCCAAGTACAACTCCCCAAAATGTCAGGAGTTCTTATCTGGGACTTGGATCCACCAACAAAAACAAAAAACAAACGCTCACTATATCCAGCTACTCAGCCTTTTCCTCCTTCCCTCTTGTGTGTCGAAATCTGTTGGGCAGAGATCCCAAGTGATTAAACGAGTGGCTTGAACATTGCTAAGGTGACAGGTTTGTGAGACCGGCGGCTGGCGGTTCCTTTTCCACTCCAACTCTAAGAGTGCAGCGAGGAAGTCGCGTATTGATCCGTCGTGTCCCCGCATCCCGAAGACAGAGAACGAAAGACTCGATGAAGCCGAGCCTGAAAATGGCCTTCATTGCAAAGAAGCAAGCCTGGAAAGTCTATTGATTGGATCGGCGTAGTGAGAGAGAGGAGATTGAGAGAAAATGCCAAGGAGGTTTCAAGACTAGCTTTCATAGTTACTGTGACAGTTACCGTCTGTTGCTCTGGCTTGTCCCGGTAGCTGTCATGTCGTGACGACTTCAACAGATGTTGCACTAGCAGCTCGTTCTGATAGAATTGAGGTTTGATTTCCAGGGCAAGGGCGAGCGAGATCATTTTTGGTCCGGTAAATCGAAAGACAAAATCAGCTCATGGTTGAGGTGTTTTAATGTGTTTATCTTTAATACGTTCTGAATGTCAACTCATCCATGGGCTTTCTCATACATGTTAAGACCGTGGTGTTAAAAGACCTCCATTGTCGTGTAGCTGTAGTGTTTTTTCAGCGCTGCAATTCAGTGGAACCATACTGAGGTTGGAAATAACCTGATCCCCTTTTGGTGTAAGGAGAATCGGTATTCATTAATACCATTGCACACGGGAAACATGACACGTCTTGACCTAACGATTAGGAATAATCATTTAATCTTGAAGAGCCTTGATTATGAAATAATAGATTCAAAGATTGTCAAACTACCAACTCGGCGACCGCTTACTGCTTCTGGAAAGGGGTCATTCATGGAAGCCGCTCATACAGAACGGAACAAACTGCCTCATCATATCAGGCTTGCATCATCTGTGAACATTTTAAAATCTACACTGAAAACTTTCCCTTTAAATCATTAGTTGCGTGTTGTACATTATGAGGGGCAAATGTCTTTCTATTTAAACCCTTTAGAGACCATTCTTTTCTGTATAATCATCACCATATGCCCAGACATTGTTTTTATTGGAGATTTTTGAAACAAATGTTTATTGTAAAAGTGTCCCAAAAAGAAAAATATATAAACCGAAATGTGGTTTTGTTTTAGAAACATAAATACTATATTAACATGGGAAACATTGGAAATTGTCAATTCAGGTCATGACCTTTACTTAAACCTTTTGGGGTTGAGTGGATTTAGGTCAGATCTTGCAACCATTCTCGGCCGCTGTGGTCTCTGAAGGGTTAATCAAATTTTATTGTTTTTTTAAGGTTTGGCTTTTTAACGTTTCTCATCTGCCTGAGACTGACACTTCACATCATTGTAATTGTGCAGTATAATTTTTTAAGTAATTCACCATCTGTTTATCTTAAATTGTTCAGAATTTCATAAATTGTTTCAATTATTTGTAACCTCTGTAATACATACATACAGGCATTTTTTATAGCGCCCCACAAAAGCTAACATATAAATAAAGATACATACAAACAAACAATGCATTAATACAGGAAAATAATACATGGCATGATTACATAAATAAATAGGTTTTGATGAATTTGTTTTTGAAAAGCTGGAGTGTGTTGGCTTCCCGGATGTTGCCGGGGAGTAGCGGCTTGAAAGGCACGATCTCCAGTACGCGACTTAGTTTTGGGGTTATGGAGACGTGTTATGTCAAATGATGAGCGAGTGGCATAGACAGATTTGTTGAAAGAGATGACTTCTTGAAGATATGAAGGTGCCATAGAGTTGATACATTTGTATACAATGACAAGAAGTTTGAAATTTATGCGTGCTCGAATTGGTAGCCAATGAAGGCGACGTAACAACGGAGCACTCGAATGATCACGACCAACAAGAAAAATTAGTCTGGCGGCCCTGTTTTGTAGCCGTTGCAGACGGGTTAAGTCACCTTCATTAGCACCGTAGAGCAACGCATTTCCGTGGTCAATCCGGGAGAAGATTAGCGACTGGACAGCCAATTTACATGTCTCTTGGTTCATGAAACGATAAATGCTTGATAGTTCCGGAGATGAAAACTGACACATTAAACGATGGAAGAAACTTGGTCACACATGCTCAAAGGAGGATCGAATAAAATGCCAAGGTTACCCACAATTTTGATGGTTTAATTGTAACATCGCCAAGATTCAAAGTAACACTTGAAAGGCGGGAGGCAAACCTGGCAGAAGCTGCAACGAAAAACTGTGTTTTTGACTCATTTAGTTGCAGCTTGTTGATTGTCATCCATTGCTTTATTTGTCGCACACAAGATTGTAGTTTGTGGAGAGCCACTGCGCACGCACCATCCTCTCTTGGATCAAAACTCACAAGGATTTGCGTGTCATCGGCGTAGATGTGGTATTTGACGCCAATTGCGCGAAGAATGGTTCCTACTGGATGAGTGTAAGCGCTGTATCCTATTGGTCCCATTATAGATCCTTGGGGAAAACCATATTCCATGACGGGGGTATCAGAAAAAGTTCCAGAGATACAAACCCTGTTTGAGCGGTTTTTGAGGTAAATATCGAACCATGTCAGAGCCTTTCCGTTAATATGAAACCGCCTTTGAAGTCTTTGGATGAAAATTGAATGATCTATTGTGTCAAATGCCGCCGAAAGGTCGAGCATAACAAGAAGTACGGCATGTTGGTGATCTATAGCAGTAGTCATTTTTAATCCGGATGAGTGCAGTCTCAGTTGAATGAGCAGACTTGTAAGCGGATTGGAATTTTTCAGACAAATTGTTGATGTTGATATGTTTCAGGAAGCGGCTTGCAGCTGCCATTTCTTGTTTGGCCAAAGCTTTTATGTTGAATACTGGCCGATAGTTTTCAACTATTTCATTACAATCGCTTTCAGATGGCATTCCATCTACAAGATCCCTTTGAAGATCTTGAACAAAGTCCTGAACGTTAAGACTCTTATGGTTTCTAGACGCTTGTTCAATCTTCATGGACTGGGGTTTCCTTCTTTGAAGAGTTGCAGTAATCAAAAAATGATCTGAAATGAGCTTGTCACTAACACACCAGTCGCTTACCAGGTGATCTTCAGGGCGGGACATTAAAAGATCAATTGTATGTCCATCTTTGTGTGTAGGGATTGTTATATGCTGGGTGAAACCTGCGTTTTCCACTATCCCATGAAATGTTTTACTTCCGGTTTCTCAGATTCGTCGATATGGATATTGAAATCCCCATGTTATTAAAGTTTGTAGTGATATATCGCCCATAAATATGTCCAGTTCATCTAGGAACTTTCTAGTAGTGAATTTGTTGGTTTGAGAGGGAAGGGGTCTATATATAACAGTCAATCAAAGATCCTTTAGTTTCCCAACTACAGGAACATGTTCAAATGTTGTTGGGGTTGTATCAGATGGCAAGACACTCAACTGAAGGGAAGGCTTGTATAGGATACCAATACATCCACCTCTTCTTCCAGTACCTCTCGGGACATTTATGAAATCGTATCCAGCAGGTGTGATCTCACCCACTATCACATGATCATCACTTTTTAACCAAGTCTTGGTTAAGACAAGGATATCCACATCTTGTTCTAGGGTATAATCATATATGCTACTGTTGTCTTGTTGCATATAGACATAGCGTTCCAAATGTGAATGTTTAACTTGTTTGGGTCGTGAGGTTGGATTGGGCGTGGAGCAGACAGGTTAACTGAGCGGGGTTGTAATGCACCTCGGGACCCTGTTTTGGGTTAAGGCTATATAAAAGCTGTTTATTATTATTATTATTATTTTTATAGATAATTTTGGCATGGTGGTATCGTCCCCCACCTTTCATATTTGTGGAACATGGTTCGAATCCCACCTTGGACCAAAGAGCCTTCCATACGAGTGTCTAGTCCCCTTCTGATTTCATAGGTAATTCTTTCCATTACTAGACTGTTCCTTCCACAGCGGAAAAATTCTTGATCTCCTTTCTCATCATCTCCCCACAAGTTTCCTGAGGCTCAAGTGTTATCATGCCAGACACTCTTGAATATCCCTTGGTTTTATGACCATAAATAAATAACCATAGATTTGACATTTATGAAGACAGTTTTATAAATTTGTAATGCCCACTGCGAGACGCTTCTCGGGAAATAGTGAAATGGCTTTAAAGACACTGAATACTTTTGGAAATTGTCAAAGACCAGTGTTCTCACTTGGTGTATCCCAACATATGCATAAAATAACAAGCCTGTGAAAATTTGGGCTCAATTGGTCATCGAAGTTGCAAGAAAATAATGAAAGAAAAAACACCCTTATTGTACAAATTTGTGTGCTTTCAGATAGGAATAAAAACTTCTTGCAAGAAGTTTTTATTATTTTAGTGAGAAATCACCTCTTTCCCCAAAACTACGTTACTTCAGAGGGAGTCGTTTCTCACAATGTTTTATACTATCAACAGCTCTCCGTTGCTTGTTACCAAGTCAGTTTTTATGCTAATATTTGTTTTGAGTCATTACCAAACGTGTACGATACCTTTAAGGACAAGGATATCCACATCTTGTTCTAGGGAATAATTATATGCTACTGTTGTCTTGTTGCATATAGACCTAGCATTCCAAATGTGAATGTTTAACTTGTTTGGGTCGTGAGGTTGGATTGGGCGTAGAGCAGACAGGTTAACTGAGCGGGGTTTTAATGCGCCTCGGGACCCTGTTTTTGGTTAAGGCTATATAAAAGCTGTTTACTTATTGTTACTAAAGATAATTTTGGCATGGTTGTATCTTCCCCCACCTTTCATATTTGTGGAACATGGTTCGAATCCCACCTTGGACCAAAGAGCCTTCCATCTGAGTGTCTAGTCCCCTTCTGATTTCATAGGTAGTTCTTTCCATTACTAGACTGTTCCTTCCACAGCGGAAAAATTCTTGATCTCCTTTCTCATCATCTCCCCACAAGTTTCCTGAGGCTCAAGTGTTGTCATGCCAGACACTCTTGAATATCCCTTGGTTTTATGACCATAAATAAATAACCATAGATTTGACATTTATGAAGACAGTTTTATAAATTTGTAATGCCCACTGTGAGATGCTTCTCAGAAACAGTGAAATGGCTTTAAAGACACTGAACACGTTTGGAAATTGTCAAAGACCAGTGTTCTCACTTGGTGTATCCCAACATATGCATAAAATAACAAGCCTATGAAAATTTGGGCTCAATTGGTCATCGAAGTTGCAAGAAAATGATGAAAGAAAAAACACCCTTGTTGTACAAATTTGTGTGCTTTCAGGTAAGAATAAAAACTTCTTGCAAGAGGTGTTTATTATTTTAGTGAGAAATTACCTCTTTCTCAAAAACTACATTACTTCAGAGGGAGTCTTTTCTTACAGTGTTTTATACTATCAACAGCTCTCCGTTGCTTGTTACCAAGTAAGTTTTTATGCTAATATTTGTTTTGAGTCATTACCAAACGTGTATGATACCTTTAAAAAGTGAAGACAATCGAAATATCAGCCACGATATTGATGTGATGTCTTAAAGGTAGCATCACAGATTGGTGAATACTGAATTAACGACCATAAAAACTTACTTGGTGAGAAGCACTGCAGCTGTTGGTAGTATAGACCATTTTGAGAAAGGATTCCCTTTGAAGTAATAATGGTTTGGGTAACTTTGCACCCAAAAACATTTGAATCTGAGAAATGATTCATGCATGAATCGTTTCTCAGATTCTGAGGGTTGGTGGAGATGTGGTTGGTACCCGCGCTCACCTCGTTAAACGTGGATGGATTAAGCGTTCTTGTGAAATTACCGAGACAGTTTTTTGCGGTTTTCTAAGCAAGTAGGCACTGTATTCAGATGAAACTTTCACATGTGACAGTTGTTGTACCTTTCTTTATAATTTTGCCTATAAATACGCATTACGTCAACAAAAACCAAGCCATGACCCTACCTTTAAACATTCTATGTGCCTGGTTTTGGAATGAAGTTTCACATTGTACTGATCAGAACGTCAGCCCACTAGCCACAGTAATTGAAGAAGAGAGAAAATCAAAAGGCAATGTGATTAATTGTGAGCAAAAGCCTTCAAGTGACTGCCCACCTGTCTTTGAGGTAATAAACATTTGAGGAGATAAACAACAATCTTCAAGACAGGAGGATGACCATGAGATTCGATTAGTGCTGAAATGCCAAATGTAAACATTTGATAATTTATTTATGCTTTGGTTCTTAAGAACTAAATCCATGGTTGATCCATCGCACGCAAAGGCATACAGTGCCTTTAAAAAATTAATAGCAATCATTTTGCCAATGAGTTTTGATTAAGCTTTTTTTTTCTTTCTCTTTCTCATGAAGGCAACATTGAGTTGTTCCAAACCATAAAAACTCATTAGAAAGATTGTTTATGTAGTGTACCTTGACTTTCTTGATTGCTTTCCCTAGCTGTACACAGTTGCCTATCATACCGACCAGTTATTTCCCCAGCCCATTCAAGTAGCAGGAGTCCCCAACCCTACTTTCAATGACCACTAATGACCTGCTAATTTTTTGCCAATACTATCACGTCACTGGGAATATTTGTCATAACTGAAACATTAATCAAAGAATGCTCTTTTGTGAGCTTTTCTCTTAATAATACTGAGTTCTCATACGCGCTTTATCACACCAGATTGGCATGTCAAGGGCTCAGTATTTTGCCCTGCAAGGTATGCAGAGCTTCGTTTTGTAGTATGAGACCTATTCCGTTGTATAGCACCATGTAGTGGTTTACAAGGCGCTGTGGCGCATTATGCTGCCAATCAAACCAGGAGCACCGGGGCACCCCTTCTCTTTAGGAACACCGGGCAAACCCCTTCTCTTTAGGAACACCGGGCGAACCCCTTCTCTTTACGATAAGTGCACTGGGTTCTTTTTTGTGCATTACACAACACACAGGACCTACGGCTTTATGTTGTATATCTGAAGGACGCAGCAATAAGGGTTAAATGTCTTACTTAAAGGTATTGTACACTTTTGGTAACAGCTCAAAATCAGTGTCTACATTTTGTGTGATTCAACATATGCATGAACAAACAAACATGTGAAAGGTTTGAGCTCAATTGGTCATCGAGGTCACGAGAAAATAGTGAAAAGAGACCTTATGTGTTTTCTGTTTTTTCAAAATGTCGCGTGTGATAAAAACTATTGTTTTACTCATTTCTCAGAAACGATAGCATTTTAGGCAGAAATATTTCAAGGAACCCTTTCAACCATTACTTACTTTAAATCATGTAAGTTGTGTGTGAATCTGTGAACATTTGTGTTTTTCGATTTTACCAATAGTGTACAGGGCCTTTAAGGACGCAAGTGTCACAACCGGGACTCAAACCCACACTCTGCTGATCAGAAAACACCAGAGCTTGAGTCTGGTGTTCTTATCCGCTCGGCCACAACACGCCATTATGTCATCTCTTTATATCAAGAACACACAGTTTGAATGTGGAGATGGAAGCGTAAAGCATTTGTGTGAGCACTGAATTCTTGTCAGTTTGCAGACTGCGTCAATTTTGCCTCAATCACCAAGGCCCTACCTTTAATCAAATTCACAAATATCATCAAATAAAACCATTAAAAGTACTACAGATTGCACAGTATTGCTTCTAAAAGCAAGGACATTCAGAGGACCTCGTTTCAATGGTGCTTGTTTTTCTGCCAAACGTGCAAAATTTGTGTCCAGAATGCCCCACAGTTTTGAAAAGTCCTCGGGAGAACCCTGATGTAGGTCAACTCTCCCATCCTTTTTTAAAATGTTTATTTTTAACCCTCTTTCATTTGTTTTGTTTACAGTTTGCAGGCTGTTTATATTTCATAAAGGTTTTTAATGACCGTGTTGGTTTATTGCCCTTGTATATTTTCACTCATTTGGAACTTTGTTTTCTCTAGGTAAGCATTTCAAATGCTATATAACTACTTGTGTATTATCATTTTATTATAGACTGTATAAGTGTTGTGTGTGTTCAAACATCAGAACATGTAAAAGTGCAGAATTGTGTTTGCTTTTCAGACATGAAAGCAATGCACACAGGGCATGCAAAAATGTTCAAATATGCTTAATACTTGCGTGGTCTGTTGTTATAGTCCATCAGTGTCAGTGAACCAAAATACCAGAGACCTGGCTAGGAATCATGTCTACTTTAAAGACCAGCTTGAACGAAAACAGCAACAGGTGATTTTTGCTGAAATTCATTTAAAATGTGTTCAATCAAAAAGGTAAATGAGTTCACATGAGAGTAAATGGATTTTAATTGTGTAAAAAACAATCATTTTGAACACCCTTCTCCAATGCTTTTCAGAAAGATTTGTAAAAAGCCCTGTGATGCCATCAGTCATGTTACATCATATGTGGGAGCTCCGTTTTGTATAGCCACTTTGTTGCAATAACAAAGCAACATCCTGTGAATGACATCAAAGTATTGTCATTTTGATGCACGCCGTCAACGGGAGCCAGTTTTTAAAAACCTTGAGGTTGGGGCCTAATTTTTTGATAGATGATTAAGAATAAATCAGAAGTTTATAAAAATATCAAAATTACAATTAAAGGTATTGTACACTTTTGGTAACAGCTCAAAATCAGTGTCCACATTTTGTGTGATTCAAGATATGCATGAACAAACAAACCTGTGAAAGTTTGAGCTCAATTGGTCATCGAGATCACGAGAAAATAGTGAAAAGAGACCTTATGTGTTTTCTGTTTTTTTCAAAATATCGCGCTTGATAAAAACTATTGTTTTACTCATTTCTCAGAAACGATAGCATTTTAGGCAGAAATATTTTAAGGAACCCTTTCTACCATTACTTAGTTTAAATCATGTAAGTGTGTGAATCTGTGAACATTTGTGTTTTCCGATCTTACCAATAGTCTGTAGGCCTTTAAATGATATTCATAAATACCCCGGACAGTTTCGCTATTCTGATTGGTCGAGAGCACGTCACGTGGGGGTGTTTAAACGGACGATATAACACCGGCTAGAAGTGTTTAAACACGGCTGGCTTCGCGTGATGGGCGCGCACGCTCATTTACGCCAATTTACTTATGCAGAATGCAGTACAAAGCTATTAGTATACCCGCGCGTAATCTTTTCGTACACGCGCGTACAGACAAACCAACGCGCACAAAACAGAGTTTTACAAAAGTTTTTGAAATGTACAAACTTCGAAAATTCGCTCAAACAGATTGTCACAGATTGTCTATAATAGGCTTACTTGTAATTTTTTTAATCACTTTTAAACAAAAGGGCATTTATGAATGGGAATAAAAGAGTAGGGACTCGTTCTTAAACGACCGTTTAAAACCTTGCAGGGACGTGGCCGTGCGATATCGCACGGCCACGACCCTGCCGGTTTTAAATGGCCATTTAAGAACTCGTCGCTACTCTTTTATTCCCTTAATCAATCATAAAAAACAAGTTTAAACAGCATTCCCGTTAACAATTTTTCGCTCAAGTAACATCTATCTCAATGAATTGGTTTCCTGATGCGATGTGTGATTGTAACAACACTATTTCAATCATGGTCTGATAGTGATGGAATCTATGTCCTGACTATGGTCTATATTTATCTGTTAAAAAGTCATGCGAGAGAATCCCAGCTGCACCTGGTTTATATCAAAATTGATCCATGAGGAATGGAGGTATTTTGTTCCCGAATTAGAAACGGGATTTGAACATTGCAAACAGGAAACCCTCTGAAATCAATAATCTGGAATTTAGAATGATTGATTTTTAAAAAGTAATGTTGTCTTTTTTTTTATATATATATATGTTTTTGTATAAGAAAAAAAAGCATTGCATTATGAGGGAGAACATTTAGTTAACAAGTTTCCATCTGAAAGCTCATTGATTATTTTTAGTTCACACCAGTACTAATCCTCCAGAGAAATAATTCCATCTGAAATACTGTGGAAGTTGAATAGTATTTGAAGACTCCAAGGTTCACCATTGCTTATATCTGTTGCCGCAATCCAAATAAGCCTGATATGAATGTGCATAATATCCCTGATAAAGCATAAACATGTCAGGGTTCTCCCCAGGTTTTTTCAAACATTCTGGAACCAATTTGTATTATGTTTGGCCGAAGCACGCTGAATTAAAACAAGGTTAGGTTATCAGAATGTTTTCAACTACTTGGTGTTTATCTTGGTTTTAAAAGCTCTACTGTGCAATCTGGAGCATTCTATATGGTTTTCTCTTGATGTTTTTTGTGAAATTATTAAAAATATTTATATATATACACATTTGTTGGCGTATTGGCCGAAATTTGCGCGTATCAACATGCAAATTGCGCGTATCGGCCCGATATGCTTGCTTGTGCATGGGGAGAACACTGCCTGCTATTGTTTTCGCTTATAACACGACAAAAGAATTCACTGACATCTTTACAGGTTGATTGAGTGGTATGTTTATTGAAAACTAGAGGGTGGAAATGATTCAACTTTTTCAAAAACCCAATAAAGTGCTTGCCATATAGTATATTTTTTACCTGTACAGCACTTCCACTATTTGGTTACTCCTAAAGTTTGACACCAAATATGTTGCAAAAAGAATTACTCTACAAACTCCAACTACCGACTAAAAGTGTAACTTTGGGCTAAAAACCGTCTCCAGGGCACAAGAGAAATTTATTCAATTCTGTCCAATTTAGCTGAATATTTTGTCAGAACTTCTGTAATAAACCAACCTAGAATATCTTTTAAAATATAATGTTTCAGGCTTCCGGAATTAAATACATATGATACTTTGTAAACCTGGTTTCAATTTCATAAAGCCCATTGGCGGACGGTTGGTGTTAACAGAGTCACCCTCGAGCGGAATTGTATATTTCATAACCACTGTTTTGCCATAAGCATTATAAAAGGCACACTTACTCGCTCGTAGTTCAACATTGACAAATGAGGGACGCAGTAAAATGGAAATTCATTCTAAACACAAATATACATACCAATAAATCTTTCTTGTTTGTTTATGAAATGCATTTATGGTTATTGTGATTATCATTAATAATATATTGGAGAGGGCTACTTAATTGCAAATCTTACCGTACAAGTTTAATTGGCTAAGTAGACTTTACCCGGGAACCAGTCACAACTGACATGTATATCATTGTATTTTAGCTGGTAACCAGGAATAACATATATGAATATAAAGCTGTTAGCAGAAAATGACTGCTTAATCAATTTTATGGTGTGGAAACTAAAATCACAAACAATTGGTAGGCCGTGTTTGAATGACGGCAGCTCTGACTGCGGCTATTATAGTTGTCCGTAGATGCAAAAGATTGGTATTTGGGCTGGTAACCGTATTCTGTTTTGTGCTTTTAAAGGCACTGTACACGTTTGGTAATTACTCAAAATATATATTAGCATAAAAATTTACATGGTAACGAGCAACAGAGAGCTGTTGATAGTATAAAACATTGTGAGAAACGTAGTTTTTGAGAAAGAGGTAATTTCTCACTAAAATAATAAAAACTTCTTGCAAGAGGTTTTTTATTCCTATCCGAAAGCACACAAATTTGTACAACAAGGGTGTTTTTTCTTTCATCATTTTCTTTCAACTTCGATGACCAATTGAGCCCAAATTTTCACAGGCTTGTTATTTTATGCATATGTTGGGATACACCAAGTGAGAACACTGGTCTTTGACAATTACCAAACGTGTTCAGTGCCTCTAATGCAGCCCTTTGAAATTGAGCCCCGATTCTTGCATGTCAAGGAAGACCGTTGTCAGTCAGTAAATAGCACATGGTGTCTTTTACTTCCCCATTATTTCCAGCTTGCTGGGGTTTTTATGTTCAATCCATTGGGTTTATTCTGCCTGATTTATTACAGCACGCAGGCATCAATTCATCCACAGTCCACATTTGATTAAAAGCAATATGTAGTCCTGTGGTGTTGAACTGACTTTCCTCACAAACAGTATATTCAATCAAATAAATCCGTCTCCATAAAATAGCCCCGCGTTGCACCGGCCTACGGTCAAATCCCCGAAAGTGGATTCTGACACGCCGTTTGGAAAGAAATAAATTATTCCGCTCTTCAATACCTCCCAAATATTGAATTATCCATTACTAATACAGAAATGAAATTGACTATCATATCAATTTCCTTTCCCTTGGGGATGTTTTCTTTTTGGCTCGCAGAGAAAGGGGAGAAAAATGGGGCAGTATTAATTCATCAGTTTGTGCCCTACTTAATAGTTCTCATTTATGGCTTGGGGAAGAAACTAAATTGTCTGGTTGTTTGGCAATCTCTGCTTCTCGTGGTGTTCTGAAAAATGCTCGAAGAAAGTTCCAAGTTACACCGGAAAGAGATCAAACTGGTTAGGTAGCCCAAGTGCACCATTCGTCTCTGCAATCAGAAAGTTTTTGCAAGTGAATTGCGTATTCTTAGAAAACATTTTTATTCATAGACTTGACCTTCGTCCCCCCCCCATGCACAAATGCAACTTTTCCCAGAGTATCCATCCATAAAAAAGTACTTCTATGTTTACTTCTGATACTTCATCATTAATGTTTGATAAGTCTAATGTCTTAAAATCATATTGTTTGAACCATTATTGTGATGCACCATGAGTGTAAACGGATCAATTTTGTGGAAGGTTATATGGCAGCTAATGGGATTCCTCTATCTCCGAATGGTTTTTAATTCCTCTGATGTTTGACTTTTTTTAAAAATTAATTTTCATTTTTTATTTATTTATTTTATATTTTATATTATTATTATTATTATTTTTATTTTTTTTGGAGGGGGGAGCATGGCACTTGCAATGTTGTGATATGGAAATATTTATTTCATGGTAACCCTGTGCAATGGCGTTTTTGGTGTGTTTCTGCTTGACTGCTGGTTTACTTTACTTCCAAGGTTTCGTGGGAATAAAATCAAGTGCTGGAGATCTATTTAATACATCTTGTAACCATCCATGATCGTACCTCCTCCCTACACCTTAAGCAGCTTCGGACAGATCACTTCAAATGGTAGACCAAGTAACTTTGACCACGTGAGGATTGTACCTCCTCATGAACTGGTTAACCACTACTTCAACTGGGAATTTTAAAAAAATTGTTTGTGCCAACCCACATGATTTATTTGGGGAGAAGACAATACTAATTCCTGTAAAAGGGAGATTTTGACCATGAATTCCAGAACCCTTTGTCCTAGTTTGTACTAAGCAAATGCAGTGTAACGCCGTGAGTTCATGTACGCTTCACAATGGATTTTTCAGGCGTGTCAGCACATTACCCGCTGTTGACCTTGTACCACAACAAACACATTATAGAGTGACTCGCGTTACATCAACCACACATATCTAAAATCCATGGGTTTTAAAAATGTTTTTTTTGCTACTTGATAATGTTAGAATTTATTATTATAATCAATAATCATAAATGTTGACGTCTCAAGATATTCAGCAACACATGAATTCTGATACTCTTTGTTTAATATAACATGGAGTAGCCTGATGGTTTGTTCTTGTAAAGGCGAGAAAGTTTTTCATTGGTAAAGGGCACCTCTATGAGAGAAATGTAAATTTCAACTGGAACATTTCAAAGGGCACCAAGGCAATGTCTTGGGGCGTTTTTCCTATCGTTGCTTTCATGCGTGAGTAACCGCGGAATTGCCCTTAAAAATAAGCTATGAAGAGTAGAGGCTTATTACCATCAGTGCATGAACATGATTTATGCTCATTACATTACACCGTGAACATTTGCCCCATCAGTACAGCCGTCCCCAACAACAGGCAGCAGCTGCGGCTACAATTTCACCGAATTTAGCATTCCTCATGAATCACTTTCCTCAAAATCTTGCCGTTTTGTGTTTTTTGTGTGAACCCACCAGGCGGATAACATCATCACAGTGCTGGACAGCAACTCGCGGGCAGTGACGCTTACCTATAGGTTGGCTTCAGGCGTATTACCTGCATTGGATACAGGCTCGCCGGTCTACCTGACACTGCAGGAAGCCCTGATTGTGGGCAACTGCCAGCAACAGGTGAGGAGAAATCAATTTTAAAACACCCTTAATCTGACTTCAGCTTTGTTTGGTACCCTATGTGCTGCTCATTAGGATTTAAAGGGATTGTATACGTTTTGGTAATTTGAACCCACTGTTTGTTTCAATCCTATATAACTGTAGATACCATAAAACTAACCTGTGAAAATTTCATTTCAAAAGGTGGTAGCGTTTTCGAGATATTGCCGAAAATCTGGAGCGGTTGTGTCCACGCAGAAAGAATAATCTGCAATTGGAATACACTATCTGAGAAACGTCTCAGATTCAATTTTTGGGGGATAAAAAGTGATATCTTTTTCCATAACCGCAGTACTTGAAAGTGAAATATTTCTCAAAATGCATTATACTATTCAAAGCTGCTGTACTTCTTACCAAGTAAGTTTTTTATTTTATTAAGTCTCCTGACGATGACTAGAGCAAGCTAGTCGAAACGTTGAGACCAATCCAAGAACTGACTCCGCGGTAGTACAGTTAATTACGATCCTATAAGCTAAAGTAGTAGTCCCAGCCTATTTCTATACCTTCCGCCCAGGTAATAGTTAATAAACAGGACAGTTCTTTTCAGAACTGAGAAGTCTCCCGAACACCCGAACAATCTACTCCGCGGTAGTAGAATTAAGCAAGACAGTTCTCTAAGAACAACTCTACCTGGCAAGTAGATACACACATGGTGTTACCGCAAACCAAATATATATATAAGTTTTTATTGCCATTAATTTTCAGAGTCATTACCAAACGTATACAGACCATTTCAATGTACAAGGGGGCAGTCTAGTTCCCTATTGCAAATTCAACTGGGGATATAAGGCTGTGTACAAATTGGCGGCTATGGCTGTTGCTAAGGGCAGCCTATGCTTCAATGCATCTTAATGTGGTGATCTAGCAGCCAACAATAGACTGTGCAAGTTTCCCATGTATAAAAAAAACCCAAGAAAACAACTCGAACGAGGACTGTTTTTTTCTGTTAAATCAAATCTTCTTTGTAAATTTTACTTGAGATTGAAAGTACCCATAGCAATTTTGTATAAATACAATTTCAAAATTTATACAATACAAATATTTGTTTTAAATTAATATTGAAAAAAAGAGTATAACTTCGAAAAAAAACCTTTTGCCAATCATGCCCAAATTTTGCTACTATTGCATAGGTATAATTCAAAGATTCAAAGTCTCAAAATATTTATTGTCACGATAAAAAGCATGAAATTTGTCTTCCCTGTGTATAGGCTAAGGAGAGTAAAATAAAAAAAGTAAGAGCATAAACAAGCAATAGACAACAAGAGTTACAATTGACAAAATTACAGAATATAAAAAGGGGCATATACAGAATAAAATACACAAATATAAGAAAAAGAACCACGTTATCTCGACCATCTGCTGTTAAAAAGGTTAATTGCACTAGGTAAAAAGGAATCCTTAAATCAGTTGGGCAAAATTCTTAATTGTGTTCAAGTAACCAGAAACTCAGGTCAAGTCTTATTCTCAGGTTTTTCGTTGTTGATTAGTTAAATTGATTTTACTATTATGCTTTCATTTATTTCATGGGTAAATTTTACTTTCCCATCATTATGGTATAATTTGTGTAGCTATAAACTATGTTAAACTAAAGTATTGAAGAAACAGAATCGCATACACCTAAAACTCAATATGGTTGGGACAAACTTGGTCCCAAAAGTTTGAAAATGTGCGAGACTTGCACAGTCTATTTGGTCATGGCCTAAACCAGATGCATAATTTCACAACATTGAAAACTCTCCCTCCCACATAAGAACAAATACAATATGCATGCACTAACTTGACAATTAATAGCATTTTAATTAAGACAGGCAGGGATAGAACGGGCACTTAAAAACTCAACGCTTCAATTTGAATTGTTGTACTTATTCTGTCAGGGATAGTGAATATTATTTTGATTTTACCCTTTACACATGCCAAAATATAACAGGCATGATATTCTTCCTATTTTAGCCTGATTTCCTAATTATTTTGCCCTCAGGAAAAATCTGAACAATTTTGATTAAAAAGCCTGAAATGTCTATTAAAGCGTAAACTATTTGTTCATGTAGGTCAGCCCTTGTACTCGATAAAATATTCCTACTTTTTTCCCAAAGGACCAAGTATCATGCCTGATATAAGCAAGTTATTATAACGGTACATGTTACTTCAAGGATGTATTTACACTGTAGTAATAATAATAATAATATTAATAATAATAATAATACTTTACATTTATACTGCGCTTAATACCATGTATCTAAGCATTACAGTATTTATCCTGCAAGGTATGTGAGCTACACTTTGAAGTATGAGACCTATTCCTTAACATAGCACCATGTAATGGTTTACAAGGTGCTGTGGCACAATATGCAGCCAATCAAACCAGGAACACCAGGGCAAACCCCTTCTCTTTACAATAAGTGCACTGGGTTCCTTTACGTGCATTACACAACAAACGGGACCAACGGCTTTCAACCCATCCAAAGGACGCAGCAATAATGGTCAAGTGTCTTGCCTAAGGATACAAGTGTCACCACCAGGACTCGACCCCACACTCTGCTGATCAGAAACACCAGAGCTCGAGTCCGTTGTTCTTATCCGCTCGGCCACGACACGCCACAGTACCTATTTTTATTTTAAAAGTCTCGATTTAAAACTGTGACAGTGAATCAATTAAAAAACTAATTAATGAATCAACTTTACGCCATCCGTAGTTTTTTTTAATATAGTTAGGCGTTACGGCACCATTTGTGAAGGTTTAATGTACGCAATATTTTTATTTGCAGTGGCGACCTGTGCCCAATTTCATGGCTCTGCTTACCGTAAGCAAAGAATCTGCGCTTACGGAAGCAGGGAATTCCGCGCTTACATCAAGCGTATTTCACAAGTTAGCAGGGAATTTGTGCTTGCCCTAGGGAGGAATGGTGACCGCAAGCACATAATTCAGCCTGGAAGCAGAGCCATGAAATTGGGCCCTGATTTTACCCTCCTGTCCAAACGGAAAGTTCAAATATATTTTTGTTTTTAAGCGTTCTTGAATTTGTTTTATGGTCACAATGACAGCTTATTAAGGCAAAACCGTTATTTGTTTCAATTGTTCTGTATTACTAACTGTTCCTGACACCAGAACACCAAGTGCATATAATCCTACAAATACTACATTTGTAGTAAAGCAATTTGTGAAATTTCATGAATGCACAATATGCAATGAACAAATTGAATATTTTTCCCCCTGCAATCAATAAAGTACCACATGTTTGTGTAAAATTGATTGTATACAAGTGTCGTTCAATTTTCTCAATGGGCATTACATGTACGTTTACATTGCTTTTTGATAGCCACTCCGAACAGTACCTTCCCTGTACGGTACCTTTCATTGCAAAAATACCTTGCATATTTGTTGACCAAAGACAAATTCAAATTGCTTCATTATTTCCATTTGCATACAATGTTCACAATTACCCTGCAGGGGGAAAGGACACATTATTGAATTCCCTGTTTTCATTCACTAAGTCATGTTGGTTGTCATTCTTTCTTCTTAATTGACATTGTACAATTGACTGTTTTTACAGGCGAGCTAATTTATTCCCTTGGGTACTGTGTTCTTTTTGTGCATGGCTTTTACATTAAAAAGCAGACTATATCATTACGCTTGGTACGTGGATATTCTATTGTGTATTGGTTTGGTGCATTCAGAGTTAGCTTTCTGCCATAATAAGTGCCGATTAACAATGCCGATTATCAATAACCCATATTTGCGAGTTATATTTGAATAAAGTCTAGTACAATGAGTTGCTTAGTCACAAGTTACCACATAAATTTGAATTCCTCAGACTAAAGAGACAGTTGCCATGTCAAATGGTTTGGGGCAAGCTTTTGCATAGCAACCTCCAGATGGGCAAGCCATAAACATTCAAACATTCAAACAAAACATTCAATGTGCCATAAACATTCAATCAAAATTGTGTATGGGTGTTCGCCGTCTCTTACGTAACTAGCTTGCCCCGAATCATGTGACATAGCAACTGTCTCGGTAGTCTGAGGAATTTAAGCGGTAACTTGTGATCAAGCATGTCATTGTACCAGACATTATTCAAATCGCAAATGGCTTATTTACAATTCATGTTTCAAACTACAGTAGGAGAACAATAAGGTTCAAAATCAAAGGCGTACTAAAAGGCTCATTGAAACCAGTGGACAATATATCATATTGTATTCTTGAGCAAGATACTTTACCATAATTGCTTTGTCCTTTGGATGGGACATTAAGCCGTAGGTCCTGTGTACTAGGATTGGTAGTGCACGTAAAAGAACCCAGGACACTTATGGTGGAAGAGTAGGGGTTAACCCCTGTGTTTCTGGTTCACACAGCAAGCACCCTTGTTTACAGGTTTCCTCAGGCTTGCGAGCTACAGTGATTATAAGTTCACGTATGAGGCATCCTTGGTTTCATTACCAGAAATATATAATAATAATGATAATAATAAAAAAAATTCAGAATAAAAAGGTTCCATGTTCCTGACCTTGAGCTTAAAGGATTATCCCTCAGTTTTTGTTTTTGTTCTTCCTCTACATTTAGAATATAACTTATTCTTTAAAAATGTTTCCTTTAGAAGATACTGTCATTTCAAACTAAAACCAAAAACCAATTGACTGTCATTGTGTTGGTTCAAAACAAATTTGTATTGGAGCAAAAAATGTGTAAACAATCCGGGCAATTAACAACAATACCTGCTACAGTTTGACTAGGGGAGGCCATTTTACACACTGTGTGATGGGGAAAAGGTTAACAACCTTTTGCTTGACCCCCGTATTTATATTTGTAGTTTGGGTGCTGTCAGCAGAAAGGCTTTACAGTGTAAACATCACATATGTAATGGTATATCAAACATAATGTGCTTTGAAATCACAATGTGAAATGAAAACAAAAATATTCCCAACACTTATCTCTTTACTTCCATTTGAACTTTCTTGACTGATTACCCAGTAGTCCTTTTGCTTAAATTTGTCCATTCTGCTTGAATCCATTCCAGGTGAAATTCAGCGAGTTGACTTTAGACATGTATAGAACGCTACAGACATTGGAGAGGGAACCTACGTCATCTGATCACATCACTGCACCACCACACCATAATGTAAGCTTCACAAATGATCATCATGCTAAACCTAATCCTTATAGTTGTAGAATAGAAACAAAGTCATTGGCGATCTTTTACCCTTTAGAGACCACAGCGGCAACAAACGGCTTGTACCAAAATGCCCAAACTGCTGCAAGATCTGATCTACTTCCATCAACTAAAAAGGTCAAAATAAAGGTCATGACCCGAATTGACAGTTTCCAATATTTCTCATGTTAATATACTATTTATGTTTCTAAAAACAAAACTAAATTTCTGATTTGAAGTATTTTTTTCAGACACTTATACAAAAACAAATTGTTTCCAAAAGTCAACAACAAAACCATGTCTGGGCGTATGGTGATGATTATACAGAAATGAATGGTCTCTAAAGGCTTAAGCCAGTCTGAGGTGTGTCCAATAGCTTTGGCAGTGGCTACGGCTGGAACACAGAAAAGCCACATTCTTCAATATGTTGTAGCAGCTAACAGCCTTAGCCGTAGTCGAAGTTACTTGATTTAGATGCGGAACGATTTCTTTAATTGACTTCAGGGTTAATGTGGAAGCTGCTCATTAAAAGTGGCGTGTCGTGGCCAACCAGTTAGGAGCATCGGACTCAAGCTCTGGTGTTTCTGACCAGCAGAGTGTGGGTTCGAGTCTTGGTCATGACACGTCTTTTTCAGGTTTGAGAGCTCTGAAAGACATCTGCAATTATCTAAGTTTTCCATTGTTTTTTTAGTAACTTAAGTTTTAAAGCTGAGAAACAAGAATGGTCACTTTTACAGAGGGGCTCCAAGGTCAAATTGAGTTTTGTGACGTACTCATTTTCCAATAGATAGAGTACTTATTTTATAGGATACTCTTTCAGAACGAAATTTTAAGCATGATGTCATCGGACAGCAAAAACAAATAGGCCTGTACATCAATGTGGAATTTCTGCACCAGTCAATAGCTCAAGTTCAATCAGTGCTGTTTTGATTGAATATCATCAGAATTCAGGCGTACAAAAAATGTACAGACCATAATATTTGAAATGTGACGTCATGGAACGTTTTTTGGATTTTGACGAAAATTGCACTTGAAGAGTATCAAACACACCATTTTAACCTGACATTAGAGACTTGTAATTTTTTCCCCATTTTCATAAGGACTCTATCTATTAGCCTTTTTGAGATATGGTGGACACTATAGGAGTGCACTGTAGGATTTGGGTGTATACAGACAAATTTACCCAAATCAAACAGTGTTATAGTAATGGGTCCGCCATATCTCAAAATGGCTTATTGGAAAATGAGTGCATCAAAAAAACAGAATTTGACCTTGGAGACCCTCTTTAAGAGAAAACCATGAAATGATGTATCTTCATTTACACAGATTTGCTTATTCTTCCACAGGATAACAATAGTAAACCACTAAAGAGAGACAACCCTCACAAGTATTTACTCTACAAACCTACGTTCAGCCAGTTCTATACATTCTTGTCAGCCGGTTTCAAGGTGAGTGACGTTACACTTCCTATATTATAAGTATTCTGATTGCATTTTGAGCAGTGAAATTCATGCATCGGTGAGACTGGATAAATTACATATGAGTTTGCCCTACTCCGAATAAACCAAGTATGATAAATTGTTACAGCAGAAATATAAACAAAAATGAAATTATTCATTTCTACGTTTGTCGTTCACTGAATTTAGCTTATTCGACCACAGGTTAAGTTATTCTAAACATCTTGTATGAGAATTGTTTCATACACTTCCGGCACGTTAATTCAATTATTTAAAATTTACTCAGTCAGTTTCCCTTGTGGTTTATTACTTGATATTTGAAATAAAAAAAGTTGCATCCCCTTAAGGTGATCCCTCTGCTGCCGCTTCCCAGGTTGTATCGTAAACTTGGGTGTGATCCCTGGCTACACGGCGGTGAAAGATTATATGGCTTCTGACTGGCACCCCCGAGCAAAGATATTGCCAAAATAGGGAGACAGCCAACATAGGGCTAGATAGCTCAGCTGGTAGAGCGCCGGCAAGTTAAACCGGAGGTCGTTTGTTCCAAACCAGCTCTTGTAAATTTTTCTTTATTCAACCCCAATTATTCCAGAATTATTTCAAGACGTATTTAGATATGCAAAGTTTACTTTCACTATTGGTTTGTTTTAGTGGTTGTCCAAAGTTGTCACCATTTTCATGGTAATACAAAGGGTGGGGGGGTCAGAGGCTTTGTACGACTTTGGAAGGTGCTGAAAATGTTGATGTTTCTACAGTAGAATCAACAGGAAACAACAACATTGAAAATAAAAATTACTTCTAGCAAATAATCTAGCAATCAATCACATTGATTTGGCAAGTTAATATTAACAAAAGGAACAGTGATACTGACAAACACAACATATTTGTATCAGCTCTACTTTGGATGGAGGGAAGGGGGGTCTTAAAAAGTACTCTCTAAACGACCTTAAAATATTCAAAAGCTTGGACAACCCCTTACACATTATATGTTTCAGATCAATTTCAGTTTTTTTATTTGCGGGTATTCCCCTCCAAAAAAACAATCAGAGCAGTTTTCTGTTTTCCCTCAATCAGTCCTCCACACAATTCCTGATGAATTCTTAGCGCTACCTTAGTCCCTATGTTTGTTCAGGTATATTCCCAAAACACTCTCAAATTCAATCAGAAATATTCCGCCGCTTCTTTTACTTCCCCACACACAGTGACCTAAACGCCTTCGTCCATCGCCAGGTTTTTTTCCACGAGTAGAGTTTCTTTCCTTCTCCCGTTCGAAACTTAATTGTGGGGTTTTTTTTGCAAGGCAAATTCAGCAGTGAACCAGTTAGGCAGTATTACCTGGGGGGATTCAGGTGGATGTTGGCTTTCCCACCGAACTAAGTCCGCCAGTCGATGATATTTAAGGAAATTTGTACCATTTTCCAAGGGGACAGGAGAATGACACGAGAGAAGAAGAAGAAAAAAAAAAAGATAATAATACACCATTTGTGGAAAGATTTTCTGATGAGGTTGTGTTTTTGTTATTTTGGTTCTCACTTAAAGGTTCATTTGCTGGAAACAATTCTAGCTTCTCTTCGGTTGACCCAACTCACCTGGGCCCAATTTCAAAGAGCTGTTTAAGCACAAAAGTAGCTAAGCACAACAGAAGTATGCTTACCAGAATAAGGTTACCAGCTAAAATACCATGTGACATGTACAATCTGTGACTGGTATCCTGCTTATTTTTGCTTAGCAGAATTTTTTAAGCAAAATTTTCCGCTTAAGCAGCTCTATGAAATTGGGCACTGGGCCAAATTTCATAGAGCTGCTTAAGCAGAAAAGTAGCGAAGCGCAACAACATTTTGCTTGCCAGAATAAGGTTACCAGCCAAACTACCATGTCATGTGTACAATTTGTGAGTGGTGTCCTGCTAATTTCTGCTTAGCAGAAAATTGAAAGCAGCTCTATGAAATTGGGCCCAGTCGTCATCACCTATGATAAATCTTTATTGTGCCATTTTGGGAGGGCAGATTCCCAGTGTGTTAACTGTGCAGTTGGCATTTGAACCATTTTAGGTTAGTCGCGCACCATATCTTTACATGCAAACTAACAGACCATGGGCAGACAGTAGACGCCTGTGACGTCATTGCAAGGGGGCATAGACCGTTATCATAGTACAACAATGCCATTTCCCCCTCTCCCCCCACCCCATTCAAATCAGTGTAAGCAAATTGAGGCGAGAAGGACAAATTAGTGTGGCCCCTTTACTGACAAATCAAGAATTAGTATTCATTGTCACTGTTGCGGCGTAGGGAACATGACAAAGATTATGGCAGTATAAAGTGACATTCTAAATAAATTCATCAAAGTGAACCCGGTCTAGAAAAATGGTCTGATTCCTTGTTACGCCAAAAGAATTAACACTGAGACTCTCAATGGGTGCACAGGGAATGTGACCAAGGTGGTGGTTGTGATATACAACTCAATTTAGTTCATCAAACCATTGGCACAGTTTGATTTTACTATAGATGAAGCTGTTTTGCTGGATTGGTTGGGTCATCATTCTTATTACACACTCAAGGTCCGCCATAAAATACAAATTTTAGGGCAACAGTTGTGGTTCATTTCAATTCAAAATCAATACAACCAAAACGAGACTAGGCTAAAATTAGATTGGTTCCTCATTGTGTGATGAGATATAGCACTGTTACTGTCATTAGGTATACAGGTAGCCTGACCATGGCCTGACAGAGAATGGCTGCCATTTTAAATCGTATAGCCTCCTCACAGGTGTGTATCAGTGCTTAAAATCAATACAACCAAAACGAGACTAGGATAAAATTAGATTGGTTCCTCATTGTGTGATGAGATATAGCATTGTTATTGTCATCAGGTATACAGGTAGCCTGACAGAGATGGCTGCCATTTTAAATCGTATAGCCTCCTCACAGGTGTGTATCAGTGCTTAAGATCAATACAACCAAAACGAGACTAGGATAAAATTAGATTGGTTCCTCATTGTGTGATGAGATATAGCATTGTTATTGTCATTAGGTATACAGGTAGCCTGACAGAGATGGCTGCCATTTTAAATCGTATAGCCTCCTCACAGGTGTGTATCAGTGCTTAAGATCAATACAACCAAAACGAGACTAGGATAAAATTAGATTGGTTCCTCATTGTGTGATGAGATATAGCATTGTGATTTTCATCAGGTATACAGGTAGCCTGACAGAGATGGCTGCCATTTTAAATCGTATAGCCTCCTCACAGGTGTGTATCAGTGCTTAAGATCAATACAACCAAAACGAGACTAGGATAAAATTAGATTGGTTCCTCATTGTGTGATGAGATATAGCATTGTTATTGTCATCAGGTATACAGGTAGCCTGACAGAGATGGCTGCCATTTTAAATCGTATAGCCTCCTCACAGGTGTGTATCAGTGCTTAAGATCAATACAACCAAAACGAGACTAGGATAAAATTAGATTGGTTCCTCATTGTGTGATGAGATACAGCATTGTTATTGTCATTAGGTATACAGGTAGCCTGACAGAGAATGGCTGCCATTTTAATCGTATAGCTCCCTCACAGGTGTGTATCAGTGCTTAAGATCAATACAACCAAAACGAGACTAGGATAAAATTAGATTGGTTCCTCATTGTGTGATGAGATATAGCATTGTTATTGTCATCAGGTATACAGGTAGCCTGACAGAGATGGCTGCCATTTTAAATCGTATAGCCTCCTCACAGGTGTGTATCAGTGCTTAAGATCAATACAACCAAAACGAGACTAGGATAAAATTAGATTGGTTCCTCATTGTGTGATGAGATATAGCATTGTTATTGTCATTAGGTATACAGGTAGCCTGACAGAGAATGGCTGCCATTTTAATCGTATAGCCCCCTCACAGGTGTGTATCGGTGCTAATGAGTACCTGGTCAGTCACCTTCCATTTTAAGCACCCAAGCATCCGTTGTCCTCCAGCGCTAGACCTCATGTAAATTTACGTGCTCTGTTTAGCATGGCCTCATTCTCTTGGCATTAAAACCCTGGGCGATGTATCACCAGATATTCACTGAATCTCTCCGTAGATGAATTCATTTGAGACAACGTGCATCTTGCTGTAATGAAATTAGGAAAAAAGAAATCGGCTCCGGGGGGGATCATGGCTAGTGAGTGGAAACTCTTAACGATTTGGCTAAATAATTTCAGTGGGGGATCAAGCATTAGTGATTGGTACGGGTTTAGCCTGTTGAATATTTGTCTGGAAAATGTGGGGAGCTTATTCAATTCAAAAACTATTTGTTTGATTTGCAAATATTGTAAGATTTTATGTTTTCAAGGAAACCTGTTTGGTGCGTAAGCAGAGGAGATTTTTTTTAGCTGAGCACAATTTGGTCACGAGACATGTGTATGTTTTCTGAGCACTGTTGTCTGCTTAGCAGCAATATCATGAAGCCAATTTCACAAAGCTGTTTATCTCTATATAAATTATTATGTTAGCAAGAAAAGATACAATGTATAATTGCATGGTGGAGTGTCGATATGGATTTGGGTTCGGCGTCACACCATGTGTTATCTACTTTCTATCAGTAGAATTAGTTATGATAAGAACGTGTCCTGCAAATTGATCTATTACTGCGGATAAGACTGGTGGATCAAAGGAGGCTTCTCGTAATTATTGTTTATTATATAACACCCAAGCAGATCCTTGCCATTTGATTGGAGGAATGTCCGTCACGTGATAGCAAATAAGCGTACCATTGCACGCTACGTCATTCACCGTGCATTTTTCGTTCCATTCACCATGCATTTTTCGTTCCATCCGATTTGTTCTATTGCACGCTGCGTACCACATCATTGCGTGCTCGTGTTTTTGATAATGCAGCAGTACAGTTACTGCAAGGCACATACTACATTATGGCGCCTGCGTGTCTCAAAATAGCAGTACAGAACGCACTAGTCACTGTTGAATCCAAACAAAAGCCGAACCAAAAGAAATGGGTCTAATGTCACAATTAAATGTTGTACGCTTTGTTTGTTTGTATCTTCCAATCAAAATGACAAAGATCTACTTGGATGTTATATAAAACAAATAATGAATGTTTTTCATTCGTGCAATAGTGTGAATATTTTCATTCGTTGAAAGATGGAATGTTCCATCCAACTCGGCTCCGCCTCGTTGAAAAGAACATTCCATCTTTCAACTCATGAAAATATTCGCACCATTGCACTCGTAAACATTCATTATTTGTATACTATCCTTGAGTTGTCCAACAATTTGACTAATCTGCTGTAGTCATCATCAGGCGACTCTAGAAGATGACTCTACAAGTTCTACTTTGAGGCAGTAGATAAAAATTAGAAGAACAAGTTCTTTCAGAAATAACTTGTCTCATTCAGGAATAGTTAAGATTACAATAATACCATGGTTTTTATATAGTGCTTTATCACACTCTCAGGGGTGTATCAAAGCGCTCTTTATGGTTCAAGGTTTATTTATTTTTCCACAATATCAAAACAAAAATGACATTATCACTCAAAAGATATTGGTACAAAGAATACACCTTTACTGTATAAATATCAAGAACTAGATGAAGAAATGTATGACACTGCAGAGGGATCCATTTTAGAAGCAGAGCTTGTAGGAAATTGTCCCTAAAGACGTGCATTTGAATTGAGACAGAGAATAAACATTAAGTGAACCAAGGAGGTCCGTGGTCGAGTCGAGCCACTAAGGAACCAAATATAATATTAGGTCTCAAACAAAATATAATAGCGCATTATTTGTTTGTCAACAGGATAAGCAGAGCTATGTTTTGAACTATGAGACCCATTTATGTAACACCTTATAAGGGTTTTCAAGGTGCTGCAGCGCATTCAGCAGCCACTTCCAGAAACACCAGGGCAAACTCTTCTCTCAGCAATAAGTGTAACTGGCTTTTTTATCGTGCATTACACAACACATGTAAAGGACGAAGCAATAATGGTTAAGTGGCTCGCTTAGGGACACAAGTGTCAGGACCTGGATTCAAAACAACACTCTGCTGATTAGAAACGCCAGACCTTGAGTCTGGTGCGCTCGGTCACAACACGACAATCCACTAATGTGTTCTGTGGCAATAGATAATTGGCTAGCCAAGTTGATATCAGAGGTTTTTACTTTAATAATGGTCTTTATTCCTTATGCAATTTATTACATCTTGTAAATGGTGTGTCGTGGCCGAGCGGTTAAGAGCACTGAACTCAAGCTCCAGTGTTTCTGATCAGCAGAGTGTGGGTTCGAGTCCCGGTCTGGACACTTGAGTCCCTGAGCAAGATAACTCACCATAATTGCTTTGTCCTTCGGATGGGATGTTAGGCTGTAGGTCTCTTGTACTAGAATTGGTAGTGCCGTAAAAGAACCCAGAACACTTATTGTGGAAGAGTAGGGGTTAACCCCGGTGTTTCTGGTTCACATAGTAAGCACCCTTGTTTACAGGTTTCCTCAGGCTTGTGAGCTACAGTCTGGTCCACATAGCAAGCACCCTTGTTTACAGGTTTCCTCAGGCTTGCGAGCTACAGCGATTAAGATCACTTATGAGGCATCCTTGGCTTCATTACCAGAAATATATAATAATAATAATTGACTAAAAATTGTTTCCACATTATAGGCTACTTTAATATCGCAGTAGGACTATTATTTCATTGGACTTGTTTAATTTTGAAAATACTAAATTGATCATTTTGGATTTTTTTTCTTCTGTCCCCAGGAGCTTCCAGTTAATGCAGCATTATTACTCTACCTCTCAGCGGATGGATCAGTCAGCATCGGGAAGGGGGAAGATGGGGCGTTTGATGCAGGGGGTGTGGCCACCAATAATAAACGAGAGGGCAACGAACCCCAGATCACCAAGAGGTCAAATATGCTCAAAGAGATGCACTGGTATGTTCAGAATAATTCACACACTAAACCTACCCCAAAAATATTCCACAATGTATGCCTTAGCTTCCATGAGTTTGATGGATTTGGTTTTCCAAACTCAAACCTTTTAAATCCTCCAGAATCCTTGTCCTGTTTTTCACAACAGCACATCTAAGCAACCATGCTTGGTGAAAGGGAGGGTGTACCTTTGGTAATTACACCAAAAATTAAGGACCGTAAAAACTTACTTGGTAAGAAGCACTGCATCTGTTGATAATGTATAACATTTTGAGAAACAATTCCCTTCAAAGGAATGTGGTTTTTTGGGAGAGGGATTCAAAAACATATCAATCTGCGAATGTTTCTCAGATTGTGTATTCCAATTATGGATTATTCTTCCTGCATGGACATAACCGCTCCAGATTTACTTAAAGGTGGAAATGCCACCATTTCAGGAGACTTCCTTGTAGTTATCCAAGTTTCACACCTTGTCAGCAATGACTCTCACCCCTGGGGCCGATTTCACAAAGAGATAAGACTAGTCTTATCTGAAGTTAGGACCAGTAACTGGTCTTAACTTAAGACTAGTCCTATCTCTTAGCATTGCCTAGGACTAGTCCTAAGTTAGGAAGAGTTTTGTGAAATCGACCCCTGGACTTTTGAAAACCACCAAGAAGTATAAGTCACATTAATCAAGACCACCTTTGCTCTCGGTAACATCTATGGAGTCTGTAATGAAACCCTAAACCCCTCACATCGCATGGCGCCGAACTGGTTCCATTCTCCACATTGTTGCCCCACAGCACCTCCCATCATTATTACTGCTAGCGGTTACCAGACGAAAGAAATAAATCAGTTGTCATTCACTCCCAGGTGTTACAAGAGCCGAGATTGGGATTGGGTTTGCATTTTAAACAAATCGAGCGAAGGGAATTGGGCTAGCTCTGACTGCTTCCCTGGTGAATGGGATTGATTATGGCTTGAGGGTGTATCGTGATGGTTGTACCTTTGGATTGGAGCCGGTTATCAAAACACCCCCATCTTAAGATCATTTCAGCCTGAACAAAAAATTCCCTCTGTAATTATCTAGCCTGATTCCTTAAAACCTTATAGAATTACCTTCAAGCGCATTCAGAGATCATTCAAGAAAACTACCTCATCCTAACATAAGCCTCTTTTGATTAGTCGGCACTTACTTTAAAGTTGGTTTAAGGACATTAACAATATTAATATAGCATTTTAAAGATGCGCCTTCCTATAAAGAACCAATCAAAGGCACTGGTTAGGAAGAAAAAATACTTTGGTTGGATCGCAAGCATGAACAAGTGTGATTTCAGTTTATGCTGTTTAATATACAATGCTTTCAATCTTTCTGTATTTCCACTCCGTTAAGTCTGATATTCTACTCATAATACTTGATGACCGTATTTAAATTTAATATGCACTGCTTTCGATCTTTTTTTTCAGTATACATCCTGGAGATCTGTATCCATTCACAAGGAAGCCGCTATTCCTGGTTATTGACAGTCCAAACAGTCATGCATTTAAGGTATATATCAGCTTGATCTTTACTTCCCTCTCCCCAATTCCCATAACCTGTGCCCTCATCCCTTCCGTCCTTCTCCCACCCCCACCCCCCTTTCAGGAAATTCATGTCTGTGCAATGTGAGGAATATACTTAAAGTTATTTGTCAGCTTGGTGTTTTCCTCCTCTCTCCCATTCCAAGAACCGACGCCCCCCCCTTTTAAGCAACATTTTCTTGTGTACGTTTTTAGATGGGGGGGGGGGTCCTGAAAAAGTGAACTCTTTGTGCAATTGTGAAAATGTTGATAGCTGTGAATAGCCCCTAAGGATTTCCATTTTGTTTGTTGCAAGGTATTGTTCGACACCGAATTCTAGATGGCTGACCGTGATAACCATCCAAAAGATAACAGTGTAACCATGGAGGAAGGAATAGATTTTCCTCCATGGTGTAACCAGTGTTTATTCGATAGTGCATTCATAGTTGTGTGGTGATTTTCCCCTTGCCACCGGACAAGACGCTGACTTGTCCCTTCACTAGTTCCCTTTATTTACTATTACATAGTAGCAACAGCACTGGAATTTTTTCTCTGTGAAGGCTCTACCATCCGGTCGTCAAAAATTCCTTTGAGAAATACTGTGAAAAGGTTTACCAAACAGTTCTCACGAGTTGTGTTTAAATGGTTAGCAAATTAAATGTAGACACACAAACTGATTTTGTTAGCATTACAAAATATACTGTGTTCGTGAATCTCTTCCTTTTTGTTTTATTTATAGAATTTCCCCAACTTATTCGGGCAGCCGGTAGTCTGTCTCATGTCCCCGGAGACCTTCCCAGTCACCATTCAGGAGCAGACAACACACAAAGGCAACCTGTTCACGATGTTTCTCCACTCGCCCCTGGTGGCGTTCTGCTATATCTGTGACATCGCTGACGTGCCCATTGCTCTATGGGAGAACTGCCAGGCCATGGTGAATAAGATCCTAGGTGAAGTTGCTGCTGGGACAAGCAAATCCAAGACAATAGGTCAGTATTTTAGATTTTGGCGAACTTTTTACTATTTTTCACCCATTTTACACTTTTACGATATTTTGTTTGTGGTAATATTTTTGACAGTCTATTCTTGTGTGGACTGTTGTTCCCGGTGGTGCGTTCCGCATAATCGCATTCACTATAATACGTTCAATCTCTGAAGGACAAAGGAGAGACTGGCAGCTAGTCTATGAATAGACGAAGTGTGCGCGCAGTGATAATCTGTGCAAGCATGGCTTCTGCATGCAGTTATGTACTGCACAGTGCACATGCAGTTCATACCGCTGTGTACACAACTAGCTGTTTCATGTACAACCACATGTGTCAATGGATCTCCGTGTAAACCTTTACAAACGACACTGCGTAGTACTTGTTGCACAACTTAAATGGTTTAAGCTTGCCAAAATGTCTACCAAAAACGAAGTCTAAGCCAAAGCAGAATTTTATTGATGAATGGCCTTGCCTTACGTTCAGCAAACAGTCGGATTATTTCGGTTTTACGTTGTGCAATAATGATTTCTGTGTGAATCACGCTGGTGCATATCGCGACTGTGATAAACAATCTCGGGCGGCTGTTGTTCAACTTTGACACATCGGTGACAAATGCTGAGGCAGGCCTTAGCTTTTGTTAGAAAAGTATGATTTCTGAAATCAGAATGTTGGGAGGTCTGGATCTGTTGTCTGGACTGCAAGCCCTCGCATTGTTGTATCTTTGTATAGATATGGCGGTCAAGTGCACCGGACTCGAGCTCTGGTGTTCCTGCTGAGCAAAAATTGGCAGGGAACCAATCACAAGGGCAAGGAGCTCAACCCCCCCCCCCCCCCGCCACGCCCCCTCTCTGATTATGCCAATGGAGATACTGTACTGACATTATTGTTGTCTGTGTTTGTTTACCTGTTGTTGTTTGTACAGACCATGCATTCATGCAATTCTACGGTGATGAGTTCCTGAGATTACTAATCCTACGCCATGTTTTCTGCTATGCTGCTTTGAGATACCATCGAGGATTCAAGGTACGCCAACTTGTTTATTTATCTTGTCTTTTTTTTCTCTTGCATTGAAGCTATTAGCCTTTTTGAGATATGGTGGACACTATAGGAGTGCCCTGCTTGATTTGGATGTATGCAGACAAATTTACACAAAGTATTATGTCTGCCATATTGCAAAATGGCTTATACAGCTTCATTTGTTCAACAACAGCAACCTCGTTCCCAGGGGTGATCGATCTCGCCGCGCCATTTTTTCCCGGCATGCCTTGCTCGCTCATAACCCCTGGAATTGATGAATTAAAATGTGCTAGAATCTAGCACATTTTAATTAGCCCTGTGGCCGATCCACTCTACGCGCCCGCTCAAGTATGGTTACCCGTAAAAGAGCATCAAGTCAAAGACCACTTGGCCCCCCTCATTCTTCTTTGATCTTGTGATATGTCTAACTGTATGGAGTTTAGGGTTACCGTGTAAAAACATGATTCATTTGAAATGGATTCACGTCAAAATACTTGCATTTTGACACGCTCGAACTAAGCATCCTACAAGCGCTCAAAAAATTTTGCGGTCAGCGAGCGCCCCAACACGGCTACCCGTTTGAGTGAGTGTCTGGCGGAAAAAGTATGTGTTGAAGGGAACTTAAAACCAGCTTTTTTGGCGCTGGTATCGAAGTTGCGTTCGTTCATGATTTTTCAATTTTTGGCAGGGCGGTCAGTTATTTTTTTAGGGCGGTCGGTTCTTTGGGAGGGCGGCCTGAAATCGTAGGAAGGCGGCCCGCCCTCCAAAAACTCACATGTGGAGAACACTGAATAAACTAAAATATGAGGGCGTAAGCGCAGAATTCCACGGTAAGCAGTGCCATGAAATTGGGCCCTGATTGTGAATGTGCACAAAACCTCTGACAAAACATAACAACATGATCACCTAACTTGATGACATTTTCCCAGGTTGGTTGTATGATGTGTTCATTGAAAACTGCAGGATGGAAAATCTTCCCTTGTGTGCTGACAAAACTTATTTTTAATCAATTCCATGTTCATATCTGCAGGATGACAGCTACTATCCCCAGAGCCACCCTGATCTCCGCGGTCATGAAATCCTCGAGAGTAAACCCCTCCATAAACACATCCTGGAGCTGGCCTCCATGCTCGATGTTAGACCACTATTCCTAGACATCGGTGAAATGGACTAGACAAAAAAACAAACCAACACTAAAACCAGACAAGTTTTTTTTCTGAAGGGACGTCAATGCAGGCATTGAGAGGTGGTGATTTGTTCTCAACAGCGAGCATGAGTGTGTCATCAGTCAACACATGCTGTGCATTAAAGAAACACGCCGTGATGAGCGTTTGGGATGTGTGTTATGGGAACACGCCGTGATGTGCGTTTGGGATGTGCGTTATAGAAACACGTCATGTTGTGCATTTGTGATGTGCGTTAAAGAAACACACCATGGTGTGCGTTAAGGAAATGCATTTGGAAAGTGTGTCAAAGAAACACGCCGTGATGTGCGTTAAAGAAACACACTGTGGTGTGCGTTAAGGAAATGCATTTGGGAAGTGCGTTAAAGAAACACACCATGATGTGCATTTGGGATATGCGTTTGGAATGTGCATTCGGGATGTGCTGGCAGGGTGCATTTGATGTGTTCTGATATGTGAAGCAAGTGTTCAAATAAAGCGTGTCTTTTCTCTAGAGGTATTAATACACCAAGAACGACCGTAACGTGAGTGGCGCATTGCAAGATCGGAACTGTTGGGGAGAAAAGCGACTGTGAGCTTCTTTGTTAAAACCAACCATGTCAAAGGTCGCAGGAGAGCGTATGTCAGAGGTCATGTTCAACCAAGTGTCAACCAGATTTGCTACAGAAATGTTAAGGCAAAGGTTATGACCCAATGACCTCACATTTTTTGTAAAATCATTTTCAATAGACTGGTTCCCAGTCATTGTTATTGTTTTGTAAATCATCTTCAGATAATAGACTGGCTCCTAGTCATATCATCTTCAGACATTACACAGGCTCCTATAGTCCAGTGTTTTTGACAGGGAATGTCAGCTGTTGTATGCTAATATTGCTAATATTGTAGATCTGAACTGGATTGTGCTTTTACATCTTCACCACCTGACACTGGACCTCAGTTATCAGACAAATTAATGTGGATGAGCCAATTTGCATCCTGAATGAGATTTCATTCTCAAAGTCAAACTGACAGAGTAGATTTGTCTTTCAACGAACGCTGCATCTTCCGTTACAATGGACAGTGTTTGTGTCCAAAGCAAATCCTTAAGACACCTTAACATTCTCTCATTTTTCTTACTAGCCGGCGATGTACAAATCAACATATTCTCTCTGTGGAGGATTCTTTACCAATGTGTTTTTGGAAACTCTTGAATTTAATAGACCGATCCATGAAGTTCCGCCCACCAAAGCACTTGCACAACTCTGCAGTGATCACGTGGGTCAAACATGTATGACCCATGCCTCTTGACTCTGCGAAAAGATCCACAGCGCAAAGCATCAGCAAAACACAATGCAGCCAGTCCAAATGACAGCAGCTTGCTAATATTGTGTTTTGAGATTTCAATGAGTTGGACTTTTGAGATTGAATTCACTGTTAAGATTAGACAGTGTATGAAAGGGCTGGTCTTAATCGATCGGTCTTTTTGTTCAAATTACTATTCTTTAAGCATCAGATCAAACTAACTTTGTACTAACTAAAGGAAGAAAAACAACAATTGAATGGACATGGTATGGTAGGTTAGCAGTGCAGTAAAGATCTCTCCATGGAAGAAGGTGGGACACTGGGAGGTGGCTGATATTCCAATGAATTTCCGTTCTTTACATAGTTTTGGCTATATTTCTGTAATAGTTGATTAACGTTAGGCCTGATACTTCATTCTTGATATGGCTGACAGTAGAGGGCACCTCTGTGAGGGAAATTTTCTACAGGGACGTTTCAAGGGGCAACAAGGCAATGACCAGGGGCATTCAGGCAAAAAGAAAATGCCTTCGTTTCCTCAAAATATGCTTTTGTTTCCTCGAAATTCGATTTCGTTCCTCCAAAATACGCTTTCGCTCCCTCAAGATACGTTTCGTTCACTCGAGATATGCTTTTGCTTCCTCGAAGCACACTTTCGTTCCCTCAAAATTTGATTTCCCTCCTCTAAAATACGATTTCGTTCCCCAGAAATACACTTTCGTTCCCTCAAAATTCGCTTTCGTTCCCTCAAAATACGTTTCCGTTCCCTCAAGACACTCTTTGGTTCGCTCAAAATTTGATTTCGTTCCTCTAAAACATGCTTTCGTTCCTCTAAAATATGCTTTCGTTCTCTCAAGTTCCGCTTTCGTTTATTTAAGATATGTTTTTTGTTTCCTCGAAATTCGATTTTGTTCCTCCAAAATTCGCTTCCGCTACCTCAAGATACGTTTCGTTCACTCGAGATATGCTTTCGCTTCCTTGAAGTACGCTTTCGTTCCCTCAAAATTCGATTTCGCTCCTCTAAAATACGATTTCGTTTCCCAGAAATACACTTTCGTTCCCTCAAAATTTGCTTTTGTTCCCTCAAAATACGTTTTCGTTCACTTAAGATATGCTTTCGTTTCCTCGAAATTCGATTTCGTTCCTCCAAAATACTAATTCATTCCCCAGAAATACACTTTCGTTCGCTTTCATTTTCCTGATTGCACCGTCACTATCATAAAAGTGGTCTTCATATGTATTGACAATATAAATCTTATTTCATATCAAACAAGTTACAATTTAGATTCATTGTAAACACACAGTCAAAACCTCTGGATTGTTAATGCAATACACGTGTGGTTACTCACATTTTGTTATGCTAAAAGTAAGCTGAAAGTGTTGTTGAATGGTAAACAGCTTTATGAAATAAGCCATTTGCGAGTAAGATGTAAATGATGTCTGGTACAATTGATCAATTCCTCGGACTGAATGCTCAATTCCTCAGACTAAAACCAGTGTTGCTCCCTCACAGGGTTCGGGGCAAGCTTTCGCATAGTTACATAAGAGACTAAAATCACCCATTCACAATTCTCAATGAAATGTGTGACACAAGGTTACCAGTCTTTGCTGATTTGGAGGTTGCAATACAAAAGCTTACCCCGGACCATGTGGCAAAGCAACACTGGATGCAGTCTGAGGAACTCAATTTGAGCATTGACTTCTGACCAAGATGGCATTGCCACATATCATTCAAATCTAACTCACAGATGGCTCTTCGTGCCAATATCTCATTCGTCTATAAATGACACATTTCAGATTGGTTTCTCAATCACAGCCATGTTCAAGTCATGTTAGTACAACCATCAGAGAAGAAAAAATGGTTTTATTGTTTAGAGAGTCCATGTGTGAAGATTTGGGACAGTGTTGCAAAGGACTTATCAACGACTAACAGAGAGAAAATAAAAATTATTCCAATTTTTGAAGGCTTTCCTTGTGTTATTGAACATTTTTACTCAAATCGTCAGAAAGACTGAACTACTGTATTTTATTGTATGATACGCCCATGTTTGATTGTAAATACATTTATTGATTCTTAAAGCTTGGGGATGGTTGAGAATGATTCAGCATGCTTTTTAAAAACCATATTGAAATTACTGGAACCTGTTGGCCTCAAACAGGATATTACAAGAGGTTAACAATGTAAAAAAAAAAAGAAGAATATTTGTAAGTCTTATATAACGATTTAAGTGTGGTGGGAGAGTTTGAAGAGACACGGATGAAATACATAAACATGAGTCATTAAACCATTGCAAGTTGGGTATTGAATATTGGCCCTTTTCGAAACTGCAGCTCTGGCTTGGGCTCGAGCTTAGGCTCTGGCTTAGGCTTAGGATTGGGCTTGAGCTTAGGCTTAGGCTCCATCAGTTATTTTGAAAATGTACACTTTCGGTACAGGACTTCAAAACAAGCGGACAGAGCCTATTAAGTCGGAGCACAAGCCGGTGTTTCAAAAATAGCCATTGTCTCATGCAGGGACTTTTTCGGTGAAGTGATTACTCAATGTGAATTCCTCAGACTAGTATGTCGTTGCCGGGCGGAGTAGCGCATCAATGTTCTGATTGCCGAGTCATCAGAGTGTGGTTCGAGTCCCAGTCGTGACACTCGTGTCCTTCAGCAAGAAGCCAATCAACTGAAATTGCTTCTCATCACCCAGGAGTAAAATGGGTTTCTGCGAGGATAGAGATTATTGATTTGAATGACTAGCAACCAAGTGCGCCCATGTGGCAGCCAGTGCTGCATACTCCTAAGGAGTTGAGATGGTTTTAGTAATGCTCAGGGCCCTGATGATCAGGGGTCTCTTTGAGGGGCCTACTTAGCTTGAAAAGAACATAATTACTCATTATTAATAGTATTCGAACAGCATTGCTACATGATACGGTTCTGGCAAGCTTTTTTATAGCAATCTCCATATCAGACACGACTGGTATCCTTTGTGCCATACACAGTCATTGAAAACTATATAGGCACTCACTGTTTCTTATTAAGCCCGGTTTATACTTCCTGCGAATGCGAAGCGAGTTTGGACGCCACTTTGACGTCACAGCTCTGTTTTCGCTGCAAATGTTTCGCAGGAGATGAGCACAGCTCAACTCCTGCGAATTGTCCATTGCGAATTTGTGACGTCAACATTTGTATCGCATTTGCATGAAGTATGAACCAGGCTTTAGGCATGATGTTTGGCCTTTGGAAAAAAGTATAACAATGTTTTTGAGTACAAGGGGTGAACTCCCCCCCCCCAATAAACAAACAAATTGAAATCAGCGTAAGTAAGAAGAACATCATGCCTGTCTTATGTGACTATGCAAAAGCTTACCCCCAAACTATGTGACACAACGACACTGGACCAAGTCCGAGGATTTCAGATTGAGCATTGACTTATGACCAAAGAAGTCATCAGGTCCGACATCATTCAAATCTAACTTGCAAAAGATTTGTCAATCCTTTTACATTACTTTTAAGATTAATGCTGGTGTGAATTGTAAAGAAATGTCTTAATGAGGGATTTGGACTTTGAATTTCTAGGAAAAGGGAAGTGGGACAAGATATTAAAAAGAAAGTTTAGCCAAATAATTCATATATTTAAAAAAACCTCAACAGTTTTATTTTCTTTGCATCGCAAATGAATCAAGTTTGACAATCACAGATTGAAACTAACATTTTTTTTATGAGTACAGTGTTTTTAATTGTTTCTACACATTCAATTCCATCGTTAATGTAGCCCACAAGGAAATGTGTCTTCTTATTTGTCCTTTACAAAAGTCTGATTACTTTTTGAATTTGTCAACATTATGAACTCAACTACCCCTATACTGTAGGAGGAAATATGTACAAAACGATCCAAATATGAGAAGAAAAAAAAGAGAAAATTTAAATCATTTTTTAATATACAGAACTGACTCCTATTTTTGTCGTCTCAATCACATTTCATGAAACGAGTGTTAAATATATACAAAAACTACTTACATTAGTTTATAAACATGGCTCAGATTCACTATGAATGTTGTATTCCATGCCTTTTGATGATACAATGATATGGCTGAATTATACACAACTACCCCAACCCTAATCCTTACCCTTTTTTATCTTTAAATCAATTGAACAACTTTTGGGGTTATTTAAAAAAAATAATGGTTGCTTGCTATTTTAACGGGAGTTCGCACAACATTGGTAAGTTGAAAATATAAATATTCACAGATTTACATATCGAAGGTGGTATAAAGATGGTCATGGTGGAAAACTTCCCTGGAAATATTGTTGCCTAAATGCCATTGTTTTTGACAGAAAAAAACAATGACCATAGTCCAAAACCCGATGTTTGAAAACAGTGGAGTTTTACACTATTTTCTTGGAACTCTGATGACCGATTGAGCTTAAACTTTCACAGGTTTGTTATTTCATGTATAAAGGTGGGTCACATAACGTGTGGATACTGGTCTTTGACAATTACCAATGTTGTCTGCGTGCTTTAAGGGAAAGCATCGGTATGAAAAATGCTTCAAGTTTCCTGACAATAGCTAATATGTAATTAAGTCAATACAGTTTTCTATACATGTTTTCTACAAAAACAACACAAAACCATTCACTGTTTCTGTGTAATTGTTTCTAGTTTCCTGAAAGATTTGTCAGTTGATGAAAATCCTCATGAGAGTTGGGGGAGGAGAGATTCACAATACAACTGCAACACCAAGGGTACAGCACTTCTGCACAAATGAAAATTCATGGTGAAGTTCAAATTTTGTGCTGAGGAAAACATTTAGAAACCATGCATAAAAATACTGTTGTTCTCCCCGCCCAGGGCAGAAACCACCTCTCAAGTCTTAAGCTACATTTTTTTCAAAGACAGCCATGGCCCAATTTCACAGAGTTGCTTAAGCACAAAACGTAGCTAAGCATGAAACATTTGTGCTTACCAGAATAAGGTTACCAGCTAAAACACCATGTCACATGTACTATCTGTGACTGGTATCGTGTTCATTTGTGCTTGGCATCAAACTGTTAAGCAATATTCCTGCTTAAGCAGAGCTATCAATAAAACAATTTGTCTGCTAAGCAAAACATTAGCAGGGAACCGGTCACAAACAGTATACACTACATGTTGTTTTGGTTGGTAACCTACTTCTACTAAGCCGAGGGTTTGCACATTTCTTGGTGGTGCAGTCTGTTGTGAATTGCTTTCTTTCAACTAACGTTGTATCAAGGAAGCATTCAGATGAATGTTGTGTAGCTTTGTTATCAATGTTGTTCATTCTCTCCTATTGACTGATCTTTCAAATGGTTTGGCGAATGATTTGTGACGCCCCCATGTTACCAATCAGGCACTTATCGGAATGGCATTAGAAGTGAAGACAACTGAAACATCAGCCTTGATAACAATGTGATGTGATGTCTGAAACAAGGTTGACAAATATTTGAAAACTGATCTATTTGATGAGCAAATAGACCCAGTTTTGGCAGGAAGTACCTGGTATTGGCATTGAGTGTGTCATACATACACAGTACAAACCCCGTTACAGTGTGATTTTGAAGGATCAATCAACTTGGAATGTTACATTTACTAACCAAATTGGTGTTTGGAGGGGAATTTGAGTACAAAGTATTAAAAGCCAGCATTTGTGACTAATAATTCAATTTCTACGTCTTGACTACTTGTACAAATAACAAAGAGCTTTTCTTTCTCTTAATTCCTTGTGGTGCTTTCCTAGAATGGGCTTTCATTAAATTCTTCACTTGTTGAGATGCATGCCAAGTTAAACAATATCAATTTTTCTTTTTAAAATTAATAAAAGCCAAGCAATCCCTTCACCTGAAATCCCGCTAAAACCGTAACAGCCCTTCATATTCCCTTAAAGGAAAATGAAATAAACCAGTAAGCCCAGCCTGAGGTGCGGGCAGAGATTTGCCCTGCATTTGCTCTGCCCCTAGCCAGCACACTGCATCACGCACTCGGCACTAATGCTAAAAAAAAGAAGTCAAGTCCCCGGATCGCAGACAAACAGGTCAAATTTCACTACCATACGTGCGCGTACATGTCCAAGTTTTATCTGAACCCGTGTGACTATACTACCAGCGCTGTTTGGCATGTTGATTATAAGGTGATCACGTAAGTGGTGGAATGTTTGTCTGACAGCCGGGTATTTTGAGCAAAAGTGAGGTCATTAGTGTGGAGTGCTATTGGGTAATGTAGCTTTGAATTGGCAAAGACTGTTTATGTGCATTCAATACAAGGTCAGGGCTTAATGGATTGTTCCATTTCCAATTACATCTCACAACATCTTTATTTAAGTCAAAACACATATAAAATTACGCTCTCATTGACTTTAAATGTATTTTGTTCATTCCATTTATTTTGTAAGGTTTTTTTTACTCTTTGCCAAACGTTTTTCATGCTGCTTGTTTAAATGATTATTTATTTTTGTTGTTGCAGCTTTTGTTTTATTATGATGTAAATACGATAATATTTGGACAATGACATCATCTGGTCATGAAAGATACTTCCCCTCTGTTGGCCGCTGACAGTCCAAGAAGTGTTCTTATAATTATCTGTGTACAGTTGCTTAATAATCTTAATCATAAAAAGAAAAGTATAAGCGAAGGCAGGAATAAGCTAAAAATGCTAATTTGAATTTTGTATTTATCCCACATCCTACAGCTGTTGCCATTTTGTATTTTGCATGAGTGTTACATCATGGAGTGTGCCATTATGCTGTGACCAAGTTTGTATGATTGCTCTTCAAATGCGCTATTCATATCCGTTACCAGATTACAAAATATGCTCGCCTACCAAGTATACAACAAACTTGATGTTCTTTTAAGCGTTATGTGCCAGAAAGGGAAGTTGTTTGTCTTTGTCTAGTTTACTGGCAAAGTCTTCAACAATACAGTGTTTTGTGAACGGCATCTTTTCATGAACAAGTGAGGGATAGACCCATGGCCCAATTTCACAGAGCTGCTTAAGCACAAAAAGTAGCTAAGCACAACACAAAATGTGCTTAGCAGAAAAGAAAAGTGACCAGCCAAAATGCCTATGACCCGCTTGCAACTGGTTTCCTGCTTATTTATTGCTCGGCAGAAAGTTGTTAAAGCACTAATTGTCTGTTTCAGCTGCTTCTATGAAATCAGGGCCTGGGTCCACTTTCACATCTGGAGTTGTTCAAAAAATGATTATCATTGCCCGTAAAAATGGCCGACTTTACTCTTGTGACGTGGGAACTTGTCTCTTACACAGCTGGCACACTTCATGTACACAATAAATTTCTGCTCTCTGTCCATCTTGTCTTAAATTTTTATCTCAAACAGCTGAAAATGCGTGCAATGTAACCATCTATTTCATACAGTAAACATAAAAATATTTAAAACAAAAAGTGTAAAAACTATTCTTTACCGAGTATAATTTCCTGATTGACAAACTTGGCTGAAGACTACGGGTGGGCGTTGAACGTTCGCGTCAAAACAAGTTTTCTTACATTTTCATCCAGTCTAGAAGGCTTGGAACAAAGTATGTGATGATGATATCTGCACCTATTATAAATATATAAATAACAGATGAAAACAAGAAAAGTAATAAATACGTAAATTCATCATTTTCGATCAAAGAATTGTGTCGACTATTTTGTGTTTGAATGAAGTTTTGTGATTTGTTGTCGGAGGAAATATTATTGCCATGTTTGGAAGTGTACAACAATCTACTGTTATATGCTTCAAGAAATAATATATTTGTATACAGGACAACTGAAAGTTTCACCAAGGTAAGTGCACATTACCTGTGTTTGTAGTGAAGTCCAAAGCGCAAGACTTTTTTAGATCCATGGATGTATTCGTTAACCCCTCTAGTGTCGTCTGAGACCCTACCAAATCCTCCAAAATACTCCACTCCATATATAACTAAGATTGGTTTGCCTGTTCCATTGATAAGTGGGGTGTTATGTGGCCGAGTGGTTTAGAGCATCGAATTCCAGCTCCGATGGTTAAGTCATCGGGTGTGGATTTGAATCCCGGTCAGGACACTTGTTTCCTTGAGCAAGATACTTTTTCCTGGTAAACTTGTAATGACGCCATGATGTCGTCATCACATGATTTGTTATGATTTTTTTCATTTTTGCCCTTTTCATAAAAAATTCTTTTGAACAGGCTTGATACATCATAACTGCTTTGAATACAAAGACACTTTCATCTATAATTGCTTCTCTTCACCCAGGGGTATAAATGGGTACCTGCGAGGGTAGAGGTTGATATTGTGTTTGAAAAGACTTCTGAGCGCCACGGCAGCTTGGGGCTGTATACTCCCCAGGGAGCTGAGAAAGATTAAAGGAATGTTATTGGCCCAATGACTAGGGCACTAATGTAAAGCGCATTGATACTTTATTGTTAATGCGCTATATAAGAACTTGATATTATTATTATTATTATAAGCAAACTTATTGATTTTGGCGCTTTATAAATGCCTTTTGATCTTTTGATTGATTGATTGATCTCAGACAACATGTCAAAATTCACTAACGTTTGCGCGCATACATGTCCAAGCTTTGTGTTTACTCACGTTTACTGACTGTACTACTGCGGTCTGGCACACTGATGCATTAATCGCGTGATAGCTAGATGGGTGGTATGTTTGTCTGACATACTGGTATTTTGAGCAACAGTGAAGTCATTAGTTCAGAGCTATTGTTATTTGTGCCTGCAGTACCATATCCTACAAAGTCGGACATTGTTGACATGTATTACATTGTGATAATTACAACAGAAGTACCCCATCCTTAATGGCTCTTCTGATTCCAGTGGGCATGTATAAAACACCATGACAATTTCAACATATGTCTACACCCCCTTCTTACCAGCTCTTCTCATTCCAGTGAGGGATTCCATGACAGCTGACTTTAGATCCAGAGCCCCAGCTTGGCTAGCATGATAAAGCATGGCGTACTCCCCTGATACGTGATACACGGCCAATGGCAAGTCGGGAAACTGAATCCAAAAATAGTCCACAGATTTTCAAGGTTGGTTTAATTTAATTTCGACAAGTTTAATTAAGGGAATACAAGAGTGGCAATGCTGTCTTAAACAGCCGTGCGATAAACAACCATGTGATAAAGAACCAAGCCGAAAAACGAGGCCCTTCATTGCACGGTTTTGCAACAAACGTTTAAGACTGGGACGTCACTCTCTTATTTGGCCATTCATAAATACCGCCGACTTAAAAACATCAAAAAACCTTTGGAAGTTGAGAACAAATTTTACCCCTGTCCTTACTCCCCAAGTTTGTCCAGTTATAGAAGAACCAACTTGAGCACTTCATGACAACTTATGACAAAGAGATCATTAATTTCTGTATAATCATCACCATACACCCAGACATGTTTTGACCATTGATTTTTTTGAAACAATTTTTCTTTTATAAAGTGTCTGGAAAAAATTAATATCAAACGGAAGGTTGGTTTTGATTTCGAAACATAGATACAATGTTTACATTGAAAACATTGGAAAATGTCAATTCAGGTACTTTGACCTATTTGGCCGAGTGGAAGTAGGTCAGAGTTTGCGGCCGCTATAGGCATTTTTTCACAAGTCGTTTCCGGGCACTATGGTCTCTAAAGGGTTAAATATGTGTGTCAAGTAACATTGGAAGTGTTTTTGAATTTGTCCGACCTTATCCTTTGTCTGCTTGACAATGTCTAGGTATGGCATCCCTGGCTTGACCATCAAGATATCAGCTCCTTCTGCCACATCTCGTTCCTAACAGTCCATGAAGAGAAAAAAGAATCAAACCAGGAATGAATTCTGGAAAATAAGGTACAGGATTGGTATCGGCAATAGTGCTGCTATTGATAAAGTTACTCTTGAATCAAGATAAGTTAAAACACTGGTAATGTTGGCAACACTGCTGCAAACAATACTTTTACACTCTTGAATCAAGATAAGGTACAACACTAGTAATGTTGGCAACACTGCTGCTAACAATACTTTTACACTCTTGAATCAAGATAAGGTACAACACTGGTAATGTTGGCAACACTGCTGCTAACAATACTTTTACACTCTTGAATCAAGATAAGGTACAACACTGGTAATGTTGGCAACACTGCTGCAAACAATACTGTTACACTCTTGAATCAAGATAAGGTACAGAAATGGTAATGCTGGCAACACTGCTGCTACCGCTATTTTTACACTCTTGAATTGATATAAGGTACAGCATCGGTAATGTTGGCAGTACTGCTGCTACTGATATTTTTACTCTCTTGAATCAAGATAAGGTACAGCACGTCAAGGGGGAATACACAGAGAATGAAGCCCCACAAATGCTGTACCTCACTGTTTTATTACAAAGGTATGTTCGGGGCTTGGTACCCACCACAGCCCTGCTAGCCAGTCCCTTGGCACCAGCAGGTAGCTGGTAACACTTGCGGTCCCCAAAGGATGGAGCCGACTTAGCAGCACTCCTAAACGGCCCGTAGAAACTGGACGCAAACTTAGCACTGTAGCTCATGACAGAAACCTGAGGGAAAAAATTCACATGGTCTGGGTTAAAATGAAGAAGAAAAAAAAGTGAAGCAGACGGCAGAGAGTCTGAGTTTGTCATATATTCATTATGCAGTTCACCCCCCCCCCCAAAAAAAGTAATAATAATACCATGAATAATTTTAATAACTAGTCAGTAAAAATACATTTTAAATATGAAAGTAACCTGAAAAAAATAGACAAATATTTGTTGTTTAATGTGTAAAAAGCTGAAGGCATATCAGCCAGATGGAATACTTATATCAGAACGTTTGATAGTTCCACACAATAACATGGTTTAGTACTGTTTTTTTGTATTAAAATGAATAATAATAATAATACAGTTCCTATATAGCGCTTTATCACACCCGATGGGCGTGTCAAAGCGCTCAGTATTTTTTCCAATGAGACCTGTTCCTTTACATAGCACCATAACACTGGGGCGAACCCATTCTCTTTACGATAAGTGCACTGGGTTCTTTTACGTGCATTTCACAACACACGGGACCTACTTTTTTTTTCATCCGAAGGACGAAGCAATAATGGTTAAGTGTCTCGCTTAAGGACACAAGTGTCACAACCGGGACTCAAACCCACACTCCACTGATCAGAAACACCAGAGCTTGAGTGCAGTGTTCTTATACGCTCAGCCACGACACGCCCTAATTGTTTCATACAACTTTTAGCCACACATAAAAGAAGACATAAAAAGGATGTCTTGTACCTTGCCTTCAAGACCATTTGCAACAAAAGAAGTCTTGATGGCACCAATCCGGCCGTCCATCATGTCTGAAGGCGCCACCACTTGACATCCTACGGAAACAAAGAAAAAAAACCTGAACTTTAAGAGCCGTTTGTTTCCAAATGAAGGTGAGAAGAAAAGAATTGGCAAGAAATAAAATAAAAACATCTTGAGGGTTCTGATTTCATTTGAGACATTCCGGGACACTAGGTGGCAGCAGACTTACCAGGTAAATCCATTGTTCAGAACAACATGAACAATGGACATTTACCTGGTATGTCTGCTGCCACCTAGTGTTCCAGAGTCTTACATTCCCCCTTCCCCCGTGCCAATATCCTTCAGACACTTACCTGCTTTAGCATACGCTACAGCCACATCAGCTAATCGTTGAATACTTGCGCTATTGTCAATGGTTCCATCTTCACTAAGTAATCCTGAACACATAAATAGGCATAATCCAGTGGTCAAGAACGATTAATCAACGTGAAATGTAAATTGTGTACAATTTCATTCGAGGATGCTTTTTTTGTACACACAAAAGCATACGTAAGATTTAACTTGCATAGAAATGTCAGGAGTGTGTGATTGAGCAGTGCATAAATCACATAGTAAACCACCTTGTAAACCCTTGATAAATATAGGATGCTTGGGAAACTTCGCTGTAAAGCTTCACAGCATTGTTTCCAAAGTAATTGTTCCCTGCCATTCGTCCCAAGAAAAACAATGTTGCGTCACGGCATGCCGGACAAGGTTGGTGTCTACATTAAGTCATCCACGTTGTTTAGAAGTTTTTTTAATCGAATTTTCAGAGTGTGGGGTGGACTTGTTTCCATGTCTAGTTTTGTGTTGATTATGAAACTAATTCAAATGACAAGGATCTACGTGTGAGTTAATATAAAACAAATATTGAATGCATTTCGTTCGTGCATTGTCGCAGAATATAATCACTCGGTGAAATCTGGCTTTTCCATTTCACTCGACTTTTTTCCTTGAAATGGAATAGTCCAGATTTCACCTCGTGATTATGTTCTGCAACAATACACTCACATGCATCCAATATTTGTATAGTATAAGAACTGTGTGTTATTACTATTTATATTCTAGACTTACCACAGTGTCCATGGTCAGTGTATGCACAAAGGCAGACATCACAACACACCAAGAGACTTGGGAAGCTATCCCGAATCTTTCTGATGGCTAATATCACCGGTGATGAATCATGGTCGGCATGGGAACCAATGCCATCCTTCAGATGTAAACAAACAATTCAGAAATCAAAACATTTTCTTGAAAACATTCAACGAGTACAAACTTTTTCTTAGATAGTCAACACCCTCTATTGACGTGTAAAAACTTGAACAACGAACTCAACACTGATGGTTTTACATTAGTAGGATTTCTAACTTTACATGGTGGGAAAAAATTATAATTCCCTGTATTCTAAGGTTTTGTATGTATGCGATGAGCATAACGGTTACCGGTTACCGGTTACCAGACTATTTTTTTCTGTCTGCAGGGGTGTCCTCACTCTCTCAAATGTCAATGCTTGGTGGCGATTTAAAGGCAGGATCATCATTGTTGTCAACGTAGTGCTGACTTACAATAATAATAATAGTAGCTTCTTATATAGCGCTCATATCGATCACTCAGTGACGCTCAAGGCGCTTCAACATTCAGTATTTTCCTGTAAGGTATTGTGGAGCTACGTTTTTGAAGTATGAGACCAATTCCTTTACACAGCACCATGTAATGGTTTACAAGGTGCTGTGAAGCAACATGCTGCCGATCAGGCAGAATTACTCAAGAAAGATACAATAAAAGTCGTCAGTGAGAGGTTCAGCTGAAGACAGTGTCTATTGCATAACGGTGTCTATTCCATTGCAACTGAGCACAGCTGGTGGCTTCTGCAGTTTACCACTCTCATTGAAATATTTTGGGCAATGGCTCTACTCTCTACATCAGTAGTGTTTACTTCAAAATGCCACGTTGTGGCACAGTGAAGTATGGGTTGGTTGTCTCAAGAAACACACTAACAGTAGGAGGGTTAAACATTCAATACATCTAAAAACTGTAGAAGTGGATGAACACTTTCATCCCCTCCCTAGACACTGTAAGAAAGTCAATTTTCCCCCAAAATAAAAACTTTCTCCCACCTTTGGTAGATGACTCGGGACTCCAAACAGCAAAACTGACCTCAGCCCTTTCTTGACCAGTGGCTCTAGGATTTTATTCAGTTGGTTCACTCCGTAGCGGGACTGGCCAGGCAGACTGTCTATCGGTTCAACATCATTTGGATTGTCCCTGTCAATGAACAATGTTTTTAAATCTTCAACACGTTGACAAAACGAAACAATGGACGTTTGAGTTGTGGGCCTTATTCCATTAGTCTGCTTACTGCGTAATTCTGCTGCTACTGTCACCATTCTCTGCTTACAGAGTAAGCACAATTTGTCCACTTGCTTTGTAAAGCAAAGAATGCCTAGTAAAACAGTCCGCCATTTTGTGGAGTCAATAATTCGGTTCAACAAAATGGTGGACCGTGTTAGTTCACAAAGTAAAAGGAAAACCACACGATTTTGAGGTATATTTGTGTGGATTGTTATATTCTACTTTTAAAATATCTTTCCAACCATATTCAGTTCATGACAAACACTTTCATTTCATTTTATTGCATTTAATTTATTCTGGTTGTGAAGCCAAGGACTCTTAGAAAAGCAACCTTAATCACTGTACTAGCCAAGAACCCCGTGAAGAGAAGACAGGGAAGGTAGTTTCAGTTTTAGATGTGGGAGGAAAACACCAGAGAAATACTCCCAGGAAAACCCACGCAGTCAGGTAGGGACTGAAAACCCAATCCACATGGTGCCCCTGGCGGGATTCGAACCAGGGTCCTGAAGGTGGAAGGCAAGGAAAGATACCACTACGCCAACTCGACCACCCCAAAGCACCCAATCCGAAGGCAACGTGTCCCTTTAATAACATCTCGTTGGCACAACTTACGTGATAAACAGTGGATAGATGAGATTAGAAGCGTCGATGTGTACGTTGCCAGCTTGCCATGTACGCAGCACATCGTGATGGATCCCACTGTGAAAGATGTGATTCTTGGCCGGAGAAAACATACTCTTCAAGAAAAAAAGCCAGAGCAAAGAAAATGTATGAGAGCAACAAATAAAAATCATGAACACAAGTGCATGAATTTAAACGTGAACACCTCTGGCGACATCATCTTGTACGTATTTCAGGAACACCAACACTTACTGTCTGTGCACCTCAACAAAGAAACATGGGGTGTCGTGGCCGAGCGGATAAGAGCACCGAACTCAAGCTCTGGTGTTTCTGTTCAGCAGAGTGTGGGTTAGAGTCCCGGTCGTGACACTTGTGTCCCTGAGCAAGACACTTAACTATAATTGCTTCTCTCCACCCAGGGGTAAATGGGTACCTGTGAGGGCAGAGATGGTTCTTGTGATTGATTTAGCTTAGTAGCGCATATTTGTTGCACAGGCTGTATACTCCCCAGGGAGCTGAGATGGTTTAAGGAATGAATTAAATGTAAATGGCCCAGTGACCAGGGGTGATAATGTTGGAAGCACTTTGAGACACCCTTCGGGTGTGAAAAGCGCTATATAAAAACTGGTTATTACTATTATTATTATAAGAAGTAACTAACCTTGCGGGTACAACCTTGTGTAAATCTCTTTTGGGAGAAGCGCAGAGCTGCCAACATTTGCATCTTTGCAATCAGGGGAAATATTTAGAATTATATTCAACATAATGGGGGAAAGTTTCCAGAATCAGCGAGATTTTCAAATTTGTTCATCGGACCATGGAAAGATTGGTTTATTTTCAGGGAAATTTCTGCAGAATCAGAGAGAGTTGGCAGCTGTGGGAGCGTTGGCACTGAAAAGAGGAGACCACACTCCTCCCAAAAGAGATTGACACATGGTTGTTGTACCTGCAAGTTTACTAGTTATAGTTACTTCTTGTTTTACCACACCATGCAAAGCTTCAAACATCACTTAAAGTAACACATGTATCAATGGAGCGTGTCATCTTGCTTACAAAATAGAGTAATTTTGTGCATTCCAGGGCACTTCCAGTGAAGGGCACGATACTGCAATGTTGATATCTAGGAATGTACATTCGGTTAGGTAACACCATGTGTATATATCTACTTTGCTGTTTTTGTTCTTTGAGAACTTGTCTTGCTATTTATTGTACTGCCGTGGAGTAGATTGCGGAATTCGGGACTTAGTTCTGAAAAGAATTGTGCTGCTTATTAACTATTACCTGGGCGGAAAGGTAGGAAATCGGCCGGGACTACTATTTTCGCTTAGTGGATCTAGGGGACTTCTCGTTATTAACTTCATTGCCGCGGAGTGAGTTCTTAATTGGTCTCAACGTTTCGACTAGCCTGCTCTAGTCATCATCAGGAAGTTTAACATTTTGTATCGTAGTATCAACAAAACTTAAAGTACTGAAAAATAAATAAAAATAAAACATTTCACCTAGCCTCAAGATGCGGGATACAACCAAACACCAAGCCTGTTAATTTCTAGTATTCAAACAAGATTGGCGTGTTGACAAACACAAATGCCCCACTGACATTAAACTCATTCTTTGTTAGTTGCAGCACACAAGAGAAATACAGATCAGTGCAAGTAAAGAACGTAAAATTGGAGTTGATATGCCAAGTCCAATTTACTTTTGTTTTAGCCAAAATGACCTTGACATTTGAGCAAAGGGTCCAAAAACAATAGCCATCTGGGGGACCAAGACCAATCCACACACCACATTTGGAGTTGATATGCCAATGATTGCACACACACAACACACAACCTTACCAGGCCTGGAATTTCATCTTTGAGAGGGCAAGGCCATTTTCATTTTGTAAAGGAAACTTCCATTGTAAAATCTGTAAAATCTGCCTATACAGATCGGGTTTGTGGGTTCCTGCTAGTGTTATATACCATTATTCCCTTTTCTAAAGAATTCCTTTGTGGGGTCCAAGTTGAACAAAGACAAACTTTGTGGGGTTCATTGTTCCATTGTGTAAAAGACCCCACAAGTGCCCTTCCATAAGCCCACACACTCAAACTTGCAAGTGTGTAAACACCTGCCATTGGGGACCTCCTATTTTTCCTCTTTTGTTTGTACTTATAACTTTTTGGCAACAGCTCCCATTGGTTTTGTACACACTTTCCAACTGGGGACCTTCACCCAACTGGGGACCCTATTGTCCTCTTTTGTTATAGGTTCCCTCGTTTGAATGTAATGGTTTACAGGGTGCTGTGGCGCAATATGCAGCCAATCAAACCAGGAACACCGGGGCGAACCCCTTCTCTTTACGATAAGTGCACTGGGTTCTTTTACCTGCATTACACAACACACGGGACCTATGGCTTAACGTCCCATCCGAAGGACGAAGCATGTAGTTAAGTGTCTTGCTTACAAAGGACACAAGTGTCACTCCTGGGATTCGAACCCACACTCTGCTGATCAGAAACACCAGAGCTTGAGTTTGGTGTTCTTATCCACTCGGCCACGACACGCCAGAGTGTAGCTCTTAGTTGTGTTATCTTGAACACTGCCAACTGTGAGAAGGAGTTTGTGCACATTTATTATGACTGTATACATTATATCAAGTATTCTAGATGCCTACTTGTACTTCTAATAGCTTCCAGCTGGGATCATCTCTCCATCCAGCCCTGGGTTCTCCTCTAGACTCACTCCACGGCTCACCCCTAGCCCCACTCCGAGGCTCACCTCTAGCCCCACTCTGAGGCTCACCCCTAGCCCCACTACGGGGCTCACCCCTGACTCCACTTCGGGGTTCACCCCTGGCTTCACTCCTTTGCTCTTGGTGGTTCCAAGGTGAGAAATTGGCATAGTCCTGGTCTTCATATTCATCATAATCCGGTGCCTCATTCTTCAAGTTGGAAGATATTTCAACAGGGTGGGGATGAGATGCATTAAGGTCCGACCTCTCTTCAACACCATGCTCTTCAGTAGAATAAGCCTGCATTGAGTCTTCGTGAAAACCATCCGATGACTCCCCATCGTCCGCTTCATCATCCTTTCTGAACTTCCCCAGCATATTCCAGACTTCCATCTCTACTTTGTTCAGTTTGTATGCATTCGAGTTGTCAAATACATGGCTGTTTTTCTTAGCCCACCATATTTTCCGTTTGGTTCTACACTTCAGGTCGTACCATTTCTTTTGCAGCTCCGTGAGGGTCCGTGGAATAGTGGAGTATAAATTCACACTGGCCCGAACACTTTCCCAGGCTTCATTCTTCTTCATCTGTGGTTTATCGCAGGTTTGTCGGGTTGCCGTAATACCTTCAATGTTGGCCTTGATTGCTGCCATAAAAGCGGACATTGCTCTGCAGTTGTACTGTCCCTTCCGATGTAAAGCATGGTCTTGACGCTTTGATGCAGATAACTTGGGCCTCTTCTTTCCTTCTTTCTGGAATGGCATCTTTCTGGTATGGCTGGAAAGAGGGGTAAAAGAAAGAAAAAAATAGGGACATTTTCACTGTTTACCAACAACAATCGTGAGAACGACACCAAACAAAAGAACTAAAGGAAAACTATTTTACAAGGAAGTCCTCCCGCACTCCTAGTTCTCAGATTATTTCTCGAACTTTGAGGGTATTGCTTCGAGAGATGCTTCTTTCCGTTTCGTCATTAATGATGAAGGCATAAATGGAAGAAGTTATTACATGTTCAAACATCTTGCACAGCGCTTTTTCCTCCGGCAAATCTTCAATCAAATATTTTCAAGCACAATGCACAATGGATGACGTGCAGCTTTTAAATAGTAGCTTATTCAAGTCACACTGATATTTGTCTAGCTGTTGATAGAACTACAAGCAGAGGCCCAAAAAGTAATGACCTCGTGTTTGAAAACTGCTTTTACGTGAGTTTGTCCAAACTACAGATGAAATCAAATTGGTATTAAAGATCCACAGAACTCCAACAAACACAGACAAACACAGACAAACAACAGGCAATGCAAAGCCTCCACACAATTTCTTCTTGTCCTTTACAAACATGTCAAAAAAGATGTTTGAGTTAACTCCAGATGCTGATGAGGTGCTAGCAGTACAACTTAAGTTGTCCAAACTATACTGTGGTCACCAACAATGGAAACCAATAAATCATAAGTTAGCCAACTTGATGTTTTCCTAGCTCTCTGAATCACTGCATATCTGTTCCACATCTAAGCACTCCATATGGTACTTCTCTTTGTAAGGATGATTTTTTTTTCCACCAATCTAATGTGTAAATTTACTCTGTCCTTAAAACCATGTTGATCATTTACTGGCATAAACTCAGGCCATGTAAACAATTGCAATGGTAATGTTTTTGTAACAGGTGTGTCGTGGCCGAGCGGTCTAGTGCACACCGAATTCAAGTTCAGATGGCTGAATCATTGAAGTGTGAGTTTGATTAACGGTCATAAAACTTGTGTCCTTGAGCAACGCACAAACCATAATTGCTTCTCTTCACCCAGGTGGTTAAATAGGAACTTTAGAGTGCTAAGACAGTAGGCTATTGTATTGGATTAACCCCTAAGCACTAAATACGCAGCTTGGGGTTGTATATTCCCCAGGGAGTTGAGAAAGTTTGAGGAATGGTCTAACTTAGTATGCCTGATGAACAGGGATAATAATGTTGTAAAGCGCCTTGATCTAGCCATTTTTCATGGGTGGGGGTGGGGTAGGGGATATTGTAAGGTTTATGTTAACACCGTGTACATGTATCATGCATGTACATTATGTACATAATCTCTCTTGAGAGTACAAGTGTGTGTGTGGTTGCAGCTTCCAGCCAGCATTCACACTTCAATGCTCCCACACTGCATCCAGTTTCAATTGAGTTAAACCCTACTCCAGCAGCCTGCATGAGCCTACTAGTACTTGATTAAGCCTCACTCCAAGTTGGTATTCTGCATTCTCTTGATAGACAATTAGGCCTAGAGCTTACTGTTTGAAACTGCAGAGTAAACCTCTGGCTCATATCAGTATGGAATGTGTTACTACCAAACCAACCAACCTCTTATCTTATTGTACCTCCACCATGCAAACCTGCAACCTGCAAATATTTCCAAAGATCAGTTTCCCCATTTGTCTCCATTCAGTGGAGACTCATTTTCCTTTCATTTAATTTATTAATTCTGGTTGCGAAGCCAAGGACTCTCAGAAAAGCGAACTTAATCACTATACTAGCCAAGAACCCAATGGAGAGAAGACGAAGAAGGAAAGATATAGGCCTACCACTACACCAACCCAACTGCCCAAGGTTCCAACCACCACCAATCAGCACCCACCAACTTGGCAGCATGCTCTTCTCTCTTTGTATTTTATTGGTTCAATTCAAAGAAAATAGGTAAACCAGTTTAGGAGCAGCAGTATTGACTAGCCTACGACAGGCCTTATTGTCAGTGGCAGGTCAGTGCTGTTTATACAGCTGCAACCGATAGTAACCACGATTGAACTACAGTGTATTTTTTTTTTTCCCCAGTAAATGCTGCAAAAGTGTACTCCCGCTGGCAGCGGTAGTCTGCCCCGTAGTCATGGTACATCATGTCATGGCGTCAACAATGTTTGATTGTCAACTCGTAGTCGTAGATTCTTCATAAAATTACACCAAAACGAGCGTGCACAAAATCATTTTAATATACTTTCCACAATTAGACAATGGTAAATGACAAACGGGGGGATATTTTCGGCGAAAAACCCTGTGAGTTTCTATTCGAAAGATCATCACACTTCCTGATGCTCTGTGGGGCTAGGGCCAAGAAGCGGAGAGGGAGAACAGCATATTGCATTGGCACAATATGGTATGTATGGGGTTAATCATCATTGTGCTTTTATTTTGTAGTGAGGAATAAAAAAGGTTGCTCCAGCATCAGAGGATCAGAACAATGGGGAAGGTATGGCTGGAGATACAGTTGACTCGTTTGTATGTCTGCATTGCCATTATTATTAGGGCCAAAAATCGAAGCAAGGGAGACAAGATCTGTATAATTTTGGGATCTCATTGTCGACGTTATGAACACGTGAAACAAAAAAATGTTTTACTGTCTAACTAGTTTAGTCTAAGTCAAAAACGAACGTTACTCTTTTCTACGTAACTTACCACCAATAATGTTCAGTGATGGATCGATTCGAAGTATAGTGAAGTAAGTTAAGAAAGGATTTGTCACTGAAACAAGGTCCTCCAAGCTAAAACAACTGCAACCTGCAGGAAAGCTTGAATAACAGAATAAAACAAAAACTGGCCAAGGTTAACACGAAGTGGTTATTGCGCCCTCTCTACACACCTAAACAATTATTTATTTTTCCCCCTGCGCTTAAATTCCCCCGGGCCCTTTTTCTACTTTTCTGGTCATGTTTTGTTAAATAGCGCCATCATGTGTCCGCACTGCCTAATGTAAACATGAACTACATGTTGTGTACATGTCACACTACAGCGAACACATCCGCACACAGCAGACGAGACAGGTTCAGGTTGTACACAATAACATGGCGACTGTCTGAGTAGGATGTGTAGCTGTTGTCATGTTTCTACACGGAACAACACACATTTTGGGAACAAGATATTTACACAAGCAACTGGTTTTCTAAAGCCTATGTCTGTGTAGGAACTTTATCCAGCCTTTCTGCCATGGGGAAGAACTCCAGTAAGCTGAGCACTACGGAAATAAAGGTTTTGCAAGAATGCACTTATTGTAAGAACTTTTGCTTTCTTTTGACTTATTTTTACTGCATGATGTACCCGTTGGGCCTTCTCATTGTCCATTGATGGAGGGAGAATTATATTTCTAAAGCCACTTGTCATGTGTTATGACTGAGTTTATTTGGAAAAATGTTCGCATCCGACCACCACTTTTTAAAGGATTTATTCAATGTTTTTAATGGATGTTGGACTTTATTTCCCTTTTTAATAATATTCCTCTGAGGAATTGATAGCTGAAACGCTAAATCATCATGTAAATGTTAACTTTAAAAAGGAAAATTCAAGCCCACATTTTATCGGGTGGACGGAACTCTCTCGCACTCATTCCCAAAGGAGTGTAGCAAGCAGCGTTGTCAAGCCTACCATAGACCCGAAAATGGGTTTGTTTTTTCATGATTTTGACCTGTTGTAAATTACTAAACACAAGTTCAAAGTGCCTGTGCCGCTCTGTATACATTCTGTCAAACCTTCTGGACAGGTAAGGATATAATTTGACCTAAATTAATTAAGGGAGATAAATAAAGTGGTGGCCGGATGCAGAATTTTACTAGCCGGTTATTTTACATAGCAGCGATGGTAAAAATTCCAAAATGCTGTTTTACCCTTCGGCAATTTCAGACTTTATTTCCCTCTACAAAATCCTTGCGAGCCACAAATTAGAGAAAGAAAAGGTAATAATACTACAGTGTATCTATCAATTGTCTTTGAAATGTAGGAGTAAAATTTTAACAATAAAAAACAGGTCTTATTTTTGGGGGATGAAAGCAATTTGAAAAAATACACCATGACTCGATCGTGGAATGTTGTGTGTAAAGGGTAGTAATGTGGACCACTCGGCTACAAAGCAGTGTGGGAAATTTCCATAATTTAATACCTTATATAATTTTGGCTAGTTGTTTTTTGGTCAAAGACGGCGCTTTACAATTTACTGGTTAAATATCGTTTCGTATAATGTTACCATAACCGGTGAAATATCCACTGCCTTTACCAATAATAAGAAGTAATTGCAGATATCATGCAACTTGTTCCCCTCAGAAAGGCAGGCTAATAAATATTTTAATTAGATTATTGTGCAGGTTCAATTTAAAATGCCGTACCAATCAAGCGTGACACTTAATGCAATGGCCATAACTGTGGCTTCCAGAGTTGCGGGGTATTTGCATATTGAGAGATTAATCAACTTTAGAAGGGTAGGGGAGAGTTAAAATTTTTGTACACAGCACTCCTTGTGGTGCTGGTAGTTGTGATAATCATAACCCTCAATCCTCCCGACATTTGTAGACGGAGCAAAGGTTTTAAATTTTGTAACTTTAATAAAAAGGGAAACAAAATCACCATTATGTAATGAATCGGGTATATTTAAAAGGGACTCTAACCTACACTCTACTTATTAGAAGCACCAGAGCTTGAGTCCAGTGCTCTTGACCGCTGGCCAGCAACACGTCATAGAAGGGGAGAAAGTAAAGCAATGGAAAAACAACTGACAAATTATGCGGGTCAGGGACAACATAAGGCAATGAATTACTGTTGCTCGGAAGCATGCTGTCCCACATTCCTTATTCTGTGTGATTAAAAGTATATCATTTAATGACAGAAATGCATCTATAATGCTGAATTTTGTTAATATGATGCCCCCACACCAAAATCAGTCAATTCTGGGAAGTAGTGAAAAAAGACAACTGAAACATCAGCCTTGATATCAATGTGATGTGATGTTGATGGGCCTAATTTATTTGGGTGTTATTTGAAAGCTCTTAAACTCATCTATCTGATGAGAAAATAAGTTTGGGTAGGAAGTGCCTGGCTTTGGCATGGAGCAGCGCAAATGTTCTGAGAATATTAAGAGTTTTGAAGGAAATTTAATTCTTGTAATGGAACCAATGAGCAAAGTGTTTTGCCATTTTCAATTGCCAATCAATATGTTTCATTTCAGCAAATATTTAGGACAATAATTTCCTCATAATCTCAAAGTGTCTTTTTGAGCAGTTGTTGGGACATTGATTTTCCTAAAAACTTTGGGAATACACAATCTCAATCTTCCAGCAACAACTCAAGTCAAAATACACAAATTTGATTCTTGCATTCCCAATTATATGGAAACCGTTTTGTCTTAATAATAATAATAATTGTGTGCATTTATAATGTGCCATGTCTGTCAGAAATGACACTCCTGGCGCCGAAATATCAAATTTGGTGGAGCTTGTTAAGAATGATTTGATGAGACCATGCTATACAAGGTGAGGTGTCGCATATTGCTGCCAGACCATCTAGAAACACTGGGGCAAACCCCTTCTCTTACGATAAGTGTAACTGGGTTCTTGCATGCATTACACCTGAACACATGGGACACAACCCTTACTCTGCTGATCAGAAACACCAGAGCTTGAGTCCGGTGCGCTTGACCGCTCGGCCACGACTCGCCAGTCTTGATTGGTGCCTTTAAATGTTCTACAGTAAAGTTCTACAGTTAAACTCTTTTAATATGCATAAAAGTATACGTAATCTCTGGACTCATTGCCTAAAAACACTTGGAGTATACAATGTCTATCTTCCAGCAGCAACTCATGTCAAATTTTTGATTGGCTAATTCTTCACACTTTGTAACATATTACATGTAGCTAATCCAACAGACGTAAACGAACCGGCTTTCAGTGTCAATGTGTATTTCAAAATGGTATTGTGCAGCATAAATTGCATGACCTGGGTTGAAGTTGTTGATGAAATACAGTTGATTTTCACCCCAACATGAATGAGAGTGACTCCAAATGTGAAAGTGATAGTGAAAGACTTTGTGGTTAGAATATTGGAAGATCTGACAATGAAGGCAGAGGATTAAAGTGGAATGATGAGATGTAAAGTTGATTATACTTTTACTTTTTAGACTTGCCAAATGGCTCTCAGAAGTGTTCATATCTAGATCTGATGGGACATGTTGAAATTTAGTGAAATTTCCCTTAAAATGGCTGGCCTGTGGATCTACCTAGACAGGTGCTAATGGCCCTTGAGGAAGAAACAAATCTCAGAGTTTGTAGGTCTGTTCATCGGGTCTTTAATTATTTACAATGTACCTGTACACGGTCCTGGCTTTAGTAAAGACCTGACTATTTGAGTTTGCAGTGTTGACTGCCACCCCACTACTCTGGGTCTGTACATCGGGTCTTTAATTATTTACAATGTACCTGTACACGGTCCTGGCTTTAGTAAAGACCTGACTATTTGAGTTTGCAGTGTTGACTGCCACCCCACTACTCTGGGTCTGTACATCAGGTCTTTAATTATTTACAATGTACCTGTACACGGTCCTGGCTTTAGTAAAGACCTGACTATTTGAGTTTGCAGTGTTGACTGCCACCCCACTACTCTGGGTCTGTACATCGGGTCTTTAATTATTTACAGTGTACCTGTACACAGTCCTGGCTTTAGTAAAGACCTACAGTGTAACTATTTGAGTTTGCAGTGTTGACTGCCACCCCCACTACTGTACTCTGTACATCAGGTCTTTAATTATTTACAATGTACAGGTGTACATGGTCATGGCTTTAATAAAGACCTTACTATTTGAGTTTGCAGTATGACTGCCACCCCACTACTGTACATGTAGGTACGTACACTGTACATCAGGTCTTTAATTATTTACAATGTACCTGTACATGGTACTGGCTTTACTAAAGACCTTACTACGTTTGCAGTATTGACTATTCTCCACCCATGACCTTTCAAATCAATGTCAGGTTTACACAAACAAGGTCTTGTTGTCTCATAAGTCATCTCAACCAGGAGTCGGCGGCGTAGAAGACTTTGTCTTCCGTCCTCCATGGTCTAAGTATGTGCACACATACATTGTGCACTGTAAATAAGGACGGTTGTTGAACATGCATCTATGTTATGTGAATCTTAGAGTCACGTCAATACAAGGCAATTTACAGGCAACACGTTCTAGGCGATCGCCAAAGAAGATTCAGGGATTTACATCTGAGTTTTTACATAATTTTCTTGGGGCTAGTGAGACACTGATTATTCCTGTGCTACTAAAGTGTTCCTTAAGATGCACTGCAGTTTGTTGCCTGTTTAAGTTGCTTTGTGTGACAAGGCCCTTATTGTTAAGTTTCTAAACTCGTTTTTTTACTTTTATTACACTTTCCACTTGCAAAACAATAATTAGTCAGTAAAAGTTACAATTACACAACATAAATTCAAAAAAATTACTGGCAAATAAAATTATTAAAATAGAGAGATTTAATTATAATTTCTTTTTTAAATTAAGAAACCAAGGCGAACAGGTGACCAGCACCTCTACAAGGCCGACGTACCACAAAGATTAGCAACTAATACCCTCCCCCTCAAGAAAAAGAGAGAACAGCTGCGCATTAACAGGGTCAACAACAATGCAACACCCAAGTACACACATCTCCTTAGAAACCAGAGACAGTTTTTTCTTTAAAAAAATTGTACATGTTGTACTATGTACAGTAATCTAAATGTAAACCTGTTCACCTGAAGACAGAGTAGGCCTACTTTTTGAAATATCAAGACCCACAATAAATATATCTCAGCCGCAGTTTTTCTTAGGCCGTATCCAGCTTAGCAACTATGGCTATGACTGTTGCTAGGGTTGTTGCTATGGATGTCCTATATCTTCAATGTTTGATGATGCGGGGATCCAGCCGTAGCCAGAGCTGTAGCCGCCAATTCGGACACAGACTTAGATTCACCCCATTTCCTAATTATTTTAAGAGATGAAGCAATAATGGTTAAGTGCCTTGCTTAAGGACACAAATGTCAAGACTTGGACTCAAACCTACACTCTGCTGATCAGAAACACCAGAGCTTGAGTCCTATGCTCTTAAAGGCCCTGTACATGTTTGGTAATTACTCAAAATATATATTAACATAAAAACTGACTTGGTAACGAGCAACGGAGAGCTGTTGATAGTATAAAACATCGTGAGAAACGACTCCCTCTGAAGTAACATAGTTTTCGAGAAAGAGGTAATTTCTCACTAAAATAATAAAAGACTTCTTGCAAGAAGCCTTTTATTCCTATCTGAAAGCACACAAATTTGTACAACAAGGGTTTTTTTCTTTCATCATTTTCTTGCAACTTCGATGACCAATTGAGCCCAAATTTTCACAGGCTTGTTATTTTATGCATATGTTGGGATACACCAAGTGAGAACACTGGTCTTTGACAATTACCAAACGTGTTCAGTGCCTTTAACCACTCAGCCACAACACGCCAAATACAAATGTCCACATATTATCGATGCAGTTGACAAAACCCTTCTTTGTGACTATAGTTAAACCTTGCTCCTACCAGTTTGAAAGAGCATTGATATCGCAATGCCATTTTTCTACCAAGTGCATAACACCGTCTCGCAATCAGTATGCAAATTAGGACACCGATGTTTACTGAAGCGCTGTTTTAGTGGTCTATTGTTAAATCCGTTTCTTCAGACAGTCGGCTAAATGAAAAATGAAAATTACAAGATGACGTTTTCCACTTGTTGCTTTTCAGTTTATAACTTTAATGAATCATTTCAGATCATCAGGTCTATTGTGTTTGACTGTTGCTGATTTCCCACCCCCCCCTTCTGGGTTAATTCAATGATTACCAAGCAAAACCCAAGAAATTTAATAGTGTTTGGTAGAAGTCATTACACCCAGTTATAAATCATGAAAGAATGGTAGACTACTCCAACTGGGCCCAATTTCATGGCACTGCTTACCAAATAATTCTGCGCTTACGCGCATTGTAAAGTATGTATTTCTATGGGACGCAGCTGGGTGTAAGCGCAGAATTCCGCGGTAAGCAGAGCCATGAAATTGGGCCCTGAGTGCATGTATTAAGCTTCTGTTCACCCAATGCCAGACTTGAAGCACAATGTATTAATTGTTGAAAAACTGATGTGGTATGATCAGTTGATGATGCATCATGCGAACAGAGCGTAGAGAATGCTGAGTGGGCCATTATCTTGTCTCGTCTTGAAGGATACTGCTCCGACACCCCCTTCTCAGGGGTCACATGGGCAGGGTCCGTTTTGCGCATGAAATTGATTTTTGGCTGTTCAGTTGGTCGACTCATGGAGGAAGAAAATGGTTTACTTTTGGGATTTTTCTTTCTTGATGGTGATGTTGAAGTTTGTATGACGGCAGATATATGAAACTTTCAGTATTTTTAGCTGTTCCGACATAAATTCAAAATATCTCAAAGTCAGAATGACTTTAAAGGTCTGGAGCGATTAATCAAAGTAAAACAACACGGAACAGCTTTGTGTTTGTTCACAAACACCTAATGTCTATTATTTAAATTGTGGCAATCACGTTGCCTTCACGTTATATTTCAGTATTATTCAAACGTAGTATTTGCATTGTGGCAGTCACGTCTGCACGTTGTATTTTGGCAAAATTAAAACAAAATATTTAAGCTGAGGTGATCACGTTGTCATCACGTTGTATTTTGGTTTTTGTAAAAAATGTAGTATTCAAGTTGTGACAGCTATGTTGTCTCAACGTTTTAACTACAACCTTTCTTAGTTTCTCAGATTTCTGAGGGCTGGTGTCCGTTCGCGAATGCTGCAGCCAGAGATGCTGTTAGTATCTGCTGTCACCTAGCTAAACGTGGATGGATTCAACGTTTTTTGTGAAAATACCGTGACGTTTTTTTTCTGTTTTCTCAGCAGGTAGACATTGTATTCATCTGAAACTTTCACATGTGACTTTTATTGTATCTTTCTGTATAATTTTGCCTATAAATAAACATTACATTGACAAAAACCAATCTATGACCCTGCCTTTAAAGATGAGTACAGTGTGGGTGGAAACATTTCTTATGGATGACAAATTTGGACAGACTCCAGGGCCTGGGGGTGGAAATCTTGTTGGGACAAGACCATCCTGTCTTCAGAAACAAGATCTAACAACAATTCTTTGTGACATTTTAAAACAGCCAGACCAGGGCAACATTAGCCACAGTTTCTATGGTCTATGTGTAATTCAGGGCCACATACATGTAGATTGAAGCAAAGACGTTTTTCATAGTGGAGCTAAATTATGCTAGAATTTGTTAAACTGTTCATCCCTCGCCAATGGAAAACACGTCATCCTCCCTGCACAAGGATTTTCCATTAATTAAAACACTTCAGTTCTGAACTAGAGAGGTGTAACAAACTCAAATAGCCACCTGCACCACTGGATCTGTTGGGAATTTTTTTAAACGGGGAAAAATAAAGGTTCATTAATTAAAGGCCACCTACTGTGTAAATTGATACGATAGCTATGTCTTAGGAGAGAGACAAGAGGGATGCTAGAGGCTTCATTCGGACATATTGATTAGCATGTTCCTCAATATGATAGGAAGTTATTTTTTTCACCAGTTACAAATTGCTTACTGTTCAGAAGTATACATACCATTGAACTCTGGTTAAAGGTATCGTACACGTGTGGTAATGACTCAAAACAAATATTAGCATAAAAAGTTACTTGGTACATGTAGCAAGCAACGGAGAGCTGTTGATACAATTTCACAAAGAGCTAAGATCGATCTTGGTAATGACTCAAAACAAATATTAGCATAAAAACTTACTTGGTAACAAGCAACGGAGAGCTGTTGATAGTATAAAACATTGTAGGAAACGACTCCCTCTGAAGTAACGTAGGTTTTGAGAAAGAGGTAATTTCTCACTAAAATAATAAAAACTTCTTGCAAGAAGTTTTTATTCCTATCTGAAAGCACACAAATTTGTACAACAAGGGTGTTTTTTCTTTCATCATTTTCTTGCAACTTTGATGACCAATTGAGCCCATTTTATGCATATGTTGGGATACACCAAGTGAGAACATTGGTCTTTGACAATTTCCAAACGTGTTCAGTGCCTTTAATATGTTTCTTATTTTGTGCACATTTGCATCGGGTTTATCTATGTTTCGATTGTGGCAGTCAGAATATTGTGGCAGTCAGAATATTGTGGCAGTCAGGATAAGCAGGGGTCTTCAAATTGGCATTTTCTCAACTTTGAAAAGTATTTGAGATGGGAATAGTTTTCTGGAGCATTGGTACTGGTATGAAGTTGATAATCATTTTGCTTTCAGATTGATTGAAATGAATAATTCTCTCCCAATATTAAATATCTTTGAATGAATAAACTCCTGTTTGACTAGGCCTATATCAAATGCATCTTTCCGATAGTTCAGATTTCAGAAGACACATGTTTAACCTTTTAGAGACCATTCATTTCTGTATAATTATCACAAAACTCCCAGACATTGCTAATATTTGTTCATTTCTTTAATCAAATTTTGTCAATAAAATTGTCAACAGAAATAACATGAAACAGAAAATTTAGTTTTGTGTTTAGAAATTGGGATACTATGTTAACGTACTACATTGGAAAATTTCATATCCGGACATGACCTTTACTTTGAACTCTTTATGTGAATGGAAGTAGGTCAAACCTTGCGGCCATTTCGGTACAAGCCGCTTGTGGCCGCTATGGTTTCTAAAGGGTTAATAGGGAAAACAAATCCAAGATTTTGTAGATCAGGTTGGTTCAGTGGTTTCTTCCCTGCCTTTCACCTCTGGACCTTGGTTGGAAATCCCACCTTGGACTAGCAGAGGGGTAAATTTGGATTGGGTTTTCTCAGTCCCTACCTGAGTTTTTCACAAGTGGGGCTTACCTCCAACATCTAAAACTGAACATTTCTTCATCGTCTTCTATAGTCATCTTGTAATGGCGCTTGCACTGTTGGATATGAAGTAAAATAAAGAATAACTTTTTCAGAAATTCAGTGTGAAGTATAGGTCTTGTATCAGCCATTGAACTGAGTGAAGTGCACAGCGGAACCAGTAAATGAATTGAGGAATAATTACAAAATGTGGACTTTAGACTAACGCTGTTTAAGTGAAGTCCAGTGAATGCACTTCATGTTTTTATGGCAACAGATAATCCAGACATTTCTTAAGTAGAGGTAATCAGTCAGCATTCAGCGCAGGACAATTGCACTATCCAGCGATCATTGTGTACTAGATCTGTGATACAGCACGTAGGAGCCATACCAGAACTAATGTGATTTGCGTCACACCCAGCGTGCTCCCCACCAGATCTTTGTGGGATGCTATTGGGTAATTATGCAAGGAGTTCAGGTACAACACCAAGATGGTAACAGGTTATAGACATTTACAAAGGCCAGTCACTTTCAAGTTCAGTTTAAAGAGTCACAACATTGTAAGAATGAAGATATTAATGTTCTTAACTCTTTCAGTGCCGAGCTTTTTGTGTGTGTTTTGAATCTAAAATGACCAGCTTTTTTAGCTTTTTTCGAAATACTGTATTAGAAATTAAGTAAGTCTTTCTCACCAAACAAAATGTATCTTGCTGATTTGTGTTGCCTTGGCACACCCCAAAGTCAGTAGTATTTCTTGAGAGATAATGCTCTCTTGTGATAACATGTATATTATGGGTCGTACATACGATTAATGACACTTTTTGAGTACATAAAAAAGATCGTACATGTACGATAATGGTGCTTTCGGAATACATAAAATAGATCGTACATGTAAGACCTTGGCACTGAAAGAGTTAAGAGGATTATGAGGGAAAACTTCCCTTGAAATATTTTTGCTTTAAATGTTATAGTATTGAGAAATGAGTAAAACAAGTATGTTGGGTCACATAAAGTGCGAATACTAATCTCTGACAATTACAAATGTTGTCTACATGTACATGCTCTTTAGGGGAGGTACAGTACATTAGGGAATAATTTCGTCCAGCAATTTTGCATTTAAACATATTTATTCTGACCATGTTTTGTGGACACTGAAAGCTAACTATTATTTGAGTAGCAACTGGTACTCCTTTTGTAGAATTTCGCTTTGCTATTCAAGGGAAATTATTTCCTATATGATGCAGGGCATTTTACACTGGACCGCAGGCCTGAGGTCAGTAGTTTAGTGGCGGGCCAGTAAACTCATGACTGGACAAGTCCAGCAGTCTTGTGTTTTTTACTTGAATATTAATGAATACTAATACCTCACTGTTTAATATCTTGAACAAAAACAACTTATTTGCAAATGTTGATTTTGAGTCTGATAAAGATTTCATTTCTATTGAGTATTATTAATGAAGTATAATTCCCGTGGAGACAAATTTTACTCTAAAAGTGCTTGTTCAAATAAATTGCGTCAGGAAGATTTTTTCTCATTTTGATTCTGGTCTTGTAAAAACAAATCTAGTTCAGTTAAAACTTTTTGAGCAACATGCCGTGTGGATTTTTCCTCCAAATTGGAGCCCTGTGATGTATGTGAGTATTGTCATGGTTACATTATTTACAGAGACTATTTTTAGCGTCTGGCCAGGCAGCTTAAGATAACATTTGATTCGAACGAAAAAGTCTCAAATATTAAATTATTTCAGGTGGTATATTTCTTGGAATGGTGAGAACCCTTTGCCAACTCTATATATTTGATTAAGTTAGAGATCAATCATCCATAAGTACATTTATGGCTAAAATTATCACATGTCCTAATAACAGAAGATTAAGGATTAGTTCGATTATCAAACTGTAAATTTAGTTCTTAATGCCCCTTGGCGTTCGTTTGGTTCAATTTGAACACCTTTAGGGACCATTCATTCCTGTAGACTTGCCACCATATTATGTACGCCCAGATGGCTAATATGCTTACTTATTTGTCACAATTTTTCCAATAAAAAAGTCCAGAAAATATTATATTTGTACCAGAAGTTTGGTATTATTTTAGAGTACATGTATTTATGTAGATACATGTCGTACATGTATGTCAACATGGGAAACATTTGAAAATGTCAATTCGGGACAAGACCTTTACTTTGACTTTTTGGAGTGGAGTTGAGTAAAAAGGAGGTCAAATCTTGCGGCTGTTTGCAGCCCTTATTGACATTTTGGCTCAAGCCAATAGCAGCCACTATTTTCTCTACAGAGTTAAGGATTCAAACTTAGGCCTTGTCCGAATTGGCGACTGCGGCTGCGGCTATGGCTGGATTGCCGTGTCATCATGTATTGAAGTATAGGACATCCTTAGCAACACCCTTAGCAACAGTCAAAGCCGTAGCCGTAGCTGGCAATTCAGATACGGCCTAACTATAGTCTTGTTTCTTTGAAAACATGAATGCAATTTTATTCAATTTTCACACTGCCCTCTTAAATTGATGGAACATCCTTCATTTTGATCCTGTGGTTTTAAAGCAAAAGCAAAAATATAGAACTAATCGTTGAAAGTGTGTTTGCAAGTGAATGCTAGAAAGACTTAAGAACCAGGGGCATAGCAAGGGCATTGGGAAGGTGTATGGGAGCCAGTTTGCCAACTTGCTGACAATCAGACCAATATTGTCCTTTGTTTCAAGAAAACCTAACAAGCCCAGCACTGAACACCGGTATTCAACAATGTCAATGCGACAAACTTAGTTCAGTGAGCTTTCAGATTGAAACTAATGTATTCTTTTTAATTCTGTACTTTTTTTTACTCTACTTTTGCAGTTGACAAGAAAGAATTACAGCAATGGTAAGCACCAATTTTAGTAGTCTGTTTATCAAGAAGCCATTTGCAAATTGGATTTAAATAAAGTCTGGTACTATGACTTTTTAAAACACAAGACAGTAACCACTTAAACTTGAATTCTTCGAGAGACAGTTGCTATGTCATATGATTCGGGGCAAGCTTTTGCGTACACTTTACGTAAGAGACGGCGAACACCCGTACACGATTCTGAATGAATGTATATGGCACAATGGTACCAGGCTTTGCCCATCTGGAGGTTGCTATACAAAAGCTTGCCCCGAACCATGTGACCTACATGTAGCAACACTGTCTTTAGTCTGGGGAATCCAATTTGAGTGTTCACTTGTGACCAATCAAGTCATTGTACCAGACATTATTCAAAATCTAACTCGCAAATGGTTTGTTGAATTATCTCTAACAATGTTTATATGTTACAAGTTTTTAGATTTGAAATGACTTTGGACTAAGTTCATAGAGTTTCGACACACACAAATGTTTCTAAGCTTAGAAAATTGTTGCTTACCAGAAACAGGTAACCAACCAAAATGCTATCTCAATCATGCCATTTATGACTGGTTCCCTCTAATCTCTGCTTAAGCAAAATTAATTTGTTAAAGGGAGGGTGTACCTTTGGTAATTACTCAAAAAATTATTGACCATAAAAACTTACTTGTTAAGAAGCACTGCAGCTGTTGATAATGTATAACATTTTGAGAAACAATGCCTTTCAAAGGATCATGGTTTTAGAGAGAGGGATTAAAAAACATTAGAATCTGAGAAACGTTTCTGCATAAAACGTTTCTTAGATTGTGTATTCCAATTTCGGATAACCGCTCCAATTTTTTGGCAATATCTCGAAAACGCTACCACCTTTTGAAATGAAGTTTTCACAGGTTAGTTTTATTGTATATAATCTACATTCATATAGGATTAAAACAACCGAACGGTTCCAAAAACCAAAGGTATACTTTGCCTTTAAAGGCCCTGTACACTATTGGTAAGATCGAAAAACACAAATGTTCACAGATTTACACATAACTTAGATGATTTAAAGTAAGCAATGGTAGAAAGGGTTCCTTAAAATATATCTGCCTAAAATGCTATCAGTTCTGAGAAATGAGTAAAACAATAGTTTTTATCACGCGCGATAATTTGAAAAAACAGAAAACACATAAGGTCTCTTTTCACTATTTTCTCGTGACCTCAATTGAGCTCAAACTTTCACAGGTTTGTTTGTTCATACATATGTTGAATCACACAAAATGGACACTGATTTTGAGCTGTTACCAAAAGTGTAAAATACCTTTAAGCATTATCTATACTGAAAAAGCATTTTGAAAATTGTATCAAAAATTTGATGTTGTGCAAGAGGTGGCTTCGCCCTTGAGTTGTGTTTTGATGATAATGTCATTGTGTGAAGTACCCTCACATTACATGGTAACCATCCAAAAGCATAGATACAGCAGCTAGCCTGTTGTCTTAACAATGCACGACCATTTCCTATCACTATGGTTTCTTTAAGGTCGTGTCGTTTATTTATTGAAAAAACAAGCAGCCCCAAACCGAAAGAACACGAAGAGAAAGAAAAAAGGAAATGAATAAATAAGTATTAAGTGTTAGATCAGGTGGAGGGGGTTGTGCACAGATCATTAATATTCATTTAGAATGATTAATTCTGGATGAAGAACTGTAATTTTTACAATAATGGACCACCCTGAGGCCATCAAAAAAGAAAACCTTGTTCAAGGGGCTCTCATTTGAAGTCAATTTTAGAGAAGGTAAATTTTGTATATATGGGCTCTATGCAATTTGAAATGGGTAAAATTGCTGTTAAGCCGGCCTCAGGTCGACCTACGATTTTCTTGCGCACGCATGATGTCCCAAATACTCACAGGTCGACTGCGATTGGTTCCCGACTGTCGGGATCACGTCGTACAAGTTGAAATTGTTCTACTCTTGCGACTGTTAGATTTTTCGAGCGGCGACTGTTTCCGTTTGTCGTAAAATCATCGCAGTTACGCTCAGGTCGTAAATAATCGCCGACTGAAAGTTCCCGATGGTCTTAGCTCCGGCGCAGTGTGATCCTGAAAAGTCAGTCGCCGACTGTTTTTTGTTGATGCAAGGTCGACCTGAGGCCGGCTTTAGACTACCTATGCGCCGTTGTGTCTGGATTTGAGCAGAATTTAGAAATAAGGTGTTTTGGGGGGTTGCTAGGGAGTGGCGGGAGGTTTTGGGTTGGTTTTTTTTGGGGGGGGGGGGGTTGAGTGATCAAAGTGCTGTGTTTCCTGTGTTTGGTTTTTCTTTCCACGTTTATTAGTTTTGTTCCCCTCCTGCATGCTCCACCCTCATTCACTCAATCCGTTTTGGTCCCTAGTTGTCTTTTTCGCTTGCTTTTATTATTTTTGTCTACTTATTTTGTTTCGGCCTACTTATTTACATCATGTATATGTTTACAATTGTTAACATTTATGTTTTTTGTTTGATTTACTTCTTCTTTTATCTTCACGCGCTTGTTTCTTTGTCATTTTTGTCTTGGTCAAATAAATAATTTTAATAATAATAAAAAGGCAAACTTTGCTGTTCCACCCAAAACATGTTCTGATATCGCCTTTTTAAAAACTGATAACCTGTAATGCAGGCCTGGTACTTTGCTCTTGTAAGGGCAAGGAAGTTCTTCCTCGATAGGGCACCAGGGCCCAATTTCATGGCTCTGCTTACCGCCGAATTCTGCGCTTGAGATTGCCATTCTTAAAGCGACAAATTTCTGTGCCTAGTAACGTGGACTACACACACGCACAAGCAGAAATTCCCTGCTAACCTTTGAAATACACTTGATGTAAGCGCAGAATTCCCTGTTTGCGTAAGCGCTGATTCTTTCCTAACAGTAAGCAGAGCCATAAAATTGGCCCTGTAAGCTCTAACACAGAAATGTAAATGTAAGACTGGGACATTTCAAGGGGCACCAAGGCAATGGCGAGGGGCATGGAGGCAATTACCTCTGTGCAGTGCAGTGCAGTGTATCTGGTCTGCTAATGTAACAACTGATTAGCTTGTGCATGTAGTTCCGAGTGTCTGTATGTGACGCCGACGATATAATTTTCAGCGTATGACTTTTATGGATTTTTTTCTTTCACAGGCACCGAGACTTCATGAAAGACTGCCCTAGTGGAGCCCTCAGAAAAGAAGTAAGTATGATGGTAAAGAAATCTATCAAGAAAATACTCAGAAAGTTTTGTACTGATGTCGTCGGAGAATGAAGCCAGAAAAGTAGCCTTTGGGAAACTTTGATGACCAAGTGATTAAAAGTCTACATGTTAAAGTGGTACAAATGTGGCATGGTGGTGGGTGGTGGAGAGATTTTCTTGTTATTGCAGGAGGTTTGACAAGTACTTTTATGCTATGTGTGCTGAAGGTCTTTCACCTGGTGACTGTTCTGTACGCACCTTCACTCGTAGCACTCGCTTTGCCACATCTTCTCACCACTTCACTTTGTATCTTTCCAAAGGCCAATACTGTGAAATATTTTGAATAGCTTCTCCCCTCCCCGTACTGCTGCACTTAACAACTACCTACCTGTGTCTTGTTTTCTACCATCTTGCAATCTATCACAGTTTAAGAGGAATATAAACAAATACCTTCCCTCTCTTTAAATTGACTTTTTTTTCCTTTTAGCCTTTACCTGAGTATTGCCCTAAAACCTTGTGTTGGGTGACTTTTCCTATTAAAAAAAATGTAAAAAAAACTGAGAAATATACAATTCTGTCATTTGAACAACGTATTCATGGGAAAATCCACAGTCATTCTAGTCAAATTGACCAAAGGGATCAGAAATTATATTTTAAAACTTATTTTCGTGAAAAAAAAAGAAATCCGTTTCCCACCCCCCCCCCCAAAAAAAATAAAATAAAATAAAAAGATCAAATTCATAACAAAATGAAGATAAAATCATATGTAACGCCCCGGAGTAAGTGAGTTCTTAAGAACTCACTCCGCGGCAGTGCAGTTATTAACGAGAAGTCCCCCCGATCCACAAAGCGAAAGTAGTAGTCCCGCCTGATTTCCTACCTCCTGCCTAGGTAGTAATTAATAAGCAGGACGGTTCTTTTCAGAACTGAGAAATAGACTAAAAAGCAAGACAAGTCCTCAAAGAACAAAATCTACCTAGCAAGTAGATATACACATGGTGTTACCGCAAACCAAATATATATATATTGATACCTCACCATGCAATGCCTCAAATCCCACATAAGAAGATATTTATACTTTTTAAGACAGTCTGTTCCATTTGATCATACCACTTTTCCTACAAACTGTGGTTGTACATTGTACACACTCCTAGACGTTCCCAATGGAAAGCCAACATTTCAGCAAAAAAACAAAAAAACACGTGATAATGAAATGTTATGCCATTTCTGGCATTTTAGTAGTCAGCGTTTATTCGTCATTTACATAATACTTAAGAAAACAAAAACAACACTCAATTACCGTCAAAGAGTTGAAGTTGAAAGACACATGCATTGAAGTTTGGTGGATGTACTTTGGAAAGTCAATTTCATGATTAAACATCATCAAGAGAAATTTGATGTTAAGGGTTTTCTAACTATTGTATACATTAATGACTCTGCATTTGTACAAGGTAAAGGTGGCTATTATTATAAGCAGGGGCCAATGTCATAGCACTGCTTAACAGTAAGCAAATTTTCATGCTAACTACATGTATAACTTTTGCTAAAGCGTAAGCTTATTTCACAGGCTGGCAAGAAAATTAGGCGAACAGCATGCGCGTTCACCATAGATTTGCATTGTTATGATGTCATTCATTTTCATACAGTAGACCTAAGCACCGGTAGGTTAGCATGCCTTTTCGTGTGCTTACGGTTAGCAGCGCTATGAAATGGAAACCCGTACAGTAAGCACAAAATGGGCCATTAAGCAGCTCTATGAAATTGGACCTTGGTTGACTGTGTACAAATTTATACCATTAATTTTGTAAGCTATCACAATTCCTTTTAAAACCGATGTCTTGCTTAAAGTTGCAGTTGACAGAAATGATGTATCAAATATATTTCCAGAACTGCAGGAGATCAAAAAATTAATGATTGATGCCGTCATGCTCATTACATATTTAACAGAATGCTCATTACATATTTATCAGAAGAATTGCTTCAATTCCATTTGATCAAATTAGTTTTAGTTGGAATTGTTTTATACATGTACATAAAAGTAGAATTCTTTATATTTATTAATGGGAATTGTTATCATCTTAAACTTCCAGACCCGTTTCCAGTCAAAGCCATGTGGTAATTGTAGTATACTTGCCCAGTACGTTTCACCTCTACTAATCAGTTGTTTTTTCTTCACAAAAGGAATTGTAAACTGTCTTTAGTTTTCACCTTGTTGAAGTTCAGTTGTTATGCTGAAAATGCTGTCTAGCTCGGAAAGCACTTTCACCGTCAGCAACACCTCCCTACCATAATGAATATCAGTAACACCATTGGATTATTAGTTTTTTAATGGCTTAAATCCGTCCAGCCGTGCCAAGTAGAATCTAGCCTCAAGTGGAGTGAAGCTCCTTTTCCCCGTAATTTGGCAATGGAGGTTAAAAAATAAGTGGAGAGTGGACGATGGTTTTAAGAGGAAGATTGGCCGGGACTTGCATCTTCCTCGGAGGAACTGAAGAGCCTCGCATCTTGATTATCGTCACTATAGCCCCCAGCACTTCTCAATCCCGGAAAGAAATAAAAGCTGCATTTGTCTAGAGATTTTGAGCAGTTTCCATGGCGACGGTGCAAACAGGAAGCGGCTTATGACAGCCTGTTTGGCTTTGGGCTCAAGTTGTCAGTGTTTTGGGCGAATTTGATCGGGTAAAGAGCGTCTTAAATGCCAAGCTTGATGGAAATAGTTCAAGTATCCCCGTTCATTTGATAAAGCACTTGCCTGCCACATGTATAGTAAAAGTGTACTGCCATTATACACGTCAATTTTTGATGAAGTACTCAATTCTATAGGTCAAAACAGTGCTTGAAAAAAAAGGAAGAAGGCATTCTTTTAGAGAGAGGGATAGGAACATTAAACTTGAAATTACTTCAAAATAAAACTTTCTCTGTTTTCATTTATTTCATTTCATTTATTAATTCTGGTTGTGAAGCCAAGGACTCTCAGAAAAGCGAACTTAATCACTGTACTAGCCAAGAACCTCATTGAGAGAAGACAAAGAAGGAAAATTCAGTTTTAGATGTGGGAGCAAAACCCCAGTGAAATACTCCAGGGAAAACCCACGCAGTCAGGTAGGGACTGAAAACCCAATCCACATAGTGCCCCCAGTAGGATTCAAACCGGGGTCCTAGAGGTGGAAGGCGAGGAAAGATACCACTACGCCAACCCGACCGCTACAGTGGGCTCTGGAGTATTAAAAATGATTGCGCGGTAGATTTGATTAGGGAGCTTGTCGTTTGACTGGTTTTGTCTCAAAATAACCCCAAATTGTTCAACTCAAGATTTTTGAATCAGAGCTGGTTGTTTTGGTGAATTTTAACTTTATGGGAAATTCGCAAACTCCTTACAACCCGAAAAAAAACCTCTGGTTTATGCATTTCAAATGGTTCAATTGTTATTTATTAACTACCTCAGCTAGCCTGGGAATTTAGCTAATTTCACCACTCAAGTATTTGGGCAACAAACAATAGCAACTAATCGCATTTAGTTGACAACATTTTTTTCTATCATAGAATAAGTTAAACATAATGCGTAATACACAGTCTCGATGTTACATTGCCTTTTTCAGGGCCCAATTTGATAGAGCTGCTTCTGCACACAAATTAACTATGCACAATAAAAGTATACTTAACAAATTAAGGTGACCAGCTGAAATACCATTCCACATGTACTATCTGCAAATTTTTGCTTAGCACAAAATTTGTAAGCAAAATTGTCTGCTTAAGCAGCTCTGTAAGCAATATTTATTGCTTTAAGCAGCACTATGAAATTGGGCCCAGGTAATTACCATCATGCCTATACATCTGGGACGGTTTTTATCAAAGTCTGCTGAGCATGTGGATGAGGGACTAGGCCTAATTTCATGGAGCTGCTTAAGCACAGAAATTAGCTAAGCACAACAAAATTATGCTTCCCAGAATAAGGTTACCGACCTAGCTACCATGTTACATGTACAATTTGTGACTGGTATCCTACTCATTTCTGCTTAGCAGAAAATTGTTAAGCAATATTTGGTGCTTTTAAGCAGCTCTATGAAATTGGACCCTGGTGTGTGGTGCTTCCTACAGTGGACACTAGTAATGTGCTCTGGTTGTGCTTTATGTACAAGTGCTGTTTGGATTGGTGCAAGTAAAAGCATTTGTCTCGGTGTTGGGCACCGTTGAGCTGCTCTACAGTGGGCTGCTTGATGGTTTTCTGAGGAAGGGCATCTCAGTCTCTCACATGACAGTGGAAGTGTCGTGGCCGAGCGGTTAAGAGCACCGAATTCAAACTCTGGTGTTTCTGATCAGCAGAGTGTGGGTTCGAGTCCCCAGTCGTGACACTTGTGTCCTTAAGCAAGACACTTAACCATTGCTTCGTCCTTCGGATGGGACGTAAAGCCGTTGGTCCCATGTGTTGTGTAACGCATGTAAAAGAACCCAGTGCACTTATCGAAAAGAGAAGGGGTTCGCCCCGGTGTTTCTGGTTGTGGCTGCTGAATGCGCCATAGCACCTTGTAAAAAACATTATAAGGTGCTACATAATTGGGTCTCATAATTCATAACTTCAATAACCCATCTTTCTGTTTAAAAAGTATATACTAAGCGCCTTGAGTACCTTGTTTGGTAGATACGTGCGCTATATAAGACTTCGGTATTATTATTATTAGTGTTCTTCTTATCATTTGCAAAATGTTTTTGTCACTGTCAGTAAGCCAGCTGCCGGCCCCTGGCCACCCACATTTGCACTATGTGTACATTGATATGGCTCGTCCCATAGCATTTTCCCATCAGCTTTCCTGAGTTTTCTCTTTTGTTTCGCTTATGTTGTAGCCCTGTACCTCGAGCGGCCCTTGGTCTTGCCGAATAAAAGCAATTGTTACAAAAAACTTGATGACAATCTTCCAGACATCATAAACAATCAGTGGTTTAGTTTCGGAATTGAACCCACAACCAAATAATTTCAGAACCAGCTTAAACAATTAACCTCAATTATTTCACACTGCAATTTTACCAAGTCTTTCGCTAAAGACACTTGGATCTTTGTACATATTAATCCAATGAAAATGCATTGTTGGTTAAATATAATTATCAATGTATAGCAGGCTTGATACATCGCCGAGGCAAGGGAGGCAATAGGTACTATGCCTTTAGACTTGATGCCCCTAGACTTGGTGCCCCCTTGAAATATTTACAAATCTAAATTGAGGGGCCTTTTACTGAGAAAAGAAAGACCTTGCCCTTTACAAGAACGAAGTATCAGGCTTTGCATGAGAACCCTAACTGTGTGATGCCAAGCTTGACTTAAACCACCAGTGTATCTAATTAATTCAAAACATTGCTGGTGACACATGTCATCAAAATAGAATCAATCAATTTATTGCCAACGCTTCTAAACAACTTCTTTGAATCTTTCCTTTCTGGAGCGGACGGAAACCCCCTGCTCATCCCAGCCTATAACCCCTATGGCAACAACATTCTCTCTCCTCTCCCTGAGCCAGCATCAATAAGTCAGATTGTTGATTAAGAGAGTCCCGAGTGGGAGGAATCAGAAAATGGGAAGGGACAAAGATAAAGCTTTATCTAGGAAATCAATACAAAAATATAAAGCGGGCTGAGAGATGGGGTAAGGGGTGCGTTCAAAACATTTAGATTCATCCTCAAGCTACCTCTGGCCTGTTTTCCTGATATTATTTACTCATGCGGTACCTGATTGTCAACTCAGTGTGAAAACAGTCTCTCCTTACCACCTCCCCTCCCTTCCCCCTCGACACAACCTGAGGGCATGCAAAAGCCAAACGCTACCAGCCCTGTTATTCTGTTTGACGAGGATTCATATCGCGCCAATGTTAATTTCATTGATTCCCCCTGCGATCGAATGGCCGCTTGTCTCCCAATGCCTTGACTGAAATAGTTCATGAGGACATAACAAGTCGCTTAACCCGCTGAAGCAGGTGGGCCCTTGAGGGGGGGGGGTGCCTGGTGTTTATCTGACATGGGTGAGACTAGATGTTAATAGGGTCAGGAAGAATGAGAGTAAGGTTGATTAGTGTCATCACTTGGGGCTGTCGTCTGGTATTGAAGGTTGGCTGCGATGGATTTTTGTCTGTCTCCATCTGGTACCTAGTCTCTGTAAATCGTTAATTGATGTGATGATTGCATCGGGGATAAAACAAAACAGATAGATTTTGTTTTAACCCGTACACGGATGTGTGATAAACAGTATACTCAGCGCTTTCCATATCCTGCAGTAAAGGAAAAAAATCCACATGCTACTTGGAAGGGATTCGAACCCACAACCCCAGGGATTCGAAACCACTAAACAAAGTGTACCCGGTGACAAGAAGACAGCAGGGGTTATAGCTACTGATTTAATTGATGTGATTATTCCATTGGGATAAAGAATGTGATTATGTTGATCTCTGGACATTTATAAAAGCTTGTCTTGCCAAATGTTGAAAGAATCAACCCGAAAATGCACTACTCAAGGAATCAACTTCTTTAACATGGACAGTATGCAGTTTCATTTTCTCTCTTTGATCGGTTATGAACTGAAGATAATTTTTTTCTCAATATTATGGCCCTGTCACTTCTTGGCGATTCAAAATTTTTCTAAAACGCTGGCATACACTGAACTATCGATGTTTTTTTTTTCAATTGTGGGCGTATACATAGCGTATTCATAACGAGTTGGACGTATACTCCAACTTTTGTGGCGTGTCGTGGCCGAGTGGTCTAGTTCACCGGATATTCTAACTTATGCATACTGCGCGACAGCGTATCGCCGACGATCACCTTTCGTAGCCTATAAAAAGGCTGCCGCTTGATGATTCAAATCATAACTGACATTATCTCGACGTATGTTGTCTTATGAGTAACTTACAAGTAACGTGTGTGAACGTGTGTCAACGATCGCATAACTTACCTACAACTTATGGCCCGCGTATGCAGGACGTATGAGCCATGCCGTACTACGAGGTATACCAGCGCGCTCTTAACTTATACAAAACTTACCCATAACTTATTCGACCTACGCCAGCGTATTCCCCAAATTTTTCTCGTCAAGGTGTGACAGGGCCATCAGCCTCTTGTCACCGGCAATGCTCAATGGTTAAAATCTGCTCTGGAATGGCAAAGGTTGTGGGTTCCAATCCCACCAGAGTAATATGCCTGACTTGGGGGAAAGCACTGAGCATACAGTGCTTAACGCACGTCAGTAGTGTTGGGTAAAACCTAATTATTATTCTTTATCCCCGATGAATTTATTCCATCTATTAAAGTGTAGTTTGATCAAAACATCTGGGATAAATAACACAATACGTGGTTGTCGTTGCTCTAATTAATAAATTATTCTCAAAGCCGTTTTTAATTGATGTGCCCACTTATTTCTTTTTATCTGACTTATAGGAATTCCAGACGATATACCAACAATTCTTCCCCAATGGGGACCCTTCCAAGTTTGCCAGTTTTGTCTTCAATGTATTTGATGCAGATAAGGTAAGAATAATATAATAAATATAAATAATTACAACATTTATAGAGCGCTTAATACGTAAGTTTCTAAGCGCTATAACCAGACTATTCAGAGTGACAAAACAGATGGGTTTTAAAGGAATGTTACAGAACTGGTAATTAAAATTTTCTTTAACATCACAGATTTACATAAAACTTACACGGTCTAATGATGATGATAGTAGAAAACATCCCTAGAAATATTTCTGTCTGAAATGCCATATTTGATGAGAAATAAATAAAACTAATTTCCGATTGGAGTTTATCGCTCATGAGCATTTTATTCATGCATTGTATAACACATGCAAATGTGTAATCGGTTTTTCACTATTTTTTCGTGACCCAGATGGCCGATCGATCTCAAACTTCTACAGGTTTGTCAGTTTATGTATATGGTGGATTATATAGAGTGCTTACACTGTTTTGTTAGCAAAAACCAATTCTGTAATGTTCCTTTAAGTAATGATTTAAAAGGGTTTCAAGTAATGATTTAAAAGTATCCAATGAAGGTGCCGCTTGAATGTGGGTAGGTAGCTTGTTCCAAAGTGTTGGAGCTATGACCGAAAAGGCACGATCGCCATAGCATGTCATGGTGCGGGGTCCCGGGGAAAGCTGGACATGAGCGGTGGAAGAAGAGCGAAGGCGTCGGGGGTAGCTGATGATAGTGAAGATGAACGAAGGGCTAAGAGATCTTGGAAATAAACTTGGGCCTAATTATGAAGAACTTTGTACACAAGAATAATCATTTTGAAACGGATACGTTGGTGAATTGGAAGCCAATGAAGAGAGCAAAGTGACATTTATTGTTGGTGCAAGAGCTGCTCAGATTAGAATAGTTATGAGCTCCTTTGCACCAAAAATGTTTGCAAAGAAAACAACAAGTACAGCACGTAGGTTAAGTGTCCTTCCGTCCACTTGGTCTGTGGCCCTCCAGTGCAGGGCACTAATGAATGGCCATGAGGAGTGGTCAGAAGGCACCCTGGGGATAATTACTGAAAAGGAGTCAATGATTCTTCAAAAGCAAAATCACGTTTGATTTTTCCCTTAAATAGGAGAAAAGGAAGATGGCGGCACCATGATAAAGGTCGGACCTTTGTCATGCTGTCTCTGTCACGTTCCCAAAGTGTGATAATGATAATAAATACCGATTTCCATCATACCAGAAGGGACCAGACTATTTCACCCCTCTATAGCCTCAGTTTGGTTGCATTAATTGTAATGGAAAAATATCTAAGATGGCTGCTCTGTGAGGTCTATGGGTTCAGCCCACTAAAATAAACTCCCATAGCGTACAGTGCAAAGTTCTAAATATTCAAGAATACTTTTTAAAATACTTGGAAGTCTAACAGAGAAAATTATTCATTGACTCCTAAACCTGTATCCTCTGCTCAATTTGACACGAGGTGTCCCAAGGCCTGTCTATTTATTCTCCCTCCAAATAAAAACACGCCTACACCTGTGTAAATTTCCAAACATACCACCATCAGTCTTGAAAAAATTTCTCTACACCTCTGGGCAAATAGGAACATTTTTGCAGGGCCTAGGTCATCCAAAATACCTTAAATTGGAAGTCAACAACCCTCAGGTCACAATTTGGCAAAATCTTTACACTTTACTCCTTTTATTTGCCTCTCAAATCTGTCTAGTATAGAATATTTGGAGTGCCTAGAAAATATTCATGTGGCTGTTGCTTTTTTTTCTCTCCCTATTTAGTGGGGTGCACCCCTATGACCCTTTTTGAAACCACATTTTGGCTCTGGTTTGGACACTTTCGGTAAACAATTTAAAACAAGCAGACGATGCACAAGCTGGCACCGAAACCTAAGCCGTCATTTCCAAAATGGCCACAATCGGCCAGGCTCTATCGTTTTGTTCACGGTGGTCTTGTCATTCCACGGTTGTCGACACTGTTGTTTCACGCTACAGTTAACATAAGACCCTAGTTTGACATGCTTCCTAGTTAGTATTTATCAGATAGTGATGTAGTCCTGGTGTGGCCCTAATAGAAAATATTGAGCGTATCGGAGAATCTATTGATTTCACCACAACCTTAAGGTTATCGCAGAGGTAGTCCAAACTGTCCACCAAGGTCAGATGCAATATTCTGACAGTATGAAGGATTCAACGTAATACATTTTTCATTCGGTTATTAATTTTATTTATTTGTTTGCAGGTATGAATTATGACATCATACTTCTTTTTCTGTTGAATGAAGTGAAGACACAATCTGTTGATGTTCAAACAAAATGAAAACATCATTAATTTCATTGTTGTGTTCAAATTTTGATGTGGACAATAATTTGTACAAAAGTAGGCAATTCATTCTTGTAAGTTTTATAAATTGTTAAGGATAACATCTTGCCAGATTATTGATCATTGTAGGTTTTGTTTTTTGTTTATTTTATTTATTTATTTGTGTGCGTGTGGTTTTTGTGGGTTTGGTATTTAAAACATCAAACAGTAAATTCACGTTCAAAGGGTCATCTTCCAATTTCTTCTGACGGTTTTCCTCCATGCATGGCATTCATGCTAATCCATACATCCTTAAAGGGAAGGTATACGTTTGGTAATCACTCTTAAAACTAATGGCAATAAAAACTAACATTGTTAGAAGTACAGCAGCTTTCGATATAAGTTTTTAACCCCCAAAAATTTGATTCTGAGTAACGTTACTGTCAGATATGTTTCTCAGATTGTGTATTCCATTTACAGATTATTCTTCCTGTGTGGACATAACCGCTCCAGATTTTCGGCAATATCTCAAAAACGCCACCACCTTTTGAAATGAAATTTTCACAGTTTAGTTTTATTGTATAATAAAATAAAAAATAAAAATACGTTTGCATATAGGATTAAAACAATCGAACGGTTCCAAAAAACCAAAGGTATACTTTCCCTTTAACTTTATGATAGTAAACACTGGAATTCATACATTTCAACCCCCCACCAAATCCACCCTACCCCTCATAAGTTACGCTCACAGATCAATGTGGAGGAGATCTTATAACGATTGCTTCTCCATCTTGATTGAATACCCCATTACCCCCCCCCCCAACATTCAAACTAGCCTTCTCAACTCTCATGTCTCCGCTTAAGGCCTATCTAACGATTTTGATATCTTGTAATGTGAGATTGGAAACCCTTTTGAATGGATTTGAATGCCATATAAGAGTCTCTATTATATGATTTTTTATTAATTTTATTGAGTGCACACAAATTTGACTTGTAAGACCATATTGTTTGCATTTGGCCTTCATATTGACTGAGACACTCAAAGCAACTGTATATATCATAGCGTTTAACTCAGTCCTACTCAGCAATTAAAGGTCATGCTATAAATGCCTTCTAAGGCATTTCTGAATTAATGGCTGTGTCTGGACAGCTGCCAATTCGGACATGACCTTGTACTCACAGGAGTAAATGCTGTTTGGAGGGGGGGGGGGCGGAGATGGGATGCCCAATGGGATGCCCCCTCCCACTTCAAATGTCCATCATTAAATAACCCATTGCATAGTAATACTATAGCCAGAGGTGTCTGGGTGTCTTTTGGACACCCTGTTTTGAATTTGGACACCCTGTTTTATCAGTCATTTACTTGTATTGTGAGTGAACAATTTGGACACCCAGTTTTTAAATTTCCAGCAAATTTGGACACCCCTTTTACCAAATCCTGGCTAAAACCTTGTCACAATGTACATACATGTGTGAAGACACATCGCCGATACTTCTAGTAATGTGAGTCACTACAGGGATATTAATTTTACCAAGATTGAGTCTTAAGATGCGTATCAATCTTAACTGCTCAGGAAACTGTGATTTCACAATGCAAATCACTCTGGTGATAGTGACAACTCATCTTAAAGCAAATATACAAAATTGGTAAATGTCAAAGACCAGTATCCACACTTGATGTAACCCAACATGTACATGTACATGAAATAACAAACCTGTGAAAGTTTAAGCTAAATCGGTCTTCGGAGTCATGAGAAAACAGTGAAAAACCCCATTATATATTTTCACTGTTTTTTAAACATCGGATTTTATCACCAGCGATAAAGACTAATTGTTTTACTCACTTCCTAAAAACTATAGCATTTTAAGCAAAACTATTTCAGGGGAAGTTTTCCACCATGACCATCTTTATATTGTGTAAGTTAAGTGCAAATCTGTGAACATTTATATTTCAAAATACCAATGTTGTACACACCCTTTTAAATGAAATCGATCCCACTAAGATTAATACTCCAAACTCCTTGAAATCGATATTTTAGATCTCGTATTAAAGGCACTGAACATGTTTGGAAATTGTCAAAGACGAGTGTTCTCATTTGGTGTATCCCAACATATGCATAAAATAACAAGCCTGTGAAAATTTGGGCTCAATTGGTCATCGAAGTTGCAAGAAAATGATGAAAGAAAAAACAATTGTTGTACAAATTTGTGTGCTTTCAGATAGGAATAAAAGGCTTCTTGCAAGAAGTTTTTTATTATTTTAGTGAGAAATTACCTCTTTCTCAAAAACTACGTTACTTCAGAGGGAGTCGTTTCTCACAATGTTTTATACTATCAACAGCTCTCTGTTGCTCATTACCAAGTCAGTTTTTATGCTAATTATATATTTTGAGTAATTACCAAACGTGTACAGTGCCTTTAAATGAAATCGATCCCACTAAGATTAATACTCCAAACTCCTTCAAACGATATTTTAGAGATCGCATTAAAAACAACATCTCTTGTTGTCATCCATCAATGCCTTTAGTAACTAACTCCCATCCAGCAAGCGTGCTGCGCTTGCTGGATGGGAGTTAGTTTGATTTTATATCCCTTTCAAATCAGTTCAGGTCAAGCCACAGATTCAGAATTTCAAAATCAACTCCACCCCATTTCTGAGACAGAGTTCAGCCACTGCTTATAAAAAAAGAAAATCCATTTTAGGTCATTTTTGATATGCCCTGTGCCAGTGCTTTAAGCCATTAAGGCATGCCTAGTGCATCACGCTGGCCCGTTTGCAATAGTTGCATCATTGTCATTGGTCGGAGATGCGCTAGAAAAATTAATGCTGGGCACAATGTTTAGAATAATGCCACCCAGTAATGTCACCACATGATTGTTGCTTGAATTCGCCTAGATACATCTGATACTCTTGACTATTTGCCTTGTTTTTCTTGTCAAAGTGCATTGTGCCTCATATATTTTTTATAAAATCAACTGGCTAAATTATTACTTGTTTGGAGATAATTGTGGGGATGAACTAATAAAAGCAAAATCAGCGTTTACCTGTGCATCCTGGAATGTCTATTTCTTAAAGACGATGGTCACTGACGAGTTAAATGCACACATATGAAACAGAACTCTGACATGACACGCTGTGTTTTACTTTAATAATAATAATAGTAGTTGGTTCTTATATAGCACACATACCCTAGTAGCTAGATCAAGGCACTTTACAACATTATTATCCCTGTACATTGGGCATACTTTTACTTAGACCATTCCTCTAACTTTCCTAACTCCCTGGGGAGCATACAACCCCAAGCTGCTTAACATAAGGGGTTAAATCCAACACAATACTGTCTCAGCCCTCTCAGGTTCCCATTTATACACCTGGGTTAAGAGAAGCAATTATGGTTAATCTCATGACCGGGAATCAAACCCGCACTCTGATGATTCATACATCAGAGCTTGAGTCCGATTAGACTGCTCGGCCATGACACACCACTTTCTCATGAAAAAAAACAACCATACATGTAAGAACTCACTCCGCGGCAGTGAAGTTCATAACGAGAAGACCACTCAATCCACCAGGGAAAGGACAATTTCCTACCTTTCGCCCAGGTAGTGGTTAATAAGCAGGACAGTTCTTTTCAGAACTAAGAAGTCTCCCTAATTCCCAAATCTACTCCGCGGCAGTAGAATAAATAGCAAGACAAGTTCTCAAAGAACAAAATCTACATAGCAAAACCGCAAACCGAATGCATGTCTTTGTGTAAATATGACATAATTTAGGATAAAAGTCGTTACACCTGATGCTAACCCGGTGAGACTGCTCTAAAGTATCAAGACACAGATCGCAGTTTTCAAAAAAAGATTAAGGCCCCAAAAATAACCATCCAAGACAGATTTGTTATTTGTGGTGGACATTCCTAAGGCAACTTAATTGCCTCTGACAACTCTCTGGAAACAAGGGACAAACATAAGAATGAAAGTACATGTGTATGACACCTTTTTAACGCCGAACATTCCATTGCTGCATGGGGGTGGAGCCAGTCCCAACGAGGGGCCTATTACGCTAGGGATGTATTTAATCACCCGTGCTCCGCTGTGCACAGCATTTCTCATTTTCTCGCACAATAGACGCAGCTATTGTTTTTGTATCGTTTTTCATTACGCCATTTTCAAGTGCATCTCAAACTGTCTGCATGTCTGTCATTCCAATGTTGTTTGGACTCGTACAAAAAAATTAGAAATTACCCTCTTGCTGCTGTTAGTGGATACAGTTGTTATTTCGTGTTGGCAGAGAAAAGGCAAAATATGAGTCTGGTGATGCTATCGAACGACGTCTTCAAGGCATATTCCGTACTGGAATGGAATCAATACACTCTGTACTCGTATTGATATTCTTAGTGTATGTGTTTAGATGCCATATGGTCCGTCCAGTGCTGCTTCCCAGCTTTTGACAGCAGTGGCACGTTAATTAAATTAGCCCTCGATACAAAAAACCCTGTGGCTTGATTTTTTTGCAAAACTGTTTGCCACTCTTGATTGGGAAACAAATTGAAATTTGGGCGAAAATAAATCGGGAATTGTTTGAAATACAGTTTTCTATGTACACATACTCGAATTGATATGTGTATGTTTGAATAAACTATTATTATGGCAGACATCAGGTGTAACTGTTCTGTTTTATACCCTGAAAGCTTTTGCCTTTCAATTTTTTTCGTCTGATTATTTTAACCTTTAGACATAACATGAGTAAGTAAGACAGCAAGTCATTATTTTAAAATTGGAAACTTGGGGTGTGAGGTTGGGTCACTTGTAGTACAGTATATCAATTTTTGTTCGTAAGTGGCTTTTGTGATGTGTTACCTTTTTATTGTTGTTAGCCTTGTTGCGGCTGTGAGGTCCATTCAAGGCCAAGTAACAAAAGTTTCTCATCCCTGCCCGCCTCCTTTTTGGCCGCCGCCTCCTTTTTTAACTATTTACTATTCAGAAAAAAAGCAAAAAATTAAATTAAAATAAAAATCGGAAAAAACCCCAGAAGTTAATGTCATAATCACTTCCGAGGGTATAATATTTTCATGAACTTCTGAATGCATAGAAAGACTTTTTCAGGGGACGTCAAATTTGATGCTGAATCTCACAGTTGTAGTGTACACTTTGGTTTGTTAGTTTCTGCCTAAACTACGCTTGTTTGTGTCAGGCATTTTCAGGTTTACAGCCCGTGACCAACCTTGGTAATTGTCAATTTCACAAAGAGCTAATACTGATCTTAACTGCGAATCAATCATAATTGCTAAGCAAAATGTGATGTGACCAACCTTGGTAATTGTCAATTTCACAAAGAGCTAAGATCGATCTTAAAGGTATCGTACACGTTTGGTAATGACTCAAAACAAATATTAGCATAAAAACTTACTTGGTAACAAGCAACGGAGAGCTGTTGATAGTATAAAACATTGTAGGAAAGGACTCCCTCTGAAGTAACGTAGTTTTTGAGAAAGAGGTAATTTCTCACTAAAATAATAAAAACTTCTTGCAAGAAGTTTTTATTCCTATCTGAAAGCACACAAATTTGTACAACAAGGGTGTTTTTTCTTTCATTATTTTCTTGCAACTTCGATGACCAATGGAGCCCAAATTTTCACAGGCTTGTTATTTTATGCATATGTTGGGATACACCAAGTGAGAACACTGGTCTTTGACAATTTCCAAATGTGTTCAGTGCCTTTAACTGCGAATCAATCATAATTGCTAAGCAAAGTGTGATGTCTCAATACAAATCACAATGGTAATACTGACAACTCGTCTTAAGATGAATCTGAATGCTTTGTGAAATCGAGCCCAGTATCTGCACTTTGTGTGACCCAACATAAACATGAAATAATAAGCCTCCGAAAGTTTAAGCTCAATCAGTCATCAGAGTCAATCAAAAAAAATAGATGTATATTTTCACTGTTTTCAAACATCAGATTTCGGACTTCAAGATCAAAACTAAATGTTTTACTCAATTCTAAAAAATTATAGCATTTTAGGCAAAAATATTTCAAAAGGAAGTTTTCCACCATGACCATCTTTGTACCATAACAGTAACATATTATGTGAACATTATTATCTGTGAACGTTAATATTTTCAATCTTACCAGTGTTGTTCAAACCTTTAATGGAGAGGGAAGATTATTTCCACAAATGATTTTAAAAACAAGTGTTTTTAAGATTACATGATGGGAAAACTTCTCTTCAAAAATAATGTAATGAAACATTACATATTGACCCGATTCAGGCAGTTATGTCAAGAGAAGAGCTAGTGAAAACTGTAGGTCCTGTGCATTGTGTAATGCACATAAAACACCCAGGACACTTAAAGGCACTGAACACATTTGGTAATTGTCAAATACCGGTGTTCTTACTTGGTGTATCCCAACATACGCATAAAATAACAAGCCTGTGAAAATTTGGGCTCAATTGGTCATCGAAGTTGCAAGAAAATAATGAAAGAAAAAACACCCTTGTTGTACAAATTTGTGTGCTTTCAGATAGGAATAAAAGGCTTCAGGCCTGAAGTCTTTCCAAGTAAGTTTTTATTCTAATATTTGTTTTGAGTCATTACCAAACGTGTACAATACCTACAGTCTGAGTATGTTTGGAATACAGTTTATTTGATGACAACCTATTAGAGTCACGTGTCTTGCACAAGGACACAAGTGCCATGAGCTTAACTCAAACCCACACTCTGTTGACTCCGCCACCAGTGCCCAAATTCATAGAGCTGTTAAAGCAAAAAAGGTAGCTAAGCACAACAGATTTATGCTTACCAGAATAAGCTTATCAGCCAAAATACTATTTCACATGTACCATCTGTGACTGGTATCCTGCTCATTTTTGCAGGAGGTTAGAAGTCTAACGTGAGGTTAGAGACATTAATTTGTTTCCCCACATTTTTCATAAGGACTCTAACTATTGGAAAATGAGTGCATCACAAAACTGAATTAGCCCTTGAAGACCCTCTTTATAAAGATTTGATTTTATCAAAAAATATAGTCTTTGTTTGAGTTGTTTTCTCCTTTTTAATTTGCGTGAGACAATCTTAGCAACAGACATAGCCGTAATAAATTATCTTTCTTTGGAATTGGGCTGTATTAAGAGCTGATATTGTTCAACATCAAGGTGTGTCTTTTGGACAAGACGTCAAACAGTAGTTCCTGTGCATTGTGTAATGCATACAAAATACCCAGGGCACTTAGTGTGAAAGAGAAGGGGGCTTGTCTCGGTGTTTCCGGATCGACTGCATAATGCGCCCTCTCTGAGCGTGTTTTGAGTATAGTTTATGTGATGCGAATTTGAACATACTCAAATGGCATTGGCGCAATATAAATTTATTTTATTTCATTATTCACCTGACGTCTTTACCAACAATACATTTTTGGAGTCATATTTCCTGTGTGTTAAGGAGAAGTGTGCATTTTAGGCGATGCAAGCAGTTACACGTGCACCGTATCTTTACATGCAATATGACTTTCAAATTAACAGCCCATTGGCAAAGTGGTAACCCTGTGTGACAGCAGTGCATGGGGTCTGTCTTGAAGTACTTCTTCTTCAGGCATTTCAAAACACTCTTGATTTTTCTACAGGTAATAGACCTTTCTATTGCAACGTCACAGCCTGAGTTTTTGCCAACCGAGGTTAAAAATCTATGGAAAGCCATCAATGCAAAACAAAAACAGATAGCCATAGTTTGTAACAATGTTGCACAAATATTCAAAAATAGTGTTGAATTTGTTGGCAACAAAGCAACCAATCATAAGTTGTATTTTATTTAATTGAGAGTTCGCAGAAAATGTTGTATTTGGTTAAAACATTTATTAACACAATTGAATGTTTTGCTAACTTTCGCCAGCCATGCCAACCAGCGCCGTTTGTTTATCAACAATGGAAAGGTCTACAGCCATTTAAATGATATTTAGTTTTTACTGCTATACCCTCAAAAGCAACACATGATGAATACATAAACTTAGTTGAAATAAAAGTTACACAGCATCGAAAATAAGGTAAAGTTTCAAGGGGGAGGGTCAAAAAGGGGGGGCATCATTTTTTTCTGTGGCCAATTAGAACTGTAGTTTGCGTTTACAAAATCTTAATCTAAGTAATGACTGATGTTCTCTTTCAGCACTCTCGTTATGCCATTCACTATTCTTAAGAAGATAATCAAATGCGAAGTTAAAAGCAAATACTTTGTCTGCGTGTAAACAAAACAAAAAAAAGTTTTAAACTTTGAATAAAAGCTTATAAAATGTAACATGTTACTCTGGTCATTGTTAATCTCAAAACTCTAGATGCCAAGGGGGGGGGGGGCACAGACGTCAATTGGGGGAAACATGTGCGCCCCCCCCCCCCAACCAACCAACCAATAGTTATGCCACAGAACAATAGTTATGCCACAGAACAGACATAAATTTGTAACACTTCATATTTTGACTGAGGCCGTTCAGGTATTTCCAAATTAGAAAATCTATGAACTAAGTCCCACTTAGTCTTAACAGCATCACCATTATCACATGAAATAATGCTCAATTTGTTCCCTAATATTACATGCAGGAGCGGAACACTGTTTGCACTCAATAAAAATGCAATTACAAAGGCAGCGTGGTGCAATTTATTAAGCCATAATCAAATTTTATCCACTTCAGTACCCGCCAATCAATCATTCGGATTTGGCTTTGGCATCTGAAGTGTGATTTCATAATTGCTTTTTTTCAGGGTTTTATTATTAATTTTTTTTTTTACTTTGAGACGCTTGTCTGGATTGTTGATATAGTGGAAATATTATCAATATAGAGCTAAGAAATTAATCATTAATTGCAATATAAAACAAGCATTTACATTAATAGTTTTTGTTCATGTGTATTTTGCATTTGATTTTACTTTGCAGCCTTTCGTCCCTTGTGGGTTTTTTTGCTGTGGCGAATAAACCAGCTGAACATTCTTCAAGATACATTTATGTAACTCACACATCATTGTCCTTAATTTTGCCATGTATTTACTGCCGCAACGTTGGACCGTCGTAACCGTCATATATGGAAATCAATATAGGACTGGTATATATTTTTTTTTTGGGGGGGGGGACTTAATTCTCAGCATTAGCGTTGTTCCCAAAACAATCATTCCAGCTTGTTCGTCCAAACTAGGAAAGGTCATGTCCGGCGCACATGATTGGTGTCTCCACGGAGTTGTCCACGTTTTTTATGAGTTTTTAAAAAGGTTTTCAGAGTGTGGGTTGGCAAGGTTCCGTGTCTATTTTGTGTTTGTTGTTTAAAATTTTTAAATAACAAGGATCAGATTTCACCTCATGAAAATATTCTGCGACAATGCACTCGTATTCATTCAATATTTGTATGCCATGTAACGCTCTAACCAAAACCAGGCACTTCTTGCCGAAACTCAAAACTAGGTTTATTTGCTCATCAAATAGATGAGAATAAGAGCTTTCAAATAACACTTAATTCATAACACTGATATCAAGGGGGTTGTTTCAGTTGTCCTCGCCCCTCATGCCATTTTACTATTCCTGAGAAGCAACTGATTTTGGTGTGTGGGCATCACATAGAACACCTAACACCTGTTACGAAGCTTTCACAAGTTTTTCTGGACACAGTTCTTGTAGAGGAGTTTAAAGGAATATCCAAAATTCAATATTGTATGGGCCTTTTCACAGAAACCCGTGAAAGTAGCACCTTTGTGTGTTAACAAGGAAATGGTTGTGACAGTTGCAACCTCCTACCAACCAAAAGGACTTGTACACATACAATAAATGAACCGTATCACACGGTCAGATGGGATAAATGTATAAATATACACCTGACAAAGGCAGGATCACAGGATGTGCCTTCAATGCACAGTGGTTGATGTGCTTGTAGGGTATTTTGGACCCTGGGAGTTCAACAACATTAAAGAGGGGCTCCAAGGTCTAATTCAGTTTTGTGATCCACTAATTTTCCACTAGATAGAGTCCTTATGAAAATGGGGGACAAAATTTGATGTTTCTAATGTCACGTTAAAACGGTGTAAAATGCCACTGTGTTTTGATACTGCCTTCAAGTGCAATTTTTGTCAAAATCCAAAAATTTTCAATGACGTCACATTTCAAATATACTTTCTGTACATTTTTGTACGGAGAATGTTTAGTTCATTCGTGAATTTTGATAATATTCAAACAAAACAGCATTGAATTTGACCTTTTGACTAGCACAACAAAATTCCTCTTTGCATTGTCTAGACCTATTTGTGTTTTTATGTTCAATGACGTCACGTTTCAAATTTTGCTATGAAAGAGTATTAGATAAAATGACATTTTACACCGTTTTAACGTGAGGTTAAAGACTTGAAATTTTTACCGGACTTTCATGAAGATTTTATCTCTTGAAAAATGTGTGCATCACAAAACCGAATTTGACGTTGAAGCCCCTCTTTAACAGAAGTAAAGTAGCAACCAGGGGAAATGGGACAGAAATAAGTAGCCAGGATTGTACACCGACTTTATGTCCCATAATACATCTTTGCACTGGACTTTATGCATTAATAAAGAGGTAAAGTGATGTTGAAACAGTGGAAAACACATAGCTGCTGTATAATAACATGGTGCACAGGTTGCTCCATCCAGCAACCTTCTTTTGACCCCTATCAGAAATTACCCTGCTCAAATAACGTCAGTGCATAAGGTCTAAAGAAAATATTTGAAGGGTTTGGTTTTCTGGACTCGATTACACTAATGCCCACTATCCATTTTGTAAAGTATAACATTGAAATTCAGGGGGTTTCATCTTGTAGACTTAGAGAAGATCACGACCCACTGATGTTGGGAGGGTAGTCTGTGCATCCGTTGGAAACCCTGTTTTCAGATTGGACTCCCAGCTGTCATTTACTGTACATATTATACAAGCTTTACAACAGATTTGGGCAATCAGGACATACTGTTAGTCAGAGGAGTGTCTGGGCCAGTGGCATAACTAAGGGGGGCACATGCCCCCCAATTGATATCCGTGCCCCCCCCCCCCATTGATGTCTGTGCCCCTCCAATTTGAAATGTCGACTTTTGGGATTGGAAATTTCCAGAGTAAAATGTTACATTTTATATGCTTTAATCATAATGTGATAATTTCAATGTATTTAAAACAACAATTTTTCCATTTACAAGCAGACAATGTATTTGTTTTTACACTAACGCCAGAGTATGTTATAAATAAACAGAAAATTACATACAAAAAGGCGCTGAAAAGGGGCTTGTTTAAAGAAAAAGGCAAACAGAAACTTGACCAGGAGTGCCCCCCTCGAAAAAAAGGGTGCACCCCTTGTGCCTCATTGTTACATTTTATATGCTTTAATCATAATGTGATAATTTCAATGTATTTAAAACAACAATTTTTCCATTTACAAGCAGACAATGTATTTGTTTTTACACTAACGCCAGAGTATGTTATAAATAAACAGAAAATTACATACAAAAAGGCGCTGAAAAGGGGCTTGTTTAAAGAAAAAGGCAAACGGAAACTTGACCAGGAGTGCCCCCCTCGAAAAAAATGGTGCACCCCTTGTGCCTCCCTAAAATGTTACCCTAGTTACTGCGCTGGTCTGGACTTCTTTTGGACTCCTTGCTTAAGCTTTCATTGATATGTCAAATTATTGGAAGTGAACAACTTGGATGCCCTGTTCTTCAATTATCATCGAATTTGGATGCCTTATTTGAAGATCTTGACTGTCACCTTGCCCACCATCCATTTTCCTCGACCTCAAGTGTAACTAATGCCCATTTTCAGAGTCCTTCTTCCTCAAAATTTAGAGGCACTAATGCCCCATGCCCAATTTCCTAAAGTGTAACACCCAGGTTGTTCAGGAGGCTTTATCCTCTAGACTTTGGAACAGACTATGCCCACAGACCATGCCCACACACCCATTTTCATAAAGTGAACCCCTATTTTCAGAGTGCTCTTTCTTAAAATTTGCCCTCTACCCAATTTTCTAAAGTGTAACACCCAGGTTGTTCGGGAGGCTTTATCCTCTAGACTTGGAACAGACTATGCCCACAGACCATGCCCACACACCCATTTTCATAAAGTGAACCCCTATTTTCAGAGTGCTCTTTCTTAAAATTTAGAGGCACTAATGCCCTCTACCCAATTTTCTAAAGTGTAACACCCAGGTTGTTCAGGAGGCTTTATCCTCTAGACTTGGAACAGACCATGCGCACACACCCATTTTCATGAAGTGAACACCTATTTTCAGAGTGCTTCATGCTCTACATTTAGAGGCACTAATGCCCACTGCCCTTTTTCTCAAGTGTAGCACCCAGGTTCAATGGGGCTTTTAAAGGCCAGAAATCCATGTGTCCATCATGTGTTGTGCATAATGCATAGTGCGCAATGTGTAAAAACGAAAGTACACGCCAAGCAATGCACATAATTCCATGTCTCCATGTTGCGTAATGCGTTATCCATGAAAACTATGTGCATTGTTTGGCCGAGTGCTCCCATTTTAAAGGATTGCGCACTATGCATTACGCACAATGCACGGCAGACACACGGATTTCCAACCTTCGCCTTTATACTAAGAGGAAACTAATGCCCACGCACCCATTTTTACGAAGTCAAGTTCATCACTAGAACTGGTTACCTGTAATTGCCTCGCTTGACTTGTTCCTTATACCTCTAGATTGAGATGAGACCTAGGCCCACTACTGACATTGCTGGATTTGATTCTTTACTATTCTCACATTCGTTAAATCATGTTTAAAGGTAGGGTCATAGATTGGGTTTTTTGTAATAAAGAAGATGTTTCATTGGTGATTTGAGTTCAACAATTACACAAGGTTTTGAATATTGAAATGTTTGTATCTTTCAGGCAAGTTCATGTATAAAGGGTCTGAAAGGATGTTATAAACAAAATCCTTTAAGACCAGAAGCAAGAGTTGCCTCTTTCACTGAAACTTTTCACCTCCTATAAAGCATCCGTTATTAGGCCTGATCGAAATGATCAGAAAATACCCAACTCTGCGAAATGAATTGAAGACGTAATTGAATTGTCCCAGCGAGGTGGAGGGAGATGATCAAATTAAGATTGACTCATCAGTCGTTTAACGCTATTCCCTAGGCTTTCAGTGCGGGAAGACTAGCTTTTTAAAATGCATTACACAGCTTAATTTGAGGCCACTCAACTCCTTCTCTGTGATTACTCCGACTTGAAAGAGATAAATGCTTGGCACATCTCAAAATGCTGACTTTGTTACTTGGAGATGATGCTGTTTAGAGTACCTTAATCCAACAAAAAAAGTATCGCGCTATCAACTGAGAAATTCCACAGTTACTCACATCAATCTATCAATGACATTTATTATTTTGGGTCATGAAGTGTTAACCTGCTTGATTCATGACAGTTATATTACCACATTAACAAATTTAACATTAGGGCTCGAATTTTACACTGGACTGCAGGCCCGAGGCCAGTGGTTTTAGTGTCGGGCCAGTAAACTTATGACCGGACAAGTCCGGTGGTCTTGTATTTTTCAATTGAATAACAATACCTCACTGTGTAATATCTTGAACAGATCATGTTCAAATGTTGACTTTGAGTCAGACAAATACCTTTCAATTCTATTGAGTAATGAAGTTTACACACCCACAAAGACAGATGAGATAAATCTTCTGTTACAGGTGTCTTAGGTGCGTTTAAATGCATGTTGTCAGGACTCAGGAAGTTTTGTTTTTCATATTGATTCTGGTCTTGTACAAACATTTCTGGTCCAGTAAACATTTTTAACGACAAGCCCTGCGGTCTTGTGGATTTTTCTTCTAAAATTGGGCCCTGAACATTAACGTTGTGTGAGTACAACAACTTTGTACCTCTTATAATGGAATTTACGAAACTCATGGGTTTTAAAGTGTCTGGCTAAAAACACCCCGGATGTACACAACTTCGTATCTCTTAAAATGGCATTTACGATTCTCATGGGTTTGAAAGTGTCTGGCTAAAAACACCCCGGATGTACACACAAACCAGTAGGCGCCGAGATGCAAGGTTTTTGCTTGAGCGTTTCTCATGCGAGGTTCGACGTTGTTACAATATCAAGATATGACGTCGGTGTACTTACACGGCGGTTTATCATTATGTGCACTTGGCAATAAATGTATTTTGATTGTTACTCATATACTTTTTGTCAAACCCATACAAACAAGAAATGTGATAGTGATTTAATCTAATTTGATTTGACAGGGGTTCAAATTTTGTAGAACAAAATTGTTCACTCCTCAAAATTGCAGATCGTGTTAGTTCACGAAGTAAAAGAAAAACCAAACAATTTGGGGGGAAATTTGTGTCAATCATTCTATTCTACTGTTAAAACATGTTTCCAACCATATTCATTTCATGACAAATGCTCTTAATATGAGAATCTAAATTCGTTGGACATTTTCTCTTACACATCAAAGTACATGTAGTTCAGTCGCAAACAATTATCCAGACAAGTGTTTAAAAAGTAACCGTCTCAGATTAACAACCACATACAAGTTTTTTGTTATCATTCAATCAAGTAGCATACCGGTACCTGTAAATTTATTTTGTTTGTTTCCAGTTATCAGATGAACAATGGAGGTTACAATTGTTTACATAACTTGTTAAGAGAAATTTATTTACGTTTTCCTAAATGTATATACCAGGCCTGGAATTACACGGAGGCCCACAGAGGCCATGGCATCCGTTGTTTCTGTTCTTGGCCTTGGTGCCCCTTCAAAAGTTCCCCATAGACTTTAAGATTTTACAATGGAAGTGCCCTTTGCAAAATGAACAGGGCCCTGCCCTCTCAAAGATGATATTTTTTTTTGGGGGGGGGGGGTCCTTCTTTTTTTCTTTTCTTTTTTCCTCTCCTTTTTTCTTGATTAAATTTTGATGGTGAATGTGGTTCGTGTCTTGGGTTGTCATCCTCTTATGCAGTTATTAACTTACCATTCCCTGCACTAAATGTCAATTGTCCATCACATGACATTCACTGTAAGATGCATTGGTTGACATCCACCGGGATATAAACGTCTTCCTTTTGTATTTAGCCTCGAGCACTTACTCTACAGGATGCGAAATTGTCCTTCAGAGCATCCTTTGTGGAAATATTAACACCTGAGATGAAGTGCTAATGATGTGTTCTTCATTTTACATACATGTACTAAATTTGAAGAGGATTTTATTTCTAACTTTATTAGTTATTAATAAATACCTTGGAGAGTATATTTTGTTTTTACCCATACACCGATGTGTATTACTTTCCCGAGTTCTGTGAACACGAAAATCCACGGGCAAATCGGGGATTCGAACCCACAACCTTTGCATTGCTAGAGCAGATGTCTTACCAATAGACCACCGAGCTAGCCTGGTGGCTAGAGGCAGTTCGAATCCTTGGAGAGTTTATTCATTCTGATTGGTAGAAATGTGATCAAGTGGCTTTTGAAAAGAGTAGTGACTCGGTCTTAAACAGTCGTTTAAGATCTTGCAGGGTGGTGGCCTTTGGCTCGGTACTTTATCGCGCGGCCACAAACCTGCCGGTCATGAACAGCCATTGAAGACCTTCTCACCAAACTTTCATTCCATTAGTTATAAGTGTCTTTCCAATTTCAATTTTGATGTCTCATAATTTTAAGTATAAGTTATGTTGAAAGGAGTAAGCTCTGCTATTATACTCTTGAAAACAAAAACAATTTTAATTTTTACTATATCTGTATAAAGGTATTAAAGAAGTCTTTTATGTTTTGCATTTTAAAAAATTGTCATGAAAATTGTGCTAAACTTCCTGGTCTTCTGGCAAAAAATTGGGTGATGCAAACTTTAATAAGAAAATAGATTTGAAAATGTAGGAATACAAACTGACAAGCACAAATAGGCCCTTACCTCCAAGCATTTCAATACCAATTTATTGTAACTTGACCCAAAATGTTCCCTACATAAAAACATTGACATTTAATATGGACATTCTTGCATGTATGCAATGTGTCCTCCATGTTTTACCAGACGTCTTATTATATCGCTGGAATATTTTATGCATAAGAAATGCAAAATAACTTCAAGGATGAAGTGTTTTGTATTTTCTAGGTTAACAAACATGGATTGATCAGAGGTGATATCGGTGTACCACCGTCCAAGCCACAAACATTGATTAAACTTTATGCAGTCCTAGTTTTGCAGGCTGCAAAATTAAAAGCCGTAATTAAATTTGGGGAGTTTCCCACGCAAGGCAGTGGAGGATGGTTGGAATGTCGGGAGTAAAATAACGAGGGAAAAACCCTGCAGGCAATTGGGATGAGATCAAACCAAACTGACCCCTGGTTAGGAGCGGATGTTTTAAAACACTTGGGCACTGAGCTTGCCTCGGAGCAAGCGGTTAGATAAACTCCTCTTCAGAACGTCACTCTGAAACGCTAGCAATATCATTCAGGCCCCGTACTCCGTCTGTATCTCTAAATATCCGCAGACAGGTGAGTCCACGAGTACTTACGTTATGTCATATTTCACTCTTGGTGAACCTCTAAGGGTGTTGACGGAAATGATCATACGTTAAATCTTTGCATCAATCAGATGCCAGGCGAAGTCCATGTGTAGTCGGATGATTGCTACTTTTTTAGGAAATCCCCACCCACCTTTGGGAAATGAATGTTTTTGGACATTCTAAATCATTTATTTTACACAGGAGTTATGGCTGAGTTTAAGGACAAGGTAATTTTGGAGGGGGTTGTTCAAAATTTCTCTAAAAATTGAGGCAAGACTGATTTGATTTTGATTTGAATTTATTCAGATAAAATACAGCAAGAACATTACAAAAACCAATAAACAGTAATAGGAGGATAAAAATGGAATTTAAAAAATGAAAGTGGAAAACAAAAAAGAAAAATAGCACAAAATTATCCAAGGATAGTCCCAAAAAGCCAATAACTTGGACTTATTTCCATCGGAAAAACAGCAAAAAGATGAAAAACAAAATTGAAATACAAAAAGTAAACAGACCTAGAGAGTTTATGTATGGATGGATATACAAAAGCTATAAAAACCAAACAAAAGTTAATTAAGTAGTTAATTATAATTAAGACAAATAAGACTGAAGTCAATAGGATTTTTAAAATCCAATACTTTGCATTTCAGACATTTAAATTTGTTATGGGCTCTGAAAAACATGCAAGGATACATGCCCTTACTCCCTAGGCCATTTTGCATACAAGTGACATCAATCCTCCAATATCCTCTCTTACATGTATGTCCACATCAAATTGTTTGGATTCGGATAAGATTAGTAGCCTGACCCAGTGATAAGCAATTGTTGTTTGGGCTTACAGCCCTCAGTCCTTGGGAGGGTGAGGGTTAAGGAATAACGAAATAATATTCTGTAGTTCTTTCATGTCATGTGAGGATGTTTTTTCTAAATTTAAAACATCCAGGAAAGTTGTTCAAAAATGAGATATTATTTTATAGTTCTTGATTTTTACATAACATGTTTACATTTTCAAAAATTTTGTAACTCGCCTTTGGCTCACAAGATATATATATTCTTGACCGAAAGATAACACAAATTTGTTAATTTCTTTTAATAGCGAAGTAGGTCAGAAAAAATTGTTTTATCAGATTCAACGGCAGATGGTGTAATTCATTATAATCTCAACATCAATTTCAATAACATGTTTACATTACAGCATTGTAGACAACAATGCACAAAGACATCATCATATTACATAGCAAAGTTTGAAACGCATGACACTTACATACATCACGACTACAGTATGTACAGCTAGACCCCCCCCCACTCCCCTCCTCCACAACGCACCCCCCTCCCCACCAGCATATTGTGTATCTCCAGTTACTTAAGCTAATTAAATCACGCCATGTTCACCGTGCATTCGCGAATCCATGTCCCGTCTTGCAGATCTGACGTCCCCGCCTATCTCTTTAGAACATTTTCACTGCAGCGCGATCGATCAACAGAGATTGAATGAGTTATGCCACGTACCATGTCGTGCACTTGTAGTACGTTCACCCACTTAGCACACGTCGCTCCCAATCCTTTTTCCAATTTTTCCTCAATTTATCTTGCCCCGGTTTCTTTCCTCCAGATGTTTGGTCAGATTGAGAAGGCTTTTCTCGCTGGAAAGGACTTTTCTGGTGAGGTGAAATATTTCAATCAAATGTCGCCTTTTGAGGCAATATCTTATTCTGGTGAAGTGGGTTTGTTGTTTTAATGTCATTAATTCTCTGTAGAATCATGAAGACAGTGGTTCTCTCTTTACTCGTTTACTTAAACTGGGGTTGAAACACTTCTTGAAGTCCCTTGTCAAAGAATATCTTTTCTAATATCAAGTAATAAACCACAAGGGAAACTGACTGGGTAAATTTTACATAACTTTGGGTTGAACAAAGACAAATTGACAAGAGAGGGATTTGAGCCTGAAATTCTTTGGATTAACGTGCCGGTGCTCTATAAACTGAGCTTTCTAGCCCTAATGTTGGCTATTTAGCTCAGTTGGTAGAGCGAGCCGGCATGTTAATCCGGAGGTCGCAGGTTCAAATCCCTCTATCAACTGAGCTTTCTAGCCCTAATGTTGGCTATCTAGCTCAGTTGGTAGAGCGAGCCGGCACGTTAATCCGGAGGTCGCAGGTTCAAATCCCTCTATCAACTGAGCTTTCTAGCCCTAATGTTGGCTATTTAGCTCAGTTGGTAGAGCGAGCCGGCACGTTAATCCGGAGGTCGCAGGTTCAAATCCTGCTCTAGTCAATTTTTCTTTGTTCAACCCAAATCAAAAAGATTTTATTTCTAAAGAAATTGACCAAGAATGTTCATGCTGCATACAAAAATAAAATGTAACAGATGTTAGGTCACTGATATAGAACAGTAATTTGAGTTTAGACCTTACAAATATGGCCGGAAAAGGTGTCCAAAGGCACCTCACCTCAGGTGCTAGTTGTAGTACTTGAGCTTACTGATTGTCACTCGGGTGCTAGTTGTAGTACTTGAACTTGCTGTTTGTCACTCAGGTGCTAGTTGTAGTACTTGAACTTGCTGTTTGTCACTCAGGTGCTAGTTGTAGTACTTGAACTTGCTGTTTGTCACTCAGGTGCTAGTTGTAGTACTTGAGCTTACTGTTTGTCACTCAGGTGCTAGTTGTAGTACTTGAGCTTACTGTTTGTCACTCAGGTGCTAGTTGTAGTACTTGAGCTTGCTGTTTGTCACCGGGGCCAATGTCAAGGCTCTGCTTACCATGGAGCTTGCGCTTATGATCACCAATCACCGCTTGCAGGGTTAGGGCCAAATTTAGGGGGAAGTAGATGCATGCATACTACAAGCAATTTATTCCTTGCTAACCTGTGAAATACACTTAGATTAAGCGCATAATTTTCTGCCATGAAATTGTGGTCAGGCAAGGTTGAGGGTCTATTCGTTATGACCAACATGTATACTACAATCCACAGGGTCATAATAATAATAATAACTAGTTTATATAGATCGACAGGCGTCTCAAAGCGCTTATCATTATTTATTTCCAGACAGGTTTTTGAAGGGTTTTTTTTAAAATATGAGACCCATTTGTGTAACACCTTGTAAGGGTTTACAAGGTGCTGCGGTGCATTCAGCAGCTACTGCCAGAAACACCGGGGCGAACCCCTTCTCTTAGCGAAAGTGTAACTGGGTTATTTTACGTGCAATACACAACACATGGGACCTACGGCTTTACATCCCATCCGAAGGATGCAGCAATAATGGTTAAGTGTCTTGCTTAAGGACACAAGTGTCACGACCGGGACTCGAACCCACACTCTGCTGATCAGAAACACCAGAGCTTGAGTCCGGTGCTCTTATCCTCTCGGCCACGACACGCCACTAATGAGAATGTAGACTGCTTTCTTTTATTAAAATGTCATCATAGAAAATAGTGTACGTTCTTATTGAAGCAGTCTTAAAAACCAAAACCACTACATGTCGCAGTGAATGACTTCCCTGACCCCTTGTACGGACTCCCAAAATGGTGAACCAAGATTTGCTGTGTCATGACTTATTGGGTCAAAAGCATGGGAGCAAAATGCCACACAAAATGTATCCGTTGCTACTCTAAGAGAGGTTGGCTGTAACACCATGTGAATATCTCTTTTGAGTAGTGTTGGTTCTGAAAAGAACCGGTGGTTGAGTCGTTAACCACCGGTTTTGTTCAGAACCAACACTACTCAAAAGAGATATTCACATGGTGTTACCGCAAACCTCTCTTAGTTATACTTCCACCATGCAAAGTTTCAAATCCTACAGTTGCTACTCAAAAATCACCATTTGCAACTCAATATCCGGGACAGGGAAGAGTGGAGGGCTGCGACCAAGTCCCGAGTGGTGTAGGATAGACTACGCTCTCGCATCGCATCGCAACTCAATATTAGCATTCAGTGTGCACAAAACATGTTTATAGTTAAAAACTGAGTGTTAAAGTGAAAGTTACATGCGAAATTTAGCCTAAAAAATTGTCATATTTACATGATGTAGTTGAAAACTTGTGGATGTCCTTGGGTCTTGTATAGTAGGGCCCAGAATAAGAAGGAAGTCCAGAGTCTTGGCGCTAATTATGGGGCTAGATGGCAGTGTATGCATCAGAGAGGTATTACCAGATGGATATCTTATATTGTTTAAGTACACTCTAAAACAGACAGACTATACAATGAAACAGACACGACTCAAGATAAAAACATCACCCAGCTATGAACATGTTGAATACCGTCAGAATGTTATTCTCGCCGCTTTGAACAATAACAGTTGAGGCCTGACTTAACACCATTCATGCAGTGAAGATTAGGCAGCTTTTAGCTACTGTAAAGCTCATCTGACCACAGCGAGACTACGCATATGAATCTCTTTGAACAGCAGTCATACGATACGTGTATAATTTAATTTAGGAGCCACCGTGGATGATTCTAATCTTGGAAAAGTGAGGGACAGTAAAAGGGTAGAGGATGGTACACGTAGAAGGAAAGTGACTGAAATTTGACACTCGCTGTGATAACAACACTTTCTGGTTACAGTAACTGCTGACTTTGCAATAATATGATTTTTTTTTTTTTTTAAATCCATGTGCTGATAAAGTACAAAGAAAGTAAGGAACATAGTTCTTTATTTTTAAAACATATCAATAATTTTCATATTAATTGTAAGTCTGGATTTAATGTATACGTGTACATGTAGTACGCCTTGTACTTGGTATGTTTTATTGATTTTTTGGTGGGCGAGGGATCTTTGCAGAGATGCCCAGTATGCACAATATATTGTACAGTTTAATGGGCACGATTTCATAGCTTAATTAATGAATTACATGTAAACAAGAGTATCCAAGGATTTTTTTGTTTTCCAAAGTATTGTTTGTTTTGAGGAAATGATAATTTGTTCGCATGCTAAAATTTGTTTATTTTATTTGTTATCATAATCAGGTTAAATTATTTACTGATGTTTAATTTTTCAGAGGAGTTGAAATATTATTTTAAAATCCTAATGAAGCTCTTTATAAAAAAAAATAAAAATAAATTTTAAAAACATGGGGTCGGCGGGTTTCGTAGGGGCGGACGGGGATGATCAACAATATTTGTAAATTTCATGCGGCCTTATACATATATTGGAATTTGGTCGACACAACTTGGCCAGACACGTCGGCTTACAAAACCCTTTTTCTATCTCCAGTTTAGTCCTGAATCTATCTTATCCCTGAGAGTAACTCAATCCCACCCCAACCCAAGAAGAAAACACCTCACAGGCAGTGCTTGAATAAGATTCAAACGGGAGACTGTAAAACGATACGACGCCTCTGAAAAGGCCCATCTATTTTTGCAAAACCCATTCAGTCTCAAGACGTGAGAGGAACTTTGTCTCTCCTCTCTCTGACTTCTACCCTTGATGAGGAGTTCAAGAGAAAGGAGACAGAAATTAAGCGCCAGACAGATCGATGTCAAGATTGTTATAATTTTGTGGTCTGACCAGGTTGTGGGGAGATGTCTTCACAACTTTTCTGTTATGATCTGTCGGCCGAACAGCCTGTTGAGACAAACAAATCCAACATGATAGTGTGCAATAGCATTATTACAAAACACAAGGGCTTTGTACTTTAAAGGCCCTGTACATTATTGGTAAGATCGAAAAACACAAATGTTCACAGATTCACACATAACTTACATGATTTAAAGTAAGTAATGGTTGAAAGGGTTCCTTAAAATATTTCTGCCTAAAATGCTATCGTTTCTGAGAAGTGAGTAAAACAATAGTTTTTATCACGCATGATATTTTGAAAAAACAGAAAACACAAGGTTTCTTTTCACTATTTTCTCGTGATTTTGATGCCCAATTGAGCTCAAACTTTCACAGATTTTGTTTGTTCATGCATATGTTGAATTACACAAAATGTGGACTCTGATTTTAAACTGTAAGCAAAAGTGTACAATACCTTTAAAGAGCGTAGGCGTGCATTGTGAACATGTGTAATACGTAAAGTGCTGATACGTGATGATTATTATCAGGGAAATGTTTTAACAGGTATTCTTTATATGATTATTTCACTTCCAGAGTGGCTAGAAGATTACAATGAATGTACTCCCCAAAGGGTTGGGTCAACATTTTAAACATTTGTGATGCCATCAAGCTAATTGAGACGTTTGTCGAAAATATCAGTATGGAGAAGCAAGCCCAAACAGGCCAACAGGGGTGAAATTTTCAAAAATATTGTTTTTGTAAATTTAAATGCCAAAATATATCTTATTTTATATTGGCAACTTCCTTCCTGATAAATAACATAAAAAAGGGGTCAAAACTAGCATTGAAAGAAAATGTGCCGATGAAGTTTCAATAAACAACTCAACTTTAAACCCCCTTTTCTCAGTTTCATTCTCTTGGTGTTTCTACTTTCACAACTTTTGAACCAAAGGTGGTATCAACATGGGGTTTTAACAGTATTAAAGCATAGATTATGCCCTTTTCAGAAGTAGAAAAAAATGAAAAATGAACTGGGTCGACAAACGACTCATTTTGCTTGATCCCATCACATTTTTTACAAGCGAATAAAGAGTACATGTTTTTCATGACACCCTAACCCTCTCCCCCCAAAAAAGTACATTTTCAACTTTTTCCCCCAACTGGAGGTCTATTTGGAATGCGTATAGAATACAGGTGTTAAGCGCAGAACTTCAAATCCAGGCGAGGGCTTGATGACGCCTATGTACTTGGGTAGGATTTGATGGCTGTAGACCCCTTGCATTGGCCGCCATCGCTGAGGTCAAAAACTGGCAACAAACACACGCGTACGCGCCGCGCACAACTCTCAACCTATGATAGGTCGTCATTGACCTCAGTGAGGGCGCTTTGTGGGTCTTGTGACGTCACGTGCAAGGGGTCTATTCTAAGGGCGAAGAGACTTGTGTTGTGGTTCATACCTTTATACATGTATGATGTCATCACTTTGAGGCTTGTATTGTATTCTGATGGATGGATGGACAGGGTACCACACCAGTCTATAGTGTACAAGTGCATGGGTGTGAACAGTAGTCTGCTTCTTGGAACAATAGACTCTCGTGGGCAAACAATTGTTTCAGCTAATGATCAGCATGACTGCAGTGTTTCATCTTTCTTGGCCAATGAAAAGTGTGGACATTTTCCATCAATATTTGTAGAGAATGAGAAGACATAACATTGGGTGACTCCTAAACTGGTCCCTTGTCTCTATCCACAAGGGTCTTCCAAACCCAATGGTTTTATTGGATCAGAATAGACATGCAAATGATGCGTATGCGCGTAATGCATGAAATGCCCAATGCGTGAAAATGACAGTTTTTATTAATTCGGTTTGCGTACTGCGTTATCCCTAAATATGCATTGCTTGCTTGGCGTGTATTTTCATAGGATTGCACACTATGCATTACGCACAACGCATGCACTAGTCTGATAGTTAAAACGCACACGACGAGTGATAAGTGTAGCGTGTGCATGAGGTCAAAGGTACATCTGGGGTTATTTACGACCGGTATCTGGTGTTATTCACGAGCCTCGAAGTGTGACGTCAGATGTTCAGTCTAAGTGACTCCAAGCGTCAGTCATGTGCCACTGTTACTGGTTAGGCACTATTCCATATATCGCGCATTGAAATGCATCAATGGCATCTCCATTGATGTTGACGCAACTCTACAAAACACAAACAAGATGCAAGTAAAAGCCTGCGCACTACGCGTATGCAAGTGCATCCTTGTAATGGGAGAGAAAACACTGGTACAAGACATTAAGAAAACGACCTAACAGAGATTGGTGTTTAGATAATGAAGCACATGCTGAGGAATCTTAATGCAAGACACTTAACCACATGCTTCGTCCTTCGGATGGGACGTTAAGCCGTAGGTCCCGTGTGTTGTGTAATGCACGTAAAAGAACCCAGTGCACTTATTTGATTGGCTGCATATTGCGCTACAGCACCTTTTAAACCATTATGTGGTGCTATGCAAAGGAATAGGTCTCATACTTCAACACGTAACTCCACTTACCTTGTTGGAAAAATACTGAGTGCTTTGAGACACCCATCGGGAGTATAAAGCGCTATATAAGAACTGCATATTACTATTATTATTAATGGATGTGAAACAGTTCTTAAAACTTTTTAGCCTGAATGCCTTAGGGTGGGGGGTAAATGGTATATAGCAATGCTGTATATTCGACCCAACAGTGATAGGTGTTTAGATAATGAAGTACATGCTGCGGAATCCTAATGGATGTGAAACAGTTCTTAAAACTTTTTAGCCTGATTGCCTTAGGGTGGGGGGTAAATGGTGTATAGCAATGCTGCATATTACATGTACTATCAGCTATCGAAGCTAAATCCAATGACATATGCACTTGTAGACCGTATCAATCTCACCACCTGTAGGTTTCTGTGAACATTGATATCATCCTGAGCCGGTACATGATTGATTAGAAAGTTGACAAAACGTGCACAGAATGTTTTCAACTTAATTGCAAAAATTTGCCGTTTCAGAAACATGATCAATATATACCGACATGTACGGATTTAGAATGTCCAGATGGTGTAAAGGAATATAGGGTGTGATCTCAAGATTGCTATAAAGGTGAATATATTTTATCTTTTATACAAATGGAAATGACGAAATGTGGGCAAACTAAAGGAATCAATTGTTTTTGCTACTTTCCACACTGAAAGATCATTGATATTATCAAGCATATTCAGACAGATTTGATCAATAAATAATTTTATAAAAGGGGGAATTGCAGTTATATACGCATAAATACGATAATTTAGTTTGGATCAAAGAAAGACGCTCCATCTGTGTTTTAAATTTCTTGAGCTATAAGTGTCTGATGAATTTTTTCTTGAATCTTGCCAGAGTGTGAGATCAGGTTTCTTCAGGATGGTGCAAACCATAGCTGATCTATATGGAGAATTCCTCCTGGATCAAGATGCTAGTTATGTAGATCAAGTATTGTCATGTTACAAAACCCAAGACGGAATTGGTTCCAGTCTGTCTTTAAAGGGAATGTACACATAAGGTATCACTCTTAAAATGAATGGCTATAAAAACCTACTTGGCTAGAAGTACAGCAGCTTTCGATAGTGTGAAGCATTTTGAGAATCATTTCACTTTGAAGTAATGTGGTTATGGAAAAAGTTATGAGGTTTTATCCCCCAAAATTTGAATCTGAGAAATGTTACTGTCAGATACGTTTCTCAGATTTTGTATTCCAATTATGGATTGTCCTACCTGCGTGGACGTTTCCGTTTTGTTTGCGATATCTCAAAAACGCTACCACCTTTTGAAATGAAATTTTCACAGTTTAGTTTTATCGTATATCTTCATTTATATATAGGATTAAAACAATCGAACGGTTTCAAAAATTAAAGGCATACTTTGCCTTTGACGAGATGTTCACCTATTATTAACCCTTTAGCTCTCACACACAATTAAACAGTGAGCCATATACTCCTCAACCGAGGCACAGAAATTCACAAGATTTTCTGCTGTACCTAGAAATCCTGAGATACCTTTTGCCATGATGATTATTTTCTTGTGTCACAAGTTTAGTTTATTTTGCAGAAGTTGAAATTATCTTCTGAATGATTTGCACAGTGTTTTGTAGCTTTACCAAACTGAAGTGTTGAGGTTGGAAACTTTAGACAGATCAACAAAAAATGTTGAAACATTGTTTGTGCAGAAGTAAAAGTTTGTTACATGAAAAAGTTGTGCACAAACATTTTCTCAACCGTACTGTCATCTCAAAGGAAACAAGATGTTAAAAAAAGTAATTGAAAAAAACCACAACATACCTTTGAAAATAAAAACTAACACCTCTGTTACAAAAAGATAACTTCTTTCAAAACATTTCCGCAAAATCCTTTCAAATCATAGAATTCTGTGTGTAAAAACAACTGTAAGTGTATTATGAAACAAACAGATGGTGCCATTACTGTGTACATTGCACATAAATTACATTGTACATAAAATACGATCTGTACACACATAAAAAACAAATACTTGTTGTGCACATTCGTTGGTGATGAGACATCCAACCTTTGGACCATTGGAGGTGGACAACTTCATTTTTTCTTATTGGGACCATGTGCTGTTTTTTTAGACTATCATCATCTTGAGATCGTGCTCTATCTACTGCCGTTTGCTGCATTGTAACTACATGTATAAAACTCAAGACACAACTTGTCTAATTTTGAGGGCGGTTGCAGGCGGTTTGAGGAGTAACAGGCAGGAAGGACGGTATGTGGTTTTGGAAGGTATGCGTGCTAAAGGGTTTAATGGTGGCGTGTCGTGGCTGCGCGGTCTATTTAGCCCACAGATCTCAAGTTCTGGTGGCTGAGCCTTCAGAGTGTGGGTTCGAATCCTGGTTGTGACACTTGTGTCCTTGAGCAAGACACTTCACTATAATTGCTTCTCATCAGACAGGAGTAAATGGGTACCTGCGAGGGTAGAGATTGTTAATGTGCCCATTTGGCTGCCAGTGCTGCATACTCCTAAGGAGTTGAGATAGTTTCGGATTGCTTTGGGCTCTGATGGACAGAAGTAATAATGTAAGGTGCTTTGAGGAGCCAACTTGGCTCGGAAGATCGCATAATAAATACATGTTGTTATTGTTGTTGTTATTATTCATATTTTCTTAAAGTTAGTATACGTGATCGGCAATGGTTGACAAAAATTATGATTGGTTTCAAATTTAAAGTGTACTTTTTTTCCCTAAACAGCATCAGGTGTTTATTAGGCGCCGCACTCAAAGCATCAAAATTCAACACAGTCAAAATGAAAACCCTGCTAAATGCAGGGAAATGAGGATTCCGATTTGTTGCATTGTGTAACGTGAACTGGTTTACGCCAGCCTAGCACTAGGGCTGTCATTTTGCTAAATGCACTACTATGCGTTGAAGTCTGCTGGGAACTTAACTGTACATGTTGGGGGCCTAGCCCTGTACCCATAATGCAACAGGAATGCAACCCATAGTGCGACAGGAATGCAACCCATAATGCAACAATCAGGGGTGTGTTTTGGCGACCATGACCGGAAACAACGTAAAATTCACTGACAGAAACAATATCCGAGAGCTACGCAAAAACGGGTCGCTACTTAGAAACAGTTCATGATGTCTTGAAAATTCATGTTCTTAAAATATACAACCTTTAGTCTATTTTCAAATAATGAAACTTAGTCTTTGTAATTTTATCAACATTTTTTAGTTGTTATGCTTCAGGGTATTTCATTTTGAAAAGAATTCAATTGACAATTTTCGCTAGTTTTTAGAGTCTGCCATCTTGAAACCAAGCCTAACCGATCCAACAACTCGGTTACGGTTTGGTCGGAACAGCTGCGTCACCGTGGTTCAACCGAACACACCAACGCTCAACCATGACCAAAGCTCAAACATGTTTCTGGTTGGGGTCGCCAAAACGCACCCCTGTACCAACTGGTGCATTTTTTTGCATTTGGCAGGATTAGTGTCAAAATCGATATCAGAACTAATATGGGCCAGTCACTCGTAAGAGAAACTCTTAAAAATGTGTACCTTTGTAAAACCTTTTTTTCATTAAAGTATAAGCTAGATGTGGATTATATTTTAATCTTGAGAATGTAATATTCCTTTTTTTTATTTTACAGTATTTTTGAAAGTCCCTTTTTTATTGGCAAGTAAATTAATTTTTGATTGCATGAACGTGTGCTGCATCGTGGCTATGTATTTGAAAAACAAAATATGGACGCAAAAATGTCAATAAAACTTGGGTCCCACAAGGCCAGTACTGCATAAAAATGCAGTATCTAGGCCTCAGCTGTGTTTGGCAGCTTGTCTCTGTGGGATTGCATCCTTTCATCTAGGCCCTTGAAAATAACCACTATTCACATATTAATCCTGCAGAAAGCGTAACCATTTACTTACTTACAGTGGATTAATGGATGCTCAGTCCATTTTCTACTACACGCTAATATTTCTTTCATCGACTCTCAATACCACTCCTTGGATTGCAAAAACAATGTTATTACAATCTTGCAGAGTGCTTATTGCTGTATTTTATCCCTCACATGTTGACATGCTCAAATTCCAGCTACTGATTATGTTCATTCCTCCTGGGGGAACCAAGAAGACAGTTGAATGTCTGTAGACACTTGACATGACCAGCATGGGCTCCGGGCATCTATCGTAGGACGATATCATCCACGAATTTTGCATTGACCTGTTGCCAAGTCTGGTAACCTTTCCGTTTCAAAGGACAGGCTTCAGTTACAATACACACAGTAAATTCACCGGTTGAGCAGGTACAGCGAACAAGCTCAAGCACATTGTATTAGTTTAGAATGGGCTTTGGGCAACTATCGTAGGACGATATTCTCCATGAATTTTGCATTGACCTGTTGCCAAGTCTGGTAACCTTTTCGTTCCAAAGGACAGGCTTCAGTTACAATACATACAGTAAATTCACCGGTTAAGCAGGCACAGGGAACAAGCCCAAGCACATTGTATTTGTTTAGAAGTTGTATGATGGGGACTTTTGCACAGGGCATGCAAGAGATTTCTGCCCTGAGTGCTGAGAATCATTTAAAGAGGAGCCTTAAACTATTACCACCGTTTTTATTTTCATTTGTGACGTGAAACTACTTTGCGTAGCAATTTGGCTTGATTTATTGGCGAACTCATCTTTGGAATAGCTCTTTGTGAAATCAGATACCCTGGTCATGAATTGTCTCTGAGTCCACGGCTCAATTTCATATAAAGCCTGTAAGCAGACATTTTATGCTTAGCACAGTTTTTATTTCATAAACACTGCTTACCGTAAGCATAGCAGAGGGCATGCTAGTTTGTCGGCTGTTCTTGTAAGGGGATGACTGATGCAACAATGCAAATCCTTTTTGAATGCTCACACGCACTGTCAAATCGTCTCGATCGTTTATGAAATACACTTTTGCTTAACCCTTTAAAGACCATTTATTGATTGATTGAATGATTGATTTGGTTTATTGCTATCTACATACAAGTATACAATAGAAATTGTCTCTCGTGCTTAAAAATACATGAAAATACAATAGTAAAATATTTCTGTACAATCATCACCACACGCCCAGACATGATTTAATTGTTGATTTTTTTGAAGAAACTAAATCTTTTAAAAGTGTCTGAAAATAAAATGTAAAACAGAAATTTTGTGTTGTTTTAGAAACATAGATACTTTGTTAAAATGGGAAACATTGGAAAATGTCAATTTAGGTCATGACCTTTACTTTGACCTTTTTAGTTGAGTGGAAGTAGGTCAGATCTTGCAGCCGTTTGGGGCCGCTATGGGCAATTTGGTACAAGCCGTTTACGGCCGCTATGGTCTCTAAAGGGTTTTAAAACAGGGACTGTAACCCTGTTACAGTGATCTGCTTAAAGCACAAAGCGTAGCTAAGCTCAACAAAATTATTCTTACCAGAATAAGGTTACCAGCCAAAACAAAATTTCACATGTACTATCTGTGATTGGTATCCTGCTCATTTTTGCTCAGCAGGAAATCGCAATTCTATGAAATTGGGCCCAGGTCTCAGTATTGGTTTTCCGAATGATTTTTATGACTTGATAAAGTTGCAATCTGTTCCTATTAAGAAAGAGATTTCACTATATTAAGTCAAGAGAGAAAATTCAAAGTTGGAATTCAGTTGTCTGAGACGTGCTTTCCAGTGGAATCGCCCATAGCACATTCCAAGGAAAAGGACGTCTTCTCCTAGATTAGTACTAGAGGAAGCGTAGGAACAGTAATGTTGATGATGTGGCCCCTGGGAGAAATCCTCTTTTTCAGACAATTATCTTTCTTGTAGGAAGCCGGGAGCATGATTGCCGTCTACATGGTCTAGAAATAATGTTCACTTATTGCCAGTCAGTATTTAAGTAGAAAAACATTCTTGGTAAACCATGGTTTTCTACTCGGGTTACCTTGACTGCAGAAATCACAAACTGGTTTTCCAAACAATTTTCTTGGCTTGTTTTTGATAGTTTAACAAAAAATCACAATATTAAGTCCAAGAGGTCGATGTAATGTAAGTAACCACAGAATTATACTTGTCAGACAATAATTTGGGTGTGGGTGTAAACGCTATCTTCAGCATTCCTGAACCTTGTCTACAAATTGCAAAAATAGAATCTTATAAATTTCCCAATGTGGAAAACCATAACAACACTTACCGAAGAAAATAAAAGTCTTAAAGGTATTTTATATGTTTGGTAATTGGAACCCATTGTTTGTAATTCCTATATAGTTGTAGATATATACCATAAAACTAACCTTGGAAAATTTCATTTCAAAATGTGGTAGTGTTTTTGAGATATTGCTGAAAATCTGGAGCGATTATGTCCACACAGTAAGAATAATCTTCAATTGGAATACACAATCTGAGAAACATTACTGTCAGTAACGCTTCTCAGATTCAAATTTTTGGGGATAAAAAGTGGCATCTTTTTCCATAACCGCAGTACTTCTAAGTGAAAAGTTTCTCCAAATGCATTATACTATCCAAAGCTGCTGTTCTTCTTACCAAGTAAGTTTTTATTGCTATTAATTTTCAGTCATTACAAAATGTATACAGACCCTTTAAAATTTAAAAATGGAAAAAAAAAAGAATTTTATTCACAGCAGGTGGCGTTTATTTGCTTTGATCATGTAACAAATATAAAACTCCATCAATTTTCATGCCAATACAAGCATATGAATATTCGGAGGCACTTAAGTTCATAAATCTCATGAACCGTGAGATTCTATAAGGCCAAAATAAATAAATAAAAAAGTTTAGCGTCCTGCCTTTTTGAAAAAAGGAAGGAGGGAGATCCTTTTTAATGGTTGTCCAACACATTTTTTGAGACAACCGGCCGGACTATTTTTCCAGATGATTGCCAGCTTTTTTCGGTGTGCTAAAGTCTAAAATACAATCTTATTTATTTTAAAATTTATTTTTTTCGTCAGGGATCGTAAAAAATTTTTTTTAAAAAGGAGGTGGCCTCTAAAAGGAAGCGGGCAGGGACGCTTAACATGTTTTTATTTTGATTTGGCTTAAAATAATTCACTTCTTAGACTAAGGTGTGAAGCTTGGTTCCAAAGAGTGCAAAGAGCTCTCCTCAATAAATTAAGGAGAACAGTTTATAGCTCTCCAGTTATTTCTTCAAATGAAGGACTGCTATTTATAGACTCTTGTACCGTAACTTACATCACCTTTGTTAATGTTTGTCTCTGTCCAAACATTACACACAACTGTGAGTAAAATATGTGAACACTTTTTCAGAAACAGCTAGCTGAAAACCAGCTGAATTTCGCAAGTACATTGTATACAATTAGTATTGTAATATTTTTCTGATTATGAAACCAAGTGACCCTCAAAAGTGCCTTGCACTGTGACCTGTAGGCCTGAAGATACCTGTGAAGAGAAGATGTTTTACGTGCAGGAGGAAAACACCAACTGGGGGAAACTCATTCAATCAGTTAGGGATTAACCCAATCCACAAGGCTGGGACTGGGATTTGAGCTGAGGTCCACAGAGGTTATAGGCAGGGAAGAAACCACTTAACCAGCCTAAATGCCTCTATTCTTACAAAGCATGGATTATGTTGAGACATTTTTAGCAAACATGCTCATTTTCTTTAAGAAACATGATTTATTGTCTGAAGCTTGATGTAGCACCTTATCACTATGGTTCCTGCATATCTGTCACATAGGAAATAGGATGTAAAGATGGAAATCTTGATATTATATTAACTCCTGTCTGGAGATTGTGTCGATCGAAGGTTTAAAATCACAGTTTTTATGCTATTTCGATCGAGGCTATCACTAATTATTACCTGGTTTAAGCTTACTACTTCATTTCCATGTAAATATTTGTATATATATTTATTTTTTATTTTTTTTATTTGGGGTTGAACAAAGAAAAATTGACTAGAGCGGGATTTGAACTAACAACCTCCGGAAATGTGCCTGCGCTCTACCAACTGAGCTATCTAGCCCTATGTTGGCGGTCTCCCTATTTTGTCAATATGTTTGTTTGGCGAGGCCATTCAGAAGCCGCAACCTTTAACTGCAGTGTAGCCAGGGATCACACCCAAGTATAGGATACAACCTGGAAAGCGGCAGCCAAGGGATCACCTTAAGGGGGATGCAATTTTGTTAATTTACCCAGTGAGTTTCCCTTGTGGTTTACTACTTGATATTTGAAATAAAAAAAGTTGCATCCACTTAAGGTTGTATCGTAAACTTGTTATAGAAAGGGGGTTACATAATCATCTTTTGATGCACAAAATATTAGGTTGGCGGCCCAAGCTAATAAAGATATTTTTTTGAAAAGTAGCAGAAAATTGACACTCTTGGGGATGATGTTTTCATGTTGTATTAGGATTTACCATGTGTATTATTTAGTGAATAGTCTGAAGTAACGAGTGTGGTTCCTCCTGGGACATATGTTCGTTACTATAAACAAATTCAGGGGACATGACCAAGATGACGTCAATGTGATACAATTCCATCATCCACTAGAAATATTCAAGAAGGCACCTCAGCTCCTTTGAGGTCTCCACCGATAGCTTTTTGTTGCATCCAATTAGCAATATAACCATTACACTTCCTCGAATAATATTTCCTCTTCCAGAGAAGCGTATAGTGATGTCACATCATACCTTCTTGTTACCATGGTAACTATGATACCACACAAACATCCTTGTTGACGTTTCAGCATCTCTTAATTATCAAGGCAATCCCCCCACAAGGCCTGACTATCTACTAATGGGGTCGGATAATTTTTCCTTTCTTTCTAAAATATCACCAAGGCTGGGAATTGATTGTCGGCGTATTTTGATGATTTTTTCATTAGCCAATGAGAATACTTCAGACCAGACGGTTTTTGCAGATGCAGACCGGAAAGAAATTAGATCTGATGTAAAAGGGGATTGTTGTTTAAGAAACTGTATGTGCTTTAAGCCATAGAGCAAGTCATGATAAAGCAATGGCGACGACGATTGCTGGTATCACAGGGCACAGGGGATCCAGTCCGGTTTTGTTGATTTCCAGTCGATTTTTCTACCTCCATGGTCTGACCAGACAAGATAGCACTGCGGTGCGGGAAAAAAACAGGTGATTCCGTCCAAATGGATCTGAGCCTGGACACCTGTTCCTCGTCACGTCCGGACGGACTTGGTACCAGCCCGACACGATCAACTGTCCCTAATTCCAACACAACACAGCTTTTTACAACTGTACAGGGATTTTTTGTAATAGCGTGTCGTAGCAAAGCGGTTTAGAGCATCGGACTCAAGATCTGGTGACAGAGTCATCAGGGTGTGGGTTCGAACCCCGGTCATGACACTTGTGTCCTTGAGCAAGGTACTTAACTATTATTGCTTCTCATCACCCAGGGGTAAATGGGTACCTGTGAGGGCAGAGATGGCTCTTGTGATTGATTTAGCTTAGTGCGCTACATATTTGGCAGCACAGGCTGTATACTCCCCAGGGAGCTGAGATGGTTTAAGGAATGAAATAAATGGCCCAGTGATCAGGGGTAATAATGTTGGAGCGCAATGAGCGTCACTGAGTGATGGATTTGAGCGATATATAAGAAGCCACTATTATTATTACATATACATGTACTTTGTCGCTGAATACCTAAATATAAATGATTCAAATTTAGCCTCGTTTTGATCTGCCTGGCATTTGTCAGGCAGCTCTGCCAAATTTGTCAAGACGCTAGTTTTGATCTAGATTTGTAGACTTGCCCAGTCCCTCTGAGCTAGTCGATGTTGCGCCTCTAACGGTGACCAATACAAAAACTAATACGGCCAATCAAGGCTACACCCGAAGAAGAAAATGTCTGCTTAACTCTACCAGTGTCCTAGGTGGTCTTGGCAGGGCTGATTAAATAGGCCCTATTTTTAATGCATTTTTTTTTAGTACAACACACCATATGACCTTCAAATTGACCTTTATAAAGTTTTTATTTGCAACTTCTCTTAAATAGGAGTTTATTAGGCATAAGGCCAGAAATCCTAGTGTCCGTTGTGCGTAATGTGTAGGGCGCAACCCTTTAAAATGAAAATATACGCCAAGCAATGCATGCAATTTTTACGGATAATTCAGTTTGTAACATAGAGTTATGTGCATTGCTTGGCGTGTACCGGTACTTTCATTTTTACGCATTGCCCACTATGCATTATGCACAACGCATTACGAACACATGGAATTCGGGCATACACAAATATTTCCTATACATTGTAGGGCACTACTAGGGTTGACGGCCTTACAGACTTTCAACATTGTTCACTTGAATCCCCATAAGCTTATAGACTGTGCAAGTCTCGTGCATATCGAAAACGAGAAAAAGAAAAACTTGAACGAAGACTGTATTTTGAAAATGAAAATACACGCCAAGCAATGCATGCAATTTTTACGGATAATTCAGTTTGCAATATTGATACATAGAGTTATGTGCGTTGCTTGGCGTGTACCGGTACTTTCATTTTTACGCATTGCCCACTATGCATTATGCACAACGCATTACGAACACGTGGAATTCGGGCATACACAAATATTTCCTATAGGGCACTGCTAGGGTTGACGGCCTTACAGACTTTCAACATTGTTCACTTGAATCCCCATAAGCTTATAGACTGTGCAAGTCTCGTGCATATCGAAAACGAGAAAAAGAAAAACTTGAACGAAGACTGTATTTTGCTATGAAAACAAATCTCCTTTTAAATTATATTTATACAAATTCTTGAAAATAAAAATACCCATAGCAAGTTGTTATAAATAAATTTTAAATTTTTGTATAAAAGAAATAATTTGTTCAAACTAATATTGAAACAAATTTAAAACTTGGGACGAGTCACGGAGAATGCTTAGAAGCCCCATTTGCTAATCATGCCCGAATGTGTGCGTCTATTACATAGGTTTAATGACAACATGACCGTCAGTTGGGCAAAATTCATAATTCATTACAAGTAACCGGAAACGGAGGAAGTCTTATTCTCAAGTTTTCTTCATTATTTTGTTGAATTGATTTTACTTTCATATTGTTAATCACTAGTGTTACATTCCCAACAACATAAATAATTTTCATGGCCATAACCTACGTTAAACTAAAATAATTGACAAAACAAAATCCCACCCACGTAAAACTCCATATGGTTGGGACCACAATGGTCCCGGAAGTTCAAATATGCGCGAGACTTGCACAGTCTATTGCAACAAATATCAGGGACAACACCCACCTCCCCCCTTCACAATAACAACAAAACAAAAGCCCTGGGGCAATGTAGAGACGGACTAAATTTTCTTGATTTGCTTGTGGTTTCTTACAGGATGGCTACATTTCCTTCAAAGAATTCATCTGTGCCTTATCTGTCACATCCAGAGGGACGCTTGATGAGAAGTTAGACTGTGAGTGTCACCTGGCAAGGTTTTATTTTAAATTTAACATACAGTAGAAGTAGTGTTCATCAACATAGGCACTGTCATCATTAAAGGGAGGGTGTACCTTTGGTCATTACTCCAAAAATTAATTTCCATAAAGACTTACATGGCAAGAAGCACTGACAGATGTTAATAATGTATAACATTTTTAGAAATGATTCCCTTTTAAGAAAAACGGATTCAAAACAATGTTTCTCAAATGGTGAAAAATTACTTCTTTCTCTAAAACTACATTACTTCAAAGGGGGTAGTTTCTAACAATGTTTTATATCAACAGCTCTCCAGTGCTCTTTACCAAATAAGTTTTTATGTGGTTTTCAAACAAGTGGTTTTCCTTTTACTTTGTGAACTAACACGGTTTGCAATTTTGTGGAGACAAAAATTTGGTTCTATAAAATGACGAACCGTGTTAGTTCACAAAGTAAAAGGAAATCCACACAATTTCAAGGGATATTTCTGTGAATCATTATGTTATACTTTTAAAGCATCTTTCCAACCATATTCAATTCAAAACAAATGCTTTTTATAGCCCAAAGTGCCCAATCCGAAGGCAATGTGTCCCTTTCACATGAATCTTAGTGCTTTGTGAAATCAAGCCCAGTCTTTTGTATATTCTGTGGTGCTGTGTGCGTTAAAGTGAAGGTATACGTTTGGTAATCACTCTTAAAATTAATGGCAATAATATAAAAACCTACTTGGTTAGAAGTACAGTAGCTTTCGATAGTATAAAGCCTTTTGAGAATCATTTCACTTCAAAGATTTAAGTTTTTATCCCCCGAAATTTGAATCTGAGAAACGTTACTGTCAGTAACGTTTCTCAGATTTTGTATTTCAATTATGGATTATTCTTCCTGCGTGGACATAACCTCTCCGAATTTTTTTTTCTAAAAAACGGACCACCTTTTGAAATGAAATTTTCACAGGTTAGTTTTATTGTATATTTACATTTATATATAGGATTAAAACAATCAAACGGTTCCAAAAACCAAAGGTATACTTACCCTTTAAAATCACTGGAATTGGAGACCGTGTTTTGGGAAATGCCTCAATATTCTTGTGTACTTTGGAGTTGGAGAAGATTAATGACCGAATCAGTGCAGACAGATTTTATGCCAAACTGAGGAATTTCATCTCCAAAGTTGCGTTTCTTTATTAGAAGGTGTATGCGTGCATAATCAGTATTTACCAAAGAATTTGATGTGATTAATTAGTTAACTAAAAGAGCACAGGTCACATTCGTGTAATTTATTTTCGTTGTGTGAGAATTAAAGGTATGAGTGCAATATGGTTACTCATTGATAAACTCATTAACTCCAAAACAGCCATGAATATTGTGCAAAGCACTTTCAAACACACACCCAGCTCTGTGTTGCATACACTCTGTGGACATTCCTTTCTTCTGTGCACTTAACAAAAAATGCATTCTTCAACATTGGTGAAAACACTGTGTGGACGATTGTAAGTCCACATAGTTTTTCAATTGTGTGGACCTCTTTTATTCTCAGGTCCACACTTCGTAACAGTTAAACACCCAAAATACATACCGGTAATAGACTCACTAGATCTCAGCATGCCCAACCAAAGTGGCCTCTGAAAACATACCTGTTGCGACGCCATTTAATATATTTTCCCAATTTATTTCATTTTTAAAAGAGTGCTTTCTTGGAATACCCACAAAAAACATGGGATGTCACTGGAAGATTGACAAATACTAAGAGTCGCTTGTACTACCACAGCATGTATGGTAGCAATGATATTCAGACGTTTTGGCTGTGTTCCGCGATGCCACATCATAAGCAGGGCCCGTTTTCTGTGGGCATTCATTGAGAGCATTATTTTTTAATGAAACCAATTTTTGAAAGTAGATAATACACAGTAGACAGTAACAGGTATATTTTTAGCCGATTCAGTATTTATAAATAAACTTTTACATGGCATGTGGACAAGTAGTACATCACACATCCTTTAATGTGTGGTTGTTGTTTGTGTTTTACCCACACACGATGTGAGTTAGGTACTGTATACTCAGTACTTTCCCGAGTCCTGTGACGAAAATCCACAGGCACATAACTCGAGTGGGATTCGAACCCACGACCTTTTCAATTCTAGAGCAGATGTCTTACCACTATTAAATTGTTGCGGTTCCTGCTGCTAAAATATGGATTCAAACTGTCTCTAGCTACCGGGCAAGCTCGGTGGTCTAGTGGTAAGACATCTGCGCTAAAATGGCAAAGGTCATGGGTTCGAATTCCAGCCGGGTAATATTCCTGTGGATTTTTGTCACAGGACTCAGGGGAAAGTACTGAGTATACAGTGCATGGGTAAAACACAATTTTTTTCGTTATCCCTGATGGAAATTCTGAATGGCCCCTAATCCCTGGACCTTGAGTTTCCTTTAACTGTCTTCACGACAAAAAGTCTTGGTTGCTAACCAGGTCTTTTCTCTTAAGAGCAATCAAGACACTTGTCATTACTCTCTCTATGACTCTTCACTTCTTGTCCAACCTCTTTTTACCAAGTTGCTGCCCCCATAAGAGAGTACCCAAATAATGCACTGATTTAAAACCTGTCTCCTCAATGTAAGTGGGAGTTCCTCATTCCAAAAACCAATGATGTATTTTACTTTTATAGGTAGGGTCATACTTTGGTAATGTCCCCGACAAAAATTTGAAAGCTTACTTGTTATAAAGATGGTAATGGTAGTAAGCATCCTGTGAAATTACTTCATCTGAAATGACCCCGTTGATTATAAATCAATGGAAACATTTGGATCTGAAAAACAATTCATGCATGAATCGATTCTCAGATTTCTGAAGGTTGGTGTCCGTTTGCGAATGCTGAGGCCAGAGATGCAGTTGGTACCGGCTGTAACCTCTCCTAATGTGGATGGATTTGACATTCTTGTGAAAATACTGTGGCAGTCTTGTGCTGTTTCCTCAGCAAGTAGACCCTGTATTCAGCTGAAATTTTCACAGGTGACTTTTATTGTATCCTTCTTTATAATGTTGCCTATAAAAAAGCATTACATTGATAAAAACCAAATGATGACCCTTTAAGAAAGACTGAGAGATTACGCTGTCATCATTTGACAGCTTCCTCTTCTAATGCTGTTATTCTTTTACTTTGGTTACATACAGGGGCATTCAACTTGTATGACTTGGACCAAGATGGTTTCATCACTAAGCAAGAGATGCTAGATATCGTAGATGCAATTTATAAGATGGTGGTGAGTAGGGACTTGTTTATCCTGAAGAAATTAATAGAGCATTGCTGTAACTCTTTCGTGTGCCGACTGGTCACTAGCGACCGGTTTAAATCCCTTCAGGAAAATAGTAGTAAAACAAAATAATAAAGCTTGCCTGGCCACACAGTTTTCAGAATGGGAAAGAGGACTCACGAGGGTGCTATTGTGACCTGTTTTTTGGGGGGTCGCCATTTGCAAAAAATGAGTAAACAATTAATGTGTCCATATGATCGATTTATCGCTAAAATAAATGGTGCATGAAAGGGTTATTTATTCTTGAGCCCAATGAGAGGGATACAGGGGGATTTGGACCTATCACATTCTAGAATCATTGCATACTCTGTGCTTTTCTAGTCCTGCTGACAAAAAATAATTCAGGCACTTCAAGTGGGATTCGAACCTGCGACCTTCCATATTATAGAATCTCTGGTGAACAAAATCTCTCAGGCACCTCAAATGGTCGAGTCGAATCTGTGACCTACGCATTCTAGAATCATTGCATACTCTGTGCTTTTCGAGTCCTGCTGAAAAAAATCAATTTGGGCACTTCAAGTGGGATTCGAACCTGCACCCTTCCATATTATAGAATCATTGTATACTGAGTGCTTTTCGTGTCCTGCTGAACAAAATCCCTCAGGCACCTCAAATGGGATTCGAATCTGTGACCTACGCATTCTAGAATCATTGTATACTCAGTGCTTTCCTAGTCCTGCTGAACAAAAATAATTTGGGCACTTCAAGTGGGATTCGAACCTGCGACCTTCCATATTATAGAATCATTGTATGCTCTGTGCTTTTGAGTCCTGCTTAACAAAATCTCTGAGGCACCTCAAATGGGATTGGAATCTGTGACCTATGCATTCTAGAATCATTGCACACTCTATGCTTTTTGAGTCCTGCTGAAAAGAAATAATTTGGGCACTTCAAGTGGGATTCGAACCTGCGACCTTCCATATTTTGGAATCATTGTATACTCAGTGCTTTTCGAGTCCTGCTTAACAAAATCTCTCAGGCACCTCAAATCAGATTTGAACCTGTGACCTTTGCATTCTAGAATCATTGTATACTCAGTACTTTTGAAGTCTAGCTTAAAAAATAACACAGGCACCTCAAGTGGTATTCGAACCTGCGACCTTCCATATTCTGAAAACACTGTATACTCAGTGCTTTTCGAGTCCTACTAAAAAAAAGCAACACAAGCACCTCGGTGGGATTAGAATCTGCGATCTACGGCATTGTAGAGTAAATATCTCGGTGTTGAGTTTTGTTCACATGAAGTGGCCCCCCCCCCCATTATTAAAGGGATTGTATACGTTTGGTAATTGGAACCAACTGTTTGTTTTAATCCTATACTGTTGTAGATATATACCATAAAACTAACCTGTGAAAATTTCATTTCAAAAGGTGGTAGCGTTTTTTGAGATATTGCCGAAAATCGGGAGCGATTTGTCCACGCAGGAAGAATAATCTGCAATTGGAATACATAATCCGAGAAACGTTACTGCAGTACAATTCTCAGATTCAAATTTTGGGGGATAAAAAGTGATATCTTTTTCCATAACCGCAGTGCTTCGAAGTAAAAAGTTTCTCAAAATGCATTATACTATCCAAAGCTGCTGTACTTCTTACCAAGTAAGTTTTTATTGCCATTAATTTTCAGAGTCATTACCAAACGTATACAGAGCCTTTAAATATATTGAAATGAGGTCCCTGGGAATCCTGTTGCAGTTGAAGCCGTCCCCTTCCATTAATGTCCCCTGAATGTCACTTTCTGATTATTAACTGACAGCCTTTACTTTGTGGATTTGTCTCCAGGGTAACATGCTTGATCTTCCGCAAGATGAAGACACACCAGAGAAGAGAGTCAATAAAATATTCGGCCAGATGGATTCGGTTAGTAGGCCAAGAGGCTGGCAATAGACTGTGCAAGTCTCGCGCTTATTTCGAACTTCTGGGACCATTTTGGTCCCAACCATATGGAGTTTTATGTGGGCGGGATTTTGTTTCTTCAATTCTTTTAGTTTAACGTAGTTTATGCTCATGAAAAATATATATGATGTTGGGAATGTAATACTAAGTGATAAACAATATGAAAGTAAAACCAATTCAACAAAATAATGAAGAAAACCCGAGAATAAGACTTGACCTCTGTTTCTGGGCGTGTCGTGGCCGAGCGGATAAGAGCACTGGCCTAAAGGTCTGGTGTTTCTCATCAGCAGAGTGTGGGTTCAAGTCCAGGTCATGACACTTGTGTCCTTAAGCAACACACTTAACCAATAATGCTTCTCTTCACCCAGGAGTACAAATGGGTACAGACGAGAGCTGGGAGTACCTCTGACAGATTGGCAGCCTGTCCAGGGGTAATAGAAATATTCTCATTTGTTTAATGCCAAGGAAACCGGATATAAACACCGGCCTGATGAGCCATATTGGCTCGGGACAGACTTTACTTTACCCTGTTTCCGGTTACTTGTAAAAAATAAGGAATGCTGCCCAGCTGATGGTTTTGTTGCCATTAAACCTATGGGATAGGCGAACACATTCGGGCGTGATTGACAAATGGGGTTTGTAACAACAATTAGCATCCTTGTGCCAAGTTTTAATTTTGTATCAATGTTAATTTGAACCAGTTATTTGTTTTCTACTAAATATGAAAATTTATTTATACCAACTTTCTATGGGTATTTTTATTTTCAAGAATTTTGTATAAATATAATTTTAAAAGAAGATTTGATTTCATAGAAAAATATCTGATATGCATGAGACTTGCACAGTCTATAGACTGTCAAGTCTTGCGCATATCCAAAACCAGAAAACAACTCGAACGAACACCATAATTTTATCTGAAATCAAATGTTCTTTTTAAATCCTATATTTATAGAAAATTCCAGAAAATATAAAAAACCCATAACAGTTTGTTATAAACACAATTTTTATTTTCATATAATACAAATAATTTGTTAAATTAAGATTGAAACAAAATTAAAACTTGGGACGAGGATGCTTATTTTTTAGAAACCCCGTTTGCCAATCACACCCAAATTTGTGCGACCATTACATAGGTTTAATGATAACATGAATGTCAGTTGGGCACAATTTTTAATTGTTTACAAGTAACCGGAACAGTAGTCAAGTCTTATTCTCAGGTTTAAATATATTTTACTTTCATCTATTTCATGGCTAAGTTTTACTTTTCCAACAATATGATATAGCCATAAACTACATGAAACTAAAGTATTTAAAGAAAGAGAATTCGCTCAATTATGGTTCGGAACAACTTGGTCCCGTAAATTCAAATACGCCTGAGACTTGCACAGTCTTGTCTTTCTTGTCTTTCTTTCCACAACCAGTCTACTATAAATCCACTCTCTTGAGTACTTCTCTTTATGACACCATGACAAAAATCTTTTTGAGTCGAAAGGAATGTAACCTGCGTCATCTAAAGAAACTTAAAAGTCTGCCTTTATGTGCCGCAGCTCTTAAAAGCCATGGCCAGTCAATTTCGTAATCTTCCTGCGACTATTAACCAATCTCTGCTCTTTGTCAAGTTTTTAAAAATGTAGCAGTTCTCACAGGGCACTTGTTACTATGAGGTCCCTATACATTTAGTATTATCTGTTGTTATCAAAAACACTCGAACCTTTCCATGGATTTTCTCAACTCCTGGAGAGTGCACAATCTTATCAAAATGTAAATATCAGATTTGACATTCTTTTTAATTTAAAGGGAACGTATACATGTACCTTTGGTTTTTGGACCGTTCAATTGTTTTAATCCTATGTAAATGTAGATATATACAATAAAGCTAACCTAAAGGTGGTAGCGTTTTTAAGATATCACCGTTCAATTGTTTTAATCCTATGTAAATGTAGATATATACAATAAAGCTAACCTAAAGGTGGTAGCGTTTTTAAGATATCACCGTTCAATTGTTTTAATCCTATGTAAATGTAGATATATACAATAAAGCTAACCTAAAGGTGGTAGCGTTTTTAAGATATCACCGTTCAATTGTTTTAATCCTATGTAAATGTAGATATATAAAATAAAGCTAACCTAAAGGTGGTAGCGTTTTTAAGATATCACCGAAAATCTGGAGGGGTTATGTCTGTAATTGAAATACACAATCTGAGAAACGTTACTGACAGTAACATTTCTGAGATTCAAATTTTGGGGGATAAAAACTGATATCTTTTTCCATAACCACATTACTTCGACACCCATCTGTTGGACTAAGATTATAGTGGTATGCCTGATCCCATGTAAAGCATAATCAGTTTACTAGTGCAGTCCGCAGTCCAACACCATACAGTAACTCAAAAACCAAACTGTTGGACTCTGATTATGCTGGTATGTCTGATCCCATGTAAAGCATATTCAGTTTACTAGTGCAGTCCTCAGTCCAACACCATACAGTAACTCAACACCCAAACTGTTGTACTCTGATTATGGTGGTTTGCCTGATCCCATATAAAGCATAATCATTTTACTAGTGCAGTCCGCAGTCTGACACCATTCAGTAACTCAACACCCAAACTGTTGGACTCTGATTATGGTGGTTTGCCTGATCCCATATAAAGCATAATCATTTTACTAGTGCAGTCCTCAATCCAACACCATCCAGTAACTCAACACCCAAACTGTTAGACTCTGATTATGGTGGTATGCCTGATCCCATATAAAGCACGATCAGTTTACTAGTGCAGTCCTCAGTCCAACACCATCCAGTAACTCAACACCAAAACTGTTGGACTCTGATTATGGTGGTATGCCTGATCCCATGTAAAGCATAATCAGTTTACTAGTGCAGTCCGCAGTCTGACACCATTCAGTAACTCAACACCCAAACCGTTGGACTCTAATAATGGTGGTATGCCTGATCCCATGTCAAGCATAATCAGTTTACTAGTGCAGTCCTCAGTCCAACACCATTCAGTCACTCGACATCCAAACTGTTGGATTCTGATTATGGTGGTATGCCCGATCTTATGTAAAGCATAATCAGTTTACTAGCGCAGTCCGCAGTCCAACAGAATCAAACAAAACATGCAGTTAATTTTTGATGTATCAGTGCTAGTGCCCAATGAATTATTTGTTCTGCTTTTGGTCACACTATTACAAGAAGGAGCCATGGATTAGGGGCTAAAAGAGCTTAATTTCTCTTGGAGCAAGTTGATTTCTCTTGGCCTTAGTCCATCTTTAAAACGCACCATATTATAAATTAACTTACCGACTTGCTTGTTTTGACATTTTTTGGTTACAAACGGTTCTAAAATGCATGGTATCTTACTCATGTTTTTCCTGTCGCTTTTACAATGCAGAATAAAGATGGCAAGCTGACAAAAGAAGAGTTCCGAGAAGGCTCCAAATGTGACCCCTGGATTGTCCAAGCTCTCTCGCTAGAAATCCCACAGTGACCCAGGTCAAAGGTTAAAGGCTGACTCAAGGTCGTAGGAAGAAGAGCAGCTCTTTTTGTACAAACAAAATCTATACATTTCCAGAATCTTCTTCCATCATTGGGATGTGGTCTGATTTCTGCCTCCTTGGTTAATGGTGCGTGATATGAGACATGGTGGTACTTGGTCACCTTTGACTCTTTGACCTATGATAGAAAGAGGTCACATGCTTCATTCGTTTAAAACGAACGCCCTTACAGAAATAACTCAAGTTTCAAAAACATTCTGAAATTTTTTTTTCTGAAAAATAGTACGATCACCAAGTGATATACAAGAGTATCCAGCATAAGACACATAACCCTAAATATAGAAGTGGTTCTAAATGCAAACAAACAATTCAAACACATTTTGTGCCCACCGATCATTTTGACAATTTAAATGGGTAAATACCTCACTTCCCACCCATCCCTCTTTCTGCACGTCATTCAAGATACATCCATACATTGAAAGTGAAATGAAAATCTAGTACTGGACTGTTTGATATTGATTTTTTTATTGAGCCATATAGAATTTCTGAAAACAAATTTAGTGGCAGCCTCCATATCTCTGAACTCAAAATGACCCTTCTAAGCTATTAGACTGCTTGTAAGTCGATACCACATGTATGGACTGGGCGTTTGGCTGTTCTGGTTACTACATTGCCGGCACAAAGGCATATTTGACATGGACAAAAATGCTGTTGTCGATTCACTATTCTTGGCTGAGAAGAATTTTGAAATTTGCAAAAAGCTTCACCCTACTAAGGAGACCTTGGCACTGTTGACTATTTTCAGATTTTGTTTTGACTTTATCAAAGCATTGGTTTTCAGTTTTCATTGGTGATCATTGTGGCGCTTTTTTGAAACCAAAACTTCAAGCTTAGGCTGCGTCAGTTATTCTGAAAATGTATGCTTTCGGTATGGGGCTTCAAATAAATAAACAAACAAACAAACAATCAATCAAACAAACAAACAAACAAACACCCCGAGCAGAGCTGAAGCTGAAGTCACAGCCATGGTTTCGAAAAACTGCCCTTAAAGGGTATGTACACATTTGGTAATTGGAACCCACTGTTTGTTTAAATCCTACACAGTTGTAGATTTATACTATAAAACTAACCTGTGAAAATTTCATTTCAAAAGGTGGTAGCGTTTTTGAGATATTGCCAAAAATTTTGAGCGGTTATGTCCACGCAGGAAGAATAATCCGTAATTGGAATACACAATCTGAGAAGCATTACGGCCTCTCAGATTCAAATTTTGGGGGATAAAAGGCGATATCTTTTTTCATAACCGCAGTACTTCAAAGTGAAAAGTTTCTCAACATTCATTATACTATCCAAAGCTGCTGTACTTCTAACCAAGTGAGTTTTTGTTGCCATTCATTATCAGAGTCATTACCAAACGTGTATGATACCCATAAGAGTATGCAGAAATGCAGACATTTTGGTTCCAGTAACTCCCACGAGATGCTAATGATCAATTTGTGCAGCATTTCTTGGTGTAACCAACCAATCTTTATCATACAACTTCTACAGACATTTGACCGGTTGTCTGCGCGGGGAAATCTGACCCTACTTGTACATACCGTCAGCCATTGTAAATAATTTGGCCGTCATGGACAATATTAAGTTGCATAACAGAGATGTCTAAATGTCTAAATGTTTTTTATATCAGAAAAAAGGCTCTTTGTTACTAAACTGTAAATAGGGTATACTTAAATATTTTGAGAGAAACAAAACTGTAAATACGATTTGGGTGGGGAAATAAGGGGTAGATTTGGGACTCGCAAGGGCGTGTTGTAAACTGTAGCTATTGCATCGATTTGTTTTAGGCATAGTTACATGTACATCTATGTTCATCTTGTGAAGAGACTGCCCTGCCCGTTTGTGTGTGGAACAGATATTCAATAGTTGAGCTTAATAACCAAATATTTGGTTAAAGTTAAGGTCACTGTGTTTGTATTAATTTACCGCCCTCTTGTGGTGAACATATTCTAGGGTGCTTTATTTTTTTCAGTGAAACTTCTCCCGAAGTTTGACAGAATACATTTTTTTATGAAACTGAAATGAATTTAAGAATGAATCTGGAAATTGTGGTGAACCTTGTTAAACATTGATTAAGGAGCTTTTTTCTTTGGAATCCTAGAAGGCTGCGCATACAGCTACCATGTCTTGAGTACATACCGTATACCAGTCATCAGGTGCCCTGTAGAAGGGCCTCACGGAAGGATGTATTGTTAGCAATTAATGTGCAAAATATTGTGTTTCAAGAAAACTGAGCGTGAAAGTTTGATAGGTTTTCCGCCATCCATGAGTCATTATAGGAAGGTTAAATTCTTTATGGGAATGGGAAAACATGTTTTGGGGGATAATTCTAGCAAAAAAAATATTTGTTTTTGTTTTGTGGTTGTTTTGGTTTTGTTTTTTTGTGTCAGGACCCATTTTTTTGCTAACGACCCTACAGCAGTAGTTGATGACTTCTTAGAAGTACTATGCTGGATTTTTTGGCAGATGACAGAAATGCTATTTTGAACATTTAAGGGGATTGAAAAGCCTTGGTTAGCTTTTTGAATAATAGAAGAAAAAACCCCTCAATGAAACATGTCAAAAATTAATATCCAAAGAATACAATTTTTGTTGTGTGTTTGGTTTTTTTTTGTTAGTGCCTGTATTTCAAGAGAGTTTTTCACAAATTGTTATTTTGAATTTAATTCTCCAGTACTTTGAGATAATCCTGCGGTCTAAGGTGATTGGGGGCAAAAGAGCTGAGGGGTTATGTTTGTTAGTTAGAAATGGTTTCTTTTTTACTTGTTTTTCTCCAAAATGAAGACTGTCAAAGGAGTTTGCTTGGGCTACTACTGTCTTGGGAAATAACTGATGGAACAAACACCATCTGTCATTCAAGATAACAATCCGACAAATTATCTACCTTCACTAAGAAGAAATTTTTTTGCTGAGTTGAACGTAAAAGTGTGAAAGGGGGCTCATTGTTTACCAGCTAAATCTTTATCAGAATATAGTGTATTTTGGCTTGTAATCTGTGGCTTTTTCCAAATCAGGGCCGAATTTCATAGAGCTGCTTAAGCAGAAAAAATTGCTTAACAATTTTCTGCTTAGCAGAAATGAGCAGGATACCAGTCACAAATTGTACATGTGACATGGTAGTTGAGCTGGTGACCTTATTCTGGTAAGCATAATTTTGTTGTGCTTAGCTACTTTTTGTTCTTAAGCAGCTCGCAGCCTCTATGAAATTGGGCCCTTGGTTCAGGCTCCGGCTGCACTGTTTGAGGTTGAAGCACCGTGCAGAATGCACACTGCTCCAAAATCTATGACAGAGCTCAAGTTGATGGAGCCCAAAGCCTAGGTTTGGAAACGGACCCCTGGTGTTATTGCTTATCCTAATTTATTCTCATCGACTGTTTATATTTTTGTAATCGTTTGAAAACATTTGTTATTTTTGTCTTTAGTTGTATGGCAATTAGCCATTACAGTACACATACTATTTATTTCATTATATTTATGTCTATATAATTGAATCTTCAAGTTAAGAAAGTACTAAATATGTTTGTGCCATTTAGCATAAAACTTAACTGGGCAACAACTAATAAAATTTGCTATTTTTTCTGGAAAGGTGGTAGTCATAACACTGAAAGATTTACACACAAAGCTTCTTTGAAGTAAACACTAACGGCAATAGACACGGAAACATATTAATAGGACGATAGTCTTTATTGTGGGCGAGTTTGTGAATATTGATGGTACTGTTGATAAAAATTACCAATGGCTGTTTGCTTTGGTGCCGGCTCTGTGATGTCTTGGAATTTCAGTCAAGAAATTCAAACCTGGTGTGTGGTGTTTTAAGTTTGGCTGGTAAAATGTTAAACACTGCAAATGCTTTTGTTTAGAGAACCATTTGAAGAAAGGTAACCTTTGCTTTTCAGTTTGTTTTTCAGGCAGCATGGTGCAAACTGCTGCAGTGAAAGAGCATGTCTTATTTTTTCATATGATACAATAATAGTACATGTAGAAGATAGTTTTAAATTAAGTTCTAGGCCCTATTTCATGGCGCTGCTTACCGCAGAATTCTGAGGTGAGCTGATGGCTAACTGAGAGCACAAAATTCTATCGGCCGCAAGCACAGAATGTTGTGGATAGAAATGCCATGAAATTTGACCCAGTGAGCCACTTATGAGCCCTTCTACAGTAACTTCATGCAGCTCTGTGAGGGTTCCCTGATGGATCCTCTCAAGCTTGCAGCAGCACTAAATGCTGCATGGTTTGGAATACTTTATTTGTGTTGAAGTGCCATTTGCTTTTCAGTCAGGTTTGAATGCAGTCTGCTGCAAAAAGAACATGCAGACTTGCTTGAAGTGCCATGTATGACACTACTTAAAGTACTAAATGGGGCTTGGTTTGAAGTGTCATGTGCGGTACTACTAAAAGTACTAAATGCAGCTTGGTTAAAAGTGCCATGTACGACACTGCTTTAAGTACTAAATGCAGCTTGGTTTGAAGTGTCATGTATGACACTGCTGAAAGTACTAAATGCTGGTTGGTTTGAAGTGTCATGTGCAGGACTGCTGAAAGTACTAAATGCAGCTTGGTTAAAAGTGACATGTATAACACTGCTTAAAGTACTAAATTCAGCTTGGTTTGAAGTGTCATGTGCGGCACTGCTGAAAGTACTAAATGCAGTTTGGTTAAAAGTGCCATGTACGACACTGCTTAAAGTACTAAATGCAGCTTGGTTAAAAGTGCCATGTATGAAAGACCATTTTCAGCTTGGTTTTAAGTGCCAAAGAGTTATTATGGATATCTCCTTATTCTAAATTATTTCTTATACTGTTTCCTCTTCTAAATTAATCAGTCAATTAATCATACTTTTTTTAAATGGTATATATATTTTACCGGTCATTTTGCAGCAAAAATTAACTCAGTTTCATTAACACCCATTCCGAAATTCACAAATTCATTCAAACTGGGGTTTCTTTTTAGCTTTTATTACATTTAATTTAGTTTTCGTGCACACATGATTTCATTCTTCTCATTCAGGTTCGTTTCAGTCATTTTATTTCATTTATAGACATTTAAGACTATATTTTCACAATTTTTCAGTTGAATTTCCACTACATATTTACAAATAATGAAATTGAATGGGTGACCAGCCTCCCTGTTGGCTTTCATGCGAAATTGAATGATTTTTGCGATCTAGTGAATTTGAATGATCTTATTTGACCAGTGAAACTGTTAAACTCAAATTACCCCTTTTGACTGATGAATGCTGATTCAACGGAGCATTTTTTTCAAAAGAAATTGAATGAGCCGGGTGTTAAATTGAATGAATTTTTGTTAAAATTGGCCGGAAAAACCTATAGTTTACTATTGTAAGAGAAAATACATAATTTGGTTGTTGAAGAGTAGGCCTTACTCAAATCTCATTTTGTAGTATTCTATAAATACACCATACAGTCAAACTGTGAAGATTTGTTGGCCACATAAAAACAACAAACAACTTTTTCTGTGTTTTGTCAAGGTTTTGTGCTTTTTCATATCAGGCTTATTTTGATTGCAGCAATCAAAATAAACAATGGTGAAATTTGGGGCAATTTCTTTGACTTTGATATTGTATCAGAGGGAAATATTTCTCTGGAGGACTGACACTGCTATGTATGGAAGCATAATACCGCCACATGAATAAAAAAGTATCTCTCTTATTGTGTTTGTACACGATAAGTTACCGTGTACGTACACGATAAGTCAAAACTTATTGTGTATGTACACGATAAGTTGGGAATTTTGTTCAATAAGTTTTCGTGTACGTACATAAATAATTATCGTGTACGAACACGACAAGTCATTGTGTACGTACATGATAAGTTTTGACGTATTGTGTACAGACATGATAAGTTGGGGTGTACGAACACGATAAAAGAGATATTTTTTGTATTCATGTGGTGGCAGTACGCTTTCGTAGGTATGAACTTCATGGGGATTTGTTAGTGTTTTTCTTCAATTTATTACCAATCCAATTTATTACCAATCTTGTAATTGGTGTTTAATATAGAACGAAGTCATAATATGGTTATTTGTGGACAAATTGTTGTTAAAAGTTTTACAAATAGCTGCAAGAATCGAAGCTCTTGGTCACTTTCCTGAGACCGCCGGGAAGATCGAGGCAGTAGAGTAACCAGAAATTTTCATTGGGAGGGGGGAGGGGGGTGGCAAGCGGGGCGAAATTAATGTATTATCAAACCATTCATTTGTGCATAATTTCGATCTCATTTGGGAGTCGAGAGTGGGGGATAGGGTCCGGGACTGGCTTCCCCCGCCCCTCTGGTTACGCCATTCGATCAAGAGTTTTAGAGTGTTGCAACTATGTTAAAACCAACAATAAACCCTGGACAAACAGTTATTGGCTCATTATCTGTGTCCTTGACCAATCCCATGTGTTGGCTTCATAACTTTTCAAATCTTTTCTTTTTGTGTAAACCAATCAGAAGTGTTGTATTAGGAACTATTATCTAACAGCCGTCCCTATTGGTCATATTAGGCCTAATAGACCATGCCATGCAATGTTTATCCAAAGTGTAATGATTTGTTACCTGTTTGCATAAACAAAACTTACATCTCATGTATGTGTGATAATTTATTTCAATGAAACCAGTAACATTATTTGTTTCTGTTAATTAAGATATTTGTTTTGAGCATTGTGTACAACATCTACGTAAAAATAGTGTATTTCATGAAAACAATTGTATAGGTTAACTTTCATTTATTTCATGTTATTTAATGAATATATTATTTGTGTTCTTATACGGGGTCGATGGCCAAGAAATAAATTGTACTAGAATGTGATGTCCACTGTTAATTATCACTGATCTCCATTTGTCTGAAACTGTCCACTTTGAAAACCGGTTCCAACCAGTTTCCAGAAGCACATGGGGAAAGTACGCTGCTCTATTCATATGCAGATTAGTCACGACATTTCTTTAGTTGGACTAGTTCATTAGAAAAATGGGTGATTGGAGGCCCATCTGAACAGCTATAACCGTTTTATATCAGGTTATTTTGAATCATAAAAGTCACAATTATTATTCGTTACAACAATGCATAGATTATAGACTTTGTTCTAAGATAATTACTTTTGTTTTGTTCAAGAAAACATACAATGTTGTGTACGACTCACTTCCCACACACCCTAAGAAATAGTTTCTCCAAATCTTGTAGGCCAGAACGTGTTTTTTAAAAGCAAGAACTTTTCCACAATGTGGATTTGTCGGCTGCCAACAAAGCATTCTCTAAAAACAGTTTTAATTTCAACATTTTCCCTGAGGGTAAGTGCATCCAATCCAATACAATGACGGACAATTTTTGGACAAACCTTACGGCAAATGTAGGGACTGCCAACTGTTTGGAAATCACCACATACTCCATAAGTGAAGCACCACCCTGGACAGTGGTAAGTAAGACATGGCAAAACAATGGTTTTAATTTGTTGGTTTTTCATAAACGCAGTCCATATCCTCTTAAATTATCATGGATGTTTTTCCCCGGTGTCTTTATGACTAATGATAAGACACTAATGTTTGGGTTAGGAAACCTGGAAGAGTTCACAGTAAACGTGTAGAACACTCGTGCTCGCACATGGCGTTCAAACAATAAAACATGAAGATATTAACTGTTTGGTCGCTATTGGGGTTTTTTCGTGGTTGTATTTTACATTCAGGACTGTATGGCCATTAAAAGCATGTGTTAATTTAAGATGCAGGGCCTTCCTTTATTTTCGAAAGCAACTTGAAGTCAGAGTTGGCGAACGAGACATGACTCTTCAGCCAGTGTAGTCTCAATTTTAGAAAGTTCCTGAAGGAGCCCAAAGTTGCTCAGTGTATATAGTTGGGTCCTCCTTGGGCTAGGTTGGACTCCTCCGTTGTATACAACGCAACTGAGACTAGCGTTCTACCAGTGCTGGATCCTCTTGTCAAGAAATAAACCACAAGGGAAGCTGACTGGGTGAAGTTTTTACAAGTAATATTTTGGGTTGAACAAAGAAAAAATGACTTGAGCGGGATTTGTACCTGCAACCTCCAGATTACGTACCGGAGATTCTGTCCCCCCATATTATGGGAAATTAATATGGGCAGAAGGAAAGAAGGAAGTTAATTCAAAAGAGGGCGCTATCAGAAGCAATTTGTACACAGTTCGCCGTGTGGAGGGGGGTGGGGGGACAGTCCAGGGGGGGGGGGATCTCCTGCCACACCGGCGCTCTACCAACTGGGTTAATGGGCCCGTATGTTGGTGGTCTCACTATTTTGTCAGTATCTTTGTTTGAGGGTGCCAGTCAGAAGCCATTCAACCTGTAACTGCCGCATACAGGGATCAGTTTACGATACAACCTGGGAAGCGACATCAGAGGGCACAAGGGAATGCGACTTTTTATTTCAAATATTAAGTATAAATCACAAGGGGAACTGACTAGGTAAATGTTTTTACACTTTATTATATACTTTATTATAACCCTCTTGTATGACATGTAGGCCATGTAGGCCTATACGCCCCATCCCACCTTCCAAAAATCTGAGATCCCCAGAACACAATGAAGACACGATGGAAGGGGTGTACCATGCAACATTATATCACACCAAATTGTGTAAACTAGCGCCACCCAAACGCCAAGTTAAATTTGCAATATTGCAATTCCCAAGCACATGTTGTTTTCATAAAAGTTTGGTTTGCCTGGGTCACTGCTGCCCTCTATTGGAATGAATACGTCTCTTTTATTTAATTCCCATCGATAGAGGGCACACGTAAAATAAGGTAGGGGTGCACGGTGCACCACACTAAATAAACTCCCATATAGCAAACAATGCTAAATGCTAAATATTCAAAAATACTCAAAAAATACTTTAAAGTCTCTGAGCCTCTTGAAAACCAATCAGACATATTATTTTCGGACAACTAAACTTCAGATTTCTTTTCAATTTTTGGCAGGTCAGCCGTTTAGAATTTTTACTTATCACCCCAGAAAAAAACACCCCCGAAAATATTGATTTGTTTTCCCAAACCGACTTACTGCCAGTTTCATGAAGCATCCCTCCACTTCCCAAGCCAAAATAAGACCAACTTTTAAGCCTAATTTATCAAAGTCTCCTCAAAGGTTGAAGCAAAGAACCCCACGGTTGTGATAAATTCTCATAATTACACAATCTATTAATTGCATGACCCCCAAAAAATGATATGTCAAAAGTAACTGTGGGTTTACAAATTATGATAATCAGCTTGGCGCATGAATTTTTGCCTATTTAGTGTGGTGCACCCATTTCAACCAAAGCTAATGCTAAAAAATACTTGCAACATATTCAAAAGTCTCTCATCCTATTGAAAATAAATAAAATATACTTTCTATTGACAACCAAAGGTTTTTTCTAAATTTTTAGTAGGTTGGCCGTGTAGCTTTTGAGCTCATAGGCCTATGTATAGGCTCATGCAAAAAAAAATACCCACCCACAGTTCTGAAACAATTGAACCACCTTTCAATAACGATTATTTTGAAAACAATTCTTGTCTTCATGGCATCTATAACACAAATTTAACAATACGGTACACTAAAGCGGATGTTATAAATAATCTTAAAAATTAGAAATTAAAGGTAATAACATGCATGTTGGTCTTCCTAGAAGCCTACCAAAGAAACCCAAAGGACACAAGGAACACATAAGCGAAAAGGGGGAAATGGAAAAGTTCTGAAAAAAAACAAGAGCGGGGCCCAATTTCATAGAGTTGCTTAATATTAAAACAGAAAATACTGCTTAAAAATTTCCTGCTAAGCAGAAAGTGACGAGCAGGACACCAGTCACAGGTGGTACACGTAACATGGTGTTTTAGCTGGTAGCCTCCTACATGAATTTTTAATTCAAAGCTTACTTGAACTTGACATGAACATTGACGTACATTTGTGCTGCTTGGGGATTGGGGCTAGGTGGGGGAAGTTGACATTAACGTTTTCGTTATAATAATAGGCCCATGTGACTTGATTCACTTGAAGCAAGTAACGAAATTTGACGTGAAAGCTTACATGACGTCACACTCTCAAACAGCGCCCTCACTGAGGCAAAACGAGGCAGATCATTGGACGAGTTCTTGGTGGGTGAAAATGTGCGCGTGACCTCAGCGTATACAAGCAGCGTTGCGCGTTGCGTGTTTGGCGCGGTAATTCAAGGCGTTCAACTTATTTATGGAACATCGAGCCCGCACCAATGTGCATGATGTGTGTTACCGTGTAACCACACACTGGCCAGCGCCACTGTTCACAAACTGTAGATGGAATAGCTTTTAAATTCGAAAAATGGTAATGCTTTCAACTTACTAAAATGACGATACTAAAAAAAGAGTCGAACACACGACCGGAAAAAATGCCGGAAAATCACGTTGGTATCTTTGGCACATGGGACATGAACTTCTGGTCCATGCCAGAGGAAGTCTTCCGAGCCAAGCTGGAGAAGAATCCCATCCACCCGTTTACGGAAACTTCCCCCGATCATTTTGAGGTGACACTCCGGTCGCCCTGGCTTTGGATCTCGCTATTCTGCTTCCTCGTAACATTAATCTCTACAGTAGGATATTACGCAACAAATCCTGCGGATCAATCGCTGACTTACTTCATCATGGCGATCATGGTATTCTTCTACACCACCTTCGTTTATTCTGATTTGAGGAGGATTGTGATCGACGCAGCAAGACACGAGTATGAGTTCCATGTTGGAAGCAGACTGATGTACAGAGGGCATATTCATAATGTCTACATCAGGCTTGTTGGTCAGAAGAGTGGTGAGTGGACAATGGTCATCTTGTTCAAGCAACAACAACAAAATGCAGTCAAAATGTTCAGTTGTGATTTCATGCTCTTTTGGACTCTCTTCCAGTTAAAGTTGAACTTCATAAATTCAGTAAAAATGTTACGTTCATGCGATTCAAAAGCAACTCACAGGTGTAAACACTTACCAGTCATACATTAAACTTGTTTATAAGTTTGGTAACCGTGCAAAAATACAATGGCTCTTACTCCTATTATTTTGCACTAAAAAACAGTGGTCCGCTGGCCTTATATACGCTAGTTAAAATACGTGAGGACCAGTAAAACAAACAATCTCCAAGTGGTCCTGCTGGCTAGTTCAGTGTTGAAAAAATCCTATTTAATATGAATAACGGACTAGTGAAAAAGCTGGTAGGCTAATGACAAGCTAACAGGTCCTGCTGACTAGTCATTGAAAAAGTTATAGGGCAAACCCTGCTACACGTTTATATACTAAGGAACATGTTGAGTTGTTTTCGAGATAATCTGTCACCATTCATCTTTGCCTCTCGTTCTTTCCCTAACGGATCATCAGGAACAGGTGACACCTACTACAAGGTTGTCCTAAACGGCTTCCATCTTGAGGAGCAGGTCTTGACGTCATCAACCAGTCGAAGACACAAGCTGGAGAAGCTTGGTAGGAAGTTGGCTGCGAGACTCAATGTGAACTACTTCGACTTTGTGGACAAGTCCGTCAAGCACGTGGTGCGGCACCGATGCCCGTATGCGTCACCCGATGACTCGGTCGAAAGTCTTTCTCTGTTTGCGTAGAATGTGCTCGTATTCAGGATGGAGGGGGGGGGGGGTAATCTGCATTAACAATGCAGATTACAGATTTTGTTCTTCCTCTATTATGCCGTAATTAATTTCAACGTAAAAACGCGCAGAGTGGAGGATGTGACCACCCCAAGCCCGATGATTTTTCTTTGGGAAGTAAAGGTAGGGCCATATTTTTTCCCCGACGTAATGCTGATTTATTGGCAACATTATCAAGAAAGATGCAATAAAGTCACATGTGAAAGTTTCAGCTGAGGATGTCTACTTGTTGAGAAAACAGCAAAACACTGTCGCGGTGTTTTCACAATAATGTCGAATCCATCCACGTTTAGCAAGGTGACAGCGGGTACCATCCGCATCTCTTGCCGCAGCACTCGCTCAGAAATCTGGACAACGATTCATGCATGAATCGTTTCACAGATTCAAATGTTTTTTGTTGATTTCTAATCAACGGGGCATTTCAGACGAAATAATTGCACAGGTTGCTTACTATCATCACCATCTTTAACAAGGATACGCTTTCGGTATAGAAATTCCACATTTCGTTTCGGTGTCCTTACCAAAGTATGACCCTACCTATCTCCCCCTCCCCGCTGTTTTTTTTAATGGAAAGCATAAATTTAGACCTTATTTACCCCAGCCCTAAAAAAAAATTAAAAAAATCTTGCATCACTGCATAATGAATCACTAAATACACTTCTGAACGAAATTCAACAGATAAAGTGTTGCGCGATTCCCATTAAATCACAAGTAAAACACCTTCTTTATTAAATTACAACCAAAAACGCTTGATTAAAAGCTCGACTTCATAAAAGATAAAAGCATGTCTAAAGCTCACGGAAAGTTTGGTCTACAAAAACACTAGTCTTCTGAAAGTTAGACGTTGGTAATCTGGTCCAGACGAGGCGTAGGCCCCCCTATGGTAATTACACGTGCAACAATGCGTTCGCCTTATTGCCTTTTGGAAGTCGAGTAAATTAATGTCCATCCTCTAGTTTTCAATAATCGCACGAAACAACCAACCTCCATCCATAAAGCTGGTGGTCTCATTGACTGAAAACGGTTTTGCTGTCGGTTGGGGTATTATATTGTGCACGTTCATATCGAGCTTATTTCATTTGCGGCGATCGATATAAGTGTTAGGTGGAATCATCGAAAGTTACTTTCCCGACTTTGACAGTATTTCAGATGGATTTTTTTTTTCCGGAGTAATGACTCACTTGCAAAACCTTTTTTATTTAGAAAAAAAATACTAAATCTTTCCCAATAAAACTATCTTACTTTCTTTTGTGCCCAACCTATTGTGAAGTGTGACGTAATACCACTGTAAGCCATGCCCACTTCATGCATACTGGCTCCAACGATTGCAAGAAGCTCATGTTTTGTTTTTGATGATTTATGTAAGAATAAACTAATTTTCGTACTTGCCTTTCACATGTCTTGCAAAGACTCAATGTCTTATCATGTCTTGCAAAGACTCAATGTCTTACCATGTCTTGCAAAGACTCAAGGTATTATCATGTCTTGCAAAGACTCAAGGTCTTATCATGTCTTGCAAAGACTCAAGGTCTTACCATGTCTTGCAAAGACTCAAGGTCTTACCATGTCTTGCAGACTTGAGGTCTTATCATGTCTTGCAAAGACTCAATGTCTTACCATGTCTTGCAAAGACTCAAGGTCTTATCATGTCTTGCAAAGACTCAAGGTCTTATCATGTCTTGCAAAGACTCAATGTCTTATCATGTCTTGCAAAGACTCAATGTCTTACCATGTCTTGCAAAGACTCAAGGTCTTATCATGTCTTGCAAAGACTCAAGGTCTTATCATGTCTTGCAAAGACTCAAGGTCTTATCATGTCTTGCAAAGACTCAAGGTCTTATCATGTCTTGCAAAGACTCAAGGTCTTATCATGTCTTGCAAAGACCCAAGGTCTTATCGTGTCTTGCAGACTCGAGGTCTTATCATGTCTTGCAAAGACTCAAGGTCTTATCATGTCTTGCAAAGACTCAAGGTCTTATCATGTCTTGCAAAGACTCAAGGTCTTATCATGTCTTGCAAAGACTCAATGTCTTACCATGTCTTGCAAAGACTCAAGGTCTTATCATGTCTTGCAAAGACTCAAGGTCTTACCATGTCTTGCAAAGACTCAAGGTCTTATCATGTCTTGCAAAGACTCAAGGTCTTATCATGTCTTGCAAAGACTCAAGGTCTTATCATGTCTTGCAAAGACTCAAGGTCTTATCATGTCTTGCAAAGACTCAAGGTCTTATCATGTCTTGCAAAGACTCAAGGTCTTACCATGTCTTGCAAAGACTCAAGGTCTTATCATATCTTGCAAAGACTCAAGGTCTTATCATGTCTTGCAAAGACTCAAGGTCTTATCATGTCTTGCAAAGACTCAAGGTCTTATCATGTCTTGCAAAGACTCAAGGTCTTATCATGTCTTGCAAAGACTCAAGGTCTTATCATGTCTTGCAAAGACTCAAGGTCTTATCATGTCTTGCAAAGACTCAAGGTCTTATCATGTCTGGCAAAGACTCAAGGTCTTATCATGTCTTGCAAAGACTCAATGTCTTATCATGTCTTGCAAAGACCCAAGGTCTTATCATGTCTTGCAGACTTGAGGTCTTATCATGTCTTACAAAGACCCGAGGTCTTATCATGTCTTGCAAACTCTCAAGGTCTTATCATGTCTTGCAAAGACTCAAGGTCTTACCATGTCTTGCAAAGACTCAAGGTCTTATCATGTCTTGCAAAGACTCAAGGTCTTATCATGTCTTGCAAAGACTCAAGGTCTTATCATGTCTTGCAAAGACTCAAGGTCTTATCATGTCTTGCAAAGACTCAAGGTCTTATCATGTCTTGCAAAGACTCAAGGTCTTATCATGTCTTGCAAAGACTCAAGGTCTTATCATGTCTTGCAAAGACTCAAGGTCTTATCATGTCTGGCAAAGACTCAAGGTCTTATCATGTCTTGCAAAGACTCAAGGTCTTATCATGTCTTGCAAAGACTCAAGGTCTTATCATGTCTTGCAAAGACTCAAGGTCTTATCATGTCTTGCAAAGACTCAAGGTCTTATCATGTCTTGCAAAGACCCAAGGTCTTATCAGTTGCAAGAGGTCTCATCAGAAATATCAGTTCATATCATAAGAAATGTCTTTGAACGATGTAATGGGTGTTTTTTTTATTTTATTTTTTATTATTCATCGGTAAAATAACACAGAAACGTATGCCAGCTTTGGATGCGGAGTGAGCGAAATACCTGAGCGTGTTTAATGACTCGGCAATAAGATAATGATGGGCCCAGTTAAAGTGTGCGATTTGTTGGTTACCTCACGTCGGAACCCGAGGTTCACAAACAAAATGTTCTGAATAGTGTGCACAATTCTAGAGTATTGCCAACCCCGACTCTGTATTATTGAAACAAAGGATGCCTCATAGAAAAAATCACTGTAGCTTGCAAGCCTGAGGAAACCTGGAAGAAACACCGGGGTTAACCCCTACACTTCCACGACTCTGGGTTCTTTTATACGTGCAACTCCAATCCTAGTACACGGGACCTCGGCTAACGTCATATCAGAATTATGGTGAGGTATCTTGATCAAGGACACAAGCTCTGCTGATCAGAAAAACTAAAGCTTGAATCTAGTGCTATTCACCGGTCAGCCACGACACCCCAACGTTGGTGGTCATCTATAATTATCTAAAACAAATACTGTTTGTTATCACTTTTTAATTGGACATAAAGAAGTTGTTTTTAAATTTCCTTAATTTCTGTGCTGGCGCCTTGGTTCTTACAGTGTACTTAATTTACGTGCCTGTGGTTTGATCCATGTGTAATTCATCACTTATTATTTTGTTGAGCCAAGAAATTCCCTCGACTCCTAAATTATTGACGGACGTCGTAGCTCAAGGGTGAAAGTCCACAAAGGACCTCTGCTGTCTGACTTTAAACCACGGCTCAATTTCATGAGCAATGTTCAAGCACAAAACAAATCTGCTTACCAGAATAAGGTTACAAGCCAAAATGTTGTATCAAACATATCGTTGTTAAGTAAATCTTGTCTGCGTATAATTGGGCCATGGGGCTTTATGGTTCATATTACACAGAAATGCGAACAACAACAAAATGAAGTAGAAAACTCAATAGAGTAGTTCGATTAACATTTAGGACACGCATTAAATCTTTAAATATTCAACCGTTGATTGTTCCTTTTTCAATGAGGCGGAACTTGTGACATGCCTGTGTTCCCCCAACTGTTTATTTATTTATTTTCTTACCAATTCTGGGTCATCCATGTCGAATGAATTTTGTTTTGCTGCTCGTGAAGTTATTAAGCTAGAATACAATTTTGTTTGTCATATTAAAAATCGTTGCCAATATGGACAAATCCGTTTTAAAACACGTTTTGTGTTTTAGCTTACATTATTATTGTTATTTTTGTTATTTTGTTCATGTTTGTTTCTAAACTATGCGGATAGTCGCGTGGTCAACGTGCTGTATCACTCCATCTCGTCACTAGGCCTACTCGTCACTAACCCTTGGAAGGAATTACACTGGCACACAACAGTGGTTATGGAGCAAGGCATAATGGCATGGTGAAATTGCCCGTACCTCCATGGGAACGCGTTGAGTGTTGCTCCCATCGCACACAAACTCACAGGGTTCCAGGGATACCAATAAGCCATTGGCGAGTTAGATTTGAATCAAGTCTGGTACAATGACTTGCTTAGTCACACGTTACCGCTTAAATTTGAATTCCTCAGACTATTGAAACAGTGGAAGTCCAAATTGTTGTTTTTGGGGGGGTTTTCAGTTTGTATTTTTTCAATCAATTAAAGGGTTAGTGCTTTTTTTAGTTTAATTACCTCTGCTTGTCATCCGTTCGACGTCGACCCGACTCGAGACATCATTGTTTTTAATTTATTTTAATTTTAAGAACATTTTGATTGACGACAAATCACTAGTGCGTAATCATGCGTGTTTATTTCCCCTAAAGCTACAACTATCATTTCCGTTGACGTCATTGGTCTCCAAGAACCGCCAATAAAGGTAAGCAATGTATGTTAAAATGCGTAGTTAATCACTCACATGACGCAATACTTCCCCAGCCCCGGCCCGCCCCCTCCGATTTCCATTGTACCAATACGTCACTGAAACCAAATAGGAATACTCCAATCTCACTGAAACCAAATAGGAATACTCCAATCTCACTGAAACCAAATAGGAATACTCCAATCTCACTAAAACCAAACAGGAATACTCAAATCTACCTGAAACCAAATAGGAAAACTACTCCAATCTCACTGAAACCCAATAGGAATACTCCAATCTCACTGAAACCAAATAGGAATACTCCAATCTCACTGAAACCAAATAGGAATACTTCAATCTCACTGAAACCAACTAGGAAAACTACTCCAATCTCACTGAAACCCAATAGGAATACTCCAATCTCACTGAAACCAAATAGGAATACTCCAATCTCACTAAAACCAAACAGGAATACTCAAATCTCACTGAAACCAAATAGGAAAACTACTCCAATCTCACTGAAACCCAATAGGAATACTCCAATCTCACTGAAACCATATATAGGAATACTCCAATCTCACTGAAACCAAATAGGAATACTCAAATCTTACTGAAACCAAATAGGAACACTCCAATCTCACTGAAACCAAATAGAACTACTCCAATCTCACTGAAACCAAACAGGAATACTCCAATCTCACTGAGACCAAATAGAAATACTCCAATCTCACTTAAACCAAATAGGAATACTCCAATCTCACTGAAACCCAATAGGAATACTCCAATCTCACTGAAACCAAATAGAACTACTCCAATCTCACTGAAACCAAACAGGAATACTCCCATCTCACTGAAACCAAATAGGAATACTCAAATCTCACTGAAACCAAATAGAACTACTCCAATCTCACTGAAACCAAACAGGAATACTCCCATCTCACTGAAACCAAATAGGAACACTCCAATCTCACTGAAACCAAATAGGAATACTCCCATCTTACTGAAACCAAATAGGAATACTCCAATCTCACTAAAACCAAACAGGAATACTCAAATCTACCTGAAACCAAATAGGAAAACTACTCCAATCTCACTGAAACCCAATAGGAATACTCCAATCTCACTGAAACCAAATAGGAATACTCCCATCTCACTGAAACCAAATAGGAATACTCCAATCTCACTGAAACCAAATAGGAATACTCCCATCTCACTGAAACCAAATAGGAACACTCCAATCTTACTGAAACCAAATAGGAATACTCCAATCTTACTGAAACCAAATAGGAATACTCCAGTCTCACTGAAACCAAATAGGAATACTCCCATCTCACTGAAACCAAATAGGAACACTCCAATCTCACTGAAACCAAATAGGAATACTCTAATCTCACTGAAACCAAATAGGAATACTCCAAGCTCACCGAAACCATTATACGAATACTCCAATCTCACTGAAACCAACAATTGCTTCTGTAATTCACCAAATGCACTAGACGGTACTTTGATTTTGACATCCATTTCAAAACACTTACAAATACAAGAAGCCGCAGATTCCAAATTCAAGCAAGGTATGCTGGGGAAAACGGTGCAGCGAGATCGACCACCCCATGGAACGAGGTTGGCAATTTTTCTGCCCCAACCATCTCCACTGACCTAAACGCTTATTACACAACTACTGAAAGTGAAAGTTTACGGTGCTCCAATACTAGAAAATCAAATCACATCGCTAGCGTTATTTCCAGATTTGTTTACTAGATTGACGCACAAACCAAATAAAATGGAGTTTAAATGTAATTCGTATGGTGAATGCAAGTTAAACGTATGGTGAATGAAAGTTAAATGTGTTATCTGCGTATTATTGAGTGTCCCATCTCAACTGAAGTGCAAATTTACAGAATACTCAAAACAGGGGAATTATTAAAATAGTTCAATCCTGTGATCTAAACTCAAAATTAGATAAGGACTATTGATCTTGCCGTGCTACAGTGATATTGTTCCATTAGGCTTACAACCGTACAACATGTACATCACTTATTTTCATTGATCATTGTTGTCCACCCAATACTATACAAATAATGAATGTTTATGAGCATGCATTTCGCTGAAAGATGGAATGTTCCATTCAATGGAACATTCCATCTTTCAACTCATGAAAATATTCTCTCCATTGCACGAATGAAAAACATTTATTATTCGTTTTATATAACACCCAAGTAGATCTTTGTCATTACTCATTTGGAGGAAAACCAAAATGTACAAGAATTGAATAATGGCTTCCACTAATTCGAGGTCGTTTTGTATTTGTACACCGTGTGAAAGGCCGGTTTGTCGGTCGCCACGATGATAATCGTCACACTAAAGAACCTCCAATCCTTCAATTTAATGACAAGGATCTGCGTGTGGTGTGGGTGTTAAATAAAAATGTGCATAACATCCCTTACACAGATTCTACCTTTGTATTGGTTGAGAGCGCCCCAACGCAGCAAACGATGTCTTACACACCAATCCAGGCGCGCAAGTGCTGGGCACCGCGCGCCACTGCTGCGGTGTCGTCAGTGCCCAGATTATGCACCAAGACATGAGGAAATCGTGTTCCCTTTTACTCTCTATGGAAATTAGATGTTTTCCTCAACGACTTACACAATTTCCTTGACAGGACATCATGATATACCAATGTAGATCACTGACCACAAATATTTGCAACTAAATAGAAACCGAAACATCCTGAAAACGGTGCATGTCTTAGGTGAGTTTAAGGGTCATAGACGCGGAAACTGCATAGTCGCATTAGTTTAATGCGTTGCATCGGCAAGGTATTTTGTCAGAATTTCAGTATTTTACTTTCTGCTTAATTTTAAAAATTTATCAAGAACGTAGTAAATCGTTATATCATGCAGCCATGTCAGGGAAATTGCATAGATTGTCGAGGAAGACATTCAATTCCTATAAAAAGAGAAAAGGGAAACGATTTTCTCGTGTCTTTGTGCACAAACATAGGCACATGTACACCGCAGCATGGCGCGCGCGGCGCCCAGCACTTGCGCGCCCGGATTAGTGTATAGACCTTTCTTTTGCAACGTCACAGTCCGAGTTTTTGCCAACCGAGGTTGGAAAACTATGGAAAGCCATAAATGCAAAGCATAAGCAGATAGCCACAGTTTGTAATAACGTTACACAAATATTCAAAAATAGTGTTGAATTTGTTGGAAACAAAGCAACCAATCATGATATGTATTTTTGGTTGATTGAAAATTTACAGAAATGTTGAATTTTGACACAACATTTGTTAACACGATTTAATGTTTTGCTAACATTCGGCCGTCCATGCCAACCAGCGCGGTTTGTTTATCAACAAAAGAAAGGTCTATAGACCTTGACCTTATGCATTGACGTCATCCAGCCGCCATCTTAGAGGTAAAACGAGGACGAAACAATCGAAACGCACAGATTTGTACGCGCGGCGCATAGGATTGGCCAATGAACAGCCTTCTTTTGACCTCAAGGCGAGGGCGCCCTACTTTTATGACATCATGTGCATAAGGACTTACAACGCGCAGCGTACTCACATGCGCCTATCCTGGGTGCCATTTTGGGTGTCAAAATCGTATACAAACATGCACAAAAGAGAGTTGACTCGCAAAAATGACGCGCATTGTTCGGAGGCGCGTTCCGGGTATATAGAAATCAATAGATCCCCTTGTATAACGCGAAACGCTACAGGTACGCTGAGGTCACGCGCACGTTTGTACGCACAGAGAACAGCTATCGTCCACTGATCTGCCTCCTTTTTGAGAGTGTGACGTCATATGCAGTGGCTCTATACCAATAGCAACCAATGTACTATCCCATAGCAACACATGTGCTATACCCATAGCAACATCAGCTTCTTGGTACATTTAGGCCGCATTTGGGGGTGTTATAAACAAATATTGACTGCTTTTACTGGTGGTAGGTTAGATCTGTTTTATGTAAATTAACCTTAGCTGCGTTTAGTTTAATTTAATAATCTAAATAATTAAAGGTAAAAGAGCCCTACTTTCCATAAAATCATGTCGTGCATTTAGTCATGATAATTGACATTACAATAACTGAATTAAAAGTGGATCAAAATAATGTATATTGACAAGAAAACAACTTGAATTTCTCTTTTTGATTGGTAACCACAACAGTGTCAAAACAAAAGAGCCGCTCAAATCGAAGTGTCAAGATTTTCTTTTAAATTCACGGTACCGTGTCTTGGCAAAGGCTTTGTTGTGATTTTTAAACCTTAAAGTTTCAACTTGCCTGTTAATCTTCCACTACAATGCAGTGCTAAGTTATCAATATAACCATAAACAAATAAATCAGTATCATCTGAAATGCTGTAATTCCTTTAGGCAAATTGAATGAAATTATTGTTATTCTTCAACTACAATGCATTGCTAAGGTATCAATATATCATAAACAAATAAATCACTATCATCTGAAATGCTATAATTCCTTTAGGCAAATTGAATTAAATGCATTTGGATTGAGGGGAAATGTATATAATCTCTCAAATTCCTATTAATTTTCCAATAGATAGAGTCGTTAACAAAGTGGAAACAATTACAAGTCTCCTAAATATCACGTTATAATGTGATTCCGAGTCAGAGCGAAATTTGAAAACTGTATTTTGATACCCTTCCAGTGCGAAACTTGTAAATTTTATGTCAACAACAAAAGCAAAATTTTCAACTCCGTATTGATTGAATATCATGAAAATTCAGGAATGAACTCAAATTTGAAAAGTGCCGTTATTGGATGTTTGGATTTTTACAAGTTTCGCACTGGAAGGGTATCAAAATACAGTGGCATTTTACACAATTTTAATGCGAGGTTAGAGACTTTTAACTTTTTAGCTGGTAAATGAGTGCATCGTAAAACTGCATTTGACCGTAGAAATCTCCACGGTATATGCAGCGCCATAAAATTCGACCGCGACTAATAGTAATACAAATATTAACAAATGCTGTAAAAATACTTTATCTTCACCAAGCTTCTTTGCCTCACTATTGTGGTGTCTCGTCTCTTGTTTTTATCAATCCACAGTAATATACATCAGGCGTTTACCGGTATAGTTTAAGGTTACACCTTTTCACAAACTTCCACCTCTCCTACATCGTTTTCTTGCCACTTGTTCCTCTCATAACCACCACATCTTCTTAGTGTATATGTCACATGTAAACTAGTTTTTCCTTCATCCAGCTTATTTTTGTATTATAGTTTTCACACCAATTTGTGATGATTTTTAAACATTGAACAATTTTAACCATATGGGCTAATTCTGAATTGGATTTGTTGCGTGTGTGTGTGGGTAGGTATGTGAAACCAAACATAACAGATGATATACTGAGGTTCTACGACGGTCGTAGACTTGTTAGTTTGCGCATTATGAGCTTCATAGCTCCGTGGTTTGAGGTATCACCCGTTGACCACCACAGCACCCCATTATTCGTAGTAACTTCAACGTCTCCATCCTAAAGGATCTATTCATCAAGGTGTAGATAATGACATTCCAGAAACTATTAGACATTGGTAACCATACGTATACAAACTTCAACCAACGGGGTATTTCTCCTCCCGTTGAGGTACCGTAAAGCCTCACGACAAAGTGAGGTGTCCAGCACAATGAGAAACCGATGGTAACAACCAGGAACATTTTGAGAGCTTTTCTGTTCTTGATAATGGTTTTCCTCGTTGAGGTGACACCTCCGTCTCTGCCGCTCTCTGCATTAGCGGTGATTCTACCCGGACTCGGGGGTTCCTGGCTGGCACTATTGACTTCTTCTTGGTGGTCCCGTGGTAGGTTACGATTACGTATTCGCCGCTGGTGCTTGGTGCTGATGTGTATGAGTATTGTATAAATCGTCACAATTGTACCCAACGGAATCACACATAGCACCAATGCGTAAAAGATCTCTTCTCCAACTAATGCGTTATCTGGTTTATAATCCAGATAGCATATTGATGCCACTGGTAAATAGATATCTTTTTCTTCGTTCACCAAAACGATCCCTGCGGCAAACACTACGCTGATTGCCCACAACGCGATGCATGTCACTCGAACTCTTCGCTCGGTTATCAACGCCGGGTACCTCAACGGCCAGCATATTACAACAAGGCGATCCACGCTCACTCCCAACAGTGAAATCACGGACATACTCAAGCAAAGAGCCAGTAACCCGGCTGTGATTTTACACCAGGTTTCGCCAAAAATCCACTCATCTAGCCCTGAGGAGATGATAGAGTGGACGAGGGTAAGCCCCACCCCTAAATCTGCAGTGCAGAGGGAGGTCAAAAGGACTTTGCTACTGTCCGAGAAGCCATGGGTTCTGCGGATGATTACGACGGACATGATGTTGCCCAATACCGTCAAAACGACGTCCACGATGGTGAACATCGTTCGAAAGATGATGATCGGAGGACTTGTCTGTACCATCTTGATGCTGCCAAGAAAGTGAGCAAGGATGTTTACTACACGTGGTTATCGGTCATTAGTGTCTGTTATTTTTGTTTTGCACGGTGGTTTCGTAAGTATATTCCCGTCCAATACCGGTAGGCCTTACTGCACCGGAAATTGAAATGCTTCAATGTTAGGTCTCTCGGAGGTTTTCTCAAAGCTCCTAGTCAATAAAACACCTCCCTTGTTGTCAGAGAGATCCATGATTCGTCAACATCACTATGAGTCGTCATGACAACGTAGAAGTAAGACGTTTATTCAGCATCAATGGATGTCGTGACAGTCGGTATTACTTAGTGCGTGATAGCTCAACAAGATATAGTGTGCCGCATGGTGCCATAAGACGGTATCCTCAAAACTGCCTCTTTGAGAAGAATTTCTGCCGAAAACCTTTAGGCACGAAGTGAGAACTCCTTCTAATAAGTATTATTTCCCAAACTAACTTGTTGCTTGTCAACATGATAATTGTACTATTAACGAACTCTTCTGACACCGTTATGTTATGTTTCAATATTGTTTCTCTGTGGGACTATGAGAAATTCAACACTCGTAATTGCAATACAGAACACACCCATTTTTATACTAATTTCTCTCAGTCCGAATGACTATACTTTACGCGGCAATATCCAGTAATATCCATTCGTTGGAGAGACTATACTTATCACAGACCCATGGGATTTCTGTACGCCCATTGGATGACGGTGTCCTCTTCTCGGCGTTGTTCAATTCTTCAGAGGAGATGGCTGAATGTGAAATGCCGACACTGGTTCGTTCACCATGCTCACTAGTCGATGGTGAGTTTAACTGAGTGACGAAGCACTATCGGAAGAACAGATGATCTAGCCGTAGCCGCAGCCACAGCCGTCAACTCCTTAACATTAGCCACAGAAACCAGCTGTATACACAACAGAGCAATCACTGTCAATGAGTCCAGCTCAAGTAATTCTTCGCACATCTTTTTGCCCTGGCAACCATGTTATGTTTATAGAAACTAGGTTCCCACTCAACCGCTTGACGTGAATCGCCGGTAGTCAACGGCTGATTGTGTGGATATTGATATTCCAAGATGTTTTGTGTCCACTACAGGCCAATGGTTACAACGGCACGAGGAAGCAAATTAAGATCGTATGTAAAAACAAACAGTTGCTGGTTTGATTCACGTTATCAAATTAAAACATTAACTTGTTCAGTGACACCTTCACACGCTTGATTTTTTAAATCGTCGAATTACGTATTTTTGGGGGTGGAGCCAAAGACAACACTAAAAACAACCGGGCCCAAAACTATTCTTGTAAACTATTTTAAAAATCATGTCGCTATGATGGGCATTTGCGATTAATTTCACGACATCGCACAAGTCTGCGCACACATTGCGATTAATTTCACGACATCGTATACAAGTCTGCGCACATAATTGCGATATGCGATGGCCCTTCAGGGCCACCATAATGTCCTAATGTTTTATATCAAAATAAAGCGACTCTGTGCATTCCTGGTACTGACAGGCAGGGCACTGCACTGTCGAACAACACAAGTTTTGTCACTAATAATATGAACAAGAAAGAGCGGGAAAGTTAAATCGCTGCAAAAAGCTACAGCTGTTTTTGTAAAAAATGTTGGAAACAGAATGTTGCGTCCACATCTAAAGTGTCGGGCAAAAATAGTTGATAAATGACACGATGAGTATTGTTGATAATTATTAGCAAAACATGAAGGCGGCGGTGGTTACTGAGAGTAGCAAGGTGGACCCGCCTCATGTTTGAATGGACAGTGGAAAACTACATTTATTTTGAAAACCAATTAACGAACAAGCATTCCGAGATGCCTTTCCAATGTTGCCAGACTGCCTCTGAGTATGAGGAAATGAACCTTGTACATTTTGCAAGTCAAGTTAAAATCGAAAGTACAAATTTAGACTTTGGATCCAGAAGTGTGGTCATTGAGGTTATTTCAATCACTTAAGTATTTATCTGTAGGGGCCTACCTTCCCCATTACAAATTACTCACGAGGTGCACCTCACATTTAGACGATAGAGAAAACGCATAAGTAGCTTGGGTATAGTAGTAGGCCGTTTACGAATTAGCGGCTGCCGTTAGACTGCAGTTAGATCACCATGTTCAAATTCTCTCTGAATTAACTGACAGATGATGCAGTTTCAAAACGAAAAACACACAAAAACGTTCGCATACATTATGCCACGAACAATGCAATGAAACATGCATATTTGTACATGGCTAATGGACGTGAGATAATGTCGGGATCGCGAAAATAATTCATTTTTAGGCAGTGGCGTACCTAAGGGGGGGGGGGCAATTGATGTCCGTGCCCCCCGGGTGCCCCCCCCCCCGGGTGCCCCCCCGGGTGCCCCCCCCCATTTGAAATCTGGACTTTTGTGGCTGGAGATTTCCAGAGTTAAAATGTAACATTTTATACGCTATGATACGTTTTTAAAACTATTTTTCCGTTTACATGCAGATTTTTTATTTTTTATTTTTTTTACACTTACGTCAGATTATCTTATAAAAAAATAGTAAATAACATAAAAAAGGCGATGAAAAAGGGGCTTGTTCAGGCCCGTAACCGGGATTGTTTTAAACTTTCTGTTTTGGGGGGCGAATATGAAAGAAAAAAATTGTCGCGTTAGCGTCGCCCGTCACGTAGCGACCCAGGGGCGAGTGGGAGGAGGATGTATATACCCCTCTCAGAAGTTCGAAATTTTGTTTTAAAAAAATGCCCAAAAGCCATTTGATGCACCATTTTGCGCTATGATATTGGTTATTATATCTGAAACGACTCAATTACAGCTTTGTATCAATATTATTTCTGCATATTTAATGCTCAGACGGCGTGTGCCACCCATTGCGTTCTCTATTTACATCTTTGTGTATTTTGTTATGTTATAAATGTCTTAGTGAGTTTAACGATAATAAGTCACAGTTACGATGCAGACTTTTTTAATTAGTTATTTTTTACAGACCTAAAAATAAAAAAAATATATAATCTGTTTTATTTATTTTTAATTTTTTAGGGGGTGCGTCCGACCCCCCCCCCCCCGATTACGGGCATGGGCTTGTTTTACAGAAAAAGGCAAACGGAAACTTGGCCAGAAGTGCCCCCTAGAAATAATGGTGCACCCCTTGTGCCCCCCCCCCCTGAAATTTTACCCTATAATAGTTACGCCGCTGTTTTTAGGTGTTTGTTTTTTATGAACTACCACTTATCATAGGCGGATTATTTTTTCTCGCATACATTACCCATGTTCAACAGTAGTTTGTTTGATGATCTCAGATTGGGCTGAAAAATGGTATGTACAGCATAACATAAACCATAATAATACCTTTGGAGAAAATTACTCGATAATAACAGTTGTTAAAAAATCCCCGATTTGGACAATAAAACAGTATACCGTGGGAGCTTGAACGATCTATAGTTTGCATTTGTTTTCTTATCATTAACAATTCTCGTTAGTCCCAACTAGGCATTCGGTAAATATCACTCAAAATTGTATCAATGCTATTGTATTAAATTATTATTGAGCTCGAAAAGGTGTGGAAAATTGGCTGTAGCTGGTGATGTAAATTCTAGAGGCGCACAGGATGGAAGACAATTATGATGCCACAAAGCGTTATTGTTTAATAGTTGATAAATACTTATGTAGGCCTATGCATGCAGCGTTCTCCTTTAATTAACAGTGGTCACCTGGCCAAACGCCAGTTCCGATGACCAGTCTAAATTCTCCCCAAGTGGTCCAGCTGGCTAGTTAAGTTTTGAAAAGCATCCCTATCTAATATGAAATAATGGACTCGTAAAAAAGCTGGGGGACTAGTGACATAACACTCTAAAAATATATTAGTCAAAACAACACAAATTAGTCATACGAGACATGATTTTGATGTAAGTTAGTCAAAATCATGTCTCGTATGACTAATTAGTGTTGTTTTGACTAATATATTTTTACAGTGAACAAGGTAGCTGGTCCTGCTGGCCAATCACTAGAGAATTTAATGGCGAACTCTGTTTATGGATACGCTAAAAAAACTTGGAATTGTTGTTTATTTCTTGACCATTCATTGCAAATACGCCAATTGTTAGCAAACCTATACAAAAATCAAACCAAGCAAAACCCGCTTAAAAACAACAACAACTAAAACATAACTTTTTACTCTTCCCTTCTGTTTTAATAATTTATACTGGTTTATTAAAAACAAGGCATTTGAGGCCAAGGGTTAAATCGAGACAATTCTAAACATTAAAATAAAAGTGGATAAATCACTGTGGAAAACAACCTAAAATTACTGACAACCAGCACAATACAAAACTATTTTGTCAGCATTTTCATGGATTACATATTATTATTATTATTGCTATAATTTTGCATCTGTGTGTCAATTCCATTTTTTTATTCTCGGCCCAGGGCCTATTTTATTTTAGTAGGCCTACGGTACTATTGGGAAGGCCAGGGGTTGCAGTCTTAGATAGTGATGTGGTTCGTATTGGGAATAACGTTTGTTTAATTTTTATTGTTTATCCTGTGGCGGTTGCAGTGTTCAACCTGATTATTAATCAAATACCAAGCAAGTAAATCAATTAATAAAACTCATCAACTTCGCGCGGGAGATTTCTCTTTTACACAAACAGAGGGCGGAAGTCATTTTTAAATAGCTAGTCAGATACCTTAAACCCAATTGAACGCTGAACTATGGGATAAAGTCCAGCTTGATAAATCACGTGCGCCTCACATGCGCGCGAAGGTCACGCCGGACTAGAATTTCTGGAAAGCATGGAAGGAGACGGAGCGTTTGCTTCTTCGAGAGAATTTTTCCCGTAATCTGGCGCCATCCATGCTCCATCTTACCGTTTCCTGAGAATGGAACGGTAGTTATGACATGCAAGACATGTCCATGTAAAGTTGATGCAAAAAGTAAGTTTGAAATGAATATCTTGTGGAAACTGAGGCTTGTAAAGTTGTGTGTGTGGTCGAATAAAATGTGCATTGACTTGTTGTGCGATAGGGTTAGGCGTGGTCGGGACGTGGTCCGGACGGAGCTTTTGCTTCTTCGAGAGTATTTTGCCCGCGATGTGTCTCCATTTTACCGTTTCCTGATAATGGAACGGTAGTGTCCATATAAAGTTGATGCAAAAAGTAAGTTTGAAATAAATATCTTGTGGAAACCGAGGCCTGTAAAGTTGTTTGTGTGGTCGAATTATGTTTGTAGCCTTGACTTGTCGTGCGTTAGGTTTTGGCGTGGTCGGGACGTCCGGAGGGGGAGGCACTGAGGCAGGATAGCTGATCACACAAAAGTTGATTGTTAATCATATTAATTGCAAAGTAAAATCCATGACTTTGACTCTGATTGATGTAAATGACGTTGAGTCTCAGCCTGCTAATTGCTATGTATTGTGACTGATCATTATGTGCACTGTTTTTTGTCAGAAAAACAACATCAGATCAGCAGATTTTTGAACTAATGAAAACTCACCGCTTTTCTTTATTCTCATTTTAGCTGCTTTACGTGGTGTTGTCTATCATTCCTACTTGCGTCTCAACTGTCTCAACTCTCGGAAGAAACAAGAAGGTCGTCATGAGGTCATCAGCCAGAAAGACCTTGGACCACTGGTGAGTAAAACATGGAATATTATTTCATATGAAATGTCCAAATCTTTTAGGTTTAAATGCTGATGTTGACAGAAATTTTAGGGCCCCACATTTTATTTCCTGCCTATTCAGAAAAAGTGTTTTTAAATAATTTTATTCTGGGTTGTTTCATTTTTTGGCCTGCCTGCCTACCAGTCCCGTACTGTAATACCTTGAATATGCCTGTTTAAAATGTGTTAGACAAGTTCTAAAGCGTTTACGTAGAAAAAGGTTGTTTCCTTAAAAAACAAAGAAAGAGGTGTTAAACTATTTTTGTACTTTACATGTAACTCATGGAAACCTGGCCCGGAATGTGTGGACAACCAGGCTCAAAATTTCATCTTTGAGATGTCAAGGCTTTTTTCAGTTTCAATGGGCACTTCCATTGGAAAATATTAAAGTCCATGGAAAACTTCTGAAGGGGCACCAAGGCCAAGACCAGGGCAAACAGAGGCCATGGCCTATGTGGCCTCCGTTTAATGACCAGGCCTCGACTTGTTCTGATTTGTGGTCTGTACTTTAAGTCACACCAAATTACATGTAGAGCTAGGTCATACATAAGCACTTTGCAGATCAGTAAAAATTTAACAAATGTACATTTGAAGAATTTAAGTAATGTAAACTGTCACCACCCCTGGAGAAACCTGTAGCCAAAATTGTTTCTTTAATTTGCAAGAAAATAATTTCGAGGTCAAATTCTGTATTTTCTTTTTTTCCCCACATTTATTTTAACAAACGGATCTATTCTAATCTGTTGAATTCTGGCAAATTTTCAAAACTGTTTGCATTTATACCATAATATTTATACCATTTATACCTTTTGGTTGGTAAGCAGTTTGCAACAGCTTATTCTATTTCATCAATTTTCAAAACTATTAGTTTAAAGGTGATTATATATCATTTGGTTAATTTTGAAGAAAATACCCCCCCAAAAGTTTCTACTTCGATTTATTTCAGAGGTTTTATATTTTATAATTAAGGGGTCTGTATACGTTTGGTAACGACTCTGAAAATTAATGGCAATAAAAACTTACTTGGTAAGAAGCACAGCAGCTTTGAATAGTATAATTCCTATTCCTACAAGTCTGATTAAAGACTGTGTTGCCACCTTTGCACCAATTATTACCAATATAGTCAACCTAAGTCTTCAACAGGCAGTTGTTCCTGCTGCTCTGAAACTGGCACATATCCATCCGCTACTCAAAAAGCCATCCCTTGATTCCAATCAACTCCACAACTATAGGCCAGTCTCTAACTTACCATATTTATCAAAGGTCCTTGAACGCATCGTCTTCTCAAGACTTTCGGAATATCTAAAGGACCATGATCTTCTTGACAATCGTCAATCTGCATATCGTACCCATCATAGTGTTGAAACTCTGCTATTTAACCTGTCTAACGATATTCTCAATGGTATGGATAAAGGGAGGATTACTGCATTGGTGCTTTTGGACTTATCATCTGCATTTGACACTGTCAATCATGAACTGCTTTTAAACACTATTGCTTCACTTGGAATTCATGGTCAGGCACTTAAATGGTTCAAATCCTACTTATCAAACCGTCGTCAATTAGTTTGTATCAATGAAGCTAGATCAAACCCAGTTCTTTTAAATTGCGGAGTTCCACAAGGTTCTGTCGGTGGACCAATGCTTTTCTCCATCTACTTGACGGGTCTGAAGCACATTTTACATAAACATTCAATTAAGTACCATTGTTATGCAGACGATATACAACTTTTTGTGTCTTTTCCACCTTGCCAAAACGATGCTGTGGTTGCCATACAAAAACTTGAAACCTGTTTACAAGATGTACAAGCCTGGTTGAGCTCTCACTCATTAAAACTCAATCAGAACAAATCTGAATTTTTGCTTTTTGGCTCCAAAGTACAACTAAATAAGATAAATGTTCACTCTATTAAAGGGGCACACCGGCTCACCATTTACGTAATTTAGTGAAGTAGAGTCACAAACAATAAATAATTTGATGTTTAAAAAAAAAATCATAAATTAGCACGCAATTAACGAAAAATAGTGAAAAAAACGAAACGCGGTCAAAGGTCAGCGTATACGCTTTTCCAGCCGAGTGTGTGCAGCGCAGTCAATCCAACACGGGCACTGCCTAAAACCCCCTTGGAACCAAACGTGATTATGGTCTGGCTCCCAACCCCCCCAGACAGGCTCCGAAGCCACGGCTATTGGCAAGCTGAGGCAAGTTTCAACGCTCTCTGGCCCCGGGATGTAGCGCCGGCTGACGGGATATGCCCCCAAGGCTTACGTTGTGATTGCTTCACGCCTTTGGGCCATGCAACACGCCTCCGTTACACGGACTCTTTGAATGCGAATCTTACGTTGGATTTTTCACCATTATTTACAACTTGTAGCGATAATTTGAATACATGATCTTTTTCATCAATTACTCGTTAATAATTGTCACGCGAACTATCACGCGACCTTCGTTTTTGTTTAAAAATGCTCAAAAACGGCTAAATTTGATGATTTTTTTTTATGGACTGTTCTTCTTCATTCCTGGAAGACCGTTGAAGTCATATTTTAGTCTATTTTGTAGCCCAAAGAGCCCAATTCAGCCGGTGTGTCCCTTTAATATTGCAGGTTCAGTTGTAAATTTGAGTCACTCATGTAGAAATCTTGGTGTTCAATTTGATTCTACCATGTCAATGTCATGTCAAGTTTCAGCCATCTGTAAATCAGTTCGTTACCAGCTGCGTAACATTGGTGTTATACGAAAGTATTTAACTCAATCAGCCACTGAAAAAATTGTTCATGCCCTTATTTCATCCCGTTTAGATTTTTTTAATTCTCTTCTCTATAAATTACCAAACACTCAGCTTGCCAGATTGCAATGACTACAAAACACAGCTGCCCGGATTGTTACACTGTCTAATCGTAGAAGTCAAATCACACCAGTACTTCAATCTCTCCATTGGCTCCCTATGCCTTCTAGAATTGTATTTAAGTTACTTTTGCTTGTGTTTCATCGCCTGGAAGGTTCTGCTCCTGAATACAATACCAATCTGTTCATTCAATATCATCCCTCTAGGAATCTTCGGTCATCCAATTCTTTATCACTTGTTGTTCCTAAAACTCACACCTTATGGGGGGATCGTTCATTCGCACATGCTGGATCTTCTCTCTGGAACGAACTTCCTCAAGATATTTGTAATATTTCTGATGTACACAACTTCAAAGTTACTCTCAAAACTCACCTATTCAAGATGTATTTCTTTAATTCATAGTTTTGATGCTTCCCATTGTTAATTATCGTATGTTTTCCCTAATTGTTACTTGGTTTTCTTTTCACTGGATATTTTTTGTACATATTTATTGTTTTTGTTTGCATTGTCTCTGCTTCTCTGCGCCTTGAACATCTCTTTAGATTGATTTGGCGCATTACAAATGCCTATTATTATTATTATTATAATGTATTTTGAGAAACTTTTCACTACGAAGTACTGCGGTTATGGACATAACTTTTTATCTGAAAAAATTTGAATCTGAGAAGCGTTCTCAGATTGTGTATTCCAATTGCAGATTATTCTTCCTGCATGGACAAACCGCTCCAGATTTACGACAATATATCAAAAACGCTACAACCTTTTGAAATGAAATTTTCACCAGTTAGTGTTATGGTATAATATAAGATCGAAACAAACAGTGGGTTCCAATTTACCAAACGTATACAATCCCTTTAACTCTGAATGGAAAATGCAAACAATCAGTGAAAAGGGTTCACCACCCATTTGGGAACCTTTGGCAAATTGTATGAATTGTTTTAAATGAAAAAATGCATAACTTTGTTTTATTTTCTGGTTATTGATCATTTGGTTTTCTTTTAGTTTTGTTTGTTTTTTTGGTTCCAGAGGTTTAATATTTTATATTAAACTCTGAATGAAAAATGCAAAAAAATCGGTGAAAAGGGTTCACCACCCATAAGGGAACCCCTGGCCAATTTTAAAATTGTTTTAAATAGGAAAATGCACAACTTCTGTTAACTTTGTCAAAAAAAGTATTTTCTTTTTCCCCAACATTTATTTAAAAAACTGATCTAATCTGTTGAACTCTGGCCAATTTTTAAAACTGTTTGAAATGGGAAAAGTGCACTTATATTTTAGATTAAAAGGGATATATCATTTGGTTAATTTTGAAGAAAATACCCCACCCCTAAAAACAATTTTTTCCCTTTTTTGTTATTTCAGATGTTTGATTTTTGTTATTTAACTCTAAATTGAAAATGCAAAATATCAGTGAAAAGGGTACACCACCCATAGGGGAACCTCTGGTAGATTTAAAACTGTTTTAATGGAAAATGCATACTTTTATTTAGATTGTGTTCTATATCATATGGTTAATTTTGAAGAAAAAACCCCCGCCAAAACATTTAGTTTTCACTTTTTATTTTATTTCAGAGGTTTAATATTTTATATTGAACCCTGAATGCAAAATGCGCAAAATCAGTGAAAAAGGTTAACCACTGATAGGGGAACCTCTGGCTAAGTTTATGAATTGTTTATAATGAAAAAATGCATATAAAGGTAATTGATCATTTTGTTTTCTTTTAGTTTTGTTTGGTTTTTTCTTCCAGAGGTTTAATATTTAAATCAGCGAAAAGGGTTCACCACCCGTAGAGGAACCCCTGGCCAATTTTAAAATTGTTTTAAATGGTAAAATGCACAATTTATTTTGAATTAAAAGGTGATTTATCATTTGGTTAATTTTGAAAAAATATTTTGTTTCCACTTGTTTCAAATTTTTATAATTTAACTCTGAAAAAAAGCAAAAATCTGTGCCAAAGGGTTTGCCACCCGTAGGGAAACCTCTGGCAAATTTTTAAAAATGTTTTAAATGGAAATTCCCAAAACATTTTGTTTTCAAAAGGATTCTCTTCAAAATAATATGGTTTGGATAAATTTCACCCAAAAACATTTGAATCGATATATGAATCATTTCTAAGGGTTAGTGTCCATTCGCAAAAGATGTGGTTGGTACCGGATGTCACCTTGCTAATTGTGGATAGATTTGACACTCATGTGAAAATACTGTAATAGTTTTTGCTGTTTTCTCAGCAAGTAGACCTTGTATTCTGCTGAAACTTTCACATGTGACTTTTATTGTATCTTTCTTGATAATTTTGCCCATAAATCAGCATTACGTTGACAAAAACTTATCTATGACCCTTCCTTTAGTATAAAAACTTTGTACTTTTTTGTTTATGCTTGTTTATTCTTCATCACATCTTATTTTCATTTTTGTTTCTGGTCGGTTTCAGATTGACAGGGCATGTGCGAAGTTCAGTCACGATGGACTTCATTTCCACGGCAGACAGACACGATCAGCTGATCATGATGAAGGAAGAACTCTTCTATTTCTGCCCATCATGCAAGTAAGTTAATCACTATTTTGGCTTGTAGACCCATGTAGGTACATCATACAACTTGCATACGTTGCACAGGGGTAAATATGTACCTGTGAGGGCAGAGATGTTTCTTGTGATTGACTTAGCTTGGTGTGCTACATATTTGGCAGAACAGGCTGTATAGTCCCAAGGGAGCTGAGATGGTTTAAGGAATACAATAAATGGCCCAGTGACCTGGGGTAATAATGTCGGAGCACCATGAGCACTATATAAGAAGCCACTGTTATTAATATTTTTTGGAGCAATGTGGTCGAGCAGACGTTTGCTCTGTCATGAACAGGGCGTAGCTTCTATTAAGCAGAAAATGGTGCCTAACTAATTTTTCTGCTAAGCACACATTAGCAGGGAACCAGTCAAATGAAATATTCATTACATGATATTTTGGCTGATAACCTGTTTCTGCAGAGCAAGATTTGTCTGTGCTTTACATGAAATTGCTCCCAGAATATTGGTTTGAATCTGATGCGGGCAATTTCCGAATTAGCAGCTTTGGCTTTGGTTGGGTCACCAGGGCCAAATTTAATGTACCACCGAATTCTGCGCTTGCGATCACCACAATGTGCCTACAGGGCAAGCGCGATATTTCTGTACTTGCTGTGTAAGCCAAGAAGAATGCCTGGTAACATGGACTATACGCATGCACTTAAGCAGAAATTGCATGCTAAGCTGTGAAATACGCTTGAGGTAATCGCGGAATTCTCTGCTTCTGTAAGCGCAGATTCTTTGCTTATGGTAAGCAGAGCCGTGAAATTGGTCCCAGGTTAACAGAGGCCTGAAGCCTATGCTGCCCTTAGCAAGCCCATAGCAACAGCCACAGTTGCCAATCTGGGCACGGTCATAGGCTCATGTTCGTCACCAGTTGGACTATGGATGGATTGTGGATAGTCCATTTGGACTCATGGATAGTAACTGCATAAAGCATTATCAGTGCTTTAACGTCCTTACTGTACTTCACCAAAGCACAAAAACTTGAAATAAGTTTCAATGTATACTGCTTATCTTTGAATCTGATTCACTTGTTTCCTGGAGTATTTTCTTTAAATCTCTAACTCCCATGAGTTGTTTACTATGATCCTTCCTCACTCTAACAAAATCTAAGGCCATGTAATAACTCGACACCCAAGCTGGTGGACTCTGATTACTGCTGTTTGCCTGATCTGGTGTAAAGCATGTTCAGGTTCTTAAAGTGCAGTCCTCAGACCATCAGAATCAAACACTACATGCTGTTGGATTTTTGAAGGGTTGGGATGGTTAGGGCTAATGGTACATTTTTTATGTACAAGTAATGTTTTGATTTTTGTTGTTGGATGATAGGCATCAAGAGATTGAGTACTCCTAAGAGGGACAAGCTGAAGGGAATCAACGTCTTTGTATCGGTCTACACTGAGAGGAACTCAAAGCAAGAGCTCACTGGATCAAGGAGGTGACATCACCACCACCAACGACAATGACAACCAGCTGATGCCAGAGAGTCGCCTTATTGCTGAGGAAACCTGACATTCCCCGTCTGCAGTAATTACAGTATGAACACTAAGATCAGAATCCTTTATCACTAACAGTGTCATCAGGATCGCCTCAAGAAGCCAAATGAGGGTGGCATCAAAATTTTCACAGGTTAGTTTTATGGTATCATCTACAACTATATAGGATTGAAACAAACAGTGGGTTTCAGTTACCAAACTTATACATTCCCTTTAAGAAGCACTGCAGCTGTTGATAGTATGAACTATTTTGAGAAAGGATTCCCTGTTTTCACTTGTTTTAAATTTTATATTTTATCTCTGAAAAAAAAGAGCAAAAATCTGTGCCAAAGGGTTTGCCACCCGTAGGGAAACCTCTGGCCAATTTTTAAAAATGTTTTGAATGGAAATGCCCATAACCTTTTGTTTTCAAAAGGATTCCCTTCGAAATAAAATGGTTTGGATAATTTTCACCCAAAAAACTTTGAATCTGAGAAGCGATTCAAGCATGAATCATTTCTTAGGGTTAGTGTCCATTCCTGTATGCTGTAAGCAAATTGTTGTGCTTAGCAGCTCTATGAAATTGGGCCCTGGGCGTAGCTTCTGTGAAGCAGAAAATGGTGCCTAACTAATTTTTCTGCTAAGCACACATTAGCAGAGAACCAGTCACAAGCAATATTCATTACCTGATATTTCGGCTGGTAACCTGTTTCTGCAGAGCAAGATTTGTCTTTGCTTTACAGCTTGAAATTGCTCCCAGAATGTAATGTTTTGATTTTTGTTGTTGGTTGACAGGCATCAAGAGATTGAGTACTCCTAAGAGGGACAAGCTGAAGGGAATCAACGTCTTCGGATCAGTTTACAATGAGAGGAACTCAAAGCAAGAGCTCACTGGATCGAGGAGGTGACACCACCACCAACGACAACGACAACCAGCTGATGCCAGAGAGTCGCCTTATTGATGAGGAAACCTGACATCCGTCCGTCTGCAGTAATTACAGTATGGGTACTAAGATCAGAATCCTCTATCACTAACAGCACTAGATCGTCTCAAGAAGCAAAATGAGGCTGGCATCAAAATTTTCACAGGTTAGTTTTATGGTACATGTATATCTACAACTATATAGGATTGAAACAAACAGTCGGTTCCAATTACCAAACTATACATTCCCTTTAAGAAGCACTGCAGCTGTTGATAGTATGAACTATTTTGAGAAAGGATTCCCTGTTTTCACTTGTTTTAAATTTTATATTTTATCTCTGAAAAAAAAAAGCAAAAATCTGTGCCAAAGGGTTTGCCACCCGTAGGGAAACCTCTGGCCAATTTTTTAAAATGTTTTAAAAGGAAATGCCCATAACCTTTTGTTTTCAAAAGGATTCCCTTCGAAATAAAATGGTTTGGATAATTTTCACCCAAAAAAAATTTGAATCTGAGAAACGATTCAAGCATGAATCATTTCTTAGGGTTAGTGTCCATTCCTGTATGCTGCAGCCAGAGATGCAGTTGGTACCCAATGTCACCTCGCTAAATGTGGATAGTTTTGACACTCGTGTGAAAATACTGTAACACCTTCTTGCTGTTTTCTCAGCAAGTAGACCCTGTATTATGCTGAAACTTTCACATGTGACTTTAATTGTATCTTTTTTGATAATTTTGCCCATAAATCAGCATTATTTCGACAACAATTAATCTATGACCCTACCTTTAATATAAATAGTTTGCACTTTTTTGTTTATGCTTGTGTACTCTTCATCACATCTTATTTTCACTTTTGTTTCTGGTCGGTTTCAGATTGACAGGGCATGTGCTATGTGCGATCACGATGGACTTCATTTCCACACCAGACAGACATGATCAGCTGATGAAGGACAAACTGTCTTCTATTTCTGCCCATCATGCAAGTAAGTTGATCACTATTTTGGCTTGTAGACCCTTGCAGGTACATCATACAACTTGCATACATTGCACAGCGGTAAATATGTACCTGTGAGGGCAGAGATGGTCTTGTGTTGGCAGCGCAAGCTGTATACTCCCAAGGGAGCTGAGATGGTTTAATAAGGAATACAATAAATGGCCCAGTGACCTGGGGTTATAATGTCGGAGCACTATAAGAAGCCACTGTTATTAATATTATTTTGTTGAGCAATGTGGTCAAGCAGACGTTTGCTCTGCCATGATCGAACAGGGCGTAGCTTCTGTTAAGCAGACAATGGTGCCTAACTAATTTTTCTGCTAAGCACACATTAGCAGGGAACCAGTCACAAGCAATATTCATGACATATTTTGGCTGGTAACCTGTTTCTGCAGAGCAAGATTTGTCTGTGCTTTACATGAAATTGCTCCCAGAATATTGGTTTGAATCTAATGCCGTGGCAATTTCCGAATTAGCAGCTGCGGCTGTGGTTGGGTCACCAGGGCCCAATTTCATTTTATCGAATTCTGCGCTTCCGATCACCACAATGTGCCTATACAGGGCAAGCGCAAAATTTCTGCGCTAGCTGTGTATAAGCCAAGAAGAATACCTGGTAAAATGGACTATACGCATGCACTTGAGCAGAAATTGCATGCTAACCTGTGAAATACGCTTGAAGCAGAGCCGTGAAATTCGGCCCAGGTTAACAGAGGCCAGCCTAGGCTGCCCTTAGCAAGCCCATAGCAACAGCCACAGTTGCCAATCTGGGCATGGTCATAGGCTCATGTTCGTCACCAGTTGGACTATGGATGGATTGTGGATAGTCCATTTGGACTCATGGATAGTAACTACATAAAGCATATCAGTGCTTTAACGTCCTTACTGTACTTCAACAAAGCACAAAAACTTGAAATAAGTTTCAATGTGTACTGCTTATCTTTGAATCTGATTCATTTGTTACTCTGAGTATTTTCTTTAAATCTCTAACTCCCTTGAGTTGTTTACTAGGATCCTTCCTCACTCTAACAAAATCTAAGGCCATGTAATAACTCGACACCTAAGCTGGTGGACTCTGATTACTGCTGTTTGCCTGATCTGGTGTAAAGCATGTTCAGGTTACTAGTGCAGTCCTCAGTCCAACATAATCAAACACCACATGCTGTTGGATTGTAAAGGGTTGGGATGGTTAAGGCTAAGGGTAAATTTTGTATCTACAAGTAATGTTTCAATTTTGTTGTTGGATGACAGGCATCAAGAGATTGAGTACTCCTAAGAGGGACAAGCTGAAGGGAATCAACATCTTCGGATCAGTCTACAATGAGAGGAACTCAAAGCAAGAGCTCACTGGATCAAGGAGGTGACATCACCACCACCAACGACAATGACAACCAGCTGATGCCAGAGAGTCGCCTTATTGATGAGGAAACCTGACATTCCATGCTGCAGTAATTACAGTATGAATATTAAGATCAGAATCCTTTATCACTAACAATGCCATCAGGATCATCTCAAGAAGCAAAATGAGGCTGGCATCAAAATTTTTACAGGTTAGTTTAATCGTATCATCTACAACTATATAGTATTGAAACAAACAGTGGGTTTCAATTATTAAACTTATACAATCCCCTTAAGAAGCACTGCAGCTGTTGATAGTATAAACTATTTTGAGAAAGGATTCCCTGTTTTCACTTGTTTTTAATTTGTATATTTTATCTCTGAAAAAAGAGTAAAAATCTGTGCCAAAGGGTTTGCCACCCGTAGGGAAACCTCTGGCCAATTTTTAAAAATGTTTTAAATGGAAATGCCCATAACCTTTTGTTTTCAAAAGGATTCCCTTCGAAATAAAATGGTTTGGATAATTTTCACCCAAAAAACTTTGAATCTGAGAAACGATTCAAGCATGAATCATTTCTTAGGGTTAGTGTCCATTCCTGTATGCTGTAAGCAAATTGTTGTGCTTAGCAGCTCTATGAAATTGGGCCCTGGGCGTAGCTTCTGTGAAGCAGAAAATGGTGCCTAACTAATTTTTCTGCTAAGCACACATTAGCAGAGAACCAGTCACAAGCAATATTCATTACCTGATATTTCGGCTGGTAACCTGTTTCTGCAGAGCAAGATTTGTCTTTGCTTTACAGCTTGAAATTGCTCCCAGAATGTAACGTTTTGATTTTTGTTGTTGGATGACAGGCATCAAGAGATTGAGTACTCCGAGGGACAAGCTGAAGGGAATCAACGTCTTTGGATCAGTCTACAATGAGAGGAACTCAAAGCAAGAGCTCACTGGATCAAGGAGATGACATCACCACCACCAACGACAATGACAACCAGCTGATGCCAGAGAGTCACCTTATTGATGAGAAAACCTGACATTCTATGCTGCAGTAATTACAGTATGAATACTAAGATCAGAATCCTTTATCACTAACAATGCCATCAGGATCATCTCAAGAAGCCAAATGAGGCTGGCATCAAACTTTTTACAGGTTAGTTTAATGGTATCATCTACAACTATATAGGATTGAAACAAACAGTGGGTTCGAATTACCAAACTTATACAATCCCTTTAAGAAGCACTGCAGCTGTTGATAGTATGAACTATTTTGAGAAAGGATTCCCTGTTTTCACTTGTTTTAAATTTTATATTTTATCTCTGAAAAAAAAAGCAAAAATCTGTGCCAAAGGGTTTGCCACCCGTAGGGAAACCTCTGGCAAATTTTTAAAAATGTTTTAAATGGAAATGCCCATAACCTTTTGTTTTCAAAAGGATTCCCTTCGAAATAAAATGGTTTGGATAATTTTCACCCAAAAAAACTTTGAATCTGAGAAACGATTCAAGCATGAATCATTTCTTAGGGTTAGTGTCCATTCCTGTATGCTGCAGCCAGAGATGCAGTTGGTACCCAATGTCACCTCGCTAAATGTGGATAGTTTTGACACTCGTGTGAAAATACTGTAACAGCTTCTCTCCGTTTTCTCAGCAAGTAGACCCTGTATTATGCTGAAACTTTCACATGTGACTTTAATTGTATCTTTTTTGATAATTTTGCCCATGAATCAGCATTATTTCGACAACAATTAATCTATGACCCTACCTTTAATATAAATAGTTTGCACTTTTTTGTTTATGCTTGTGTACTCTTCATCACATCTTATTTTCATTTTTGTTTCTGGTCGGTTTCAGATTGACAGGGCATGTGCTATGTGCGATCACGATGGACTTCATTTCTACACCAGACAGACTTGATCTGCTGATAAAGGATAAACTGTCTTCTATTTCTGCCCATCATTCAAGTAAGTTGATAACTTTTTTGGCTTGTAGACCCTTGCAGGTACATCATACAACTTGCATACATTGCACAGCGGTAAATATGTACCTGTGAGGGCAGAGATGGTCTTGTGATTAATTTAGCTTGGTGTGCTACCGGTTGGCAGCGCAAGCTGTATACTCCCAAGGCAGCTGAGATGGTTTAATAAGGAATACAATAAATGGCCCAGTGACCTGGGGTAATAATGTCGGAGCACTATAAGAAGCCACTGTTATTAATATTATTTTGTGGAGCAATGTGGTCGAGCAGTCGTTTGCTCTGCCATGATCGAACAGGGCGTAGCTTCTGTTAGGCAGAAAATGGTGCCTAACTAATTTCTGCTAAGCACACATTAGCAGGGAACCAGTCACAAGCAATATTCATGACATATTTTGGCTGATAACCTGTTTCTGCAGAGCAAGATTTGTCTGTGCTTTACATGAAATTGCTCCCAGAATATTGGTTTGAATCTAATGCCGTGGCAATTTCCGAATTAGCAGCTGCGGCTGTGGTTGGGTCACCAGGGCCCAATTTCATTTTATCGAATTCTGCGCTTCCGATCACCACAATGTGCCTATACAGGGCAAGCCCAAAATTTCTGCGCTAGCTGTGTACAAGCCAAGAAGAATACCTGGTAAAATGGACTATACGCATGCACTTGAGCAGAAATTGCATGCTAACCCGTGAAATACGCTTGAAGCAGAGCGGTGAAATTCGGCCCAGGTTAACAGAGGCCAGCCTAGGCTGCCCTTAGCAAGCCCATAGCAACAGCCACAGTTGCCATTCTGGGCATGGTCATAGGCTCATGTTCGTGAACAAGACATCACCAGTTGGACAATGGATGGATTGTGGATATTGCAGTTAAACTATGGATAGTAACTACATAAAGCATTATCAGTGCTTTAACATCCTTACTGTACTTCACCAAAGCACGAAAACTTGAAATAAGTTTCAATGATACTGCTTATCTTTGAATCTGATTCATTTGTTACTCTGAGTATTTTCTTTAAATCTCTAACTCCCTTGAGTTGTTTACTAGGATCCTTCCTCACTCTAACAAAATCTAAGGCCATGTAATAACTCGACACCCAAGCTGGTGGACTCTGATTACTGCTGTTTGCCTGATCTGGTGTAAAGCATGTTCAGGTTCTTAAAGTGCAGTCCTCAGACCATCAGAATCAAACACTACATGCTGTTGGATTTTTGAAGGGTTGGGATGGTTAGGGCTAATGGTACATTTTTTATGTACAAGTAATGTTTTGATTTTTGTTGTTGGATGATAGGCATCAAGAGATTGAGTACTCCTAAGAGGGACAAGCTGAAGGGAATCAACGTCTTTGTATCGGTCTACACTGAGAGGAACTCAAAGCAAGAGCTCACTGGATCAAGGAGGTGACATCACCACCACCAACGACAATGACAACCAGCTGATGCCAGAGAGTCGCCTTATTGATGAGGAAACCTGACATTCCATGCTGCAGTAATTACAGTATGAATATTAAGATCAGAATCCTTTATCACTAACAATGCCATCAGGATCATCTCAAGAAGCCAAATGAGGCTGGCATCAAACTTTTTACAGGTTAGTTTAATGGTATCATCTACAACTATATAGGATTGAAACAAACAGTGGGTTTCAATTATTAAACTTATACAATCCCCTTAAGAAGCACTGCAGCTGTTGATAGTATAAACTATTTTGAGAAAGGATTCCCTGTTTTCACTTCTTTTTAAATTTGTATATTTTATCTCTGAAAAAAGAGTAAAAATCTGTGCCAAAGGGTTTGCCACCCGTAGGGAAACCTCTGGCCAATTTTTAAAAATGTTTTAAATGGAAATGCCCATAACCTTTTGTTTTCAAAAGGATTCCCTTCGAAATAAAATGGTTTGGATAATTTTCACCCAAAAAAATTTGAATCTGAGAAACGATTCAAGCATGAATCATTTCTTAGGGTTAGTGTCCATTCCTGTATGCTGCAGCCAGAGATGCAGTTGGTACCCAATGTCACCTCGCTAAATGTGGATGGTTTTGACACTCGTGTGAAAATACTGTAACAGCTTCTTGCTGTTTTCTCAGCAAGTAGACCCTGTATTATGCTGAAACTTTCACATGTGGCTTTAATTGTATCTTGCTTGATAATTTTTCCCATAAATCAGCATTACGTCGACAACAATTAATCTATGACCCTACTTTTAATATAAATAGTTTGCACTTTTTTGTTTATGCTTGTGTACTCTTCATCACATCTTATTTTCATTTTTGTTTCTGGTCGGTTTCAGATTGACAGGGCATGTGCTAAGTGCGATCACGATGGACTTCATTTCCACACCAGACAGACGCAATCAGCTGATGAAGGACAAACTGTCTTCTATTTCTACCCATCATGCAAGTAAGTTGATCACTATTTTGGTTTGTACACCCTTGTAGGTACATCATTCAACTTGCATACATTGCACAGGGGTAAATAGGTACCTGTGATGAGGGCAGAGATGTTTCTTGTGATTGATTTAGCTTGGTGTGCTACATATTTGGCAGCACAGGCTGTCTCCCAAGGGAGCTGAGTTGGTTTAAGGAATAAAATAAATGGCCCAGTGACCTGGGATAATAATGTGGGAGCACCATGTGCACCACTGAGTGATGGATTTGAGTGCTATCTAGCTAAGAAGCCTCTGTTGGTATTATTATTATTTTGTGGAGCAATGTGGCCGAGCAGTCGTTTGCTCTGTCATGAACAGAGCGTAGCTTCTGTTAAGCAGAAAATGGTGCCCCAGTAATTTTTCTGCTAAGCACACATTAGCAGGGAACCAGTCATGAGCAATATTCATTACATGATATTTCGGCTGGTAACCTGTTTCTGCAGAGCAAGATTTGTCTTTGCTTTACAGCTTGATGAAATTGCTCCCAGAATGTAATGTTTTGATTTTTGTTGTTGGATGACAGGCATCAAGAGATTGAGTACTCCTAAGAGGGACAAGCTGAAGGGAATCGACGTCTTTGGATCAGTCTACACCGAGAGGAACTCAAGGCAAGAGCTCACTGGATCAAGGAGGTGACATCACCACCACCAACGACAATGACAACCAGCTGATGCCAGAGAGTCACCTTATTGATGAGGAAACCTGACATCCATTCGTCTGCAGTAATTACAGTATGGGTACTAAGATTTGAATCCTTTATCACTAACAATGCCATCAGGATGGTCTCAAGAAGCAAAATGAGGCTAGCATCAAAATTAGTCTGGTTCCTTTCAAACTTTGAGAGTTTTGGGCGGCTTTTGATCGGTACAAGGGGAACCAGATAAAATGGCAGAACTGTGGTAAAGGTGTTTAAACTATCAATGTGCTTACTTACATTAGTTTGTGATAACTCATGCTGTATTGCTGTTGTTTAACAGAAGAGTATCTAAATTTATTTGTTTACCTTCATGAATTGTTGTTAATGATTGATCCTCCCCTTAGCCCTGGGGTGGGTTGATCGAATGAAAGATTAAACGAGAGACTTAAATACACATCTTCTATGCTCAAATCCTTCCTGCTCTGGTTAGGATCATAGCATACCTTGTTTCTTTTCAACCGTACAGTTGGGTCATGAAGAAACCCATAATCCCTTTTCCCTGGGAGTTGGTCATTGCAAATGTCATCCTCGATAGCGTTAGTTACTACGACAGGCCTGATACTTTATGGAGGCAACAGAGGCAAGGTTGCCCCTGGCCATTGCCTTAGTGCCGCTTGAAATGTTCCAATAGAAATTTACAATTTCTTCAAAGAGATGCATTATACCAAGGAGAAAATGCCTTGGTGCCCTTGCTCTTTCAAAAAAGGAAGCATTAGGCCTACTTCAGTATGGGATAATGGCCGCTTATCAAATTCTCATGTGCATGTAGCTTTTCTCTCCCCCTTTTCTGTTTTGGGTAAGAGTGCAGCAAACTTTGACCTGTGTCACAGCAAACTTGGTACTAAAGTTAAGTTGTACACACAACCTTTGCAGCAAACTTTGGTACTTTATATTAGAAATGGCCACCTGCCGCATGATCTCTGCTCCCTTCCTGACTGAGGTAGGGTTGCCGCAAACTTTGTATTATAAACGGCCACCTGCCATATAACCTCTGCCCCTTTTCTGCCTGGGGTAGTGTTGCAGCAAACTTTGGTACTTTGTATTAGAAATGGCCACCTGCCATGTAACCTCTGCCCCTTCCTGTCTGGGGTAGGGTTGCAGCAAACTTTGGTACTTTGTATTAGAAATGGCCACCTGCCATGTAACCTCTGCCCCTTCCTGTCTGGGGCAGGGTTGCCGCAAACTTTGGTACTTTGTATTAGAAATGGCCACCTGCCATGTTACCTCTGCCCCTTCCTGCCTGGGGTAGGGTTGCAGCAAACTTTGGTACTTTATGTTAGAAATGGCCACCTGCCATGTAACCTCTGCCCCTTCCTGCCTGGAGTAGGGTTGCAGCAAACATTGGTACTTTATGTTAGAAATGGCCACCTGCCATGTGACCTCTGCCCCTTCCTGTCTGGGGTATGGTTGCAGCAAACATTGGTACTTTGTATTAGAAATGGCCACCTGCCATGTAACCTCTGCCCCTTCCTGCCTGGAGTAGGGTTGCAGCAAACATTGGTACTTTATGTTAGAAATGGCCACCTGCCATGTGACCTCTGCCCCTTGCTGTCTGGGGTAGGGTTGCTGCAAACTTTGGCATTTTATATTAGAAATGGCCCCTTCCTGCCTGGAGAAGGGTTGCAGCAAACATTGGTACTTTATGTTAGAAATGGCCACCTGCCATGTGACCTCTGCCCCTTGCTGTCTGAGGTAGGGTTGCAGCAAACTTTTCTACTTTATGTTAGAAATGGCCACCTGCCAGCTCTGCCCCTTCCTGCCTGGAGTAGGGTTGCAGCAAACATTGGTACTTTATGTTAGAAATGGCCACCTGCCATGTGACCTCTGCCCCTTGCTGTCTGAGGTAGGGTTGCTGCAAACTTTTCTACTTTATGTTAGAAATGGCCACCTGCCAGCTCTGCCCCTTCCTGCCTGGAGTAGGGTTGCAGCAAACATTTGTACTTTATGTTAGAAATGGCCACCTGCCATGTGACCTCTGCCCCTTGCTGTCTGAGGTAGGGTTGCAGCAAACTTTTCTACTTTATGTTAGAAATGGCCACCTGCCAGCTCTGCCCCTTCCTGCCTGGAGTAGGGTTGCAGCAAACATTGGTACTTTATGTTAGAAATGGCCACCTGCCATGTGACCTCTGCCCCTTGCTGTCTGAGGTAGGGTTGCTGCAAACTTTGGCATTTTATATTAGAAATGGCCACCTGCCATGTAACCTCTGCCCCTTCCTGCCTGGAGTAGGGTTGCAGCAAACATTGGAACTTTATGTTAGAAATGGCCACCTGCCATGTTACCTCTGCCCCTTCCTGCCTGGGCTAGGGTTGCAGCAAACTTTTCTACTTTATGTTAGAAATGGCCACCTGCCAGCTCTGCCCCTTCCTGCCTAGGGGTAGAGTTGCAGCAAACATTGGTACTTTATGTTAGAAATGGCCACCTGCCAGCTCTGCCCCCTTCATGCCCGGGGTATTTGTTGCAAACAACAATGATAAATCTTGAACCATGTGTTATTTATTCATGATTATGTGCTTTCACTGCATCTGTTACCCAACTTGACAAAAACATCAAATGAAAAATATGCTCATCATTCTTTGTTTTGGCAGAAAGTTGTTTTTTTTTAGCAAAAGGTGTTCTTATTTTCGGCTGTAAATAGAACATTGTGAAAATATTGATCTTGTTTGTCAGATTGGGTCACAACTGCTAAATGTAATTTACATAAAATGTTTAAACTTGTTTTGTCAAATGAAACTAGTTCACATTTTTTTAAACAAAATACACATATTTTTTCAATAGAATTTACTTTCCAGAATACAGTGAAATGCAAATTCTTTTTTATTACATATTATTTTAAAAACTTTAATTGTTTAAATTCTTATCCATTCTAGATTTGGAATATCTTAAATAATTTTCCTCATAATCGAAACCAGTTTTTGGGCGTTATTAACATTAATTAAATGCAAGGGGATGATGTATTATTTGCTTGTGACTCTTGATCTATATTGGTACTTTGATGATTGTGAAGCCAATTGAGTACAACTTTCATTCAAGTTAATCTCTGCAAGTGAAACATATCAGTAAAGCTGTGAACAGTTATGAAATGTTGTACATGCTGTTTTTATTTTTTCAAAACTTGTGTTTTAAACTATTTGTTACCTTTTGTTAAATGCTGTAGAAAGTACCACTGAACTGTAGAAGCAGCAGAGTTGTGCAAACGGGTGTGCCAGTCGGTGTGGCCGTCTAGTCTGGAATGAGTGGTGACCTACTGACGCAAGTGTTAATGGTTGGTAAGCATTTTATTAAGTGAAATCTTGTTAATGTGGCACTGGTAGTCTGTTTTACCGTTGCCCTACCTTACATGATTGGCAAACCTTTTTGAGCAACTTTTCTACACCGGACATCCTCTTCTGATCTGAGGGAGCCTCTGGACCTGACGGATGGTGGGGACTTACCCAGATGTTGGTGTGAGGGTCGGAGAATTGAGACTCTAAACATGGCTATTCGCATTTCACTTGGGTACTCAGGTGTTTACATTGGTTTCACTTGTATTACGAAGTTTAGACTGTATCAAAAGGAGATATCCAAGATGACATTGGGATTGTGTAGGAAGTAAACAGGGCCCTTTTAAATAGAAGATGAAACATCATAACTTAGAAAGATGCTGTTGTGCATTATGTACTTGTGACAGATTTAGTACTCGGCCACAGTAGATTATAACTCCTTCGGAAGTTAGAATCAATGATTAATAGTGTTTAGATTTCCCAGCTAGTTAAAGCCCCTAAACTGCTGAACCAGTTGACGTCATTCAGTCTATGATGTTAACTATTGGTCTATTTAAGTGACCAATTTAGGTTTTGAGCGTCAGGTAGCTTAATGACAGATTCTACAGTAGGTATGTTAACGATACCACTTAAGGAAATGATGTATCTCAAATTGACTGATACACATTGCCCTTTAATTTACAAGTCACAAATCCTGCCGCTGTGCATGATTTGTATAAATTTGTCATAGATGTCGTACTTAAAAAAATATTACAACTAGTTAACCCTTTTACTGTTGAACATGGTGACAACACACAGGCTGTTTAAGTGACGAAGACACTAGGTTCTAAAACGAGTAGGCAATTAAACGATGGAAGGCAGATGTATCATGTAGTGATTGATAGAATATGGCTCTTAAATAAAGTCGCAATTCCTCTGAATAGATAAACCAAGTCCTGTTTAATTTTATGAACAGTAGTACAGTATTAGCGTAGAAATATTAAATTAAATAACCTCAGAACAAAGTTGGTAATTCCTCACATGACTAGGTAGTTAAAGATATGTTTGTTAGTTTTGAAGCATAAACACTAGTCCAGTATTAAGTAGCGTAGAATTCTTAAATTAAATAACTTCAAAACAAGGTTAGTAATTTCTCAAATGGCTAAGTAGCTATAGGTACGTTTGTTTGTTAATGGATCATGTTCTCAACGTCAGATTTCCCAAATCACCAAAAGTTTGTTCTTTGGCAGAATTTTGCAGAACTATCTGTCATGAATATGAAACAGTTGGCAAGAGTCATGTATTTTGAACATCAAAATCGTCGCCAGTTTGTCCTGTGGCAGAATTTTGCAGAAATATCTTTCACGAATTAAGTCTTAGTGCAACTCAAATTTCCTTAGATCTAATGTTTGTTTGACCAAAAAGCAATACAGTTTGAAGGTTTTTCAATTGGTGGATCTTCTACACTGTAAAGGATCCATTGGTGGTAGTTTTAAGAGTCAAATACTGGAAAACCTTGCAGTAAAAGTTTAGTAAAGTTTAGTTAAGTTGTGCAGTTTTCAAAAGGGCTGGTTTCAGAACTTAAAACTCAGATTTTGACGTCAGCACAATCTTGATTTATCAATTATTTTTTGTCATGAATGGTATATGCCAAAAAGGCATGGCAGGTACATGTAAAATAAGACGTCACTTTGTTAGTTGAGTCATGCACTGTTAAACTGTTTGCAGATCCACAGGTGTCTTTCCAGATGGAAAATACACTAAGTGATCTAAAACATCGACGTCGCACTAATTTTTATGCCAAAACAATATTCGTAAAATTGGTACGAGATCAAAGTGTTTGAATTAGTATGCATTGTTTGGTTTGTAGATTCATTTGAAGTTAATTATTAAGAGTTGTCCTTGATCCTAGTATTCAATTCCTTCTTATTAGGAATTTATCAGCAAGTTGTAGTTACGTAGGATTTGAAACTTTGTTGTAGTTCGGAGAGTTTGGAGAAACAAAACTGAGATAGGGTAGGTTTTTATAGAAACAGTTTTTACTCAGTCCAGTTATCCTCCATAAACCAATGTCATCTACAATATCTCCTGTAATGATACTTATTGCAATGAAGATGCAAATGTACAACCACAATTACGATTTCGACTTTCAGAAATTATTTTGTGTAAACTGCATGTCGTTTATACATGGAATCAGACACTGTTACAGTGTTACGATGTTTCAACAAATCCAAATCATTTGATTGATTTGAAACAAATTTATGAAGTGTAGTACTTCTAATGCAAGTGAAACCAATACATTCCTGAGTATGCTGTTATCATTGAAAAGAACATGCATATTTTGTTACGTTTTTTGAAGGGGGATGCTTGTTACAAAAAATCGCAAATTCGGCAGCCATATTTGAATACTGTTTCTCTGATCAGCACATCATCATCTGGATCGAAGTCTTCGTTATTCTGATGGTACAGGACTCAATCGGTGACGAAGTCGCCTTTTACACTTCAACCGAAATTCAAACTTGAACTGATTCCAAGAACTTAGCGACGTGTTTGCCCGAACAGGGGGAGACGTCCGGCAGTACACTTGATACAGATTCATCAAACATTTTAATGGGCAACTCGGAATCCCTTCCTATTTTTATTTTGGACTTTAAAAACAATTATTTTTAGTTTATTTTGGCTTTCTGACTTTAAAAAACAATTCTATTTTAGATTGTCAATCATGTAAAGCAGGATTTTGGTAAAACAGTTCATCAATGAAACATTAACTTGATTTTACTTAATAAAATGCTTTCCCTCCATTAACACTTTGGTCATTAGGTCGCTTCAAATTCCAGACTGGCACACACGTTTGCACAACTCTGCTACTTATCCATTCTAGATTTGGAATATCTTAAATAATTTTCCTCAAAATCTAAACCATTTTTTTTACGTTATTAAATTTTATTCAATGGAAGATGTATGATTTGCTTGTGGCTCTTGTTTTATATTGATATTTTGATGATTGTCAAGCCAAGTACAACTTGCATTCAAGGTAATTTCTGCAAGCGAAACAGTCAAAACCTTTATTCAACTTTTTTTCTTTGCATTGCTATGAACAGTTGTAAATTTCATTGAGATTTTTGGCATTTATTTCAACTCGATGATATGAAATGTTGTACTTGGCCGTTTGTATTTTAAAAACATTATTTAAAACTTGTTACCATTTGTTAAATGCTGTAGAAAGTACCACTGAACCGTAGAAGCAGCAGAGTTGTGTGCCAGTCGGTGTGGCCGTCTACTGTCTGGAATGTGTGGTGATCTACTGACGCAAGTGTTGATGGTTGGTAAGCATTTTATTAAGTTAAATCTTGTTGATGTGGCACTGGTAGTCTGTATTACTGATGTCCTACCTTACATGATTGACAAACCTTTTTGAGCAACTTTTCCTCTTCTGAGGGAGCCTCTGGACCTGACGGATGGTGGGGACTTCTACCCAGATGTTGGTGTGAGGGTCGGAGAAACGAGATTCTGAACATGGCTATTCGCATCTCAGGCATTTACATTGGTTTCACTTGTACTTCTAATGCAAGTGAAACCAATAAATTCCTGAGTATGCTGTTATCACAAAAAATTGTGAAGTTCGGCAGCCATGTTGGAATATTGTTTCTCTGATCAGCACATCATCATCTGGATCGAAGTCTTCATTATTCTGATGGTACAGGACTCAATCAGTGATGCGTACTTTTACACTTCAACCAAAAACTTAGCGACGTGTTTGCCCGAACAGTACACTTTTGGACTTTGAAAACAAGTTTGTCAATCATGTAAAGCAGGACTTTGGTAAAACAGATCATCAATGAAACATTAACTTGATTTTACTTAATAAAATGCTTTCCCTCCATTAACACTTTGGTCATTAGATTGCTTTATTCACATTCAAGTTTGCACAACTCAGCTGCTTCTACAGTTCAGAATTAAAAAAATGGCTTAAAAATTGCCTAATTTATCAAAAATTGCTTAAATTATCAAAAAATTCCTTAAAAATTGCCTAATTTAATCAAAAAATGTCTTAAAAATGCCTTAAAAATACCCTTTTTTATATACCTAAGTCAGCCAAATAAATTTTTCGTTCCAATGTACAATTTGAAATTAACTGCGTGAAATTATTGGCCGTACCCCCCCTTTATTAAAATCATGATCAACCAAGTGCACCCCCTAAAGGAGTGCAGAAGAGGCTGTATCCCATAGTAATGTATACCAACATTGTAATCGACTAGTGATTTGTATATGGGTCATATTCAAATTACCATGAGATTATATTGCTTGGATACATCATAATGGAATGCAACCCCTTATCAAAGGTATCGTCTTAAAGCTTGGCTGTGACTTTAAACATGAATAATTTGGGTTCAAGATGTTTGTTTACAAACACTTAGTCATTTTTTCAAGATTCAAGAGGTTTGTTTACAAACACTTAGTCATTTTTTCTAGATGTTTACAAACACTTAGTCATTTTTTGACTTATAAAACTTTCAAGATATTTTTTCAAGATAATTTGGATTCAAGATGTTTGTTTACAAACACTTAGTCATTTTTTCAAGATGTTTACAAACACTTAGCAAGATGTTTACAAACACTTAGTCATTTTTTCAAGATGTTAACAAACACTTAGTAATTTTTTGACTTATAAAACTTTCAAGAGTTTATACTTAGTCATTTTCGACTCATAAAACTTTCAAGATGTATAAAGTCACAGAACAAGCTATAAGATGCGGCCTTTATAGAAGATACAACATTGGTAGTTACTCTATTGCGAATTGAACTTATAAATTTAATGCGGGAATAAGGATTGCCTTAAATTTTGGTAAGCATGCAAGTAAACAGTCATCTGAAAGTCCACTTGATGTAAAACATTCTTTGAGTAAAACAATAAATTGAGCTTTTTTTCTGAAATGCTGCAAGTTTTAGATACAATTTTTGTAAAACTGAATATTTGAATACCAATGTTGTACCTTCTTTATAATTAAGAAATGCAACCTGTAAACCACAAAGGAGTCAAATTTAATTAGATTTGTTAAAAAAAAAAAAACCGCTTTGATTTCGTAAACGTTCTTGTAAGTAGAAGAAAAACCAAAAAATGTCAAGAAGTATTTTACAAGTAGGTAGAAACCACATAGTTAATTCATCTTTTTCATGAAACAGTAATGTTTTTTAGGCATGTGGACTCCATTTGGATACAACAGGTTACATTTCTTCCTTGGTTGATCATTTATATTTCCGAGTTATGGTTGTCATTTGCCAGCTGATATTGTTTTTACGATGTCTGATCTAGTTTTGGGGGTTAAATTTCATTTTGAAACTACCCACATTTTCAATATTTTACATCAAAATAATTTAAAACAAATATGAATTGAAAGCTGTATTGGTTTTTACAAATACAATTTTAGAATTTTGGCTCTTGACAAGTGCATAAAAAAAGAAGACATTTTGAAAAGATTTACAATGTGAGGTTTTCAAAGAGTATGTATACATCAACTGGCATATTTCCAACCATTTGAGCAACTATCAAATGAACAGTAAGGAAGCAATAGGAGTGCCAAAGCACTCCAAAAACAAACATTTAATTTTAATTTAAAAACTCAGTAAACATAACATACATGGGCATAATTATATAATTGAACTGATCTGGCAAGTTTTGGTTTCACTTGTACTTCTAATGCAAGTGAAACCAATACACTCCTGAGTGGGGGTGGGGGGGGGGGCAATGTCTAACAGTGTGGGTGCTCTAGTTTATGTAATTTTGTTTCTTTCTTTCAATATACATGTATTTTTTTTCAAAGCTGGCTACCTTGGTGGAAAAAAGTTTGTGCAAATAAAGTCTTGTAAAATTCAAGTAAACAATCTAGTTTGTTTTGCTCTAATTTTCTGATGAATCCTTATTTTTGAACCGATACTACTTCTAATGAACCGCTTAAAACTTTGAAGGTCCTTTGATAAGCTACTTTAATTAAATAAAAAAATAAAATATTAAAGGCAGGGTAATACTTTAGGTAATTGTCAAAGACTGGTATCCTCATGATACTTGGTGTGCCCAATAATGCATAAAATAACAAACCTGTGAAAATTCGGGCTCAATTGGTCATCGAAGTTGTTGCAAGAAAATAATGAAAGAAAAACCCACATTCCATGCATAGAATTGTGTGCTTTCAGATGCCTGAAGCCTTTCTCAGATTCACTTTTTTTTCGTGAAAAATTACCTTTCTCTAAAACTACATTTCTTCAAAGGGCGTGATTTATAATATCAACAACTCTCCAAGTAAGTTTTCAATGGCCACTAACCAAAGGTGTACCCTGTCTTAAACTACTTAAAAATGATAATCAGGGATGCATTTACAATAAAAAAGCTGGGCTTAAAATCCTTCAGTTGGGGGGGGGGTGTATACTTGCATAACATTCATAAACAGTGGGGGAACTAAATGTGGCAAAAATCTAGAAATGCTTCTTTAAATTGACAATGTTTATAATACAGGCATGATATTTGGCCCTTAGGAAAAAAAAAATTGCATTTAGTAGAAGGGCTGACCTACGTACATTATGGTACAGGCTTTAGACATTTCACTGATTTTTCCCCAAAAGAAAGAAAAAATTCACAATTATGTGGATCTTGAGAGAAAAGTATGACAATTGTATTGAGTGTAAAAAGGTCACAGACCTACACATAATTTAGGCTTTCATAGTCTTTTGGGCTATTTAATAACAAATTGCTGATTAAAGATGAAATTAATCAGATTAAAGTGGGAAGAATATTATGCCTGTTATTTGATCTTTTGAGTATATTTTGGCTAAAGTAACAAACTAAAAAGAACAAACTGTGTGTCCCCATCACATAATGTTTTTGAAAGGGATAACAAATATGGTTAAACACCTATGTTTTGACACCCCTAGTGTATTTTCCTATTCCTAACCCTAACCCTAACCCTAACCCTAACCCTAACCCTAACCCTAAACAAAGGGTTGTCGGAATACAGAGCAGTCAGCGAAAATATACATTGGTTATTGATGCTAGAATGTCAGCTATCACTTTTTCAGAAGTTGTATAGGGCGAGTTTTGGCAAATTTGTGATTCAGGATTTCTGTATAAATGCTGGCCCTACAGCTGGTAATGGGAACACACATTTTGGTTGGCCTTACAGTATCGTCGAGGCTTGGCAAGGTATGGCGTTGTCCCTCAGTGACTATGCAGGGCTGGGAAGACTGCTAAGACAGGGAGAGGCAGCATACACTGGGTGAAACGGAGGCATCAGATTCCATGAACTCTGAAAGAAAACAAAATTGTATATTATAGTTATAATATGGATGTAAATTAGTTTTCACTACATGAGGGGATTAGGAAGTAGCTCAAAATATATCCATAACAAAAGAAGAAAGTTTTACTTCAGGGGCCTTTCGCCCGAGATATTAATTCATCTCTTATCCTAACCCCAAGGAAAACAAATCAAAGAAGACTTTGTCAGGACTATGTCAGCCCTATGTCATGCTTGTGATTTTACTCAAACACTTTCATGGAGGAAAAACTTGAACTAAAAGGTTAGACTTCACAACGACATAGGCCTACACCGTACACGAACCAATGTGGGTCATCATTTCAACAAAATAGCTGTCCTCTGACAACATTCCTCACTTGTATTAAAACAAAAATTGGTTTTGAAAACCTTTTAAATTAATCTATGTTTCTTCGGTAAATTTCTTCTATTTGACTGGAATATTAGCCGACAATAAATTCAATTTTACATGTTTGGCTGAAGCAAATGTAAAGCAGCACAACCAATGACGTGGTGCATTTTCTCAGACTCAATGGTCTGAGAAAACCCCTCAAATTTCCCCCTTTGCGTCAACACATAAATCATTTACCTGATTTAGAAGATTCTACGATCATCCGTGCAGTTATCACCGTCAAAATTACTGAATGTTGATGCCACTTTTCGAAGTAAAATGTTAGAGAAAATCTTTGTTTTCCCCACACACGTGAGAGACTTTGAACGGAACATACCATGCCCGCGCCCATAAAGAAAATGGCCGCGGAAACGAAAAGGCACGGTGCGCATGCTCGTGACGTTAACAATAACCATTTTTTTATATAAATAACCATTATTTATAAATAACAATTATTTATAAATAACCATTATTTATATATAACCATTATTTATAAATAACCATTATTTATAAATAACCATTATTTATAAGTAATCATTATTTATAAATAACCATTATTTATATATAACCATTATTTATAACCATTATTTATATATAACCATTATTTATAAATAACCACTATTTATAATATAAACATTATTTATAAATAGGCCCAACCATTATTTATAAATATCCATTATTTTTAAATAACCATTATTTATAGATAACCATTATTTATAAATAACCATTATTTAAATATCAAGTGTCAATATTTCCGCCAGTTGAGTCTCGGCCAGCTTTAATGAATCAGTATTGATTGCCCACTGCATCATTTTACAGCATAACATTTTTGGCAAAAAATTGAAAGAAATGCTGAACTTACCCCTTGCGATTTTTCTAATTGTTGGCCCTAATTTGAAAGAAATGCTGGACTTAGGCCTACCCCTTGTGATTTTTTAAATGTTTTGCCAAAATTTGAAAATAATGCTGGACTTACCCATTGTAATTTTTGGACTTTTGCCCAAACTTGTTCAAAATGCTGGACTTGCCCCTTGCTGGCAAAAATTTGAAAGAAATGCTGGACTTACCCTTTGTGTTTTGTTTTTTTATATTTTGCAAAAAATTGATAAAAATGCTGGACTTACCCCTTTGTGATTTGTTCAATATTTTGCAAAAAATTGATAAAAATGCTGGACTTGCCCCTTGTGTTGTTTTCCACTTGTTGGCCCAAATTTGATAAAAATGCTGGATTTAGGCCTACCCCTTGTGATTTTTTCAATATTTGGCCAAAATTTGAAAATAAAGCTAGGCTTGCCCATTAAGATTTTTCCAATTGTTGACCTAAATTTGATAAAGATGCTGGACTTCCTACCCCTTAAGATTTGTTCAATATTAATTTGGCCCAAATTTGAAAGAAATGCTAGACATACCCCATTGCGATTTTTTTAATATATTGCAAAAATGCGATAAAAATGCTGGACTTACCCCATGCGTTTTGTTCAATATTTGACCAAAATTTGAAAGAAATGCTGGACTTACAACCCCTTGTCATTTTTTCAATTTTGGGCCTATTTGTCAATATTTCCCAAAGCTTTATTTGTAAACAAGATCATGACATTGCAAGAATGATGATTACATGGATATCTGATATGCAATTCAATGATGGCACATTCATCTGTTTATTTATTAATTGCACCAAATTAACGATACAAATATTCTCTTCAAAACAATACATTCAAGGATGGTTAAACTTTAATTCTTTCTATATTGTTTATAACAAGTACTTTCTTTGAAGTCGATCAACTATTCAAGTATAATTTGACGTGATTGACAGTTAGTTTTTAAAATGTCAAACTTGTGCATTGGCATCATCCTGCCTCCATCTTGGAGGTGAAACGCTGATAAAACAATGGAAACGTAAAGTTTTGTCTGTGCAGCGCACCGGATGGGCCAATTTTTCATTTTCATCATAACTAACATCAAATCAAGAATTGTAAAATAACAGCTGAACAAATTTGTTCGTACCAAAAAACGCAATTTCCGTAAAATTTAAGTTTTAAATGATTTCCTCCATTGTTCTGAGGGTTACACACCTATGTTCCGACACCCCTGGTGTATTTTCCTATTCCTAACCCTAACCCTAACCCTAACCCTAACCCTACCCCTAACCCTAACCCCAACCCTAACCCTAACCCTAGCATGTAAATCATGAGGGGGTTGTCGGAACATAGGGGTGTCGGAATATTGAGAGCAGTCACCGTTCTGATTATAGGCCGTGCCTGCAGAAAGTCCATGTTCTGTGGCTCTTTGGATGTCACAGGTTCCATGGTCTAGACTAGTACTCAGCTTTAGTTTTGAACATTAAAATTATTCAAATAAATCTAAACAAGCAAATTCTGACGAAGGAATTAACGTAAAATTTGTCAAAGAAATTTCTGAAAAAGGAAGTGATTGATTTTCATGACTGGTATCCAGACTCTCAAGGTAGTACTCTAGGTAGTAAAAAGAAAGCTCAATTAGCACCTGGTTTTTGGATTATCTGTTTAGACAGGAAAAAAAACACCAAACCAGATTGAGGATTGTATGCCCAAATAACAATTGCTTATCACCGGGCCAGGCATACCAATCTTATCCAAGTCCAAACATGTTGGTGTTGAGTGACCATAGAGTGGTGATTGAGATTGTGGGCAATATTGGGTTAACCAAATCAACATTGGTTTAACTTTTCAAGCTGCAATTTGCTCAGTTTTCTGATTAAAAAAGGATAAACAAATTAATTGATAGTATGTATATATACACACATATATATATATAATATATATTAATATATATCTTATTATAAGAATATCTTTCAATTATTTTGTTTCTATTCAAACAACTGCTGGGATCTTTGGAGTTTAAATTCATCTTTAATGAATTTCTGAATCATTTCAGCAAATAAAGATTAACTGTAACCTTGAAAGGTTTTCAAAATCAATATACTGGGGGGTGTCTACCCGTTGAAACTGAGGACTTTAACAAAAGGCATCCAGGTGATTTCTGTATAAAACCAATGGGGATGTCCAAACAATTGGAGAACAACAAGAAATCCTCGATTTACGGGTCGACAAACACGTGTTTTAACGCCACATTCGAAGGGTGGACCTGAGAACAAAAGAGGTCCACATAATGTATGGACTTAAAACACTATGTGGACTTACACACGTCCACACAGTGTTTTACAGTGTTGAAGAATAGGATTTTCCTCAAGTGTACAGAACAAAAGTAGAGTCCACAGAGTGACTGCAACACAGAGCTGTGTGTGTTGGGGGGGGGGGGCTGGTGGTGAGACGGGATGGTTGGGAGGGTATCATTAGTATAGTGGCGTGTCGCAGCCGAGCGATCAAGCGACTGGACTCAATCTCTGGTGTTTCTGATCCACAGAGTGTGGGTTCGAGTCCCAGTCATGACACTTTAGCCATTATTGCTTTGTCCTTTGGATGGAACCTAAAGCTGTTATGCAGGTGCAAGTACCCACTACACTTATCGTTAAGAGAAGGGGTCTGCCCTGGTGTTTTTAGCATGACTGGCTGCAGATTTCACCACATCACCTTGTAAACCCCTACAAGGTGCTATATAAATGGGTCTCATCATTCAAAAACTTAGCACACCTGTTTTACAGATGTATCAATAAGCACTTTGAGACACCTGTAGCTAAAGTGCTATATAAGAGCTTTGTAGTAGTAGTAGTATTTGTGCTATTTTTGTGTATACAGGCAACAGGTGTCAATACAAAAACAAAGCGTTGGTCACACAAGAGAGTGACCGGGTCAGGGGGGTGGGGAATGTCCATACAAAATAAGTATTTAAAAATGTTACGCGCCGGCCATACCAAAATAAAGTGGCCTAATCGTTAAAAAAAAACATTAACAAAAAGTATTTAAAAATATCCAATGTTCATAGTATTATCCCATCGAACGGCACTTGAAGATCAACGCGGTATTTCACTGGATGGATTCCAATGCTTCACTTCTTATTACTCAACCAATCCAGATCATCGTCGTCATCCTCCTCTGATCCAAACAGTGGGGGTGGCTGATTGGGTTTGAGAGACTGTGGGGAAAATGAAACAAGGGAATCAGTTTGAACAGTAAACTTCAGAAATTAAATTGCAAACTTCAAAATAGAATTCCTTAGAAGCAGTTCATACAGGTTGAACGCATTAAATTTAGCTTGAAATCTGACTTCAACCAATTTCAAAAGATCCCAATGCCATTTCCACAATAATAGTCACAACAATAATTTACTAAGAAGCTGAATTGCGAAGGACGCAGCTGCAACAGGGTCAAGCCGCAGGCATGTAAAGGCGCCTTTAGCAGCCAGCCACATTGACCCATAAATGACTATAGACAGAAATAAACAATGGTCGATGTTTCCGGAGGGGCGAAAACTGGAGGGCCCGGAGAAAAAACCCTCGCGGCACAGGAGAGAACCAACACACAACTCTAATCACAAATGGCCCTAGCCAGGAATCGAACCATGCCTTAAAGGTGAAAGGTGAGCGCTTTATGCTCTAGCCATACATGTTACTAGTGCAGGCAAACTTTTGAAACTTAGGCATGTGGATCAACATGCAAATTAGGTTTCCGATGTTTACCAAGCGCTGTGTGTGATGGTCTATTTAGGCATGCAACAGATGGGCCTTATTCTGCTGTCTCTTCTTCCGAAACTTTTGTCACCTTATAGGGTCTGTATACGTTTGGTAATTACTCATAAAATTAATGGCAATAAAAACTTACATGGTAAGAAGTAAAGCAGCTTCTGATAATTTGAAGCATTTTGAGAAACATTTCACTTTGAAGAAATGTGGTTACGAAAAAAGATATCATTTTTTTATCCAAAAGAATTTAAATCTGAGAAGCGTTTCTGTCAGAAACGTTTCTCAGATTGTGTATTCCGATCACAGATTATTATTCCTGCGTGGATATAACCGCTCCAGATTTTCGGCAATATCTCAAAAACGCTACCACCTTTTGAAATGAAATTTTCACAGGTTAGTTTTATGGTATATGTCTACAACTATATAGGATTGAAAGTAACAGTGGGTTCCAATTACGTATACAATCCCTTTAAGAAAACTGAAAATTTTAACAGACTTACATCATCAGTATCCGATTCTTTGGAGGAAGGGGAATCTTTGATGATGGGTTTCTTGAAGACGTCTTTTCTCTTCGTTGGAGGAGTGGAGAAGAATTCATCATCTTCGTCGTCGTCATCTCCAAAGATATCGTCCCTGAAATACCAATAAGACAATCAAACAGTGAAGTAAGATTTGAAGCATGGGCGACAGCCATGTGCAAATGATCTTTTCATGGTGGTTGGTTAAATGGTGATTCTAGAAAGAAGCAGGGGTGAGATTGGTCTTCTAAAGAAGTGAACAGAAAAATGTAATAATTTGGGGTTGAACAAAAAAAAATAACGTGCCGGCGCTCTACCAACTGAGCTCTAGCCCTATGTTGGCGGTCTTCCTATTTTGTCAATATGTTTGTTCGGGGGTGCCAGTCAGAAACCATACAACCGTTAGCTGCCGTGTAGCCAGGGATCACACCCAAGTTTCAATACAACCTGGGAACCAGCAGCCAAGGGATTACCTTAAGGGGATGCGACTTTTTTATTTCAAATATCAAAAAGAAAAAATAGTAGAGTATATTTATATCTGCCATGTATGTTTTTCACTCCTGAGACTATCAAAGGCAAACAGGTAATAATAAGGAAATAAAAAAAGTGGTGACGACGTCTTCAAAGGCTGTTTAAAAACCAGCAGGGTCATGGCCGTGCGATGAAGGATCGAGCCGACGCCAATATTTTTCTTTATCGCAAGGTTTCAAACAGTCGTTAAAGACCCTGTCACTACTCTTTTATTCACATTCATAAATAACCTTTCTGTTATCTCAATTCTGACTCAAGCTGGGCTGTGTGGAAATGCCTCAACTGACTCAGATCATGTACCGGTCACTGCAAAGTAATGCACAAGAAATGAAGGCTATCTGAGCGACCAGGATGTGACCTGCATATGCGGTTCTGAACCACAAACCATGGATCAGCTATACTCAGATGTCCCCTACTGGAGCAGAAATGTGAGGCTTGAGACCTGGCTGCATTCAATGAAAGTGCCAAAGACTGTGTTCAGTTCTGGCTGAAACACAACATCTAGCGTGTGTGGACACGATAAGAAGAACAATTCTAAAGAGTTCTTAAAAGTAAACAAATATATGGATTTGCTTACGTAGAGCTTTTTGTCCTTGGTTCTTCCATATCATCTGGTGGCAGCTCTGGGGGTAACTCAGGCAGGAAAGGCGGGGGTGACATCATGGCTGGGGGTGCTGCCTCCGGGGCCGTGTCCCCTTCTGGGCTGAAGTCTGGCAGATCATCCATGTCATCCTGGGCAGGAATATCAGGGACCTCAACAAGAGCAAAAAAAAAGGAGACATTTGTGAGTTTTGAAGGAATGAAGTCACATTAGTAGCCACAAGATTAGAACAGCAAAGGCCAAGTTCGTGCAAAAACTATCGTTGACAAAACTTCGACCACGTTAGCCCGAACTCTATCTAGTCAACGATAGTTGGACTACGCTAGTTGACTATTTAGAAACAAGCCTACTGGGCATGGTCGCATCGTTGTTTATCAATAGCCGTTTACATAGTACAGTGCAGAGTGAACCAGTTATAAGAAAATGATAACATACATTGAGTCGCTGGTCACGTTGACATGACATGACTAGAGTCGTTCGCACTTCAACTTCTGTGCGCATGCCCTACGTATGTCACTATTCAACCACTAGTTAACCATTGGTCCTTGTGTGAACTTGACCTAAGCTGCCATGGCGAGCTGCTGATCACCCAATAGAAAAACAATGACTTGTAAAAAAACCTGATCATTTGATCAACTAGTGTTAGGGGTGGGGACATTAACACAAGTATGCACTTGACCACTGCCTACTTGGCTTGAAATGGGAGTGACAGAGGGGCTCAGGATGGGTGAGGGCTGACAAGGAAGAGAAAGAATAGGTAAGGAACAAATGATAAGATTCATACACACATCCAACACATTGTATACATCATGTATACAATGCTCTCACTTTCGGTACCTTATGGAGGCAAAGGCGAAACAAAAAGGGAAAACAAAAGGTCTCCATAGGGGAATTCTAAAGACGGGTGCTCCACAAGGAAATTTGTGTACAAAGTCTATGGGAAAACTTTAAGTGCAGTGACAAAGGAAAGAACAAAAGAATGATCCACAGGGATGCATATTTGAGAATTTTTGTGTTTGAGGTGTGTATGTACAGGTAGTTTCAACTAACGGTAAATAATGCAGTTCACATTGTGAGAATACGGTGTTTCTCAAAAGTGAATACTTCAAACACAATCTTTATTGTTTGCAGTTGATCATTTTTGTGGAAATTGCGCAATATAAATCTCTCTAATTATTGTTCTCTTGGCTTTGTTAAGTCATTGTTTCTTTGTGCCGGGCAAAGAAAAATGATTCCGCAAATTCCGAGAAAATACCCCAGTTCCGGTGGAACGGAAAAAAGTGAAAGGTTACCAGCGTTAACTGGTTAAGATGTTTTGAATTACACTTTTAATACAGGGCACTGCTTTGGTTAATGAATCAGTGCAGTAAGACATGCTGAAATAATCACCTCATCTGGCACTGTTTCTTCTACAGCTCTCCTCTCATTCATCTCGTTATCCTGAACCTCCTCTTCTCTCGCCTCCTCTTTCTCATCATCCTCAGACAGTACCTCAGGAGGCAAATCTGGAGGCAGCTCTGGAGGTCCAACATCCTCCTCGTCGTCTGGTTGCTCTACGGTCGCTGGTGACTGGGATTGAAAAATCTCCTGGTCCCCTGCATCCTGCTCCGTTGTTTTCTCCTCTTCTTGGTCACTCTCTTCTTCGCTGGGGGCTTTCTCATCAGGGACATCGGGCAGATCAGGTATGTCTTCGTCAACCTGGGGCGAGGCAGTGGGTGTGGCCGCGGTTTGTGACGTTTCCTCTTGGACAGGGGCACTGCTTTGTAAGACAGACTCTTCAACTTTTCGAACTGGTGCCAGCTCTTCTGTATAATACCACAACAAATCGATGTCATAAAAAAAATAATACACTGTTGCGGCAAAACCAGGAACTCCCTTCAAGTTGTTTAGGTATATGTAAAATTTGATGAAAGTCTGAAAGATAAAGTCCAGTAACAGGCCAGGAATGACTTTTACACTAATGTTGCCCCTGGGCCCATTTTCATAGAGCTGCTTAAACACAAAAAGTAGCTAAGTACAACAAAATTATGCTTACTAGACTAAGGTCACCAACCAAATTACCATGTCACGAGTACAATTTGTGAATGGGTATCCTGCTCATTTTCGCTTAGCAGCAAATTATTCAGCAATATTTTCTGCTTAAGCAGCTCTATAAAATTGGGCCCAGGTGTTGACAATAGTCCCATTTCAAAATATTCACAGAGCATTTCACTTTTCCCAAAATGAAAATGGCTGCCTTTTTCAAAGATAAAGATCAAGGCATGCAGTGCTGTAACTACTCTTTATGTTTGGTTAATATTGTTAATTCTGAATAGTTGTCCACCATAGTCAAATCAGGAAAAACCAATTCTCAGAGTAGAGATGATTTGAAATTTTGCATAGTGGATATCAAATCTAGAAAATTTTACGGTTCTACCATTTACATTAAAATCTCTGTCTATGAGTTGTGGTGGTTTAGAAAAGAACCAGTTGTGCACCAACCAACTAGATGTTTCAATCAGTATGCTTGGTATTTTATTTTATTTTAGTATTTTTGGTTTTTACCCTACACTGATTTGTGATTAGCACTGTATACTCCATGCTTTCCCCAAGTCCTACAGAACAAAAAAATGACAGGCATACTACTCAGGTGGGATTGGAACCAACGACCCCTGACATTCTAGAGCAGATGCTTTACCACTAGACCACCGGTGACGAGAAGCCAGTTCGAACCCTGTAATTAGCAAAGGGTACCGCAACATTTTCATAGAAAATACTTGCATTGGGGCTAAAGAATAAGCACTCAGAATACTCTGATCATTTTCTTTTTCTCCTGTACACGATAGAGCATGCTGATCGAAATGTTGAGTTAAAAAAAGAAAAAAAGAAGATTTCATGCAGGTTCGCCCCAAACAAGGCTTAAAGCCACTCTTGGTAAGGGGCTACAAGAAGAACATATTTAGGATGAAAATAACTCAGGGGAGCTGAAGGTAGGAATTGATATTCTTCTTAAAACAGTCTAGATTGTAGGATGGAGGGAAACATGCACAAGGCAAGGAGTTCCAAAGAGATGCAGTACGTGGAATAAAGCTGTTGGAATGGCTGTTTGTTCTACATCTCAGCAAAGCAAGAGTATATGGGTGAGAAGAAGCAGAAAGCCTGGTTTCACGCTCAAACATCCTAGTAGGAGGAACCTGGTCGGACACACTGGTGGCGCATTTACCATGAAAATATGTGTAGAAAAGACAGAGGCTGACTACAGACCTACGGTGGGAAAGAGGTTGTAACGTTGATCCCAACCCTTGACACCTATGGTTCTTTTTCAGAACCGCCACAACCTATAGAGAGATATTTCCTGTACACAGTGTTACTGCTGAACTAGAGTCTCTGAATAACAAACTAATACTTTCAACTGAATATGCATACTGATCAAAACGTAGAGTTATTACACCTACGGTTCTTTTCAGAACCACCACAACTCAGAGAGAAATATTTCATGTACATGGTGTTGGCTCTCAGTGGTTTCTTTCCCTGCCTTTCACCTCTATGGACCCCGGTTCAAATCCCACCTCAGACTGGAGCCTTTGCATATGGATTGGGTTTTCAGTCCCTACCCGACTGCATGGGTTCCCCCCATTTGGGGTTTGCCTCCCACATCTAAAACTGAACATTTCTTCAAGTTTCCTATTCATCCTGTTTTTGGCGCTAATTTTGCTGTTGAAGAAATAAAGAAATGAAGAAATCAAACTAGAGTCTCTGAATAACAAACTAATACCTTGAACTTCCTCCTCTTTTCCCTCCGCCTCCTCCTCCTCCTCGTCATCTTCTTCATCTTCTTCATCTTCATCATCTTCTTCTTCACTGTCCTCCTCTTCCCCTGTGCTTCCACCTGACGACCTCTTCACCAATTGAAGTGTGACGAGCTAAACCACCAAAAACAAACGCCAGAAAAAGTTCTTTAAAGGTATTTTGATCAAATTGCAGTCTTAACAATCATATGAAATACTCCTACATCTTTCTGTGTTGAAATGCAACATTCTACATGCTTCATACTTGAAAATTAACAAAAAGAAAATGTACCCTTCCCTGTCATAAGATTTTGTTATACTTTTCTTTTCTTCAATTAATCCATCTATTTGGAATCCATCTAAATTGTCACAATATCATGAAATAAAATGCGCATGCAGTCAGATGAATATACACTAAAACAAGATACAATATCTGAATTGTCAATTTAATGAAACAGAATGGATTAAGATTCCTGTGGGATCTCAAATCATTGTTAGAGATGCTGTTAATTCTTTGTTATAAAATAAATAAAATAAAAAGAACGAAATTAAACACAAGATCAAAATGCTGGGTCATACTAAATTAAGAACTCAAAATCAGACCAGATGACATTAATTCTTGGAAAAAACATTTTTAGAAGAGATTTTTATAATGAGTGCATAAGAAACACCCCATGCTAAAACCAGGCACCTCCTGCCAAAACTCAAAACTGACTTTATTTGCTCATCAAATAGATGAGAATACAGGGATGAGATTTGATGAAGGTGAAAACTCCTGAAAGGTAGCTTGCAGGCCTGGTTTCCCCCTTTTTCTAGACCCAAAACCTCTCAGATGTCAGGTTTACTGACTCTGTGCATCACCAGAAATACAAAACTGCAGGTTTGGACACAATGTGGGCTGTTTCTTTCTCCATTTGGTGACTGCTTTACATTCTTTCAAGAATGCTCAAGGATTGGGAAATCTTGAAATCAGGAAAAGTCCTGAGAAATCACAGGCTTTGCAAATAAGAGCCTTCAAACGACACGTAATCGGGGCTATAAGGTGTTTTAAACTTATAGAATCGATACTTTGGTTGACGCTTTGGTTGTCTTTACTTTTAATGCCATTTTACTATTTAAATCATTTGCGGTACCCGCTGCTAAAACAGAGGATTCAAACTGCCTCTAGCCACCTGGCTAGCTTGGTGGTCTAGTGGTAAGACATCTGCTCTAGCAATGTAAAGATCGTGGGTTCGAATCCCACCCGAGTGATTTGCCTGTGGATTTTGTTCACAGGACTCAGGAAAGTACCGAGTATACAGTGCTTAATAAACATCGGTGTATGGGTATTTTTTGTTTGGATGATATTCCCGTCAATGGAACTCGGCAAACTCCCACAAGGGGATATAAACGCCAAGCTGGCAACAAATTTTTTACAATTTCCTAGAACTGTCTGATTTTGGCGTGGGGCGTCTCATATTGGGCATGTTTGTCATCAAGAATAACTTTGCAATCAGTTTGTAGAAAAAAATTAGCATAACTCAAGCACGTGCTTTTTTATATACAGTTTCTCGTTCAGTGTTTGTTTTCATGCAGAACATTGTCAATGCCTCAGGCAAAGTGAATAAAGTTACTTACAAACAGTGATTAACGGAACAATTTTTCATCTCTCTAAATTCAACGAAGCTCAACGTGGATGATTGTGAATCTACATTATCTCATTCATAAGTCACACATAATGAGTGGGAGATGCAGCACAGGTAATTGTGAATCTAGTTTGAAATTCACGACTATTGAATGATCAGCTGGGCCCAATTTTCTGCTAAGCAAAAATGAGCAGGATACCAGTCACAGGCGGTACATGAGGAATGGTATTTTGGATGGTAACGTTATTCTGATAAGCATAGGTTTGTTGGCTCTGTTTACCGTAGCGAAAAATCTGCGCTTATTACGTTAACACAATAATCTGCACTTACATCAGCGTATTTTACCGGTTAGTAAGAAAGTTTTGCTTATACATGCGTACTTCAAGTTACTAGGCATCTTCGCTTACACAGCCAGTGCAGAAATTTGGTACTAACCCTGTAAGCAGATTGTGGTGACCATAAGCACAGAATTAATAACACTGGGTCCAGCATGGATTTTTGTGGCGCTAACTTCAAAGTTCACAATCAATAAAGCTGAACAAATATTTCAATTTTTTTTTGGAGAATCAAGGCTCCAGTATTTGCACTCTTTAAAAAAACAACTATGTTTAAATCAAAATGTCGATTTATAAACCATAAGGGAAACTGACTAGGTAAATTATAATTAATTCGGGGTTGAACAAAGGAAAATTGACTAGAGCGGGATTTGAACCTGCGACCTCTGTATTAACGTGCCGGCACTCTACCAACTGACCCACTCAGCCATTATGTAGGCAGTCTCCCTATTTTGTCAATAACTTTGTTTGGCTTCTGACTGGCACCCCTGAACAAAGATATTGACAAAATAGGGAGACTATCAACATAGGGCTAGATAGCTCAGTTGGTAGAGCCCCGGCACGTTAATCCAGAGGTTGCAGGTTCAAATCCCACTCTAGTTAATTTTTTTTTTCTTCGTTCAAGTCCAAATGAATCAAAATTTCTGAGCAGATTTAAAAACCGGATAGAGAGAGAATGGGTGTCAAATAGTATTAATTGGAAACTGAGAATGGAAAATGATTTGGTTAAGAGATATCAGCCATTATTTTTGATGTTAGCATTGCTTTAGAAAGAGCTGTTTGGTATTATTTCTTCTACTATTTTAGTAATTTGTGAGTGGCATATGTAAACAGCTCTATTAATAGGCAGTTTTGATGTAGTGCTTTATCACAACTGACAGGCAGCTCAAGGCGCTCTTTATTTTTATGACAGGTATGCAGAGCTAAGTTTGAATTATGAGACCCATTTATATACAGCACCTTGTAAGGGTTTACAAGGTGATGTGGCGCAATCCGCAGCCAGCCATGCCAGAAACACTGGGGCAAACCCCTTCTCTTTAACCATATATGTACTGGGTTCTCTTACAAGCATCACACAATACACAGGACCTATGACTTAACATCACATCCAAAGGACGTACCAATTATGGTGAAGTGTCCTATTAAGGACACAAACGCCATGACTAGAGCTTGAGTCTAGTTCATTGTTTGGCCGCGACACTCCCTTATATTATGTCCAATATTGCTCTGAAGATGAAATCTGTTTCCTTAAACAATTTTCCACAATTTTGAAAATTCTTATTTAATGTACCCCAAATAATGTACCCCAAATAACAGATCTAATGAAAAAACATCTTGATCTTAATTTTGTAATCTCATTTTTTGAACTTTTTGATCTCAATTTAGAAAAAAATATTTGAGTTAAATATCAAATTCAGAAAAAAATATTTCTGCAGTATTTACAATACGAAAAATTTCAAACAAATCGGCCAAATAAGAGAAAGAGAATTTTGAAAGAATTCAGTTCCTGTTTACAAGCCAATTTCACTCCCTAAATGCTTCAAAACAAATTGCTACTTTCCACTCAAAATATTTCAGAAAAATACTCTAACGAAACCGTTATTTTTATTGCACAAATTCAGATGGGAAAAAGGATTGGCCAGTACATTATACAGCGATATTTCAGTTCATGCAACTCTGTTTAGCTCAACTTCAATCTGACATTACATCTTCCATACTGATAAATGATCGCTATGATTAGCAAAATAATAATTTGTACAAGAACGTTTTTCTTTTTAAGGAAGATACTTATAATTTTTTTTCTTCAACAGAAGCCCCTTTCACACTGGATGACTTACCCGGGGATTACCCTGGACAAGATTTGTTTTGACCTGTTCACACTTGACTTACTAACCCTGGCAAATTTCCTGGAAGTATCTAGTGAAAGGTAGGTTCATAGATTTGTTTTTGTCGACGTAATGCTGATTTAGAAACAAAATTTTAAAGAAGGACACAATAAAAGTCACATGTGAAAGTTTCAGCTGAATACAGTGATTACTTGCTGAGAAAACAGCAAAAATTGTCAAGATATTTAACAAGAATGTTAAATCCATCCATGTTTTGCGAGGTGACAGCGAGTACCAGCTCGCATCTCTAGCCACAGCATTCGCGAACGGACACCAGCCCTCAGAAATCTGAGTAATGATTCATGCATGAATTGTTTCTCAAGATTCAAATGTTTTAGGTTGAAAAATAATCCAAACCATATTACTTCGAAGGGAATCCTTTTTCAAAATAGTTTATACTATCAACAGCTGTAGTGCTTCTCACCAAGTCAGTTTTTATGGTCATTAATTTTTGGAGTATTTACCAGGCGCGGATCCAGGGGGGGGGCGTACGCCCCCCCTTTTTCATATTTAAAAAAAAAAAAAAAAAGGGAGAAAAGAAAAAAAAGAGGGAGAGAGAGAGAAGGGGAGGGAGAAATGGGGAAGGGAAGATTTTGCTGCTTGGTATATTTTCACGCCCCCCCCGTTTGGAAAATCCTGGATCCGCCCCTGTTTACCAATCTATGACCCTACCTTAAGGCAAGATAGCGCTAGGGTTAGGATACCGAAGTGTTTCCCAGGAAAATGGAAAAAGTGTAAAACATGGGGATGGCAGTGGGGTTAAAATTCCAGAGGAATTTCCTGTAGCTTTACAACATAGGAACTTTATCTGTGTTGTGACAAAAGGAAAAACCACAATTATAGTTTTTCGGGGGGGGGGGGGGGAGTAAGGCACATTTTTATTATTTTACCAGAAATGATTGCGATGGGAGAAAGAATTGTTCCATAACAAAAAGTACAAAACAAATTTGGTTCATAACTGTTTTTCTTTGGATAAAAACATGTTGTTTATATAAATACACAGTGAATGATGAAAAATGGGTTTCTTTCGTGTTATTGCTATCATCTAAAAGTAAAAAAACTGTTAAATCTCGTTTGGTGTTGTCCTTAATATGCGCTCTGATCTCTGTATTTTACTATTCTTAATGTTAATTTTTACACAACTTTTTTTGCACCTATTTTGTCTGGAATGATGGCACAAGAAACAGTTCCATTATTGGAATTTGCGTGGTGGGAATACAAGCTAAAGAGGTTCACACTAGCACCGTGGAAGAGTTGTGGTGGCTCTTATGATAAGGCTAAGTAACAGATTGGTAAATACAAATAAAAAAATTGTGAATTTCAATCCGAAATCTCATTGATTACAAAGTTTATACCAGTACCAGTGCTCCAGAGGAATATTTCTGTCTGAAACTCTGTCAAAGTCCAAAATACAGCATTTAAAGATTCCCCTCCAAAACCATTGCTTATTTTTTCTAAATAAGCACAAAATTTCGGACAAAACACAAACTATTTTTGGGTGTTTGTATTAAAATGAGACCGAGATATTTTTTGTTTTAGGTATATTTGTTAAAAACTATGAAGCATTCACACGGTGCTACCACAGACCTCTGCAAATTAATTAATTTGTTAATTTCAACTCAACATGTCTTAATGTTGCAATTCTATTGCATTCTTTGAGTAAATAGATTTGTACATAAAACGCTAAATATATTTGGATAGATATGTATTTTCATTATAAAATTATTTTACAGCTTGCTGCCATTACCTTAACTGTACTTAAAACTCAAATCCCACAAATCAATTTTTGTAAAGAAATAACAATTTCAGTTGTGATTTGTTGATTTTGCAGCCAATCTCAAAAAATGAAATTATTTGTTGACTCTCTCTTAATAAAAAGCAGAAAACAATTTTACAACTTCCAACGTTTTTGCCAGCAAAAACCAATTTCCCTTAGACTGTTTTGTGTATATAGTCCCCCAAGCAAGTGGTCAGACCAACTCATAAAACCGTTAACCCTTTCCTCAACATAGGCGACTTGAGTTGATGGCACTCATACCCCCTCTTCCTTACCGTTGGTGACTTCAGTCGACCAAGCTTACACCCCCAAAAACAAAAACACTGAGCACAAAGACCATTTGTAATAAAGCTATAGTTTTGTCCACGTTCACCCTCCATACCCAAGCTTACCATCATTAGAAAGAGAAAGATCGGATCTTTCCAATGATGGTAAAATAAAATAAGGTTGCTATTATGCAATCCCTTCAAACTTGAGTGGAAAGATCTGAGATGTCAAACACCTATGAAGCACAATATGGTTGTGAACAAAAAACGTGTTTGAGTTTACAGATCATACTGAGGAAAGAAAGACATTTATTGACCGATCTCAATGATTTTTGGGTTGCATGAAAAGGAATTTTGCTGTAAACCAATACCTTCAATGTGATAATAGATTTTGCAAAAATGGGCTTTGAAAAAAAGCTTTTTGCTGTGTAACAATGTGTGTTTCACGCTTGAGTGGTCAAACAAAGCGGTCACCAAGGGTTTCCTATGTCCAAACAATTCGGTAACAAAAGGGCTAACAAGTTTTGCAAATTTGTCCATAGAACCATAAAGGAGAGAAATAAGAGAAAGTTGACTAATCAGCTACAATGTTGTAAGTTTGGTTACATGATGCAATAATGATGTAAGTAATTACATGATGTAAGTAATTTTGGTAAACAAGAGTTACACAAATTTACGGCATGGAACAAGTAATACTCGTTTGAATGTTGAATACAATTTTTCTTTTACTCCATGAAAACTACTGCAAACCCATGTGAGGAAACAATAGATAGTTCCCACTTTACGTCACAATGTAAAGTCGGTTGTCTTTACGGGTAAGCAGGAGTTTGATCAAATTTCCTGCATGAATGGTCAGTGAATCACTTGACTGCATAGAAACATTTGAATGCTTGACGCAGCTCAAAGCCATGACCCAAGTTGCCTGCAAAGATGGCGTCAATCGAGAACTATCTATTGGAACCTTTTTAACCACACATAGTTGCTATGGTAACTATCTATAAACAAAACTTTTGAAATTTTAAAAAACTTGGACAAACTATGGGGAAAAAAAATAGTTTCAGAACTACATTTTTCAATTCTTATATAATGAGAACAAACATTAAGGCAAGATAGTGAGAAGATTTGCACGGTGGGATTACAAAGATTTAGAAAAGTTAGCATCAAGTAATAATATTTTTTCAGTCATGGTGCTCTGGAAATGTACAGTGCTGAACAAAAAAATAAAAGTTTTTATAATTACAACTTTTTCTGATTAACCAAAAATAAACATGAAAATAATCTCGAAAAGTTTGTGGTAGCATTAAAGGCAAAGTATACCTTAGGTTTTTGGAACCGTTCGGTTGTTTTAATTCTCTATAAATGTAGATATATACAACAAAAATAACCTGTCAAAATTTCATTTCAAAAGCTATGTCCACGCAGGAAGTATAATCCGTAATTGGAATACACAATCTGAGAAACGTTTCAACAGCTGCAGTGCTTCTTACCAAGTAAGTTTTTATGGTAATTAATTTTTGGAGTAATTACCAAAGGTATACTCTCCCTTTAAGTAAATATCATATCCGTCATGAAACGATCTTGTGCTGTAAAGAACTTGATGTTCATAATTGTTTCATCACATAATGCGGCCACAAATCCCTTCCATTCTTCTGGTCAACACAAAATCAAAATGGCCCCTATAAAAAAGAAATAATAATAAAAATGGCCACAACAAAATACAAAATTGTTTGCTGTCCCTCATTTTCCACATTTGTTGACGCTCACCTTTATTGTGTTCATAATAGTGTTGAGAATTTCGGCTCCCTTGTACGTTCCGCCCAGCTCAAACTCACTACGCAATGTGTGATATACACTATTCATGATCTTCTTGACCTAAGAAAAATAAAACAAAACATCAACAAAAACGTTAAAATATGTCAGTAATGCTCATTGCTGTCAAGCTTCAGTTGATGAAGTAGGAGTCTTCTTCTGTGCTGTACATATTAATTTTGTTTTATTAATTAATTAATTTATTTATTTACAAATCCAACAGCGCAAACGCCAATAACAGGATGGTGAATGGGAAACGAGAAGAAATGTTCAGTTTTAGATGTGGGAGGAAAACCCCAATGGGGGAAGACCCACGCAGTCATGTAGGGCTCCGGTCTGAGGTTGGATTCGAACCGGGGTCCACAAAGGTGAACGCAGGGCAAGAAACCACTGAACCAACCTGATGCCACAGGCAATACTTGGCAGCGCAGGCTGCCATATTCCCCAGAGCTGAGATGGTTTAAGGATTGAAGTAAATGTGACCTTGACAATAAGGTTCATGCGCAATGAGCATCAACATAAGTCCATTATTATTCTTATTTATTGTGGATATTGACAACAATTTCCAAACTCCTTTAAGATAGACCGACCTCATCAATGACGTTACTCTGAGAAGCTGCACCGTCTCTCGTCTCCTTATCCTTAATCAGTTCCTTGATGCGTTCCTCATATCGCTCCTTCATGCTGACTGCACCGGAGTGTAGACCATCATACTGTGGAAAGATAACATAATTATGGCTTCTCAGCTCTCATCACACTCGAAACTAATTAACCCCGTAAAGGCACTGTACACATTTGGTAATTACTCAAAATATCTATTAGCATAAAATCTTACTTGGTAAAGAGCAACAGAGAGCTGTTGATAGTATAAAACATTGTGAGAAACGACTCCCTCTGAAGTAAAGTAGTTTTTGAGAAAGAGGTAATTTCTAAAATAATAAAAACTTCTTGCAAGAGGTTTTTATTCCTATCTAAAAGCACACAAATTTGTACAACAAGGGTGTTTTTTCTTTCATCATTTTCTTGCAACTTCGATGACCAATTGAGCCCAAATTTTCACAGGCTTGTTATTTTATGCATGTGTTGGGATACACCAAGTGAGAACACTGGTCTTTGACAATTTCCAAACTATCAGTGCCTTTAACCCTCAAAAGTTCCATCCAATGGTTCTGGCTCCGAATCTGGTTTCATTGGGGCAAAACAGGCAAGAACGATTATTTTGGAAAACGACGCTGCCAAGCTTCGCTGCTATGTGTCCCAAGCATCTTAAGGAGACATGTAATGTCTCCTTAGGACTTAAAATGTAATATAGGACTCCTATATTACATTTTGGAGCGTCACGCGTCACGGCAGTAAATACATGGCAACATAAAGTATGACATGTGGCGCGTGTTCCACCAATCAAATGACAGGGATCTATGTGTGCGGTATAAAAACCACCATATCTGGTTGCTGTGGCCAATTTAGCTTGACCAACCATGGCATTGTCCACAAGCAAAACAATAAGCCATTTGGAAGTTAGATTTTGAATAATGTCTGGTACAATGACTTAATTGGTCACAAGTGAACACTCACATTGGATTCCCCAGACTAAAGACAATGTTGCTACATCACATGGTTCGGGGCAAGCTTTTGTATAGCAACCTCCAGATGGGCAAAGCCTGGTACCATTATGCCATAGCGATTATTCAGAATGGTGTACGGTTGTTCGCTGTCTCTTACGTAACTATGCAAAAGCTTGCCCCGAACCATGGCAAAAAAAAGTTTGACACGTTAGGCTTGTTCCACCAATCAAATGACAAGGATCTATGTGTGTGGTAAATAAAACACCATATTTCTGGTTAGATTTTAGATTTTGAATAATGTCTGGTACAATGACTTGATTAGTCACAGGTGAACACTCAAATTGGATTCCCCAGACTAAAGACAGTGTTGCTAGGTCACACGGTTCGGGGCAACTTTTGTATAGCACCCTCCAGATTGGCAAAGCCTGGTACCATTGTGCCATACACATTCATTCAGAATTGTGTATGGGTGTTTGCCGCCTCTTACGTAACTACCCAAAAGCTTGCCCCGAACCATGTAAAGTTCAAATTTAAGCGGTCACTTGTGACTAAGCAAGTCATTGTACCAGACGTTATTCAACTCTAACTGGCCATTCCTACTATACCCAAATTGACCTCTGACCTTTTCTTTCCAGCCACTCATATCGGAGAGTTGTTCTTTCAGTCTCTCAGCCTGTTCCCGGACGTCACCTTGACCCGACCTCAACGCAATCATCTGTCATTAAACACCATCAAAATAAACCATCAGTCATGACAAAATTCAATCCCAATGGGACAGAGTTTCCTCTTCAGAGATTTTGTGGACACCTTTTTTCAAGAAGCCAACATTCACCGTAAATTTGTTACATAAAGTAACCCAAACGTTATCATGAATAATAGTTGTAAGGAAAACTCATCAACCATTTTCTTTGTTTATGAAGAACTGCTCTGAACTGCTTGTACTTTTTTGTCTACTTTTCATATTTGCGTCACTTATGGCTCCGAAACTTGGACCCTCAAAAAAGCTGACTGTTTTAGAGTCTTTGAGATGTCCCGTCTCAGACGGATACTGGGGGTTTCAAGACGGGAGAGGATAAGAAATGAGACCATAAAAACAAGAGCTGGTACCAAGCTAGACATAGTTCAGATCATTGAAGAGGTTATCCTACTTTGGGCACATCAAAGGATGCCAAACTCCAGATACCCAAAGATCCCTCTGGAGGGAGGCGTAGCTGGAAATAGACCTTGCGGACGACCACCCATGTGCTGGGTTGACACCGTTCAATCAAGCTGTAGCGCCAGACGCATCCACTCTTCAACAGAAGCCAGCAGGAAGGCTGAAAACCGTCAGCTCATGGGCAGTTTCATTATGCAGCAGCCATCTCTAGGCATAACCTAAGAGCACGGCCTACATGTCAGGAGATGGTTCGAATCCTACCTCAATCCGCTTACCTTCTGCTCGGTCTGGGCAAGTTTCTTGGCCAGTACTTCTTTCTCCTCATGGAGCTCACTGATCATCCTCTCGTGTTGTTCGGTGGCCTGGGTTAGAAGCCGTTCTGATCTCTCCCTCCATTGGAGCTCTAGATCACGTTCAACTTGAGCAACCTGAACACAACAAAACTTATATTGAGTTTATAAACCAAAAGGCATATTGAATATCAATCTGTGTCTGACCAATAAATGACCCTTGACTAGGGAAAATGAATATTCATACATGTGTCTGACCAATGAATGACCATTGACTAGGGAAAATGAATATTCATACATGTGTCTAGCCAATGAACGACCATTGACTAGGGAAAATTAATATTCATACGCGTGTCTAACCAATGAATGACCCTTGACTAGGGAAAATGAATATTCATACATGTGTCTGACCAATGAATGACCATTGACTAGGGAAAATGAATATTCATACAAGTGTCTAACCAATGAATGACCATTGAGTAGGACAAATTAGTATTCATATGTGTTTGACCAATGAATGACTCTTGACTAAGGAAAATTAATATTCATACGTGTGTCTAACCAATGAATGACCCTTGACTAGGGAAAATTAATAGTCATACATGTGTCTTAACAATGGATGACCCTTGACTAGAAAAACATTAATATTCTTACGTGTGTCTGACCAATGAATTACCCTTGACTTGGGAAAATTAATATTCATACGCCAGTCTAACCAATGAATGACCCTTGACTAGCGGAAATGAATATTCATATCTGTCAGTAGCCAATGAATAACACTGAACCCACCTGTTCAGCAGTAACCACATCCTTGGAAGATTTCTGTAATCTCAGTTTGTTCTGTAGGCTGTTGATTTCCTCCTGCACACAAGAATGGGGAAGAGTGTGGATTCAAACTCAACATCAATAGTGGTAATAAGATTGGGGGGAACCCAAACATAAAATCAAGAGAAAAAAAAGGGTTTGGTGACTGAGAAAGCAAACAGAAAAAAAAAGAAACAGAAAATGAGGTAGGTAGTTAGAGATTACGAAAACAGCATACAACCAAGTAATGAACAGATCCTACAGAACACAGACTCGGTACCTTTACAAAATAAAAAGGGGCACAAGATTTTTCAAAACAAACCAACAACAAAAAGACTCTATACAACATTACGAGACAGTCATTCCCGTGTTTCTTGAGACAGGAAGTGTAGCCGTGCATCATTGACCATGAATGGGCGAAGAGTAGTTTTCAGATTGCAGCATTAACTCCCTACATGAAACTGTGAAACTTTCAAATTCACTTGGCACATTCAAGAACAGTTTAAAATCCTATTTGCATAAAGAAGCATTTTGTTAACTCTAATTTCTACTTATGTTATGCAACTTTCTTATTAGTTTTGGTGTTTTTTTTGCAGAGCAGCGCCATAAGCGGCGCTTGTGGCAGAAACCGGTGCTTTAGAAGTTTCCATTATTATTTATTATGAACACTTATGAACACAGTGTATAACAACCACAAACTGAAAACAACCAGTGCGTCAATACCTTGGAACCAGGACTTTTAAAGACTTGAATCTCTTCAAATCATGTGGATAAGGGTTCATCTAAAAGGTCGACAGTCCTCTATGAGAAATCGGATGCAAACATCTTAACCAAACACAACCACGAGACAATTCTGGACAACACACAGTTAAAAAGCAACACATCTAATTCTACCAGAGACAGCATCCAGAGTAACAAAGCCAACCTATTAGGAAAAGAACAAGCCCCTCAAGACTGTTTGAAAAACTTTGTCAAGAAAGTTAGGAGTAACACAGGATTTGTGGGAAGGGCAGAACAAAAATAAATGTCACACAGAAACCTTAAAAAAGACAAAAGAAAGAAAACAGGGAAGCGCAGGCTAGGTTAGGTTTAAAACGATGCTGGCAAAAACAAATGGCAACCCCAAAAATGATACCTTTATTTCAGAAGCAATTGTTTTCTAGGAGAATTAAAAACAAAGAACAGAAAGTGATGGTGGTTAGCAGGAAAAAATTAATTAGCAACGAAAAAATGGAAAGATAAAAAAGAAGAAGATTTATTTTTCTTCAAATATATTTAAATCAGACCGGTTTTCAGAAAAGAAATAAAAGTGAAAATGCCAGAAAAGTGAAACTTTTCAATGAATTTCTTTATGGTTTTCTTTTCGGTCCTTCCTGAGTTGTTATAAAATATCTTTTGAGATCAAGGTTGGGCAATGAGTGGCGGGTGTAGGGGGTGTGACACCCTGCAACAACTTTTGACAAATTTTGCAATGTAAGGGTATCGAATGCAATGGCAATTTACACCATTTTAACGTGAGGTTAGAGATTTGTAATTTTTTCCCCACTCACATGTATGAGGACTCTATCTATTGGAAAATGAGTACATCACAAAATTGAATTTGACATTTCCCTTCCTCTTCAAATTCTTCAGCAGAAAACAATAACCTTAAATTATTTTAATATAACAACGTCAGAAAGAAAAGAACCCTTTTTAAAAATTCCTTTTGCAAAAAGTAAAAGTTTCATGATAGATTGGGAGTAGTTTATGTGCACAGAAGAATGTTGTGGGTTCAAACGTAAATGTGGGGGAAGAAAATGACAGATTTCCTGTGTTGTAATTTATGACTTCCTGTTGGGTAATAGCTAAAGCACAGGGAGGGGGGTTGGGGGAGGCAAAGTAGGTGGAAATATAAAGGTTAAGGGCAAGGGAAGGGGATCCCTACTAAGCTTGAAAATTTCTGAAAGTTATGTTTGTCTTTACAAAATGTCTAAAATTATCTTATTAAAGGGTCTGTATTTGTTTGGTAATTACTCATAAAATGAATGGCAATAAAGTACAGCAGCTTCTGATAGTATAAAGTATTTTGAGAAACATTTCACTTTGAAGTAATGTGGTTATGGAAAAAGATATTAGTTTTTATCCAAATTTGTTTGAATCTCAGAAGCGCTTCTGTCAGAAACGTTTCTCAGACTGTGTATTCCAATTGCAGATTATTCTTCCTGCGTGGACATAACCGCTCCAGATTTTCGGCAATATCTCAAAAACGCTACCACCTTTTGAAATGAAATTTTCCCAGGTTAGTTTTGTGGTACTCTACAACTATATAGGATTGAAACAAACAGTGGGTTCGGATTACCAAACATATACAATCCCTTTAATTGAACACCAATAAACTTATTTGTAAGAGATAAACAAACAAAGACAAAAAGGCAGAGAAAATAACTGATGTGTTTCTTGGAAGGGGGGGGGCTACAAAAGATTACTTGTAAGGGAAAGGGGCAACCTCTAGGCCTTGGCACCTTGTTTACAAATAGATTGACCGTGTACATTCCCTGGCAGGCAAGTTACTACACTGTACGTATGAGAAACTTTACAGTTTGTATCATAATTTCCACATAGATTCAAGACATAAAATTGTTTGAAATCTACCCCATTTCTCCATATCAAAAACTGATAAAACTCGTACAGTGCAGTTTCCATAAAATGTCAGATTTTATGTTTTCTTCCGTTGAGCTGTGTACAAATAGTGCTTGTAGGATGTCCAAGCTCTGTGGCTCTTTTGTAAAAATGTGATGTCACGGGTTACATGGTTCAGAATATTCATATTTTTACGAAATGTTTCCCCTATCGGCACATTTCTTAATTTTTACAAGCTTCTGAATAGAGATGCTTTTAAAAATATTTTCGTTAAAGTTGGAGGAGAGGAGTGTAACAAAATGTTCTACCTCCAACTTATTTTTATATATTTATATTTTTTGATTTAAATTTGTATCTTGCATTTGAGTGGTTGGCTGATAGGGTGTGTAATTTCATCCATTTGTCCTAGTTTATAATTTTCCAATTTTAGTAACTAATTTATTTTTATTTAATTATTATTTTTGTTTATGCACTTTCTGCCAAATCTGGTCATTGTGAGTAATTTTTCTTTGATTTCCTTTTTGTTTAAATGTAAGGGCCTCAAATAATCAGCTGTACTGGATGGTTCACCCTCGTTAAATATGGTTTTAAATATATAAATATATATAAATATAATAAACGTAAAGTCCAAATGAACCAAAAAGTCCAACCTCATATTGCTTCTTGAGTTCCTCCATCTCCTGGTCAAGTCTCTGCTTGTCCATGGTTGCTTTCCTTTTCCTCTCGGAATAATTCTACAAACCCAAAACAACAAGAACAATCATTATTTTTTTTGACAAAAGATTCAAACTTGGTCATTTGGAATATAAACAAACAAAACATGGGGCAAGTTCATGGACAGGAAAATGCAAATTTCTATTGGAACAACTGGCACTTAATAAAAGCAGAGTAAAGGGAAAACAAATGTAACTTTCCAAGAGCACCACAGCAAAAGCACCGACTGCAATGGTTTAATTTAAATTCAGTTGCCAACCTTAGTAATTGTCGAACACCAGTATTTGCACTTTGTTTGACACAACACGTACATGAAATAACAAACCTGTGAAAGTTTACGCTCAATCGGTCATCAGAGTCACTTGGGAGATCAACAAATAATTGTTTTACTCATTGCTAAAAAAAACACTATAGCGTTTCAGGCAAAAATAGTTCAAGGGGAAGTTTTCAACCATGACCATCTTTATATCATGTAAGTTATGTGTAAATCTGTGAACGTTTATAATTTCAATCTTACCAATGTTGTGCACGTGTTTAAAGGCAGGGTTCGACCTTAGCGGTGGTCCGCTGGCCAAATGCCAGTTGAAACGGCCGCGGACCAGCTGAAACACCTTGCCAAGTGGTCCGGCTGGCCAGTCAAAAATATACGTGCCGCGAAACGCTCAACACATAACGATCACGATGTACATGTACATGTATGTACACAACGCACGATTGTGCGACACACCGTTTCCAATTTACAGGCTTGTAGTCTTTTATTTTGTTACTTTGCGTGCGACAATAAATGCAATAAACATTGAACGCTAGAGGGCGCTTTAGAACAATTCGATAGCACGAGAGTAAACGCCCTCTATTGGTGAAATTACACGATAACATACAAAACCAAGTTACAAACGCCTTGACCAAAGACTTGATGTTTCTGCGCATGCTCGGGAAAAGCGGTTATTCATCCCTGGTGCGCGCACGCTATAATCTACAACATTGTTGTTGCTGGTACGCACGCACATTCTGTCGACAGCATGGTCAATGGAGCATAGTTCCGTGGAAATTTTAGGCTGTTTACGAAAAACTAAAGAACGTCTGTATAGGCTTACAAAAAATGACTAATTAAGGATACTCTGGATGAACAAAAAGAGTATTTAATTGTATAATGTAACATTTTCTCTTCTTGATTTTGTTTTGTTGTTTTGGGGGGTTTATTTTGCGGGGTGATTGAAGGACTGCTATTGTCTACAGCGGTCGTGCGTACACTAACCCTCCTTCTTAGGACCGGCATGTACCGTAGATTAATGACAATCATCAATAACAAGTTCATGGGTTTTTTATCAAGTCGGTTTTAAAGTTATTTGCTTTTAATTAACCACAAGCATTTTCTTTCATAAAAAGTACTTGTCCCATGGAATAACTTGCTGTCTTTGGATACTGAAACCATCATCTATGAACTGAAACTATCCAAAGATCATTTCCAATTTGCTTCTGAAAAATCTCATCTGTGTTAAGTTATTAATATTATTTTTCATTTAATAATAATGACAACAAAATTGTTACGCCATCAACAAGTAAATGTACTCCTAACGAACACAATAACTGTCAACATAATAAAGCATGGCTATCAATGTATAGTTAACTTCACCTTGCAATTCATTGAATTGAAATAGCGATGATCGAAAATCAGGACATTGTTTCAATCATATCAGTATGAAAAATGTTATAAAAAACTGACGGACCAGTCAAAAACCTTGCGGACCAGTTAAAAATCAAGCCAACTGGTCCTGCTGGCTAGTTGAAAAAAAGTTAAGGGCAACCCCTGAAAGGGCAGGCCATGATTACACAAATATTATCAAACAGTTGGTTGTAGACTTCCCCGATTTATTCACTGCCAGAAAAAGTACGCCGATTGTGAAATGTCATGTCGTGGCCGAACGGTCAAGCCCACTGGACACAAGCTCTGGTGTTTCTGACCAGCAGTGTGGGTTCGAGTCCCGGTCGTGGCACTTGTGTCCTTAAGCAAGATACTTGACCATTATTGCTTCGTCCTTTAAAGGGGCGTAAAGTCATAGGTACTGTTTGTTGTGTAATGCACACGTAAAAGAACCCAGTGCACTTGTCAATAAGAGACGGGGTTCGCCCCGGTGTTTCTGGCATGGTTGGCTGCAGATTGTGCCACAGCACCTTGTACACCATTACATGGTGCTTTGTAAATAAATGGGTTTGATTATTTCAAACAAAGCTCAGCATACCTTGTAGACGAATAATGAGCATTTTGAGACGCCCTCGGGTGTGATAAAGCGCTGCGTGAGGGCCATGTCACACGAGGCAATTTACAGGCAACCAGTTCCAGGCAATCTCCAAGATTGCCTGGAACTGGTATTCCAAGAAGAAGAAACATTTCAACATGATTGTCGTTGGGGACAGTAAGATAGTATTAGAAAAATGTCTGCTGTACTACCGAAGTGTTCCTTTTACATGCGGTGCAGATGGTTGCCTCCAAGTTGCCTGTAAAAATTACCTTGTGTGACAAGGCCTTAAGAACTGCATATTATTATTATTATTACTATTAAGTATTAATTTGCTCTTAAACGAACACCAATATTTAATAAAAATCTCAACACAGAGCTTTCTCAAATCCTGCAGAAAAAACCCCCCACAGGTACCTTGGGTGGAATTTGAACCAAAATGTATTAGTGACTTGTAAGGTTTTCCACTGACCTTATCAATTGTATCTTTTTCCATCTTGGCATCGTTGAGTTCCTCTTCCATGACAACAAGGCGGTTGCTCAACTGTTTCTTCTCCTGCTTCTCCTCTTTAAGATTCCGCGTTAATTCTGTGATCTTCCAGTCAGATTCTACCGAGAAAATAAGAAAGGATAACAAAAAGGATTTTGTAATGATAACTTTCGTCCGAACATAAAGTTTGTTTACCAGACGGCACACTATAGACCATGTGACCTGTGACATCACATTCACAAAAGAGCCACAGAGCCTGGACTTCCTACAGGCCTGATTAGCACACAGCTCAACGGAAGAAAACAGTCAATTGTATATTTTATAGAGATTTCACTTATTTTTATCAACTTTTGATATGAAGAAAGGGGGCACATCTCAAAACTTGTCAGCTGTTACCTTCATAATTCTTGGATTTATGTGAAAATTATGTCACAAAATGTAAAATTTCCCTTATGACTAGTGTAGTATCTTGTCTGCCAGGAAATGCCCTGGAATGTGCAAGGTCACTCTATTTGTAAACAAACTATTTGTTTAACACAGTATAAGACAATAGGAGAAATAAGAAAATACAAGGAGAAACAACAAGACGATAGGAGACTTTCGGAGAAGCTAGGTGGCAGCAGACTTACCAAGGGCATGTTCCGAACATTGCAAACAATTTCTGGTGGAATGAGTTCCACACTGCCATTGTTGGCAAACGTTGGCAACAGACGGTGAACACATTACCATGGTGAACGCGGGTGCTTTCAAAATGGTCGTACATTTTAAAGAAGGCAAACATTCAAGTAGACGACGTCACTTTGTTGTAATGTTAATGATTATAACAAATATTTCAGTGGTGGGATTACGCAGTAGTTGGGGAAAAGATTCTTTTTATGTATGAGTGAAATATGATGTTGAAAGAAAATGGCATGACTGTGGGCTGCCATATTGACACCACGTGTGAGTTTTGTGCTCACATAATCAGTTCCACTGAGCCTTCCCCTGCCCCCTCTCTCCTAAATTGAGAAGATGATCATTATTATTATTATTATATATTTCTGGTAATGAAACCAAGGATGCCTCATATATGAACTAAATCACTGTAGCTCGCAAGCCTGAGGAAACCTGTAAACAAGGGTGCTTGCTATGTGAGCCAGGAACACCAGGGTTATCCCCTACTCTTGCACGATAAGTGTTCTGGGTTCTTTTACGTGCACTACCAATCCTAGTACACGGGACCTACGGCTTAATGTCTCTTCCGAAGGACAAAGCAATTATGGTAATGTATCTTGCTCAGGGACACAAGTGCCACGACCGGGACTTGAACCCACACTCTGCTGATCAGAAACACCAGAGCTTGAGTCCGGTGCTCTTAACCGTTTGGCCACAACATGCCATCATGAACGTACCTTGTTGTTTTGCTCGCATAGCCTCCATCTCAGACAGATGTTCTTGGTTGGTGTTCATCCCAGTGTTGAGTTGAGTCTTGAGGTGCATCTCTCGTTGCTGCACGGCAGTTAACTCCAACTGTAGAGAACTCAACTTGGCCGTAGTGTTGCTCAGATCTGTCGTCAACTGAACCTGGTAACAGAATATGTACACAGCTTTAGTAACTCTGGCAAAAACTGTTACATGTCGGGGCCGAGCGGTCTAGTGCAATAAACCCAAATTCTAATGTTCTGATTTCTGGTATTCTTTATCCCCAGCGCAATTTTTACATCCATTAGTTTGTTGCGATACCCGCTGCTATTTACAGATTTAAAACTGGCCTTTTGTCACCGGGCACGCTCGGTGGTCTAGTGATAAGACATCTGCTCTAGATTGTGGGGGTCGTGAGTTCGAATCCCAACCAAGTAGTACACCTGTGGATCATTTCTGCAGGACCAGGAAAAGCACCAAGTAGTGCTTATGACAAATCGGTGTATAAAGGGTAATCCAAAATGAGAAAAATCAATTAACAAGATATTGACAAAATAGGGAGACCGCCAACATAGGGCTAGATGGCTCAGTTGGTAGAGCGCGGGCACATTAATCTGCAGGTTGCAGGTTCAAGTACCACTCTAGTCAACTCTTCTTTGTTCAACCCCAAAATTATTTAAAATTAAAATCATTGGAACGGGAGTCTTCACTGAAATACAAAACACAATCTTTAAAAGTTACCTTTTCTTGTTCCATTTCTAAGACCCTTGCTTGAGATTGGGTTGTGGTCTGTTTGAACGAGTCATTCCTTTTCTCCATTAATGTGTTGCTTTGCTCCACAAACCTTCAAAATCACAACAAATGAAGACAGGCATAAACAATTTTCCCTGATTCCTGGAGTGGTGGCATATTGATAGATTGGTTCGGTTTGCAGTAAAATCAAAACATTATCCATCTCTGTAAATATGGATACAGTGGAGGTTGATTTAAAAATAAAATAAAAAATACATTGTTTAAAACTCAACATTTTGGTATGTGGCACCAATTCTCTTTTTATTTTCCCCTTCTTTTTTCAAAAACATATGCTACAATCTTATGCAGTTATTTCCATTGTGATATCCTTGGATTCTTTCAATTTCCTCGGTATTTATCGCCAGAAATATCTCAAGCTCAATGTGGTATAGACCCTCTTGCATATGACATCAGGAACTCAAACAGCGCCCTCGCTGAGGTCAGTGAAAGACCACTCATTGGCTGTAGTTGTGCGGTGCGGACACACAGGCGCGTTACCATTGTTTGACCTCAGCGATGGTGGCACATGCAAGGGGAGGTCTACTGCTGCAAATCAAACCAACACATTCAAAGTTTTGCCGCACTCAAAAGAAGTTCATACACAATGCATGTACATTCCAAATGCAATTTGATGTCAAAAATGTAAGGAAATTATCATATCAACCTTCATTTAAATAATCTCAGGCCGCATCCGAATTGGCGACTACAGCTACGGCTACGGCTGTTGCTAAGGGTGTTGCTAAGGACGTCCTATTCTTCAACGGATGATGATGCGGAAATCTAGCCGTAGTCGTAGCTGCCAATTCGGATATGGCCTAAGTCTCTGCTGTCATCCTGTACTCTGTTTATTTTCAGTTACTGTATTTTTGTATTTTGTACTCTAGTTTTGTTTGTCCATTGTTCAAATGTTTTGGCTTTCCAATAGGGAAAAACTCAAAAGCACCGAGCTTCTTTCTTTCACTACATACTGACAGGATGTATACATTAATATGATTTTCTGGACAACGTAATATCAAATACATATAATGCGTATTCATTCTGGAAAGTTGTAATGTATGTACCTTGTACATGTATATTCTGTTTCATGTGAACAAAATGTCCAAGGTAAAAAAAAAAAATAATAATAAAAATCATGGAAAATCATATAACAGAGATCATACCCCGCGAATATCCACTTTTGACTTCACGTTTTGCCATAGATATGCGTGAATATGAACAAGCCCTGGGTACAGACTATTTTCTTATAAACCAGTACAGCGCCCTCTTATGGTGGGTTGTAACGATGCGCATGACCAATGCAGACAGGCAGTATTTCATGCATCATACAAAACCCAAATAAATAACTACCGTAGTCCATCAAGCCATATGTCACAAACGTCAACGTCTGCAAAATCATTTTTCCGCGGGCTGAAAGGGAATTTAAGCGTCTGGTCAAAGAGTATACAGAAATACAGAAAAATGTGAAAAAAAGAGTATGCAGAAATATAGAAAAATGTGAAAACAAATTCAGCAAAATAAAAGGAGGAAAATTAGTTGCAACAAGCTGAAGACAGTGGGTCAATGAAATCTAAGAGAATGATTTCAGATAGAGGACTTCAAGTTGTCAGAAAAATAGGTCGCTGTGTCAGCGGAAAAACTTTGTTTCTTGATTTTGTAATAAAGCTGTATCTCACATGAAAGAGAATCCTTGCAAAAACCGCATATCTTGGCTCTGAAAGGTTTAGGATAAATTTAGCGAGATAGCTTTTGTACTTTCAAACTCGCATGTCACATAAATGCTGTTTTAGGAGATACAACGTTTTGCACTCTGACACAACAGGTTCAGATGTTAGAAGTTTACAAACCCAGAGTTCAAATTCCGCTTTAGTCAATTTTGCTTTGTTCAATCCAAAATTAAGTTCAACCCTGTCAGTTTTGCTTGTGGTCTATTACTTGATAAGTTGACATAAAAAGGAAAGAATATGACCATGAAACAATAATAATGACCATGGAAATTAAGTACCCATAACCATAACCATGACCATAACCATAACCATAACCATAACCATGACCATATCCTAACCCTAACCCTAACCCTAACCATAAAATATAAGCAAAACCATAAACCATAACCATAACCATAGACCATAACATAACCATAATCCTAATCCTAACCCTAACCCTAACCCTAACCCCAACCCCAACCCTAACCATAACAATTCCAATTATGTTCTTGAACATGTAAACCATCAGAAGAGTCTGTCTTAAACTACGACGGAAAAACAACCTTCAATAAAATATTTGTTTGCTTATATCTAAGATTAATTAAGCTCTAGAAAAGTTCCCAAGTTTTAGTTCATATCCAATGTTTTTCGCGGATGCCTCAATTTTTATCTTTGGTTGGTGGCTAGCCACATTCAAATGACTTTGCCTTTCGCTTGCTCTAACAGCGGCTAACCATCAACCCGATCATAACCACGCAGTGAAGTCCGGGTCCTCACACTGTTATTCCCCAATTAAAAACTACAGTGGATGATACTGAATGGTTAGACGGTAAGAGGGTTGACTGTGTATTGTGTAGATGCATTCACCGCATGATATCATATTGCAGGTGGCACAGTGCATCTATCATTCAAAACCGCAGTGGAGGATACTGAATGGTCAGACAGTAGGAGGTTTATTGACTGCTTTACTAGTCGGGTGTTCTGTGAGCATGAAACACCTGTAACTCTCCCATCCAGTCACAGGGCCACAGAGAGCTGCATGACACATTCATTCTGAGCGATAGATAACAGATATAAACAGCTGGTATTTGACAAATTCTGGACGTTCGAAATTGAGAGCAGGTACTGTGATAAGAAGACTACAGGTGGTTTTCACACTTGGGCCGTGTCCGGCTACGACTTTTGCTAAGGGTGTTGCTAAGGACACATTATACTTTAACGCATGATAACGTGGAATTCTAGCCGTAGCAGTAGCTATCAATTTGGAAACAACCCCAAGACTGCAAGCAGGGCTCCAATTTTGGTGGAAAATCCACAAGACCGGCTTGTAGTTAAAATATTTACTAGACCAGAATTTATTTTACAAGACTGGATTCAAAATGAGAAAAAAATTTGTGTTTCTGTATTCTAGAAAACGATCTATTGTGAGCCAAAATTCATCAAAATAATTATAAATCTTCTGAAAAAGTTGCAACAATTTTGACATTGTTTTCTTGTGTCAGCCCAAAACCTTTTTGTCTTGACAAGCATTTTTTCAGAATCCAAAACCCCAAAATATAAACCAACATCAGGGAGTGTAGCTGGGGGTGGGGCAAGGGGGCCTGTTCTATGGGCGCCGCCTTAGGTGGGCGCCAAATTGACAAATTATTGCTATTTTATTTTTATAATTACTTGTTTTCTTTAGAAGGATGATATCCACCTTATAAAATGTAATGACTAATAACTCAAACTAACGCCCTTGCCCTTGTGCGCCACAAACCCTAGCTTCGCAACTGAAGATAATCTTCACTTGTACCAACATGATTCTCTACACTGCTTCCTCGACCACAAGTTGCCAAACAAAAAATTTGAACCATCCAAACAATCCAACTAACCACTCACTCACTCATTTATAAACAGGTAACCGTCCTTACGCGTACGCAGTGGTGTCTGTGCAATGATGACAGATTCAATTTCCTATTATTAACACTAACATCTGGTCTTTGGATTAGGACAGGGGGCTGGGGGTCACAGCAACGTGGATCTTTAACCCTTAAAAGACCATAGCGGCCACAAACGGCTTGTACTAAAATACCCATAGCGGCCGCAAGGTTCGACCTACTTCCATTTACATAAAGAGGTCAAAGTAAAGGTCATGTCCGGATTTCCAATGTAGTATGTTAACATAGTATCCCAATTTCTTAACACAAAACTATATTTTCTGTTTTATGTTATTTCTGTTGACATTTTTTACTGACAAAATTTGATTAAAGAAATGAACGAGTTTTAGCAATGTCTGGGCGTTTTGTGATGATTGTACAGAAATGAACGGTCTGTAAAGGATTAAGCAAGAAAGACAGGAAAAAAACCCATGCAGTGCCCAGTTTCATGAAGCTGCTTACCACAGAATGTGACTTACTTTACAGCCACCAATACCATTCTCTGCTTTTACAGAGTTAAGGACAAACAAAATCTGCACTAGCTGTGTACTAAGTGAAAATGGCAATGTGTAAATACGCACACGCAAATGCGAACATTCCTTGCGAACATTCCTTGCTAAACTGTGAAACGTTAAGTGTGAGCTTTGTCTGCTTAGCGCAAGTGATGATTTTTCCGCTTAGGGTAGGCGGATCCAAGAAAATGGGCTCGGATGTGCACAGCTTTCCGACTAGATACAAATTTCCTTTCAAAGCTTGTGTACGTTGTCTGTTGTCCCAAAAGACAAGAGCAGTAGAAAGCAAGAGAGACACTACATGCAGGGAAAAGGAGGAGCAGGTCGGAAAGTTAACGTGCTACTGGAGGGGGGGCTGGGGTTTATCAGTAAAGGTCAACAAACAAATCGGAGAACAAAAAGTTCACGAAGGTGAGTCATCGGATCCTTTCAGGTAACATGTCTGAGTCATTACAGCCGCCTTTGAAGGTATGATAATGAGGGATGACTGTAGTCTTCTCTCAAGCTATTTTGTGCACTTTGTTTATGTTGCACTGTGACACTTGACACAACTACATACTAGAAATGACTTGACACAAGACTACCAAGCTCCTGTAGCAAAGGTCATGGGTCGCCCGCAAATACATGCACTGATTATAACGCAGCCAAAAGAAACAATACAAAATGCTGAAAACAGCTGTATATGCTGACAAATATGTTGCTGTAAGACAAATGACAAAAACAACATACTGCAATGATTGTCATGCTAACTCTTTCCGAGGAATGATTTCACCAAGTCATGCAACTGAAACACAGCAAGATATGACCTTGAAATATTATGTTTTCCCAACATCAAAAAGTTGTATCTCTCTTGAAACTTCTCTGAGATGTTGTCATAAAACCAATGATCTGAAAGTGCATTATGGTTTGAATTGAAAAGAGAGAAACTTGTTGAAATCAAGGTCTTATCTTTTTAAAGATTTTCCCCATGTTTTGCCCAAAACCAATGGCTTGGAGATACAACAAGGGGCCAATTGTGTGTTTGCAAGACACAAACATAACTGTATATTCAGTTTGCCATAACACCATAAGTATATCTACTTTGCTGTGTAGATTTTGTTCTTTGAGACTTGTCTTGCTATTTATTCTACTGACGCGGTGTAGATTTCAGAATTCGGGAGACTACATAGTTCTGAAAAGAACTGTGCTGCTTTATAACTACTACCTGGGCGGAAGGTAGGAAATCGGCCGGGACTACTACTTTCGTTTAGTAAATCGAGGATTCTCGTTATTAACTTCACTGCCGCGGAGTGAGTTCTTTAGTGGATCGAGGGGACTTCTCATTATTAACTACACTGCCACGGAGTGAGTTCTTTAGTGGATTGAGGGGACTTCTCATTATTAACTTCACTGCCGCGGAGTGAGTTCTTAATTGGTCTCAACGTTTTGACTAGCCTGCTCTAGTCACTGTCAGTCTACTTCACGTAGTTATTGTGTTACCCCGATTCCAGACCTTTGTCCAGCTGTACAAATGTGGCATACATGAATAGACAGGCTGCCACCAGTGTTCGTCATTATGTTCAGCTCAATGGGAGGTAAGTCCGAGCGTTCCGAGATTCAAGCATACCATGGTAGCTTTTTGGCCATGGCTCACGGCCGAGGTTCTGCGAATCACGGTGAGTGCCTACTTAATTTTTTAACACGACAACATCAAATCCCGGAACTAGTTATGAGAACCTTTGTTGTCTTCCCTTTGTCAAATCTGGGTTGCATTGTATTTCACAATTTTCTCATAGGAAAATGATTTACTCAAGAAGCTCCGAAAAAATAATACCGCGGGTGGGCACAGAAATCGTTTTTCCGAATACCTACGTGAAGTGCTTAAAAAAAAATAAGGTATGCCAATCCCTCCCAGAATTAGAGCGAGCAGGGCCCAATTTCATTGGTCTAGAAATTAATTTTCTGCTTAGCAAAAAATAAGCAGAATACCAGCCACAAATGGTACATGTGGAATAGTATTTTGGCTGGTAACCTTATTCTGGTAAGCATGGTTTATTGTGCTTAGCTCATTTCTAAGAAATTGGGCCCTGGTATCAAGAGTCAACTCAGTAGGATTTTAAACTTTGCATGGTGGAGGTATAACTAAGAGAGGTTTGCGGTAACACCATGTGATATATCTCTTTTGAGTAGTGTTGGTTCTGAAAAGAACCAGTGGTTAACGACTCAACATTTCGATCAGTATGCTCTGATCGTCTTCAAGAGTCAACTCAGTGTCATGCACAGGCCATAAGGTCCATGCACACACAGGTCAAGGCAACCTACTTTTTGACAAAGCTGTGATCATTATTCACTGTCTTGCTAACATTGTTGTGTCTGGGGAGGTGGAGCAAGTTACAAAAAAAGCAGCCACGAGGATTAATTGAAGCAAACGAAAGCAAAGTGTTGTGCTGAATGGAATGGATGCCGGTCTATTCAATAAGTAAATCAAGACCAGGCTGGAATTAGTGGACATTAATGATAGGGACAGAATGCAGTTTAAATCAGTAAGGAATTGAAAAAAAGAACAACAAATAAAAGAAAAGCCAACACAGAATGGTAAAAAAAAAAAAACTTTACAAAATGAACCCTTTGGTTTCTCAAGTGAACTCCATGCATCCCAATAGAACCCTTTGGGTCCCTATGAGCCCTGGTTCCACTGTACACCCTACACCCCAAGTAAACCCCTTGGTTCATCCAAACGCACCCCTTGGTTCACCCAATGAACTCCTACATCCCAAATGCACCCCTTGGTTCACCCAATGCACTTCCCACATCCCAAATGAACCCATTGGTTCACCCAATGTACACCTACATCCCAAGCTCACTCAGCATACCCCCTACATCCCAAATGCACCCCTTGGTTCACCCATTGAACCCCTTACATCCCAAATGCACCCCTTGGTTCACCCATTGAACCCCTTACATCCCAAATGAACCCCTTGGTTCACCCATTGAACTCCTTACCTCCCATATGAACCCCCTTGGTTCACCCAATGAACCCATTACATCCCATATGAACCCCCTTGGTTCACCCAATTCACTCCTTACATCCCAAATGAACCCATTGGTTCACCCAATGAACCCCTTACATCCCAAATGAACCCCTTGGTTCACCCAATGAACCCCTTACATCCCATATGAACCCCCTTGGTTCACCCAATTCACTCCTTACATCCCAAATGAACCCTTTGGTTCACCCAATGAACCCCTTACATCCCAAATGAACCCCCTTGGTTCACCCAATGAACTCCTTACATCCCAAATGAACCCTTTGGTTCACCCAATGAACCCCTTACATCCCATATGAACCCCCTTGGTTCACCCAATGAACCCCTTACATCCCATATGAACCCCCTTGGTTCACCCAATGAACCCCTTACATCCCAAATGAACCCCCTTGGTTCACCCAATGAACTCCTTACATCCCAAATGAACCCTTTGGTTCACCCAATGAACCCCTTACATCCCAAATGAACCCCCTTGGTTCACCCAATGAACTCCTTACATCCCAAATGAACCCTTTGGTTCACCCAATGAACTCCTACATCCCAAATGAACCCCTTGGTTCACCCAATGAACTCCTTACATCCCAAATGAACCGTTTAGTTCACCCAATAAACTCCTACATCCCAAATGAACCCCTTGGTTCACCCAATGAACTCCTTACATCCCAAATGAACCCCTTGGTTCACCCAATAAACTCCTACATCCCAAATGAACCCTTTGGTTCACCCAATGAACTCCTACATCCCAAATGAACCCTTTGGTTCACCCAATGAACTCCTTACATCCCATATGAACCCCCTTGGTTCACCCAATTCACTCCTTACATCCTAAATGAACCCATTGGTTCACCCAATAAACTCCTACATCCCAAATGAACCCTTTGGTTCACCCAATTCACTCCTTACATCCCAAATGAACCCATTGGTTCACCCAATGAACTCCTTACATCCCAAATGAACCCCTCAATCTAGAATGAGCCTTCGTGGTCTAACATGAACTTCCCCAGACCCCAGACCCCCCGATCTAGGACTACCCGATTCTTCTACCTACATTTGATTCCTCTGTATGAGCTCAGCAATCTTCTCATTCTGCGTCTCAATCTTATTTCCTTTCTCAAGCACATCCTTCTTAAGTCGTTCATTCTCCTGGACGATGCGGGAGATGTTCTGCATCAGGATGTTAGCCTCTAGGTTGGGTACGCTGGGAGGAACAGACGCACCCGTTGACTGGAAGTTCAGCTTCTCCACCTGGATACAAAAAAATAAATTACATAGTTGTGGTTAACAGCATGCCTCTTAACCCAAACTCTCAAGGGTCCAATTTAATGAAGCTGTTTAACACTTTGACTGCTAATCCCGAGAATTCTCAGGATAGACTTACTACCCATAGTAGATGCTATGCCTGAGATTTCTCTGGCTGGTAGTACAACGTTGTGCTGCCCTCTGTAGGTCAAGAATTGAAATACTTTTCCTGTATAAAACGTATTGACATGCATTGGGGTACACAATGGAGTTATTTTTGATGGTTTCAGCCTTTGGGCCTGGGGAGGGAAGGTGTAAAAAATTGCAGCAGTCAAAGTGTTAAGCACACAAAATTGCTTAGCAAGGAAAAATATCACTTAGCAGAAACTGGGTACCAGCCAAAACACCATATAATAATATATATTGCTTGTGACTGGTTCCCAGCCAATTTTTGCCTATCAAACAAATTTGCTAAGCACCATTTTATGGGCCCAGTGTCAAATTTCATAATTCTGCTGCAGAAAATTGTGCTTTAAAAATGTCTGCGAAGCAAAAATAAACAACCCCCAAAACAGGATACCAGTCACAGATGGTACATGTGACTTGGTATTTTTGGCTGGTAACCTTATTCTGGTAAGCATAATTTTGTTGTGCTTAAGCAGCTCTATGAAATTAGGGCCAGGCGTTGTGGTCAGACGCTGCACCAAATTCAGCAAAAATACTCTACTCATTGGTAACCAAAATGCGAATATTTTGTCTGTTTTTTTTGTGATTGGTTTGTCTGACCTCAAGCAAAGAGTGGGTGGTAGTGATACAGGGTTCTCCCAATCACAAGCTAGTGTATTAGGCTGAAACACCAAATTGCTGCTGATCCAAAATTATTATTAATACAGTTGTTTTACTTCACAAAAAAAATCATAAAGATAAAGATTGCCCCAGCTTGCACAGTCAGGCTTTTAAAACCAAAGATAAAAACAAAGTAAAAACATTCCGAGGACCTCGTTTCAATTCAGCATGTTTAGGCAAAAACTTCAAAAATTTGGGTCCAAAATGCCTCCCAGTTTTGAAAAAAATCCTGGGGAGAACCGAAGGATTGAAATCCATCATTTTCGAGCAAAACCAAGTGATAAATTTTAGACTATAGGATCGTTGATGTTAAGCAACACCTTTGCACAAACTTAAGAATCCTAGAAAAAGCTCATGTTGATGCAATACGGATATTACTCATTTAAAGCACATGTGTCACATTGGTAGATGTCAAAGACCAGTATCCACACTTTAAGCTTAATCGGTTAATAGAGTCACGAGAAGTTGAAAAATCCTTAAATGTTTTCACCGTTTTCAAACATCGAGTTTTGGACCATGAAAACCAATTGTTTTGCCCATTTCTCAAAAACTCATGCATTTCAAGCAACAATATTTCAAGGTAATGTTTCCCACTATGACCATCTTTATACCATGTAAGTAATGCGCAGATCTGTGAACATTTATATTTTTACTCTTACCAATGTTACGCACACCCTTTAAGGAAGATAATCAAATGACGTAAACACTTCAAGCTGGAGGACGTGTTAACACAACAATAGTTCAAGGACTCAGCAAACAGTTTTGTTATGTCTCTGTGTGTGATAACTCGCTTGGACGTTCTGTGTGGGGTGGTTTAACAGCGGATGACTTGTTAACTTCCTTGGAAGGTTCATTGAGTAGCGTGCACCATGCATGCTCTCGTTTTGTTGGCTGGGTACAAAAAGGGACAAAAGGTGCTGGCTGCCTTGATTGTTTCCATTTGTCTTGGCACCGAGGCAAGTGCAAGATTCCAGCGTGATTCCAGCGTGATTATTGGCAGTGGCTTACAGCCTGGGCGACGGCCTGGTTACGCCATCCAGGGCATTTCCTGGCAGGCAAGAAACATGCACCACACTGGTCACACAGGATAATGTGCTGTTGAGAAACAGGATTCAGGAAGATGGCCTGGATTAGGCTTCACATCACTGAGGTCTATTCACCAGACAGGTGGTACAGGCTACCTTCCAAGATATCCCCAGCTTCCTATACTGGTGGATTGTTTTCATTGGTCTTGGCACCGAGGCAAGTGTGAGAGTCCAGCGTGACATGGGTGATTATTGATGGTGGTTCACAGCCTGGGCGACGGCCTGGTTACGCCGAACAGAGAAGGCATCCAGGGCATTTCCTGGCAGGCAAGATACAAGCACCACACTGGTCACTTGGGAACTTTGACATTTTGTATAATCATTACCACATACATAATAAAGAATTGTAAAAACAAAAACGCCTGAGCAAGTTTCAAGATATGTCTCCTTTCTCCATATCCATCACACAAATTGTCCGATGCAATCTCCATTCAGTGTAAGATTTGTAGGTTTTCCTTCATGCTCCATTGAGCTTCAATAAATCAAATCATGCTCTGTGGCTCTTTTGCAAACATCTGATGTCACTGATCCCATGGTAGAGGTGTAAAGAAAGAATAGTACTTGTGCAGAAAACAAAATAGGCAACAAGGCGTACTGATTTCATAACTGGTCAATTATCAATAACATTGTCCCACGGTTTGGCTCGTTCATTTGTTCAACACCAACATCAATGCACATTTGTACTACTTGGTCATTTTGACGCTTAGTAGGTGTCTGTGATAGCTTGGAAGGAGCTTTGTTTATCGATTGGGACTGAAATCGACGGGGCTCCTTGCAGAAACAATCGCTGCATATCTTTTTCAGTGTAGTCTTCAAGTTGATTCGCAGATAGCCGTATATGATTGGGTGGATGGTTGCAGTGATTACATTTACAACTCCTATGATGAAGAGCACTTGCTGACGTTTGTCTTGGAGTGCAAAATATAAAGTAAGACAAAATATTCTGGCGGCCTCGCTCAAAAACATAGCAACTGAAGTTTTAACCAACTTGATCAAAACTCTTCGTTGAACAGTTGACGATGCCAGGGGATGCCTCAAAAGTCTAGTAAAAATGCACCAGTATAAGATGACGTGAACAATAAGGAACAAAGATGATTTGATCAGGGAAGCACAAAGGTATACAGTGTCAATTTCTGTATCAACATCATCAGTGAAATTGTCATATAGCCTCAGTAGTCCCCAAGACAATATGGCCAAGATCCAGGTTCCTGCACAGATTGCGGCTAAACGGCATTTCTTTCTGAAAAAAAAGGAGTATTTTTTTGCTGCACCTGTGGCTAAAAGTTGCTCAATGGCAAGGAATGATACGAACAGGTCAGATGCTGTACAATAAATCAAACCCAATCTCGGAATGTCCTTGTTGACATTCGTCTCTATCGGGCCCTTCCAGTTTATTGTTAAATTAACTACAGCTAGAGTCAGCATGTAGATACAGGCCACAAGAAGGTTACACAGGATGATGTTGAAGGGAGTCTGCAGCGACTTGATGCGTGCCACAATAAAGATAAAGACACTGTTTGTTAGAAGACCAAATATGATGATCACAATGGTGAGAACTTGCAATGCAAAAGCCCAGTCTGGGAGTCCCATAATCCTTGTCTGAGTTGATGTCCTGGGTGTGTTTTTATTACTTTACTGACAGCATTGCAACAAGATGAAAAATATTAAGCTTTTGGAGGAGTGTTCACTTCACGCACTTTGTACACTTCTAATTGAGTACTAAAAGAGCCAACAGCTATGATTTACTCAGCTCATGCGAAGGATGTACGTACATCAATTAGGTCATCATAAATCCGCTATTGATGTCAGCACTCATGCATGTCCGAGAGAGAACTTTATTAAAACCTCAAAAACATGATTTTATAACTATTGTCAGGACAGTAATTTTATGACAGGATGGTTTGTTGTATTTGATGGATGAATATACATGTACACAAGAGTATTACCTGTGTATCTGGAATATGGAAATAAACCCAAATGCCTAAATACACTCCTTGTCAAGGAGGCCCCCTCTAATTCCTCTCACTTGTTGTCCCTTACCCCCACCCCTTGCTGGATCCAGTTTATTCCTGCCATCTAGAATATTTTTTAATAAATGTAAGTTTGTATATAATTTTGCATTCAAAGAGTAAATTTCCCCTGGTAGTCAGGTGGCACTTCGATATGACCGTGAAGTCGGGTACATATGCAATTTTATTGCTGAAAATGATAGCTGAGGGTGTCTAGATTCAGAATCTGGCGGGTGCCCACTTGGCACCCTTGGGCAATTTTTTTTATTGACATCATAAGCCACGCCCACTTTTTTAGTTATGTAATAATTATGACAAATGTAGTTTGTCACATAAACATATCATGTTTGGTATCAAATTAAAGCTAGTGGTGCATGGAATGCAAATATACAGATGAGAAAACAATAACATAAAACGTAGGTCACTTTACGGTCATTAAAGGTCATACAAGGTCAAATATGAAAGAAAATGTCAGCAATACAGTATAAAATGTGCATATAATCCATGTCGCCTGTATCAAAATGAGACTTTCTGTTGAAAAGATGTGTACAATATAAACCCATGTACAATGTAAACCAGTCAACTGGAGAGTGCAGCAATCAATTACCACCTAATGCATGGTATGAGACCAAATATTAATCTTTGTTTATCAACACTGCCTGGAAACTAGATAACCTAAGCTGAAACTAGATAACCTAAGCTATTACCTAAGTTATTTCTTTTGTATTTCTTGATGACATCATGAGCACCATCCCATGCCCAGCACCTGACTATGACATGGCCCACCGCCACACCTCCTGAGGTCCTGTTCAGCCTGATCAACCAGAATGGGAGGACTGCTCACCCAATCAACCAAGCACCTACACCGGAACCCACCTTAGGCGTGGCCAAAGCTGAGAAGGTAAAACGGCCTGTGATATCAGCAGCTGGTACAAGTGAAAAATGGGCGTACTTGGAGCAAAAATGGTCAGATTACAAGGCCGCCACACATCTTACAGGCTCAGAAATAGTCTTCCAGCTCATTGAGTGTTGTGACGAGCTACTGCGGAAAGACCTCACGCGGACCTTTGGTACCCTCACCTCAAGTGATGATGAGCAGACCCTCCTTAGCAACATCAAGACGCTCACCGAGCATCAGGAAAACATCATGGTCTCAAGGATGAAACTCCAGCACATGCGCCAGGACCATGATGAGCTAGTGCGGGCCTTCTCTGCCCAACTCCGAGGTAGGCAGAGGTATGCTCCTCTCCAGATCTCAAATCCAATGAATCATATACTTCAGTGGAGGGGACTCGCGCATGCTAGCCTAGCAAGCTTGATGATGACGCTCCCTCAAACCCCATGGTCTCGCGACTGACGGGTGCCGGAGAACCACATACTACTAAGATGTTACAGGAGCTTGTCTCTTGCCACCATGAATGTGCAAACATTTAGGGAGGACAGGAGAGCAAAGGAGCTTGTAGAAAGAATGAGGAGACACGGAGTGGCTGTGTGTGTGATCAAGGAGCACGGGATTGCATGAGGGAACCAGTGGTTAATACCAACATGATTGAGAGTTACTACCTTGTCACGGCATCGGCTTGGAAAAACAAAGCTCAGGCGGCAACCGGTGGGGTTGGGCTCATGCTGAACAGTGAGGCACAGAGTTCACTAATCAGCGTTACCCGGACTTCTGATAGGGTAATCACTGCCTCCTTCAAAAGTAAACCAGTCCTCAAAACCATGGTGGCCTACGCACCAACTGTATTAGCACCTGAAGAGGAGAAGAGAAAGTTCTATGATGATCTACGATGAGCGGTAGAGGCTGTTCCCCAGCACCACTTCCTCGCCATCCTTGGTGACTTCAATGCCCAACTGGGTCAGGGAGATGCTCCTTTCACCTTTCAACGTGGGGTTCAGCAAGAGGCTGATGGTGCTTGCGCAACGACTGGCGACAACCGTTTTCAAAGTGGTGTAGGATGCCGCATTTGGTGCACTTGTGGTCGTATGCTGTGCATCTCTTCATGCGTTCCTGTTTACATTGTCCGTGGCCTGGCTTGCTACAGTGACCGCAGAGCGAGGTCGCGGGTCCGGATAGTAGGTAGAGCTCGCCGGCGTCCCCTCTCCTGGCTCCTGTAGGAGCTGGCGGAAGACACGGTTGTAGTGGTGCCGCCCTCAATGAGGTGACTAGCTGACCTCTTGCCAACTCTCCTTTGCTTCCACGTACCTGACTGCCTCATCCAGTGACATATACAGCTTTGATTCACCAAGAATGTCCAAGCATACCTCTGCCTGACCTCGGAGGTGGGCAGAGAAGGCCCGCACTAGCTCATCATGGTCCTGGCACATGTGCTGGAGTTGCATCCGTTGGACCATAATGTTTTCCTGACGCTCGGCGAGAGTCTTGATGTTGCTAAGGAGGGTCTGCTCATCATCACTTGAGGTGAGGGTACCAAAGGTCCGCGTGAGGTCTTTCCGCAGTTGCTCGTCACAACACTCAACGAGCTGGAAGACTATTTCTGAGCCTGTAAGATGTGTGGCGGCCTTGTAATCTGACCATCTTTGCTCCAAGTACGCCCATTTTTCACTTGTACGAGCTGCTGATATCACAGGCCGTTTTACCTTCTCAGCTTTGGCCACGCCTAAGGTGGGTGCCGGTGTAGGCGCTTGGTTGATTGGGTGAGCAGTCCTCCCATTCTGGTTGATCAGGCTGAACAGGACCTCAGGAGGTGTGGCGGTGGGCCATGTCATAGTCAGGTGCTGGGCATGGGATGGTGCTCATGATGTCATCAAGAAATACAAAAGAAATAACTTAGGTAATAGCTTAGGTTATCTAGTTTCAACCTCCAGTGTTGATAAACAAAGATTAATATTTGGTCTCATACCATGCATTAGGTGGTAATTGATTGCTGCACTCTCCAGTTGACTGGTTTGCATTGTACATGGGTTTATATTGTACACATCTTTTCAACAGACAGTTAAGTCTCATTTTGATACAGGCGACATGGATTATATGCACATTTTATACTGTATTGCTGACATTTTCTTTCATATTTGACCTTGTATGACCTTTAATGACCGTAAAGTGACCTACGTTTTATGTTATTGTTTTCTCATCTGTATATTTGCATTCCATGCACCACTAGCTTTAATTTGATACCAAACATGATATGTTTATGTGACAAACTACATTTGTCATAATTATTACGTAATTAAAAAAGTGGGCGTGGCTTATGATGTCAATAAAAAAAATTGCCCAAGGGTGCCAGGTGGGCACCCGCCAGATTCTGAATCTAGACACCCTCAGCTATCATTTTCAGCAATAAAATTGCATATGTACCCGACTTCACGGTCCTTCCATAATTTTCATCATATCCACCTGACTATGGGGAGACACTTAACCAGTGATGTCGCTCTGCCTGTCAAGTTTTACGCTCACATTACTTGCAAGTGCAGTTGTTTGTTTTTAAGTTTAAATTTAAATTACTTTGGTAACTGGAACTATACAATTGATGCATGAAACAAAACAATTGATGTCGATGTAGCATTGATTTCCAATGTTGTATGATCATGTGATCATTCAAAATTAAAAATGTTTTATCTCGAAAGCAGAGAAGACTTCTAAAAATATACATTACAAAGAAAATCTAATTTTAAATGTCCACGTAGGTTCTTAATGGTGTGCTTCACTGCATCACGCCAAACTGCAAGTCACCATGGCACAAACGTCCATATTTTCAAAGATACAAACATGTTTTTCAAATTTGTATAATTATAGATATACTAATTGTATCTGGGGAAAAAAATGGATCCATAGATAATATTGATATTAATTTGATACTGATGTTGTGTTGTGGCGTGTCGTGGCCAAGCGGATAAGAACACCGAACTCAAGCTCTGGTGTTTCTGATCAGCAGAGTGTGGGTTCGAATCCCAGTCCTGACACTTGTGTCCTTAAGCAAGACACTTAACCACATGCTTCGTCCTTCGGATGGGACGTTAAGCCGTAGGTCCCGTGTGTTGTGTAATGCACGTAAAACCACCCAGTGCACTTATCGAAAAGAGAAGGGGTTCGCCCCGGTGTTCCTGGTTTGATCGGCAGCATATTGCGCCACAGCACCTCGTTAACCATTACATGGTGCTATGTAAAGGACTTGGTCTCATACTTCAAAACGTAGCTCCACAATACCTTGCAGGAAAATAATGAACGTTAAAAGCGCCTTGAGCGTCACTGAGTGACGGATATGTGCGCTATATAAGAAGCCACTATTATTATTATTATTATTATTATTATTGTTAAAAATATACTCATTTTTTTACATCCCAACTCCAACATGAAACACCTTGCTTAGTGTGCTATTGTCTAGGGACAGCATCACACATTTCCTGAAATGCATTCAGAGTTTAAACCATCAACCCGTTTGACTCGGATTACTGAAGTCAAATTTCTAGAGCGGGTCATGGGTCAAATTTGATCTGGAATCATTTGGGGAAAACATAAACATGTAGTCCTATCAACTAGCCAGAGGCACAACCTACGTCTTTGTTGAAGTGGGGCAGATAGGGGAAATATTTGGGGGAATTGTGCCTTTAATGATACAAGCATGGAATTTGACATGCAGTCAGAGTATGTCTTGAGAACGATATTTTGCTGTAGGGCCATCACAGATTTGTCATTTGAAAAAATACAGGTATGCGAATCAAAGCAATTTTTAAGATTTACAAAATGGCTGCCATTGCTTGTTATTCTATCATCAAAGGCACAAGCCCACAATCACCAACCTGCCGTACTATTTTGGTTAGCATCTAAAGACAACAATGTGAGAAAGATTTGTGTCTGTTTTGTTGTTTCAGAAATGTCAGGGAATACAGCATGTTTATAATACAGTGCGCCACCAACAGTTCGCCACATGGCATCTGATGTCGTGTTGTGGCGTGTCATGGCCGAGCAGATAAGAACACCAAATTCAAGCTCTGGTGTTTCTGATCAGCAGAGTGAGGGTTCGAATCCCAGTTGTGACACTTGTGTCCTTAAGCAAGACACTTAACCACATGCTTCGTCCTTCGGATGGGACGTTAAGCTGTAGGTCCCGTGTGTTGTGTAATGCACGTAAAAGAACCCAGTGCACTTATCGAAAAGAGAAGGGGTTCGCCCCGGTGTTCCTGGTTTGATCGGCAGCATATTGCGCCACAGCACCTCGTTAACCATTACATGGTGCTATGTAAAGGACTTGGTCTCATACTTCAAAACGTAGCTCCACAATACCTTGCAGGAAAATAACGAACGTTAAAAGCGCCTTGAGCGTCACTGAGTGACGGATATGTGCGCTATATAAGAAGCCACTATTATTCTAATTATTATTATTATTGTTAAAAATATACTAATTTGTTTACATTCCGACCCCAACATGAAACACCTTGATTAGTGTGCTATTGTCTAGGGACAGCATCACACATTTCTTGAAATGCATTCAGAGTTTAAACCATCAACCCGTTTGACTCAGATTACTGAAGTCAAATTTCTAGAGCGGGTCATGGGTCAAATTTGATCTGGAATCATTTGGGGAAAACATAAACATGTAGTCCTATCAACTAGCCAGAGGCACAACCTACGTCTTTATTGAAGTGGGGCAGATAGGGGAAATATTTGGGGGAATTGTGCCTTTAATGATACAAGCATGGAATTTGACATGCAGTCAGAGTATGTCTTGAGAACGATATTTTGTTGTAGGGCCATCACAGATTTGTCATTTGAAAAAATACAGGTATGCGAATCAAAGCAATTTTTAAGATTTACAAAATGGCTGCCATTGCTTGTTATTCTATCATCAAAGGCACAAGCCCATGATCACCAACCTGCCGTACTATTTTGGTTAGCATCTAAAGACAACAATGTGAAAAAGATTTGTGTCTGTTTTGTTGTTTCAGAAATGTCAGGGAATACAGGATGTTTATAATACAGTGCGCCACCAACAGTTCGCCACAGAAATGTCACTTTTTAACAATTGACACTAATATTCACAAAGCATGAACTAATTTGAGTTTCGGGACAGCCTCGCATGAAAATATCATCATTACCCACGTGGAATGTCGAAGCCGAGCAGTCAAGTGCACCGTACTGGAGTATGGGTTCAGGTCCAGGCATTGGCATGGCATTGTGTCATTGAGCAAGACACTTAACTGTAATTTCTTCATCCTTGGGATGGGATGTTAAGCTATAGGTCCTGAGTGCTGTGTAAATGCATGTAAAAGAACCTAGTACACTTATCGTTAAGAGAAGGGGTTTTGCTCTGGTGTTTCTGGCATGGTTTGTTTTGCAGACTGCACAGCATCACCTTGAAAAACCATACAAGGTGCTATGGGTCTCGTAATTCCAAACAAGGCACTGCAGACATGTCTTAAAAGTACTGAGCACTTTTAAACATTTGGACTTGCGAGATCAAACCTAATTGTTTTACTCATTTCTCAAAGACTATTGCATTTCAAGCAAATATTTTCTAGGGAACATGACCATCTTTATACTATGTAAGTTATGTGCAGATGTGTTCACATTTATATTTTTATTCTTACCAATGTTACGCACACCCTCTAAGGAACATAATCAAATGACGTAAACACTTCAAGCTGGAGGATGTGTTCACACAACAATAGTTCAAGGACACAGCAAACAGTTTTGTTATGTCTCTGTGTGTGATAACTCGCTTGGAATGTTCTGTGTTGGGCGAGTTCAACAGCGGATGACTTGTTAACTTGCTTGGTAGGTTCATTGAGTAGAGTGCACCATGCATGCTCTCGTTTTGTTGGCCACGGGTACAAAAAGGGACAAAAGGTGCTGGCTGCCTTGATTGTTTCCATTGGTCTTGGCACCGAGGCAAGTGTGAGATTCCAGCATGATTATTGGCAGTGGCTTACAGCCTGGGCGACGGCCTGGTTATGCCAAACAGAAAGGGCATCCAGGGCATTTCCTGGCAGGCAAGACACACACACCACACTGGTCACACAGGGGAATGTGCTGTGGAGAAACAGGCACTAGATTCAGCAAGATGGCCTGGAATAGGCTTCACATCACTGAGGTCTATACACCAGACAGGTGGTACAGGCTACCTTCCAAGATATCCCCTGTTTCCTATACTGGTTGATTGTTTTCATTGGTCTTGGCACCGAGGCAAGTGTGAGAGTCCAGTGTGACATGGGTGTTTATTGGCGGTGGTTCACAGCCTGGGCGACGGCCTGGTTACGCTGAACAGAGAAGGCATCCAGGGCATTTCCTGGCAGGCAAGATACACGCACTACACTGGTCACTTGGGAACTTTGACATTTTGTATAATCATTACCGAACATATAACAAAGACAGGCTACCTTCCAAGATATATATAAAAAACAAAAACATCTGAGCAAGTTTCAAGATGTGTCTCCTTTCTCCATATCCATCACACAGATTGTCCGATGCAATCTCCATTCAGTGTAAGATTTGTAGGTATACCTTCAAGCTCCAATGAGCTTCAATAAATCAAATCGTGCTCTGTGGCTCTTTTGCAAACATCTGATGTCACTGATCACATGGTAGAGGTGTAAAGAAAGAGTAGTACTTGTGCAGAAAACAAATTCGGCAAGAAGGCGTACTGATTTCACAACTGGTCAATAGACCATGCAAGTCTTGCGCGTATTCAAACATTTTTGGGACCACTTTGGTCCCACGCACATTGCTTTAACGCGTGAAGGAAACAAACTCACGCACTTCACAGGTCCCAATGTTCGAATACGCACGAGACTTGCACAGTCTATTATCAATAACATTGTCCCACAGTTTGGCTACTTCTTCTGTTCAACACCAACATCAACGCACATTTGTACTACTTGGTCATTTTGACGCTTAGTAGGTGTCTGTGATAGCTTGGAAGGAGCTTTGTTTATCGATCGGGAATGAAATCGATGGGGCTCCTTGCAAAAACAACCGCTGCATATCTTTTTCAGTGTAGTCTTCAAGTTGATTCGCAGATAGCCGTATATGATTGGGTGGATGGTTGCAGTGGTTACATACACAACTCCGATGATGAAGAACAGTTGCAGACGTTTTTTGGCGAGTGCAAAATATAAAATATGACAAACTATTTTGACAACATCACTCACAAACATAGCAACTGAAGTTTTAACCAACTTGATCAAAACTCTTCGTTGAACAGTCGACGATGCCAGGGGATGCCTCAAAAGTCTAGTAAAAATGCACCAGTATAAGATGATGTGAACAATAAAGAACAAAGATGATTCGAACACCGAGGCAGGATTGCATACAGTTTTTGTTTCTTTCCCTATTTCACAAGTGTGAGGTTGAAATAGCCTCAGTAGTCCCCAAGACAATATGGCCAAGATCCAGGTTCCTGAACAGATTGTGGCTAAACGAAATCTTTTTCTGAAAAACGAGGAGTATTTTTGTGCTGCACACGTGGCTAAAAGTTGCTCAATGCCAAGGAATGATACAAACAGGTCAGATGTTGTACAATAAATGAAAGCCAATCTCTGAATTTCAAAATAGACATCCGTCTCCATCGGGTCATTCCAGGTTAATGCAATTAAAGTTACACCCAGAGTCAGCATGCAGATACAGGCCACAAGAAGATTACACAGGATGATGTTGAAGGGAGTCTGCAGCGACTTGATGCGTGCCACAATAAAGATAAAGATACTGTTTGTTAGAAGACCAAATGTGCTGATCACAATGATGAGAACTTGCAATGCAAAAGCCCAGTCTGGGAGTCCCATAATCCTTGTCTGAGTTGATGTCCTGGGTGTGTTTTTATGACTTTACTGACAGCACTGCATCGAGATGAAAGATATTAGGCTTTTGGAGGAGTGTTCACTTCACACACTTTGTACACTTCTAATTGAGTACTAAAAGAACCAACAGCTATGATTTACTGAGCTCATGTGAAGGATGTACGCACATCAATTAGGTCATCATAAATCCGCTATTGATGTCAGCACTCATGCATGTCCGAGAGAGAACTTTATTAAAACCTCAAAAACATGATTTCATAAAACTATTCTCATGACAATAATTTTATGACAGGATGATTTGTTGTACTTGATGGATGAATATACATGTACACAAGAGTATTACCTGTGTATCTGAAATATGGAAATAAACCCAAATGCCTAAATACACTCCTTGTCAAGGAGGCCCCCTCTAATTCCTCTCACTTGTTGTACCTTGACCCCACCCCTTGCTGGATCCAGTTTATTCCTGCCATCAAGAATTTAATTTCCTAATCGTAAGTTTATTTATAATTGGGCATTTATTTTCAAAGAGTAAATTTCTCCTGCGGAGACACTTAACCAGTGATGGCGTTCTGCCTGTCAAGTTTTACGCTCAAATTACTTGCAAGTGCAGTTGTTTGTTTTAAGTTTACATTACTTTGGTAACTGGAACTACACAATTGATGCATGAAACAAAACAATTGATGTCGATGTAGCATTGATTTCCAACGTTGTATGATCATGTGATCATTCAAAATTAAAAATGTTTTATCTCGAAAACAGAGAGGACTTCTAAAAATATATATTACAAAGAAAAGTCTAATTTTAAATGTCCACGTAGGTTCTTAATGGTGTGCTTCACTGCATCACGCCAAACTGCAAGTCACCATGGCACAAACGTCCATATTTTCAAAGATACAAACATGTTTTTCAAATTTGTATAATTATAGATATACTAATTGTATCTGGGGAAAAAAATGGATCCATAGATAATATTGATATTAATTTGATACTGATGTTGTGTTGTGGCGTGTCGTGGCCAAGCGGATAAGAACACCGAACTCAAGCTCTGGTGTTTCTGATCAGCAGAGTGTGGGTTCGAATCCCAGTCCTGACACTTGTGTCCTTAAGCAAGACACTTAACCACATGCTTCGTCCTTCGGATGGGACGTTAAGCCGTAGGTCCCGTGTGTTGTGTAATGCACGTAAAACCACCCAGTGCACTTATCGAAAAGAGAAGGGGTTCGCCCCGGTGTTCCTGGTTTGATTGGCAGTATATTGCGCCACAGCACCTTGTAAACCATTACATGGTGCTATGTAAAGGACTTGGTCTCATACTTCAAAACGTAGCTCCACAATACCTTGCAGGAAAATAATGAACGTTAAAAGCGCCTTGAGCGTCACTGAGTGACGGATATGTGCGCTATATAAGAAGCCACTATTATTATTATTATTATTATTATTATTGTTAAAAATATACTCATTTTTTTACATCCCAACTCCAACATGAAACACCTTGATTAGTGTGCTATTGTCTAGGGACAGCATCACACATTTCCTGAAATGCATTCAGAGTTTAAACCATCAACCCGTTTGACTCGGATTACTGAAGTCAAATTTCTAGAGCGGGTCATGGGTCAAATTTGATCTGGAATCATTTGGGGAAAACATAAACATGTAGTCCTATCAACTAGCCAGAGGCACAACCTACGTCTTTGTTGAAGTGGGGCAGATAGGGGAAATACTTGGGGGAATTGTGCCTTTAATGATACAAGCATGGAATTTGACATGCAGTCAGAGTATGTCTTGAGAACGATATTTTGCTGTAGGGCCATCACAGATTTGTCATTTGAAAAAATACAGGTATGCGAATCAAAGCAATTTTTAAGATTTACAAAATGGCTGCCATTGCTTGTTATTCTATCATCAAAGGCACAAGCCCACAATCACCAACCTGCCGTACTATTTTGGTTAGCATCTAAAGACAACAATGTGAGAAAGATTTGTGTCTGTTTTGTTGTTTCAGAAATGTCAGGGAATACAGCATGTTTATAATACAGTGCGCCACCAACAGTTCGCCACATGGCATCTGATGTCGTGTTGTGGCGTGTCGTGGCCGAGCAGATAAGAACACCAAACTCAAGCTCTGGTGTTTCTGATCAGCAGAGTGAGGGTTCGAATCCCAGTTGTGACACTTGTGTCCTTAAGCAAGACACTTAACCACATGCTTCGTCCTTCGGATGGGACGTTAAGCTGTAGGTCCCGTGTGTTGTGTAATGCACGTAAAAGAACCCAGTGCACTTATCGAAAAGAGAAGGGGTTCGCCCCGGTGTTCCTGGTTTGATCGGCAGCATATTGCGCCACAGCACCTCGTTAACCATTACATGGTGCTATGTAAAGGACTTGGTCTCATACTTCAAAATGTAGCTCCACAATACCTTGCAGGAAAATAACGAACGTTAAAAGCGCCTTGAGCGTCACTGAGTGACGGATATGTGCGCTATATAAGAAGCCACTATTATTCTAATTATTATTATTATTGTTAAAAATATACTAATTTGTTTACATTCCGACCCCAACATGAAACACCTTGATTAGTGTGCTATTGTCTAGGGACAGCATCACACATTTCTTGAAATGCATTCAGAGTTTAAACCATCAACCCATTTGACTCAGATTACTGAAGTCAAATTTCTAGAGCGGGTCATGGGTCAAATTTGATCTGGAATCATTTGGGGAAAACATAAACATGTAGTCCTATCAACTAGCCAGAGGCACAACCTACGTCTTTATTGAAGTGGGGCAGATAGGGGAAATATTTGGGGGAATTGTGCCTTTAATGATACAAGCATGGAATTTGACATGCAGTCAGAGTATGTCTTGAGAACGATATTTTGTTGTAGGGCCATCACAGATTTGTCATTTGAAAAAATACAGGTATGCGAATCAAAGCAATTTTTAAGATTTACAAAATGGCTGCCATTGCTTGTTATTCTATCATCAAAGGCACAAGCCCATGATCACCAACCTGCCGTACTATTTTGGTTAGCATCTAAAGACAACAATGTGAGAAAGATTTGTGTCTGTTTTGTTGTTTCAGAAATGTCAGGGAATACAGGATGTTTATAATACAGTGCGCCACCAACAGTTCGCCACAGAAATGTCACTTTTTAACAATTGACACTAATATTCACAAAGCATGAACTAATTTGAGTTTCGGGACAGCCTGGCATGAAAATATCATCATTACCCACGTGGAATGTCGTGGCCGAGCGGTCCAGTGCACCGTACTGGAGTATGGGTTCAGGTCCAGGCATTGGCATGGCATTGTGTCATTGAGCAAGACACTTAACTGTAATTTCTTCATCCTTGGGATGGGATGTTAAGCTATAGGTCCTGTGTGCTGTGTAATGCACGTAAAAGAACCTAGTACACTTATCGTTAAAAGAAGGAGTTTTGCCCGGGTATTTCTGGCATGGTTGGTTTGCAGACTGCACAGCATCACCTTGAAAAACCATACAAGGTGCTATGGGTCTCGTAATTCCAAACAAGGCACTGCAGACATGTCTTAAAAGTAATGAGCACTTTGAAACATTTGGACTTGCATGATCAAACCTAATTGTTTTACTCATTTCTCAAAGACTATTGCATTTCAAGCAAATATTTTCAAGGGATCATGACCATCTTTATACTACATGTATGTAAGTTATGTGCAGATCTGTGAACATTTATATTTTTACTCTTACCAATGTTACGCACACCCTCTAAGGAACATAATCAAATGACGTAAACACTTCAAGCTGGAGGACGTGTTAACACAACAATAGTTCAAGGACTCAGCAAACAGTTTTGTTATGTCTCTGTGTGTGATAACTCGCTTGGACGTTCTGTGTGGGGTGGTTTAACAGCGGATGACTTGTTAACTTCCTTGGAAGGTTCATTGAGTAGCGTGCACCATGCATGCTCTCGTTTTGTTGGCTGGGTACAAAAAGGGACAAAAGGTGCTGGCTGCCTTGATTGTTTCCATTTGTCTTGGCACCGAGGCAAGTGCAAGATTCCAGCGTGATTCCAGCGTGATTATTGGCAGTGGCTTACAGCCTGGGCGACGGCCTGGTTACGCCATCCAGGGCATTTCCTGGCAGGCAAGAAACATGCACCACACTGGTCACACAGGATAATGTGCTGTTGAGAAACAGGATTCAGGAAGATGGCCTGGATTAGGCTTCACATCACTGAGGTCTATTCACCAGACAGGTGGTACAGGCTACCTTCCAAGATATCCCCAGCTTCCTATACTGGTGGATTGTTTTCATTGGTCTTGGCACCGAGGCAAGTGTGAGAGTCCAGCGTGACATGGGTGATTATTGATGGTGGTTCACAGCCTGGGCGACGGCCTGGTTACGCCGAACAGAGAAGGCATCCAGGGCATTTCCTGGCAGGCAAGATACAAGCACCACACTGGTCACTTGGGAACTTTGACATTTTGTATAATCATTACCACATATATAATAAAGAATTGTAAAAACAAAAACATCTGAGCAAGTTTCAAGATATGTCTCCTTTCTCCATATCCATCACACAAATTGTCCGATGCAATCTCCATTCAGTGTAAGATTTGTATGTTTTCCTTCATGCTCCATTGAGCTTCAATAAATCAAATCATGCTCTGTGGCTCTTTTGCAAACATCTGATGTCACTGATCACATGGTAGAGGTGTAAAGAAAGAATAGTACTTGTGCAGAAAACAAAATCGGCAAGAAGGCGTACTGATTTCATAACTGGTCAATTATCAATAACATTGTCCCACGGTTTGGCTACTTCATTTGTTCAACACCAACATCAATGCACATTTGTACTACTTGGTCATTTTGACGCTTAGTAGGTGTCTGTGATAGCTTGGAAGGAGCTTTGTTTATCGATTGGGACTGAAATCGACGGGGCTCCTTGCAGAAACAATCGCTGCATATCTTTTTCACAGTATTCTTCAAGTTGATTCGCATATAGCCATATATAATTGGATCGATGGTTGCAGTGGTTACATACACAACTCCGATGATGAAGAACAGTTGCTGACGTTTGTCTGGGAGTTCAAAATATAAAGTGACACAAACTAATTTGACAACATCACTCAAAAACATAGCAACTGAAGTTTTAACCAACTTGATCAAAACTCTTCGTTGAACGGTTGACGATGCCAGGGGATGCCTCAAAAGTCTTGTAAAAATGCATGAGTATAAGATGACGTGAACAGTAAGGAACAAAGGCGATTCAAACAGCGAAGCAAGAACAAATACATTGTCAATTTCTTTCCCAACATCATCAGTGATATTGTCATATAGCCTCAGTAGTCCCCAAGACAATATGGCCAAGATCCAGGTTCCTGCACAGATTGTGGCTAAACGGCATTTCTTTCTGAAAAACGAGGAATATTTTTGTGCTGCACCTGTGGCTAAAAGTTGCTCAATGGCAAGGAATGATACGAACAGGTCAGATGCAACATAATAAATGAAAATCAATGTCAGAATGTCCTTGTTGACATTCGTCTTTATCAGGCCCTTCCAGTTCAATGCAATAAAAGCTACAGTTAGAGTCAGGATGTAGATACAGGCCACAAGAAGGTTACACAGGATGATGTTGAAGGGAGTCTGCAGCGACTTGATGCGTGCCACAATAAAGATAAAGACACTGTTTGTTAGAAGACCAAATATGCTGATCACAATGGTGAGAACTTGCAATGCAAAAGCCCAGTCTGGGAGTCCCATAATCCTTGTCTGAGTTGATGTCCTGGGTGTGTTTTTTATGACTTTACTGACAGCACTGCATCGAGATGAAAGATATTAGGCTTTTGGAGGAGTGTTCGCTTCACGCACTTTGTACACTTCTAATTGAGTACTAAAAGAACCAGCAAACTATGGTTTACTGAGCTCATGCGAAGGATGTACGCACATCAATTAGGTCATCATAAATCCGCTATTGATGTCAGCACTGATGCATGTCCAAGAGAGAACTTTATTAAAACCTCAAAAACATGATTTCATAAAACTATTGTCATGACAATAATTTTATGACAGGATGATTTGTTATATTTGATGGATGAATATACATGTACACAAGAGTATTACCTGTGTATCTGAAATACATGTATGGAAATAAAACCAAATGCCTAAATACACCGAGATACAATCCTTCCTGCCAACAATTCTAAACTGGGTGGGGCTACATCTCTTGTCAAGGAGGCCCCCCTCTAAATCCCCTCACTCGTTGTCCCTTGACCCCACCCCTTGCTGGATCCAGTTTATTCCTGCTATCTATAAATTAATTTCCTAAATGTCAGCGGACACGTTTTACTTATAGTTGGGTATTTATTTTCAAAGAGTATCAGTAAATTTCCCCTGAGGAGACACTTAACCAGTGATGGCGTTCTGCCTGTCAAGTTTTACGCTCACATTACTCGCAAGTGCAGTTGTTTGTTTTAAGTTGAATCTACTTTGGTAACTGGAACTACACAATTGATGTCGATGTAGCATTGATTTCCAACATTGTATGGACCAACGAACATGTGATCATTCAAAAATTAAAAATGCTGAATCTCAAAAACAGAGAGGACTTAATAAAATATATATATTACAAAGAAAAGTCTAATTTTTAATGTACACGTAGGTTCTAAATGGTGTGATTCACTGCATCACGCCAAACTGCAAGTCATTATGACACAAACGTCCATATTTTCAAAGATACAACAATGCTTTCAAATTTACATAATTATAGATATACTAGTTATATCGGGGGGGGGGGAAATGGATCAATCGATATATCAATATCAATTTGATATCGATGTTAAAAATATACTTTTTTCACATTCTGACCCCAACTCGAAACACCTTGATTAGTGTGCTATTGTCTAGGGACAGCATCACACATTTCCTGAAATGCATTCAGAGTTTAAAGGCACTGGACACGTTTGGTAATTACTCAAAATATATATTAGTAGGGCCAATGATTTTCCGTTTCAGAAAAGTGCAAATTCCGTTTTTAAAAAACATGAATTCCGTTTCAGACAAAAAAAATTCCGTTTCATGTTCTATAATAGATAAAAGGTTGTTAATACACAGGGAATCGATTATAAACATAACTTTCGTATAAGATGCACTGCTGACTTCTTAAATGTTAATTTGAATTGAAAGTTTTCCTGAAAAAGATAGTAAATTATTTTTTTAAATCAACGGCCGATTCAGTTCCGGAGTTGGCAATTTCTAAAAACGTAATGCACTGTCTCACTGTGCGCTGCAACAAAAACAAGAAACATGTAACAGCCGTTGCACTGCAGTATCATTGCATATGACGTCACCGTGTACTTCTCCTCCACACAGAAACAAATTGTCGGCCATTTTGTTTTCGTTTAGGCGACAAAATGTTGAAAGATTATGGTTGATTTTAGACCTTTCTGTGATGAAAAATCAATGTCTGTGTTCATATAGAGCGTAGGTAAGCTAGTTTGAGTATAATTGTTGATAAAAGGGAGGGTGAAAATGCAATTTGGGTGAAATAAATGTAAAGATCGTGCCGTGAATGTGATGATTTTGCCCTCCGTCTAACGTGTATTCATTTGCTATGTATTACGTCAGGTCGAGTCAACAGTACGATCTCGTAACTTTTTACGGTCTGATTTCTGATACTTTTTATAGTTTAACAAAAAGAAACTTAATAAAGAATGCAGTGTTAAGTTAGCTTGCCTGATCAATTTCAATAGGTTTGGCCTTAATAACATGAAAAACCCTACGTTTTTGTCACTATATTTTCAATTTTTTTTACTTCAAACTCAAATCCCGTTTTCCGTTTCAAAAGGCAGATTCCGCGAATTCCGTCCGTTTTCCGCGATCGCGGAAAATCATTGGCCCTATATTAGCATAAAAACTTACTTAGTAACAAGCAACGGAGAGCTGTTGATAGTATAAAACATTGTGAGAAACGACTCCCTCTGAAGTAACGTAGTTTTTGAGAAAGAGGTAATTTCTCACTAAAATATTTGAATCTGAAAAAATACTTCAGGCCTGAAGCCTTTTTCAGGCATCTGAAAGCACACAAATTTGTGCAACAAGGGTGTTTCTTCTTTCATTATTAAATTTTTCTTGCAACTTTGCTGACCAATTGAGCCCAAATTTGTTCAAGTAAGTTATTTTATGCATATGTTGGGAAACACCAAGTGAGAATACTGGTCTTTGATAATTACCAAACGTGTCCAGTGCCTTTAACGGGTCTGTATACGTTTGGTAATTACTCGTAAAATTAATGGCAATAAAAACCTACTTGGTAAGAAGTACAGCAGCTTCTGATAGTATAAAGCATTTTGAGAAGCATTTCACTTTGAAGTAATTTGGTTATGGAAAAAGATATCACTTTTTATCCCCACAAATTTGAATCTGAGAAGCGTTACTGACAGTAACGCTTCTCAGATTGTGTATTCCAATTGGACATAACCGCTCCAAATATTCGGCAATATCTCAAAAACACTACATATAAAAATACAATTCCTTTAAACCATCAACCCGTTTGACTCAGACTATTGAAGTCAAATTTCTAGAGCGGGTCAAGGGTCAAATTTGATCTGGGATCCTTTGGGGGAAACAAACATGTAGGCCTATCGACTATCCAGAGGCACTATTTACGTCTTTGTTGAAAAACATAGCAGTGGGGCAGAGAGGGGAAATATTTTTGGGGAATGTGCCTCTATGCAAGTATGGAATTTGACACACAATCAGAGTATGTCATGAGAAAGATATTTGGCTATAAGGCCATCGCAGATTTTCCCCATGAACAAATACAGGTGGGCGAATAACAAGCAATTTTCAAGATTAAAAAAATAGCTGTCATTGCTTGTTAATCTACCATTATATGGGACGCCTGGTGGCAGCAGATGGCAGCAGGTAGCAGCAGATGTACCAGGTAGTTTTCCATTGTTTAGGTCATTCAGAGATAGTCTAATGGATTTTACTTAGTAAGTCTATTGCCACCTAATGTGTCCACAAAAGTCTCCCATTCTTTCCTAGACAGATGGCACCTATCCTTCAAAGTAATGCTGGACAGATTAAAGGAGGATGTTCTTGCATTCACTCTTACAACCTAAGCCTTGACAGTCATTGAATGCTGTCATCCATTTGACGACTCTATCGCCGTTAAGCTTTGCTTTAATGTTTCCTACATCAGTAAGTGATATGTTGTAAGCTTCCTTCATAATGGGATCCAACCTCAAAGCCTGGTAACCAGCAACCTTTATACAAGGGAATATGCTGTGGTAAAACAGGAACTAGATTCAGGAAGATAGCCTGGATAACGCTCCACACCACTGAGGTCTATTCACCAGACAGGTGGTACAGGCTACCTTCCATTATATCCTCAGCTTCCTCAGCTTTGGTCTGCTCATCAGATATCTGGTATCCTGTAGTCTTGCCACAGTATAATATAGAGACAGCCAGCAGGTCAGGCTACTGGCACAAGGTGTCAGTAGACACAAGCTGTGATTGGTGGAATCACTCGCTGACGTAGGATTCTATCTTGAGTGGTACCAATAAAGTGGATCGGTACAAAATTGGCGGCAGAATCAATGGCGCAGCTACCCATAAAGGTCATCACCTCACAGCTGAAAACTTTCACTGACACAACTTTTATCGAAGTATCAATTGCAGATGACTACCAGCCAATAGTAACATAACAAGTAATCTTAGCTGGTACTCACAACCTTTGTAAACAATATACTCTTGAATATATCAGGCAGCTACAAACTAGAAAGTACATTATTATACCTGTATGGTCACCATAGCTGGCACAGTGCAAAACATGTGTCCGTCCGGCACTCCAGAATGTGGTCGGAGTTTTTCGTTATTGGCCATGTTGGAAGTTGTCTTCGTCTGTAGCTTTTCTCGTTGGCTGGGTCCCATTTAGGAATCCGACATGAATAAGTTAAAAAATCCCAGTGTAGTTTTGCAGCCAAGAGCATGTATCATGTAAACATCACAAACTATGACTGTACACTAGGTAGCCTGAGTCGCCGTTGCCAGACTAAATCTTTGACTAGGTCCCGCTCAGAAGTAGCCTCGCCGACCCCCAGCCTGACCCTACCTCAAGCCTCCGCCAGCTTTTTCTGTCAAGAAAGGACGGACGGAACGTCTCTCAGCCGTACATGAATTTACAGGGGTTATTAGTCATAGACGTGAAGGGCATCCAACTTTTTAGCCCTCTCCCTTTTTTTGATGTTGATTTCCTGCTATTAATTTATGCTGAGCTGTGGAAGATTTGGGCTGGGACTTGGATTCAAGTCAAGGGTGTTAGCAGTTTACTTCAGATTGGTGAATCATTCTTGAAGAGAGGGCAAATGTTTCAGGGATGTTTCACAGATTGTTTCTTTACTAAACAGCTATTGATTTGCTCTAAAGTGTAGAATCATTTGATTAAATGTTGTGCTACTTCTGTTTGATAGCCCTCAGGGAAGCGTGTGCCTTTAGTTTAGAACCATCCAAGGATTCTTTACCCCACTGTTTCGTTGAAAAACAGTCATTTCAAGAACTAAAAGTATAATTATAATGATGTATTTCTATTAGTAATATATCTACAACCAAAATTGTTTACTACTTAAAAGATCATTCTTTCCGTACACACAGGAGGCATTTTCCCAAGCTTTTTGCATTTTTCTGCTTTTGTTTGTTTGTTTGTTTGTTTGATTGTTTCGTTTTTGGTTTTGGGGTGTTGGGGGTGTTTGTTGGGGTGTTTGTTTGTTTGTTGTTTGTTTGGAGGTTTTTGTGGTTGTTTTTTTTTTTTTTTGGGGGGGGGTTACCTTAGCTCCATTTAAAGGAAATAGTTTTGCCCTATGGCTTGCTACTTAACTCTGCCTAACACCTCCGCCCTCGCAATTCCCCATGATTCTTGCTCAAGGACACAAGTGTCACGTTTGACCAGTCTGGGATTCCAACCCACATTCTGATAACTCAGCCTCCAGAACTTGAGTCCGGTGGCCACAACACTTCAAAAATTGAAGCACACTTCCAAAGTGTGTCTTTGGCAAAACACTAGACTACAGGACTTATTCAGTGCTAAAATTACTAGACTCTGGCCAGTGGTCCAGTGAATATACCAAGCCCTGTCAATATGTCAGGCAGTCAATGTCTATCAAGTGCTGTGTGTAATGTTTTAGTCTACACACTTTTGTGTGTGTCTACATATTGATAGTTAAGACGGCAGCTGACATTTGTGAAGACAGTGAGTCATACCTCTAATTTTTTGTTGGGGGAGGAGGGGGTGGGGGGACACAGTCAGGAAATATACCAGAAGTGCCTGGGAGTTTAGAGTTTGAGTAAGGAGGTCTGTTGCTCAAGACGAATCGTCTTCATGAAGTCAAGAGAACTCTGGGACTTTTGCCACATATATTCAAAGTCACACAAGGGGATGGATGATGAAGGGGGACTGAAAAACCAGGACCAGGTTGTTGTGCATTGAGGGATTTCCTCAATTACATACCCTCGTGCTGTTGAGGTTAAAGGGGTGAATATTAAGGAAGGGTGTTTTCAGTTTGCCCTTCACATTTAAATGTAGGGTCGTCGTTCAGTGTTTGTCAACGTAATGCTGATTTATTGGCAAAATTATCAAGAAAGATTCAATAAAAGTCACATGTGAAAGTTTCAGCTGAATACAGTGTCTATTTGTCGAGAAAACAGCACAAAACTGTCACGGTATTTTCACAAGAACGTCGAATCCATCTACATTTAGCGAGGCGACAGCAGGTACCAACCTCATCTCTGGCCGCAGCATATACGAATGGACACCAACCCTCAGGAGTCTGAGAAACGATTCATGCATGAATTGTTCTCAGACTCAAATGTTTTTATTGATTTCTAATCAACTGGGTATATTTCAGACGAAATAATTTTGCAGGATGCTTACTACCATTACCATCTTTGTAACAAGTAAGCATTCGGATAGAAATTACCAATTTTTTGGGGGAGTCATTACCAAAGTCAGGGTTTACCCTTAACTTTTTCAGTGACTGGCCAGCAGGACCAGTTAGCTTGTCATTTCACTGGTCCGTCAGCTTTTTCACTAGTCCATACTTTATATTATATAGGGATGCTTTTCAACGTTGAACTAGCCAGCCGCACTACTTAGAGTGAAATTCGACTGGTCCTCGTTGTGTTTTAACTGGCATTTGGCCAGCGGATCACTGTTAAGGGAGAATGCAGAAAGTATGACCCTACCTTTAAATGAAGTGAACCCCAGATCTGTATAAAGTAACATAACAAATAGCAGCACACAATCCTCAGAGAAGTTACGAGGCCGTGTTTGAATTGACAGCTTCGGCAGTGGCTATGGCTGGCTTGCTGAAAGGGGCTCTTCTTCAACATTAATGATGCAGCCACTGAACATAGGTGTAGCCGAAGTCACTAGACGAGGCCTTATTCTGTTCTATTGAGAACAAGAAGTTGCTTGACTGTATGTTTTGGTTACCAACCAGAGCCGGGAGCCAGTTCAGTCGTTTCTTAGGATGAATGGCACCAGTAAAAAATGGCACTAGTGTCTAAATTAACCTACTTGAACATTTGAACATTTGAACATTTGCTATAATCTGACCTTAGCCGAAGCAAAATTAGTTTGAGAACAAATTGAAAATTAGTAAGGTCAAGATTCTTCAGGGTCAAAAGGTCAAATGTCATCATTCCCGCAAACCTTCCGAGCTGAGTCTGAGACTTCCTACAATAAGGCACAGCAATCTTTCTCTACTGTTCTTTTGGTGGTCATTTTGAAAACAGTTAAAATGGTCAATAACAGGAGAAACAGCCCCAACTCAATACAGAGTTTACCCCAGAAATTGCTTTAAAAGAAAAGATAAAACCACTGATCTAGCAAGACTCAGTGAGTGTTGAATAGCGTCAGAAAATCTACCTCTGGTCAACAAAGCAAATTCTTAGTTAAACAAAAAAATAAAAGCTGTAATTTTTAAGGAAAAACGTATACAGCAAGAGGAACAAGAAAAACACGTCCAACCTGTAAAAGGTCGCTAAGGAAAAGAGGACGCTATGCCCCTGGGCATCATGGTCCAAAGGTATCGCCTCAAGAGGGCGCTGTGGTACATATACATGAACAAACTTTCCGATTGAGACCTTGGGCCTAGGGAATAATGCAATAGTAAGAATTAGCAGGTACAGGAGAGGGCCCGCTGTGGACTAAACAGTCCTTATCACACATATGCGCCTTGAACACCCAGCAGGATGGATATGTGCGCATTACAAGTCTTATTATTATTATTATTATTATTATTATTATTATTATTATATGGGGTACTGAAAGAGTCTTGTTGGGGAGAGGCTTGGAGAGAGAGCCTCTTGAGAGAGGCTTGTTGAAAGTTATTGAACGAAGCAGATGAAGTGGACATGACATAATTTAACCAGTTGATGTCGGATGTCGTGTCACCACTCAAATATTTTTCCCTGCTATAATTCGGGTGACGTGCATTTTGTATTTTCATGTCACATCAGATGACCGGAACAAAGGCCTCCCGTACTTTACACTACAGAGTGTGCACAGAGCATGCACTCCTTGCGCAACGCCTCGTTTCACCCTCACATAGATGACAGTTGGTGGTGGGGAAAAAAGGATAACATTCCGCCTTTGTGTTGGGGGTTATTGTGCAATCCTCGGTTCCAGGCCTTTGTCCTTTTATATTGCAAGAAGCGGATTACATGTCATTGGGAGGATTCCACCGTTGTGGAGGTAAGACCAGGTGGACCGAGATTCCAGCCTGGGTTCCAGTGGGCTCATCGGCCCACTTGGTGAAGTTTTGCTTTTCACAGTGCATAAATATGGTATTTTCCCAAAAGAGAACAACAAATACCAGTGCTTCAAACATAATATTTGGCTTTGTTCAGTCATGGTTTATTTGTGCCAGCGATACTATGAAACAAAAATCATTCTGGCGATTCCACTAAACTAATCCGTCAGGCTGGAAGGAGAAACAAAAATGGAAGATCCCTGGTAGTAACTGGTTAAGAGGCGACTGTTTACTGAAGGATGACTAAAGAAAGATTTGAAGGGAAGAGAGGTAGAGAAAGAAGAAGGAAAGTTCTTCTTGATGGACTTCAGAGAGAGAGAGAGTGCTGTAGAGATGAAGAGGATGGACCAGAGCCTAATTTCATAGAGCTCCTTAAGCAGACAATTTTGCTTACAAATTTTGTGATTTGCCAAGATTAGCAGGTTACCCATCAGAAATGGTGCATGTGACATGGTATTTTGGCTGGTTACCATATTCTGGTAAGCATTATTTTATGGAGAAACACGTAACATTATTCTTAACTCATGTGCAAGACCTGCCTAAGAGGCAGGCAGAGTACCGATGATGATCATCTATCTACGTGGGGCAAAACCAAACCATATCAATAGTTGATTATTAAATCTGTACAAATATAAAATCTTACCCTATTTGCTAGGGTGTCGATCTTGCCGGATACCATATCCACAACGAGCTTAATATCCGTGTGGTGTTGTCTGGACTCTGACAGCAGCAACGGCAACTCGGATATAACGGGCTGTATGAGGGCCTGGCTGGTGACTGGGTACCGGGCACCACCAAACTGCTGCTGCTGGAGCGTCTGCTGCGCTGCGACTGCTGCAGCCTGCTGCTGCAGTAGGATGTTGGGATCGGTTGGCTGCGCCTGGTATTGCTGCTGGTTAGAGATCAGATAGTAGTATTGTATTAAAGACCGAAAGCCAAGAATAGGTGTAATTATATCAAGGATCAGGGCCCAATTTCATGGCGCTGCTTCAGCAGAAAACATTGCTTAGCAATTTTCTGGTAAGCAGAAATTAGCAGGATACCAGTCACAAATTTCACTTGTGACATGGTAGCTTGGCTGGTAACCTTATTCTGGTAAGCATAATTTTGTTATGCTTAGATACTTTTTGTGCTTAAGCAGCTCCAAGGCCCAATTTCATAGCGCTGCTTAAAGCAGAACAAATTGCTTAACAGTTTTCTGCTTAGCAAAAATGTGTAGGATACCTGTCAAAAGTGGTACATGTTACCTGGCTTTTTGGCTGGTAACCGTATTCTGGTAAGTATAATGTTGCTGTGCTTAGCTAATATGAAATTGGGCCCAGGGCCATATTTCATGGCATTGCTTACCACAGAATACTGGCCTTGCTGCGTGCCATGACCAACAAAATTCCTTAGGTTGTAAACACAGAATTCTTATGGTAAGCAACAACTTGAAATTGGGCACATGTATTAGAATATGGTCCTGCGTTACAGTAGATCCAATATCCAGTATAAAGACTCAGGATTGTTGGAATAAAAATACCAACATAATAGTGTACGGATAACAATCCCCTTGCAAGTCTCATGACTATTATTATTTTTTTCAAATTTTAAAGGGGTTAGGGTGGATGGAGTGAGTTAACACAGCAAGCATTTATGAGTTACTAATGGTGGTTAAAAAGGAGAAATGAAAAAACCTAAATATAGAAGGGAAAAAATAAAGAAAGTGAAAAGCACCGTAATTGTTTGTGTAGGTATTATACAGAATTGGTAAGAATTTGTTTAATTTTAGTCTGAAAGCTCACTGATGATAAAGCTCATACTAGAACCATTTTTTTCTGTGAAATATTTACCACTAAAATGAAGTCATATTCGAGAAAACTGTATCTGAAAACCTAAAAAACCCAAAACCAGCTAATTTCGGTTAATGTGTTTACATGCTGAAAATTGTGCATGGTTTTTCACTATTTTCTCCTGACTCACACAACGGATTAAGCCCAAATTTTCACAGGTTTGTTATTTCATGTATATGGTTGACAACACAAAACATGAACACTGTCTGCGACTATTTTGTCAGCTGTATAAATCCTTTAAAGAAGAATCTCAAAGCCTTGTAAAAAAGTAATCTACTTCTATGTTATAGAATACCACAACCTGACACAGGAGTGGTATGCCTTCAGGAACATTCACTGTATGTGTAGACATTTGTGGCGTGTCGTGGCCGAGTGGCTAAAAGCACCGGACTCAAGCTCTGGTGTGTCTGATCAGTAGAGTGTAGGTTCGAGTCCCGGTCGTGGCACTTGTGTCCCTGAGTAAGATACTCTACCATAATTGCCCTGTCCTTTGGATGGGACATTAAGCCGTAGGTCCCGTGTAATAGGATTGGTAGTGCACGTAAAAGAACCAAGAACACTTATCGTGGAAGAGTAGGGGTTAACCCCGGTGTTTCTGGTTCACATAGCAAGCACCCTTGTTTACAGGTTACCTCAGGCTTGCGAGCTACAATAATTAAGTTCACTTATGAGGCATCCTTGGTTTCATTACCAGAAAAATATAATACAAATTTGTGCGAGTTCTACGATATGATACTCTGGTCTAATGCTGGGGTTTTGGGTCACAAGCAACCAGCCTGCTGTGCTCAGGTGTGAGAATCATTGCTGACAACAACAAAATGGTCTGAAACTGGAATCCATCCAGGACCAAATTTCATTGAGCTGCTTAAGCACAAAAATTAGCTAAGCACAAAAAATTATGCTGACCAGAATAAGGTTACCAGCCAAAATACAATTCCACATGTATCAACTTTGACTGGTATCCTGCTAATTTTTGCTCAGCAAAAAATTGTTAGGCACCATTTCTGCTTCAGCAGCTCTATAAAATTGGTCCCATCAGATCTTTGGAGGTCTGTTGAAATGATGGCATTTCCACCTTAAGATAACACCTGGAGTTATAGATTTCAAAGGAGCTTTTGGGAACAGTATCCTTAGCACTAGAGAAGTAGATCCAAGAGCATGACTTATTTAATTTGGAGAAAATTACAGTGTTTCTTGCTTACCAGGCAGACTTGAAAAAAGTCTAAATTCAGATAAAAGTCTGAAATTTCTTATCCCTGTATGTTGAAAGTAGGTCTGGCACCTTCAGATTTGTTTTACACGTTTGAGTTGAAAGCATGTGTCATAGGTTAAATTAGCAAGGAAGTATAAATTAAGGTAAATTAGCAAGGAAATTGAGCAGGAAAAAGTAAAATGTTTAAATTGAAAGTGCTGTGAATGGAATTGTTTGTTTTTGGATTTTGGAAGAGTAGATTCATTTCAGTCCTCTGGTTGTCAAGAAGTACATTATGTTAAGGAGACTTGGCGAGAAAGAGTAGATTCGTGCAAAGAAAGCACAAGTTGAAGGTTAGTACTTTGTATACAAGAATCTACACTTACTAGTCTATTTTCTGACCCAACAATATCCCCAAACCATTGTTTTAAACAGTCATTTATGTCCTTTTTATGTATTTTGTAAAATGATTTTCATACATATTGATTATTTTATCTTACAAAATGTACTGTTGTATTCCTTTCAATATTATTGTTACAAATATTTTCCCTCATTCAAAAATAAACAAATCTGACAGTATTTAAACAAAACTTGTTGGCGAGTTGGGTGAAAATTTCTTGTCAACGTGCCTAGGGGGTTTCGTTCATAGACAGTGTACAAGATTGGTAATTAAAGGCACTGAACACGTTTGGTAATTGTCAAAGACCAGTGTTCTCACTTGGTGTATCCCAACATATGCATAAAATAACAAGCCTGTGAAAATTTGGGCTCAATTGGTCATCAAGGTTGCAAGAAAATGATGAAAGAAAAAACACCCTTGTTGTACAAATTTGTGTGCTTTCACATGTTTCAGCCAGGAATAAAAACTTCTTGCAAGAAGTTTTTATTATTTTAGTGAGAAATTACCTTTTTCTCAAAAACTACGTTACTTCAAAGGGAGTCATTTCCTACAATGTTTTATACTATCACAGCTATCTATTACAGCTCTCCGTTGCTTGTTACCAAGTAAGTTTTTATGCTAATATTTGTTTTGAGTCATTACCAAATGTGTACGATACCTTTAACGCAAACAATTGTTTCAATCAGGTGAGGTTTGTGGTGACCACCATGTGTAAAATCTCTTTGTGTGGTGGTGGTTCTGAGAAGAACCGGTGGTTTGACAACTCGACGTTTCGACCAGTATGCCCTGATCGTCTTCAGGAGGAATTGTTCAGTTTCAATCTGATCGGCAACCCATTATAAAGTTCATACCAGTATCAATTCCCAAGAGAAATACTCTACCTGACATGCTTTCAAAGTCAAGGATATAGCATTTGAAGGACCCCCCCCATCACAGTTGCTTAAAGGCAAAGGATACCTATAGTTTTTGAACCGATTGATTGTTTTAATCCTGTATAAATGTAGATGTATACCATAAAACTAACCTGTGAAAATTTCATTTCAAAAGGTGTTAGCGTTTTTGAGATATCGTCGAAAATCTAGAGCAGTTTCGTCCAGGAAGAATAATCAGTAATTGGAATAGACAATCTGAGAAACGTTTCATGCAGAAACAGTTCTTCGATTGAAATGTTTCTAACTCCCTCTCTCTTAAACCACATTCATTGGAAGGGAATTGTTCCTCAAAATATTATCAAAATTATCAAAAGCTGCAATGTTTCTCACCAAGTAAGTTTTTATGTTCATTAATTTTTGAAGTGATTACCAAAGGTATACACTCCCTTTAATCAAACTAAGCACAAACATTGCACAAAATCACTGACAAAACAGAAACCGTCTTGTTGTAGTACAAAAACAGGAGCATCTAATTTGATGAAATTTTTCACAGGTTGGTTGTATGGTGTGTTTATTGAAAACTAGAGGATTGAAATGAATGTACTCTTCCAAACAACAATGATGAACATGTACTACACCTTTTCGACAAGGGGAAACACACATATGTAAGAACTTGACTTGATTACCACAGTACCTGAAATGGATATTGCTGTGCTGTCCCATGGAAGGTCGTAGACTGTGAATGCAAAGCAGAGGGTGGCAGACAAAACAAATAAAAATGGGTGTAAGGCGTGGGTGTAAAGCATGGGGTTAGGAGTAAAGGAGGTTGGGTAGCACAGGTCTTGAAAGAGACAGAAATAAAGACAGACGGACAGAGGGAATCAAGGATTTTATAAACCCTTCTCAATATTTGGTCAAATGTAATTTAGTTTTGCTCTACGCCAATTCATGATAACCCTATCTTTCCCAGTGTGGAATGTTCATGACTGGAATGTTATGTTTTGCGAATGGCAACAAAATGTTGATAAATGATATATCAAATTGATTTAACGTACACAAGTATTGTAGAGTCCGTAAATCAAGGGTTGATTAGGTATAGCAGGATTGATCAGGTTTAGCGGGGTTGATCAGGTATAACAGGATTGATCAGGTATAACAGGATTGATCAGGTATAGCAGGATCCATCAGGTATAACAGGATCGATCAGGTATCACAGAATTGATCAGGTATAACAGGACTGATCAGGTATAGCAGGGTTGATCAGGTATAACAGGATTGATCAGGTATAGCAGGGTCGATCAGGTATAACAGGATCGATCAGGTATAACGGGGTCGATCAGGTATAGCTGGATTGATCAGGTATAACAGGATCAATCAAGTATAACAGGATCGATCAGGTATAAAAGGATCGATCAGGTATACCAGGATCAATCAGGTATAACAGGATCGATCAGGTATAGCAGGGTTGATCAGGTTTAGCAGGATTGATCAGGTTTAGCAGAATTAATCAGGTATAACAAGATCAATCATGTATAACAGGATCGATCAAGTATAGCAGAATTGATCAGGTATAACAGGATTGATCAGGTATAACAGGATTGATCAAGTATAACAGGATTGATCAAGTATAACAGGGTTGATCAGGTTTAGCAGGATTGATCAGGCTTAGCAGTATTTTTCTAAATAATTTGTGTAAAGCGCCTTAGGGCTTGTTTTTCATGAATTTTTGCGCTATATAAATACTGTATTATTTTATTTAAAGGATTGATCGGGTATTTTATTTATTGGTATTCAACAGCAAAAATGACAAACAACTGTAGCTGAAAGGGTCACTTAACAATGATAAAAATTTAATTACATATACATGTACAAAAATACAAACATACAAACACTGCAAGACCAAAGAGTACAAAGAGTAAAAAGTATAACAGGATCGATCAGGTATAGCAGAATTAATCAGGTATAACAACATTTCTCAACTGAATAGTTTACCCATTAGAGACACAATATGATCAAATTACTTCCATTGTATTTCCATAGACACCCTGCATATGACATCACAAGCTTATATAGCGCCCTCATTCACCGAGATCAAGAGAAGGTGCCCCATTGGTCGACAGTTGTATTACAGGTAAATATGCTCGAGCTTGTCCATGGTCCGACGTAGCTATAGTAACATTTGTAAGCTGCCATCGCTGTGGTCAAACATTGGAAACGCGTATGTGTGCATGCACCACGCACAGCTCTCAATGAAAGGTCTTCCAATTGACCTCAGAGAGGGCGCTGTTTGAGGTTGTGACATCATAGGGCCAGATTTCAAGGGTCTATTTACAAAATTCGCTTAATGATAAGTAAATGGTTTCATCAACCATTTTGAAGCTCAGAGTAAACGGCGCAGCCAATGATATGGAAAATGCCAAGTAATAAAACAAACTAAGCATCAACCTCGACCCCAATATTCTTACTTGGAATGCTGGTTGCTGTCCCATTCCCTGCATGCCCATGGGCTGTTGTTGCATCTGGGCTTGAGTCTGGAAGGGCTGCTGTTGGGGCTGCATCTGAGGCTGGTAGACGGCCACTGTGTGTGTCAAGCCTATGGGGGTAGACGAGGTAGATACAAGACTAAATACCAACAAATTTCGTAAAATTCATTGACCAAAACAACTTCATAGAGTCTCACAAAGCATTTTGGTTGCAATTATTGAGTTATGGTTGACATTCAAAAAAACCTATGAGGGCACTGAAGCCTAAAGAAATTAATATTGCATTTAAAAACATATTTCAATTTTTTGGTTTTTAGTGAAGCAGACTTTTAAATGTGAACATCTTAAAACATTGTTTACACATATTTCAATTCTTGTGGGTACAACTTTCTGAAATCACTGTTTGTGTTTTGTGTTTCCACTAGAGGCAGACTTTTAAACTCACCCTGGGAGGCTTGCGGGATACCAGCTGTGTTATTCTGCATTGGCATCTGCATACCAGGCTGTTGCTGCATCATCTGGTCACCAGCCATAGGCAACTGCTGGTCAGGCTTAGCGCTGGTAGTCGGCGGCTTGCGTGCTGTCTTAATGGGCTTACTGCGTGGATGAGGGTGTGCCGGCAGGGACGGATAACCGGTGTCCGAGGCGCTGTTCTCCTGTAACGATTTCATTTTTAGATCAAATTACCACCTACACTGTACCAGTTGTGATTTCCCCAATAGTTTCACTCCAAATGACGCGACGGATTTCAAGTGTCTGACCATTGCAGCTGTGTTTGAAACTATTTCAAGTAAAATTTGGCTCCGTTACGCTAGACTTCCTTGAATATAAAGATATCCTTGCTAAATTTAGCGCGATCAAACTTTTGTTTACACATTCGACAATGCATTCACACTGAATGTGACTGTTTTTTCGTGTGTGGCTGTTTTCTTGTAAACGAGTTTGACAAGAATGAATCATAGGGGAAAAAATAATTACATTATTCTGTGACTGCCTAATCTTATTCACACTATCTGAGGGGGTAATTGTTATCGGCTGCCCTTTGGATCTCATTATGAATTGTATCGCGCTCTTAATTTCTTTGGGAAAAAAGGGTGTGGTCATTATGGGCGGAAAGTATAATAATTATATACAGCATTTGTAAATGTGCCATCAATCTAGTTCACTATTCTGGGACATAGAGGGATATTGAAAAAAATAATTATAAAAAGAAAAACTACAGACAATTTTCTAAAATAATAATAATATTGAACATTTCTAGTGCGCCATGTCTGTCAAAGATGACACTCCTGGCGCAAAAACAAGAACTCTGCTGTACACAAAGACAACCAAAGGCCGAAGCTATGATTTCCGGAAGAGATAGGTTTTGAGATATTTTTAAATTGAGAACAATTGGGAGGCTGTTCCTAAGAGATGGTCCGGCATGTGAAATAAATTAATTAAAACATGAGGAAGACAGATATGACCTAATTGGCAGCTAATTGTATTGCCGCGTCATCATGCGTTAAAGTAAAGGGCAACCTTAGCAACACCCTTAGCAACAGTCGCAGCTGTAGCCCGGAGCCCCCAATTCGGACACAGCCTACATAAATAAAACAAGACTTCAAAGGTAACGTATAGTCTGGCACCTTTTAAATCGGACTTGGAATCTGCATTAGAAATCAAGTTGTGATCAGGGAACCACATAAAATACAATGCAGAGAATACCGCATGTGTAGCTATCTGTGCGCATCTGCTTTGAGGCAAATCGTGCGCGCCGACATTTTATCAGTGTGACAAATATCGGCTTTCCCATTGGTTGATCTGGTGATTCTGCCATACAAGCATGTCACATGCTACTCTATGTCCAAAGCTAACTAATAAATAATAATGATAATAATGGGTTCTTATATAGCGCTTTATCACACCTGATGGGCGTATCAAAGCGCTTAGTATTTTTTCCTGTAAGGTATGCGGAGCTCGTTTTTGAAGTATGAGACCTATTCCTTTACATAGCACCATGTAATGGTTTACAAGGTGCTGTGGTACAATATGCAGCCAATCAAACCAGGAACACCGGGGCGAACCCCTTCTCTTTTACGATAAGTGCACTGGGTTCTTTTACGTGCATTACACAACACACAGGACCTACGGCTTTATGTCCCATCCGAAGGACACAGCAATAATGGTTAAGTGTCTCGCTTAAGGACACAAGTGTCATGACCGGGACTCAAACCATCATTCTGCTGATCAGAAATACCAGAGCTTGAGTCCGGTGTTCGTATCAGCTCGGCCACGACACGCCATGGGCATGCGCAGCAGACACAGATGACAATTGAGCTAAGGATTCTCGGTATTCAATTTGCATTTAGCATTGTATACTCACATCCACCTCTGATTCGTCAGTGCTATCAGCAGCTATGGCAGCCCCTTGTAGTGGTAGCATAGGCTGTCCCATCTTGGCCATTCTAGAGATCAGCTTGGCTTTACTACTGCTGGCTGGACTCTGCTGCAGAGAAAACAGAACGGGACTAAGAATCGGACTTGTCTGTCTTTCCTAATACTGTAAACTTATAACCAAGTCCGCCTTCAGTTATCAATACATTGGTCAATTGACTATATTTTTAACCGCATGAGGGTGCTTTCATCAGGGAAAGTCTTGCATCACAATTACAGTTTCATCTTATTTGAATTGCCTGTATGTAGTTTTCTTGCATCAATAATGAAATACATAAACATAATAATAAAAAATATAAAATAAAAACCCAGTTTATTTACTTGTTTTTCATCGTGTGAAATTGGTCCACATACGCCCTCACGCGGTATAAAATACGGTGAATTTCACAGAACTGTGAGGTACAACACAGTATCAAAATAATAACAACAAGTTGAGGGGCTAATCATTGTGAGGGACACGGCCACAATGTGGTTGAGCTGCAGGCATGTAAAGGAACTCTTGGCAGCCAGCCACATTGACCAACATATGACCACGAAACACAACTTGAGATCGAAAGTGTTTGATTTTTCCAGAGGGAGGAAAACCGGAGAGCCCAGAAAAAAACATTAGGGCACAGGAGTGAACACACACACTCCTACTGACATAAGGCCCCAGCCGGGAATCGAACCAGGTCCACGTTGGTGAGAGGCGAGTGCTTTACGCACTAACCACCCATGCCACCCATATCATTGCCATGTAAGTGCAAACATTTTGTATCTCGATTCGCTTGAAAGATTGGCCATGCAAAGCGTTATATCTCAACGCCATTGTGTTTGCATACACATTTGGTATAGTTATAGCGAAATACAAAATTTGTTCGAGTCAAAAATTTGATTCTACAAAATGGCGGACCATATTAGTTCACGACGTAAATGGAAAACCACACAATTTTGAGGCACATTTGTGTGGATCATCATATTCTACTTTTAAAACAGCTTTCCAACCATATTCATTTCATAACAATTGCTTTTTATAGCCCAAAGCGCCCAATCCAAAAGCAACGCGTCCCTTAAACAACAAAAAAACAATTACAAAGAGAATGAGCAGAGTTTTTGAATAAAATATTTTAAACTTACTGACGACATTTGTTCAGTGAGAGATGCAGACCTTGTCTTGACTGTTTCATCACAGCTACTATACGCAAAAACAAAGAGGAAAACAGATCTTTAAGATACTATACAGAATTGGTATTTATCTTAAAATGAAATCGATCAGTTTTCATTCTGAAAGCTCACTGATTATGAAGTTCATCTTGGAACCAATCCTCCAGAGAAACAGTTCTGTGTGAAATACTGTCAACGTCGAGAAAAATAGCATTTCAAGATGTCAACTCACCACTACTTATTTTCATTGCCACATTCAAAATAAGCGCATGGGAATAAACCGGTTTATGGGGGCGACCGTCAGTTGAAGTCCAGCACTTTCCTGAAGACGTACAGAGCCTACTTTTCAAACCGTTGAGACTAATCTGATCTCCGGTTCTTCTCAGAACCACCGCTTCATTCGAGAAGAGATCATTACACGGTTGTTTCCGGTAGACCAGTTTAATTCTCACTTTCAACATCCTGCAAGGCTTCACATTGTACTTAATTTCTTTTTGTTCAACTGCAAATTATTCAGTTTCCCTTGTGGTTTATTACTTGCTACTTGAAATAACAAGTCGCATCCCCTTAAGGTGATCCTTCTGCTGATGCTTCCCAGATGGTATTTTTAACTTGGGTGTGATCCCTGGCTACAAATTCAAACTTAGTGAATGGGAGACTTTGGGATCCAAAGTGGCAGCAGACACACTACATTTTTTCTTTGTTCTTGTAATTCTTATGGATCTTGTCAAAATTAGTCCAGGACAACCAGTGGATAAGTACAAGGTTTTTAACCCGCTGTTAATTCACCTTGTTTGAAATTGGGTGTCGGAGAAACCATGGGAGAAGTTCACAGTGCCTTGGGTTACATTTGTTTACAAACCGCAGACTTGGATCGCTATCTACTGGAAGACAAGCATGGGGTCTCTATATGGCTTACTATAATCAACTCTTCTACACATCTTAGTTAAATACAATGACCTCCAAACCTTCCAGATCACTCCACAAGGCAAGTTTGTTTATAATACATTAAATCAGCTAGTCAAACCGCAGAGCGCTCAGCGAGGAGCATTGGCATGGGGCATGTCTTTAGTGCATCGGAGTAACACCATGTCTGTCATAGAAATACAGTCAGATGGAAACCCAACAAAAATTTGATACAGGAGAATTGATATCCAACTACCTGTCCTGGATTAATTTTGGCAAGACCCCTTAGCATAAACACATTTGCAAAGAACACTGAACCTCTCTAGCGTCACTGAAAGTATCAAATTTTGGGTGTTAAACTTCATTTTTTAACAATAACAAAACAGCATTATTACAATGATTTGTACAAGCAGTCTTAGTGCTTAAATTATCCTTCAACAGGTAAGAGCATTTTGATTTATTTATCGAATGACACCCATTGATATAGCACCACGTAAGAGTAACAAAGGTGCTGTATAATTTGTAGACTGGTCCCCTGTCTTTATCTGCAAGGAGAAAGACAGGCACTGGTCTTACAGGCCCAATGATTTCATTGGATACAATGATTTCATTGGATAAACGTGCCGTTACGTAAGCTTCCCATATATGTGTTATGATTGGTCCGAGGTGATGTCATCATGACAAATTTCTTTTAGGACCTTCCTTGCACCTATACCTTGTATCCCTGTTTGATTGTCTGCATGCAGCGTGTGCATAATGTTTGTACATGCATGTAATGTTGTTTTATTCACTATGTAATATGTGTACATGTGTACGTGTGAATTGACTGCGAATCTCCGTGTGAAATGGATGCGAGGTCAAAGGTATATCTGGCAGGATCCAGCCAGGTGCTCAAGGCAGGTATCGTGTGTTATTCATGAGCCTCAAAGTGTTTAATTAGATGTTCAGGCTATATAATTTGCAGCCAAACCATGCCAGAAACAAGGGCCCACTGGGATCTTTAACATGCATTTCAGAACACATGAGACTTTTGGCTTAACATCCCATCAGAAGGACAAGCAATTATGGTCAAGTGTCTTGCTCAAGGACACAAGTGCCATGAGAGGGACCCGAACCCACACTCTGACAACACCAGAACTTGAGTCCAGTGCACAAGACTGCTCGGCCATGACATGACCAACTATTTTATAGCTGGATCCAGTTCTTGCTTAATAGTTTTTTAGCTTTGCTTAGTAAAGCTACGAACTAAACCTGAACCCATACTCTTGAAAACACCAGAACTTGAGTCCAGTGCACTAGATTGCTCGGCCATGACATGACCAACTATTTTATAGCGGGATACCAGTTCTTCCAAAATAGTTTGTTTAGCTATCCTTAGTAAAGCTACGACATAAAGCTGAACCCAACACTCTGACAAAACACCAGAACTTGAGTCCAGTGCACAAGACCATGCCCATCTTGCCTTAATCCTTGCTTTCTGGGTTTTGGGAGACATACGCCTTTTGGCGACAGTTAAATTTTTAACTTTTATGCTCTCCTGGGCATCCCACTGTTGTTTAACGTAAGTTTTTTAAAAATATTTTTAATGTTTGTACATGTACTTGTGAATTCTTTGCCCGAATAAATAAATAAATATTATTGTTATTATTATTAAGACTGCTCGGCCAAGACATGCCAACTGTTCTTGTTACCAGTTCTTGCTGAACCCTCTTTGGCTATGTGGGTTTTGAGGTATTGCATGGTGAGGTATCAAAGTATATCCGGTTTGCGGTAACACCATGTGTATATCTACTTTGCTGGGTAGATTTTGCTCTTTGAGAACTTGTCTTGCTATTTATTCTACTGCCGCGGAGTAGATTTCAGAATTCGGGAGACGACTTAGTTCTGAGAAGAACTGTCATGCCTATTAACTACTACCTGGGACCAATTTCGTAGAGCTGCTTAAGCAGAAAATATTGCTTGACAATTTTTTGCTGAGCAGAAATGAGCAGGATACCAGTCACAAATTGTACATGTAACATGGCAGTTTGGCTGGTAACCTTATTCTGGTAAGCATAGTTTTATTGTGCTTAGCTACTTTTCGTGCTTAAGCAGCTCTATGAAATTGGGCCCTGGGCGGAAGGTAGGAAATCGGCCGGGACTACTACTTTCGCTTAGTCAAACTAAGACCTAAACCCAAACCCAACACTCCGAAAACACCAGAACTTGAGTCCTGTGCACTAAGCATCTCACTCCAGATGATTTCTAAGTTTCTCTCACCTCATCCCATCCACCCTCGGGGAGGCGGCACGATGGGTTTCAATAGCACCTAATGATCCCACCTCCATGGCATCGGAAGACACTGAGCCTGTCTCATCCTTGTCTTTGGATACTTTAACCTTCAGGGAAAATAAAAGATGACATCTTATAAAAACAAAAAGTCTTAGAAACTGGTTAGTATTTACATCACATGCTTGTGCATCTGCATATACATGCCAGGTTTTTGTTACATCTGGCTTCACAGCTGACAAACGCTTGCGCGTAATTTTACAGAAATTTATTTATTTTGGGTTATTAAATCGCTAATTTTCAGGAAAACAAACAGTATGTTCTCAATTCACATTAAATGATGAAGTATTGAAACTTGGTACAGTGATGAAACTGTGAAGTTGGCTGATCAGCTATAAAGTCCAGTCTTATTCCTGGGTGGAGAGAAGTAACTATGGAGGGTTTTCTTCCTCAAGAACACAAGCACGGTCAAATTTCATAGAGCTGCTTGAGCAGAAAATATTGCTTAAAATGTTTCCGCTAAGCAAAATTAGCAGGATTCCCGGTCACAGAGTGTAGATGAGAAAATGGCATTTTGGCTGGTAACCATATTCTGGTAAGCATAATTTTGTTGTGCTTAGCTACTTTTTGTGCTTAAGCAGCTCTATGAAATTGGGCCAAGTACAGTTTCAGCCATTTGTTTCCTAACTGACTCTAGCTTAGCAAAATGTTCCAATAACCTACTCCACAATAATTGATTATTATAGACTTCATTCGACTTTCACCTACCTTTTTAATTTCAACATCAAATATGAGTGTAGAGTTGGCCGGTATCCGAGAACCTAGTCCCTTCTTTCCATAGGCTAGTGATGGAGGAATGAGTAGCAACCGGCGCCCACCTTTCTTCATCGAGATCACCCCTTCTTCCCAGCCCTGCAGGAATTGGAGAGCAATATAAGGACATGTCAAAATTGGCGGCTATGGCTGTAGCTAAGGGTGTTGCTAAGGGGAGCATTTACCTCAACACATGTTAGTGTGGTGATCCAACTTCAGCCGCAACCGCAGCCACAACCGCTAGTTCTGAAATGGCCCAACATTTCGTCGCATCAATGATAATACATTGTATTTCCATTTTGCATTAACAATAATAATAATAATTTGGGGTTGAACAAAGAAAAATTTATTAGAGTGGGACTTGAACCAGCTACCTCCGGTTTAACGTGACGGTGCTCTACCAACTGAGCTATCTAGCCCTATGTTGGCAGTCTCCCTATTTTGTCAATATCTTTGTTCAGGCATTGTCAGGGGTGCCAGTCAGAAACCATACAACGGTTAGCTGCCGTGTAGGGCTAGATAGCTAAGTTGGTAGAGCGCAGGCACGTTAAACCGGAGGTCGCTGGTTCAAGTCCCGCTCCAGTCAATTTATCTTTGTTCAACCAAAATTATTTCAAATTTACCCAGTCAATTTCCCTAGTGGTTTATAACTTGATATTAATAATAATAATAATAATAATAATAATAATAACAATTGTAAAAAAAAAAGCGCTTTCCATGTCACATAGACATCACAAAGCGCTGTACAATTAAAAATCCACAAGTTATTAAGAAATACAGAAAAAAGCAGTAAAAATCTAAATTAACAGCAACACTTAAGGAAAGTTCCTGAGAAAATTTTGTTGACCTTTTCACACTTGAATTGCTATTCTTGCTATCCTTGCTTGAGAGTAGAGTTAAGCGAGATAACCCCAGGGTAAGCATAACGGGTGTTCATGAACACTGCATCAAGTGTGTAACAAAACACAGGGTAGCGGTGGTCTTAATATTCCCAAGGAATTTCCTTGGGTTGAACTTCCCGGTTAATTGACTCGGTAGTGTGAAAAGGGCTTCAGGTAGTGGATTCGTGGTCAAGAGATAAAAAATGAAATATGGAAACTGACGATTTCCATTCACAAAACAAAGTTTACCAACTGTGTGCATACGTCACAAAATAGGCTACAATTACACAGATGTCTTGAGCAGGGTGTTTCAGCATTCTAGAACGGACACTGTGGACTACATTGTACCTACCTTTATCACCTTCCCTCGGCCGATTTTAAAGCGGAAGGCCTTGTCCACACTTGCATTGCTGTCAAACACCTACAGAGTTAAGAACAAAATACTTCAGTTATATGTATATTGCATTCATTGGTTTTTGAAAGAATTAATTCATTTCCATCCTCTAGTTTGCAGTAAGCACAAAATCTGACCAATCATTGAATTGATGTTATCTTATAAGAAGGTCTTATTTCAGTTAAAAAAAAAAAAAAAAAAATGATTTTGGGAGTCTCCAAATGATATTTTCTTGAATTTGAAAGTGTTTCAAATGAAATTATTTCTTTGGATGATTGCTAATTTTTTTTGGTTATAATCTGTGAGCTTTTGTTTTCTTTTGAATAACTACCACTCATGTACTTATTCTTTAATTAATAGCTATGGGTATCATTGGTACATTGCTACGACTTCCGCCTCTGTTGACCCCGATTATCAAGGGGTTTCGCACCTCCTGGAAGAGTTAGGTTGGTGCACACTGGAGTAGAGGAGAAAACAAGCCAGGCTCACCCTCATGTATAAAATCAACAACAACAACTTGGTGGACATCCCCAGTGACCGCTACCTAATACCAGCATCCCGACGCTCACGCCATTCAAATAGCAGAAGTTTCATTAGTCACAGTGCCCGCCTAGACATCCACAAATTCGCCTTCTTTCCAAGAACCATAGTGGAGTGGAATGCCCTCGATGACTCATTAGTGAATGCACCAAGCTTGAACAACTTCAAGCAACAACTACTCCAATAAATCCCCATACCCCCGCACAAGCCTGGCATCACACTATCATCGAGTCCAGCCAGTATAGGAGTGAAAGTGAAAGTGATTACAATCCTGCCTCAAATGAGCGTAAAAAAATGATGGTGCCAAAACTATACCGATATTCCGTTCAGTTCAGTTCAGTTAAAGTCTATTTTCTTCCCCCACAGTACCAAAAATTTACGACTATTAAAACCCTCCTACTATCAGAGTGTTTCTGGAGACAACCAACCCATACCTCTCATGACTATGCCACAACAGTGGAATTTTGAGGCACACACATGCTGATGTAGAGAGTAGAGCCATTGCCCAAAGTGCTTCAATGGAGAGTTGTAAACTGGAGGGCGTGCAAGATGCTGTCATTTTTAGCTTTCATTCATTCACCAAGCTACTTAGAAATCATCTTTTGGTGCCAGGTTCTGGGGTTCCACGGACAGAAATTAAATGAGGGGCTGTAGTGAACTTGTTGTTGTCCTTTTATTAGCTAGGTCTTCTGTAGCAATTTTTTTCTTTCAACTCTTTTGCTTTTTAGCGGTTACAAAAAATGTATCTTCTTGTTTTAATAATCATTTAGTTTTTTGGCTTCTTTTTTAATTTTATTTTTACAAAATCCTCTTGTGATGTGGCTCATTGGATTGTTTTGTCTATGATGGCATTTGGAAAGCATCTAGATAGCAATTTAGTTTACTTTTTTGTGATTCTTCAGGTGTGTGATTGTCCTGTCTTTGGAATGTTTTATGTATATTTTGTTATATCTTGCCTTTTGTATATAATGAGTAGGGTAGATGGCCTTAGCTTTCGATCCAGACCGGACCTTCTTCAGAGGCATAAAACAAGTACAAACAAATACATATCCATTTATAGAAAAAGAGAGGGGAAAGGGATTAAGGGAAGGATCCAGAAAGAAGCCGGAAAATAATAGCCAATCAAAGTTTCTATTTCAGAAACAATTGGTGGCTATGAACCAATAGGAGTAAAGTGGTGAGGACAAAGGATGTATAGTATTGCCTTTTGTATATAATGTATATTTTGATGATGTATTTGTGATGCTTTTACCTGTGAGATTAATACATTTTTTTGACCACTTTGGTCCCACGTACATTGCTTTAACACATGAAGGAAACCAACTTGTGCACTTTAATGGGTCCCAATGTTCGAATACACATGAGACTTACACAGTCTATAGACTTTGGGCCACTGTTGGAAGAGATAAGGTTCTTAACCTTGGTCAATTTCTGCTGTGGCAATCTGTGGCACTGATCGACCATACATACAAATACAATGACAGGAAAGTGTGGCATGGATTACTGTACCGTTATGTGACTAGCTTTGGAGATTTTGAGAAATCTTGGGATATACACCAATACCGTAGGAGGGTTTCAGAAAATAACATGAACAAAATTTTTTCAATGAACCAGATAACATGAACAAAATTTTTTCAATGAACCAGATGCAATGATTAAGCATGGGGCGATTCGTGGCCGAGCAGTCTAGTTCACCGTACCCAAGCTCTGGTGTTGTCAGCAGCAAAGTGTGGGTTCGAATCCCGGTCATGACACTTGTGCCTTTGAGCAAGGCACTTAACCATAATTGCTTCGAAAAAAGTTGGGAAGGCAGTGCATTCTGCTCTACCAGCCAGGCTCCTAGTGGATGATACCCATGCCTACATCCTTTCAGACTGTGAAGGGGGTAACTCTGTTTCAGCCCCAGGAGTAGGTGGCAACGTGCCCCTGGTGGCAGTTGATTTGGGTCAACAGTCCAAATCCGTTCAGTGTAGCCCTCACCTTGAAGTGGCTGTCCAGCCTTGTGATGTAAGGCGATTTCTCATACATAAAATTATATGTAAAAAAATGGGTAATACTGCAGAGGGCACCCTTCGTATTCCACCATGCCATATTCCTCAAATCTGATATGACACGTGCTTTGTTTACTTACACTTCCAAACGTCCTGTTCTGGTACAGCCAGCCTGTGTACTTCACCTCGACCGAATCCCCCTCACTGACGGGGTCGCCAGCACCGATTGTCAGGTCTTGTTGGATAACTCCCCGCGTAATGCCCCCTGAAGCGTTCAGCTTGGCTAATCCCACCTTAAGATTCAGATTAAAAAGATGCCAATAATGATTATAGATTCAATATATTCAAATATCTTATCACACAACGGAGAGATTGAACCCCAGGAAATAACACCACAGAAAATGCATTGAGAATATTTCCCCACCCCTTTCTTTTTTACAATACCCCCTCCCCCATTATCAGTTATACATTGACGTCATAATGCCGCCATCTTAGGCGGTAAACTGATGATGAAACAATGGAAACGCACAGATTTGTAAGCGCGGCGCACAAGATTGGCCGATGAGCAATCTCCTTTTGACCTCTATGAGAGTGCCCCCAAAGCGAGGGCGCCCTACTCAAGCGACGTCCCGTGCGTAAGATCTATTACAGCATGTTTTCCCTACCTGTTTTGCAAAATCTTCTGCGTTCTGCTCCGACTCAAACATGATGGACCAGTTTTGTCTCTGCTCGTCGTAGAATGTGGCATAGTTGTTGGCTTGTGTCTAAAACAAGAAGGAGGATTTCATGAGCGCTAATATCAAACCTAAAGCCAGTGAAAGTTTATTTGAAAATCTGTCCGTTATTCGTTAGCGTGGTAAACTTCCCCATAAATAATAGCATGAAAACTCATTATCATTATTATATATTTCTGGTAATGAAATCAAGGATACCTCATAAGTGAACTTAATCACTGTAGCTCACAAGCCTGAGGAAACCTGTAAACAAGGGTGCTTGCTATGTGAACCATAAACACTGGGGTTAACCCCTACTCTTCCACAATAAGTGCTGGTAGTTTGATAACATTTAATGTTAACCTTTTGACCAGACAAGGCCAGTGCACAGAATCCTACATTGGAGAAACCGAGAGGTCCCTCAAGACTAGGTTTCTGGAGCGACGTTGCCCTAGTTTGTCCTCTTCAGAGGTTTCTCAACACATCCATATACATTACAAAAGTAAACATCCACGTTCGATACTTCAAAAGGGGATTGAAGAAGGCAGCTTACATCAGAGCTTATGAACCTTCCCTGAACCGGGAGGGAGGGGGGAGCGGTACAAACTACGAGGAGTCTATGAGGTAGTGTTGGGATCACATGTCTGCAAGGTAACAGATTCTACATCCGAGTCATCGTGCTGATGAAGACCAGAGTTTCGGTCGAAAAGTTAGGGGCACGGAAACAAAAACTTTCCTACTGTTGGAAGTTTAGCATTACATTTTTCTTCCCTAAATGCTTGCTTTTTTCGTGTTGTCAGAATGCATGCTCTACTACAGTTTTTCATCGATAACAAGCATAGTGCTTTTAACAAAGGTACTTGATAAAAAGTAAAGACATTTATATATTGATTGAGATTTTTGTCAAGAAATCTTATGTGGGTTTTTTTGGTCAATGTTTTGTGGGCTTGTTTGGTTACTTTTAACGAACAATACAAAATTCAAAAGGTATGCAAGTGGAATATTATTAATTGGCTTAAATTGGCAACCATTGTTTACTTCAAAAAGATTAAATTGCAATGTCCATGTAATGGTTCAACGGGCCTAGACTTTTATTCTTTGTTGAGAAACACCAAACATCTAGGATCCTTCCTCCATCTTACTAAATCCAACACCATATGGAAATTTGACACCCAAACTGTTGGACTTTGATTATGGTGGTATGCCTGATCCCATGTAAAGCATGATCAGTTTACTAGTGCAGTCCTCAGTCCAACACCATTCAGTAACTCAACACCCAAACTGTTGAACTCTGATTATGGTGGTATGCCTGATCCTGTGTAAAGCATAATCAGTTTACTAGTGCAGTCCGCAGTCCAACAGAATCAAGCAAAACATGCAGTTGGATTTTGATTGGTTGGGGTTGAAGAATTGAGAAAGGAAGGAACTTACTGTGAAGACAAAATGGGGCGAAATTCTTGCATGTGTCACCTGCTGCTGTTTGCTGATGTAAAGTAATACTTTGTACTGGAAGACAAACAAATGCATTCAATAAACAACATTAGATTTTACTGAGTTTTATCTCTCTCACAAGTATCTGTTTACTTCAACACTATGAAGTAACTTAAGGCCCATGTCACATGAGGCAATTTAAAGGCAACCATTTCCAGGCAATCTCCATGAAAAAAAACCCCATTCACATTTGAATGTTCACTTATTTTTCTCGTAAGACACTGTTTGAAAAATTACTCATGTGATATCAAAGTGTTCCTGTAGAATGCACTGCAGTTGGTTGCCTCCAAGTTGCCTGTAAAAGTTGCCTCGTGTAACAGGGCCCTGACACCCAAATTGTTGAATTCTGGACTCTGATCATGGTAATATATGCATCTCAAGTCCCTATGCTAAGCAATTTCTCTTGTGAAATGTAGATCCCACTCACTAAAACCCACTTTCACACTTCACAAATTACCCAGGAAATTCACTGGAAATTTTATTTTAATTTTTCAAACTTGAAAAGTAGGGTTTGGAGTAGGGTTCCTTGTTAACATGGGAAGCGCGCCATAACGATACCTCTCGTCACTAACCCCTAGAAGGGAAACACTGAAAAACAATGCTGAACAGCTAACAAAAAGTGACTGCTCTGCGCGCACGCTTCTTAAAAACTGTAGAACGCTTCTAGGGCGCTTGTCGGGTGCTTAGATTGCATTTCCAACATACAAAGTTTCAAATCCTACAACTTTTGATTGAACAATATAATTTACTGATTCAAGACTAAACAGAACTTACGTCATTGGCTGTGTGGTTGCCCAATATAGCAGCCCCAAGCTTGCCATGTTTGATGTATGTTCCATTGGAACTGGAGGGAAAAGAAAGTGAACAAGATTATGAACTGCCAACAAATATTAGCTTTAAAGGAGCAATTCCATCTTGCAGTAATGGACACCTCAGTGCAATGACTTAGTACACAAACCTTTAAAGGGATTGTATACGTCTGGTAATTGGAACCCACTGTTTATTTCAATCCTATACTGTTGTAGATATATACCATAAAACTAACCTGTGACTATTTTATTTAAAAAGGTGGTTGCATTTTTGAGATATTGCCGAAAATCTGCAACAGTTATGTCCACGCAGGAAGAATAATCTGCAATTGGAATACACAATCTGAGAAACGTTACTACAGTAACGCTCTCAGATTCAAATTTTGGGGGATAAAAAGTGATATCTTTTTCCATAACCGCAGTACTTCAAAGTGAAAAGTTTCTTGAAATGCATAATACTATCCAAAGTTGCTGTACTTTTTACCAAGCAAGTTTTTATTGCCATTAATTTTCAGAGTTATTACCGAACGTATACAGACCCTTTAACAACTTGTGGTTTAAAATACATTATCCATATCAATATAATCTACAAACAGTTTAATGTTAAATTCAATTCAAGTCAACATTTATTTCATACTACTCTTCTCGAAATAAAACATATACAAAATACATATATACAAAATACTGCTTTAACAAAACATTTTTTTGATAAACTAATTTACAAAAGTGACAGATCTCAGTGATAGACTAACTCACTTTTTAGTGAAATTTTTTCAGGGTAAAATTCTTAACCACTGTGAACAATTTTCAATTAGACGACATGTAAGTATTTTAGTGAAAGTTTTTTATGATTAAACTACTTCACTATAGTGGAAGATTTCATGATAGACTTACTCACTTTAGCGAAGGTTTTTCACTACATTGAACAATTTTCAAAAAGACAATACAGTGTAGGTAACTATTTCATTAAACGTTTTTCATGATAAACTACTTCACTATAGTGGAAGATTTTCATGATAGACTAACTCACTTTAGTGAAAGTTTTTCAGGATAAAATTATTCACTACATTGAACAATTTTCAAATAGACTACAGGTAACTGTTTTTAGTGAAATCTTTTCATGTTAAACTACTTCACTATAGTGGAAGATTTTCATGATAGACTAACTCACTTTAGTGAAAGTTTTTCAGGATAAAATTATTCACTACATTGAACAATTTTCAAATAGACTACAGGTAACTGTTTTTAGTGAAATCTTTTCATGATAAACTACTTCACTATAGTGGAAGATTTTCATGACAGACTAACACACTTTAGTGACAGTTTTTCATGATCAAATTATTAACATTGAACAATTTTCAAATAAACCACAGGTAACTATTTTAGTGAAAGTTTTTCATGATAAAGTACTTCACTATAGTGGAAGATTTTCATGACAGACTAACTAGTTGCAAAGAAAGTTTTTCATATAAAACTTGTTCACGGTAGTGAAAGATTAGCCTATCATCATGATAAACTTATTCACTACAATGAAAGTTTTTCATGATGAAAAAATTCACAAAAATTAAAAGATTTTCATGATCAAAAGTAACTGACAGTGGAAGATTTTCAAGTTAATCCCCATTCGTCAGATAACACTGAAATGATCCTTTTTTTAAACTGATTTTAAAGAAATCATATTTCACAGAGATTGCAGCCTATAATTTCTACAAAACTTTGATATGATGAAAGTGAACACAGCTCAGAAAGTGAAAACATGTTCAGTTTTGTTTTTCTTTTTCCGCACTTCAAAGTTAAAATTGCGAGACAATTACTGTCAAACTTTCTATATATCATCAGCGTAGTATCTTGCCTCCAGGAAATGCTCTGGAATGCACCAAGATCAATCTATTTGAAAAGAAGGCGACACGGTCTGTAAGACATGGCGGTGACTCAGCTCTTATTTTCTAGTCCTACATATAGGTCACATATATTAGGGGAGTGGAGTTGGGTCTGAGAGGTATTTTCTTTTTACTCCACGGAAGATTTTGGCAACTAATGGAATCAAAATGAGAATAATAGTAATACAAACTTATAAAGCGCACTTTCTAATAAATTATTACTCAAGGCGCTACAGAAAAGATACTACAAATGTATCAAGCTCTCTACAGAAAATCACACCAAAACAGGAATGTTAATATAACTTGCAGTTAACAGAAGTTTTTTGATATGAGTTTGAAATGTGTTGAGAGAGTGAGTGTTTCTAATGTTGCTGGGTAGCTTGTTCCATAAGACAGGTGCAATGTGAGAAAATGCACGGTCGTCATAGTGGGTGGTGCGAGATTTAGGTACAACGAGGCGGGTTGAGGCAGCAGAACGGAGAGGATAATGACAGTGCCTTATTTGAAGAAGATCTTTGATGTAGGTGGGTGCCGAGTTAGTGCTTTAACCCTAACCATGCTAAATGCAACAATATGCACCAAATGGTAAAAGTTGTTGTAATCTGTTGCATTTGGCAGTCAACTCAGATGTCATTCTTTGACTGAATTTGTTGCATTTAGCAGTCGAGTGACTTCATATTGGTGTTGCATTTTGTTGTAGTCACCACTACACTTCTGTGCATACTGTTGCATTTAGCAGGGCAAACCCCCTTGCTCAGTCCTAGCACAAACAAAATGCCTGCACAATGCAACAAAATCCCTTGTTGCATTTTGTTGCATTTGGCATGGTTCTCATTTCAACTGTGTTGCATTCTGTTGTATTTGGCAGGGTATGTGGAGGGACCCTGATGGGGGTTAGGGTTAATGGAATAAACAGTTTATAAACCACTCATCAATGGCAGACATTTTGGGATTCAAGGAGGCAGCACACTTAACATTTAGTAGACCTTTGCACATAGCACTTGGTAAACTTCAGGGACCTCATTTGCATGTTTTATCATAAATGCCTGTGTTGCAAAATGTTGCCTGTACCGATAGAAAAATGGCGCCGTGATCTTTGACGTTGTTTTTTTAATAATAATAATAATACACAACATTTATTAGGCGCTTAATACGGACGTTTCTAAGCGCACCATTGTCTGACTACTAATTTTTTCCTGCAAGGTATGTGAAGCTACATTTGAAGTATGAGGCCTAGTCATTTATAGCACCATGCAATGGTTTACAAGGTGCTACGGTGCAATATATGCTGCCGATCAGACCAGGAACACCGGGGCGAACCCCTTCTCTTTACGATAAGTGCACTGGGTTCTTTTACGTGCATTACACAACACACCGGACCAACGGCTTTACATCCCGTCCGAAGGACGAAGCAATAATGGTTAAGTGTGTTGCTTAAGGACACAAGTGTCACGACTGGGACTCGAACCCACACTTTGCTGAACAGAAACACCAGAGCTTGAGTCCGGTGCTCTTAACCACTCAGCCATGACACGCCACATTTACCTGGTAGAAGTGAGATTTCAAGCTTTTACAATGTAAAGTGACTAAATTCAACCTCTATGAACTACTTAGAGTCTTATCTCTGCAACCAATAATTTGTAGCCATAAATGTTAGGATGTTCGTCAATTAATAAACGTGCAGCTCGTGATCATCGTAGGTGTTGTAGATTCATAAACTTCAACTGTCTGTTCCGTTCCCGTGATATTTAGCCATGAGTAGTGGTGGTCTAATGCTCTTAGAAATGTGCGCGTGTGAAGATTCATGTAAACATGAGATTATGTATATGTACCCAGTATGTCTGCTGCCACCTAGGGTCTTGCAGTCTCTCATTAAACCTCATTAGAAATTGACCAATCACGTCACACTTGGGTTCCGGAAAATTGTGGATGTAACCTAGGCTTTGCCGTTCTTAATATACAAATGAAAGGTACACTAAGGTATGTTTTTACACGGCTATTTCTAGCATTACAACAGTACTTGTAATAATAATAATAACACCGGATATTTATATGTGGTATTCAGCTAAACTGCCCTTGGCATTTGAAATAATCCTCAACAGGTGAAATCCATTTATAGCATGTATATTTGAAAGAGTCATTCCATTTATAGTAAGTATAGTATGAATAGATATTAATTCTTGCATCGGGGGATAAAGAATATAATTTAGTTTTTACCCTTACACCTCGATGGTATGAAGCACTGTATACTCAGTACTTTCCCCGAGTTCTGTGAAAAAAATCCACAGGCAAATCACTCGGGTGGGATTCGAACCCTGTGGATTATTTGTTTTGCTGGAGCTTTTTCGGTCCAACTGTGCAGGGCTCAAAATTAGAGGAAAAATACACAAGACTGCAGGGCTTGTACATGTACATGTAGCTCAAAACTTTTACTGGACCAGAAAATTGTTGCAAGACGAGAACTAAAATGATAAAAAAGTTTATCTACACAGTGTCACAATTAAACTGTTTTTATCTGAACAAGCACTAAGAGAAGATTTATCTCATTTGTCTTATCGGTAAAACTTCCATACTCAGCAAAATTGAAAGATACATGTGTTTATCAGACTCAAAGCCAACAGTTTGAACATGCGTTAAAGATGAGGTGAGGTATTATTATTCGAAAAACACAAGACCATCGGACTTGTTTGGTCATAAGTTTACTGGCCCGACACTAAAAACACTGGCCTCGGGCCGGCAGTCCAGTGTTAATTTCGAGCCCTGGTGTGGGTAAAGCACAATATTTTTCCAGGCTGTCCCTGGATTAGTTCGAATCTAGAATGGGTGAGTCACTAGAAACATCCATAACACAGCTGAGATTTAAAGGCACTGTACAAGTTTGGTAATTACTCAAAATATATATTAACATAAAAACTGACTTGGTAACGAACAACGGAGAGCTGTTGATAGTATAAAACATTGTGAGAAACGACTCCCTCTGAAGTAACGTAGTTTTTGAGAAAGAGGTAATTTCTCACTAAAAAATATAAAAACTTCTTGCAAGTTTTTATTCCTATCTGAAAGCACATAAATTTGTACAACAAGTGTGTTTTTTCTTTCATCATTTTCTTGCAACTTCGATGACCAATTGAGCCCAAATGTTCACAGGCTTGTTATTTTATGCATATGTTGGGATACACCAAGTGAGAACACTGGTCTTTGACAATTACCAAACGTGTTCAGTGCCTTTAAGTTGACTTCAAGATATGGAAACAGAGTCTGTTGCTCATGTTTGTTTGTTTCAATCTTACATAGTTGTACCATAAAACTAACCTGTGAAAATTTCATTTCAAAAGGTGGTAGTGTTTTAGAGATATTACCAAAAATCTGGAGCAGTTATGTCCACACAGGAAGAATAATCTACAATTGGAATAAACAATCTGAGAAACGTTACTGCAGTAACGCTTCTCAGACTCAAATTGTTGGGGATAAAAAGTGATTCTTTTCCCGCATAACTGCAGTACTTCGAAGTGAAAAGTTTCTCATAATGCATTATACCACCCAAAGCTGCTGTACTTCTTACCAAATAACTTTTAATTGCCATTAATTTCCAGAGTCATTACCAACCGTATACAGACCCTTTAAACAGAAAGTAAACGATTTGTAATTCATTCAAAGAAGCGTTCACAAAATTGCTTAGATTCAACGTGAAAGCTCAGTTCTAAAGTTCATACCTTATTTATTTATTTACTAATTTTGGTCTTGTTTAACCAAGGTAGCCCCATCAGTTATCAAAGAACTGTTCTCACTGGGGGCCCTGGGGTCACATGTAAAGTTAAAAATACATAATCACAGACCGATACCAATCTTCAAAAACCTTCTGAAATACTGTCAAAGGCAAGGAAATAGTCTTTGGAGATGCTACGTATGTAGGTCCAATTTTTGCCAATTTGACCCAGAAATTTAGATTCAAATTTTAAATAGCTGTTTTTATAGATTCAAGAAAGTTATAAGCTTTCACTTTCGGTAATGTACAAAACAATCTGCCTATGATAATGTCACACCAGTGCAAAAACGTTGTACATGTATCTCGATTGTGCAAAAACGTCTATCTTGCACAAAATGTTGAAGTGATACAACATTTTTTCACTGACAAATGATGGAATTGTTTCTCTGGAGGATTGGTACTGGTATGACATTTTTATAATCAGTGAACTTTCAGATTCTGAATAATAATTTGTTGTTGTTGATAGTTACAGATCCTACACCCTATTGGAATGGAATCGTTTCACAGTTTTTGCATTTGACACCAAACTTTTGTTCCTCTTAACCAATCCTGACATCATGACAATTCTAAAGGCTGTTCTATAGAGTATACTTACAATCTATACGCATGGACAGCAACTGCGAGTAATAATGCCGACTGCCCAGCTGTTGAAGAAGATGAGGCCGCTCCCTCTGGAAGTAAACAAAATACCCACAGAGTCATGCTATATTTGCAAAAGGCTAAATGTATAAGATAAAGATAGAAATTTGCGGAAATATTTTTCTATTTAAAAGTAAATGAATTAGACAATTAGCAGCAGTCTTTAATTGAAAACGAGACTACCACAAATAAAATGCCGTTGACATTTTCAGGGATTGCTTTATTTATGAATTTGCACGACGGTCTTTAAAGAGGCAGGGAAAGGACCAATACAATTTTGTGATGTACTCATTTTCCAATAGATAAAGTCCTCATGTGAGTGGGGGAAAAACTACAAGTCTCTAACCTCACGTTAAAACGGTGTAAATTGCCATTGTATTCGATACACTTCCAGAGCAAAATTTGTCAACATCCAAAACATCTGATGACAACATTCTGAGAAAAATGGGTCTGTACATTTTGTACGAAATGCTTGAATTTTATATTTTGACTGACAAAAAATTCCTCCTTGGAATGTAAAGATCCATGAGTTGTTGAAATCCAATGATGTCATGTTTCAAATTTCGCTCTGAAAAAGTCAGTTATGAGCCAAAACATCCCTGTACAAAAATGTAAAGACCAATTTTTCTCAGAATGATGTCATCAGATGTTTTGGATATTGACAAATTTTGCACTGGAAGGGTATCGAATACAATGGCAATTTACACGTGAGGTTAGAGACTTGTAAATTTTTCCCCACTCAGATTATGAGGACTTTATCTATTGGAAAATGAGTACATCACAAAATTGAATTTGACATTTCCCTTCCTCTATAAAAAGAATGGACCCTGACTTTTTAATCTTTATGGCTCTGACAGATTCTCATTGCACAGATGGTCTGTGATTGGGCACATAGTGTTAGCCAGAGGGGTGTCTGTGTGTCTTTTGGATACCCTGTTTTAAATTTGAACACCCTGTTTTATCTGTTATTTACATAAAAATGTATTGTAAGTAAACAATTTGGACACCCAGTTTTTAAATTTCTAGCAAACTTGGACATCCTTTCAGCAAATCCTGGCTAAAACCTTGATTGGACACGCTAACCATCCTGACAAGAATCAACACCTGTCGGAGGCTAAGAATCTCCAGACATTTCACATACTGTAACACTTGTTAAATGGAATATTAACATAATTACAGATCCTGCAATTTTAACATACATGTAGCTACAAATCCCTTGATATTATATTATGGCTAACAATGACACATGTTCTTAACCAGAAACACATATACTGTACATGTATGCAAAGAAACACAATCGGTGAAAGTTCTGGACCATTTTGGTTTTTGCATTTAATTAAACAAACAGATGTTCAAAATGACTTCAGACTTAAAATAAATACATGGAGACTTGCCCTTCCTTTCTAAGGACCTCAAACTTGACTTGAAAATTGACACATGGGTCTTCTGACTTTAAACTGAGACCTGACCCTAAAACTTCAGACTCGACTTGAGAGTTGACCCCAAAAAGACTTGTGACTTTAATTTGACATCTGACCCTAAAACTTTAGACTTGACTTGACAGTTGACGCTTAGGACTTCTTTGAATTAAAACCTTACCATAATACTTCAGCTTTGACTTGAGAGTTGACCCAAAGGACTTGTGACTTTAACTTGAAACCTGACCCTAACACTTTAAACTTGACTGAGAGTTGATGCTTAGGACTTGTGACTTTGAATTGAAACCTTACCCTAACACTTCAGGTTTGACTTGTGACTCCAACCTTGTTACCCTTGTTTAAAGACTTCCGACTCGAGTAGAGACTTTGACCAAAGGCTGTGAGACTTGGCCCTAATGACTTAAGAATTTAACTTGAGACTTGCCCACAATTAGGATATGAGATTTGACTTGACACTCAACATTAATGACACGAGACTTTAACTTGAGACTTGCCTGTAAAGATTTAAGAACTGACTTGATACTTGACCCTAATAACTTGAGACTTGCACTTACATAATAAAGACATGACTTACAACTTCACCCTGAGGACTTGACACTTAACAACAGAGGATTATACAGTACCTACATACATGTACATGTACATGTACAGTATGCACTCAAACTTGAGGCTCAAATTTGAGTAAAAAAACCTGTACCTCATAACCATACTCACATTATCACTTGGCTCAATCCCAAAATATGAAGAACCCCTTCCCCCATAACTTTTAAAGGTCAGGTTTGAAGAAGGAAAAACCCACCAGTTTCAGTGCTCGAATTTGGCGTAAAAGTCCACAAGACCGCAGGGCTTTTAGCTCAAAATGTTTACTTGACCAGAATTTATTTTACAAGACCAGAATCTTCATAAGAAAGAGCTTTCTACAGAGTTTTAACATGTAATTTATTTTTATTTGAACAAGCACTAAGAGAAGATTATCTTATATATGTTTTGGGTTAGTATGATAGTTTGATACACAACGGACTTGTATTTACCAGACTCAAAGCCAACATTTGAACATCATTTCTTTCTGTTAAAGATATTGTACAGTGAGGTATTATTATTCAATTGAAAAAAACACAAGACTGCCGGACTTTCAGGTCATGAGTTTACTGGCCCGACACTAAAGGCTACGTCACACGAGGCAATTTTTACAGGCAACTTGGAGGCAACCAACTGCACTGCATGTAAAAGGAACACTTCAGTAGTACAGCAGACATTTTTCCTAATACTATCTTACTGTACCCAAGACAATTATGTGGAAATTACCATGTGAATGTTTTTTTCTTCTTGGAGATTGCCTGGAACTGTTTGCCAGTAAATTGCCCCGTCTTACAGGCCTTAATACTATTGGCCTCGGTCCTGCGATCCAGTGTCAAATTCGAGCCCTGAGTTTTCTGAAGCGTCATTACAATATTTAGCCTTACCCCTTGATGTGGATCCTTTGGAACCCCCCTTCTTAGGCTGTTTGGGTGCAGTGTAGGTCAGAGACTCATTTCCACCCTGGTTGTTAGCTCGGTCCATACCAAACAGGGAACTCAGCTTGGACCTAAACAAAAGAAAACAACACAAGTTAAAAATGTATTCAAGTAACAAGTTAGAAAATAGAAATAGCTGTTGCAAACTGCTTGCCAACTTAAAGGACCATGGTATAAATGCAAAAATAAGTTAGTGGCCTGACGCTTCGACCCTAGCAGAGTCTTTCTTGAAGGCTACTAAAAAAATATATATATAGTTTTTTAGCCCACAAGAAAGACTCTGCTAGGGTCAAAACGTCGGGCCACTAACTTATTTTTGCAAGTAACAAGTTATGTGGACCAGAAATATTGGGGTAGACCCCAACTCTTCCTAACTAAATTTGGGGTGTTGGTTTTCATCGGTTATTAATGCACTTCATTTATTTCATTTATTCTGGTTGTGAAGCCAAGGAGTCTCAGAAAAGCAAACTTAATCACTATACTAGCCAAGAACCCCATGGAGAGAAGACAAAGAAGGAATTTCAGTTTTAGATGTGGGAGGAAAACCCCAGAGAAATACTCCACGTAATTAGGTAGGGACTAAAAACCCAATCCACATAGTGCCCCTGGTGGGATTCGAACCGAGGTCCCAGTGGTGGAAGGCGAGGAAAGATACCATTAGGCTAACCCAACCGCCCACTTCAACCTGGTGCAAGGGACCTGTGACCTAGTTAATATCCAATCTGAAGGGCAAAGCAATTGCAGTTTCAGGCATGAGAATGGGCGATGATGAAAAATCCGGAAAAAAATCCCGAAAAAATCTAATGATAAAAATGCATGTCCGGATTTTGGGCAATGTCCGGAAATTGGGCAACGTCACCAAGCATCGGCGCCACACTCAGTGGTTGAATCATGCATATCCTACCTCCATGGGTCGAGTTAGTAGGAGGAAAATACTCAAAAAACAATAATGAAATCATAAAAACTGCTAGACTTATCTTATCTCAAAAAGCTCACAAAATATGGTTTATGCAGATGTCGACAATTCTCACACACGTGCGTAAAAAAGTCTAACAATGCGCGCACATCCATACACCGCGCATTATTGTCAGTAGACTTCCCAAAGTCTCCACACATGTTTCTTTGCTGCAGCAGTAAACATATTACGGTCAAACAATGAATAAACCGCACCGTGATTGAAGCGAGGAATGAAAGAAGTCTACACATATCTATTGATCTCGCTGCATACGCGATGCACATGGAAGCCGGGCGGCAATTGTTTACGTGCCGTTTTTCACGAACGGTGTGTCGATCCGCGGTATGATTTTACAAAGGTAAATTTACAATTTCTGTTTTAAAGACGAGAGATTAGCGAAATATAAATGCATTCCCCCAACACCCGTACCCCCCAAATTTTATATCAAATTCACATTGAACTCGGAGACCACATATTTTGAAGTGAAAAATCCGGAAATCCGGAAAAATCCGGAAGATTCTCATGCCTGCAGTATGGTGTCTTGCTGAGAGGCAAAAGCACCACTCCCAGAGAAACGACACCCAGAGAACAGTGCCCTGTACTTGTGGAGCGTTGTGGCCAAGCGATCAAGTGCACCAAATTTCAAGTTCACAGAGAGTTGGTTCGGATCCCGGTCTTGGTGGTCATAATGCTTGTGTCCTTGAGCAAGATACTTTACCACAATTTGCAGCATTTTTGACCACATGAGGGCCTGTGTGAACCAAATTTACATGATGCAAAACAAGTAAAACAAACTATTTTTCCATTATTATTGTTATTATTATTATTATTATTATTATTATTATTCTATTTTGCAAATTTGTTACAAGACAACAACATACAGGCAGTCAAAATAAGTCAAAATTGTAATTGTGACGCAAGGAAATTTGTATTTAAAAGCGCCCTCATGTGGTAAAAAATACAGTCAATTCTTTTGTCCTTCGGATGGGACGTAAAGCCGTAGGTCCCATGTACTAGGATTGGTAGTGCACGTAAAAGAACCCAGAACCACTCATCATGGAAGAGTAGGGGTTTACCTCGGTGTTTCTGATTCAATGCAAGCAAAGGCCCTCAAGCTTCTTAGTTACAGTGATTAAGTTTGCTTTTGATGTCCCTGGTTTCATTAGCAGAAATTAATAGTAACACTCGATCACTGCACTCTACATAACTATTTTCAGGGGTAAGAGTCTTTGCCGGCAAAAAGGTCTGGAAACTAGGAACCAAATTTGAGGAGGTATGTTGAAATGATGGCATTTCCACATTTTGATAACTCCTGGAGTTATAAATTTCAAGGAGCTTCTAGGAACAGTATCCTCAGCACTAGAGAAGTAGATCAAAGAGCATGACTTCTTTATATTGGAACAGGCCTGGAATTACACGGAGGCCACGGAGGTCATGGCCTTCGTTGCCCTGGTCTTGGCCTTGGTGCCCCTTCAAAAGACTTCAAAGATTTCTAATAAAAGTGCGCTTTGCAAAATGAAAATGGCCTTGCCCTCTCAAAGATGAAATTCCAGGCCTGTCGGAAGAAAATTACCAGCTGACTTTCTCCACCAGGCAGACATAAAAAGTCTGAGATCAGATAAAAGTCTGTAATTTCTCATCACTGTACTTTGCTGGGGACGGTATAAGTATGTACCTAGAAATTAGTGATGTGGTAATTAAGTGGAGTTTAACAAATTGTTAGCACAACATTGATTCCTTCAATTGAAAAAATTATAACAACTTTTATATTGTCAAACTCACATGTACTTGGAAGAAAGCTGACGACGGTATCAGTTCATCTTAAGAATGTGTATGTTCCATAGACAAGATGTTTTGGTGTATTGTTGTGTATTGTTGTGTATGTATTGAGTGTATATTCGATTCAGATTGCCGATTTTGGTTTACTAAGTTGCACCATGTACAAGTACCACATGACAAAATCCAAAGATCACTTAATACATGATATCACTATGCAATAGTTCAACATCCCTGTGTACACAGTGCAGTGTGGTGAGTAACTCATCGGGAGGGCAATGCACTTTTCCAAACAACAATGGGAAAAAAACCTCAAAAGAAGGTTCTTGTTTTTGGAACCACTTCATCAGGGTTCGAGTTTGGGGGGAAAATCCACAAGACCGCACGACTTGTAGCTCAGAATCTTTACTGGACCAGGATTTTATTTACAAAACCAGAATCAAAATGAGAAGAGAACAGAATCAAAATGAGAGCACAGTTTTATCATATAAACTGTTTTATTTGAACAAACGCTAAGAGAAGATTTATCTCTTCTGTTTTATGGGTGATACTCAGAAGGATTTAAACATCATTCTTTTGAGACAAAAATGTTAATTTGAAAAGAAAAAAAACAAAACCACCGGACTTGTCCTGTCTTGAGTTTACTGGCCCGAAACTAAAATCACTGGCCTCAGGCCGGTGGTCCAGTGTAAAATTTGAGCCCTGCACTTTTAATAAATCTGCTGAGTGTAACTCTACCCCATCATCATCCCTTCAAAGTCCAACTACAGGCCTAATACTCCACGGTGGGGGCAGGGCTCGAATTAAGGGGTTAAAAACCTCAAGATTGTGAACTTCTAGCTCAAAATGTTTACTAGACCAGAATTTATTTAAAAGACCAGAATCAAAACGAGTTGAACAAGCACTAAGAGAAGATCTAGATCTCATTTGTCTTAAATGTGTAAGTGTACTTTGATACTCAAGAGAATTGATAGATATTCTCTGATTTTTTCACAAAGATATTACACAATGAGGTGGCCTAATATTATTCAATTGAAAAACACAAGACCACTGGGCTTGTCCGGTCATGAGTTTACTGACCCGACGCTGAAATCACTGGCCTCGCGGTCCAGTGTTAATTTTCGAACCCGGGGAACAATATTAATGACGTCTTGTGCTCTGAAGTGCTCATGGCGCATTCCTCTGTGGATGTCTTCCAATGATGCACATGCAAGAAAAACAGCAGCAGAATAATCAGTTATCCCAATCTCGATGAATTGCCTCCATGCCCCTGGTCATGGCCTTGTCCTTTGAAGTGTTTCTGTACAAATTAAATTTCCCTCACGGGGGTGCCCTTTTCTCAGAACAATTTACCCTGCCCTGCCCTGCCCTGCCCTGCCCTGCCCTGCCCTAATTACAAGATTTTAAAGTAGACATGTACCAGGCTTGCAAATGTTTTGTTTGAGTCTGTTGGACTAAGGACTACACTTCATAAACTGATCATGCTCTACCTGGGATCAGGCAAACCACCATAATCAGAGTCCAGCAGTTTGGGTATTGAGTTCTTCAACACTGTAAAAAACACTATGTGGAGGTGTGAAAGTCCACATAGTTTCTCAAGTCCCTACACTGTGTTGACCTCTTTTGTTTTCAGGTCCACACTTCATATGTAACGCTTTAAAATACCAGAGTTAGAGTTTGTAAAAGAAAAAGCTACCCCCCAATGGTGATTACCTGAACGGTTGATTCTTCCTGTATTTATAACTGCTATACCTAAATGGGTTGGGATCATCATCCATGGTTAAATGTACTCAAGAGATACTTGGTCAGTATCTCCTCATTGGGAATAAAGGCTACCGCTGCCTCATCAAGACACTCCTGCATCAATATCAAGCACAAACAACGACTCACGTGAATGTATTCCACATGATTATCAACTGAAATGTTCTTGAAATTGACGTTGATTCAATCCAGGAAAGACGTCGTGTCTTGACTTATCACGGTACATTCAATGGAAGACGTTCATGTTTACCAAGTGACGACCGTCAAAATGGTCTTGAAATTGATGTTGATTAAATCCAGCAAAGATGTCGTGCCTTGACTTATCTCAGTACATTTAATGGAAGACGTTCATGTTTACCAAATGACGACCGTCAAAATGGTCTTGAAATTGACGTTAATTCAATCCAGCAAAAACTTTGTGTCTTGACTTATCACGGTACATTCAATGGAAGACAGTCGTGTTTACCAAGTGAAAACCATAAAAAATGGTCTTGAAATTGACGTTGATTCAATCCAGCAAAGACGTCTTGTCTTGACTAATCTTGTTACATTCCGCGGAAGACAATTATATTTACCACAAAATATTGATGTTATTAATGTTTATTCAATCCACAAAAGACAAACTGCAGCACATTCAATGGAAGACATAAATTTTTACACAAGACAACTGTCAAACGGTCTTGAAATTAATGTTCATTAAATCCAGCCAAGAGGCCACATCTTGACTTAATCTCAGTACATGTATAAATGGAAGAAATTAATGTTAACAACATGAGTTCCTCAAAGCAGCCTTGATTAAATGCACCATTAACAGTTACACATTTAATGGCACACATAAATGTTCACCTCATAGTTTTTTGACAAAACAGGGTTCAGGTAAATGCTGTTCAATCCAGTGTATCAATTTCAACAATTCATTCCATGGCAGACACTGATATTTACCAAATCCCTTCTTTAAACAAAGTTCGCGAAAATTGCATCCCAGTACAGTATCAGCTCATCTTTCACACATAATCATAGCAAATAAGTTTGACGCAGCGGGGCATTGTTCAACTACTAAGCACTACACACTAATTACAACATCCATGCTCAAAACACACTTTGAAGACAGGTTTCCACAACTTCAGACGTAATTCCGGCTCGAAAAATATCTTGCTCCCAATTTTGTATTCCCAATCCACCACTGCTAATGTTCAATCAAGTCAATGCGTAAAAACTCTTGATGACTTTGGTCAGGCACCCAGACCACCACTGAGGATGCATTAGCAAAGTACACCTGATGCGACACGAGGCACAAGACATCCGCAATGCTGGGATGTGCCTGATGATCAAATTTGTTCGACCGAGATCACGTCAAACAGAAAATAGCATCCTGTCAGCCCAGACAGGTACAAATTGGCAATAATTAAGGGCCCACATCACAGGGTATGGTTATGATTCAGGTAGGCTTTGATAAGAAGGACGCTTCAAGTAACCAAGAAACAGCTCTGGTAAAAGGAAGAGGATCGTAAAGCAGCCATCTCTGTCTGATTCCCCGAATGCAGTAGCACTTATGCTACACTGTTATACATAAGGTATCAGACTATTTTCCACTTCCAACTTGTTTGACTATACATGTGGATTAGTGCGGGGAGATGTCCAGCAAGGTTCTATTCCATCCGGAACTGTATGATAGTCCCAGTTGGGCATCCCAAGTTGACTGCTCAGGCAAGTAACCCCTATGCAAACAGCAATGAGAACCGGAACAATGATTCCTCAACGGGCAATATTCCTAAATGGGCTGTGAACAACCCGTGGCGTTGTAACTGCACACACACATGTACATAACAAACATTCGGTCTTCAGAGTTTGACAAAATATTTTGATGGCTACCCAGATCTGCGCACCGCGGATGCCAAACTTCATGTAGTTTATAACTCCGCAGCGAACACAGCAGTAATACACTTCATACACGAAATGCGCCAATTTCTTTATTGTCCTCTGTCCTGACCATCCTGATTGTCAAACGATTGTTATTTGACCTCCTCGTTATCGCACATGTCCCATAAATAAACATAGACATCCGCCGTTCACCGGAACTGGTGACACATTGCGGCTTTAAACGATTTAAGACAATTGATTCAGGATGCATTGAATTAAAAACATCAACACTGCCAAAACGAGAACAAATAAAATGGCCACCTACACATGACAAAATACAGGTTAAAAAAAAAAAGTATGCAAGTTCGCCCCAAACAAGGCTAAAAGCAACCTCGTCCCCATGGTTTACTTTATTTCCAACAATGTTTACAATAGTAAACCCTGGGAGGGAAACTCCTTACTTGGACCCTCATTGGACAACGACTGGTGTACAAAAGTCTAACGTAAACATTCAGTATTCACCATGTTCACAGCCAGACTATAATTTGCATACGTATCCAAAATTTGTGGATAATGCAAATGATCCAATACCAGGGTGAGAGAGCGGTCAACCTCGTACTGCTCGACACACCTTGGGGACGAGGTTGGGCTAAAAGCCATTCTTGGTAAGGGACTACAAGAAGAAAATATCTAAGATGAAAAAAACTCAAGAGAGCTGAAAGTAGGAATTGATATTCCTCTTTAAAAAAAACCAGCCTAGATTGTAGGATGGAGGGAAACATGCACCAGGCAAGGAGTTCCAAAGAGATGCAGTACATGGAATAAAGCTGTTGGAATGCCTCTTTGTTCTACATCTCAGCAAAGCAAGAGTGTATGGGTGAGAAGAAGCAGAAAGCCTGGTTTCACGCTCAAACATATAGACAAAAATCAGACGTATAGTTGTCATACAGGTAGAGAGTAGCATCAGGAGGTAAGAACTTCTGAGCTTATTAAGAAGAAGAAAACATTTAATAAATAAGTAAATTTTCAGTATGAAAGCTCACTGATTACAAAGTTCACACCATGCAGTACCAATCCTCCAGAGAAATATTTCAATCTGATATACCGTCAAGACCCAAAAATCATCTTTGCTTACTTAGAATGCAGCAATCGAAACACAGTAAGCTATGCTTAAAATTCCTGACAAAAGAAAAACATTGACTTTGAACCAAAACATGACAACCTTATTTTTAAAAGAATTTTACAGATTGGTTGCATGGTGTGTTTATTGAAAACGAAAGGATAAGAATACAAAACATATATATGTATATATATATATCCACCCTTTCACATTGACCATCCTTTTGTCCTCACTACTTTACTCTGATTGGTTCTTAGCCACTCCATTGTTTGTAAATTAATAACTTTCATTGGCTATAATTTTCCCACTTTTTTCTGACCTTCCCATAATCCTTTGCTCCTCTTTTTACTACAAATGGATGTTTATGTTTGTGCTTGTTTATGCCTCTGACGAAGGTCTGGTTTGGATTGAAAGCTAAAGCCATCTCCCCTACTAGTTCTATATTTACTCTTATATAGAACACGTATCTACCAAAGCTACATGTACTCAAGGCGCTTGAACAAGCACAAACATATTTTAAGACAGGTTAAAAAATACATAAAAATTAAGAAACCGATTTATGTAGCACCTTACCAGGGTTTAAAAGGTGTTGTGGTGCATTCAGCAGCCACTGCCAGAAACACAGGGGCAAACCCCTTCACTAAGCGATATTAAAGTGTAACTGGGCTCTTATACGTGCATTACACAACACAGGACCTTCGGTTGTACGTCCCATCCAAAAGGATGAAGCAATAACAGTTAAGTGTCTTGTTAAAGGACACAAGTAATGTATCAAGACCGCGACTCGAACCCACACTCTGCTGATCAAAAACACACCAGAGCATGTGTCCGGTGCTCTTAACCTGTTCGGCCACGACACGCCATGATGACCTATCCCCTTAATCTGTTTGGATGTACATAAAATTATGTTGCCTTGGTGATACAAAGTCAGTGTACATGCATTTGGCTGAGCGGTCTGGTGCACCGTGCACGGGACTCAAATTCTTGTGTTGTCAGAGTGTGAGTTCAGGTCCTGGGTCCAATTTCATAGAGCTGCTTCAGCAGACAATATTGCTCGACAATTTCCTGCTAAACGATAAATAAACAGAAAACCAGTGACAGATGGTACATGTGACATTGTTCTTTGGCTGGTAACCTTATTCTGCTGAGTAACTTTTTGTTGGTGCCTAGCTACTTTTTGTGCTTAAGCAGCTCTATGGCATTGGACCCAGTTCATGGCACTTGACCATCATGGCTTCGTTCTTCGGATGGGACGTTAAGCCGTAGGTCCAGTGTGTTGCGTAATGCAAATAAAAGAACCCAGAACATTGTTTAAAAAAGGGGGTTTGCCCTGTATTTCTTGCATGTTCGCCTGCAGATTGCACAGCATTACCTTACAAGGTACCACACAAATGGGTCTCATAATTCAAACATAGCTCTGCATACCTGTCGTAAAAATAAAGAGTGCTTTGAGGAGACCCCTGTCGGTGTGATAAAGCACTATATCAGAACTACCTATCAAGGGAGCAGTCTACATATGCCACTCATTAAAGGCATCGTACACGTTTGGTAATTGTCAAAGACCAGTGTTCTCACTTGGTGTATCCCAACATATGCATAAAATAACAAGCCTGTGAAAAGTTGGGCTCAATTGGTCATCGAAGTTGCAAGAAAATGATGAAAGAAAAAGCACCCTTGTTGTACAACTTTGTGTGCTTTCAGATAGGAATAAAAACTTCTTTCAAGAAGTTTTCATTATTTTAATGAGAAATTACCTCTTTCTCAAAAACTACGTTACTTCAGCGCAATCTGCAGCCAACCATAACAGAAAACACCCAAGCAAACCCTTTCTCTTAATGACAAGTGTACCGGGTTCTTTTACGTGTATTACACAAAACACAGGACCAACGGATTTATGTCCCATCGAAAGGATGAAGCAAATAACGGTAAAGTGTCTTGCTCAGGGACACAAGTGTCAAGACCGGTACTCGATCCCACACTATTCTGATCAGAAACACCGGAGCTTGGGTGTTGAGTCCAATTCGCTTCACCAAGAATAGAATAACACACTGCAAACCATGCCTGGAATTAATACACCGAGGCCACAGAGGCCACATCATCTGTTGCCCCGGACTTGGCCTTGGTGCCCCTTCAAAAGTTCCCAAAAGATTTTCCAACAATATTGCCTTTTGAAAAAGTGAAAATGCCTGTGCCCGTATCTAAAGATGAAACTCCAGGCCTGCTATACACAGTGCTTTTGAAGTTCTATGACGAGGAAAAAAAATCCACCACCTTGGTAATTATTTAGGTAACAAAATACGAATTATTTATTATACCTGGAGTTTGGTTTCCACGACATTCTCCTTGTATATTGCTCCATGTTGCCCAAGTTGTCACAAGAAACTTGCCCAAGTTGTCACAAGAAACTTGCCCAAGTTGTCACAAGAAACTTGCCCAAGTTGTCATAAGAAACTTGCCCAAGTTGTCACAAGAAACTTGCCTAAGTTGTCACAAGAAACTTGCCCAAGTTGTCACAAGAAACTTGCCCAAGTTGTCACAAGAAACTTGCCCAAGTTGTCACAAGAAACTTGCCCAAGTTGTCACAAGAAACTTGCCCAAGTTGTCCCAAGACACTTGCCCAAGTTGTCACAAGAAACTTGCCCAAGTTGTCACAAGAAACTTGCCCAAGTTGTCACAAGAAACTTGCCCAAATTGTCACAAGGAACTTGCCCAACTTTTCCGGACTCCCCAAGAACCGAAAGCTCATAAACAATTAATCAGGAAATGTATATCCCAAGAGATTCCACACAAAGAAAGACGAGTAAATCTGTTCCAAGCCACAGAAGGAAGACAAGGCGTTCAACTCATTTAATGCGTTCAACACGCCAGAGACAATAAGGAAAGGCATCCAATTCCAATCACCAAAGTCACTTCAGGTGTGACTTTCTGTAATGAAAAACACTGCAGCAGCTCCGAGTCGTACACGACTTTAATCCCTTAAAAAAAGTACACTTGAGTTGGTGGCAATGTTGATTATCTTGTCAAATTTTTCATCTTGCAATATATATATCTTATGCCCGCTGCACATGCAGATATTTCCAAGTACATGTTGTCTGATCATACAATCGTTCAAGGGTGTTAAAACATGTGCTGTGGTGACTGCGTACACTTTAAAGAACAGAAAAGACGCAAGACAAAAAAAGACTTAGCCAGGAGTGACGTACGTCCAGCTCATGTTTTGACCTTCAACAAGTGAAATGCATGTAGCTGTTCAACGAGATTTACATCACTTGTTGTTTCCTGACTCATTTCCATAAGGCTTTCTGAGCATGGAAGATTTGGCAGCCTTAATTACTATCTCTAAAACCTACGAGAGCCCCGGTAGTTCCACAGGCTGTGCCCCTTTGCATTTAGAAATCTACAATAAAAAGACCTTATTACCAATACCCCCCCAGCAAGGGTGTTGCTTGTTTCCGTTTTAAAAGACATTTCCAAAGGCCACATTCAACCCTCAGTCTTGCCAAATACAACAAAATGCATATCTGGTGTTGCGGTTAGCAGTCAACTCAACTACCCTATTGCATTGTGCTGCATTTTCATTTCAACTGTTATACATTTTGATTTGGGGGTTGAACAAAGAAAAATTGAACCAACGACCTCCGGTTTAACATGCCGGCGCTCTACCAACTGAGCTACCTAGCCCTATGTTGGCGGTCTCCCTATTTTGTCAATATCTTTGTTCAGGGGGTGCCAGTCAGAAGCCATACAACCGACAGCTGCCGTGTAGCCAGGGATCACACCCAAGTAAAAATGCATAATTAAAATATAACAACCTACGTTCCATTTTGGGGAGGTCATAAGAGCTAAAAAATTACAAATAAGCCAACTTGTCAATGCAAGTTAACACAAAGATCAATAATTCAAAGCGAAAGGTCAAACAAATTTTAGATCAAGTTCCTGACAGGACAAAAAAAAACCTTTCGCTTGTATACATGATCAATCAATCAATTAAAGAATCAATCACAATCCATTAAAGAATCAATCAACAAATCAATCAATCAATCAATTAAAGAATCAATCAATCAATCAAAGAACTGATCAATCAATCCAATCAATCTATCTATCCATTTGTGTGGCATTCAGGTTAACTTAGTGGTTTCTTCCCTGCCTTTCACCTTTGTTGACCCGGTTTGAATCCTGCTACGACTGAAGCCTTTGCATGTGGAGTGGATTTTCAGTCCCTACCTGATAGCGTGGGTTTCCCCCAGTTTGAGGTTTGCCTCCCGCATCTGAAACTGAGATGTCTTCAACATATTCTCTTCACCATAATTACATGAAATAAAGAAATGTATGTATGACTACACTTTTCAAATAAATCAAATTGAGATTTATTGTGACCAGTGAGAAAGGTTATTAACAAAAGAGGGTACCTCTACACAAGGCTGCTTGGTACCTCTACACAAGGCTGCTTGGTACCTCTACACAGGGCGGCTTGGTACCTCTACACAAGGCTGCTTGGTACCTCTACACAAGGCCGCTTGGTACCTCTACACATGGCGGCTTGGTACCTCTATACAAGGCGGCTTGGTACCTCTATACAAGGCGGCTTGGTACCTCTACACAAGGTCGCTTGGTACCTCTACACATGGCCGCTTGGTACCTCTACACATGGCGGCTTGGTACCTCTATACAAGGCGGCTTGGTACATTTACACATGGCAGCTTGGTACCTCTATACAAGGTCGCTTGGTACCTCTACACAAGGCGGCTTGATACCTCTACACATGGCGGCTTGGTACCTCTAAACAAGGCGGCTTGGTACCTCTACACAAGGCCGCTTGGTACCTCTACACAAGGTCGCTTCGTACCTCTACACAAGGCCGCTTGGTACCTCTACACAAGGCCGCTTGGTACCTCTACACAAGGCCGCTTGTTGCCTCTACACAAGGTCGCTTGGTACCTCTACACATGGCAGCTTGGTACCTCTACACAAGGAAGCTTGGTACCTCTACACAAGGTCGCTTGGTACCTCTACACAAGGTCGCTTGGTACCTCTACACAAGGTCGCTTGGTACCTCTACACAAGGCCGCTTGGTACCTCTAAACAAGGCCGCTTGGTACCTCAAAACAAGGCCGCTTGTTATCGCTAAACAAGGCCACTTGGTACCTCTACACAAGGCCGCTTGGTACCTCTGCAATGGCCGCTTGGTACCTCTGCAATGGCTGCTTGATACCTCAACAAATGGCGACTTGGTACCTCTGCACATGGCGGCTTGGTACCTCTACGGAAGGCTGCCTGGTACCTCTACACAAGGCTGCTTGGTACCTCTCAACAAGGCGGCTTGGTACCTCTGCAAATGGCGGCTTGGTACCTCTACACATGGCAACTTGGTACCTCTACACAAGGCCGCTTGGTACCTCTACACAAGGCGGCTTGGTACCTCTACACATGGCCGCTTGGTACCTCTACACATGGCGGCTTGGTACCTCAATACAAGGCGGCTTGGTATCTCTACACAAGGCCACTTGGTAATTATACCCAAAACACAACATTTTTTTTGTCAGCTTTATAGTCCTGGGGGATTTGATTTTGAATACACAACAAGTGACATACGATGGAAGGACTTGTACCCACTCTAGTGAACACACACCAGTGCTCTTGGACTTGGAGTAATGCAAGTCTAGGGTTGTACAGGAAACATAAAATCCTATGTTCACTACAGATAAACACATTCAATGAACTCAGCATGATTGTACAGACAATGTACAATGTTCATTTTATCATGAGCACATGTTCAACAGTATACATTTGACCTTTCAAAACCTCCCCCCCCCCCCTCTCTGCTTGTCTGGATGTTAAGAACCTTTGAGAAGAAGTCAAAATGGTTGGCGACAGCTACAAAGTTTTATGAGTCACAGGAAGTATGCAAATCAAGGAAGACATTGGGCGTCTAGCCTGGTTTCAGACACAACCTCCTACGCCTTTTGTAGCAGCCAATAGCAAATTTGACAGAGGAGGGGGGTACAAAGGCTAGTCCCAAATGAACGAGACAATTAAAGCTAATTAAGAAGAACTAAATTATCTCTTTATTTTTAGGTAAAGAGAACGATTTTGATAAATTACTTTAAATGACAGGTACATGTACAATATACTCTTCTTTGGTAATTGTACAATGCACATGTAAAGCTCTTTCCTTAAAGGTAGGGTCATAGATTTGTTGTTGTCAGCGTAATGCTGATTTATAGACCAAATTATCAATAAAGATACAATAAAAGTCACCTGTAAAAGTTACAGTTGAATACAGTGTCTACTTGTTGAGAAAACAGCAAAAAACTACAGTGTTTCCATCAAGAAAGTCACACCCATCCACGTTTTGTGAGGTGACAGCATGTACATGGTGTACCAACCACATCTCTGGCCACAGCATTCACAAACGCAGTCCTGGAATTACACGAAGGCCAGGGAGACAATGGCCTCTGTTGCCCTGGTCTTGGCCTTGGTGCCCCTTCAAAAGTTTCCCATAGACTGTACGATTTTCCAATGAAAGTGCCTTTGCAAAATGAAAATGGCCTTTCCCTCTCAAAGATGAAATTCCAGGCCTGCAAATGGAATTTGAAATTTGAATCTCTAAAAGTCAACTTCAGGCAATCCTTGGAGATTCAAATTTGTCGACATACTTTTACTGATTTCTAATCAGACGAGATAGTTTCGCAGGATGCTTACCACCATTACCATCTTTATAAAACGTAGGCTTTTGGAAAAAAATTACACAATTCTTTTTTCGGGGTCATTACCAAAGTACATGTATGACCCTACCTTTAACATACAATAGTGTGCAAATCAAAGTCAACCTACTTCCACAATTGTGTTTTTTCTCAAAAAGATCCGACAAGACATTTTGTTAAAGTTTGAAGTTTTAACAGCAATCAGCTAACAAACATTTTTGGTACAGTACTAATACACACTCTCATAGTTTTGAATACGCAGATACGTACACTAGTATCCGAGTGTTGATTTAATTCTTCCAAACAACCAATAAAAAGACCACTTTACCTTCAAAATAGGAGGTCTATGTATAGACTATGTGACCTGTGACATCACATATTTACAAAAGAGCCTGGACTTCCTGCAGGCACGATCTTCTTCATTGCTCAATGGAATAAAACACCAAATCTGACACTATAATGGAGATCAACTTTTGAAAAAAAGAAAGAGGGGCACATCTCAAAAACTGCTTCAACTCTTATTTTTACAATTCTTGTTTTTATAAATTAATTATGATACTAAAATGTGAAGTATCTTGCCTGCACGGAACTGCCCTGCCCAGACTGTGCAAGTCCCCCGCGTATTCGAACATTGGGACCCTGTTAAAATGTGCGAGTTTGTTTCCTTCACGTGTTAAAGCAATGTACATGGGACCAAAGTGGTCCCAAAAATGTTTGAACACGGGCGAGATTTGCAGGGTCTAGTCACAAAGCACCAAGATTCATCTAAAGGATGGGTTGTCAGTATCACCATGGTGATCCGTGTTGTGACAACACACTTTGCTCAGCAATCAAGATTGACACACAGTTGAGATCACTCCTAGCGCTCTGTGAAATCGCGCCCTGGAATTTTCAATTCCAACAAAACACTAAAGATTCATCTTTTAAGATTGGGGTGTCAATATCACAATATAATTTGTTTTGTGCCATCACACTTTGCTTAGCACTTACATGCAAGATTGATTCGCATCTTAAGGACCAACCGTGGCTCTTTGTGGAAACGCGCCCTGGATGGTGTACTTGAGAAGCTCTATGCAACTGAACCTTGTAACAAACTGTAGATGCATGCGTGCGATATCACATACACTGCACATCAACTCTTAGCTAAAGTACATGCACCGGTCAAGCACTTTTAATCATCAATACAAACACAGATAACCTGGAGACTGGAGGGCATGCCAAATGTCTAGAGATAGAGTTTTATTCCACACTGTCACCGTAGGTATCTCATCTCGATAGATTAATACCAAAGCGTCTGTAACCAGTGATAGTGATTGATGGTGTGTATTGTTTTCATTGTTCAAGTAATTTGATTAGATGTACGTGCAGTCAATTAGACGGATCATTTCACCTTTCGGCTGTTTGTGCCTTGACAGCTCTGAGAGTTATATTTATTACAAGATTTGCCAGCAAGCTTAAAGACCTACTTGAACGAAAACGGCAACAAGTGGTCTTTGCTGAAGTTCATTTAAAAGTTTTCATTCAATGAGCAAATTGAGTTCACATGAGCTTAAACAGATTTTAATTGTGTAAAAAACAAACCATTTTCAATACCCTTCTGCGGTGCTTTTCAGAAAGATTTGCGAAAGCCCTGTTATGTCATCACTCATGTTACGTCATATGCAGGAGCTCCGTTTTGTATAGCCGCTTTGTTGCAGCATGGAGGTGTAACAAAGCAACATCCCACACATGACGTCAAAGTATTTTCATTTTGACGCAAGCCGTCAACGGCAGAAGTGTTTCTAGTTTTTCAAAACCTTGAATTTGGGGCTGAATCTTTTGATCGATAATTACAAAAAAAATCAGAAAACAGCATTTCTGTCAAACAAATTTTGCTCAAGTAGTTGTTTATAAGTTGGGTTTACTTTAATGGCTGGTTTAGCCTTGCAAAACTGAATCCCGCAAATACAAAGGAAGTTTAAATTGACGGATTTTCTGAACTTTAGGGTTGAATGATTAGCGATGATTCAGATATTCATATAGCATTGTGTTGAGTCAGGAACAGCTGACCCGTCCAAACCAGTCAATGTTTCTTTGTTCAACCCAAATTTATTTAAAAATTTACCCAGTCAGTTTCCTTTATGATTTATTAATATAAATAATAAATCACAAAGGAAACTGACTGAGTCAATTTTAAATAAATTTAACAATCTATCCCCTACGATTTATTCCCAATCGGATAGCGTGTACAATGACACCAATACAAATTAAGGTACAAATCGTCACCGTTTTCACGAAGAGCAACATATGTCAAAAGCTGTGAATGAGTTTTTCATTTTACACTGTGCTTGGCTTAAAACTGCAAAAACTACAGCCGCGACCTCTTATTTGTTTTTGTAGAAGTTTAATCTCTCCATTGACAAACTAATTTCTTTTAAAATTATTGGCAAATTGTCACAATTAAGGAACCGTCTCAAAAGTCAGGCATGTTCTACACGCAAAAGAGCGTTCCCATTGGCACTCGCCCCCAATCCATAGGACCGCCAGAACGTTCGACCGCATCATTGTGCTGAAGTACAGGAACAATCCTACACGAATGAATACACAAATCAGTGTTTTGAACGTTTCAACAGAATGTTCCGGCAGTCGAACAGAAAGGTCCAGGTGGACCTGCTGGAAAAAACGAATCCGATCCAATTAGAAATTTCCTACTGTTCCGACTTTTGGGACCCTCCCTAATAATTCAAAGATCTCTTCGTGAAACCTCAAAAGTGAGATGACCCATCTGAATAACGTGTCACCAGGGCCCAATTTCATAGAGCTGCCTAAGTACAAAAACTAGCCAAGCACAACAAAATTATGCTTACCAGAAAACGTTTACCAGGTAAAATACAATTTTACATAGTAGCATACTGCGACTGGTATCCTGCTTATTGTTGCTTAGCAGGAATTTTTTCTGCTTAAGCAGCTCTATGAAACTGGGCTCTGAACACGTGCACACTGACATATGCAGTTTATGAAACACGAAAAATGATTTGACCAGATATCAAAGCTCTTCTGTTGCAATGTATTATAATATGCATCTTTGGGGACGTGTGGCTCTTCGTGAAAATAGAACAAACTTTTAAGGTACACGCCCCTAACTGCATTAATCAATAATTTGGCTTACGTGAAACGGTGACAAATGTAATTGTGAACATCAGCGAACAGTACATGTATACACACTAATTATCAAAACGCCTGACCTGTACATAAACTCAAGTTACATGCTGCACCATTCAACAAATAGTTTCCAAGTTATGCTCATAGTACATATAAATGCCTATGGTACACACAAATACACACAATCCTGCGATAAATTGTTGTGGAAGTGTGTGTGTAAGTCCTCACGACAAGAATGGCTGCATAAAAATTGTAGTCAATATACTAGTGGAAAAAGACACACTACAAAGTGATTTAATTATGCAGCACCAAGCAAGTTACACTATGTGAAAGTCCCTTTCAGACTAGAAATATTTCCCATTAAATTCCCAGGAATATTTGGATGATCTTTTCACAATATTTCCCAGGAGATATCTATCCTTGCTTTGGAGTAGGGCTCCAATTTGGGGGGGGGGGGGATATCCACAAGACCGCAGGGCTTGTAGCTCAAAGCTTTTACTGGACCAGAATTTATTTCACAAGAACAGAATCAAAACGAGTTGCACAAGCAAAAGAGAAGATCCATCTCATTTGTTTCATGGGTAAAAGTATACTTTGATACTCAACAGATATTGAAAGATATTTATCAGATTTATAGTCAGCATTTTTTGTCACAAAGATATTACACAGTGAGGTATTATTATTCAATTTAAAAACACAAGACCACCTGGCTTGTTCAGTCCTCAGTTTACTGGCCGGACACATAAATCACTGGCCACGGGCCTGCGGTTCAGTGTTAATTTCGAGCCCCGAGGGTTAAGCGAAATGACCCAAGGGTTAACATACCGTGTTTTTTGTTTCCCCCTGGAAAATTGCATCAAGTGTGAAACGGACATGATGTGGTGGGTTAAAATTCCCCCGAGAATTTCCTTTGTCGTGTGAAAATGGCTCCAGACAACTTAGATCTTTGCAGTGCAGGGTTCTCCCCAGGTTTTTTCAAAACTGTTGTGCATAATTTTAGGATGCATGGCCGAAGCGCGCTGAATTGAAACAAGGTCCTCGGAATGTTTTCTACTTGGTGTTTTTCTTGGTTTTCAAAGCCCTACTGTGCAATTTGGAGCATTCTATATGGTTTTCTATTCATGTTTTTTTTTAAATACCATAATAAAAATTTAAAAAAAATTTGTTTGCATATCGGCCAAAATTCTTGCGTATCGACAGCTTGTGCATGGGGAGAACCCTTCAGTGTTTTCACCCATTCAAATTATGTAACCCCATCAAAGTTCACAGAGAAACAAGTCTGGTTCCCTTCTTGTTCTTGTATGTTGGGAACATGCTAAAACATGGTGGAAGTATTAATAGCACACAACCACTGGGCTCTTTTCAGGACCCAATTCTGATGGCGCCGTTTCCCAAAGGATTCTGCACTTACAGCAAAACCATAAAGCATAGAAATACATGGTAAGCAGTGCCCTGAAATGGAGCCCAGGGCCCAATTTCATATTGCTTAACAGATTTATGCTATCAGCAAAAATAAGCGAAATACCAGTCAAAGATTATGTATGTGAGATGGGATTTAGGCTGGTAACCCTATTCTGCTAAGCAGAAATGTTTTGTGCTTAGCTACTTTTTGTGCTTAAGCAGTTCTATGACATAGCACAGATATACATGGTAAGCAGTGCCCTGAAATAAAGCCCATGGCCCAATTTCATACTGCCCAACAGATTTATGCTATCAGCAAAAATAAGCGGAATACCAGTCACAGATTGTGTATGTGAGATGGGATTTAGGCTGGTAACCCTATTCTGCTAAGCAGAAATGATTTGTGCTAAGCTACTTTTTGTGCTTAAGCAGCTCAACGAAATTGGGCCCAGATCTTGTCAACATTCAATCACTGTTGTGATTGGCCAAAATACAAAACAAGGCCGGGCTTATTTCACTAATGGACCTGTCAATTAGCTCAACAAATACTCTTAAATCACAGTGAATATCCATTAGGAGTGTTGTGGTTAAGTGGTCTAGTGTACCCAAGTGAAGTTCCGGTGTTGTCAGAGTGTGGTTTTGGTTCCTGGTCATGGCACTTAGCGTACTTTGAGCAAGACGCTTAGCCATAACTACTTTGTCCTTCAGATGGGATGTACAAAGATACAGAAAAAGAACTCAGTATAATTATCGCTCAGAGAAAGGGGTTTTCCCCAGTGTTTATGGCATAGTTGGCTGGCAGATTGTGCCGCATCACCTTAAATGCATCATATTTATAATTGGGTCCCAGTAGTTCAAACATATTTGTTATATATTTTTTTATTCATTCTGGTTGTGAAGCCAAGGATTCTCATAAAAGCGAACTTAATCACTGTACTAGCCTAAAACACCATGAAGAGAAGACAAGGAAGTTTCAGTTTTTAGATGTGAGAGGAAAACACCAAAGAATTATTCCAAGGACTGAAAACCCAATGTGCCCCCGGCGGGATTCGAACCAGTGTCTTAGAGGTGGAAGACGAGGAAAGAAGCCCCTACGCCAACCCTACTGTCCTGCATAGCTCTGCTAGCAAAAACTCCCAGGAACTCTTTTTACACACATCGTACAAACAGGCCCCAATTTCATGACTCTGCTTACCGCCGAATTCGGCACTTGCAATCATCATTCTTTGCTTACAGGGCAAGCGCTGAATTTCTGCACTAGCTGTGTAAGTGAAGGATGCCTAGTGATGTGGAGTACGCACGCCCACAAGCAAAAATTACTTGATAACCTGTGAAATACACTTGATGTAAGCGCGGAATTCCCTGCTTCCGTAGGCGCCGATTCTTTTCTTACGGTAAGCAGAGCCATGAAATTGGGCCTTGGGCCCAATTTCACAAAGCATGTAAGCACAAAAACTTGCTAAGCACAGAAAAGTCTTGCTTGCGAAAAATAGGTTACCAGCCAAAATGCCATACAGTTACCAAGGCTGTAACTGGTACCCAATCATTTCTTGCTTAGCAAAGAAATTTGCTGAGCAGAATTTTCTGCTCAACAGCTTTATGAAATTGGGCCCTGATCAGTTTGCTAAACCACAGACTGCCTAGTGGAGAGTCTGTTAAGTTTCAAATAAAATGAGCTTTGTACTGGGTAAACATCTTACTAGGAACAAAATCATCTGCAACTTATCATCAATGATTTATCCTATGTGGATAAACTTTTCAGCAACTTATCCTGGAAAAGTATTGAGAAGGTGCCTTAATTTGAGCCATGAAATTGGGCAAAGTTCTTTTTTTTTCTCCAAAACTTGGTCAACCTGTCTGAGGATACAACTGTCAAGAGTGCCTTAATTTATGTCTTCCTAAGACGAAGATTCAGTTTTCCAGGAGATCCAGGAGCATTTGCTTAGAGAACTAATTCTGTCCATCCTGGTGGTCGACGTTTGGTATACCATGACAACAGTTTTTCCCTCCAAGGAAGATCCAGCGAGAAAATTGGATGTGTCACTCATTACGAGTTGTTTGGTTATATATTACATGACTGTTTATTTTCGGGAAATCATTTGAATGTAAAATCTACATTTATTTTAATAAGGGACCTGTAGATTTAATAGATGTTAATTTTGCATCAGGGATAAAGAATATAACTAGTTTACCCTAACACCGATGTGTATTAAGCACTGTATACTCAGTACTTTCCCGAGTTCTGTGGGGAAAAAAACCCTGTAGATGTATGTAATTTTATACAAAATTATTGTCTTATTCGGTTATTTATGAATTTATGTTTATATTTATTAAGGCCTGTTTATTTATTTTATTACACATCCAACAGTACAATTATAGCGCCAATAACAGGATGAATAGTCAGCGAGAAGAAATGCTCAGTTTTAGATGTGGAAGGAAAATCCCAATGGGGAAAACCCACGCAATCAGGTAGGGACTGAAAACCCAATCCACATGCAAGGCTCCGGTCTGCGGTGGGATTCGAACCGGGTCCAAAGAATCGAAAGGCACGGAAAGAAACTGAGCTAACCTAACTGCTGAAATTACAGAAATTTGGGCCTTGTTTACAAGTAAACTTTATTTATTTGTTCAGGTTTTTAGAATATACAAAGACAAATGGGTGATTCCCCACCTCTGATTACTTTTTAAGTTACTGCAGATAAAAACAAACACATTGTCCAAGTTTAAGCAGTTATGGTAATGTCCTACCAAAAATCATTAAAAACGCCACGGTAATTATTAAATTACAGGGTAATTAAAAAAGAGTAACATATGCCACATTGACTGACAGGAGTGGCTGTAAAGTAAATAAAACATGAAACAACTTTAGTTTACATGTACTACTATTGTTTTACTAACATCCGTAAACTTTTTGGGGGGGGTTTATTACAAAAGAAATTTATCAAATAAAAAACCACAAGGGAAACTGACTGGGTAAATTTTAAATGATTTGGGGTTGAACAAAGAAAAATTGACTAGAGCGGGATTTGAACCAACGACCTCCTGATTAACGTGCCAGCGCTCAACCAACTGAGCTATCTAGCCCTATGTTGGTGGTCTCCCTATTTTGTCAACATCTTTGTTCGGGGGTGCCAGTCAGAAGCCATACAACCGAAAACTGCCATGTAGCAAGGGATCACACCCAAGTTTACGATGTGACAGCACAGGGGCTGATTTCAGAAAGAGCTAAGATTGATCATAAATATGTGAATCTGTCTGAGTTGCTGACCATGGGGAATGTACACAACTCATCCAAAAGATGAAGCTTTAATAGTGCTTTGTGAAACCAAGCCCAGTACTGCCATAAGCATTGAGTTTATGTACAAAGCATTTTAGATTGTGACTATCATTGGATGTGTCACTCACAACTGTACTGTGATTTGGAGGGTGGGTGGTGGTGGCTGTCATGACAATACAGTACTGCAATAAGCGTCAAGCACATGTACAAAGCATTTTAGATTGTGAATATTATGAGATGTCACTCACAATTGTACTTTGATGGGAGGGGGGAAGGCTGTGGTCCCGTGACACTCCCATTTCTAAAAAACATGACACAAACTCGGTGTCGTTGTCAATCACTTCTCCGATCGTGTTTCCACCAAATCGAAAGTACAAGGGCACTACTGTTTTGCAAACTACAACGAGCAAAATAATGTGGCAAAACCTGGTCATAACAATGCCAATGAATGGATTCATAAGAATCAAAAGAGAAACAAAAACATGCATGCAGACGCAGTTTACCTTCTATTAAGAGGAATAGCCACTGCTGGTGTTCTTAGGGCGTGGCCGCTGCGATTTCGGATCCCTTTCATGCTTTTCTTGCGTCCAATCATGTTTCACTCCACCTCCCTTGAAGCTGAACCAAATGCAATACACTTCTGTTTTTCAGTACGTACGTAGATGCAGTCAACTCTATTTCCAGCTTATCTATTAGTCAGAATTTTTCCTTTTTAGAAATTGTGAAGTCATCACAAGACGCGCTGATGAGAGGCGTTTTTTTCAACAGTGGTTAGATTTTGTTTCTTTCGTCAGAGCTAATTCTAGGTGACAACACCGATGAGGCTACTGTGTATTCTTGTAGGATTTTCGTGCTAGTGTATGCACGTATTGACAACACCTGGGTTTGAACCTCGGCCAGGTTGGTTGGAATGCTAGGTGCACTGTGCAATAAAATAACAGTTGGGTTTACTTTAGACAAGAATTGTCATTTGTTATGCATCTAACAAGGACAGAGTGTATAGTCCATGACGAACAGACACAAGCCTGGACCCAATTTCATAGAGCTGCTTAACGGCTGATTTTGTGCTTACTGCGGGAGCTTCCATTCCATAGCGCTGCTAACCGAAAGCACAAGAAAAGGTATGCTAACCTTCCGGTGCTTACAAATGAAAATGAATGACGTAACAATGCAAATCCATAGTGAACACGCAAGCTGGCCGCAAAATTTTCTTGCTAACCTGTGAAATATGCTTTCGCTTAAGCAAATGTTTCTGCTATAGTTAGCACGGAAATTTGCAGTGCTATAAAATTGGGCCCTGGACTCGATTTCACAAAGCACTAACAGTCATCTTAAGATGAGATGTCAGTATTACCGTAGTGATTCATATTGTGACATCACACTTTGCTGAGCAGTTAGATTGACTGGGCGTTCAGATCAATCTTAGCCCTTTGTGCAATCGAGACTTCAGAAACTTGACATGGACAATGTAATGTTTTCGTACAAGTACATACATGTACAGTATGTAACTATCAGAACTTATCCTGCAAAAATAGTGACTGTCAGAAACTCGAACACTCAGAAATTCTGTAAACTTGACTAGTGTTCATGGACTTGATCATTGGTATTTGATGCTCAGTTTTACACCATGTCAGTAACATTCCTCTGCAAAAGCCTTGTCATAGCCCGCCTTGTCATAAGTCCCTGACCATCGTCTGTATATAATAACAAGGAAGTGGTCAAACTGAACTGGATTAAGCTCGTTTGTGATTGGTCAAATGGTTACTAAGCTTGATTGCGATTGGTCAAATACTTCCTAATCTTGTTCGTGATTGGTCTAATGGTTCCTAAGCTTGTTCATGATTGGCCAAATGGTATCCTAAATCTTTAAAGTATAGTTTTTCAGTAACTGCCAGTCCAACTTTCCAACGGCTTTCAATGCATTTAGGAAACTCATTGGTAGTGAAGTTTATATTTAATACTCAAAGTGTGATATGGCTATTACAAATTATCAACGAATGTTCAGTTCAAAAGCATTGACTCACCACTTCACGTACAGTACACAAAATTGTATTGCAGGCCGAAGTCTACACTGTGCCACATACACTACAATTAACTATCTGAACTACCAGTATAAGAAGTCTCATTAACATTGCATGTAAATGACAGCCAACCCTTCCACCAACCGAAGGCCTTTCAAAGCCCCACCCTGATTGGTGGAGAGTTCCAGCAGCAGGAAATCCCATTTCCTATTGGCTGGGAAATGATAAGGTCATGCAGTGTGGCGGTGTGTGTTCAACAGACCAATCCCATCCAGGGTTACTTAAGGAGGCAAGGGGGCCTGGCCGACCAGACAAGACGTTGTGGGGAGGGTAAAAGGTGATGAAACGTTGGGCTATTCTTGGAGTGAAGTGGAAATCCTGTCAGTGCTGAGCAGGGTTCATAACGGAATGGGTCCTCGTTGGAATCTGACAGTATGGGTCTTGTGTCAGACAAGACGACTCACATATGTGAGTGGCGGTGAACAAAAAAGCAGAATTTTTTGGTTGTATAGCTTGTGTGGAGTGTGTAGAGTGCGATGCCATAAACAGCATGGCATCTTGACTGGTCCCCATTTTCACGGCGTGATCTTAACGATGTACAGCCCGTTGCTCGATTCCCTTTCTCTGTGTGCAAAAAGTGTGTACTGTTTGGACATATAGGAAGCAGAGTCCAGAGGTGCGTTTTGGCGGTCTTAACCAATAACTGTTTTGGTTGACTTGGTTAATCACAGGCCAATAACCGAAACAGTTATTTGTTACAGCCGCCAAAACGCACCCTGGTGTTCACGGCGCGGTCAGGAAAAAAGCGGAGGCCCCGCAAAAAAAAACACGAAAACAGGGAAATAAAAAACACTGTAATCCATGTAATTGCGAAAGTTTCACATGCCTGTGTACACTGTTCCTGTGCAAAATCCACAGACTACTTCAGTGGGATTTGAACCCAAGACCCCCCCAATAAACCAAAGTAAAGAGCAATCTCTGAACAAAAACAGGACAATCCTGACATATCCTACAGTTGTAGATCTGATAAAATGTTGGACAGCTACATTTGGTGACCCTCTCACCAACCCTTCAAAACTCAAAAAGTGTGCATATATATATACTACCCTATCAGTCAATCAGTTCTGTGAAAATTCGCAGTATTTTTGACCACGTGAGGGCCTGTATTAACCAAATATACGAGACCCGATTAGTATTAAAACTAACTGTTTTTCATTGTTGTATTGGCCATTGATACAAGAAACATACAGGCAGTCAAAATAAGATAAAACTGTAATTAGCAAGACAAGTTCTCAAAGAACAAAATCTACACAGTAGATACAATGTACACATGGTGTTACTGCAAACTGAATACATTGATACCTCACCATGCAATGCCTCAACACCCATGTAATTAAGATGCAAGGAAATTCCCCATTGAAGGAGCCCTTAAAATATGGTTGTATACAATGTACGTCTGCTTTCACATCGTACAACTTGCAAGGGGCTTTTACTGGCTAACCATATGTTAGATTACTCCGCAATGACCTTTGAATTTTGAGTCACTCATCAATGCCTTTTGGAAACTTCCGATTTCAATACATGGATTTCCTGATCGGAGGACCATTGAGAACCGCAATGGGAGAAGAGGGTACTGATCAAGGTAAACGTATATCCTGATTGGGGTAGTTTGGACCACAGTTGTATATTTACTTCCTAGTCCCTTGAAGAATGATGTTCAATAATAACAATAATCAGGGCCTACTGTCCAGTGTTAATTTCAAGCCCTGATAATATGTATTCATTATGCACCTTTTCAAGCCAATTGGGCCCCTAAAAGTTCCTTATACTAAAGTTTCAAACAAAGAACGTACATGTTGACTCCCTGAGTGGAGAGTGGAGATATTGGGGTTTCTGTCTGTGGTCTCCACGCACTCCACACACGGAGAGTGTGGAGATGATCATTGATGCAAAATTAATACCCTTAACGTAAGTGTGCAGAATTGTCTCCGCGCGCTCCACGCAAGAAGAGTGTGCAGATCATAATATATTCATTGATGCAAAACCAATATCCAACGTAAGTGTGCCGAATTGTCTCCGAGCATGAAACGTTTCTCAGATTGAAATTTGTTTGAATCCCTTTCTCCAAAACCATTCCTTAGAAGGGAATCATTTCTTAAAATGTTACACAATATCAACAGATGAAGTGCTTCTTACCAAGTCAGTTTGTATGGTTATTAATCTTTTGAGTAATTACCAAAGTACACCCTCCCTTGAACCATGAAAGAGCCAAATAATATACAACAAAGCCGGAAGGATAAAGACAGTGGTTAGACATTATCCATGGGCCCCATAAGAGAACTGTTCTTTGACAGCTGACGAGGCTACCCAGGTAACACAAGATGAAATCAATAAATGTTACAACCTATCCAGCGCTGATTCACTGTACAAACTCACATCCGAACTTTCCAAACAGAAACTTGACACTTTTGAGTTGAAGTACAATCTGTGTACCTAAGCAATAAAAAAACCTTCCATCTTGGAGGGAAAAGTATACATCACTTAGGCTAAGGGTTCTACATGTGGCCGGTTAGCCACTCCTCTTTCAGTTATCTAATCTCATTCACGTGTTTGCATTAATGAACAACCAAGTAATTTAAATAACAAAACTTCTCAATTTGCACTTGTTTCTATCTGACTGACAGAAGACTGTTATGCATAAATTGGAAACCCAAAGCTCCTCCTCTTTTTGTAATGTTCTTCTATCAATCACTGACCCTCATTTGCATACATACATGTGTAACTCTCATGACAGTGTAGGAAGGTAGCATTATTGACGAAAAAACAACCCACGCTTACACTGTAGATGAGAGGCTGGTCATCTACATGTACATCAGTGGTCAGTGCTCACAAATGCTGATGTGGAGTATACACTGTGGGACAGACAACCGGCTTGTGGAAATTTGTACTCTGTTAGGTGTGAACGATGCAGCTCACTTTCATTGACAATGATGGCGTTTTAAATGCAACAAATACATCCCAGACAGATGGAACGGTGGATGGTATCAGTGCACCAGTGTTGATTCTAATGATCCTGACAGATGTCTTAATCCTCTCCCTGAATCCACTCTGCATCTTGGCTCTCCCACAAGCACACAGCATCCAAGAAACCACCAAGGTCTTCCTGGTCTCTCTCGCAATCTCCGACACCTGTCTCGGCATCATCACAGTCCCGCCCACCATCGTCCACTACGGCCTCGGCTACTGGCCCTTCGGGAAGGTCCTGTGCAAAATCTTGGGCGCCGTCAAGAACTCCTTCTTCTACACCAGTGTCTTGGCCTTGCTTCTGATAACATTTGATCGCTACCTCGCGATACGTTTCTCACTGAAATACTTAAGGTTAGTGACCGTGAAGCGGTCATTGATTGCAGTTTGCTGCACACTGATACCCTGTTTGCTTATAACGGCAATGTCAGAGGGGCTTAAGTCACCACACTGTAGCTGGCAGGATGGCGACGAACGAATACAATCCATGTTCTTGACTGTAATTCCGTTAATGGTCATGTTTCTTCTTTACCTGCATATCCTTCTGATTGCCCGCCGCCACACCCGCTACCTCATCACCCAGCACCAGATGGTGAATCCCAACGATAACACCCGCCCATCATCAGGTCAGCCCTTACCGCTACCAGGGCGCCAACAGAGTATCAAATCCATCACAACAGTGTTTATCATCACCTTGGCAGTTGCACTATCCTGGGTGCCGGACGTGATCAGAATAATCATCCAAAGCAAGGTGTCACTGTCTTACGATGTCCATGCTATACTGGATGTTTTCCTCATCACCAACAGCTGGGTGAATGTCGTGATTTACTCGTTTCGTAACAAGAGCTTCAGAGATGCTCTCCGCCGCTGCGTTTGCAAAAAATGGTGCAAGATGTTCCTTCGATGTAAAAGACACCCAAGGAACCATGTATCATTTGTTACATCTTAAACTGATCGAGAGACCTTTGACTTTTATCGTGTTAAATCCATTATTCTTGGAAATACGCACATGCCCAGAATTCTGTAAACAGCGAGAATTTTACCAAAGAGTCCACTGCCACCAAGTATTCCAAAATCTCCTTTTGCGAATGAACAGGAACGTACTACTGCGTAAGATATAGCAAATTTTACCAACTTTGTCACCTCTAAACCTTGTTTATAATTTACTAACTGTAAAAATTGTAGCTTTACACATTCTGACATTCATCACATCTTTACCTCCAGTGAATATTTCATATTTGTTTTACCCTGTACAATCTCCTTGCAATGGAAATTCATTAGAGCAAGCGAAGCACGTTTTACAAAGTTATGAACAATGCTCAGCAGTTTTTAACGACCAAATTATAAGGCTTTCAACAGAGGGCTCACTTCATAATGTTTACAGTCAATCTTGCAAGCCGAGGAAGTCCTGCATAACATTTGGGGATCCAATCTTATTAGTGAACAGGAAATTCTCAAGGAGACTGAGTAACTGGGCCATTAAACTACTGGTTAGCAACTGGCTTTGTATTTATTTATAATTATTATAATGACAAATGTACAATCGATGTAATTCACAGGAGGCTTGATTGCGAAGGTACTTGTTCTGGAAAATGTGCCGACTTTCAATGATCTTGCAAATCAAGACCCTGTGCAAATGATATCATCAATTATTGCTGAGCCGTTTGGGGATTAAATTACCTTGTAAATGCATAGTATGCAAGCACAAGTGAGTATACTTTAATACTGAATAAAAAGCTATTTACCAGACTCAAAATCAACATTTGAACAACATTTGTTTTCTTCTTTTCAATTGAAGATATTACACAGTGAGGTATTATAATTGAAAAACCCAGGACTGTCGGACTTGTCCAGTCCTGAGTTTACTGGCCTGTCTCTAAAATCACTGGCCTAAGGCCTCTGGTCCATTGTAAAACTGGAGCCCTGTATATGGTGTTTGATTTTGTTAGTGAGGACGGATCCTAGTAAATGACTCAATGGAGGTACATGTAGGGTTACCCATCTTAAATCATACAGCCTGTACTACCAAGTACAGGCAGGGTTTGCCCTTCACTTTTTCAATGACTAGCCAGCAGGACCAGTTAGCTTGTCATTTCACTGGTCCATCAGCTTTTTCACAGGTCCATATTTCAAATGAAATAGGGATGCTTTTCAACACTGAACTAGCCAGCCGGACCACTTGGAGAGAATTTTGACTGGTCCTTAGGTGTTTTAACTGGCATTTGGCCAGCAGACCACTGTTAAGGGAGAACAATGGTATGTAGGGCATCAAACTAAATCAATCACAAGAACCATCTCTGCCCTCACAGGTAAACATTTACTCATGTGGTCAAAAGCATGGTTACATTTAACTGTCTCGCTCAAAGACACACCTAGTGTCATGACCAGGATTCAATGCAAGTATAAACAGTACAATTGTTATTAAAGCGTTCTTTTTTTTAAGGGTGCACTAAGAATTTTAGAATTATAAAAATGTTATTATATCATTAGAAAACTGAATGCAAAGCATTCTAATGCACTGGACTCGAGGTCAGGGCCCAATTTTATAGAACTCCTTAAGCAGAAAATATTTCTTAACCCTTTCTGCTAAGCAGAAATGAGCAGGATACCAGTCACAAATTGTACATGTGACATGGTAGTTTGGCTGGTAACCTTATTCTGGTAAGCAAAATTGTATTGTGCTTAGCTCCTTTTTGTGAAGTTGGGCCCGGGTGGCAAAACCATCAGGGCGTGGGTTTGAACCCTCTTTTCAACACTGCAGAACTTGTTCACTCTTTACTCAATGCTACGCATATTTAACTCCAATACATGAACAGATATACAATTACAAAGGTGGATAGGTGCTTTTGAGGCCTGCACTTGGCCAAGGGCTGTAGCTCAAAACTTCACAGTTGTTCCTCAGTATGTGTTTACACGACTATCCCAAACAACTCATTGCAAAAACTCTACTTGTCAAATGCATTTCACCATCCTTTACAGGGTACAGGTAGTTTTGATTTTGAAAACCTCATCAACCAGAACAGTTTATAAACCACAAAAACTAGCTTTAAACCTTTTGGACCCTACCTTTAAACCGGCAAGGTAGGCCCAATTCTAATGGCATGCATTTCGTTTAATTCCTTGACAAGTACAACAAAAATGACTGCTTCCTAAAAAAGGAACAAAATCAGCAATATTTCTTTTTCAGACAGACATACACAGCAACTGTAACAAATCCTACCTGTTTTTAGGCATGATGTCTCTTTGATAAATTATTCCAAATCCAGAGGGGGGAATAACCGTGTCACAGCAACGAACATAAAAACTATTTAAATGCAAATTGACAAAACATGCCCAGAGAAAATGAAACTCTAATGCAGGCACTTGAGGCTACTGCGGAGGGGGAGGGGGGGATGAGTCACTCCCAATCGTTGTCCTGTACTGAGTGACAATGTTGAGACAGTGTGGCTTGGGATGTAAATCGACGTGAACGACACAGGACACTTGGGGGGCAACGAAGAAATGACTAACTCTTTCTGACAGATATTATCTTAAAGTAAGACAGATGCGTTATGCTGCAGAATATGAGTGGTGAATGCACACTATGTAGACCTGATTGAGAGACTGTCAACATTGCTGGATGTATAGCTCAATGCCACCATGGGGGGAAAACAGATGATGCTGTGTGGCTTGAGGGTTACAGGTTCAAGTCCATGTTGAGTTTTTAAGAAAGTATTATTACTTGGAAGCTAGACTGGAGGAATGTTAATTTAATCATTTGTTGTGTGGTACCTCCTCTTGAATCAGGAGTGTTATTGTTCGAACAAACAAAATCTGAAAAATTTGAAGTGATCTGGGCCCAATTTCATAGAGCTGCTTTTCTGCTAAGCAGAAATGAGCAGGATACCAGTCACAAATGGTACATGACATGGTAGTTTGGCTGGTAACCTTATTCTGGTAAGCATAATTTTGTTGTGCTTAGCTAGTTTTTGTGCTTTTAAAAGCAGTTCTATGAAATTGGGCCCCGACGTCTTGGTCAGGGGAGGAAACTCTCTGAATTCCTTTTAGAGGATTTAATCACTCTCCACAGACATCCACACAATAGACCAGTATCATACAGCCACCATTTTGGTCATGTTCCCCTTATCCAACAACAGTAATGAATGCTAATATTCATTGCACAAAAAGAGATCAGACTATTTTTTTCTTCCAGCCTCGGTTTGGTTACAATCAGCCTTGCTACAGTACCATGGGCAGCGTGCCATATCGATACCTCTTGTCACTAACCCCTGGAAGAGAAACACTGAAAATCAACGCTGATCGGCTAACCAAAAGTGACTGCTTTGCGCACATGCTTGTTAAAAACATTCAAGTGCTTTTAGGGCGCTTTTAGGGCGCTTAGTACATGCGTGTAAAAATGCACGTATTTCGACGGAATACATTTCAAATGTATCATGTTTTTATGTGGTCACCCCAAACTGCATAATAGTTAGACATACATGTATCACAAGATTGAAAAAGAATGAGAGGGGGCAAGTTGCTCTATGACTTGACAGCACATTCTGCGTAGTCTCTAACACAGAATGGATCAACCACAGGGCTAATTAAAATATCCAATATATTTGGATATTTCAAAGTCATACTTCCAGTGGTTATGATTGAGCAAGGCATTCTGGGAAAGAAAACAAATGGCTGCGAGATCGTACATCACTTGGAACGAGGTTGGGTTACAATGGATTAGATAAGAGAGGAAAGAAAAACCAAGATGGCCACACCATGGTAAAATGGCTGCTTTGACTCATGTTGTTCAAGAAGGCTTTACAGTTTGAAGGCAACTTTAAAAAGGGAATCTGAGAAACATATACTGAAATTAGCAAATATATCCTAACTTATCACAGATGCCCTTGCTTAATTAAAAAAAATGTTTGTTATTAAACAACCTGTGATATCACATGTTTACAATTGAGCCACAGAGTCTGGACTTTCTGCGGGCATGATTTGTAGACAGCTCAATGGAACAAAACTTAAATCTGATTTTTTATCAACTGTTGATATGAAGAAAAGGGGCACATCTCAAAACTTCTTCAGCCGTTAGTTTCATAACTTTAGATTTTGTGTGGAAATTATGACACAAAATGTGAAACTTCCCACATACATTAGCCAGTGCAGTATTTTGCCTGCCAGAAAGGCCCTGGAATGTACAAGGTTAGTCTTTTTGTAAACAAAGGTTACATGGTCTCTACAATGCCCTTTAAAACATTCAATCAACAATGTAAGAGCCCAGGTATGTAGTATTATAATAGTATCATCCTGTTACTCCCTAAGACCCAAGACCAAAGACTAAAGACAAAGGTTACCATCAGGGTGAAGTACTAATTAATAGACAGAAATGGGGATCACTCCCAAGGTCTGGGGGACTTAAAGGCACTGAACACGTTTGGTAATTGTCAAAGACCAGTGTTCTCACTTGGTGTATCCCAACATATGCATAAAATAACAAGCCTGTGAAAATTTGGGCTCGATTGGTCATCGAAGTTGCAAGAACATGATGAAAGAAAAAACACCCTTGTTGTACAAATTTGTGTGCTTTCAGATAGGAATAAAAACTTCTTGCAAGAAGTTTTAATTATTTCAGTGAGAAATTACCTCTTTCTCAAAAACTGCGTTACTTCAGAGGAAGTCGTTTCCTACAATGTTTTATACTATCAACAGCTCTCCGTTGCTTGTTACCAAGTTAGTGCTTATGCTAATATTTGTTTTGAGTCATTACCAAACATGTACGATACCTTTAAGTTCGGATTCAGTTGTTAATCTCCAAAAATTCCCCATGTCCAGTCGGCGCTGGATTATGATCCCCTTTTGCAGGAACTGATCTCACTTTGATCCTTTCCAAAGTGGAGCAACATGGCGGGGCCTAATCTTGTTTGCCCTTGCGTTCCAACTAACGCTCAAGCGCCTTTTGATCCGGCAAAGCGGAATTTGATCTGGCAGTGTGGAATTTAATCCCACAATGTAGAATTAATGCAGGGTTAATACAAGTTTATATTCAGGGTCAAGTATTCATTAATACAGGATTACAACAGTCCTGATTAATGAAGAATTAATGCAGGATCAAGAACAGTTTCCACATAAAATGGCAAACAAAAAGAGTCCCCAACTGTTGGTATAAAAAATAACTACCCTGTATACATAGCATGTACCTGAGGGAAAAATAAAATCAGGAATAATTTGGAGTCTTATAGCACACTTATCCAACAAGGTGCTCAAGGCACTTCATCAATGAGAACCACTTTTGAGGACAGGTTTTAAAGTTTATGAATTATGAGACCCATTTATTTAGCACCTTATAAGGGTTTACAAGGTGCTGCGGCGCACTCGGCAGCTACTGCCGGAAACACCAGCGAAACCCCTTCTCTTAGCTATAAGCATAACTGGTAACTATTACATGCATTACAGTACACAACACATGGGACCATCGGCTCCACGTCCCATCCAAAGGAAGAAGCAATAAGTGTCAAGACCGGGACTTTGACCCACACTCCGCTGATCGGAAACACCAGTGCTTGATACGCCTTTCACCTTTTCCACAGTATGGAGGTTTGAAAAAGCCTGCAGGGACTAAGAAATAAACCTCTCTTTTTTAAGACAGTATTACTCAGCCTTAAAGGCACTGAACACGTTTGGAAATTGTCAAAGACCAGTGTTCTCACTTGGTGTATCCCAACATATGCATAAAATAACAAGCCTGTGAAAATTTGGGCTCAATTGGTCATCGAAGTTGCAAGAAAATGATGAAAGAAAAAACACCCTTGTTGTACAAATTTGTGTGATTTCAGATAGGAATAAAAACTTCTTGCAAGAAGTTTTTATTATTTTAGTGAGAAATTACCTCTTTCTCAAAAACTACATTACTTCAGAGGGAGTCGTTTCCTACAGTGTTTTATACTTATCAACAGCTCTCCGTTGCTTGTTACCAAGTTAGTGCTTATGCTAATATTTGTTTTGAGTCATTACCAAACGTGTACGATACCTTCAAGGAGAAAGTTCAGAATTGAAAAGCCTTTTTAAGACTGCAGGACTTTTGTGGGGTGACTGGCCTAGTTTTGAAGTTGCTGGACTCTCTCTGTCCAGTGGTCTAGTGTTTCAAGCTCTGTGGTAAGCATTTTGACTTTTCCAGTTTGTACATAATTAAATAGAGCAGATTATAATTAACTGCTCAACAACTGAACTAATAAAAAAGGAAATTAATAAAAGTGATAGTCCAAAGCTTTGTTTCCTTCTTCAAGCCAAGTCCACCGCCAACAGTAGACGATGTTGAGTCATTGTCTAATTGCTAACGGGTTAAGGTCATACAAGACTGCATTTAGAGGCCAGAAGCTTAAGTTAAGTAGTAGGTTCATTGTCGGGACACGGTACTTATGATGTGTACACGTATGTAAATCAATAGACAAAAAAAAACCATGTTTATCCTCAACTCTCAAGTGCTTTTTACTCAGACCCTTTCCTCTCTTTCTCCATGTTTTCTCTAACTATGGAGTTTTGACATTTCCTACACCATGCGTTATGCCTGACCTAATGCAAGTCATGCAAGGTACAACAGTTTGGTTGTGTACATTGTATTCACAAAGTTCAACCAATTTAACAGGAACACTCTGTATTAGGCTGCAGGTATAAACTTATGGCGACAATGTGTCCCTTTAAACAAAATTATAGGCCTACATGTTTAGTGGGATAATAAGATCTGGGCCCAATTTCATAGAGCTGCTTAAGCAGAAAATATTGCTTAACAATTTTCTGCTGAGCAGAAATGAGCAGGATACCAGTCACAAATTTCACACGTGACATGGTAGTTTGGCTGGGAACCTTATTCTGGTAAGCACAATTTTTTTTGCGCTTAGCTACTTTTTGTGTTTAAGCAGCTCTATGAAATTGGGCCCAGGTTGCCTTATCCATCTCCAAACAAAATATGCTTACAAACTGGATAGTTACATAACTATGTAATATGATAGCTACATAACTATGTAATATGTACTTTGGAGACACTACTGGCACTAGTGTGGCACAGTTGTTGACTGTCTCAAACCTTGGCCACACTCACTGCCATACTATGTTTTGTAATGACAAAAGGTTGCACTCTTGATGATGCACAAAACAAAGCATGCCTTGAGATTTTGACAATGTTGTGTTCAGTAATGTTTTAGCTTCCCTTAATATGACAGGAGAAATTACTTAAAAACCCTTTTCTTCTTCTATTCCCGTCCAGACAGGTGGAATGTTGTGGTCGAGTGGTCAAGCTCACCAGACTCAAGCTCTGCTGTTCTGAACAGCAGAGTGTGGGCTCAAGTCCCGGTCTTGACACTTGTGTCCTTAAGCAAAACACCTAACCATTATTGCTTCGTCCTTCGGATGGGACGTATTTTATGTAAAGCCGTAGATCCTGTGTGTTGTGTAATGCTAGTAAAAGAACCCAGTACACTTATGGTTAAGAGAAGGGGATCGCCGCAGTGTTTTTGGAATGGTTGACAATTCCATGCTCACAACCGACCCTGCCCGTCGTGTGACCCCTGATTTTTTCTTGCAGTATCCATCAAGACAAGACAGAGTATGTGTGGACTCACTAGTTTGTCATGGATTTTGACAATCTGCCTAGTAAAACCTTACTTAACCACATATTCCTGCAAAAGTGATGCGCTAGCATTGTTAATGTACGCACAGTGTGTTGAGAAAGTTTTAGGCGAGTAGTACAAAGGACACTGAAGTTAGTGCTGGCTGAAGACCAGAAAATGCTGAACTATCAATGACTATTTTGAAAACTTATATAGCGTTACGATGGCCCAAAACGTGTGACTGATATTAAATTAAGGCCTGCGCTAAACGTCAAACTTTTGCCGTGTCGAACTCAAATGATCTTCGCACGGCAAAGTGCGGCTAATAAAACGAATTGGTGACAAACGTCGAATTTAGTAAAATAGTTTGCCGCACTTAAAGTAATTCAAAATGGCGACGCGGGAGAAAATTGCTAAAGAGTCATGTTTCATGATGTCAATTCAAGCTGTGACACTCAAATATTAATGACAAAATCATAATGACATTGTTTCCCAACTTAAATGTTGTCATTATTTTTACCATCGTTGGTGAGTGGCGCATCTTCTTTTTTAAGAGTGTCAAACAAAATCAATTAGTTTAATTCTGAAATCTACAGATTATGTTTGTTCCTGTCAGGATTTGTTTCCTTTCCCATACCGGAATACTCTCAGCTATGGTACTAACACGGAGAATGTTCACATTATTAGAAAATACAAATAAAACATTTTTCAAAAGTTTTGCGCATGCGTATTCCCAAAGAGCATCGCCCGACTGAGAATCCAATTTGATTCGACACGGCAAGAGCGCGACGTTTGTCACCACGTCGTGCAACTACCGTGTAGCACGGCAGAGCTTGCCGTGCTACACGGCAGTGTCGAATTTAAATCAAAGGTTTGCGCTAAACGTCGCTCTTTTGTTGAATTTAATTAATCATTTTCTAATTATTTGAGCTTGACACGGCAAAAGTGCGACGTTTAGCGCAGGCCTAAGGCTCACGTTCTAGAAGTAATGTCATAATATAGACCCAGCGCGGTTGCTGTCCAATTTTAGACGGGTGTCCTGCCTCAACTGCCCTGGTATCACGGTTGAGGCAAGGCACCCGTCTAAATCTGGGGCGCTAGTACGACTGATGATGACAAAATTTCGAAAAAGGAGTACAGCTCCCCAGTTACTGGGTCTAGTCATTATATACATTTTGTCTTGCCTTTTATATTTTGCTATTTTATTGTTTTGCGTCTCTTCAAAACAAAAGGTCTTTCACTGGTTCTAATATTCCCCCATAGGTTAACCCCTCCCAATATGTGGTAAATTCAACAGTGCAGCTTCCAAACTTCTCTTCTGCCCCTCCCCCTGACGACATGTCTGAGATCCCCCCAAAATGTGTCACATTCTGAAGTTCTGTCCAATACCACACAAAGCAATGAACATGAATGAACGGCATGTGAAGCAGTAATAATAAGTTGGCTAGCGCTACGGAACATTGACAAGAATTGCCATTTTTCATATGATAAGGGAACAAACTTTCATACTTTCCAGGTGGTGGTCCAAAATCCCCTTCTCCTTCTTCTCCGTCGAAAAACATGACTGCCTGATGTCCAACCAAGACTCAAACCTGCCAACTTTTGACCTGGATTTGTTACCCCTCCTGTGTGCACAGAGCATTGACCCCTCCTCCTCCTCTGCTTGCGGAAAATGGCCGTCTGACTTTTTATGAGGACCAAGTAGTTGATGTCAACAGTGTTTAACGAACGGATTTTCTTTCCGGGTGAATTGAATTATTTCCTTTACTTTTGAAACTTGCTTTAGTTTCAAACAGATTTTAAAAAAGAGTTTTCACGGGTTTTCGTAAAATGCATTTGAACTACATGTCAGGAAAACTGGTCGACAGCGGGTAATCCATTTGACCAATATTGAATCTCGACCTCATCCACCAGGAGAATGCATAAACCAAACCGCGATCTGTATAATGCATGTATCTTTTTACAAGTGTTATTATTGCGCCTGCTGTATGTGTCGGATAAGAATTTTGTTTCTTAATTCAGAGTGTGTTTTTTAAGATAAATGTTTGACTATTCATAATCATGAATGCGTCAAGAGATTTACAGGAAAAAGTAAACCAGCAATAGAATCTATGCTCCATGAGTGACCTCAAATACACGTTACAATACACCCGCAAACGTACACACAAATCCGTGCATGTGACAGTGGATCATCAGTGCTGCAGCGCCCCCTATCTGCCCTGTTTGTGTTTTGTTTTATTGTTAAAAGTGGGGCACTCATCATTCACTTTATAGCGTGTGTTATTACAATGCAATAGAGGTCAAGTCTCAGATCGCTAATTAATTTGCGTTACTCAATGAAATTATGTAAAAATCCGCTTTGATAAAAATAACAAAATATTTGCCTGATGTTAAATACCCATTTTTTGGTAGTAAAATGTACAAAGATAATGCGGAACAATCTCTAAAACGTGACTTTAAACGCAATTTGTTTTTTCAAAAAGTGACATTTGGGCTGGTTACGGTGACGAAAAATATTATTATGCACGTGCAGTTAATTCCATTGTAATTTAACAAGGTAAAAAAAGTACGTGTGGATTTATTTTTATTTTTACGATTACATTTTTCTTGCCCCGAATCATTTGAAAGGGAATCTCTTGACATCAGCCACGGAGGAGAGGAGTAGTTCCGAGATGTTCAGCGACGTTTTCTCCAGTAATTTTCACAGAAATGAAACTCATTCCAGTTTGTCGGCCTACCCCAGCTGTCCTAAAGCTTTTGGCACAAGTCCACACATGATCAATTGATCAACTTTGAACTTCTGATTACTCCATCAATATCAAAAACTATGGTTGATTACATCTAAATTCTCAATACATTGAGGAAAACAATCTCTTTCTTCCATTCTCTTTAAGGGGTATCATTCTCTTCAGAAAAGCAACGGCGCCCATCATTCAGAATCCCGCCGGTTAACACTGATTTACTAATTAACAGAGTGCACCTCATGTATTTTGCGTGCGAACTTCTCAAATCATCCCCTTCAAAACCAATAGTATCACCGTCCTTGAGGATCGTGCCATGTTTTTCCAAATAACGGTATCAGCCAATAGGAATGGTGGGGCTTTGTTATGCAAATAAGATAGCAAGGTCGCGCGATTCAGAAGAAGAAATTGACGACTTTAAGTTTAACAACTATTGTCTGTAACTTTTCTCCAATAAATAAGGATTTTCACCAAAGTTCCAAGGGTAAACTGCCAACTAAATGTGATGGTGAGTCGGGCTTTTCTAAAGAATTACAGCATTGAAAATGATTTTCATTCGCATATTGAAGACATTTTAGTTGTTTTCAGCACAAAGCGCAAAGTTTACAAAAAGCAGACGTATTGACTTCGCTTTCTTCGGTGGACCCCATCTTGAAAATTTAGGATTAAAGAATTGTATACAAGGTTTTATTCACGCTTTTTGAGAATTAGTGATAAAGTGAAACTCTTTCGAAGTATGAACACGAAAAGAATCATACTTTACCTTGAAAAAGAACAAGGAATGGATGGCCAATAATGTGTGCTTTCCGTACTATTTCTTCACACTTGTTGATTTGTCTTTTCTAAGATTAAGAATTGTACAACCATGACAACACAGGCTCTAGTGGTTTTTTTCCAGTGAATGTTATTTTTATTTTTACGGCAGTGCTTTGGGTGGAACCACTGTTCAATTAACTATGGGCAAATTGTGTTTGGAATTTACAATGTAAATGTTACAAAGGGCCTCGTGATGTCACAAAGCGCTGCATAAGCAGAAACTTTTGGTTAACAGTTCTCCATTTAGCAAAAATAAGCAGTTCCCAATCTATATCTCTGCTTACCACTTAATTATGTGCCTATTGACCTTTATCACACTGCCGCCATCTTGGTCATATTCCTTGTATCAAATAATAGTAATGAATGCTAATATTCATTGTACAAAAAGGAACCAGACTATTTTTCCATTCCAGCCTAAGTTTGTTTACATTGGTTTGAATGGGAGAAAATCAAGATGGCCGCACCGTGATAAAGGTCTATGGCCCATAAAACTAGAAGTATGTGCTTATTACAGGCATGACAGGGCACCGTAAGTGCAGAAATCTGTGGTGAGCCATGAAATTGGACCCAGGATACCCCAGGCACACATGACCATGGTACACTACAGTGACATAGTAACTTGGCTGTATACAAGCTTTTTCTGATAAGCATAGTTTTCTTTTGCTTAGTTACTTTTTGTGCTTAAGCTTTCCTAATTTCGTAGAGCTGTTTAAGCACAAAAATTTGCTAAGCACTGGACAATTGTGCTTACCAGAACAAGGTACCAACTCAAAAACACATGTCAAAATGTACCATACACAACTGATTTCATGCTAATTTTGCTTAGCAGAAAATTGTTACGCGCTGTTGTCTGCTAAGTAGTTCTATGAAATCTGGACCAGGGCTTCATTTTATAGAGCAGCTTAAGCTCAGAAAGTAGCTGAACACAACAAAATTTATGCTGAGCAGATTAACGGCCAAAATTACATTTCACATGTACCATTTGTGACTGGTATCCTGCTCATTTTTGCTTAGCAGGAAATTGTTAAACAAGATTCTCTGCTTAAGCAACTTCATGAAATTGAGCCCAGGTCTGAGGTTGCCTCACTAACAATAGTTTTCAAATTTAAAACACATTTCCAGTGTGCCTACTGTTAATATTTCATTTATTGTCATAATGAATACATTAACAGAGAGCGGTGCATGCATGATGTAGCTGCAGGAGAAGTACCGGTATGCCAGTTGAATAATACCGGTACCTGTCCAGAATGAAAATGCGAATGTCTTGAGACCTGCAATTCTCCCATCAGCCCAATGTTTAACCAGTCATCGATGCCTGAAGCTGTGAAATAAGGTAAATTATTGTTTGTATACTTATGTATTTTAATTTTTATATATTTACATAATCATCATACAGTGGGCTGTTTTTGCAGCACTGTGGCCTACGGAGAACAAATTTAAATCACATACCACAACACTCAGTAAATTGGACAAGATTACAAAAGAACCAACTTTCTAAATGAAGCCCCTACAATTTTTACTTGGTTTTGTTCGGGAAAATTGTTATATCCAACTTCTACTTTGTTTCAAAGATTCCTTGTGCATTTTTTGTTATGAATATTACTGTTGAACCTGTCATGACATGGAGTGGCAATTGCACACATGACAAAATTAGACTCCTTAAACAATATAACTTCTCTTACAGTGGTATTTAATTCCACTATTTGAGAATCTGGGATGAGTAGCCCCAGGAATTGATCCAGGACTAAGCCTTTACCAGAAAGACAACCTTTCCAAAAAATCATTGCCCAAAAAAGATAACCAATAGCTACATGCACAAGTAAACCCACTGTCAAAACTCAAAGAAACAAGAATGACTTGAGCTTGTACTTATTGTTTGGTATTTAAGAATACAAACAATTGTTGAATGGCTGAAACAAGCCCAAGGTACTAAAAGAAGGTACAAACTTGTAAACATAGCCAACCTATGCCAGTGCTATCTTGAGAATCACATTTTAGAACAGAGGCAAATTCCCTGCAATGATGCTGTCTTTCTGGTGTCCAAGTCACAAATCCATAATGGAAAAATTGAACAGTACTTTTATACCTAAACTACCATTTGTAAAAACAAGTGAGTCAAGACACAATACATTATATAAGAACTTGTAGTACTGCATCAAGGTTAGGAATCAATTAGTAAAGAAAACGCTATTCAGACCTGTACAATGCTAAACCCTGGCAGGGCTTGTACGAGTTAAGAAAAAACTGTCCATGCTAAAAATAAAAAGCCCAGGTTGAGATTCAATGAGTACAGAAAAGACTGTTTAAACATACAAGGCTTGGAAACTATAGGCCTACCTTGTCTAATATGTGGCAGAGGGTGCCCCCCCCCCCTCCGAATGTTTCCAAACTACACATTCCTTTCCCTCTTGTACAAAAGTAGCCCCCTAAAATCCTCTAAAGAATACCTGAGATTCCCAAAACACAATGAAGACACACTATATAGGAGGGGGGGGGGTTACACCATGCCACATATCGAGCACCAAATGGGAAACTACTTCAGACAGGGTTACAAAATAACAAACTACCTACTGCAACAAAGTATAGAACTTTCATTAACCTTTTAGCCAAGGTTAAAAAATGGTTCAATCACATTTTGGACAGCCAAATATTAAAAAATAAAATAAATAAAATCAAAATCAAAATCGATGACAATTAATGGGAATAGGAATCAAATAATTCATTTGCATAACCCAAAACATGTACACACCAATGTCTGAAACCAAAATAACATCATTCAGCCATGACATAAAACTACTTACTCGGTAAACTATGGGGCGCCGTTTGTCAATTAATTGTTTAGCGCATTTATTACATGTTTTACCATGGTTTATATCATGAATTAGATGTAAACCATAGAAAGTGTTGTCAAAATTATGTTTATGGTTTACATACCAGAAAAGTAATGTTTTGTGCTTTTTAAATATTGTTTGTAAACCATGAACATACAATCAACATTTAAATATCATGGGTCAAATTTTAATCATCATAAAACATGGTTTGTAAAATCATGGTTTATAAACCATGACAATAGAATCATCATAAAAAATTAAAATTGAGGCATCTTACACACCATGACAATGGAAGCATCTTAAAAACAAGGTTTATAAACCATGACAATTGAAGCACCACTAATAAATGTTTTTTTTAAACCATGAAATATTGTGTTTACAAATAATTGTTTATAAACCACGAAAAAGTGTGTGTTTACAAATCATGGTTTATAAACCATGAAAAAGTGTGTGTTCACAAATCATGGTTTTTAAAACCATAAAAACTGAACAAGTGTTTCATTCCACCTCCTTCCCATCTTCCTCCGCAATCGGCCATGAAGGTAACCTATTAAGAGGACACTCTCTTCCTGTTGTTGGCATGGCCAGTCACTGATGATTTATTGTGTCTGTCACTCCCCGTGTTTCATATGGAAACGTTTTCGTGGATTTGTCTCATAAAAGAAATTGACCACAAACAAACTCCAACACGGAGTTGTGTGCAGGGGTCACGGTCCACTGACTTCATTGGGCAGGTAGTTCCATTATGTGAATGGGTAAATTTACTATGACACAATGAGGGGAGAGGCACAGTTATAATAGGGACAATTAATCGTTTTGTAGTGCAGAACATAGTATTTTATTGACTTACTTGTTCATTGTATACAATAAAACCCACGATAAATATTCAAATGTTAAATGGACGGACTACTGTTGGCATTGTACGTGAATCATTCCAAGTCATCGGCGATAATTCTAATCGTCTTGATCGAGGACTTAACTGTTGGTTTAGCTTATTTTTTTAGATGATTTACGAATAATAAAAAAACATTATAAATTTACCTAATCTTTGATCAGGTTTTTGAGGACATTTAGTGGAGCAGAAAGCAATGGATTCGTGAAAAACAACACGCACTCATTGAGCAGAATGTCGGTATGTAAATTAAATTTGGCGCGGTGCGAAAAAATGCATCTTTCTACCCTGCGACTTTAATGGTACGATCCAGTAAATTAAAACAGTAAAATGGCTCTAATTTTAAAATTACCCATTAAAAACCCCACAAAACCTCAGTGGTTTCAAACAAAATAATGTTATTGTTAACTAATAGTTAAAAAAGATATAGAAACATTGTAAATGTGTAGCATTTTGCGATAAAAGACGCCGATTTAGCGACGATGACATCATAGAATCTGTTTATGTCCGCGTGCATCCGGGACTTCTAGGTCAAAGAGTCAAATGAGACGCTGTAGGTTATTGGTCAAACGGTTAAGTTTCCTTTATTCCGACGACAATATACAACCAATCAAGACAAGTTTAATACCAGCAGAAAGCTAATGATTAGTATATTCATTAGTCGCTCACCCCAGAGCTGCCTGACCACAACGAAACGAGTGAGGGCTTGTGAGAGCGACCGATGTGCAATTGAAACTCGCTATTTTGCTCTTCTCCAACGCAAAAAGAGACGACATTGTGCAGGATTACTATGTTTTTTCCGACAAAAGTACAGAGAAAGTGCCATATTGTTTTGTGGTATTATATTTGTTGAAAGGTTACCCAAGTGACTCCCGGGCACCCCAATGCTGGAAAGGAATGCACTTTTTAGAAAACTTCACTTTTGAATGAAAAATGCTCATTTTGGTCTATGCACACAAGTCAGATTGAGCGGATGAGACAACGTTTCCATATGTATTTGCGTTCGCACTTGAATTAACAAAATGGTCTTGTGAAAAGCTGCTATACTGATGCATTTCTCTAGCCGAAACAGCCCAACCATAAAGATTATGATCGATTGATCGCTAGTCGCTACCTGAAGCGGCAGAGAGGAATTGAGACACACCCGCGCTGGTACGGAACTAGCTCCCCTCATAACTCATTGCATCTTACAACAAAATACCTTTTATAGGTGAAAATGCTCTAATTTACATTTAAATTTGACAAATGTGTATATGTTGTTGTCTCACAACAGAAAAACATGCACTTGCTTGCAATGGTGCAGTTCTTTACAATGGTAATTGTATATAGTGATGCAAAAACAGCCCACTATACGACGATAACAAAAACCTTATGGTTCATTACTTGATAAAAATAACCGACACCAGAATTTACAAACTTTGCCTTAGCCTTGAACATCTACATTTACATGTTGATGGGAAGACGTTCAGCCGATGATACGCACTTAAAGATCTCAGACATCTACATTTTGAAGGAAGTCTTTCTAAAAGGGATAAAAATGGAAATTAGACAAAACATGTTAACAATTATTTCAAATAATTTATTGCCTATGAATTCAAGTTTGTTTAGTGATTGAAGCGGAGTACAGATAATTTCTGAAGATAAAGAGTTGTGAATATCAGTTTTTATATCTGTGAAAGAGATAAATTTATTCTTAATTGGAGCTATTTTTGAGAACCTTTGTTGTCTTTCCTTTGTCAAGTCAGGGTTTCATTGTGGCAATGATATTTTCAAAGAAAAGGGATTACTCAAGAAGCTCCAAAACCTTCCGAAAAATAATTACTAAAAGGTGGGCACAGAAATTTGTTTTCAATACCATCATGAAATGGTTAATTGACTGAGCCAGAAGGTGCATTAACAATAACCAGCCACCAACCAAGGTCATTACAACGCAGTGAAGACCGGCTCCCACTATTAATGCTATTAATACATACCTTTAACCCCCCCCTTCCCGAAAAAAAGTAAAATCATCAGAATTTGTGATTTGTTTTAACAGGGTTTTTTTTAATTGTTCTTTTCATGTTCAAGGGTCATTCTGTGCGGTGTTTAGTTTTTGCATGGGACCTAATCCAAACTATTTAAGCATATTTTCAGAAAAAACAGACTATGAGCTTTGAAAATTAACAGCACCATAAATAGAATACTGTTTGGCGTTCGGCTTTATGCTTTGCATCATGTTACATGCAGCACAATCTATCCTTGGGAACAAAATTACAAAAACAATCCGCATTAAGGAAACAGTTCATTTTGATAGTTCCCACATAACAAGCACAGTGCATACAGAACGTTTACACATGCTTGTTTTTTTTAAAGGGCCATTAATTTGCTTGGCAAGTTCACAAAGCTGGTCTTTATATCGCATGTTAATAAACCCCCAACGTGACCAGTCTTTGACCAATCAGAGTGCAAAAACTCTACGAGGTATTCATCAATATTGAATCACACACATCACATCCATTAATTGCAAAGTGCTGCAAAAACAGCCCACTTTACGATGATAACATAAATCATTGCCAAGATTTATATACCTTTGTCTCAGCCATGTGCTACGAGAACATGTTTGGCTAATGGAAAGTGCGAAGAGATGTACAACATTTGCTTCGTTGTTGGGAGGCTCCCACCGTAGAATGGCATGCCTTTCTAAATGCAAACAATTTGAAAAAGTATTTGGGATTAGATATATATGCCGCCAACATAGGGCTAGATAGCTCAGTTGGTAGAGCGCCGGCACGTTAAACCGGAGGTCGTTGGTTCTAATCCCACTCTGATCAATTTTTCTTTGTTCAACCCAAAATCATTATATATATATATATATATATATGTAATAACTTCAAACACTTCACATTGGATGACATCCAGAGACGCAAATTTTTTTTGGGACAGACTTACGGTAGACGTTTTTTAACACCAGAAATAACTTAGGATTTTGTTTCACTTTGTCCTGTTGTTATACAATGTGGCATACAAGAATGGACAGGCTGCCATCATTGTTTGCCATTATATTCGCTCAAAGGGAGTAAGTCGGAGCGTTCTGAGATCCCAGCATACTCTGGCAGATTTTTAGCTATGGCTTGATGGCCGAGGTTCTGCAAATCATGGCCAGTGCCTATGTAATTTTCTCACACATCAAATTACAGAACTAATTATAAGAACATTTGTTTTCTTTCCTTTTTCAAGTCAGAGTTTCAATGTGGCAACGATTCAAAGGAAAACGATTACTCAGTTAAAAGAACCAAAAAGATCATCAGAAAAATAATTCTGAGGATGGGTACAGAAACTTTTAAAAAATACCAAGTGAAGTGGTTAAAAGAGGGTTGAGAACACCGGCGGCGGAACCGGGGGGGTCGAGGGGGCCGTTGCCCCCCCCACTTTTGAAAATGTAGTCATTTTGCCCCCCCCCCACTTTTTATCGAGCTATTGAAACCAAATTATGGTTCACTGACAACCCCGTTTGTAATATTATACACACCTTTACATTTCTCAAAATAATCTTATTCATATAACAAAAAACAGCAATTAACGCCAAACGTAGGCGAGTTCACCGTCCATGAACATGACCACCACGTAGGCCCTAATCACTATTCACTTTGCAAAGGTTTCTCAAAGTTTACTGAGGACTGGTGCGATGGTCCATTAGTTTTAATAGCACGCCCGAACATGATGGCGCATTACCGCGAAAGTGTTTATTTTTTCAAATTCATTGTGCTGGGTCTCGACATTGGAGGTTCCTTGATTTGCACTGAATCACTGATGTGTGCTAGCTCATCACACCCATAAATGGTTTAAAATCCATCTTAATTAAAAACAAGTCAACACTGTAATGTCCTTCTTTGAAGTGCAAGGTAGAATGTAGCTCTGAGTACCGGGTGGTGTGGGTCGCTGCCCTGTACTTTTTTTTATATCAGAAAGTGAAACGTGTATAGTTTGGTGCAATATTGTGACCTTGTTTTGTCCTGTTTTGATTTCTGTAAAAGGTATGATGAACAACACACCCACTGAAACACCACCATAATTTATTTACATTAACAATCAACAACTCTCATAAACCACTTTCTGCGCTGTCTTCAGGTCAATAGTCAAGATTTTATTTTAATAGTCATGTGGTCTCAATAGTCCAAGCAACCCTGGTTGAAATTGGTTCAGTAATACACTTTTTAGATCGCTGAAAGTAAAATTAACTCCAAAGATCTTGTGATTTATCTGCGTAAAAGAATTGGTTCAGATAAATCATGTGAACTTAGTTATTTGAAAATGCTCGATAACGGCCAAATTTGACAGTTTCTTTTAGGGATTGGTCTACTCTACTCCTGGAAGACCTTCAGAGTCATGTGTGGGTCTATTTTGTACCCCCAAAATAGCCCAACATAGCCGGTGTGTGCCTACATACCTATGTTGTGCAAATGGAAATAAAATACGTATGCAAAAAAAAGGGCCCCCACTTTTAAAAGTGTTCCGCCGCCGCTGGTTGAGAATCTATAAATTGGAACACAAATTAACCTCAATGAGGTGTGCATGTTGGATGAAAATCTTCAAACATGATCAATTAAATCTGTATCTGAATCAGAAGTTTTGTTTAGAAACTACTTTAAACTAAAGAGTTCTGTAGATTGCTTTCAATTTTCAATGTGAATTTAAAAACAGGCAATTGTTGAGATTTACAGTACTTTTATATTTACTGGAATAACTTATAAACAATTTTATTTATCTCTAGTTAAAACGCACACAGTGTGATTGCAAACCTGGCCTTTTAATCAAAAGTTTCGGGGGCCAAACTGTTGAAAGAAAGTGATGATGAATATTGAATACTTTAATTCTGATCAGACTATTTTAATTCAGAATGCCATGGACAGATTAAATGAAACAACCTTTATTACTCTTTTGAAATTTACCTTTTACTGGAGAGAGCAGCTCCTTAGGCCGATCTTGGACATCTTCAATTGTGGTATACGTGTTGATCGGTAGATCACTTTGGAGATGGCAAGCTACACCAGTACTGCACAAAAACAGAAAGCACAATTTATTTACAACAATTAGTTTTAAAAACATTATCCAGAATTAAATGGTTTGATTGAGATAAATCACTTTATACTTCCATCCCTAAACAATAGTTTTGAAAACATGGTGTGTCATGACTGAGCGGTCAAGTGCACTGTACTCAAAACTTGGTGTTTCTGATCAGCAGAGTATGGGTTCTAGATCGAGTTTGAATATTGACACTTGTATCCTTCAGCTAGACACAAACTATTCTTGCAAATTATTATTATTGACATTATTCTTAATTATTTGTTGTTATTTGTTTTTAAAAGCTCTCTGTATCCATCCATTCTAAACTTTCAGTCTTTTTGTCTTATGTTTTTTTATTTTGTTTTCATTTTTTTTTTTTTGCTGTTTTTCTTCTGTGAGGACCAGGCCCAATGAAAGTAAGTCTTAAGTTATTGTCTTTTTGGGGCTTTTTGGTTTAATACTTGTAATTTATTTATGGGTTCGAGTTCTGGTCTTGACACTTGTGTCCTTCAGCAAGACATAAACTATCTTCTCCCTCCAGATGGGACAACAAGCCGTGGGTCCCGCATGTTTTGTAATGTCAAATAATCCAGGACACTAAGAGAAGGTGTTTGCCCCGGTGTTTTCTGGTATGGCTGGCTGCAGATTGTGCCACAGCACCTTGTGAAACCGTTACATGGTGCTAAGTAAATAAATGGGACTTACATTTCGAACATAGCTTTGAGACAACCTCGGATGTGATAAAGAGCTACTGCGTATTATTATCATTAACAATGATTTTCTTACATAATTTGTTCTTTGTGAATAAAGATTTGACCAATGATGGTTAGTAACCCAATTTATAAAGAATTAGTTTGTAGTCATCCAACGGTGAAAATATATACATTTTTATTGGGCTTGCACTTCTTCTGGCATAGTTACCCCATAGTTACACCACTGTACACAATTTAGAAATTTTAAAAGCAAATCAAGGTCCATGATTGTCTCTGATATTAAATTATTAACTTGTTGATGTGTAATAAAATGGCTATTCATCTGGGTTAGGCAAAAGGTGCCTGCAAGAAGTCCCCATAGTGTTTGGCATGTGAGTATGAGGAGTACATTGTGCTGCAAAAAACAGCCCACTGTACCGAAGACAGCAGGGAATTAAACCAATGCAAATTGACTTACTTTTATATCAGCCTTCATGGACATCCATATCAGTGATAGGTAGATGTATCAGGCTAATGGTGTGCATAATTATGCCTCAGACGTCTACTTAATTGACGGGTAGACATCATTGAAGAATGGCATGCCTTTCTGTTAACAGAGCAAAATATATAGATAGTGCTTATCACACACATTTGTATAGGGTAAAACAAAATGTTTGTAACCCCATGCAAATATCTCAACTAATGAATATTAAAATAGCTCTATTTTTCAGTTTTTGATGGGCAGTAAGAGCTAAGAGGTAGTTGTTCAAGTGCATCTTCAGAAAGAGTAGGCCTCTCACACATGTCCATTTCATTTTGGTGATTGATGTTTCCTTGCTCCCAATAGTACAGCTTAAATTTCTACACATGCCTTTCTGGTTGCCTCGTGAATAATAGAGATTTCAGGAGAAGGAAGAAAACAATTAGGCTCAAGTCTCAATGATGTTGCCTGCCTACTTTTAAACTATAAATTATGTAGGTCATTACTTGATGATGCAAGGTATTGCAAATCCCATCTAAGTCTAGGGGCTCAGAATGTATGCGTACTTTACCTTTTACTGGAGAGGGCAGTTCCTTCACCAGGCTGATCATTATGCAGATCTCAAACATTGATCTACTTTGCTGAAGTGTAGATCTCTAAAGGGATGGCAAAAAAGGCAGTTTCCAACAGTAGAGTGAAATAACATTTTTAGCCATGATATTTAGGACATGTAAAAACAAAATTCTTAATGAGAAATAGTACAAAATTATTCAGCGATAAAAATAATGTACATTTTTAAAGGCACTGCACACGTTTGGTAATTACTCAAAATATATATTAGCATAAAAACTTACTCGGTAACAAGCAACGGAGAGCTGTAGATAGTATAAAACATTGTGAGAAACGACTCCCTCTGCAGTAATGTAGTTTTTGAGAAAGAGGTAATTTCTAACTCAAATAATAAAAAACTTCTTGCAAGAAGCCTTTATTCCTATCTGAAAGCACACAAGTTTGTACAACAAGGGTGTTTTTTCTTTCATCATTTTCTTGCAATTTCATTGACCAATTGAGTCCAAATTTTCACAGCCTTGTTATTTGATGCATATGTTGGGATACTCCAAGTGAGAATACTGGTCTTTGACAATTACCAAACGTGTTCAGTGTCTTTACAGAACCTCAGCCATGTGCCACGGCCGAAAATGTGCCATGGTGGAATCTCGGGTTGCTCAAACTTACTTCTTATTGAGCCAAATATAATGACAAACAATGGCAGCCTGTCCGTTCTTGTTTGCCACATTTATAAAACAACAGGACAAAGGTATGGAAAAGCATTTTACAAGGCAGTAATTTTCCAGAACCTGTTGTCCCTTATTGTACGAGTGAAACAAAGCGAATCATGGTAGGTGCATGCCTGTGCGTGCTACAGACTGGCAAATCTGGGTGGATATAAACATTAGCCTTCCAGCTGTCAGCAAAAAAATGAGGACAATCTGAAGTTGTTCCGGGTGTTATAAAATGTCCGCCGTAAGTCTCCAAAGAAATTGCGGAAAAAACACATCATCCAACATGAAGTGATTAAACAAGCATTTGTGCAGTGGTAACAATGTGATTTCAATGTTTCCTAAATATTTCAAGTTTGATTGATTCAGTCAAGTTTATAATTTACGCTCAAACATGCTTCCATTAATGTCAGTTAAACATATTATTTCGAGCTGGAAACAATGCAACTTCGGCAGAACAGTTAAACAATGCATGGTCATAATTTTACATGTTTACTGTTCAAGAAGGTAGTTTTGATTCCAAGCTGCATGATGAAATTTGAGTCTTGGATGTTGATGTGTAATAAAATGGCCACCCATCCGAGTTGGGCCTGTGCCTGCATGGAGACCCTAGAGTGCTATGGCATAAACGTATTATGTGTACAGTGTAAGCTTGGGGGATATCGCTTTTTTTCCATCCACGATGTATCGTCAAGAATATATCGCGATATTCGTTAATATCGCGATTAATTTTTGATGACGTCAATCTTCTACGAATCTCACAGTGCAAGTTTTAGTTGTAGAAGCAGCCGTCTCATTTCTACTTTTCTCCAATGAAATATTCTTCGGGTTTTACTCTAAACCTATGGGGTGAAAACCTGGGCCTATTACTTACACACATTTAATGTGTCTACTGCGCATGACAGACTGTTCTATATGTGTGCATAACTAATTAGATCACGCTACTCGCATGTATGCAACACCAAACTCGTCCTCAAGGTGTGTCGAGCAGTACGAGGTACTATTGTAAACATGGTTGGAAATAAAGTAAACCATGGGGACGAGGTTGATGCAACATGTGATAACACCCGGAAGCGCGATGTCGTAATTTCGATAGTCTGCGTGAGACCGCCTGATCGCTAAGGCTTTGATGTTGGTTTTTTCAAAGAAACCTGGTCGGGTTGGATCTGTTGGGGAATCTTGCGGTTGCAGTCTGTGACTTGCAGCTCTTTGTTGTTGCAAGATCGGCTCCACTAAGAGATTTATTGTTGCAAGATCGTCTCGGTTAGGAAATGCATCGCGATACTTAGGCGATATCGCGATTTACCGATATCAAGATAAAAAAAAAATATACCCGATATCGTAATCGTTTCAGAACTAGTATCGCGATATTCGAAAAAAAAACGTGGTATCGCCCAAGCTTAGTACAGTGCAGCAAAGACAGCCAACTATACCAAAGACAATGGAAAACAGAAAGAAAATGGAAAATTTACTTACTTTTTATATCACCCTTGGGCAACCACATCATCAGTGACGGGTAGATGTCAGGCTGTATGCCTCATCATATGTCTACTTAGTTGACGGGTATACATCATTTAAGAATTACATGCCATTCTGTTTACAGAAAAAAACCAGTTAAATAATACAGTGTATTTCAGTGTAGGGTAAAACAAAAACTTTTCAAGTGCATCTTGGGAAAGAGTACGCCTCTTATGCATGTTCATTTAACGTTTGTGATTGAGGTCACATTCTTATAAGAAAGTAGATTTTTTGTGTACAAGATTTCTTGATGTGCATATCTAGTTATAATAATTTCAGGAAAGACTTCTGAAACTAAAAATTTTAAGTTATAGCATTGACTGCCTTCTTTTCTTAAATATGACCTTTCTAGGCTTCATGATAAATGGTATGGTGAAATTCTTCCAATTCTAAAGACTCAGATTTTATGCGTTTTTCTAACAATGTGAACATGTGTGGTGCTGTTAGATTTACCTTTTTATTGGAAAGGGCAGAATGAAAAAAGAAAGTGCTTTTTTCTTTAATTTACCTTTGACAGGAGAGAGCAGTTCCTTTTTCAAGGCTGATTATGCAGATCTCAGACATCTACTTGTTGACATCTCTTTGGACGCCTTACTGTACACTAATAAAAACATGCAATTTCTCACAGTTAAATAACAAAGAATTAACCAATGATATTTAAGACATGAAACAAATTTTTAAAAACATCATTATTATTAACATATCGGAAGTAAATATAGGTACATTTTTTAGGAGGGCATAAAGTGGGAAGTGATTGCACTATTGTTTCCTGAGGGGCACTTCTGCCAAATTAAAATTGTAGTTTGCATTGCAATTAAAAAAAAAAAAGCCCCTCTAGTTTTCAGCGCTTTTTTAAGTCATCTTCTATTTATAATCTGACATGGAGGTATATAGAAATGAACTGTCTGCTGTAAAAAAACCATTTTTTTAATATAAGGTCTTCAGGCTTTTAAAATGTAACATTTTATTATTCTGGTAATTTATAATCTCAAAGGACCATATTTTAAACGGGGGTGGGGGGGGGGGATGGCACGGACATCAGCCAGGGGTTCATGCCCCCTCCCCATAGTTACACTACTGCCCTTACACACGCCAACTTACGGGGTACTTTTAACAATAGAGCAATGCTACCCTACGAGGTTTTCTTTGTTCAAGTGGTACCCCACAGAGGATTTCTTCAGAAAAGGGAATAATAGAACAACAATGGAAGTACCCCGTAACTGCCATATGTAAGGGTGTGTGTACGTACATAATTGAGAACCTTAAAAAGAAAATCAATCTTAACAGCAATTAAACTCAATTCCTTGTCAGATACTACAACTTTCAGATACATTCAGATACTATTTTACAAAATACAATAGAGTCAAAACTTGTCATTTTCTTAAATCACTGATAAATCATCTTGCAATCTATCCCAGTTTAAGAGGAATGTAAACAGATACCACCTCTCTCTTTAAATTGTCTTCTTTCGAGTAGATTTCACCTTAGGGGTGGCCCTTTGGCATTGTGTCAGGTAACTTTTCATTAAAGATAATAAATTTTAAAAACCACTGATTTCACCATTACCTAAGCTCGATTGATTGGGGTCAAGTCAGTTCTTTTCCTTCAAACGTGCTTCCATTAAATTAATGTCAGTAACACTTGTTATTTCAAGCTGAAAATGTAGCAACTTCAGCAGAATAGCTCACTGACAATGCGTGTGAGCATAAATTTACCTGTTTACCTGTTAAAATTTGCGTTTGCACCTTGCATTAGATGGATATTCTACTAAGTTAAACAGTGTACCAATATTATCAACTATTTTTGTTGATGGGACCAGTGACGTCATCAGCAAAGGGGAAGGACCCCAACCAATGGACAAGACAGTTAAGTGTTAAGTGTAGTTTTTTGGGTTTTTTAAAGTAAATCTATCATAAAATGGTCGTGCAACTGGGATATAGCCGGGTGCCTGCATGGAGTTCCAAGAGTTTTAAGGCATGGATCCGGAAATATGATATTTGTGCAGTGCTGCAAAAACAGCCCACTGTACCGAAGACAATATGGGAAGTGCTTACTTTTTCTATCTGCCTTGGACATCTATCTAAGTGATAGGTAGCGCTGGGCTGATGGTGTGCATTTGAATGCCTCAGATGTCTACTTAGATGACGGGTAGACATCAGTGGAGAATGGCTTGCATTTCTGTTAGCATAAAAACAGTATAGATTAATAGAATTTACAAGTAAATTACAGGAACACTTTCAGCTTTTGATGGGTTGTAATTTAAAATATGGCAGTCAAACATATAATTGTTTTAATAACGAGGAAACCGACACTTTGGTTTTATTTTTCAGAAGTCCTTTTATACTGAATATCATTATTATCCAAATACCCACAAAGAAAACTTTTAAAAAGAGCAAATTATGGACAGGTGACCATGAACAAAAAAAACTTTTGAGACTGGCATACCTAATGACATGAACATAAACAAACCCAAATACCATTGTTGTAAGACACTACTTAGAGGATATACTTTTTAGTAATGCTCCAAAAACATGTTTTAAACCTTATGTCTTTTGAAGGCACCGGACACGTTTGGTAATTACTTAAAATATATATTAGCATAAAAAATTACTTGGTAACGAGCAATGGAGAGCTGTTGACGATAGTATATAACATTGTGAGAAACGACTCCCTCTGAAGTAACGTAGTTTTTGAGAAATATGTTATTTCTCACTAAAATATTTGAATCTGAGAAAGACTTCAGGCCAAAAGCCTTTCTCAGGCATCTGAAAGCAAACAAATTTGTGCAACAAGGGTGTTTTTTCTTCCCCTTATTTTCTTGCAACTTTGATGACCAATTGAGCTCAAATTTTCACAGGTTTGTTATTTTTATGCATATGTTGGGATACACCAAGTGAGAATACTGGTCTTTGACAATTACCGAACGTGTCCAGTGCCTTTGTTGGGACAGTATTACTATTTTGGTGTTTGTTCCTATTTCATCAAAATAAAAAGGCTGCAGAAGAATTGAATATATAAGATTTAAAATAAATATCTGCTTTTGTTATAAATTTACCTGTTTGTAGTAAGGCATGTTTTAAGCCAGACTGTTGACTTGTTGGCAGGTTAAGGTTTCTTTTGAGACTGTAGATGTAAACAAAACACAACAAAACCCCAAATCACTTCCAAGAACATGATAAAGTGACCACAACAAAACTGAACTTCACTTACCGTCAAATATAACAGTACAACAAATGCATTTAATGTAAAAGACCTGCTGTTAATATTCAAAACAAAATTTAAGCAGTGGAAGCAATGTTTTAAAAGGTGTCAAGGTGATTTCAATTGTTTTCGTTACCAATCATACGTTTCATTGGGTCAAATTGGTACTTTTTCAATCATACATACTTCCAAACATAATAATAATAATAATAATAGATAAATCTTATATAGCGCAAAACATAACTGCAAGAAATCTCGATGCGCTTAACAATACAAAAAATAAGCCAGTTGAAATAGGTGGGATTTGAGGTTGGATGTGAAACTGTCCAGGGTAGCAGCTGTTCTTAGAGAATATGGTAGGGCATTCCACAACTTGGGTGAGGTGTGTGAAAAAGCCTTGGAGCCATAGGATTTAGTCCTTGGTGTGGTGGTGGTGAGGAAGTTTTGGGAAGACGAGCGGAGAGATCTAGGAGGTTGATGTCGGCAGAGCAGTTCAACTATGTAATTTGGAGCAGTACCGTTCAGGGCTTTAAAGGTGAGCAGAAGTATTTTGTAATCAATGCGCTGCCGTATCGGCAGCCAGTGAAGATCTTTGAGAATTGGAGTGATGTGGTTTCGTTTTTTGGATAGAGACACCAGGCGAGCAGCAGAGTTTTGGATGCGTTGAAGTTTGTTAATATCTTTGTCCGGGAGGCCAGTTAGCAGGCTATTGCAGTTATCGAGGAGAGATGTTACTAAAGCGTGAACCATGATTTCAGTGGAGCGTTTGTCAAGAAAGTTCCGAATTATACCAATTTTCCTCAATGCAAAGGAGGCCTTTCGACAAACAGCATTGACCTGTGGGCGCATACTGAGGTGATTATCAAGAATTACTCCTAAATCTCGGACTGATTTAGAGGGTGAGACGATGAAATCACCGGAGGTTATGTGTGCGATTGCAGTACTCCCTCTTGCATGTGATGAAGACAAGTGGAGGACTTCCATTTTGTTGTCATTGAGGACCAGGTAGTTGCTTGACATCCAAGCCCTGATGTCACGGAGACAATTCTCAATTTGTGTTGTTGCAGAGATTCTATTTGAAGTTTTCATTGGGATATAGAGTTGGGTGTCATCAGCATACATGGCGTGAGAGAGACCGTGAAACTTTATGATGTCTTGGATTGGAGTTGTGTAGCACACAAACAAAAGTGGTCCCAGTATGGAGCCCTGTGGTACTCCCCATTTTAGAATCACGGGATCAGAACGCTCCTCTCCTATAACAACTGACTGTTGTCTTCCCGACAGATAAGAAGAGAGCCAATCCAGAACACATCCTTTTAATCCGAAACGTTGACTCAGACGGGCAAGTAGGATTGAGTGGTCCACAGTGTCGAAAGCTGCAGTCAGATCTAATAGAACAAGGACAGCTTCATCTTTTGCATCTAGACTGAGTAAGAGATCGTTGTACACTCGAACCAGAGCTGTTTCAACACTGTGATGCTGTCTGTAAGCGGACTGGGTTGTGGCGAGCAACGAGTGCTTAGTCAGGTATGAGATCAGTTGTTTGCTGACAGCCCTCTCAATCACCTTTCCCATAAATGGCAGGTTGGATATGGGCCTATAGTTCTGTAGGGTGTCTGGGTTGAGTGATGGTTTCTTGAGTACGGGAGTAATGAGCGCTGACTTGAGGGTAGGCGGAAATACCCCGAGTCGAAGAGATTGATTTGTAATGTCAGTGATCGCCGGTAGGAGCACTTCAATGCATTTGGATATCACAATAGCTGGTACAGGGTCGAGAGAACAGGTCTTTATCTTTTTTGATTTGATGATCTTCAGGACCTCGGCTTGAGAGACTGAGTGGAACTCTGCTAACGAAGTGGACACGGAAACGACAGGATGGATGTGTGCTTGCAGATCAAAGGCTAAGCGCAGTTCACGAACTTTTGCTTCAAAGAAGCCAGCAAACTGTTGGGCGAGGTCTTTCTTTGAATTGTGCAGAGGCAGGACCTGAGACAGCTGTTCTGATGTCATGCTCCGAACAACCCGGAAAAGATCACTCTGGTTGCTGTTTGTTATCTTGTCTCTGTGATACCTTGCCTTAGCAGACTTCAGGGCAGTGCAATACTCTGACAGAGTCTGATGCATTGCAATTTTGTCAACCACTAACTTGGACTTTATCCATTTCCTCTCTTTTGAGCGCTTGTTGTGTTTCAATGTCCGAAGGGACTCGTCATACCAAGGCGTCTGTGGACGAAGCTGGACATTAGTTGACCTGATCGGGGCGTGGTGATCAAGTGCTGTCTTTAGGGCGTTGAAGAAGAGGTTAACTTTAGAATCAAGAGCCTGGCTTTCTATATGAGTAACCTGTGCAAATGAGTTCTCAATGTCGGACTTGAAGCGAGCAAAATCAATAGCTCTGAGGTTGCGGGCGTGGACTTTAGTTTTAGTGGCTGCAGGGCGAGACAAGGCAACACTGAAAGTTACAGCAGCATGATCTGATGGCATGGCATTTATCACGGACAGACTTTTAACACAGTGTTCAAATTCACTCACTATCAGTAAGTCAAGCGTGTGCCCATGCGAATGGGTTGGTTGTGATACAAGCTGCAAGAGGCCAGCAGAAGACAGCAGGTCATTTAGGGACTTCGTTTCTGGTTTATGCTGGCAGTCAACATGGATGTTGAAGTCCCCGCAAATGACAGCATGACTTGTGAGGAGATTTACGGTTTCAAGAAGCTTTGAGAACTCGGCCAAAAAATGGGTTATGGTGAGTCCTCTCCCTGCATCCACACTTGTTATTACAAGCTAGAAGTGATGCAACTTCAGCAGATCAAAAATGCCACATGAATCTAAAGTATTTCTCTTCATAACACACCACTTGCTGGTTCTTTATCCTGAGCCCAATTTTATAGACCTGCTGAAACACAAAAAGCAGCTAAGCACAACAGAATAATGCTTACTAGAATAAGGTTACTAATCAAAATAACATTTTACATGTACCATCAGTGACTGGTAACCTGCTTTTTGCTAAAGCGACTCTATGAAATTGGACCCTGGTGGCTGAAACATGGCCACGCAGGGTTCCCTAACCCTCCTGAATCCTCATAAATTGGAGGATTGCGAAGGAATAAGGGCTGTAGGCCGAAAAAACAATTGCTTATCACTTGGTTAGGAATATTCCAATCTTATCTAAAAATGTAAAGTGACACATGAGAGGAGGATCTTGGAGGATTGAGGTCACGTGTAGGCAAGTGGGCCTACGGAGTTAGGGTTAGGTCATTGCAAGCTGGTGCATGAAATTTTCATCAGCGTAACCTATTCGAGGGTAAAGACAATGCATGCATGTAATTTCTGGAGTATAGCACCCAATCGGGCACATTACTCAAACCTTTTGAATGGTTACAGGGCCCTCTAGTGGGGGGGGGGGGCAAGGCTCATTAGTAAACACAAATTTGCAACTTTTTGGACGAGGTATGTTTTATAAACCATACTTTGTAATAATTCAAAGTGCCTATTCATCTTTGAAAATCAGTATAATGTAGCTTATGTACTGCAGAAAATAGGGACTGGCATAATACCATCACTAGTGCATGTTTACCCCCCCCCCCGGGCCCGAGTGACCAGCGCCAGCATAAGACCAGCAACATTCAACAAATGTACAGCAACAAATGTACAGCAAACTCGCACTCACATGGGCTCAGCCCTCTTTACGAAGGCTCTTTTGTTTATTCCAATACACAAATTCAGTTTAATTCCAGTATCACTGACTTCTCAGATAACAGAGACAACCAACTTTCGCAAAAAAATTCCCGCAGATTTCAATATAGCGTCTCAACACCGAAATAAGCCAAATATGCAGATTTTAAACTTGGCGCCTTGTGCTGAAAACAACCCAAAATCTTTTCATTTTTCACGAATTAAAATTAGTTTTAAATAGTATAATTCTATCGAGCATTCGCAACTCACCATTGCATACTTTTGGAGTAGTAGTTTACTCTCAAAATAGCGGCAAAAACCAGCATTTGTTAGAGGAAACGTCATGGAAACTTGACATGTCGTCCATTTTTCCTCGAAATGACCTGCCGTATGCACGGCATGCATGCCAGGCCAGCCGGCCGGTACCGCACGGTAGGGCACACGGCACGCACGCACAAGACGCCAGGTCTTGCTTTCTTATTTGCATAACAAAGACCGAACCCTTCCATATTTGGTAATAAAATGGACAAGAATATCAAGGGTGAGACTATTTATTTTGCCGGGGGTGATTAGAGACATACAATGCTGTGGGATTCTGATTGATAACGATGTAGCTTTTCTGAATGGAACAATATCCACTAAAGGGAATCGAAGACACCCAAGAGAGATTGTTGGTTGAAGGTAATGAGAATTTCAAGGTTGTTCAAAACACATCTTATAATTAGCACATCTAAGCTGAACTAAACAGTAGGGAACACTGTTTTTGTTAAGGGGTAAGGAGATTATAAAGGTTGATCAATTACATTTTGTTAAATACTGTTCAGCTTTTTACGGAAGCGTTGAGAGAAAAATAAGAGAAAGCATAGGTATGACTTATAGGCCTATCTCATAGTTATGATTTAGACTAAGTCATTTATATCTCATAATGATTTAGAATAAGTCATAATTATGACGTATTATCATAATTAGGTTTGAAAATATACTTTTTACTAAATATTATTTTTACAAATTCAAATATTGAGAACTACAGCTGTTCAAAGTTCACACGTGGTTAGAACTTCACCCGTAGAAGACACCGCTGTAATGACGTCATGATGACGTCATCATGTGTCGAATAACATTAAATCAGGGTTTAATATTTGAAAAAAATCATAACTTGTGAACCAAACAATGGATTTTTGGAATCTATACAACATTGGAAAAACATGCTACTTGTGCGTGCCTCCACCGAACACCTTGTTTCTGTTTATAAACCAATAACAAAGGAAATGTGTTGTTTCTTTGAACCACCACCAGCTGAATCTTGGCTGACTGAGCAGCTGGCTAACTTGCAATGTAATCGAGTGGTCGTGGGTTTGAGTCCGACAACAAAGCAGAAAACATGGCTTAAAAATATTCTGCTGAGCAGAAATAAGCACGGTAGGCCTATCAGTCACAGATTGTACATGTGCCGTGGTATTTTGGCTGGCAACCTTAATCTAGTTAGCATAATTTTGTTGTGCTTAGCTACTTCCTGTGCTTAAAGGCATCGTACACGTTTGGTAATTACTCAAAATATTTATTAGCATAAAAACTTACTTGGTAACGAGCAACGGAGAGCTATCGATAGTATAAACCATTGTGAGAAACGACTCCCTCTGAAGTAACGTATTTTTTAGAACTAGGTAATTTCTCACTAAAATAATAAAAACTTCTTGCAAGAAGTTTTTATTCCTAACTGGAAGCACACAAATTTGTACAATTAACAAGGGTGTTTTTTCTTTCAACATATTTTTCTTGCAACTTCGATAACCAATTGAGCCCAAATTTTCACAGGCTTGTTATTTTATGCATATGTTGGGATACACCAAGTGAGAACACTGGTCTTTGACAATTACCAAACGTGTACGATGCCTTTAAGCAGCTTTATAGATGAAGTTGGGTCCTGTATACGAGTTATGACACAAAGTTTTGTACCAGTAAAATCACCGGTCCAGATCAAAAGAGGGCGCCGTTGCTGGTCCTTTCTCTATGGTTTAAGTTAGACTGTGCAAGTCTCGTGCGTATTCGAACATTGGGACCCGTTAAAGCGCGTGAGTTTGTTTCCTTCACGCGTTAAAGCATCGTACGTGGGACCAAAGTGGTCCCAAAAATGTTCGAATACGCGCGAGACTTGCACGGTTTATTGCCAAGTTTAAATAATAAATACTACAACTACTCCAGATAAGCCATAACTATTTGTTTAATTCCAGCTTTTCAAAATTTGAACCGTAAATATCAAATATTATAAGTGCAAGCCGTTTTGTCTAAAATACATTGTGTTTATTGTTTACCCCAAAAATATTCGTCCTCTTGTTGTGTGGGATGGGAAACAATAAATAAATCGACCTCTAGTGACAGCAAATTGCCAACATGCCCTTTTTAGACGATCTCGGGCATTCGATGAGCTCATCGTGAAAGACTAAATCCACACGAGGCAAAGAATAAAATCCCCGGGAAGCTAGAGTTCCTGTTGTGCCAGAACGGTACACTACAGAAGCTCTGATGCTTCCCGTTACAGAAAAGGATGTATCCGGCAACTGCCTTTGGACAATGAAAAAAAGTCAACTCAAAAGCCAGATTTTGTTAATGGTGTGATAATTTTGCTGGCGGGGGTGCACGTTTGTGGTTGAGACTTCGGGTTCATGTAACGGTCTTCCGATGTTACTCTTGGTCATTATAGATGTATGCTGAATACGACGGGGTCATCAATTATTGTGTTCACCATGTAGCGCATTGGCAATGAGATCGAAAGAGAAAACAAATCATGAACAATTTCGTTAAAGGCATCGTACACGTTTGGAAATTGTCAAAGACCAGTGTTCTCACTTGGTGTATCCCAACATATGCATAAAAAACAAGCCTGTGAAAATTTTGGCTCAATTGGTCATCGAAGTTGCAAGAAAATGATGAAAGAAAAAACACCCTAGTTGCACAAATTTGTGTGCTTTCAGATAGAATAATAAAAACTTCTTGCAAGAAGTTTTTATTATTTTAGTGAGAAATTACCTCTTTCTCAAAAACTACGTTACTTCAGAGGGAGTCGTTTTTCACAATGTTTTATACTATCAACAGCTCTCTATTGCTCGTTACCAAGTCAGTTTTTATGCTAATACATATTTTGAGTAATTACCAAACGTGTACGATGCCTTTAAATGTGGAAGCTATTTTTTTATAAATAAACTTGATACCTGTATCAATATTGTTTCTGCGAAATATTTTAGCCTAAATAATATAAGCAAAAATACTGCCCCCCAACGACTTCTATTTCCGTTTGCCACATCGAAATATTCCCTCGAACCTGCAACGGGCCCAAAATATCTCTGAAAAGACTGACCTTTTTGTTCGCTATATTCCAAAAAGAAACAACTTTGGTGTATTTATAAACCACGATTTTGGTTTAGTTTGACATGGTTCTGAACGCCCAAAGTCAGTGCTGTAATATACACTTTCATTTTCAGAAAAATCAACAAACGCTATCACTAAGTGTGAACCCGTTGACCTTGACTCCGAAGCTCAAACCGGAAGTTGAAGTTTTATAATGGAAAAAACCTAACTCCTAAACCAGACATTGGATTGATAAGGTAAAATGTCGTCACCAATTCATTAAACAATAATTTGGTGACATCACTCACTCATATGTGATTGTATGTGTAATTAACAAAAACTGAATTTCTCTAGTTTATTTATTGTTTTTGTTCATGGTGGAGGTGGGGCTATATTGAACAATTCATTTGCTCATTTTTATCGATCTCATTTGGGGACAAGGGGGCAAGGGTTCTAGGCAGGGGTCTCCTGCCCTGTGTCCCCCCCCCCCACCCCCTGGTTACGTCACTGTGTCTAGGCCTAAAGTTAATTCCTGTTTTAACTTTGATTATAGTGACGTGGAAATGGACAAAGTTTTAAAAACGAAGGTGTTTATTTAATAATCGACCTTGGAAGGGACGTTGACTGTCATTTTTCGGACTAATCCCTGCGGGAAAAAAATTACATGCAATTTCCGGTGTTTTCTGGTACTAACATGTTCCCCGCACCGGCGCACATACGTCATGACCAATTTGTGTGATTAATTCATTTTATGTAGTAGGGGCGTGGGAGATGATCACCATACCGGCACGCATTATTGGTTTCAGCTGTCATACACACTTTCCAATATTTTAACAGATGTTGTTTCCGATGGTACATCCAGCGTAAAAGGAAACCTTAGATTCAGACAAAAACCAGTCACCATCCCATCCACCTTCTGGTATTCAGAGGAGTCCAACCATTGTAGCCAGTTTGTTTGATAAATTCATTAGGATCAGGTGACAGTTCTTTGATGTTTTTGACGGATAGGCCTATCACTATCTCACCCTTTGCTGATATTGTGTGGTTTATTCATCAACAATAACGCTGATTGACTCATGCAAACTGCATCCAACTGCGTTTATGGATTTTCTACCATCGATGTCGACAAATCCTTCGATAGCCGCTTGCAGTTTCTCTATCTGTTTTTCTCATCTGAAAACCAATGACAGCTCTGCTTTTCGAAGGACACGCACCCTGGATCCTCTCAGACACCTACTTGAAAAGATTTGACATCTTAAGTGACTGTGGTGAAACTGTCCTTCGCAACTCCCATTCAACCTCTTTCATTCCTCGACCCCCGCATATCCGTCTGGGGAAGTTGATTAAGCCTGCCCCACGCAAAACGTGCATTGGCTTCAATTTTCACGGTGTAAAAGTTGTATAAGAAGCTGAGTGTAAGTTTCGTGTAGTTTCTATAAAAAAGAATCCTCTCTGATTGTCAGCCAAGAAAAAAATAAGATCAGTGCTTATAGTATTGGTTATGCCCAATTAATGTAGTCGGGTACCAAAGTGGAAACCGTTTCAACGAAAGCGCTGCAGGACACACTACTCTCTTTCTGATGTGGAAGTGGAAAACACACGCGAGAACTTTCTCCCCAAAATATTGGGAATTGATCTTCCATACTGTGCTACCGACAACAACGTACAGTGACGGGTCCTTCAGCTGCTGACGTTTGCTGTAAGTTATTCTAGGAGTTAGTTGGGAGCCCGTTGTATTGAGTCCCTATCCCAGGCCGCTTGGGGACAATCAGCAGCGAACGCCCGTCGTGTGTTTACCCTCATCGGACCCCGCGGGCAAGCCGTGGTGATTGACACTGACCCTAACTTTACCCGGGCAGACTGTGCTGCGGACTTCCCCCCATAATGTGGATTTCTGCGTCCGCCTTCATTCTTTTCACGGACTTTTTATTGTCATTCGTCTTCAAATCTGGACATGGATTTTTCAACCGTGAGTACAGCCATGTTTTCCTTTAATTAGCGTATAGAATTAAAGTTAAATCTATTGTCCGGAAGCTGGATGTATAACGCCCCATAGACGGTCTCAAATTCCCCTTTAATGCTTGGAAACTCCAGCATCAGCAATGAACCTTGGTATAATCTGAAGTCCATGCTGTGACGATATGCACATACATGTACATGTGTTTTATCATGTTACCGATATATGGTGGATGTTAACTTAGATCTTTTGTAAAGGCATGTTTTTTCAAGGTGCCATGCAGAACAAATATAATTGTCACAGACAGAAAATCTCTCGAAAACTTCAATAGTGTCAGCAAAATTATACTGCCCTTTCGAATCAAACGCACATAGGCCTACATGTTTATCATGTGAGAACAAAACACTAAATGCAGATTTCGCTTGTTTGAAATTTGATAAGTTTCAACGGAATGTTTTCTTTAATTTTCTTTTTGAAAAATATATTAAAAAAACAATGCGGGAGATTTTATTGGAATTACTCATTCGATCTCCTGAAAAACAAAAATACCCAGTGTGTGACCTTTAACGATTATTATCAGATTTCCTTGTTTTGTTTATAGGCGCTTGGGGAAGTTGTTAGGTTTCCCTTACCCGAAATTGTATTACCATATCCAACAGTACGTTAAAGGGGATGAAAACAGTGTGTTTTGTTTTTAGTACGAAAAAGCCCATTAGGCATTAGCACCGACACATAATTTATAATCCGTTATAACGGATTGACAATCCGTTACTTCGGATTGCAATCCGTTATTACGGATTCACAATCCGTTATTACGGATTGACAATCCGTTATTAAGGATTTCCATCCGTTATTACGTATTGCAATCCGTTATTACGGATTCACAATTGGGAATCCGTTATAACGGTTTGTCAATCCGTATAGTAACGGATTATAAATTGATTTGTTGTTGCTGCTAACGGGTTTTCGTACTTTTTAGCAATCCCAAACCTGGAATCAATTTTGTCATGTTTTAATAGCCGAAAGCTTTACAACAAATAAAATGATTTTGGCTCAACATGTCAAAGCAGAACATAGTCGGGTAGCTGAGTTTACAAACAATACGTCACATTACTCAGCACAAAAATATTATTGCTTAGCAAAAATGGGCAAATAAACATGTTAAGCAACTTTATGAGAAACCCCCATGCGTCTGGCAACCCCATGCCATGCTTAGCATGTTTGTAAGACCTTCGCCATGCTCAGCGATGTGCTTACCAGATGCAGCGGTTGAGCTCCGGGAGCGATTCATGACTGAAAATCCACCTGTATATGATTGACCTCTCATGTGACCCCAGCAGAGCTGTGGGATTTACGCGGGCTCTTTATTTTGACGACCTTCGTGAAACGTCTAATTCTCAGTACAGGGTCTCTAACATCGTGCACTGGTCTTAAAGGGTCTGTATTGTATACGTTTGGTAATGACTCTGAACATTAATGGCAATAAAAACTAACTATAGGTAAGAAGTATACTGCAGCTTTGAATATTATAATGCATTTTGAGAAATTTGAATCTGAGAAGCGTTGCTGCAGTAACGTTTCTCAAATTGTGTATTCCGATTGCAGATTATTCTTCCTGCGTGGACATAAACCGCTCCAGATTTTCGGCAATATCTCAAAAACGAAATCAGTTGATCTATTCACCTAAACTATAATGTAAGTAGCGTGATCGAACAATCTTGGAGAAGTTCATTTTTATACACCCGGTATAAATCAACCCCATTGCTAAATAATATAAGTCGCGTCAGCCACAAGGTTCACGGCCTAAGAAAGTGCAGTCTTGACAGATGTGTACAGTCTGGAGAATCTTTAAGTTTGTGGTTTTTCTTTTCCAATGTTTTACTCGGTCTTTCTGAGGTACCTTTGTGAGTCTTTACAATTGACACAAACGGAGGCTTTAATAATCATGGACTCGCCATGGTTCGTCTGACGTAGTTATTGTATTGCCTGGTAACTTTTAACTATATGTGGGTCGGTTGAACCGAGTTGGTACTATAGTGTTTGCCAATGGCCCTAATTCAGGATTGCACAAACAAGGGACGGGTAACTTCCCCTGATGACGTTTCTGTCTGGTTCCCTACCTACCTCACGCCCACAATGATAATAAATCATTATGCGCAGGAGAATTTTGCCGAATTTCTATTATAACAAGTAAAGCCAGCCCAAAAGGTTTTCTTAAAATGTGTTTCCAGCTTTCAATTTTTAAAAAAAAAATTTGTAGTACGAACCCACTCATTTCAAAACAGTGGGTATTAACAAGAAACTCCTGCCAGCCAAGATGTTCAACAATATTAGTTAATTAACTGCACATGAATGCTGTAAAACATAACGAAGTGGAGAGTTAGCCTACCCGTTCAAAATGTGATTTCGTTTTGATTCTCCGAAGTGAAAAAGCAAATTATAAAAGTCATTTTAAAATTATCATGTTGTTATAATCGATAGATCATTGCAGTGAGAAATAGCAGTCCATTGTCTAACATCCCTGGTTGTAACTGCAAATGTTTAGTTGAACAAAACCGCCGTGCAAAATAATTAATATTCCATTAAATACTTATGTACGTTTATAATGGGCTTATTTTGATTGCAGCAATCAAAATAGTTATCAGTGATTTGTGGAGTCTTCAAATGTTATTTCCCCAACTTAACAAAACTATGCGACAGCAATGTTTCTCAGCGATTGGTACTGCAGATTGAAACTAATAATCAATATTATTTCCAAACATGTACTTTGTCTTCAACAGATTCTCTTAAAAATTAATCAAAAACTGTTTTTAAAGGAAACGAATCCCTTTCAATGACCCCGGTAACATCCGCCGGGTACATCCAACATGCCAAAGTAGCGAATATCCGTGGTTCGGTATATAAACGGCTGTTGGATTCACTCATCTTAGGAGATTTGAACTGTTTCCTGTCTCTGACCAAAAATAAACAAACGGAGCGGGATATTTTTTTTTGAAGGACAAATGGAGATAAAAACTAAATAATAATGCCAACTGATGGTCACACTCGTCTACCGGTTCAGTGGTCAAGCCAATGAAGTTATTATTCAGAGCTGCAGACCCCTTGCTCAGGTCAAACAATGGAAAGGTGCACTGTCATGTGTACGCGTCACGCGCAACTCTCAACCAATGATGGGTCTTCTTTTGACACAAGTGAGGGCGCTGTTTGAGCTTGTGACGTCAAATGCAATGGTTCTTTTATTCAGAAAACTGTTTAGTTGGTGAGCAGAACTTACAGCCCAATTTCGTCGCTAAGCAGAAAATGCTGATAAGTAATTTGTCTGCTAGGCACAAAATTTACAGGGAACCAGTCACTGACACTATCAAGGCCTACGTGGTTTTGTTTGGTAACCCGTTTCTGCAGGTAGGTTTACATGCTTAGCATAGTAAGTTGTGTGCTTGTAAGCATCTTCTCTTCATGAAGTGAGCCCCGTTAGGGTCCAACGTCATAGAAAATGTTAAAGCAGTTTATTGTTCTGCAAAGTTTCAAATCCTACTTGTTCTGCGTTTGTTCTGGTATTTGTTCATGTACGCGCAGCGATGGGCCAATGAACAACCTTCTTTTGACCGCTAGCTGAGGGCGCCCTATTCTCAAATGACGTCATGGCCATAAGGTCTACTCCGCCAGCGCGCTTCCCGCCAGGGTTTGTCCCCAAACACTCAGCTTCTAATTTCGATTGCAGCAATCGAAACAAGCACAGTGAGTGCGCCCTCGCGTGACAAAATTAAACCAGTGGTCATAGTGTTTTATTAAAAATGTTACTTTGTAAACTATAGTGTACTGTTCCAAAAAACTTTGACGTGTCGTATACCTTTAAATATGAAGGTGTTTTTGTTTTCTTCAAAAGGAAGGGGTGTGATCAATTACAGAGCTAATTTAGTTTTATAGACTTTTTAGTAAGGTTTGAGTAACATACTTATATCCTGCATCAAAAGTGTTTTCACGATTCTTTTCGCAGTGCTGGTGTTCAATTTGCCGTATAGGCCTATGATTTGAGACCTATATTTTATTTTCGTTAACACAATCATCTTTTCCTTTACCCGGCCAATTTGCTGGCTGCCTTAATTTATCCTCAAAATATGTTTTCTTCCGTTGCCGCCTTTTTATTTTGTTTGTCTTTTTAAATACGACCCCTGTAATTTCTCGTGTTCTTATTTCGTTATTTTGTATTCGAAATATCTTTTCTGTTTAGTCTTGTTCCCTTTTTACAGTCTTTTCCGTTTTCCTTTCCCTCTTTTCTGCAAGTTACTTTCGAATTTCCCATTTTCCACAAGGAATTGGTGTATTTGAACACTTCCACTATAACGGAATAACCATCTCTCAGTTTTTTCAGCACGGAATTTATGTATTTGAACACTTCCTCTGTACTGCAAAAACCATTTCCACTTTCCTTTTCCGCACATAATTTTGAACACTTTTCGATGTAGGTCATTGAACAGCAATTTTTCTTGATTTTTCCGCAGCTTTCTGCCCAGACTACCGCGACTTTCCAAACGGTTTCATCAAGTACAAAGGGTTACCCCAAGGGACGTCTACGTTCTACAGCCAGGCCCAGCTGGTGAACGGTGTGCAGAAACTCTACAAATGTCACCGCGGATTTATACTTAAAGGTACTGCTACCTCCAAGTGCTCCAGCGGAAAATGGTCAACAAAAAAACCGAGATGTATTCCAAGTAAGTGTAAGGCAAAGACGGACACTTTTCTAAAAATTCAATTTTAACATGTCCCGACCATGCGAGAAGAACAGCTATAATTTCTCGCAGTAGGCGTCCATTAAAAGAAAATGCTTTTGGACTTAAAGGTAGTATACATGACTGGTAGAGCTGACAAAACAGTCGCAACAAAGTTCATGTTTTGTGTGATTAACCATATACATAAAATAACAAACCTGTGAAAATTTGAGCTCAATTGGTCATCGAGGTCACGAGAAAATAGTGAAAAGAGACCTTATGTGTTTTTTGTTTTTCAAACATCGAGTTTTGATCACGCGTGATAAAAACTAATGTTTTACTCATTTCTCAGAAACGATAGCATTTTAGGCAGAAATATTTTAAGGAACCCTTTCTACCATTACTTACTTTAAATCATGTAAGTTATATGTGTGAATCTGTGCACATTTGTGTTTTTCGATCTTACCAATAGTGTACAGGGCTTTTAAAACACAATATTATTTTTGTATATTTGGCTCGCGGTAACACCATGTGTATAATTATCTACTTTGCTGTGTAGATTTTTGTTCTTTGAGAACTTGTCTTGCTATACTGCCGCGGAGTAGATTTCGGAATTCTGGAGACTCTACTGCCGCAGAGTAGATTTTCGGAATTCGGGAGACAACCAAGTTCTGAAAAGAACTGTCCTGCCTCCTGCTACCTGGGCGGAAGGTAGGAAATCGGTCGGGACTACTACTTTCGCTTAGTGGATCGGGGGGACATCTCGTTATTAACTTCACTGCCGTGGAGTGAGTTCTTAATTGGTTACAACGTTTCGACTATAGCTTGCTCTATAGTCATGGTCAAAAATATTATTGTTATTCTACAGCACCATGCCCAAGACTCCAGCCCACGGTAAACAACTACGACAGCGTGTTATACTCGAGGGATCCGAAGGGGGACGGGAACTACCACCACGGCACCGTGGCACAAGTCTACTGCATCGGCGGGACAACGCTCGTCGATGAGGGCGAGGGATCAACGACGTGTATGGCCGGCTCGTGGCTACCGTCGATCCCACTCTGTCTAACCAGGGAGACGTTAACCGCTGATGCTGACCCTATGAATTCAGAAAGTAAGATTGATTTCCTTGACCACAGCTATGTAATTCAGTTGTGCGTGTAAGAAGTGCCCAATTGGTGAATTATGGCAAACAGTTTGCTGCTCGATATGGGGCTATTGTATCTTCATTATGTGTGTTTTTATGGCTCTAATAGCCAACCGGGGGTTTGTGCACAACAAAAAGGTCGTCGTTATCTCCTTCTGTTAAAATAACACCTAAAATAATTTAACCTACAACATGTAGAGACACAGACGTGATGTGAACCACCTAAGCCAGGTCGACAGCTACATGGTGATTAACGACCGCGCCCTGGCTTTGACCCGTGCCCTAATTATTATTCAAAATATTCTCACGCAAAAGGTAGTCCCTTTTGTGCTTGCGGAATCTCAGGAATTCTATAGAGATTTTGAGGGTGGGGTGGGTTCTCTGTACAAGAGGATATAGTTTGTTAAAGTATGGGAACATTGGGGGGGGGGTGGGGAGGGGGTACCGGGTATACCCCCCCCCCCTCTGCCCCATATCGAGCACACCTAATGGTATAATGGCAAAAGGTAAACAATGTGATTAAAATACGGACATTTTGTTGTTTGGTTTCTGTCCTAAACTCAGATATATGTGAGCTACCGAATCTCTTGTCTGGGATGTACCTGAACGACGCAGCGGACCCGGTGTCTGACGGAGCGGAGGTCGAGTACGAATGTTTCTCGTTTGCCGAACGGGCCACTGATATCCCCGTGCAGTGCTATCAGGGAGAGTGGTATCCCGACTCGCCCAAGTGTGTGGAGAGTAAGAATTGATCTGGATTTTCTCCGTTATTACGGATTCCCAATTGTGAGTCCGTAACAACGGATTGTGAGTCCGTAATAACGGATTGTGAATCCGTAATAACGGATTGTTAATCCGTAATAACGGATTGTCAATCCGAAGTAACGGATTGTCAAAGTTAAAACCGATTATAAACTTATTTTTAGTTGGCGCTAATGGGCTTTTGTACTAAAAACAAAACACAGATCTCATCCCCCTTAACGTACTGTTGGCTATGGTAATACAAAATCGGGTAAGGAAAACCTTCACCGAGCGCCTATATACAAAGTAATCGTTAAAGGTCACACACTGGGTATTTTTGTTTTTCAAGAGATCGAAGGAGTAATTCCAATAAAATGAACGATAGGTAAAGTGTTCTCATGACGTCACAAAAATGGACCTCCCATTTCTATGTATACAATAATCTATTCAATTATGTATTTGTTGGTATTAATTCGTCGTGTGTATTGTAACATTCTAGTAATTTGGCCTGTGGGCCACGAGTTGAATGTGAATAAACCGATACCATGAAGTACTTTAAGGGTCTGTATATACGTTTGGTAATGACTAAATGACTAAATGACTTACTTGGTAAGAAGTACAGCAGCTTTGGATAGTATATATCATTTCGAAGTACTGCGGTTATGAAAAAAGATATCACTTTTTATCTCCACAAATTTAATCTGAGAAGCGTTACTGACAGTAACGTTTCTCAGATTGTGTATTCCAATTGCAAATTATTCTTCCTGCGTGGACATAACCGGTCCATATTTTCGGCAATATCTCAAAAACAGTACCACCTTTTAAAACGAAAGTATAGTTTTATGGCATTTTGTTTTATCTACAACTATGGGTTGAAACAAACAATGGGTTCCAACTTTAATAGAACGTATACAGACCCTTTAAAGGCCTCGTACACAATTGGTAATTGGAGCTTATTGTTTGTTTCAAACCTATATAGTTGCAGATACCATGAAACTAACCTGTAAAAATATCCTTGCAAAAGGTGATTTTTGAGATATTGCTGAAATCCTGTAGCGGTTATGTCCACGCAGGAAGAATAATCTGCAATTGGAATACGGAATATGAGAATGGTTACTGCAGTAACGCTTCTAAGATTCAAATGTTTTTGGGGGAAAAAAGTGATATATTTTTCCATTACCGCAGTACTTCGAAGTGAAAAGTTTCTCAAAATGCTTTATACTATATATCCAACGCTGCTGTACTTCTTACCAAGTAAGTTTCTATTGCCATTAGAGTCATTACCAAACGTGTACGATGCCTTTAAGTAAGCTCCAAGATAATAAGTGAACCATATACAATTAGTTTCAACATTGCTTTATCAAGGTTTTTATCAACAGTGTTCAGTTATTTAATTTTTTACGATGTTTACCTTTTGATTCCAACCAGAGAGCTGTGAGATTCCATCTACCCCACATTACGTGGTGATAGCCACCGAGCTGGACGGAAACAAGATGGCTCACGGGCACCATCTACAGTTCGAGTGTGAGAAGGGGTACCGTCTGGCAGAAGGAGACTGGGAGATCCGATGTGAATTCGGTGAATGGTTCGGCAACATACCAAGATGTGAACTGGGTAAATTGGACATTAAAAAACAAAAATCACCAGAAACAGTTCGTGACGTATGGCAATTCTATTGAAACTGAATGCTCCTGGTGTTTATTTTTAAGCTGCATATTTTTCACAACTTGGAGGAGAAAATGGTAAAAGAAAAAATTTGTTGCTTTAAAATCATGTTTCGATAGCAATTTTTGGACAGTAATGACAATTGTAAGCTGTAAGTTTGAAAAATACAAAACAAATGAAATAATGCAGTTAAAAATGAACCTGTTATTGTCAAACTTATTATTTACACATTGAATGAAACCATTTGGATTATGGTATGATTCACTTTATTTCTGAACAAATGCACTGGAATCTTGTCGCATATCTTTGAAAAAATGCGCCGTCTTGAAACAAAGCCTAAACTGAGCGAAAAAGTCAGTTACGGTTTGGTCGAGAAAAAAACATACGTCATAACAACACAGACGTACTCGTCAAAAAGCTTCAACAAAAAACCCGAAGCTCAGTGTTTCTGGCTGGGGTTGCCAAAACGCACCCGATATGATTTACCGCAAGTTTACCACTTTCTTATGATCCTCACCATTCAAAGCTTCAAACATCACTATATACGATGTAATATTGATTTGTATTTTACTTGTTTGTATCTGGCCACAGACTCCACTCATGACTTCGCGGCGTGCGGCGTTGCCGGAGACACCTCCCAACGGATCAGAGGACGAGTCATTGGGGGTATCGACTCCCGAGACGCGGCATGGCCGTGGCAGGCCGCAATCTACTGGCAACGAGACGATGGGTCGGTACGTAACATCTTTGCCTACAGCTCCCTGTTTATACATTACAACCTCAAGTATTAAAAGGCACTGGACACGTTTGGTAATTACTCAAAATATATATTGGCATAACAAATTACTTGGTAATGAGCAACAGAGAGCTGTTGATAGTTAACACATTGTGAGAAACGACTCCCTCTGAAGTAACGTAGTTTTTGAGAAAGAGGTAATTTCTCACTAAATATTAAAAACGAGTTCAGGCCTGAAGCCTTTTTCAGGCATCTGAAAGCACACAAATTAATTTGTGCAACAAGGGGTTTTTTCTTTCATTATTTTCTTGCAACTTCGATAATCAATATTGAGCCCACATTTTGCACAGGTTTGCTATTTAGGCATGTTGGGATACACAAAGTGAGAAAACTGGTCTTTGACAATTACCAAACGTGTTCAGTGCCTTTAAGCCACAAGGGTAACTTTTGTGGGCAATTTTAAAAATAATTTGGGGTTGAATAAAGACAAATTGACTAGAGCGGGATTTGAACCACCGAACTCCAGATTTGCCGGCGCTCTATCATCTGAGCTATCGAGCCCTATGTTGGCGGTCTCCCTATGTTGTCAATATCTTTGTTAAAACCTCTATAATAATCATATCTGAATAGGCTACAGACTATAACCGACCAATTTATAAAATTCAAAAATAGTTTAAACACAAAGGATGCTGGCAGAGTTTTGTCCTGCCCCTTCTCACATAATCACTGCCCCCTGTTGATTGACACCCCCTCTTGATTGACACCCCCTCGTGTGGCATGGTCCAGCTTAGGATATCGTGGCATTATGAGCTGACCAGTGTGTACGATGTGGTTAAGACAATGGAATACTACAATATGTTAACATTAGCTGACATCGGCCCTCCAGCAGGGTTTGAATTCTCAGTATTTATTTCTTTGTCAATTTCTCCCCATTCTCAGTGGTTTTTCTTTTGCGGCGGGACGTTGGTGGGGCAGAGTTGGGTTTTATCCGCCGCTCATTGTTTCGGTTATGACGAAGACATCTCTAGACTGGAGGTTCGACTTGGTAAGATATTGATTCGGCCAATGCGAAGGCGCTAGGGGTGGGGGTGGGCCACAGCTCTGGGGTGGGCAAGTGTCATGCTCAAAAGTGTAGGGTCTGGCGCCGCCAATGCATGGTTTCGGCCTCATACCCTGTCACAACACAAATCCCCTGGACGGATGTCATTCACACTATTTTGACTCACCATGTAATGCCTTTTCGAGGCTTCGGTTTAGGCTTCGGCTTAGGCTTCGGCTTCGGCTTATGCTTAGGCGCCCCTTATAACAAAACAAGTTGATACGCCTAATTAGAGAAGTACATGTGCCTTTTGTTGGTTGGCAATTATTTCCTTAGTTCTTACTTCATTATTAGTTACTTCACGGTATATATTATAGGTATAGCAATGGTAAACAATTCACATGTTATTTTATTTAAGCATGGGTTTAGGAATGTGGAAGCTGTAGGCCTACCAGGAGCGACCTATTTATTCACGTAAAAATGATGGATATAAATATCATACAGGGAACAATAAGGGACTGACTTTGTCATTTTTGTAGGACAAGTTTTCACGCATTGTGGAGATTAGTAATGGAAACGGCAGTATTACTGACAAGGCGATCATAATGAGTATGGACACCAACATTACAGCGTACGATCCAGATTGTATGTCTGTGTGGTGTCCAATTGACAACATTCTTCAGCACAATCATGTTATAATGATACCGAGTCTGGTTGATTCCTATGTAAACAGTCACCTATATAGGCCTATACATACACGCATGATGGCGTCGGGGGATGACTAAAACTTTATTATGTCAAAATACCACTTCACAGTGTTACCATGACAGTTTTTGATGTGCACAAAGAGCCAATTCACTTCGTAACCATTAAAGAAGGAATAACACTTTGAACGTCAGTTGCACAAAAATTAGTAACTGGAGACGGAGGTAAAGTCTTATTCTCGGGTTTTCTGTGTTGATAACTAGGTAGTAACGGTCTTAATACTTATACGGAATGTCTACCGAAAGTGTTAACTCACCACTGATGTATTTAGCACCAAGGACGAAAACACCTCGAAGTCTCGAAGGCGTACAGCGTACATCCCCCATGTACATCGTTCACTGCGTTGAAAGACAGGAATATGAAATGTTGATTTTCACTCCACAGATTACACGACGTTAGTGCCGTGTTAAGGGTGTCCACAAAGTTCACAAAAGACAAACAATTCGACGGTTGAACGAAGACAAAGTCACGAACAGAACTTACGAACAAAACTGCTGTTATAAACCTGTCAAATATAAAACTCACATGTGCATGAAAAACGTGCTGTTGTAGAAGCTACTTTTGCTCACTACGGTCAAAGGTCAGCAACAATACTGCTGACTGATGCACTATGGCGTGCCCAATGCAACAAAATACATAACAGTATATACCTGTACAAAACGATTTAGGTCACTACAATTTGATAAATTTATTTTACTTTCATGTATTTCATGGCTAAATTTAACTTTCCCAGCAATACGAGATAATTTTTAGAGTCATAATCTACGTTAAGTGTTTGAAGACGCAGAATCGCGCGAACGTAAAACTCAATATGGATGGGACCAACTTGGTCCCGGAAGTTCGAATACTCGACAGACTTGCGCAGTCTATTAGTAACTTTTCACTGATGCGTACCTCGTTTTAAGGTACAGTCTGCCTCTTTACAGTTGAGTGAATAATGCAATGGAGTTGACAGCTTAATTTACTATATAACATTCAGTTTGTGAACAGCATGTGATAATAATCTACTTTGTTGTGTAGATTCTTCCTATAGAACTTACTGTTGTGTTCATATATGGTTTCTAAAATACAATTTCTTACCGCATTGTTTCAGGAATTACCAATCGTAAAACCGACCACGGCACCTACAAAGAGCAGAAGTTTAACATTGATGGACTCTACATTCCCAAACAACACGATTTCATCTATTTTGACTACGACATTGCCTTGCTCCACATCGCTGAACCTGCCGTGTTCAACACTTTCGTTAGGACCGTGTGCTTGCCAGATGTACCGGCACCAGACGATGACGTCGGTACGTATAATAATGACACAAGCATTCTCATTGGTTACACTACACTATTACAACACGTAATTGAAGGTTTGACGAATCGGGAGAGTTGTCGGTGAATGAAGGCCTTTGGAACTCTGTCCAAGCCATTATACTCTCACAATTTTAAAATTAAGAATAGAGTAATGTTGCAAACACTTTACAATGAAAACATTAGCCTATATGATGGGCATCATTTTGGAAAGTTTTCTTATTGTTTGCAAATTAAAATGCTGTGTGAGGGTTTACTTTAGCGGTGGTTGTTTAACCATGATGTTCTTCATTTCTAAAAATTGCTTGTTTACTTATCAGATGGGCTGATTGAAGTTGACGAGTTTGCCATGGTCCTGGGATGGGGTCATAGCTCCCCAGTCCCTGCCAACAGCAGCCGGGGGAACGACTTTGAAGACGCCTTGCAGCAACTCGAAATGCCCCTCCGCACGGACGCCACCTGCATCAACAGCCTGATAAACATCGGCGAAGAACCGGACCAGTATACTGAACACATGTTCTGCGCTGGGTACAATCGAAAGCAACGGGATGCGTGCTTCGGGGACTCCGGTGGTCCGCTCATGAGGCGCGTTGTGCCGCCCTTACCGAGTGAGACTGACTGGCGGTGGGTGCAAATCGGCATCGTTAGCTCTGGCAAGGGTTGCGCGGTGAAGGGACAATTTGCGTTTTTCACCCACGTGCCCAAGTTGATGTGGTGGCTGGACTCTGTCATGAAGGGAAACCATACGCCATCTGCACATGATATGTATCTAGTATGAGCAGGTTTATCAGACAGGACTAAACCACAGGGTAGACCCAAACCATGCTGCAGTCATACCATGCGCCCGATGTGGTAGAGGGTGTCCGCCCAAATTGTTCCCATACCCCTACTTTAACACAACTTTTCCCCTCTTGTACAGAAGTAGGCCTATACCCCTCTAAAATCCTCTAAAGAATTCCTGAGATTCCCAGAACACAACGTAGACACAGTAGGAGGGGTGGGTGCACCACTGCCTATTACCGAGCACCAAATGTGCTGACATGGTTCTTCAATCATAGAAGCCACTTATTCAAACAGAGGCTAAACCTAAAGTTAGTCTGGACTATTTTAGTGTGGAGAAAAAAGACTAACTTATTGTACATAGGCATAGGAATCTATACTAACAGTGGACTTTCTGTTTAATCTGCCATTGAATGTTTTACACGTCAAGGTGGGATATGGGCGAACTTCGTTATACAATACCAATCAAACCTTTACCAAAAATCAAAACAAGAGTGAATTTCCGAAAGAAGAAAAACAACGCGTGGATATATCGTGTTTCAGATAGGTTGTTCCTCAGCTTAAAGGCACTGAACACGTTTGGTATAGTGTCAAAGACCAGCATTCTCACCTGGTGTATCCCAACATATGCATAAAATAACAAGCCTGTGAAAATTTGGGCTCAATTGGTCATTGAAGTTGCAAGAAAATGATGACAGAAAAAACACCCTTGTTGTACAAATTTGTGTGCTTTCAGATAGGAATAAAAGGCTTCTTGCAAGAAGTTTTTGATTATTTTAGTGAGAAATTACCTCTTTCTCAAAAACTACGTTACTTCAGAGGGAGTCGTTTTTCACAATGTTTTATACTATCAACAGCTCTCCGTTGCTCGTTACCAAGTAAGTTTTTATGCTAATATATATTTTGAGTAATTACCAAACGTGTACAGTGCCTTTAAAGTAAATTATGAAAGTCTGAAGTATTAACAAATGTATTACACAAAATATGAAACAAAAATAAGGTGCATTTTCACCAAGGCTCTACAGGGACAGGTAGAACAAAATAATATAGGCCCTAAAGCGTGTGTTTTGTTCACTCGAAATATTTATTTCGTTACTTCGAAATGTTTTTTTCAATTCCACGCAATGTTTTTTTCGTGGCAACAAATTATAGTTATCGTATTACCTATCTTATTTTGATCTCTGTGCGTTTTTAAACGTTTTTTTTTAATCAGGTAACAAACCACAAGGGAAACTGACTGGGTAAATTTTAAATAATTTTGGGTTGAGCAAAGAAAACAAATTACTGGAGCGGGATTTGAACCTACGACCTCCGGATTTACATGCTAGTCCTCTACCAACTGAGCTATCTGGCCTGAATGATGGCGGTCTCCCTATATTGTCAATATCTTTGCCGTGTTGCCAGTCAGAAGCTAGTCAGATTTTCTTTTATTAAATAACATCATAAATATAAACATTCGCTCATGCTCTCAATGTAATAGGCATAGGCTTATTTAACAAAACCTTGAACTGCGCCTTGAACACCCAGCAGGGTGGATATGTGCGCATTACAAGTCTTATTATTATTATTATTATTATTAAAATAAAACATTTGATCAGAAATAAAACAATTGATAATATTCTTCTGGAATTGTTGTCAATTTTTTATAAAATTATTATGGGTTTAATAACAGTTATACTATATTTCAAATTGAGAGAAATTATAATACTTGTTCGAGATTACTATTAATAAGGTTGTTATTGTAACATATCCGTCTTATTGTATTATATGATAACTTAAATAAATGTATTATAAAATAAGAAAAATACTCTTCTTTAGTCAAGTTGTTTGTTGAATTATTAATAAACTTGGATTATTAATAACCTTATTAATTTTAAATGGTTAATCATCCCTGCAGTCCAGATTCCCTATATAAATGTAATACATGTAATATAACAACGGGTTTGTATTGAGCCTGCGCCTGTACACAAATTATTGCAAATAATTGTGTCATTATTACGGGATTCGATGGGCGTGGTAGTCACTGTGAAATTAACGATTAGTATTCATTTGCTATTCACCAGGTTAGCCAGCCCCCCCCCCCTCCCATCTCCATCCAATGCCCAATTTCACAGAGTTGCTTAAGCGCAACAGGTAGATAAGCACAACAAAATTATGCTTACCAAACTAAAGTTACCAGCCAAACTACCGTGTCACGTTCACAATTTGTGACTGGTGTCCTGCTCATTGCTGCTAAGCAGAAAATTGTTAAGCAAGAACTCTGCTTTATCATCATCGTCTTTTCCAGACACAGCTTGAAAAAATTAATATATCTGTGTGATATATTTACCCAATTATATGGCTCTCACTGCTCTGCCGTCGATTAGTTAAATATTTAATTAAAATCTTCTTGTAAAATTGATTTGTTTTCGGTGTATAATATACCCGGTTAGGCCTACCCAAAACACTACAAACATGAAATGGAGTGATCAGAGTGCAGTCAAGTGTTGTGATGATGAGCTCTCCTTCGTTAACAAAAACAAATTTGAGCTAAATTACTTGGTAACTATAGACTATTTCTTATGAGAATGTTCCGGGTGATTAAAAAACAGAAACTGACAATTTACGGCTACAGTTATAAATAAAAGGCATGCACTCCATTCATGACGTCACAACATTGTTAAGTGCTAAACGGCGCCCATATAAGAATAATCACTTCACGCGTACAGTTTGGACAACTATATATGTTTTAATAGATGTTCATAAATACCCCAGACAGTTTCGCTATTCCTATTGGTGGAGAACGCGTCACGTGGGGGTGTTTAAACGGTTGATAAAGACACAGCTGAAGCTGTTTAAGACCGGCTGGCTTCGCGTGTTGGGCGCGCAAGCTCATGTACACCAATTTAAATTACGCAGAACGCAATTCATAGCTATTAGTAACAGCGCGTAATATGTGTGTACGCGCGTATACACACCGACCGACGCGCACAAAACATTTTTACAAAAGTTTTTGGAAATTTGCAAACTTCGAAAAATTCGCAAAAGAAACAGTGTGACATTGTCTGTAATTGTGATATTATATTGCTTTTTAACATAAGGGCATTTATGAACAGGAATAAAAGAGTAGACTCGTTCTTAAACGCCCGTTAAAACCCTTGCAGGGTCGCCGTGGTGCGATAAAGGCCCCTCGCTTCGGGCGGCGCCTGCCTACCTGCCACACTGGCCGGCGGGGGGCCGTTAGAACGTCGCCTCCTCTTTCTTTTATTATTGCATCGGGGATAAAGAATATTGTTATTTGGTTTTACCCGTACACCGATGTGTGTAAAGCACTGTATACTCAGTACTTTCCCGAGTCCTGTAGTACTGAGTATACAGTGCTTTACACACATCGGTGTACGGGTAAAACCAAATAACAATATTCTTTATCCCCGATGCAAATTTAACATCTATTAAATTGTCGCGATCCCCGCTGCTAAAATATAGGATTCGAACTGCCTCTAGCTACCGGGCAATCTCGGTGGTCTAGTTGGTAAGACATCTGCTCTAGATGGCAAAAGTCGTGGGTTCGCATCCCACCCGAGTAATATGCCTGTGATTTTTTTTTTCACAGGACTCGGGAAAGTACCGAGTATACAGTGCTTTACACACATCGGTGTACGGGTAAAACCAAATAACAATATATATGTTTTGTTTTAAAAGACCTAGGGCTAGAATTTGCATTACAAAAATACCTTGCCCTAGAAGGAAAACTACCACGCCCGCAGTAGCATTTATAGGCTCTAAATAACGGTGAGTTTCATTGACGAATTAGGAATCCGTACATGGGCGTTGTGGAATAGTCTTGCGTCAGTGCTCTCATAGTGTCCGAATTGGCGGCTACGACTACGGCTACCACTATTGCTAAGGGTGTTGCTAATTTCCTCCCATACTTCAACGCATGATGACGCGTTGATTCAGCCGTAGCTGTAGCCTTAGCCGCCAATTCGGCCACAGCCTCAGCCACATTTTACAATGGAGCCGCCGTTTTACATGATCATACGAATATCTCGTTGCCATGAAGGAGTGGGATGGAGTGATGAAGTAACTAGACGACAATACATAGTTATTGTGAAATCAGCGGTTAGCTTGGTAGGATTCGAACCCAAAACCTTGTGATTGGAAGTCCTGCTGTCAACCACGTGACCACAGTGACATTGGTTGAGACGGCCCAACTATTTAATGATTAAGCATACTTTCGCCCATGCACATGTAACAGAAAGAATAGTTAATTAATATAATGTTTAATGGCAAGACTTGAAAGTCAAAACCTCAATAACAAAAATAAATTAATACAAATACAAATCTATCATCATGTCATTCTCAGTGTGAAAACTGCGATTTGTGGATGCTATAGCGGCAATCAAAAGGCACCTTCAATATGCTGTGCTCGGTGCGGATTTCTTCCTCTTCTCCATTCAAATAATGTTCAGTTGAGTGCCATTGGTGTTACTCTTTGGTTGTCTCCTCCCGAGTATCGACGGCAATATGTCTCTTCCAAGCGGATGCAAAGTAGCCTAGTCCTACGCCAATCAGAACGCTGATAACCAACCACATGTTATACGTCATGACAATTAGCATAAGGATGTAGCCAATCCCAGTATGTAAAACTTGTATGAATGTTTGAATCGCGTGGGCCCAACTCAGGATATCGATTCTGCATTTTGGTGAAAAAATAAATGATCTTGTTAACATAAAAAACAAACACGTCAATATAACGACCAAATGCAAATAAAAAATCACACGGTGAGAAAAATAATATATTTTTATATTGAAAACATAATATTGGCATATGCGTTATATTTAGAGTTTTAAAGGTATTATACAGGATTGTAGGGCTGACAAAATAGTCAAAGTGTTCATGCTTTGTGTGGTCGACCATAATACATGAACAAACTTGTGAACATGGGCTTAATCCATTATGTGAGTCGTGAGAAAATAGTAACAAACCACGCACAATATTTTCAGCATGTTAGACACATTGTCCTTAATTTTGGTTGTAACAACCGAAATCAGCTGTTGGTTTTGTTTTGGGGGTTTTCAAAATATGACTTCATTTCAGAGGAAAACATTTCATAGAAAAAATTGTTTTAGTTTGAACTTCATACAGTATAAGCTCTCAGACTAAAATTAAACAATGATTTTTTCCCCCTACAAATCCTGTATTATCAAGCCATCGGTTACTTATTGAGTGTCCGTTTTTAATCAAACAGTCGGTACTCCACCATTGTTTTCTTCAAAAATCTAAAACATTCCAAGTTCCCCAACTACACATAGCCAAATAGCATGCCAATTGTCTTGTTACCATCGGGTTTTTTCACACAAACAAAATCCATCAATGACCAGCTCTCCCGGAATTCCCATGGGAATTGTACAGCATTTATTTGATCTTGGGCTCAATAGCCACTGGGTGATGAACCAACAGATGGCTTCTTCTGTATACTTGTACAATGGCTGTAAGTAGTGACCTGGTTGTTTATTTGGATGACTTGAGTAGGGTCCATATCTAATGGTTTGGGCCATTTGAAAATGATTGTGTTCTTCATAGAATGTATTACACGCTAATATCAAAACGGTCACTCAAAAAGTGACCGATGTTGTCCGACTGTGATTTTTTCTTTATGGTGTCAAGCAGAATTAAATTAGGAACTGGAAAAAGAAATTGGTGGTGGGTCCTATTTTATATCCTTATGTCTGGACCATCTATCAAACGTGGGGGCTGTTTCTTTGATCCTACTTACTCCCCCTCTGCATGTTTTTCTAGAATCTGTGATTTTTCATTCTCCTTGGCGATTACCCGATGTCTGACGTTGGTGGCGGTATTCCGGAGGTGAAGAGCCCGGACGGTTTTGAGCACTTCGAAGACAAACCCAATAATAAGAACAACGACGCAGCTACCAATGAGACCTGAGGTGAAAATATTACACAGATATTAGATGCTAAATAAATGAGTGCATTGTCGCAGAATATCACGAGGTGAGACCTGGACTACTCCAGTTCACGAGGCAATGGAAAAAATGCACATTAAAGGTATCGTACACGTTTGGTAATGACTCAAAAACAAATATTAGCATAACAACTTACTTGGTAACAAGCAACGGAGAGCTGTTGATAGTATAACACATTGTAGGAAACGACTCCCTCTGAAGTAACGTAGTTTTTGAGAAAGAGGTAATTTCTCACTGAAATAATAAAAACTTCTTGCAAAAAGTTTTTATTCCTATCTTAAAGCGCACAAATTTGTACAACAAGGGTGTTTTTTCTTTCATCACTTTCTTGCAACTTCGATGACCAATTGAGCCCAAGTTTTCACAGGCTTGTTATTTTATGCATATGTTGGGACTGGTCTTTGACAATTTCCAAACGTGTTCAGTGCCTTTAAATAGACATGGAAACTCGTCCACCCCACACTCAGAAAAAACCCACTTAGACTCTATTGTAGAGACCAACCTTGTCCGCCGTGACACGTCCTTTGCCTCGTTATGACAAATTGGCAGGGAAACTATTAATCTTTGGAAAGACACGACGCTCCAAATTTTAATATTGGAGCCGAATGTGTATAATTATTTGACGCTTCGCAGCGTCTTTCCCAAAATACTCGTCCCCAGCCCGTTTGTCCACGAGGCAAGGTCGTGTCACGCCAGACAAGGTAGGTGTCTACATGGAGTCTTCCACTTTGTTAAGAAGGGGTTTTAAGTGTGGGGTGGACGATTTTCCGTGTCTATTTTGTGTTTATTGTGAACAAAAATAAAATTACAAGGATCTATGTTTGATATATTCATTTATAATAGGCCTATATTTATCGTTAACAAAAATCAACAGGGGCTGGAAGAGTTTTCACACTAATGTATAATACAGAATTGATTTCTTCAATAACAACTTATATTTGTTATATATCTAATTCCCTTCACGATGAGGACACCACATCTGTTTAATTAAAGTGTGATAATAAAAAACCCCAATGTTTTTACATTGTTACCGGAAAAGTGTAACACTTCAGGCAGTGTAGTGAAACCATTGGATATTAATTTCATCATTTCAAATGCATGTGATTAATACTTTTTTTGATAATAATGAATGCAATGTGTCGTTCACTGTACCACCTGCAGCAATGCAAGTGTAATTGCCAACTCATTAATCAAAATAATTAATTTAACTGTCTGGTCTGAAAGGGTCTGTCGTCCATCCTGGGTAATTATAGAAATTGTTGGAAGCTCCATCTGGAAGCAAACTTTTGAATAAATTAGTTTTAAGTTAGTTTTAATATCATCATAATTTCAACGTTTGTCCCAAATGTAAACGTAACCAGATATTTTTTGTTTTACCACGGATGGGGGGGAGGGACACACATTAATTATGCTATGCAGTTGATTTTGGATTAAATGTAAACAAAATTTGAAAAGGGGACAACAGTCTCGCCTAAAAAAGGTTTCTCCCACCCAAATGAATATGTGAGATCCCACTTCATAATGTATTGTTGGAAGTAACATCAATGCACATAGTGATTCATCGTTGGACTTTCTTGAAGCAATTTCCGTAAGAACCCCACATCCGTATTGGACACTTCCCTACACCCTCCCTACCAATGCACAGCTAGTTATGGACATTATTTCATGTGCTCATGAGAACCGGATATACGCACATGGTACATGCGGCCGTTTTCGAAACCACGTTCTGGGCTTGGGTTTGTCTGTCTCCGTCAGGTTTTTTTTTTTAGAAAAAGGGAGCTGTCATTGTTTGGCTTTAAACAAGAGGGCAAAGCCCAAGTATGGTGGCCCTGAAGGGACATCAAACATATATTTTTACGTGAATATTTACGTAAATATTCACGGATTGTGCCCCAATTCGCAAATATTCACGTAAATATTTACGTGAATATTCACGATTTGTGCCCCAATCGCAAATATTCACGTGAATATTTACGTGAATATTCACGATTTGTGGCCCAATCGCAAATATTTACGGAAATATTTACGTGAATATTTGCGATTTAGGGCACTGAAACCGTGAATATTTACGTAAATATTCACGTAAAAATATATGTTTGATGTCCCTTCAGGGCCACCATACCAAAGCCTGAGTCGTGGTTTTGAAAACGGCCTATAAAAAACAACTCCATTCAATTGCCTTTTGAAAGAGTCTTAAAGTATAGATTCGTTTTCATCCACGTTTTGTTTTGTTTAATTAACCCACCGTCATAAAACTAACATGTGAACATTCAAGATCCCGTTTTGAGTGGAAAGCATTTTGTGTGCACGTTCATCACACGTGCTAATTTCGATTGTGGCGATCGAAATAAGCAAAAGAGCTGTTGGGGGAAGGGGGGTCTTCTATGAGTGCTAATTTCTTGAATTATTTTCAGAAATAAATGTTTCTCTAGAGGATTCTTGGTACTGGTAAGAATTATCTAATCGGTGAGCATTCATATTGAAACTAATCATTGTTTTTATTTTTGATAATTTTCAAGCCTGCATGGGTCATAATTTGACCCGAATCCGGGTCTCAGGGTCCCTGACCCATTTCTGAGTCAGTATGACCCGGAGTCTGTATCAAACTGACGCAGAATCTGAGTCGAAATCCCATTTTCTAACAAGTTACCGGGCCAGCCTGACCCAGAAATTAGTCAGGCCCCCCTGAGACTAAAATTCCTGGTCAGTTCTGACCCGGTAGTTTTTAGAGTGTACTTTGTCTTTACGAATAAAATATAATACACTACGATCATCTGTCATAAAAACAAAAACATCTGTTCATAAAAATTCTATATTCAAATTTATGCAATGTCAGTTACGAACGAATAAATGCACCGTTGCACACTGTTGTTAAATACTGCATGCCACCCGTACAACAAAGTCTTTGAATTATATAAACATATTAATTGAACATCATCCGGCTATCGTTTTTGTATGTCTCGTTAAAATATTTAACTACACTCCCTTTTTGTAATTGTAGAATTTCGCTAATACATAATAATATTGATAATCGGGCATTGTCTAAAGCATTGTCTGTGTGGGTAAGTTTCAACTTTAAAGAGTAGCTAATAAACTTTAGTCTTTTTTTCTTCAAGTCGTACAAAATTTAAACGGTATCTGGAAGTATTGGCCTATATGCAATGATATAAAAGCAGCTGGGGAAATCACCATGAGCCAAACAGGGTCCAATTTCAACAGAAAATTCTGCTGGGCAAATTCCTTTGCTAAGCAAGAAATAAGTGGGGTACCAGTCACAGCAATGGTAACTGCATGTAAGGTGTTTTGGTTGGTGACCTATTTTTGCTAAAGGAAGAGTTTTCTGTGCTTAGCAAATATTGCTTTATGAAATTGGGCCCCGATCCCCAAATCTGTGCAACCAATAGCTATATTTTTAAGGTTTCTTTATCCACATATTTTATAAACTTCTAGATTTTGTTGTTCTCATTTGAACCACTGAGAGGAGAGCCTCTAGACAGAAAGTTTGTTTCTTTTAGGCAATCCATCGGGCTCAAGCTTCCCTCTTCTTCTGTATGTTTTGAATGCCTATGTATAGTTTTCGTTTTATGATTTTGTTGTTGTTGCTATTTTATCTGTACTTTTTTATCATGATTGCCCGAGGATTAAAATGCATACAACTATAAAAGATATAAATAACATCCAAAAACCTACCTGCTGGTGTAGTCACGTGCCATCCTTCGAAAAGAATGGTCACCTCCGTACCGAAGTAAAAAAACGAACCGTGCGTAGAACCCTAAAAGGAAAACAACGTATATAAATACTTTTGATTTTCCCATTACTTTATATAATATTATTTATTTTGTTTCAAATGGAATTGTCCAGCTGGTAAATGAAATTTCTCTATCAGTGGCTCCTCATTTTACTGTCGAGAAAACACATATCCAATCCAGACAGTATGTCTTGTCCCTTTTTGAAACAAACACTTGTTAACATGATTGTAAATCCGTTTTCGTTGTTATATTTATTGTTCAATAAGTTTCTTTTTTGAATGTTACTCTAATGAGTGTCATCTCCCTTGCAGGTTATCGATCTGAAATTTATGTAAAAACAGTGAAAAAATTGTTTTGACCCCCACCCCCTCCTAAAAAAGGCAGCATACTTTTGCCTCATAATAGCATACAAAAACTGTTAACATTTTAACATACCATCTCTATTGTCTAATTTAAACAAACGTTGAGAAATAGAATCAGCTTTTAAAAACTGCTTACCAACCAAACAGAAATCATGGTAAATTTAAATATAAACAATGGTTAATGCCCTGACATTTCGACCCTAGCCTATAAACAGATCTTTCTCGAAGACTAAAATGTGAAAGACTTAGCTAGGGTCGAAACTTCAGGCCACCTTGTCTGTATATACGTTTGGTAATGACTCTGAACATTTTGGCAATAAAAACTTACTTGGTTATAGAAGTACAGCAGCTTTGGATTAGAGTATAGTGCATTTTGAGAAACTTTTCAATTCGAAGTACTGCGGTTGTGGGAAAAGATATCACTTTTTGTCCCCCAAAAATTGAATCTGAGAGACGTTACCGACATTAACATTTCTCAGATTGTGTATTCCAATTCCAGGTGGACATAACCGCTCCAGATTTTCGGCAATATCTCAAAAGCGCTACCTTGTGAAATGAAATTTTCACAGGTTATAGTTTTATGGTATAGGCCTATATCTACAACTATAAGATTGAAACAAACAGTGGGTTCCAATTACGAAACGTATACAATCCCTCTGAACAAACGTTACTTACATTGCGTTCCATGATGATGTATTTTGTTCGTCTCACGGCCACGACGTATATCTCACCTGTATAAAAACAAAATATCTTGTTTACAGGGATGAACGAGAGTGTAAACACCTACACGGTTTTCGAAGAGAACATTTTCGTCTTATCCAGTAGAATATCCGCAGTTGCGGAGTGGGGGACTCCGGTTCCCCTGCCCCATGTTACGATACAAATACTGCTGTTTATATTTCAATTCAATTCAATTCAATTCAATTCAATTCATTTTAGTTTATTACTCGACCATAAAAAGCCATAACAGTAGGCCTATATGTAAATTAAAACAATTAAAAAATAAAGCAATACAACCTGTAAAGCGATAAAACCTGAAAATACTAAACAAACAACCACCCCCCCCCCAAAAAAAAGGGGGGGGGGTTAAAACAGTGGAACTACATATACTACATACTAGATAGAACATACATCGTTCAAAAAAGTTGCTGATGATTAATAAGACAAAATTTAGGTAAACAAAGAATGAAACTGAATGGGCCACGCAGAATTAATGGTTGCGAATACCAGCCTCACCAATCAGTATAAATGTAAAATATTTAGAAATGCGCACCTACGTAACAAAAAATTGGTACACTGTAGGCCTACTGCACTTAGGAAGAGTATATTATATAAAAACTGGCAGGAATATATATTATAATATAAGAGCTACAAGTTAGTGACCCATCCTCCCACCCCAAGTTTTTTCTATTTCAAAAATATTGACTTGCTGTTTGAGATGCTTACTCAAGTGGGTAGAACAGCATAATGCATGGTAGAAACATGGCACACAGTAATAAGTGAAATCAGACTTTCGAATCACAAAATCAGTTTTGTGGGTTATTTCTCCAGGGGTCGGTAGAAATTGTTCAAAATTGTCTAGTTGTAGTAGATTCCTCACCAGTTTTTGAACATAGTGATAACAGGAAGCAAGAAATAAAGACACAAAATACTATTAAAAACATACAAGATCTAATTAAACCATGAATGTATCGTCAAAAACTTACATTACCTTTGGATTGTGTTGTCCTTCTGTCCAAAGCTGTGAGTTTTACCCCCACAGAGTTCCTGGTGGTTCACTTTACTAGATTGCTGTTGTGATTTACAGTTGTACTTTAAGCATGTTCCAAATAACTTGAGTCAGGAAATTACTACATTCCGGATGGTATGTTTAATTGATGATTCACCTTAGTCATTTCAAAATAAACTCGCCACCAGCACAATAGTAAAAATACCCGTAACAATCACCAAAAATGTCATCTCGTCTGTTGAAACTTCAGGCAAATGTGTGTACACAAGAGGCTCTTACTAGAGAATAGCTAAACAGTCTGTGAGCGTTCGCTCGTCCTGGCTAATTATTGCTGTCACCTACCGTATGGGTTGGGTTGGGCTCTCTTATTACTACATACAAAACCCAACTAAAGCTATTTATGAGATAAAAATGACATATGGCTTGATGAATTGTACACTCGAGAACATTCCCACCGGCTCAATGTCTGACTGGTGCGCTCTACTGAGTTTGCGATTCAGTGCGAGAACTTAGTGTAGTTTTCCAATGTGTACCAGCCTATGGTATGCTACCTATCAACCATAGGCGAGTTCCCGACCTCCAACGCAATACATGTACCCGTGTCATCAGAAAAAGTGCACAAAGACTTAACAAACACTAGTCTCTATTCACTATCAACCCTTTGGACCACTAGCCCTTCGTGCACTGTGGGGGGGGGGGGGTATTTACAGTTTTTGTTATTTAAATTAGAACCAAGCCCTGATTTTGAAGGTCCTCTTCAAAGGCATCGTACACGTTTGATAATGACTCTGATAATTAAACGGCAATAAAAACTTACTTGGTAAGAAGTACAGCAGCTTTGGATAAATGCATTTTGAGACACTTTTCACCTCGAAGTACCGCGGTTTGGAAAAATATATCACTTTTTATCCCCCACAACATTTGAATCTAGTGTGTATTCCAATGCAGATTATTCTTCCTGCGTGGACATAACCGCTCCAGATTTTCGGCAATATCTCAAAAACGCTACCACCTTTTGAAACGAAATTTTCACAGGTTAGTTTTATGGTATATATCTATACAATAGGATTGAAACAAACATTGGGTTCCAGGTACCAAACGTATACAATCCCTTTAAAGATTGGCGTTTATTATTCAGTCACTTTAAACATAGAGAAAGGACCCATAGCTATAACAACGGCTGAGTGGATTGTTTCATAAAACTCGGGAAAGTAACCGTGCTTGTACATGGTGTGGAAGGGCAAAAACTAAATAATATGACATGGTAGATTATTTAACTGTAGTACACATATTATTTTATTAATTTATGCAATTTGGTGAAATCCAATTTAAAATAAAATAATGATAAGAAGTCACTTTAAAGGCCCTGTACACTATTGGTAAGATCGAAAACACAAATATTCACAGATTCACACATAACTTACATGATTTAAAGTGAGTAATGGTTGAAAGGGTTCCTAAAAATATTTCTGCCTAAAATACTATCGTTTGTGAGAAATGAGTAAAACAATAGTTTTTATCACGCGCGATATTTTGAAAAAAACAGAAAACACATAAGTCTCTTTTCACTATTTTCTCATGATCTTGATGACCAATTGAGCTCAAACTTTCACAGGTTTGTTTGTTCATGCATATGTTGAATCACACAAAATGTGGACACTAATTTTGAGTTGTTACCAAAAGTGTACAATACCTTTAAATAGTAAAATTGCGGGTACAACCATGTGTAAAATCTCTTTGTGGGAGGAGTGTTGGCTCTGAAAAGAGCCGGGTCTCGACGTTTCGAACAGTATTTATACTCTGTTCATCTTCAACACTCCTCCCAAACGAGATTTTACACATAGCCTAGTTGCACCCGGTGTCCGCAATTTTACTATTTATTTCTTACTTCTTATTTCCACACCATACAAAGCTTCAACGTCACTTAAATAATGATGAAAAATATATAAAATGCCCCCATAAATTAAGTATTACGGTCGGACGTCTTGCACGACTCAATCACAGCATCAAAGATAACATGCACACAGCCAGTTGTATTCGATCAAAGTTGTATAGACCATGTAACCTGTGACATCACATGTTTACAAAAGAGCCTAGACTACTGCAGGCACAATTTGTACACACCCCAATGAAAGAACACATACAATCTTATATTATATGGAGATTGCACTGACTGTTTTTTATCAACTTTTGATCAGAAGAAATGGGGCACATCTCAACTTGTTCAGCAGTTATTTTGATAATCCCTGAATTTATGTGGACATAAAATGTTAAATTTCCAATATGAGCAATGTAGCCTATTTGCCTGCCACGAAATGCCTTGGATAAACAAGATCACTCTCTCTATAAACGAAGGATATTATGGTCTTTACTTTATGTACATAGCATTCTGCAGTGTAAATAGCCTACGTTACGCCGAACAACACAGTCTCGTGACGTTGCAAATGTTGCTCTTACATAACCACATAATATGGTGACCGAATTTGTCCACTCAACATGGAGCACATTGTTCACACGTACAACACGTATTATGATCACCAAAAGTCAATTTTACAAAGGCTATATTATCACCACGAAGGTTTTGTTTCAGAGCAAAATAAGTAAAGACAATTGTTTTTTCAAATAGTCAAACATTTCTCCGGATCGTGTTTTCTTGATTCGCGAAATTAAGTGATGACGGAGAGTTTTAAACCAAAAGCCATATTTGATAACCTTGTTTACCAGGACAAGTTATCGTGAGAAATATTTGTGTCTAAACATAGTTACTTGAGATACTGTAACCGAACTCCAACTGCCCTCTTATAATGTTATTGTTGTGAAATCGAAATGAACGAAATAACCTTTTATATAGTGTCTTGTCGGTTTAATATACGATAATTGTTGTGTATTTTATTCCTACACATGTTTGCACCTGTCTATTTTTGCCCATCAGGGATGCACCCCACTAAATAAACTCACATGCATACAGTGCAAAATGCTCACAGGGTGAGTCATAGCTTTTAAAGAGGGAATTATTCACTCCTAAACTTTTAACCTGGTCAATTTGACATCGGTTGTCCCAAGGCCCGTAGAGTTTTACATTCTCCCTCCAAATAAAAACACCCCATACCTGTGTACATTTCCAAAAGTCCGAGCATCAGTCTTGCAAAGATGGCCCTACACTTCTAGGCAAATAGGACCATTCTAGGTCATCCGAAATACTTCAAGTCTAAAGTCAACAACCCTCCGGACACTTGTCAATCTTTCATTTTGCTCTCAAATGTATCAAGCATTGAATATTTCGCTCTATTAACACCCTTTTGAGTTCTTTCACAGTGTGTGCAACACTAGCAACACGACAGCTTCTATTCTAGATCTACTTTTGGATTTAAATATAGGGGAGAGCGCGAACGCAGTCCCCACTATCAGAAATTGTACTCCCGAGTTCCCAACATTTGTGGGAATCGCAAAATATCAGCCCGACCGGGTGTGCAGATGAAAACCGCCTTTTAGGTAAAGTATGCTTCATTATGAATAAGTAAGCTGGCTACTTTCAGTGTTTATCTCTATGGGGAGGGGGGCACGGGGGTGGGGCACGTGCCCCCCCCACTGATGTCTGTGCCCCGCCCCCATTTGAAATCTGGACTCTTGTGATTAGTATAATGCCTAAACGTAGCGGCAGTAATACCCATTTTTACAATTACACTACGCATGCGCAGATATATTAAATATGTAAATATACAATTCCTGCAGAATACATTCTACAATAATCGGTCATTTGATTGGGCGGGAGTCTACAGTCAACAATAAATATGTACGAACGCTGGGGTCTACAATAAATCTATGACCGCTGATTGGCTTAAGAGTCTACAGTCTACAGTCTACAGTCTACACAAAAGCCACCTCATTAGCATACACAGTCGGCTTTTCGACTCCGCGCTCTCTCTGGTCGCTGACCGAACACAGTCAGTGTCAAAATGGCAGCTCCTAAATTTGTTTACTGATTGCATGTCTGAAAGGTAAGAACGTAACATCTAATGGATGTGCATTAAATTCCTTTAGATTAATGCCGTTTTGTCGCTAAATTTGAGTGTAAAATCAGCGCAAAATTAGTGTTAGAAATCTTATGTTTCTTCAGAAGCATGTAGGTACAGTGGGGGAAAACACTGTTTATAATTGTACCGATATTTTACAAATGCACATGTGCAGCTGTTATTGTCTTATCTTCAACAAAAAACCCATCCGACTAAGGAATTTAATGAATAAAACACTAATAAATTAAAAGCCAATTATTTTCTTTATGAAATTCAGCCAGCTGGAATGCGCTTGCAGACTTCAGATTGCCATCCAAACACACTTGCTAGTGTCACACAGTACAAAAACAGTACCACAGTAGGTGTCAATTAATAATTTCTTGTTCATCAATGATTTCGCCATTAGGCCTACATAGCTGCCAATTATTACGAAAAATTGGTAACTTATACAGATGTTTGGGGTTTTTTAATTCAAGAAAATACGATTTACAGTATTTTGAATTAAAATGTCTGCTAAAAACAACAACAACAACAACAACAACAACAACAATAAGTAAAACAGAGTATCTGCATTAAAGTGTACAGTATAGTGTTAAAATATTGCCAAATACTCTTCATAAAACCAGAGTTTAAATATTACATTTGCAATGAATTATAGACCCTTCAACATTTTCATAAAAATGTAAACAGAATGTCACTCCCACTGGAGGCATTGTGGGCTTGGAAAGTCATGTGATCCAAGAATGGTTTCAGGGTCATGTTCGGTCATGCAAACCCCTGGAGATGATTGGTTAATTTCTGAGATGAAATGCAGAAAGGTTATGTATCATAGGCGTGCTGAGTGGGAATTAGTGGCGTGCATGTACAACCTGTTTCTGACTGAAATTAATTCAGCAAGTATCCAAGATCTTAAATATTTTTTGTTTTTCAGAATCTCCCCTTTTCGGGCAGGGTCCAGGGGAACTTCCCCATACATAGATTTGTTTTTGATCCAGATACAACTTTTGGAAATGATAGGGCCTACTTAAGATTGAGAACGCTAGTGAACATTTATAATTAGGCCTATGAAAGTGTTTTTCTGCATGTGTCTTAGTTTTTGATATATTCAGCGAAAAATGCCAACGAAGAGTCATGGTGGCCGAGTGGTTAAGGCGTTGGACTCGAAATCCAATGGGGTCTCCCCGCGCAGGTTCGAATCCTGTCCATGACGAATTAGTTGTCAATAAACTAGTTTATTGTTTTGTTCTTTTCCGAATCTAAAACAACAACAACAAATTTTGATTGCATTTCAATGATTAAGCCTTATACTTTAAAGTAAACATATAGGCCTACAGTTTATTGCGATATCTCAAAGATTTAGCTAGCTAATAAGTTCACCCATGTGCCAATCTTCCAGTCAAAGACGATTAAATTCAAACACCTTGATTGCTTCTTCGATTTCTTCTGATGAGTCGTCCAAACGAATACGTATTATTGAACGTAATCCCTGCAGGTTTAGCGTTCACCGAGGACACTTTTTGTTGGTCGATAATCGGCAGCGGACCACCGTACCGAGGCCAGCGATTGCCGTATAAACGAGGCCCATAGATTGAAATTTTCACAGGTTGGCTGAATCATTGTGTGTTTTAAAAGCCTATATACCTATAGGGGGTGTCGGGGTGGAAGTATAAATTTACTCTTCCAAAAACCACGTGATGCAAAAAATATTAAATTTAATATTATCACTGCCTCTCCTTATATTGCGTAAGACATTCATTTCGGGGAGCTCAGTCCAATCTATTTCCCGGTAAGAATTGACGTGGATTTCTGGGTCAGGCTGACCACCAGCAAACTCCTGGTAAAAAAAAGAGGGTTTCGATTTCTGCGTCAGTTTTACCCACTTTTTAGGTCATTGTGACAGGTCATACTTACACAGTAGACCACTATCATGCTGCCACCATCTTGGTAATTCTCCTTGTATCCAATAGCAGTAATGAATACTGATATTCCTTGTATTAAAAAGGAACCAGACTATTTCTCCTTCCAGCCTTGGTTTTGGATACATTGATTTGAGTGGGAGAAAATCAAGATGGCCGCACCATGATAAAGGTCTATTGGTTAGGCTCCACGGGACCCGGTCCGGGTCTGACCCGTGGGCGTTTTTAGAGTGTACATTGTAAGGGTCCAATTTCAGCTTCTTATAAGCACAAAAAGTCACTAAGCACAACAAAATTATGCTTACCACAATAAGGTAACCAGCCAAAATACCATTTCAAATGCACCATTTGTGACTGGTATCCTGCTAATTTTTGCTCAGCAGGAAAATGTCAGCAAGGCACTGAACACGTTTGTCAAAGACCAATGTTCTCATGGTGTAGGCCCTATCCTATGCATAAAATAACAAGCCTGTGAAAATTTGGGCTCAATTGGTCATCGAAGTTGCAAGAAAATGATGAAAAAACCCATCCTTGTTGTACAAATTTGTGTGCTTTCAGATAGGAATAAAAACTTCTTGCAAGAAGTTTGTATTATTTCAGTGAGAAATTACCTCTTTCTCAAAAACTACGTTACTTCGTCAGAGGGAGTCGTTTCTCACAATGTTTTATACTAAACAGCTCTCCGTTGCTCGTTACCAAGTCAGTTTTTATGTTAATATATATTTTGAGCAATTACCAAACGTGTACAGCGCCTTTAAGCAGCTCTATGAAATTGGGGGATTGGTCGTTAGCGGGCGCTAACCACACTAATGGCACAAGGCCAAAGAGGATGCGAACGGAGCCCAATGCCCCGGAAACAACAAGCTTACTAACGGGCTATTAATCCGAGTGGAGCGTATACATTTTATATCCAGCAATGTTTATACAATTAATGTTTCCTTTTTTTTGGGCAAAGTAAACAAAATTGAAAAATTTAGATATGCCTGTATTATTGTTTAGTTCTGCCTATCACAGTTGCCATTATTGTTTCACTGTTCAACACTAACACAGTTTAAATTTATTATTTCTAGCCTGTCTCATTATAATGTGAATGTTTATACCTTAGCAGTCCACTAACAATAAACAACAGTTAAAACCCCAGGTAGAAAGATTGTCCCACTTTCTTGTCACGCCCCCCCCCCCCCAAGAAATCGCACCTCCTTGCGTTAAACACAACTTTGTACAAAACGGGCACAGCACTTTCTTGTGTGACGCCACGCGAGTGAAAACAATTCCCGCGAAACGCAAAAATCTCGGGCAAATGCCCTTTGTGACACCGCGCATGCGCATCAGTCCCACTGTCAACCTCGTGAAGTAAAAGTAGACAAAATGTCGTCGCCACCAGCCAAAATAAGGAAAGAAGAGACGAAAAATAACGGTCAAAATGTTGCAGAAGTTGAAGGTGAGTTTGCCTAGGTATTTCTGTGATGTATACTGGGCCTTCCAGTGTGGCTAACTGCTCGTTTAGGGGCCAAGAACTGCAGATATTTCACGGGCAATGCATGGCTAGCGTGGCGGCGTCCATTGTTTTCAGCATTGTGCACTTGTTTGGCAAAGCATGGCGTGCTTGTTGAATTGGCGCGTGTAATGGATTAGATACATTACCGCTATATCCGTGTATTTCCGACACTCGTGGATTTCGCTCACTGCGTTGAACTTTTTGAGGTAGAATTTGGGAATTATGAATCCACTCATCCATTTCCAAAGGAACAGCTGATCTACCAAATCAACAAGTCACATTTGAAACCAAATATTCGAACGAAAAACATTGTTTTGGGAAAACTACTTCAAATGAATTGCTATCATTGGCCATTTTATGTTCTGGCTGGTGTACATCGTTTGCTCGGTTTATCATAACATTAACGTGGTACCAGTGAATTTTTCTTTCAAAGATTAAAAATATAGTCTTGTGTTTTGTGGTTTTGAATCGGTTGCTGGTTAAATCAGTTAGATATTATTATTAGTTTGTAAATTTTAAAAGCATTTAGATACATTAAATAAAGAACATTTCCTTTTTTCTTACTTGGGGAGGGTTAAAAACAAGTGATTTTGAATGACTGAAAAAAAGTGAAATGTGAAAATGTGAAGACAACAAATCAATAGTTTGAAATTATCTCAAAGATTTTAGGACTGTTGAGTGTTGCAGGATGTTGATTTCATTCTCAAAGGGCAAGCGGTGGTATAGTATTTGCCTCTATTTAAATACTATCATATCAATAATAGAAATAACCCAGTCAGAGCATGGTCAGACTCGGAGACATTCCCTGGCTGGGCTTCATCAAATTGTGTTGTCATAAACTCATGAAGTGTGAAGTAATAATAATATGTAAAGACAATGAGGCAATCTTGAACTCTTCTGATAGCCTTGAGACTAGTTGCTTTTTCCAAACCTCGGCTCAGGCTCCAGCTCCGGGCTCCATTTGATGATGATTTATTATTATTATTATATGATTGCGCACATTGCTCCAAAATGACAATGGATCCCTAGCCCATGTTTGGAAAAGGCCCTCAAGTCTTCCTTTTTCTCTTGTAATGCCAAGTCAAGTCTCAACTAAGTTTTGGTTCCTTAGTCCTGATGAGCAAGTCTCTCAAGTCTTCAGGGCAAGTATAAAACCTAGTCCCTGATGCTTCATCAATCAAAAGTCTTTTTACAGTAGGTAGTATTTCAGTCGAGGAATTTCATCTTTGACAGGGCAAGGCCACTTCATTTCGCTAAGGGCACTTCCATTTGAAAATCTTAAAGTCTATGGGAAACCTTTGAAAGTGCATCAAGGCCAAGACCAGCCGTCGATTTCACCAAACTCTTCCTAACTTAGGATTAATCCTAGGCAATGCTAAGAGATAGGACTAGTCTTAAGTACTGGTCCTAACTTAAGACTAGTCCTATCCCTTAGCATTGCCTAGGATTAATCCTAAGTTAGGAAGAGTTTGGTGAAATCGACGGCATGGCAATGAAGGCCATGGCCTCCGTGGCCTCTACTGTGTATTTCCAGGCCTGGTAATTGATAGACATTATCACTGCTTAACTTTATCTCTCTTGTTTCTTTTACCCCCCCCCCTTTTCACAATTTGTCAGAAACAGATATTAACCAGGAGGCAGTGGAGGCCATTGACAATGTGCAGAACAAGATTGATGCATTGAATGAGCAAGCCAGTGAAGAGATTCTACATGTGGAACAGAAGTACAACAAATTGAGGAAGCCCTACTTTGAGGAGCGAGCGAAGATGATTGAGAAGATCCCTCACTTCTGGGTCACAACGGTATCCTTTAGACAAATTCAGTCAGGGTCATTCACTGTGGTGTACAATCGGACATAATACCTACAGTATGATGTGAAAAAAGTTAGGGTGATATTTTATAGACGATGTGACCTCTGACATCATTCGAAAACCATAACATGATGCGCGCGCATGTCGCCGGGCAAAACCTTTGTGTACTGACAGCCAGCTATAAAGTACACGCAATGTTACCATGAGTATGCGTCTTCTTGCCCGGCGGACACATGACTTGGACAGTGTTTTGTCAACAGAGGGCGTTTTGAATGTAAACAGAGGTCACATCGTCTATAGGGTTGGGACGTTTAAGCAGTTATTACAGAAGAAGAAACAAAATTGATATCCGTTTCTTTTCAGGCAGGGTAATGGCTTGACCTTTTTGGGACTTTTGTATTCTCAATTTTGTATTGCCAATTTTCAATGCATTATTGGCATCCATGATAAGCTTGAACAAGTCAGTAATCACACACAATTATGTATCATTAACCCTCCTACTGTTAGCCCATTCATTATTATCCACATGGTCTTTGAGTGATGGATTTACCGCATGTATTCACAAGTCAGATACTCTGTTCTTGTAAAGGGCAGGCAGGTTTTCCTTGGTTAAGGGCACCTCTATGAGGAAAATTAATCGTCTACAGGGACATTTCAATGGGCACTAAGGCAATGACCAAGAGTATGGAGGCAATTGCGTCTGTTGCCTAACATGAAGTATCAGACCTGTTTCAGCTTGCAAAAATATGCGGTGGAATGCGTACACAGTATACAGATAGTCCGGTGCACAGTTGCCCTACCATACATAATCTGTAGCGGTTTTGAATGGTTGGTTGGTCAACTAAGTCTACTAACTTGAGTTCTTAAGGTAGGAGGGTTAATTAAGATTTCTGACAGGTCGTGTTCCTTGACTTCCTGGAGTAGTTCTTACACCATCCCCAGGTGTCGATGTTATTAGACGAACAAGATGAAGAAGCCCTGCAGTATCTGACCAAAGTGGAAGTACAGGAGTTTGAGGATATCAAGTCAGGCTACAAAATATTATTTGTAAGTAGTCTGCAAAAACTAACAAGAGTTATGATATATATGCTGTACCCGTGGTACTTATGCTGTACCCATAATACTTATGCTGTACCCATAATACTTATGCTGTACCCATAATACTTATGCTGTACCCATAATACTTATGCTGTACCCATAATACTTATGATGTTCCCATAATACTTATGATGTACCAATGGTACTTGTGCTGCATTCAGGGTACTTGTGCTGTACCCATGGTACTTATGCTGTACCCATGGTACTTATGCTGTACCCATGGTACTTATGCTGTACCCATGGTACTTATGCTGTACCCATGGTACTTATGCTGTACCCATGGTACTTATTCTGTACCTATGGCACTTCCTCCTCCAAATGTGGATTCTATGTCCAATTACTAAGAAACACAGTTTCTCTTTGCAGCTCTGGAATAGACCCTTTCGTCTGCTGCCATTGCTGAGGTCAAACCATGCACACTTTTCGGCCAATGATGGGTTTTCCTTTGACCTCAATGAGGGCGCTGTTTGAGCTTCATATGCGAGTGGTCTATTTTATCATTTTGCAAGGGGCACTTCTATTGGAAAAACCTTGAAAATGTCTGGGAATTTTTTGAAGGGATACCAAGGCCAAGAGTGGGCGACAAAGGGTATAAATGTAATTCCAGACCTGTGTTTTGTGTCGCACTCACTGCTGCCATTACTTGGGTTATAATCATACATTGGGTTTAATCTCTGGTCAGGTGCTAGATGTGGTGCTGCGCCCTGACCAGGCTCCCAACAGAACTTAGATAATAGGACCACCCATGAACTACAGAGATCGGTTTAGCTTAGTTGGTAGAGCACTTATATTGTAATTGAGTGGTTTGTAGTTCGAGTCCTGCATGAGACAGTTACTTCTTTACTCATTTCAGTGTAACATTTACATGTACAGAGTTCATTTCAGTGTAACATTGACATGTACAGAGTTCCATTGGTGAAGGATACTTGTAAAGCATGTGTCACAGCAAAAATCAACTTGTTTTCAAATTTTGTTTTGTTCTCTTGCAGCATTTCAAACCAAACAATCCCTATTTTGAAAACGAAGTTATCCACAAGGAATTCCACCTCAACGATTCCGGAGATCCTTCGTCAAAGTCGTCAGCCATCAAGTGGAAGCCAGGAATGGTAAGCCCTCCCCTGCTGCTCATAGAATTGTTCAATCAGTATTGGTTAGTTAACCCTTTGAATCCAAATTGGATCCTGAGACCCAATTTCACGGAGCTACCTAAGCCATATTGGCGGCCAGGGCTGGATGGCCGCGTCATCGTGCATTGAAGTATAGGGCGTCCTTAGCAACAACCTTATTAACAGTCGTAGCCGTAGTTGTGACTGCTAATTCAGAAACGGCCACAATTACACAACTTGTGCTGTTGAATGGGTTCAAGTTGTTGGTTGGCTCACTGGAAAAATAGTCTAAGGGTAGGAGATTTAAACACAGAAATTCGCTCAACTCAAAATAGGTTTTACTTGTTGAGCAATATTTTCTGCAGTACACGGTCAACCCTCCTACTGTATGACCATCCAATATCATCCACTGTTGTTTTGAATGATAGATGAACTATGCCAGCCTGCATTATGATATCAAGTGGTGAATGCATCTGCACAATACACACATGTACACAGTTATCTTTGAACAGTCACCATACAACTCGGTCAACTCGCTGGAAAATGGTCTAAGATAAGATCCTGTAAAAATATAATTTTTTTAAATATGACCTGTGTTAATAATACATTTTCTTTCCTGATCTGTTAGTTGATGTTGACAAGTTTTCATATAATAGTACCCTTATGGGCATTCTTAGTTTTAGCATTAGCTGAACATAGTAATGAAAGTCACAATAATAAATACTTGTCAGTATCGTCCGTGATAACAAAGAAACCTCTCCCTGTGTTGATTCGTTTTGCCTAGGACTTGACTAAGAGGAACACGGCCATGCAGCAGAAGGGTGTAGCACAAAAGAGGCCACACACAGACAGTGAGAGTTTCTTCTGTTGGTTCAACGATCACACGGACGCAGGAGCCGATGAACTCGGCGAGGTCATCAAGGACGACATCTGGCCGAACCCTCTTCAGTATTTCCTTGTGAGTAGATGTTTATCGATGAGTCGGTGCGAGAAAAAAAAAGGAAAGCTATAGTTGGTTGACGACGATGATGATTGTATCTAGCAAAAACTATCCCAGATGTATTATTATTATTTTTTATGAGAGATTGCCTAACATCACAAGGCCGGACGGCCACTTCAAGGTGAGGGCTACACTTAACTGATTTGGGCTATCGACCCAAATCAACTGCCACCAGGGGCATGTTGCCACCTACTCCTGGGGCTGAAACAAGGTTACCCCTCCACAGTCCGTAAGGATGTAGGCATGGGTATCATCCACTAGGAGCCTGGCTGGTAGAGCAGAATGCAATACCTTCCCAACTTCTGAAATATTTACATACATGGGATGCATATTGTCGTGTCAGTGCAACAAATATTTTATCCCATAAAATAACACTTATGTATTGCTTAGTTTGAAATTGTCAAAACTTTGTATCTTGCTTAAATTTGTCCCCCGGATTTACACACAAAACAAGTACACACCGAGATACAACCCTTTTGCACGGGGCATTTTCATGCGAGATAGAACGTTTTTGCCAAATGGAGATATGGCATTTTTCCACTGACGTAAGGATATGACAATATGAGTGCGTTGTCACAGATTTTAAACAAGGTGAAACCTGGACTATTCAATTTCACGCTGCGAAACCGAGTGAAATGGAAAAGGTCGGATGTCACATAGTGATTAAATTCTGCGACAATGCACGAATCATTCAATATTTGTTTGATATTACTCTCACAAAGATCCTTGTCATTTGAAAAAAAAAATTCACAGTAAACAAAAAATAGACGCGGAAACTCATCTCAACTCAATTTAGGTGGTAATCACCTGACGGTGAACTTTAAGACTTCTCGGGTTTTTTAAACTTTCAAACACGCTATTGATTCTTATGATATTCTTGTTTACCTTTCAGATTCCAGACGGTAAGGAAGAGGGTGATGATGACAGCGACGGTGGTGATCTTGACGACATTGCCGAGTACGATGAGGAGGACGACGATGAGGATGATGAAGATGATGATGACGAGGGAGACGAGGAAGGACTTGACGATTTTGAGGGCGAGGTACGTTGCTATTTCCTCTTTCCTTTGGAAGACGGCTTTGCTTTATTGTTCAGACCAGGACCCAGTTTCATAGAGCTGCTTAAAGCACAAAAAGTAGCTAAGCACAACAAAATTATGCTTACCAGAATAAGGTTACCAGCTAAACTACCATGTTTACAAGTACAATTTGTGACTGGTATCCTGCTCATTTCTGCTAAGCACAAAATTGTTAAGCAATATTTTCTGCTTAACCAGCTCTATGAAATTGGGCCCTGATACTGATACATCAAATCACGGCGCCGTACACTGTTAATACTTCTGTTCATTGGGCCTTGAATATTCCTAAAAACCATCTCAACTCCTTAAGAGTATGCAGCACCGGCAGCCACACATGGGCGCACATATTGCTAATCATTTAAATCGACAAGCTTTACCCTGGCAGGTACCCATTTACTCCTGGGTGATGAGACGCAATTGTAGTTGGGTGTCTTGCCCAAGAATACAAAATGGACCAGGATTCGAACCCACACTGATGCCATCAGAACTTGAGCTTGATGCTGTAGACTGCTCGGCAACGACTCGCCAATTCTCTTTTCCTCATAGCAGTACCATTTACCAGGGAAAAGCTGCCCTGCCCTTAATCCAAGCACAAAGTATCAGGCCTAATTGTCATTGATATTTATTTCTTTACTGTTTATTTATTTTGCTTCTAATTTAGGAGGGTGGGGCGGGGGTTAAAATTTGTGAGAGGAATACAAGGAGGGGGTTTCGAGGTGCCCTTGGAGAATCTCAATTTAAGTACAAAAGGAAGAGAACCCAGTCCCAATTCTTGCCCTTGGTGTTAATACAATTGATGGTGGAATCCACCTTCTTATAAAAAATCTTGGTGAAACCCAGAAGATCTTGTACAAAAAAAAATGATGAGAAAATCTGTAGCCTATGATTCCATCTGAAATGCACAGTTTGGACTAGTTCCAGCAAACATATATTGGTTCCTTATTACAATTTGTAGGAATTTGATCATGTCAGTTATAAATAATTTTGAAACTGCTTGTGAATTAAGTTCACTGCTTATATTTGAAATATCAAGTTATAAACCACATACTTATATTTTAATTAAGTATTTTTACCACCCCCCCACCCCCCCCAAAAAAAAAAAAATAAGGGAGAATACATATTATGCAGGCAGTCATAGTTTATCTATCATTCAAAACCACAGTTGATGATATTGAATGGCCAGACAGTAGGAGGGTTGACTGTGAAGTGTTTATTTGCGTTCACCACATGATATACTGCATGCTGACGTAGCACATCTATCATTCAAAACCATGTAGATTATAATAAATGGCCAGACAGTAGGAGGGTTGATTGTGAAGTGTTTATTTGCGTTCACCACATGATATACTGCATGCTGACGTAGCACATCTATCATTCAAAAACATGCAGATTATATTAAATAGCCAGACAGTAGGAGGGTTAATTGTTAAGTGTTTATTTGAGTTCACCACATGATATACTGCATGCTGACGTAGCACATCTATCATTCAAAACCATGTAAATTATATTAATTAGTCAGACGATAGGAGGTATACATATTCCTACTTCTCATATGAGAAATTGCATCTCTTTACCAAGGGTATGCCTAAACAGTTACAAACTTGTTTCCACTGGAGGCCTGCATACATTAATACTACATTTTAATTTACTGTTTACGGATCCTTAAAAAGTATTAAAAAGTCTTGAATTGAACAATGCAAATTTAAGGCCTTAAGCATTAAAAAAGTATTAAATTCTGTTATTTGAGGTCTTAAAAAATGAATGAAGCGTGTAACGAATTTTCGTATCAGCTCGTAAAGAACCGAATTATGCTGTGTTTAAAAAAAAGGGGGGGAATGGGTATAGCTGTTTCTCCCCTGCTTTATTCACTTATTTTTGGTCTTAAATTTTGTTAAGGGTAGCATTAAAAGGGTCTTAAAAAGTCTTAAATTTGACTTTTTAAAGTGTGCAGATACCCTGTTACTACTTGGTTTGCATGATGAACTATACTTATATAGGTTTTGAGGCATTGCATGGTGAGGTATCAATATCTATTTGGCTTGCGGTAACACTATGTGTATATCTACTTTGCTGTGTAGATTAGTGTTCTTTGAGAACTTGTCTTGCTATGTATTCTACTGCCGCGGAGTAGATTTCGGAATTCGGGAGATTATTCTACTGCCGCAGAGTATAATTTTCAGAATTCGGGAGACTACCATACTATACTTACATGATAAAACATGTAAAACATTGCCGATAAGAATTGAACAGACATTATACTGCTATTAGAATAACCACAGAAACCTGAGGGGATAAGATGTCGTTTGTTGACGGAATGTTTTGATTTGTCCTCTCCTCTCCTACAGGGGGATGAAGACGATGTACCTGAAGATGAAGACGATGATGATGATGAGGCAGATGCTTAAAGTTTGTTTTCTCCCTGTCTCTTTATTTTTTACATCCTGGCAATGTTTGACATCACGGTTAGCATCGTCATCAACAACCCCCACTTCTCCATCCATCCAGCATTTTCGCCTCTCTCAATTAAAGACGACAGAAATTAAAAAACAAAAATTACCATTCAGAGTTTTTGTGCTGGCACCAACAATGGTTTTAGGAGCAGATGGGGTTAAACATTTTGTACGTCTACACTGATTTTTTGTTTTTCCTTCCGCTGTGAGGTCATGTTGTCTCAGTGACCTTTCAGCTACCTCTTGTCAATGTGAATAAAAAATAACACTTAAAAAAACCCAAACTGCACTTTTTTTAAAGAGACCCCAAAGGATTTGATGTGTTTTTTGTTTGTAGCCGAAGGCTGCAACGATAACAGTTATTTCTAGACTAATATTCCTTATGCTGATATAAAATCAAGAAATTAATCCAACAGACTGTGATATTTTCTTTTGCTTATGTAGTGTGAAATTTAGGCATAATATTTATACCATTTTTAGGAGGAAATTAGCCGAAACATTCCACAGAGCTTTTTGTAGGAAAAGTAGGGAGTTTGAATTACTTTGCAGCAATACCATAAGGTGGCTAGTTGTGGTTACATCTTCTCAGACTGATCTAGGATTTACGTCAGAGATGGGCAGATAATTTTTTTTTTTAATACTATGAAATTTACTCTTGCGTTGAGTCCCTTAACTTCTCTAGACCCCAAATACTTATCAGTCGGCTCGAAGCCCACTTCAAGTGTAGCCTTGTAATTTTCATATTCATGGCTTTGACTCCTGTATAGACTTAACCTGTTTAAATAGTCGCCATTTCTTTCGGAATGTAAACAAACAAATAGCGCCCTCAGGTGGTAGTGCACAGAGATGGGGGGAGATTTGTGATCTCTCCAAGAATTTTCTGAATAATATTAAAATCTTTGGGGTCTGCTGTAGTGGAATAAACTGTATGGCTATTTTTCTGTCCTTTTTTTTTTTTTTTTTAGTTGATTTTTTTGATATATTTTCTTGTATTTTACTTTTCATGTGTCCAAGGTTTCTTCGATGCCTTGTTTTTGCGAACCAAGGAATGTGAAATGTTTTTGTGTCCTATTGTTTTATACATTGTAAAAGGAGATTGTTTATAGTTTCTCCACAGTAGAGTGTGATTTTTGTAATTCATGAAAAAAAAACATTTAAAAACCAGGGACAATAAATTTCTAATTAATTTTGTTTTCCGGTGATCCTCTAGTTTCGATTAAATTCTCTTTTAGATGGATCAGGGTGTACTGTCAAGGGGCTTTGCCGGTAGTTGTGTTGCTACGATCCCCATAACAAAGTTAAAAATTACTTTGCCCATACACCATAGAGGTATATAATATCACTAGAGGGAGCCCTTTTTTATTGCACACATACAGATGCCCACTTACAAAATGTTACGCTGGTGCGTGACCTGTGTTATACGATGGGTCAGCGCCATTTTCTCAATGGCCACAACTGCTTCTTTTCGGGCCTTGTCACATGGTTTTGTACGCCCTCTACCTCTAGTTCTATTATATAACTCTATGCCAAACAATTATAAGTATTCAAACATAGAACTGTAGACGTGATGCGAGAATAATTACCCCACCCCCACCAACCAACAAATCTAGAAACAAAGAAATATCCACTAAAACATTTTTGAGAACAATTAATAGATACTGTATTTGAGTTTAGGATCCACCATTCCCCCCCCCCTAATTCCACATCAAAATGGTGCAAAAAAATAATGCATTTACCCTTTTTGTATTGAGGATTAAATGAATCACCTGAACATTCACTAAGTGGTTGTTTCATGTCAAATCAAAGAGAGTACATTCTTCCTTGTTTAAAAACGCATAATGTCATTCATGACCAATGTTGTACATGTACATACAAGCATCTGCGCCATCAAGGAATTGCATTTTACAATTTTTGTTTTTTTTCTTTAAAATATTGACGTGATGTTTTGTAATTGTGGACTTTTTCCCACATGGCCAAAGACGGCTCTGACGCGCCAGTGCAACAAGGTGATGCGTTGAGTGTTAACCTTGTTGTGGACATGATTTTCGGTAGTGCGGCTAAAAGTCATATCTTATTTTTAAAAACTTCCAGATGTAAACACAAGACAGCTGGGGGAGATACGACCTTGTTGCATGGAGCAAATTGTGTGTATAAGTGTGCAAGATGCGACTTTATAACTAAACTGAGTTAAGACCTTGTTGCACCAACGTGACGACTTAATTTTGTAAAACACCTCATTAATTGGTAGAAACTGAAGGCTTGGCATAAATTAACAATCAGTACATGTAATTGCAAACTGTATAGACAATACATTTGATGTTACTGTTACAGTTGGATTGAGTTTTCCCACAGTGTGACAATTCTCAATTGGGCATTCAACATTAATTTGACAAGATTTTTAATTGGGCAAGGTTTATCATGGCGCTTAGTGTTAGGATTTTCGAAAGGCTTATTGGTTCTACAATTGACTTTAAATGTTCATGCGACGATGGAGAATTTAAGTCCAATGGCATCCCGAACTGGGTGGGGGGTTGTGGTTCTAGTACAATCAATGAAGAATTTCAAATGTCATGCATTCTAAAAAGCAAAAACAAATTCAAGCCTTTTGTTTCATCCTTGATATTAAAAAAGAAATGTGTGTCACTTTGCTTGTCTACCTCCACAATATATTTGTTAAAACTGCTGATTGCTGGTTTTTGTTTTCAATTTAGGTTACGTTTCCCCCAATGTTTCAGTCTTCAGTATATTATAATGGGTTGATGACTGAACCTCATAATTAGACTTTTGAATAAAAAAAAAACTGTCTGTAAATATGGTGACTTAAATGTACGTTTTATTCATGATAGTAGTGAACATGCCTATGCGTAATGTGCCCATGTGATGTTTCTTTTTTCTTTTTTTCTGGTGGCGATGCTGTAAAAAGGAAAAACCCAACGTGACATTTAAATGGTTTTACAAATATTTTTACATTTCACATTTGTTTTCATCGAGTTCAGTCCTCAAGTGAAATAAAGATCAATTCATCGTCTCGACATGTAACCTGTTATAAAAAGAACATGCCTAAAATTCCTGTTTTTTGTTGTCTCACAAATACAGAAGCCAGACTTCAAGTAGTCTTGGTACAAGACCTTGGCCCGATTTCTTGTAGCTGATTTAATCACAAAATGTAGCTAAGCACAAAAAAACTTTGCTTAACAAAATAGGGTTACCAGCTAATACACCATACCACATGTACCATCTGTTACTGATTTCCTGCAAATTTTTGTTGAGCAGATGTTTTTTGCTTAAGCAGCTCTTTGAAATTCACATTAGAAGGTCTTGCACTACGACTAGACTTTCGGGTGTACAAAATTATTTCAAACAATGCTTAAAGGGATTGTAAACGTTTGGTAATTGGAACCCACTGTTTGTTTCAATCCTACATAATTGTAGATATAATATACCATAAAACTAACCTGTGAAAATTTCATTTCAAAAGGGTAGCATTTTTGAGATTTTGCCGAAAATCTGGAGCGGTTATGTCCACGCAGGAAGAATAATCTGCAATTGGAATACACAATCTGAGAAACGTTACTGCAGTAATGCTTCTCAGATTCAATTTTTGGGGGATAAAAATTGGTATCTTTTTCCATAACCGCAGTACTTTGAAATGAAAAGTTTTTCAAAAATCATTATACTATCCAAAGCTGCTGTAGTTAGTAAGTTTTTATTGCCATTAATTTCCAGAGTCATTACCAAACAGATACAGACCCTTTAAACTTTCCTTGAAAAGCAATATATATTTTTGAGATGCTAAATTATAACAGTGAAATCAAACCAAATTAAGACAATTCATTTATCTTGTATCATATCCCAAGATTTATTTACACGTCTAGTTGATATGTGCAGTGATAAAGAGATGATACAGCAGTTGATTGGCAAAGAATTTACAAACTTCTTCAACGTTTAAAATACTAGCGGTCCCGAAACCTCTAAAATCTTACCTAGGACTTCGTCTGTCTTTGTAGGATATGGTAGTGCAGGCCCAAGTGCTTTTGGAACAGGCATACATGTACCAATCTTAAATGGGTTCAAACATTTGGGTGTTGAGTTTATCATACAGTGGAGGATTTTGGAGAATATGGGAGGGTCAACGGTACATCGCTGGAACATGGAAAGATTGGGTTATTCTTAAGAACTTTCTGCAGAGAGTTGACAGCTCTGTACTCTGTAAAAACATCGCATAATAAAACATTTGATAACAATTTGCCATTCTCACATAAAACATTGTGTAACAAATAGTCCATACACATCCGTTAAAATGCTCTCATGAACACAGTCGCCAAGGCAATTTTTTGCTCAACATTCTTTGAGTTTGTAGTGACCACTCTTTTTATCAAGTCACCACCTCATGTCTACAGTGCCTTGATTTAAATTGATATATACCTGGATATCCAGGGCATCTAAAAGTGCAGGTAGCCTATTGTTATTCTCATGCATGATTAGGCAGGACACTGAGGCTAGAAAGATATAGCTGGGTGTGCACACACATGCTCTCTCTTCTCTACAAGACTGCAACAGTGAGCACAAGCACCTTAATAAGGACTTTCATACGCATTATATTAGGTCTTTCTTTCAGTTTAGGGTAGTTAGACACCTCATTCAACACTATATTTATTCACCAAGGCATTGGTTGCACACAGCCACCCAAAAGGCGAACACACTCCCACACATACAGCAACTCCGACCCAGCCATCCACAGAGGCAGAACACGATAAAGATAGGGTGAGTTTGTAAAGTATTAGAACCCTTCAAGTTCTATTTCTAAGGGTTTGCACTACATGGATGTATAAGCACTGTATACTTGCTGCTTCCTTAAAGGAACATTACACAATTGGTTTTTGCTAAAAAAACAGTTGCTGGTAGCGTAAGCACTTTATATAATCCACCATATACTGTACATAAACTGACAAACCTGTAGAAGTTTGAGATCGATCGGCCATCTGGGTCATGAGAAAATAGTGAAAAACCGATTACACATTTGCATGTGTTATACAATGCATGAATAAAACGCTCATGAGCGATAAACTCCAATCGGAAAATAGTTTTATTTATTTCTCATCAAATATGGCATTTCAGACAGAAATGATTCTAGGGATGTTTTCTACTATCATCATTAGACCGTGTGCGTTTTATGTAAATCTGTGATCTTAAAGAAAATTTTAATTACCAGTTCTGTAGTGTTCCTTTAAGTACTGTAGAACAAAAATCCACTCCACCACCTTATCTAGAGCCAGTGGCTTCACCAGAGGGGGGGGGGGGGGGGCAGTAGCCACCCTGCTCAGAACCCTGACCCCTCCCCCCCACAAGTGAGATCAATAAAAATTGCACAAATTGTTCAATACATTAACCCTCTATAGAGATCATTAATTTCTCTATAATCATCACAAAACGCCCAGACATTGCTAATATTGTTCATATCTTTAATCAAATTTCGTCAAAAGAAATAGGGACACTATGTTAACATACTACATTGGAAAGTTTCATATCCTGTCATGACCTTTACTTTGACCTCTTTATGTGAATGGAAGTAGGTCAAACCTTGGGGCCGCTCCCCCCCCCCAAAAAAAAAAAAATAAATAAATAAATAAATAAATGTCTGGGTACTTCACTGTCTAGAGCATACATGATCAAGAAATGAGACCACCTCATTTGGTTCACAGCGCTGATGTACATTTCTGACGATGGTGTGCGTTCCAATGTCACGCCCCTGGGAGCAAATTGTTTTGACACAGTAGCAAGTTTAAGACGTCTGTTGGCTTCAGGACACATGTGCTTCCCACGACAACCTGTTCAAAATGTGGGCAGAGAATAGTAAATGAACAATCACAGTCTAATGGCAGCAGACTAACCAGGTAAATCCATTGTACTTGGAAATGTGTGCATGCTTAGAACTACATTAACAATGGAAATTTACCTGGTTTGTTTAATGCCACCTAGGGTCCCAAAGTCCCCCATTGGAACCAACACAGCATTATCCCGAAAAACACTGAACACAAAATGTTAACCAAGTTTGTGGAACATTCTATTTTAAACGGCAGTTGAAGACCTCGTCGCCTACTCTTTTATTCCCTTATTCAAAACCACAGTAGATGATATTAAATGGTCAAACAGTAGGAGGGTTGAATTATCATTTTCCATACCTGTGTATTTGGAGAATGAGCAGCCACTGTTTCTTTGATCATCTTGACCTCTGAGCAGGTGACCCCACCCAAGACAAAGAAGATCAACAGGGGATGGTCGCTTGGGCGTGGTTTGCTCACATTAACAAAGAACCTTCAAAGAAACACAAACCGGTTCAATGTCATTAGTGACACTTAACCATAATTGCTTAGTCCCTTCAGGGCCCAATTTCATGGCTCTGCTTACCGCAGAATTCTGCGCTTACAGAGCCCTTGTAGCACACAATTCTATCATACGTAAGCGCAGAATTCCACGGTAAGCAGAGCCATGAAATTGGGCCCTGATGGGACAACACTGGACAGCCGTTAAGTCCTGTGGGTTGTGTGATGTAAGGAAAAGAACCCAGTACATGTACACTTATTGTTAAGAGAAAGGGTTTCCCGCGGTGTTTCTGGCGTGGTTGGCTGCAGATTGTGGCACATTGATTGATGCCCATGGGACAGTCTAATACGCATGCTTATTTATTTTACCCTGTGCATGAATATTGGCTCTCGCGCTTGGTAAAACAGAAAGAAAAAAAGCGGAAACATTTCCGTATCATCCCACCACTTTCTAAGGGATTTATTTGATTGTTTAATGGATGTTGGACTTCATTTCCCTTTTTTAAAATATTCCTCGTCAGGAATTGGTACCGGTAGCTAAAACGCTACATTTTGACCTTTAAAAATGAAAATTCAAGCGCACATTTCATAGTGTGGACAGAACTCTCACGCACTCATGCCCAAAGGAACTTTAACGGAGTATAAGCAAGCAGCATTGTGAAGACGTGGTGGCATGCTGCGAAAAATTATCCAAAATAGCATCTGTGATAGTTAATGGACCTGTGAGCATATATCATGAATATGTATGAGGTTTAGCAATAGTAATGATGTCAGAATGAGATTTACCTGAATCCAGTCTTGATGAGGTCTCTGAGACCCGTTGACTTATATTCAACATCAGGTAGGTCTGGTTTGTTTGAACTGAAAATATTGTCAAGGAGTTGTTTGAAAAAGGGGTTGTAGGAGGCTGGGGCGACCATACTGCCATGATCAAAGATTGACCTAGTAACAAAAACAAAAAAGAGTGATACGTTATTATTATTATTATTATTATATATTTCTGGTAATGAAACAAGGATACCTCATAAGTGAACTTAATCACTGTAGTTCGCAAGCCTGTGGAAACCTGTAAACAATTAGGATGCTAGCTACGTGAATCAGAAACACCGGGGTTAACCCCTACTCTTCCACGATATAAGTGTTCTGGGTTCTTTTACGTGCACTACCAAATCCTAGTACACAAGAGCTACGGCTTAATGTTCCATCCAAAGGACAAAGCAATTATGGTAAAGCATCTTGCTTAGTAACGCTATGTATGCACATGCACAAGCAAAAGTTCCTTGGCAACTTGTGAAATACGCTTTACATTACCCACAGGTTTGTTTGCTACCCCGTAAGCAAGCCAAGAAATTGGGCCCTCGACCAAAATTTCCTGAAGCTCTTAGTTACGCTCAGAAAATTGCTTAGCATACAAATATCTTGCTTAGCAGAAATAGGTTACCAGCTCCCGAACCATGTAATGTATATTTCTGTGACTGGTTCCCTGCTAATTTTTTGCTTAGCAGAAAAGTTTAGCTTGGCACCATTTTCTGCTTTAACAGCTTAGATTTCTTAAGATTGTTACCTGAATTGTTGCAGATGATCCCTAGCTCTCCCAACAGCTCTCAATCTGATGAAGAGTCGATTAACTGCGTCTCTAACAGAGTCGTCCGTTCGTTTCTCTCCCGCTACACGAGAAGAAAACATAAAGGTGATCATGTGTTGTTTACCATGTCATGGCCAAGCGGATAAGAACACAGGACTCAAGCTCTGGTGTTTCTGATCAGCAGAGTGTGGGTTCGAGTCCCGGTCGTGACACTTGTGTCCTTAAGCAAGACACTTAACCATTACTGCTGCATCCTTCGGATGGGACGTACAGCCGTAGGTCTGTGTGTTGTGTAATGCACGTAAAGAGAAGGGGTTCGCCACAGTGTTCCTGGTTTGATTGGCTGCATATTGTGCCACAGCACCTTGTAAACCATTAAATGGTGCTATGTAAAGGAATAGGTCTCATACTTCAAAACATTGCTCCACATACTTTAATACTGAGCGCTTTGATACACCCATCATGTGTGATAAAGCGGTATATTAGAACTCAGTAATATTAGACAAACTGGAAAATGTTCACGCATGTTTACGCAGTTTTCTCCCCATGCACAAGCTAGCATATTGGGCCGATACGCTCAAATCGCATGCCCATTTGCATGAAATGCAGTCAATATGCAATCTTTATAGTCGACTGCCTTATGGGAAAAATGGCCCATATTCTGTAAACAATGGAAAGAGATTGTCAAGGGTATTTTGTCATAGGTTACATATGGATAGAACAATTATGACTTACTGAATGAAGTCAGGATATCAGACGGCTCCTGCTCAGATAAGATAGCCTGTACTAACAGATTCTTTAAGCTTCTTTCATCAAGGTCAAAGTTCAAACTGTCATCTCCAGCCAGGGAGTAGGCAAAGATGAGTAACAGGAGTATGACATCCAGGCTATGTGTCCTTTTTAAGAGGAATCAAGAGCAAGTTATTAAATGGTGGAATTTCAGTTGTGAAATTGACTTTGCTAGCTTAGCTTTATTCATTATTTTTGCTTTGAAGAAAAGAACCAAAGGTATGACTTCCACTGGTCACCTTTACTTTAAGCATAGGAAAGTGTCAAGTCGAGACATGACCTTTACTACACCCTTTTTTGGTTGAATCGAAACAGGACAAATCTTGAAGCTGTTTTGTGACTGCTATGGGCATTTAGGTACAAGCAGCTTGTGGTCAATGTAGTCAAATAAACAAACCAAGGTTTAATACTACCAAAAGGGGCATTTAGGGCATTCAAAGGGTGGTGACTGGTGGGGGGTGGCATGTTACTGAAAACCTGCTGTTCTGGGCCCAATTTCATCAAGCTGTTAAGCAGAAAATACAACTCAGCAGATTTTTGGGAACATATCTAACTCTAACATGTCTAAGACATGATTTCTATTAATTCTCATAAAATTATGAACTTTGTGTTCAGTAAAATTAATTCACAAAATCAGATATTTCATAAAATTCGGATTAAACAATTTGTTGAAAGTGCAACTCACAATTGCTCCGTCTGCCCTTTTTCTAAGATGGTTAAGATTTGGTCGAGGGTGGGTGTGCCGCTCTCCTCTCCCATGGCCTGTAGGAACAGCTTCTCAGCACTCAGGGCCCGATCCCACTCACTCTGGTCTGGGTGCTTCAGAGCTTCTATGCAGGCCGAAGCTATCTGCAACAGCCCTGTGTTCCTGCGCAAAGCATCTGGTTTGTCCCTAAGAGACATCAAAATTTCAGGCATCAACTTTTTCAAGATGCATTGCCCGATTTATTTTTCAAACTGATGGATTTTTGAAAAATAATATTTTATAGCTATTTTGCTTTAGTGGAGGACATTGTAAATTTTCATTTGAAACACTGAATGAAAAAACATGTCAAAGAGTATAATAGTTAAAAGATACAAGTAAGTTATTTTTTTCGAGACCCGATATTATTTTACCAACCATTTGAAACCAATCAACTGCATGGGTTGTGTACAGTGGCACAACTGTGCACATAGTTTGTGTACTGTGTAGATGCATTCACCACCACATGATATCATATTGCAGGCTGGCATAAACCACAGTGGATGATATTGATTGGTCATACAGTAAGAGGGTTGAAATATGTTTGTGAACGTATTTTTGCCAAATGGGAGTATTTAAAGCAAATGTACAACATTGGCATTTGTCAAAGACCTGTGTCCACACTTGATGTGACCCAACATAAACTTGAAATAACAAACCTGTGAAAGTTTAAGCTAAATCGGTCTTCGGAGTCATGAGAAAACAGTGAAAAAAAAACATTCTTTATTTTCACTGTTTTCAAACATTGGATTTTATTTCCAGTGATAAAGACTAATTGTTTTACTCATTTCCTAAAAACTACAGCATTTCAAGCAAAACTTTTTCAAGGGAAGTTTTCCACCATGACCATCTTTATACCATGTAAGTTATGTGCAATTCTGTGAACATTTATATTTTCAACCTTACAAATGTTATACACACCCTTTAAATTGCTGCGGTCATTTACACAAGCCACTTGTGGCCAGGCCCAATTTCATGGCTCTGCTTACCGCGGAATTCTGCGCTTACGCCCAGCTGTGTCCCATAGAAATACATTCATTACAATGCGCGTAAGCGCAGAATTATTTGGTAAGCAGTGCCATGAAATTGGGCCCAGGACATTTCGGTCTCTTGGTTAAAGAGAACTTACTTGAAGAGAACTTACTTAAACAGTTGCAGGTGTGTTTGCAGAGTTTCAGGCCCCACTCTTCCTATTTTCCCGCCCATTTTAAGGGGTAGTTTCTCCTTAGAGATGCAATCAACTAGGTGTCTATTCACATCCATTAAACTTTCCTTGGACCAACAAAAAACAACAAGATAACATTTATTGATAGAATATACATGGATGGGGTGTTGTGGCTGAGCGGTCAAGCGCACTGGACTCGAGCTCTGGTGTTTCTGTGATCAGCAGAGTGTGGGTTCGAGTCCTGGTCTTGACGTGTCCTTAAGCAAGATACTTGACCATTATTGTTTCGTCCTTCGGATGGGACGTAAAGCTGTTGGTCCCGTGTGTTGTGTAATTCATGTAAAAGAACACAGTTACACTTATCGATAAGAGAAGGGGTTTGCCCCCGTGTTTGTGGCAGTGTCTGCTGAATGTGCCACAGCACCTTGTAAATCCTCACTAGGTGTTACATAAATGGGTCTCATAATTCAAAAAATTCAAAAACCTGTCTGGAAATAAATTATGATAAGCGCTTGAAGATGCCTGTAGATAAAGCGCTATATAAAAACTATTTATTATTATTATATGGGTGAACCTGCAATGGTAAGACTTATTTCAAATCTTAAGCAGACAGCAGATATTTCAGCTCCTTTATATTGTTCAGATTGTTGGTTACCTTGAATGCATTCCACTCTAATACAACCTCCCAGGTTTGTACACAATGTGGACTATTTCTCTCTCCCTTTAGCGACTGCGTTACTTCTTTCAAGAATATTTGAATACTGAATCCAGGCAAAATCCTGAGAAATCACATGCCTGCTTTAAAAATACAGTCGTTTCAATGCAAGTACACTTATAGAACATGTCAATACACTTTAAGTGAAGCACATATGGTTAAAATTTAACCACAACACAGTTTATTTAGTGCTTTTTACACTTCAAATTGTGAATTACTGATTGCAGTTTAATGATTTTCTAATGAGTTGAATACCTCACTGAGATAAATTGTTATTAAAAAAAAAGATTTTCCGAGGGCTTCTACCTACACTTAGGTACAAGTCTCTCTCAATAACTGTGCATTTCTGTATAATTATCGCCATGCGCCCAGACACGTCTGATTTTTCTGATTTTCAAACTTATTCTTTACTAGTAACAAATAATTTAAAACAGAATGTTTGTTCTTGGGAAACAAGTGGCAATTCAGGACATGACCTTTACTATGACCTTTTGGGTTGAATGGAAAAAGGACAAATCTTGTGGCCATTTGTGACCACTACAAGCAATTTAAGTACAAACAGCCCGTGGTCATTATATTCAAATAAAACAAATAAAATCTGCTGTTTTGGGCCCAATTTCATACAGCCTAGTAAGCAGACAATACTCCTCAGCAAATTTCTTTGCTAAGCAAAAAATTAGTTGTGATTCAATGGCAACAATGTAAACTTTATGAAATGTTTGCTTGTAACCTGTTTTAGCTCAGCAAGATTTTTCTGTGCTCAGTAAGTTTTTACCCTTACAGGCACACAGGGTGCCAGACTAGACTGAACATTGGGTTGTGCTGCATTTGGACTGAAAATGGCGCCCAACAAACACGTGACCAAAGAAAACTGGTTCCTCCCTGTTGCAACTCTCTCAATACACACTCTGCCACCGCCTATACTTAAAGATAAAGGTAAACTAGCCTGGATACCATACTGATAGCGAAAGTACACCAGAGTAGACAAAGACTGGGAATGCAGGTTATAATGCACCTTGTTTTTTGTTGTGATGAGGTTGTATAGGACAGAAGATGATGTGGAGTCCGTGGGGTGAGCCAAACAGCCCGGATAAATCACTTCCAACGAGCTCGGATGATTCCTGTGAAGGATAATTTATGCATACTTATTCAGTTTATGGTAATTATTCGTAACAATCAATAACAAAATAAGGCCACAACCTCAAGGTTTTGAAAAACTAGCAATATTTCTGCCGTGGACGGCGAGCATCAAAATGACAATACTTTGACGTCATCTGTTGCTTTATTATTGCAACAAAGCGGTTTCACAAAATGGAGCTCCCACAAATGACGCAACATAAGTGATGATATAACGGGGTTTTTCACAAATCTTTCTGAAAACACCGGAGAAGTGTATTCCAAATGACTGTTTTTTGTACAATTAAAATCTGTTTATTCTCATGTGAACTCAATTTCCTTATTGAACACATTTTAAATAAATATCAGCAAAGATCACTAATACTTGTTGCTGTTTTCGTTCAAGCTGGTCATTAAGCAAAATACCTGAATAATAATAAGGCAGATGCTTCTACCTACCCTGCTAGGGAGTACAAATCTGCCATATCAACTGCAACATCTGCACTGTGACCCGGCAAGCGATTGAGGAATGAAAAGAGCTTATCTGCCAGAGTTTCTCTGTTGAGATGACTTGATGCTCCAACAAGATCTAACGTCCTATCAACCAGTAAGACCGATGCTCTATGCTGTGCAGCCTGAGGATGTAAGGAAACCACAGATTGGAAGACATTTGTTATATAACCCCCCCTACTCTTGGTAACATTTTCCAGTGAGTTGACCAACCAGTTGAAACCATTCAACAGCATGGGTTTTGTAGGGTGGCACAACCGTGCACAGAACTGACTGTGAATATGGTTGTACTGTGAAGATGCATTCACCACACAGTTTGGGATTGACTGGGTTGGAAATTCCTGATGATGAGACATGGTAAATGAAAAGTTCCTACCTTTCTTCTGGCCTTGGCAGAGGGCAGGCCAGCGAGTTCAGACGCTACTATCCGGCTAGTGTGACCAACTGCGTACACATCCTCGCTGACTTGTAGCTGCTCGCAAAAACCACTGATGCTTGACACAAACATCTGTAAAGAATAACGCAAAACATCAAGAAATCTTAAAGAACTGACTGGGCATATTTCACATAGTTGTTATAAAGAACATAATAACCCTACTGAGTAGGCAAGTATTTCTCAACAAAGAGAATGTCTCACCAGTTCACTTCGGAAGACACAATAACGCGCAAAACTCCTACGCAACAAGCAGCGGTGGTCTTATAAACTGGCATTCAAGTTTCTGTGCGTGTTTTGCGGCAGTCATGTCAACACGCCATGTGTGGTGAGGCACTGTGGCGGACTGCACGTACACAGGCGCGGATCCAGGGGGGGCGTGGGGGGCGCCCGCCCCCCCCCCCTTTTGCCAGGAAAAAAAAAAAAAAGGGAGAGAAAAAAAAAATTCAGAAGTCATACTCATTAGTGCATTGGCAATTTCGCTGTGCAGAAAAATAAAATGCTGTCTGGGGATGGCGCGGTCTTTCATTTTGGAAAAAAATCACGCCCCCCCCGTTTGGAAAATCCTGGATCCGCCCCTGGTACACAGGCAACTGTTTCACAGAGTCTCTGTGGTAATGGTTCGGTGGCCCCAGTCAAACAGGACAGCACAATGAACGGATAAACTCTTTGGATGGAATTGTGCCTAATGCCTTTGTCAAGGACCTGTTCCTTTCACATACCAGCCAAGATTTTGTAAAAGACAGATTTTGCTGCATTGTCATGAAACCTTTCATCTCTTTCCGGGATGCAAATAAATGTTAAAAAAATGCTGCTCTATAAACAAAGCTGCTCATTTTGTTTGAAGGTAAATTGTAACATGGAAAAACTGTTTTAAACATTCTCAAAAAGCCAAACTCTTTAAAACCAGTGATTTGTATTGATAGTTTTTTTTCCAGGAATTTTTTTTAAATCTTACCTTAAGTTGAGTCTGAAGTTCCCATGGCAACATGTGAAGCTCAATATCGTCAAATTTATCAGCTGATTTCTTCTCTCCCTGCACATAAGTCCGGTCCAGATAACAAACAAGTAATTAAAAACAAACAAGTAATTAAAAACAAACAATTAATTAAAAACAAACAAGTAATTAAAAACAAACAATATCAGAATGGACAGATCCATTTATCTCTGCCTTTTAATATATTTGCCAATCACATGAGCAGACACTGGGACCTCATGTATTCAACTATGAAGAAAGAGTCGTCCAAATATTTTTATGGTCAAGCGCATAGTGCGAGGGGGGGATGGCCGGTCAAAATCCATTCATGACTTTGAAAGTTGTTTTAAAATGTTGGTACGAGCTTGGATCCTCAAATTAGATACACTCGTACTTACCCTGTGTTCTCTGCCTTCTTGAACTTTGACCAGGTCAGAGGTCAACAATGGGAAGAGTGAGCTGAAGGTAGGTGTGACAAATAAACTTGGGCACATCGGGGCGGCAAATACTGGAATGTGATGGACCTCCGCCTCAGCGATCTGCACAAAAATCATCGCCAGTTTTGTTACACGTAAATTAATGTGGAACTGGAGAAATATTTCTGTCTGCAACTTTTTTATGTGAGAGAATGCTGTCCCTCAACAGTTGATTTTCTATTTGGATGATATGTCATTTGAATTGATTACATAAGAAATGCACAAAATCCTGTGACCAAACTTTAATTTGTCAGTGTTAATTTCTTGAAAACAAGACCCCTTACTTGGTGAAATTTTGTAAAAATCAATGATGTATCATAACTTTAATAATATTGTTTAAATTTGTTTCACCCCGGTTTATTAACCCTTAACCCTTATTTATTTATTTATTTTATTACACTTCATACTGGCAAAACACTCAAAGTTATAAGAAGGTACAATCCACATAATAGAACTATGACTGAGAAAATAAAAATAAATACAAATGTTCAAAATTGTATAAAATACCAAGCCAGTGAGTGGCAAGGAGGAACAGGTGACCAGCACCTCCACAAGATTGTCCGACCACAAAAATAACTCTCTCAACACACAGCTCTTGGGTTAACACTTCATCTTTTCATGTCAAACTACACCGCTTTGGGGTTACTGTAGTTGCCACTCTGCAAATCCAACGGTGTTTTTACACTTACCGGACCACCCATCCACTTTCTCAGCTTGTTCTCAAACTGGGCAAAGAGGGCGCCATCCGTGCTGCCTTCACCTAGCCCCTCGGTCATAAGATGCGCATGTAATGACTGAGGTATAGCAGTGATGACGATACAGTACTGAAACTGGCTGGCGCGAACAACGTCCTGATGACAAAGTGTACAAATTGTTAAAAGATACAAATTCCTCCGTAACCTTTGTTTGATCAGTTTAATGTGTAGCCGAGCGATCTAACGCATCAGACTCAAGTTCTGGTGGCTGAGTCATCGGAGTGTGGGTTCGAATTCCCGTCATGACAGTTGTCTACTTGAGCAAGACACTTAACTATAATTGCTTTTCATCACTCAGAAGTAAATGGGCAGTTACAAGGGTAGAGATTGTGGGCTGTCGGTGCTGCATACTCTTAAGGAGTTGAGATGGTTTCAGGAAAGCTTAGGGCCCGATGCAGGGATTAAGAATGCACGGAACTTTGAGGGGCGGCCTTGGCTTGGAAAAGCGCATGATAAATACATCTTATTATTGTCACAATTATTATTAATTCCCCTATAGATCTACTAGGTAATATGAACTTGTGACAATTAGGCATGGGTTTATTATTATTTATATTTATTGTGCTGCCACCCACTTTGTCTTGTTCCCTGTGTTCACTTCAAGAATATGGATGTTGATTCTTATTACACCAAAAAGGAGTCAGACTATTTTCCCTAAATGGAATAATAACAAGATGTCTGCCCCATGATAAAGACCTATTATTATAAGGCCAAGCGAAAAGGTTTTGCTTAGTGTCCCTGCCCGACTGGCAAAACACACCAGACTGTATCGAATTATTGTCTTTTTTTCCCAATTTTGTTTAACAACTCCTGTAGAAAACTTATAAACACTGCAATGTAAAGGCATAAATGGACCATTTACATGTCAATTTTATCGCCCACAGTTGTTTCACTGATAACTGAACAGAACCCTACCATTATTACTGGTGCTTATCAAGGACTGACAGTAGTCTGACTGCCAGCCTTTTACACAGGCACTACATACATGATTGATGAGTGCGGGCAATACTGTTCTTTGACAAAGAAGAAAAAACAACAACAATTTCCCTCCCGTCCTTCAGAAATTGAAAAAGGAAGAATGCTAAACAACATTTTTTTTACATGGCCCAATTACAATCAGTCTACCTTGATTATTTCTTCCACAGTGTCTCTGAGAACTCCGCTAACAATGAATACAGCCTTTCTCTCTTCTTGGGTACCACTCTGTAAAAAAAGACGAACACTTATTCTGTTGATTTCCTCCTCTTTTTCCAGTCATTAGTCAACAGAACTAGTAAGCTTGTCCTTTCACCTGCCTGCAAGCTTTTTCACTGCTCCATATTATACTAGTTGGACGCATAAGTGCACTGTCGCAGAATATAATCACGAGGTGAAATCTGGACTATGGAAGCCTCGTGAAATGGAAAAGCCAGATTTCACAGAGTGACCTCAAAAGAAATCCATTCAATTTTGTTTTATATAATACACGCACAGATCCTTGTCATTTGAAATTTTGTAAATGACAGATAAAACAGGGTGTCCAAATTTAAAACAGGGTGTCCAAAAGACACCCAGACACCCCTCTGGCTGACACTATGTGTTGGGTCACACAAAGTGCGGATACCAGTCTTTGACCTTCCTTACCAATAATGGCCGTGTGCTTTCAAACATACCTCGAACGATGAGAACTCCTTGACGTTAACAGCCCCAGCTTTTAGAAGCATTCCTGCTCCTACACACCAGTGTAGACATTCCACCATGGAGTTGTCAATAAAGACGACTGCCTTCCCTACATGTTGACAGATCGACTCCCAGCCTGATCTGGAACAGGCAGCGATGCTCCGAGACCCTGACATTTTGAAAACTCTTTCTGGTGTTGTTTTCCTTCTTTTGTTAAAAGTTTAGAAACGTGTTCCCGATGCCTGTTACATTGTCTGCAAATTGAAAGGTATTTACATTTTATAAAACAGTAAATTCAATTTTGAATTCCTCAGAATAAAAGGACAGAGTTGCTATGATTTCTAGTTGGGCTGTTCAGTTACATAAGAGGGAATAATCACTATTACACCAATGACACATCATTGTTTTTTGGAAGAGCAATGCATTCAAATCCTATTAAAAACAAATTATCCAAAAACATCTTACTAACTAGTTGTGATAATCCTTCATAACCTAGTCCAAAATCTTTATCCAAAACCTCATGGGCGAGTGGAATCGATGATGCTTCGCAATCAATATACTCCACATGTTCAAGACCTTTTTTGTTGCTTTAAAAAAAAAAAAAGTCATCCAAAAGTTTTCATCATTTACTTATAATTAAAAATTTATTCCTACATTTAAATGGATAGTATGACCTTTTCTTTTTCTCATTGGTGGCTCCCAGGTTTTTTCTTCTTATTCATGGGAAATAAAGTCCGAATTAAATTGTAGGTCTGATTCCCCCAACGCGTCAATACGAAGTCACAACATGTTGGTGCGGAACCAGACTAACAACAGTCGTCATGGTAACATGTACAAGTCCCCCAAAACAGTAAATGCACATGTTTGGTATTGTTCAGACTTTATATAACATTATTTATTAAAAGTAAAACTTTTAGTAAAAGAAAGTCGGATAAATATCCACAGCATTGTTGTTATTAAAGCCCATTGACAACAGTCATTGGCCCTACTGTCAACCCACTCTTTTATGTGACTGAAAATAACCATAGTAACAAACCTGTGAAAATTTAGCCTCAATCAGTCATCGGAGTCACGAAAAATAGTGAAAACTCTCATCTTTGTTTTATGTTTTCAATTCATCACAAATTTCAAACAAACAAACAATCAAACCAAATTGTTTCACTCTTTTCTCAAAAACTATATGCATTTCAGAATTCAGGCACAATTATTTCCAGGGCAGTTTTCCCACCATATGCCATACTTAGGTTAAAGTATAACTTGGAATGTTATGTGCAAATCTGTAAACATTTGTATTTGTTTCTACCTAGCTGCGGCAGTTTACCATAACATTTTACATTACAATGCCAGATGTTTGTGCACACTCTTCAATGATTGAATTATTGTTATATATTGTTTAAAACAATGGGATCGGGAGAGTTATTCACCCATCTGTACAAACAATTACTAGACCTATCGACTGGTTATCTCAGCTACGCATTTTGCGCTACGAAAACGTGGTTAATTCTCACCAAAATATTGTCAATTGCTGTCGAAATTTACGTCTGGAGGCTGCCATGTTGGCTCGTCTAGCTCCATGAGCATGATCAATAAAAACAAAAGACGTCAGCAGCAGGGGACCCGACTATAGGTTGCTGGCCGAGAACAAATTGTACGGTGTCCCTGATATGCCATAATTATGTTAGCAAAACAGAAATAATGTACAAAACGAAACGTCAATTCAAGTCAATTTAGGCCTACTTCGTAAATAACTTAACATTATGAGTGATGAATTTTCATTTACTTTAAACACTCCAACCAAGGACATGTCATTTAACCATAATAGATTTTTGTTTCTTTTGACACGGGCCGTTTTCGCAGAAATAATTATTTTAATTAAGAATATTTTTCTCTGAACATATTTTGACAGATGATTCTGTTTCAAAAAGAAAAACATAAAACCTTTATAGAGACCAAAGGGAGGGTGAGGTGTTATTTGCTGTAAATATTAAACAAATGAAAACAGTTTGAATGTGTGAAACATAACTTCAGCGTAATTTATTTCTGATGTTTTAATATTGAACACCTCATCCAAAGCACAAAAAATACTCAATCTAAACTTATTATGGGATTTTACACGAACATACAAACTTTGTTTACTAGCTGTTGAATGCGTTTTGTATAGTTTTTATTTTCATATATTTGTTTTAATGAAATTAAGCAACAGAAACCAATTACTATAGCCACTAGCTGCATTTCTTTCATTCTGGCAGACCACACGTTGTCAACAAGTCGAAGATGTATTAAGGCCATTTATTCTAGCCTAATAAAAAAATAGGCCAGAAGCAGTAATGAAGTTAGTTTAAAAACCTTTTTATTACTAATTCCGGACCATCCATCTCTGAGCTGATGATGCATGGGAATTGTGACTTATTCAAGGGTCGAAAACGGGTCGTTGACCTTGCGCGCTTGGCGTAGCTCGGACCGGAGGGAATCTTAAATCACGGTAGCCTACCCCCAACTCCCCCAGTAGTTGGACGGACTTGACGAGTCAGTAGCGAAACTTGAGTGAGATCTATAACGAGTGTAGCAACGTTGCAACAGTGCCCCAGGGTGATTCAACGTTTCAGAAAGGGAGAGATTTCAGTTTTTAAAGGCTTGTTAAGTGTTTTTTTTTGTCGTTAATTAAATTAAAAACGAATTCAGATGGCCATGGGTACCCTTGTGTAATTCAGAGAGAATCGATGGTGTAGGCACAACAACTCGACATTTCGATCAGGGAATAGAAAACAGTTACCCTTCAAATGTGTTTATTTCCTGTCAATGAAAACATAATGGAAGAGGTGTTGCAACAGATAATGCCTAACTCCAAACGAAAAGAAAAAGCATGCTTGCATGTCACGCTTGCATATTACTGTTAACCACGACAGTCACTCATCTCATATCATTTCCTGTTCCCCTTTAGTACGAAAACACCCGGGAAAAACCCACCGAAATATAACACTTATAACTGACACATAAAAATGATTGGCTGCACACAATTTTGACAGTCACACAATCTCTCGAATGTGCGTCAACAAATTTGATTACATACAAAAATGTGCTATAGACGATTGGCAACTGTCTCACTCATAAATTGGCCGAAATGCTCAGCGAGCAGACGAGCAGCGCGGACAGCGCTACATCCTCGTATGTAAATGGAAACAAACAAATTGTGGCCACCCAATGAGTTAAAATGGCAAGGGTACTCAAATGATATCGGTGGTCAAACACCATCGCTTCTTTTTTTCAGGTTGTAATAATTGAATTGATTCAGCTTTTTCATTTGATTAAACAAATTTAAAGCTAAGGTTTGATATTTTTTTTGAAAGCGAGGTTGCCTTATTAAACAAACAAAATTAGTCTGGTTATTTAAAGAGCATTGTATGAATCATATGTAGTCATGGAATATAACGCAAGGTGGTTGACTCGTGAAGGAGAGTAGATCAACAATACCGGCTCAATTACCCCCCCCCCCCCTCCCTTCGCCGCGCCTTCACGGGACGACCATTCCAATTGCTGGTGTTCTTCTTTTGCATGGGAAAGTTCCTCAGTGGCGTAGATTTCCCTCTGGGATCTTTCAGATTGAATAGAAGGTTTTTTTCCCTTTGCTCTCTTAAAAGCAAAAATTGAGTTGATTAAAGCAGTGCTCACACACTGGAATTCTCCTTGTAGGGATTGAGAAAATATAAAGTAAAAGCATAGTGCCTAAATTATTTTTGACACGAAACTTTGTCAAACTGACAAAGAATCTGAGTCAAAATCCCGATTTTTAAACCAGTTTCCGGGTCAGCCTGACTCAGAAATAGGTCAGGCACCCCCTGGGACCAGGAATACAGGTCACTTATTCTGACCCGGGGGGGGGGGGGGTTAGAGAGTAGGGTAAATTATCTTGCTCAAGGACATAGGCTGATGAGGTAAAATTTGATAATTTAGTATTATGATTTTGGGGGACTTTTTTACCACTTCAAGGTGAGGGCTGCTCTTAACTGATTTGGGCTGTCGACCCAAATCAACTGCTACCAGGGGCACGTTGCCACCTACTCCTGGGGCTGAAACAGGGTTACCCCCTTCACAGTCCGTAAGGATGTAGGCATGGGTATGAGCCTGGCTGGTAGAGCAGAATGCACTACCATCCCAACTTTTACTAAGCATCTATGGTTAAGTGCCTTGCTCAAGGGCACAAGAGTGTCATGACCGGGATTCGAACCAACTCTGCTTCTGAAAACACCAGAGCTTGGGTCCGGTGAAATTGATTTCTTTTTGTTTATGTATGTGACAACACCGACACGGTGTTAATTTCACCAAAGGTGTTAATTTTCACCAGTGATTGGAATGTTTATACAAAGTGTCGGTGTTGTCACATAATAGATACCGACAAAACCAAGTTTTTGCAGTGATACGTTTTCAATTAAAGGGTGTGTACAACATTGGTAACTGCCAAAGACCTGTATCCAAACTCGATGTGACCCAACATATACATGAAATAACAAACCTGTGAACGTTTAAGCTAAAGCCGTCTTCGGAGTCATGAAAAAAACAGTGAAAAAAACTTATGTGTTTTAACTTGTTTTCAAACATCGGAATTTATCCTGTAGGATAAATACTATTATTTTACTCATTTCGTAAAAACTATGGCATTTCAAGCAAAACTATTTCAAGAGAAGTTTTCTACCATGACCATCTTTTATTTATACCATGTAAGTTATGTGCAAATCTGCGAGCATTTATATTTTTATTCTTACCAATGTTGTACACACCCTTTAACACACACGTCATTAAATTTGGTGGTCACATTGTTTTCGAGAAGAAAAAAGCCCTTACGGTTTATCGGAATTTTATTTGCACATTTTGTGAAGCATGCAATGGTTCGATTCAAGGTGTGTCTGTTTGTACAAAAAACTTTGTTTGTCAATTTTGGATTTTGAAATTTGGAATCGTTGTTCAAAAACTAGTGCTTCACTTGCCTTTTGAAAATGCCTTACGTGTTAGCTAAAATCATTGACATCACTATTTTGCACCCCCACCCCATATGCGTCAAGCCAATAAATTATATTAATATTAGTTGTTAATGCGTGAAAAAAAGCAACCAAATCAAATTAATATATATGCCCTGAACCGACAGGCTCCCTATAGGAGCATCACAAATCAAGTTTGTCATTGACTTGTGTAATGGTTTTAATGAAAGTGTTTTTTTTTCTTCGAGTAGAACTGTTGACAGCGGTGTTTGTTTTATATGACTTTAATTTCATAACCCTTTCGTGGTGTTTTTTGTTGTTGCACTGAGTTCTTTTCATTTATTTCTCTTCAGAACTTTGACGTCAAAGTCAACGCAGCAGGCAGGGGCGGATCCAGGATTTTCCAAACGGGGGGCGTGAAAATATACCAAGCAGCAAAATGATAAATGAAGTTTGTTGCGCATGCGTACCACAAAGCTTCCCCATTTCTCCCTCCCCTTCTCTCTCTCCCTCTTTTTTTCTTTTCTCTCTTTTTTTTTATATGAAAAAGGGGGGGCGTGCGCCCCCCACGCCCCCCCTGGATCCGCGCCTGGCAGGTAAAGAAAGACAACTTATTTGTAGTTCTCTATATGACTTTATACTTGAAAATAATAACCTGCTCGAATAAAATGAGAATGAAATCGGCACTTTACGTAAATTATTAGCTTTAATATTTTCTCCTTTATAGAATTTTCAACACGAGGGTGCAAAAATAAAAGCTTAAAGCAAATTTCACCTCATTTGTTGTTTTACTGCAATCCTCCAAAATCTCTCGGATCCAGCTCAACCCGAATTCCAATGCTCCAAGAAGTCCCAGAAGACGATGTCGTATTTTCGATGAAACATGACTCACTTTCTGGGTCCAACAGAACTGGGTCAAACTGACTCTGAATAAAATGACTCTTAATCTATAGTCAAATATATTTTGAATCCAGTTTGAATTTACCCTGGATCCGTTCAAACTGACTCTAAATCCAGTAAACACTGAATACGGTCGAACCAACACTAGTCAATCAGTTTTACAATTTCGCTTATCCTGTCGAAATTATCTGAATTTATTCAAACTGACTCTAAATCCGGTCAATTGACTCCGAAAGTCATATGTTTTGATCCAGATTCTTGGTAATTTTGACCCAGCAGGTAACACTGACCCAAATGTGGGTCTGGATCGATGGAATTCTGATGATTCCGGTTAATTTCTTATACGGGAATGTTACCCTTGTTTTTAAGTAATTATTATGGGGTCAAAATTAACCCAGATCCGATTCAAATGGGTTTAGACCCATGCATAGTGTGATCAATTTGACAAGGAATTCGAGTCTAATATTTTCTTCCTTATTTTGAACCGATTTCCAGAAAGATTCCGGGACATTTGGACCCGGAAAAGGGTCATGTTGACCAGAAAAACCAATGGCTTCAAAGCCGGTCAGTTCAAACCAGGGACTTTTTGTTTCAGAGTGCGAAGTGCAAATTTTGATTTGAGGTTGTTCTCTGTGAAAGTAATGTGCATATTCATTCAAATTTTAGAATCTAGTTTTTCCCGGTCGATTTCAGCAAAAATGAATTCAGTTTCATTGACATGCATTCAAATTCGTCCATGTTTCCCAAGTTCAATCAACTATAGGGTTTCTTTTTATAGCTACCATTTCATTCAAATCAGTTTTCGTGCACACATGATTTCGTTCTTCTCATTCAGGTTCGTTTTAGTCATTCTGTTTCATTTATAGACATTCAAGACTACAATATTTCACCATTCTAAACTTGAATGTCCACTACCTATTTACAACATTGATGAAATTGAATCGTTGACCATGCCTCTTGCTATTGGATTTTTGCGAAGTTGAAAGATCTTTGCAACCTAGATTTTGAATGGTCTTATTTTTGACCAGTGAATGCTATAATTAAAACTGTTAAAATTTAATTACTCCTTTTTGACCGATGAGTGCTGATGCAACGGAGTGAGCCGGGTATCTAATTGAATGAATTTGAAAAACCTACAGTTATGGACAGATAACATGTTACAGGCCTGCTATTATTTTGTTACTCACACTAGTCACCGAAATTGAAAAACGTTTTCAGTTTTGTGTTGCTCTTTAAGCAACAAGCAGCAAATATTTGCCTTCTTCACTCGAAAAAAGGTTTGCCTTTTGGGGAAATGTTTAATCAATGAAAACACTGCAATTACTTCACGTCAGTCAGCGACAAACATGCCTTCATACGGGAAACGAAAACATACATCTAAACCAAACATATCTCTTACAAAAATAATCTTGGCTTTACAGCAAAACTAACAACCCGTCGCTTAAACGGCTTTGATTTTTGTCCAAGTCATTACTCTTGTTTGGACCTGCATTGTATAGTTTACTTTACAGCACATGTGAGTTACAATGAGAGATGTCACAAACTGAAGTATCGTTCTGTTTAATAAATCAACGAATCTCGAAAGACCTTTTACTGGTCACTGAAGTTACAGTGAGTACAACATTAGAGTTGAGACGCGTGTTAATTGCGATAAAATATAACAAGTTGTAGCATTAGTACAGACTAGTGTTAGCGAAAGACAAATAATGATTGCTAGTTTCGAATTTGTTGTTTCAAATAACTAACCGTTGACAGTTTAAACAAAACTAGGTCTGACAATGACCAAGTGCTGATCTTGACCCCCCCCCCTACACAAGGCTTTAAAGAACAACGTGAAAGGCATTTGAGATTTCTCTTTTCATACCACTATTTTCACAGCCAATGCAATCAAAACAGAATGAGAAATGGGGAATCATGACATAACTATAGTATACATTTGATGACGTAATTTGAGGCCTATCATTAACGCATCATCACCACAGCTTTTTAGGGTAATATTTTAGGTTTTCGGTAACACACATCACTGCGCGAGTTATGGTGGCTCTGAAAAGATCAACACAACGTTTTGATCAGTATAGCTCTGATTGACTTCAGTAAAAATTGGTTTAACTTTGTGTGGTGGGAAAACAATCGCAGACAAACTTTTCGTGACGTCATGTATACATTTTTTTGGCTTATGAGTTGGCGGGTCTACAAAGAACGTCAGGTGAACAACCTGATGTTTCAATCAGTATTTCAATACTACTAAATTTCTGTAGTAGACCCTGGAGATTACCTAATTTTCAGGCAACTTTTAAGAGCTTTCGTCTTCACAGAGGGATTTGTTTCGGTCTTTTCATTTCGTTTTAATTAATTCTGACAGCGTGTAGCTCGGCAACAAATTTCACCCACGTGAAGTTTTTGTCTTTTATTCTACGTTGTAATTTACGTAACTTCGACAAAATTACTCCACCCTTTGGGGAATTTTGTAACCCCTCATGTCAGTAGACTGTCCAACGGGGATCTGTCATTGTTTACTCTCTTAAAAGATTTTTGCATTAATCACTTTCCCAAACTCACAGAAACAATCTGGCGGATACTACGAGTGCCCAATAAACGGACGCAATGCGTGCGTGGTTTCCCATAAGCTGTGGCGTTGTTAATATCTCAAAGAGGAATCTCCAAAAGGATGCCCCTTGGATTTCCCCGGGTGTTAAGAGACGAGGAGCCAGCGAATCGAAAAGGAAGGGCTACACCCACTCTCTTAGAGTTGAGACCTCAATAATCATAAAAAGCCAGAACGCGACTCGTCAGGAAACTACACTGCGACAGAACACCACTGCAGCTGTGTGTATATTACGGAAGCCGAAAGTTACCCTCTCAAACTTCTCTGTGCTTCTTGAGAAAGCCGTCTTTTTGGCTGATTTGTTTCAGGTGAGTTTTACAAACTTTCATTCCATAATATAATATTTCAAGTACTGCTCCAGTCATTGTAAAAAGTGTTAAACCTTCATGCCTGCTTAAAAATATCGTAATTTGTTTCTCTTCAACTCACGGGTGCACTTTACCAAATTATTTTATGGGAAAGTGTTTATTGCAAGATGTTTTTAATATCGAAGTTTAGAGAGTGCTTCATGTAAGCGAACGTGTTGACTTTGGAGAGTTAATATAGTTCCCATTTATTTATCCAAGGGTCCACCATATTTATGCAATACATTTGGCTTTGGTTTTCTTAGTTACTGAACGATGCCTCATATTTAATTGAAGTGAAATTTTGTAGTGGTGCCAAATACCAATTGAAATTGTAATGATACGGTATTAAAAGAGTGTTAATATAAACAAAGCAATGCACAGCAGGGCAATGTGTCTCTTTGTCATGCCACGCGAAAAATTCCCTTAAATTTTACAGATTATGTCATCTCTGGGCGGCGCAGCGTTCAACGCGTAGGCCTACTATTAATTTGTACGCGCAATTTGATTCCCAAAACGGCGATTGTGTGCAAGGGGGTCAAAGACTATCCTTAGATCGTCCCCTTCATTGCATCTGATGAAAAAGTTGCTGCTACGAAAGCTCATTGAGTAGGTTTGTGTATCAGTTACGGTAATGGTCTTAAAATGCTAAACCGTAAATTATACTTTTTATTTTAAGCGGAATAAAACATTAAGGCTATCTTTATCACTGTGGTTGCGGTTGTAAATCTATTTCGAAAGATTTGTTTGAAGAATTTTTTTCAGTAAAGTATTATTGCTTATACCTTTTTTATAGGTTTTTGGGTTTTTTGCTACAGCAAAATCGTGCGAGTCATAATCACCCCTTTCTGGCTACAGCGGTGTTGCGTATACAAAATGTCCATTGCGCCCAAACCCATCCTCTTCCTTTTGAGTTTTTTGCTAAAGACAATTAATATAGCTTTCATCACAAACGGCTTGAGTGCCGCCAAAATTCTTAAGGTTTCTGAACTTTTCATTTCGTACGCCATTAGACTACTCGTGGTTGGGCAGGCTGTAATCCTCCATTGCAATTCCATCCGTCACCAGTTCTTTAGTGTTTTCAATTAAGTTGTGTAAGGCGTGCAAAGTGTGTCTAAAGAATGTGCTCAGGTGCCGAATTTGTAAGTGTTGAAGCAGTTGGCTATACAGAATGATGTGCGTAAATTTGTTTTTCGAGAGAGACGGCCCTTGCACTGACGTCACATCCGGTTGCTATCTGCTCATAATGCTTTGTCATTTTGGCTCGCGCGGTGCCTAAAATTCTCTACACAATGGCCGTGCCCAAAAGTTTGGCTACCTAATAGCCAGTGGCTGCAACGACAACGTTGAAGAATATGCCTTTTCGGCGTTCCAGCCGTAGCCACAGCCGAAGTAATTAATGCAGACGCGGCCTAACACAGGGGGAACTTCTGACTGCCAAATTGGGCGATGAATTTCGTTTTTTAACAATTATTGGTACCTGACTTTCACTTTATACAAACCTCGTTTCTTTTGTCTAAACCGATTTTTAACAAGTTGAACGGTTAACTTTTGTAGGGTCGATTCGTGGCTGGTATCATACCATTTAAATTACAACATTCGTCATTTTGGGCACCTTACAGAATGTAGGTCCGACCAAGCCTGGGCCTAATTTCATAGTGCTTTAACAAAAAATGTCTGCTAAGCAGAAATGACCAGGATACCAGTCACAAATTGTACATGTGACATGGTAGTTTGGATGGTATTATTCTGGTCAGCGTAATTTTGTTGTGCTTTAATAGCTATCTTGTTGTGCTTAAGCAGCTCTATGAAATTGGACCCTGTGGTCAATGGTGGTTGCGCGACCAGCAAGTGGGCGACGGTTTTTCAGCAAGAAAGATCGTAACTTTTGTTTTTTGAACGGGGCGGCAGCTGTGGAGATCCCATGTGCGAAGATTCAATACACTGTGGACCATAGGCCTACCGGGTATACATTGGCTTCTATATTATTAAAGCTATCGCTACTTAGTTCTCTGTGGGACACCCTCGGTTTCTGAACCAATTATAAACAAAATAACAAACAATGACATATTCAAATTAAATCATTCCCCAATTTCATTATTTCACCGCATTCAATGACATAACTTGTGTATGACTTGCCCTTTGGAGTCAACGGCCCGTGAGATCAGAATTATGCGGACTCTCTGACGATCATGCGCCTAGCCTTGATCAAGGCAGTCGCATTTTTCACTCCAAAAAAGACGCCGTAAACACACCCGTATACGCTGTGCGAAAGGTGTGTATCACGTCGCACGACCCACCCGTATACACTGTGCGTAATGTGTGTATCACGTCGCACGACGCCCGTACACACACTGTGCGCAGGTCATCCGCACTCGTACCACTCTCACGCATGCGGAGGCCGTCAGGCCGACAGCCTTGACGGGTCTGTAACTTCCGGGTTTAATGTGTTTCTTGATATTTTCGTCCAATATTGGACGAAAATGGGGGGGGGCTCTCGGATATGCTAGTATGCAGCTCATGAATATTTAAATCTTTCGTCAGACCTATTGCAGACAACACAGGATGGGAAGCAAATGAATTATTCATTTTGACGTCCAATCACGAGCTTCTCTCACTATGACCTTTGTACCATATCGTGCTTGTTGTATGTGATGCGATGTGAGTATATAGTTACCCACTTAATGGCGTTTGTGTGTAGCATTGTCTCAGCCATTTGGACCGGTAATCTGCGTGATTGTCGCCCAGGCTGGTCAGTCAGCTACAAGTGCTGGACCCGGGCGCGGCCCCTGGAGCTTTTATGCGCTGCACTCAAGTTCCCCCATTGGACTACCCTGATCATTTGCCATTCTGTTGGTTATTAATTCTGGAGTTGATGTAGTTTCTGCATCTGTCTTTTCCTGACATGTCCTCTCGAAGTCCGACTCTGTGCAGCCACACCGTCTTCATATTTTTTAAATTCATGCTTCTGTATTTTTATAAACATGTATGCTATTTGTTGGAGGGGTCTGGGAGGGCACATCGCTTTGATGACAGTTTTTAAAACTTTTGCCTTACCCTGGACGGCCCCTGCCAACAAAGAATTATGTCCGAAGATTTAAAATAAATAAATAAATAAATAAATAAATGCTTTTGAATTGTTCTCAGACAGGGTCTTATAAGAATTTACTGCTAAACAAAAATTGACAGGATACAGCCACACATGATACATGTGAAATAGATTTTTAGCTACCCTATTCTAGTGAGTGTACTTGGGAAATTTGGCGTTAGGCAGCTCTTTTTTAGTGGGGCGGCCCAAATGATATAAAAAGTGCAATGAGCTATATGCCTTCATGATGAAACAATCAATAATGGTAGTTTATTGAGGTCTTTGTTTTGTATATTCTACCTCCAATGAATGCACCAACAATGATTAAATCACTGTTTAATGATGCAAGATGGAGACAGGAGATGGTCAATCGGGCCTTACGTCACCACGAAAAACACATCAAAGCGTCTTCCTGCTGGAAAATGGTGTATGTAATGTATGTATAACAACGATCCACGCAACCTCATTTTGTTTTTGTTTAATTCCTGCCATACCCTCATTGTCTTGCTCAGCTAAGGAGAATACGCAACCATAGATAGATTATTATTATAACAAAGTATTCCCAAATTTAAACCGGCGCGCCAGTGCAGTAGCCACATCTGGATTCTGCTTGCATATTCATAAGAATGAGTAAACAAGACTTCCGCCACTGACCAATGGGGTCTCGCCTTTCGCGCGCATTATAGTAATGAGTCATCGGCTTCGAGACAGAACCGTCAAGGCGTTGATTTGGTGAGTGGCGCATACAGCTCACACGAGCACGCGCACGGGTTGGTAGCTCGGGTTGGTAGCTCGGGTTGGTAGCTCGGGTGGGTAGCGCGGCGCAAATAAAATAAAAATGAAAACAATACAATAAAATTGAGAAAAAAACTCCAACGCCTTGATCAAGGCTATCATGCGCCTTGAAGCGACGGCGAGTTCGTGAAAAGCCACACAACAATATGCCTACAACAAAATCAAACCGTCAATTTTAAATCAAGTTAAATCATCAAAACCGTGTATTGAAACGATTCAAACAGAGGGTAAATACACCGGTCATTTACTCTATGCTTAAAGCATGGAGGAAGGAAGTGACTGTTTAACTTAAAGGGACACGTTGCCTTCGGGTTGGGCGCTGTTGGGCGCTTTTGGGCTATAACAAGCGTTTGATGTATAATTAGAACGGTCGGAAAGATGTTTAAAAAGTAGAATATAATTATCCACACAAACGTGCCTTAGAAATGCTTCGCTTTTGCTCACTTTCGCGAAACAAAACGCTCCGCCATTTATGGGAGTCAAGATTTTGACTCCCATAAATGGCGGACAAATTCTATTAGTCTTATTTCCAGTCGCAGCTGTTGAACGACGACCGAGCGATTATTTTATTAAAAATGTTACGATTACCATCTGTTTATTGTATTCCAATAAATATCCAACACCGAGCTGAATCTAGCACAGTATTGGGCCCGATATAGCCAGCCGGCGATTAGAACACATGCAGTACAGGGAGGTGAACCAAATGTGATAGTTTGTCTCCTCCCTGTACTGCATGTGTTCTAATATTCTGAATATGCGGCTGGCCGTTCCGCAAATACGCGGCTGGATATTTCGGACCCAATACTGAGCTAGCTTTAGCTCGGTTTACAAGTTGCGAGCGAGGTAGAAAATGAGATTATTACCCGGTTTTTATCTGACCATAGAGCAAGGAGATCTGACTGGTTTACCAGGCCACTGACTACGGCACTAGCGTAACGACTGTTCGTCGCGCATTTTGCCCATTACATGGACGGCGGTATTTACGGCTGGAAATCCGTATACGTTTCGCGGGGCAGATCTCGGGGTCAGATGGCAATGTTTTGTTTTTTTAATCACCATTCACTAATTATAACACATTAAAGGCATGTTATTGCACGAACAACTCTTAATAAGGATATGGAACACTTCCAAACAGCAAAATTTCTTGAGATTTTAAGGCAACGTGTTCCTTTAATATTTGTATGAGACTTTTTGTGCACTAATGCAAATTCCAACGGCTCTGATTAAAGCATGCATTACGGTACATGACCTCGCACGGGTTGCACTGAGTTACATGTGTCTATATGCACTCTGATATGGTCAAAATGACCCTGATTCCGGGTTCCAGATGGGGGGGGGGGTCTGATCCATTCCTTGGTCAGTTTGATCTGTATCAATGTGACCCGAAATTTGATCCAGATTAGATTCCGGGTCACTTTGACACCTGATTCCTGGCCAAACTGTCTAAGGAATGGATCAGACCTTCCCCCCCCCCCCGGAACCCAGAATCCGGGTCAACTCTGACCCGGGAGTTTTTAGAATGTGAGATATTGGCTTATCATTGGGCAGGGGAAAGAAGTTCAACCCCGAACCCTCTTCTAATCTATAGTCACATCCGCAAGTATTTGGTGATTGTGTTTAAAAGGAGAAGGAAAAGGAGCTGAAAGGCTGTACATTAATTTTTTTGTAATGAATAATAATGGTTTGACGTAATGTTTACGTTATGTAGATTTTTTTTCAGATGGTTTTTCTCTTAAACTTGTAGACAAAACAAATGTCGCCAGCGGCCTTTTTCTCCTAACGTGGATTATTGTTTCAAACAAAAAGCAATAACTGGAGTTCAGTGACCTTATATCCTCCCAGTTAATTAGTGCACTCAGGATGTACTCTGCCAGTGCATTCACTCTGCTGCTTTTCCCACAGGTATTCTGGTAAGCAAGATTTTGTTGCAGCTCAGCTAGTTGACCCGAGTTCGAATCCTATTTTGAACTTGGGCCTTGCATGTGGGTTGAATACCCATCTGATTACGTGGGTTTTACCCGCCTTTAAAAACTTTATTTTGAGATGGGTCTGGCTGGAATGGAGGGACCACACAGGAGGAATATAGTTCCGACCCAAACTCTCTTCTCCTGATTATTAAAATATATAGTTATCACATGTTTATTATATTTGTTTGACACAGCAATATGAAAACGACTCATTATGTAAATTCTTTCTTAGATCTCAGAGTCAACACACTTTCAAGATGGCATCCGCCCGGTTGTGCTTTGCAACTTGTTTTGCTGTGGTTATGATAAAGATGGCGGCAGCGACGCAAGGACAAGAGACTAACTGGCTGACCTCTGACATCGAGGATTCCACTACGTTACCCTATCAGACACCAACCGACTCGGATCTGGACCCAAACTCTTATCTGCTAAAACAGCTGACGGAGAAGTTGTTAAAACAGGGGGATTCGGCTCTAAAATCCATGCAGACATATTTAGTGAAGTTTCAGCAGCTGGTTTTAGCAAGTTCCAACCTGCCAGATCCAGTTCTCACCCCTACCGAAGCTGATGACGTCATGCGCACCCCGAGTGGCGGCGTTACAACACCAGATGGCGACCCGGAGAAGCGCAGCAGCATCTCACACATCAGCAAGAACGACATTCTTCGAGAAATTATCCGTAGGATAAGAGAGGAGGCTGCCGGGTATCCCCTTGAGTTGCCCATCGGCATGAGGTTCATCGAGCAACCTGGCACGACTCTGCAGACTTACCACAGTGATATCCCGGAAAAGCGAGATGCTCATCGGGATGCGGTACGAGATGAAATCTTGAGAAGGCTCTTGGAGCTACAAAGAGTTAAGCTCCCAGGAATGCGTGCCGGAAAATAAACATAGTACGTTGTACACGGGCAGTTGGACAATGATTCATGATCGTGTTTAGTACAATATAAAGTTCAATGGACCGTGCAAGTCTCGCGGGTATACTTGAACATTTTGGGGACCACTTCCTTTCGCGTGAAGGAAACAAATTCGATCGCGATGTGTTTCACTATAAAAGTTTTAAAAGGGAGTAACAACTGCAGAAAGGTTTCACAATTGATTGGCACCCATACACCAAAATGTTTGATTGGCAGGGGGGGGGGGGGGGGAGGTGGAACTACACAACCTTGGGCAGGCTTTCAGCAAGACATAATAGAAGCCCGGCAGCGAATTTATTTTTCCCTGAGCCTTTCAGGCAGTGTCCGTGGAGTTTAAGTTAATCAGAGCGAGGACGTCACAATAATACCACTTTTTGATTTTTTCAATGGCCCTATACAAAATTGTACACTGTACTGCCCGAAAGGTTCAGGAAAAAAATTCGCCGCCCGGCAACTCTTGGTCCTGACCCTCAAGGACTTTGACTTTCCAAGTGCTTTGCAATTTGGAGAAAACAGTGAAATTTAACGGGTCCCTAAGTTCGAATACGTTCGAGACTTGCACAGTCTATCAGGATATCTTCGTTATTAAAACTTGTCCGACCCACAGGCCGTGTCTAAGCTGACGGGTTCGGCAATGGCTGTGACGGTTTCGGCAATGGCTGTGACGGTTTCTTCAACGTGTTCGTTGCATGCACCCAACGGTCATAGCCGTAGCCGAAGTAGCTTGACTCGGACACGGCCCCAACAAAACTTCTTACCCGTTAAACTTGAATACTGCCCTCTACTATTAACGATCCTAGACCAATAATTGCCATACGAGTACACCATGTAATAACAAATCCGGTTTGAAAAGGTGTCGGCTCTGAGAAGAGCCGATTCGTTGTATTCACCATGTTTCCAAAGTCCTCCTTTTAATAGTTTGCCATCAGTTCCTCGAAGCCTGAACCCCTCAAAAAAGATTGGTATTAAATGGTTTACCCTGTAACAATAACATTTGAGTCCACTTATTAATATGCAAAGCTGCAAATCCTGAAAATAAGACGTCAGAGATCAAAGTCGGTTGAGGCAGGTGGTGTTGCCCATTGTGGTGTGCACGAGATCCTTATTTAGATCGCCGGCGGGGGACTGGAACCCCGTTTGGGTTTTTGAGTCACCGGTGCCCGTTTTCATAAACTCAACAAATATTTGCTCGGCAACATTTAGCAGGTAACCAGTCAAGAGCCCTGAATAAATTACATGATTTCTTGGCTGGCAACCCATTTCTGTTATGATCAAAGCAGGCCTGTGTATGGAATTGTGAACTGTACCCGGTTACTGTACGCGCCCGCACGCTCTCTAGAGATTAAAATGATACGGGAGAGGGCGCGCGCGTGCAGTAACGGGTGAAAGTTCATAATTCCATGTACAGCCCACGTCTGATCATGACGACACAGCCCCTTTAAACAAAAGTCCTCTGCATGTTCTTGGCCAATTCCTGCTCTAAAAATGTTCATGAAATTCGGCCACGGACGCACTTTAAAGTCCTTACAAGATTGTGTTGATCGATAGGTACGATCGATAATAATAATTTGAAAATGTGATGTCATTAAAATTGATAAAAATAACTTTGCACTATGCTGTAACCGAGACAATGTTTAGGTAGGTGTTTCGATCTTCAGACATTCCAGATATTATCTATGTAAATTTATTAAAATAGCCCGCAATCATAAAAATAGAACACATAAACATTATTTTACTTTAGTTTGTAATTTTTTCTTTAGTTGGGGGGGGGGGTATTGATGCTACTTTTCAGGTTCTAATACACCCCCCACCCCTTGCATTGGTGACCGCCATCGTTGATGAAACATACACGCGTGAAAGGCTATCATTGGCTGAGAGCAATGCTTACACGCGTGCAATTTTCCCATAGTGTTTGTCATCAAAGATGGCGGTCAATGACGTCAAGTGCAATCCATCTTTAATCTAGAATGGTTTGTGGTAACACCATGTAGGCCTACATGAAATATCTCTTTGAATTGTGGTGGCTCTGAAAATAACTGATGGTGTAACAACTCGACGTTTCGCTCGGTATGCTGTGATCGTCTTCAGGATAAAGCTGAGTTTGTAATTATAGAGTTAGCAAGTTGCTTTTGGAAAGTGACCTTAGTTTTAAGAGAATTCTATGTCTATATATGGACTTGTTACACTTAATCCATTTTTATTCAAGGCTTTGTGTTTCGGCTTCTTGTAGGCCCTATTTTATAGCCTTCATTGTTGTAAATTCCTCTTAACATTAATTTGTATTATTCTGTGCTTATGGAATGTGGAAATAAATGTCTCTAAAAAGGAAAACAAATAAAAAGGTAAAGAAGAGATTTATAGTCGTTAATAGAGATTGCTAAGTTTCTAAAGTGGCACTATATTTTGAAGCGATTTGTATTTTTAAGTATATTAAATAAACCGAAGCACCTATTATTTCTGGATTAAATAACGCCTTTGCACGTTCGGGGACACCGTACAACTCATTTTTGCATCGAGGAAAAAACATACGTAATAAACACGACGACTGTTGTCTGTTGAACGCTAACGTGATTAAACAACAGTCTGTGTTCGCATTATATTATAGGAGCCAGTTCGTGTCTGGTTTTCATGTGACTCGGTTCATGGAGGAAGAGAGCTGTGTAAAAGAAAGAATAGTGTATCTCATTAAAACTCATCTGTCTACTTCTACTGCTGAAACACTTCAAACGCTTAGTTTTAGTCTAGACTAATTTCAGAACATCGTCAACAGTGAAAAACTCGACCAAGTGAAGTAGAGCAACCGTCATTTTTTGTGCTGTCACCTTGAAGTTTTTTTCAGTGGAGCCATGAACCACCACGATTCAATGGTTTGTATGAATTTACATATGTTACTTGGAATCTCCGTGGTCTGACTACGTATTGTACATTTTCATTTGTAGGTAGATCTGTTGTGGTATTTTATGAATTCACGGTCAACCACGTAGAAAGAGGTTAATCAAAATAACAATTGACTGACGATGCGATTTGACTGCACACAAAGTACGGTTACCCTATTTAGGCTAGACTGATCACTGCTGATGAACACAGTACAGTGAGTGACTTGCAGATAAATATCTGTGCAGACGTACACAGTTTCTAATTCTAAAGGGATTTTTTTTATGGACCGGCAATGGTTAAGTCATTCCTACCTCCACGGTTAAATCATCCATGGAGAATCATCCAAACCCTCTTTTTCGTACCTCAATTTCTGATTTTATTTCCCTTCCTCTGGAGCTACCTGGGGTGCTGAACTCATAGCTCCAATTTATGGGGAAAATCCACAAGACCACCACAGGGCTTGTTTGTAGGTTACAATTTAATTATATTTACTGGACAAGCATTTATTTTGTAAGACCAGAATGTAATGAGAGAGAACTTTCTCCACAGTTTCAAATGTACATGTTAGGCCAAGTAAAATAAATAACATGTTGCTCGTCCGGACTTTTTGAAAAAGTTGGTGAGGGAGGTCCATGTTATTTGTTATTTTCAATTTTGTTGTTATTTTTTTCAAGATGGCCACTATGTCTAAGATGGCCCCCATATCGTATTTGAAGATGGTTTTATGGTTTTATGACTATGAGTATGTTCTGTATGTCCTCAAATTCTGTGTGTGTTTCTGTGTCCATTTTGATACATTGTAATTATTTCTAAAGAGTCATTCTTGATTTTGCTCCAAAGTTATTCTGTGTGCGTGGCATCGCGTCCTTTTGCAAAGAACTGTGGCATGCAAACCTGAAGGGCAAAACGTTTCAAAGTAAAGAGTTTGTCATTATGCGTTGCAATAGCTATTCTTGTAGGCCTACATGTAAGACAGATGATGAAACTGCTCAATAAAAATAAAGGGTACATTGGAAATAGCTATAAGTAATATGTAAATTGATTTTAATTTTATTATTATTATTATTTTTTTTAAATAACAAATAACAAAAAAAATCGGTGCGGCCGCCAAAACCGAGGCGGGCGGGGACGAGCAATATGTTATTTATTTTACTTGGCCTTAATTGTTAACTGTTTTATTTGAACAAGCACTAAGAAAATATCTCATTAATTTTGTCATGCTTCAATATTCAACACAATTCAGAGATATTCAAAAACATTATTACACAGTGAGGTACTTTTAGTCAATTGAAAAACACAAGACCACCGGACTTGTCCGGTCCTGAATTTACTGGTTAAAATCACTGACTAAAATCACTTAATTTCTATCCCTGTGCTGCCTTTAAAAAAAATTGACATCTGCGGTCGTACTACCACAGATGTAAAAACAATTTTTAAAGTAGTAGGCCTACAGTGCCCAAGTGCTGCTACTGGGTCTATTCTGTAGCCATACATTAGACAAAGAAAAGGTATTTAGCCTAAATGTAGAACTAGGAGTCAATTTTTAATAATTAAAAAAAAAGAAAAAAATCTTATCTTTGGGATGAGAACAAAACTGCTGTGGGCATTTGAAAGTGTAGCGGCTCGCTTGATAGGCGGGAGCATACATGTAGTCCTCCAGGCTAGTACCAGGATTTCAAACTCGGGACTTCGGACTCAGGCTCGGAGAAACAGGGACTCGACTACAGCACTTGTTGTTACACTTTCTTCTAGTAGAGATGATAGCATAAATGTGAGGCGCAGTCTTTTTGACTGGTCCTAATCTGTTTATTGGCATTTGGCCATAATCTTATTTTTGGTTGCAATAAGCAGGGACGTCAATCCGTCTTGAAATGTGGGGGGGGGGGACAGCAGGATTATTTTACGGCGTGGGTTCAGGGGCCTGCTCAAGGGCCCCTGGTGGGGTCCAGGGGCGAAGCCCTTGGCGGGGGTTTATGGGGCGGAGCCCCCTGAAGCTGTTGGGTTTTAGCATGTTTGAACGACCTAGAAAAGCTCTCCTTGCTATAATTATTTACATTTAAAACTTGGACTTGGTTCAGAGAGAGATAGAACAAGCGACACTAATAAAAGACCAACATACTTGATATAGGCCTATTATTCTTATGGGCAATTCCACTGTGACTCGTGCTACACTTTAAGATGTCTTTTTATATACTTTATGCTCCAGATATTAAACAATTTGGTTGGAATCTTGATTTTTTGTATTTTAACAACCAACATTCAAGGCTAGATCCTCATAGTATTTTTATTTTGTTTTTGTTTTCTTTTGTATGCATGGGACAGCGGCATGTACACGCAGAGGACATGCAAACAAAATTACTCATTTTCATTTTGATGGTGTCCTATTTAGAACAAAAAACAATAAACTCTCATGGATTGTAAAATTAATAATTTTGCTTCGGTTAAGGAAATTTGTAAAGTCCATGGTTGTTTAAGATAAGTTCCTTCACTTTTGTCATCATTTGATTTTCAGATAGAATGTTTTATCATCCTTTTTTTAAGGCTACTTCCAGTAACATACATTTCCAGCTTTGTGCGTAACAATACAGTAAGCGATGAAATGAAAAATGAAGGATGCTGATTAAAATTTGATGAATATTTCTTGTAGGGCCTATGCCATATTTCAAAGATATAAAATGTATCAAATTTTAAGGACAACTGCTTAAGCTTAAAACAATGGGCCGATTTATAGAATATCTAAGTTTTACAGGATGTTTCCACTTAAAAATACACTATCAGAACAAATACAATTTTTTTACTAACAAACTGTTAAGCAAACTCAGAAAAAAGTTAATGAGTTGTGATCCTGGCATGTGTTTGGAATAATATTGCTATTATTGTTGTTATTTATTCGACCTCAACAATACAAGAATAACAAATACAATACAAGGCAATAAAAGGAACAAAAAGAAAAAACAGAAAAAACATAGCACAAAAAAATTAAAAAACAACCAAAAAAACCCCCAAAAAACAAACAAACAAACAACCCAACAAGCGTCTTGCTGAAAATATCAATCCTGTCCTGTTTTAAGAGACATGATGTAGGCCCAGTAATCATCCTAGCAGATGGCTGAATATAAGAATTGATCATGGAGTAGAGGATTTTGCGGCATTTTCAAAACTGTCCACCGAAATTGTTTACAAATACAAAGCCCTTATAGCCAGAGATTTTGTCCTGCCAAAGACCCAAGAAAAATGGGTCCAGATTTGAAATCTTCCTAAAGATTTCAACTGGACTGAAGTTTGGGGTAAAATTCATAAAAACTTCACTTTAGATGCTAAGGATAAAGAGATGATTTTTTGACTTTATCACAGGATCTTCCCAACTTGGGACCAGCTTTTTCGAATGAAAATTACAGAAAAAATCGAGTGTCCACTCTGTGATTCTGACGCAGAAACTATTGAACATTTGTTTATATAATGCAAGATTATAATACGGTTCAACCCTGGTTGTATGTTGACCACTTATTGGTTGTCGCTTTTTCAGATTATACGGATTGCACACGAATTCTCAACACCAATGTCCTCTGTCTGTATGATTATTGTTGCCATAATGACTAATGTTTGGAGGTATGCGATCTTGTTTTCAATGAAGAGAAAAAGTGCACCCAAATCAACATTGTAGAAGTATTTAAACAGGAACTCAAAAAATTCCTAATAAACATTTCAATGTTCACTCATTTGTTCTGTTCTTAATTGAAAGTTGAAAAGCTGACCTATGTTGGTTACCATGGTTACTTACCATAGCTGCCTTCGATGCTGGGGCTATTTTTGCTTTTTTACCATATGCATTGATCATGTGCTGAAAAGACAACCAACGCGCATTAAGCGTAATTCATTAAATTTTTGGGCTATGGAAATCTTTAGAACACACTCTTTTGACAACCCGCTAGCATGTCCCAAGTTCGGGCGGTCCTGTGAGTAAAATTTACCATTTAATGGTCGATCGATTTCGGGCTCTGCGTAGACAGCGCGTCACCAGAAGTAAACATACAGTACCATCAAAGTCTTCAGATCACGCTCTTTCAGCGGCTGTTTGGTGCGACCCGCAAGCGTGTATAGTAAAACCAAGGATACAAAGTGTTTCCAATCGCGGGCAGTTTCGGTGGTCCAGTGAGTAAATTGAGCAGTTTCGGGCGGTGCATCGACTAAAGCGTTAGCTTTACTACAGACAGCCCGTTACCGTAAGTCATACAGTAGATGACACATTAAATTGCCCCTGTATGAGATACATGAGTTAGAACAAAACTGGGGGGGGGGACATTTGATATGGTGTCCCCCACCCTTCAAAAAGTGGGGGGGGATGTGACCCCCTGTCCCCCCCAGGATTGACGCCCCTGGCAATGAGTGGAAAAGTGGCAGAGAGATATAGCACTCTTTTCAATCACAGCAGATCAGAAATGCTGTGATTTCGGTTGCTTTTTTAAAGCTTTTGATGTTTTCATATGTCATACATTGTAGCTACACTGTAGGGGTTTCCTTTAACTTTTTTGTCACTCGCCCAGCGGGGTCTTGACTCGCCCGCCGCTGTTTTAACTCGCATTTGGCGACCGGGCGACCGTTAATTTCCAACCCTGCTAGCACAGTGCGGTTACTGTGCCTATGACAATATCCGGCCCTTCACACACACCATCAAAGTACAAGTACGTATAAAGCTAGTCTCAAACTGCCAAAGCTGCCTCACCTCAAAAGGTCCATGACATACAATGTACCCCCCTTGACGTCTGTGAAAATTGGGGTTAGGGTGCGGGTTAGGGAGATCAGCAGGGAGCATTTCGGGTATGGGGTGGGATGGTTCCAACCAAGTTCAATTACCACCCCTAAGACAGAAATCTATGAACAACAAACATAGAATTGCTGATCTTGTAGTAGAAAAACGGAAAAATGTTTTATTTTTGCTGACAAAGCGCTTGATGACAAAGAGTTTGATGACAAAGAGCTTCATGATTGATTTAAAGCTGTTATTCCACCATTTTGTTTCCAATCAATCTGTTGGTCATACTACTGTATCATAATAACGAACACTGCTAGAGGGGTGTACGCATTATTTGAGCTGGACTTCACAGTCAGAATTTCAGGCCTGATACTTTCGCAGTAGGCAAAATGCTCCCCGATCATTGCCTTGATGCCCCCTTGAAATTTGTTCACATTTGTTTTCATAGATACAGTTGTATAGACGATGTGACCTGTGACATCACATGTTTACAAAAGAGCCACAGAGCCTGGACTTCCTGCAGGCATGATTTGTACACAGACTAATGGAATAAAACATAAAATCTTATATTTTATGGAGATTGCACTGTCTAATTCTTATCAACTTTTGATATGATGAAAGGGGGCACACCTCAAAACTTGTCCAGCTTTTACTTTCATAACTCTTGGATTTATGTGGAAATTATGACACAAAATGTAAACTTTCCCATAGGACCTGTGTAGTATCTTGCCTGCCAGAATACCCAAAGAATGCACAAGGTCACACTTATTGTAAACAAAGGTCACATGGTCTATACTGTGCCTCTGTATCAATGAAAGGCTGCCTTGCCCTTACAGGCTTACAAGAACGAAGTATCAGTCCTGGTAGAAATAGGGGTTTTGAATTTAATGTAAATAGACCATTTTATGCACATGACGCCACTGCAGTGGGACACCGGGGCTGGCATTGGTCGTCCTATGCGCCCCGGCTCTGCTTACTTCTTTTCGCGATTCCATTGTTTCATCATCGTTTTACCTCTGAGATGGCGGCGTGATTCATTTAAAGATTAATATGACCTTCAGGGCTTGAATTTGGGAGAAAAATCCACAAGACCACCGGGCTTGTAGCTTAAAATATTTACTGGACCAGAGATGCTCGTACAAGACCAGAATCAAAACGAGAAATAACTTCCTGATTCCTGACAACATGCATTTAAATGTTATTTTTTGAACAATAATTCAATAATTGCACTAAGACATGTAAGAGAAGATTTATCTCATATATGTCTCCTTGGGTCTCAACAGAATTGAAAGGTGTTTTTTAGACTCAAAGTACATATTTGAACATAATTTATTTCTTTTAAAGATATTACACAGTGAAGTAGGCCTACATGTATTGTTATTCAATTGAAAAACACAAGGCTTGTCCCGCCATAGGTTTACTGGCCCGACACTGCGGTCCAGAGCAAAATTCGAGCCCTGCCTTGGTGTACATTTTGGGGCGAGTTTTTTTCATGGGAAATTGCCAATGACAAGGCCCTAAAGCGAGCCACTCAAGGCGAGGGCTAAAAAAGTGGGAATCGTAATAAAAGAAGAGGAAATCAAAAAGAAGAAATCTGACCATCGATATTGCGTTTGAATTGGGACAGCTTATAAGAGGCAGCCAGTGAAGCAGGTTAAAGGTAGTGAACTCCTAAGTACATGTAATGCAGGCTCAAAGTACATGTACTGTGGTGGAAACAAACACAAGTGTGTTCAAATTAAAAAGAAATCTGCCTGAAAGACGTCTGGAAGCATTTGGTTGCTGCTCTGAATTTTTTCTAAAAAGTTGAGTCAACTGTATACATTTGACTAGCCCACATCAATTTTGGCAATCCCATGTGATTTGTGTGTGATATTTTTATGTAAAGTAATCAAATTTCTTACAGAAAGGTTGCTTATTTTTTTTCCTAGCCCCCTACACCATGGTCTGATGAGCCCTTTAGAGCAGTCTAATACTCTTCACAAATTTTGTAGCACCCTTGACAAATGTTTGTAATAATGTACGCAGGGCTTGTGACTAAGAGCTCTGCGTGAGGTTGCGTGCATGGTATGACTGAATACTTTGTTTGCGTTCTCTGTGTTTAGAACATGTCTACCATGATGCCTGGTATGGATCATCACATGTCAGAGGGCATGACCCATGACCCCAGCCACACTGGGATGGACGATGGGATGGATCACGATGGGATGGATCACGAAGGCATGGACCATGGAGCTATGGGACATTCGGTATGTATCACTACCCAACACAAACTTACATGTACATGCACCAAGAATACAAAACCCAAGCTGGTTTTATTTTTTACTTCTACTGTTTGAAAATTCAATGCCATCCTGCATCCTGTAATCTGATATTATGTGGTGAATGCATACAGCACACACTACATGTATGTTCACAGTTAGTTCTGGTGCACAGGTCGGCCATTACACACACAGTTAGTTCTATGCACTGGTTGGCCACCACACACACAGTTATTTCTGTGCAGAGCTGTGTATTAAAGAGAGAGTTGCGACAACTTGCGGTTACAAGCCATTTTTTTGTCCCAAAAATTGCATGTGTGCACATAGGGTGCCAGACTAGACTGCACATTAGGTTGTGCTGCATTCGGACCGAAAATGGCGTCCAACAACCATGTGACCGAAGAGAACTGGCCACTCTGCATCGCAACTCTCTCAATACACAGCTCTGGTTCTGTGCACAGGTCTGCCATCATACATTACACACAGTTAGTTCTGTATTTAACATGCCCCCCCCCATCCCCAAAGCCCCCCCCCACCCCACCCCACACTCTATTTATTTCATTATTGTCAATGAGTCTGTCCCAAACAAACAAATAATAGTCACACTACACTGTTCTTATATAGCGCTTTATCACACCCAACAGGCTTCTCAAAGTCTGTCACAAACAAACAAATAATAGTCACACTACACTGTTCTTATAAAGCGCTTTATCACACCCAACAGGCTTCTCAGAGCACTGGCTCTTTTTACTAGAGGTACGCAGAGCTCTGTTTAAAGTATAAGACCCATTTATATAGCACCTTGTAAGGGTGTACAAGGTGATGTGGTGCCGCCAGCCATGTTCTGTATTATACAGAAACCAATCAAACCATTATAGCTTTGTTGCCCACCTGCAGAAATATAATTTTTATTTGATTAATCATCTCCAATATAAGTAACAAGCATTCAGTTTTCATAATTAAATGATTTGCATTGGTAAACAGGCATTACATTGTAACTAGACTTTCAATTATTTTGTGTATGTGCAATTTATTGAAATGGAGAAATTGCAAGGTGCATGGAGCAGTTTAAGCTACGTGTGTGTACATGTGTACCCTACCCTGTCTTCATCAACATTTCTGCCTGTAAAATAACATTATTTTTATAATATTTTATGCAAGCAAGGGTGTTATATTTGTGCACACATTGTAATCTACATGCATAAAATACAGCCCGGGGTGCAATATTTCCCTGACACGGCTTTATTGTGTCGTTCTATATCTACATCATAAAGCTGGTCTCAAATTTCGGTTGAGTACACACAAATATGGCTTAGCAGAAACAGGTTAAACTAGAGATTTAGTGTTTGTTGGAACAAACACTAGGTGTTCGGATTTCATTAGGGTCAGTGTTGTGTCAATGTGTGAACTATTCTAGTGAGTCGATGAAAAGATTGTTGATAGCTTTTGAAATTTCAAAGTGTAAATCAATTACATGTATATACATTTAGTTTACACAGGAAATAAATGCTAACGTTCCTACTAATAAGACTGCATTGAGCTCTAGAACGTGTATTAATTGAACATCTGTGACAATTTTCATGTAAATATTCATAAACTGTACTGATAGTTAGTAAAATATCATGCCAGGCGCACATGGCACTGATTGTAAACAACTACGGTTGAGCCACGTTGGTCTGTAACAAGCGTCTTGACTGGCTAGCTACCCACCGTTGCTAGTCGCGTGGGGTATGCCATGCTGCGTTAGGCAATGGATTAAGATTAAAGGCCAATTTCTCTGATAGATCTATGAAAATTTGATTTGTTCCAATGTATAAAACAATAAGTATTCAATACCCTTTGTTTTCAAGAAACAACAACAAATTTATCGTTCTTAGTTTGCGAGTTCTGCATGGTTGTTAAACCAAAAACTCAAAATTTGATTAAATTAATTACATTACCCAATAATTCATTGGGTGACGTCATTATGTTGTCAAAATTTCCGTTTTATCTTATCATCAGGTGTAATATTGTTGCCAAGTTTCGGTTATCAAAAGTTATTTAAATCACCAAAACAGGTCAGCAAAATCGGTCGTTTAGTTGATATTAACCACGAAACCAACAAAAGGCTATCAAGAACTTTCTGCACTGAGCTTTTCATTGGACTACCGTCGAACGTCGCATATTTCCGAGTCTGTTTCACCATAGAGAAAGGGTTTCACTTATCACAAAGCCAATAATTGTCACAGAGCGCAGTACACAAACGACCATTAACATGGTATAGCGCTACCACCAAACATGTGGACCAGCTAGCTACAGTCTTCTTGGACTTTGAACAGTTAAGGTCAATGGCCCTTTTGTACCACACGCTGGCTACGTGGTCAACAGTTGAGGGAACTGGGAAAGTGCATTATGCGTGTATGAGATAGCCAGTGTGTGGTACGAACAAAAAGTGTATGTAATGTGTAGGCCTATACTATTATTGTGCGTTATCATAAAACGTAAGTCACCAGACACGTGCACTTTGACGTCCAGTTTTGACCCGATGCAAAGGTTAAAAAGTTACCATCTCTGTGCAAAAGTTTGAGCAGGATCACTCATTTATTACGTGATGCAAAATTTATGTTGAAATATTACATAGTTTTAGAGATCAGAATTTGTAAAATTGTTCAATTTCCGGTTTGAACCGGATATCAAGGTCAAGTGGGGTCACTTTGTGTGTAGCGTTTGTTGAAGTTTTATCGACCTGTCCGATGATATGTAGATTGTCAAAATCCACCATGTGGTGCAGGAGTTATGATTTTTAAAAAATATTAAACTTTGATTTGTTGTAATTCGTTACCTGATGACATCATCATGACATCATAAAGTTTGTGTAGTCTTGATAATAAGGTCCAATTGTCTGATGAGTTTCAATGTTAAATTCAATTTCAATCTTGAGTTATGACCTCAAATTGAATTTATTTACAAAAAACACAAAGGCAGAGTTTGACCTTCCGGTACGACCGGAAGTAAAGGTCATGTGAATTTGAGACATTTTGAGAATTCAGAGACATACAGGCATTGGCATATGGTCACTTTTTGAACTTAAATGGCTTGTAACTTGACACCCGATGACGTAATCGTGACGTCACAACTTACTCAGCTTCTGCTCGTTATGGTTTAACTTCACATGAAGTTTCAAGTTGATCAAAGGTTCGCAAGTATGCGTTTGCTTGCGGACAAAGCCCACTGAGAAGAATAAGCAAAACTAAAAAATAAAACAAAAAACCGAACAAAAACAAAGAGTTGTTCGGGCTTAATGCCCGAACACCTAATAACAGTTTGTAAGTTACTTCTACAATAAGCATACCTGAAAAAAAAGAAGAAGAAAGGTATCTGGTACGTATCGAAACAAACCATGGATGTCAAAGGCACTTTCAACCTCCTGCAAAAAAAAGAAAGTTTTGTACACAAAATAATCATTATCAAGGTTACCAGCTAAAATGCCAAGTTTACATTGTTACCGATGGTTCCCTGTTTGTTAGGTGTTCGGGCATATAGCCCGAACAACTCATTGTTTTTGTTCTGTTTTTTGGTTTTTTTTTATAGTTTTTCTTATTCTTTTCCCCAATCTTTGTCCGCAAGCAAACCTTTGATCAACTTGAAACTTCATGTGAAGTTAGAACATAACTAGCAGAAGCTGGTCAAATTACAAGCCATTTAAGGCCAAAAGTGACTATGTCTCTGAATATTATAGCTACAGTATTCAAATTTGGGCATATGATAGATCAAGACATGGGCAACATTTAACAAGTTAACGCAAAATTCACTTGACCTTTCCTTCCGGTCTTAACGACAGGTCAAAGTTTGCCTTGGTGTAATTCTTCAAAAAACACTTTCCCGGTAAAAACATTAACTTCTGTTTATCAGATCAACTTCAAATTTACACCACGTAAGGACCTTGATAAAACCTCAATCAAGTAGCTGTGACGTCATGATGACGTCATCAAGTGTTGAAATACAGTAAATCAAAGTTTAATCATTTAATGATGACGTCATCACCTGTCACGTGACGTCATCTTAAAGGTTTCTATTTTAAATATTTGAAAATCTATATCAAATCAGCCACAAGAGACCGTAGGTTTTGTTTTGGATTGGGTAGGGATAAATTAGGTCTTCATTTTATTCAGTGTGCGTGACCTCACATGACCTCTACTTCCGGTCGAAACCGGAAGTGCCTTGTAATTCAAAAGTGCTAAATGTTATGAAAATGCTTTCAATGATGTTAGTGTCCGGCAAGGGTGTGCAGTTAAAAAAAAATACCGATGACGTCACGATACACAAGAGCGCCCTCTAGCGGCAGGTTGAAAACTTTTCAAAATGGACTTTTTGAAGATGTGTGTGGTGAAGTTTTGTGCGATCACTTCAAAATTTACACATATGTTGATCCTCAGGCAGCCATCATATGTGTGACGTGTCAGATCAATGACGTCATCGGGGGTCACGTGGCATTAAAGGTGCACTTTTGAAGTCGTATATCTCCCAAAGTATTAGTGCGATCATGTTGAAACTTGGTAGGTTGTTAGATATTGGTAAGTTCTGTAAATTTCAAAATGACGTAATGATGACGTCATCACACAATTTGTTATGATTTTTCATTGTTTGCCCTTTAAGTCAGAAATTGCTAACGGAACATGCTTTAATCCAAATTCTTTTTTAACATAACTGCTTCAAAACAAATTGACGTCATCATGACGTCATATTAGCGTCCTGTTCTAGTGATGTCATTAGGTGTCATAATATGACGTGGCATTAAAGGTGCAGTTTTACAAAATCTATAATACACACAAGATGTGCGCGATCAAGCTTAAACATTGCATTTATTTAAACCGGGATGTGTTACATCTAAAATTTGACGTCACATCTCGATGACGTCATCAAGTGTCACATGACGTCATCAAGTGTCACATGACGTCACCTTAAAGGTGCAGTTTTAGAAAATCTTTATCGATGGTTGCTTTCATGGATACCTTTTGTATTGCATGTGATGTTTATACATTACTTTTCATATGCCTACATTCGTTCCGAACACCTAGAGTTTGTATTACAAACTCTAAATTTCTAGTTTTTTTGTGTTTTTTTAGTTGCTCAGCAAAAAAAATTGCTAGCAATATTTCTACTTAAGGGGTCATCCAAAGTTAACTAACATTTACATGGTCATACAAAAAATATGGGGGGTCAGAGACTGTGTATAACTTTAATAGGTGTTTAAAAATGTGATTCTACAGTAGAATCAGCGGAGGAAAAACTAGTAGAAATAAAAATACTTCTAAATCTAGCAAGCAATGATGTCGATCGTTGTGTTGGAAAGGGTGTGGGGGTTCACTATGAATGTTATATTTAAATGCACAAGGATACTTACATTGACACCCACAAAATTGTTGATAAATACTTGAAGGTACTTGTGTGGGTGGAAATGCGTAAATTTAGTGCATACTTTTTTCCTTAGCTTGCCTCAACACATCTGAGGATGTTTGGGTTTTTTTAATTGTCCGACTCAGATCAGATCAATCCATAGACACTTCAAATTTTTTTAAAGGATGGGTTCACGCACCATCTAGGGTGAAAAAGACTGCATGACTTGTGGCTTTTTACTGGACCAGAATTTTTTTACAAGACCAGAATCAACATGAGAAAGAAATTTTGTAATCAGTTTAAAGACCTACTTGGACGAAAACGGCAACAAGTGATCTTTGCTGAAATTCATTTAAAATGTTTTAAAAACCTTGAGGTTGGGGCTTAATTTTTTGATCGATAATTACGAACAATTCAGAAGTGTACAAATATCAAAATTACATTTGAATGATAAACAGACACAATATAAACAAGTTTAAATAGCATTCCTGGTAACAAAATTTCGCTAAAGTACAATGCAGCTGTTTAACGTACAAACCGTTTTTATTTTAAGAAGCATTTATTTAGACAAGATTTATTTCATATCTTTGGGTAGGTTACACTTTGTTGATACTGAACAGAACTGAAAGATGAATTAAACAGACTCAAAGTCAACATTTTAACAAAAATTGTTTTAAATTAACGATATTACACAGTGGGTTATTATTATTCAGTTGAAAAACACAAGATCGCCGGATTTGTCCGGTCATGAGTTTACTGGCCCTAGGCTAATATCGCTGACTGGCCTCGGGCCTCGGGCCTGTGGTCCAGTGTAAACTTTGAGACCAGCCGTCGATTTCACCAAACTCTTCCTAACTTGGGATTAATCCTAGGCAATGCTAAGAGATACAGTATAGGACTAGTCTTAAGTACTGGTCCTAACTTAAGACTAATCCTATCTCTTAGTATTGCCTAGGATTAATCCTAAGTTAGGAAGAGTATGGTGAAATCAACGACGGGGCCCAATTTCATAGAGCTGCTTAAGCAGAAAATATTGCTTAAATATCTTCTGCTGAGCAGAAATGAGCAGGTGGCGTGTCGTGGCCGAGCGGATAAGAACACCGAACTCATGCTCTGGTGTTTCTGATCAGCAGAGTGTGGGTTCGAATCCCAGTCGTGACACTTGTGTCCTTAAGCCAGACACTTAACCACATGCTTCGTCCTTCGGATGGGACGTTAAGCCGTAGGTCCCGTGTGTTGTGTAATGCACGTAAAAGAACCCAGTGCACTTTTCGAAAAGAGAAGGGGTTCGCCCCGGTGTTCCTGGTTTGATCGGCAGCATATTGCGCCACAGCACCTTGTAAACCATTACATGGTGCTATGTAAAGGACTTGATCTCATACTTCAAAACGTAGCTCCACAATACCTTGCAGGAAAATAATGAACGCTAAAAGCGCCTTGAGCGTCACTGAGTGACGGATATGTGCGCTATATAAGAAGCCACTATTATTATTATTATTATTATTATTATATTATTATTATTATTATTATTATTATTAGGATACTAGTCACAAATTGTACATGTAACATTGTAGTTTGTCTGGTTGGTAACCTTATTCTGGTAAGCATAATTTTGGTGTGCTTAGTTTTTTTTTGGTGCTTAAGCAGCTCTATGAAACTGGGCCCTGCTTTAGATAATGAAATGGGTGGATTCTGGGTAAATATTACACACAAAGGAAAGGAGCCGGAAGTAGCGTTAAAGTCACACTCTGCACTATATTTCAAAATACATGTAATATGCCTGCCATGTTTGTCCAAGATGGATGTGAAATATGGGCCTTGACAGGAACCGTGTGAACAGTAATTCAACCCTCGACTAGATTAGACCACAAATTGAAACATTCCACGCTTCACCTGACTGACTTGTGAACTGCACAAGTTTTCATTGAAAAACAAATTGGGGATGGTATGAAAATTAAACTATATGTTACAGAGTGGTAGCTTTTATTTCCTACATTGTAGGCCTAAATCTTTTGAGTAGCGAGGTACGAGATAGTGAAATTAGGTTTGACAAGGCCATGACTAACAAAAATACTGGTAGATGTATTAAATACCTTAAGCCTAGCAGTGACCCAATATGAAATATGTGTAATGCCATGTATTTGAAGCTGTAAATTACTACTGTTTGTTTTTTAGAAATTGCAGTTAAAACTTCCAGAAGCAATGACTGCAGTCAAGGCTATACACAAGTTCAAAGCTGACTTCCCAAGTCACAACTTGAATTTTCACAAAGGTCATTTTAAGGTCACGTGGTACATGTACTTGTCAATACAAATCCATTCCCCGCCAATACACAGTCCAAAAAAGTTGGGCCAATTTAGTCAATAGGGGAAACTGCTAGGTTTCAAAATCAGGGCCCAATTTCATTGAACTGTTTATAGACTGCGCAAGTCTTGCGCATATCGAAAACAGAAACAAATTCGAACGAAGACTATGATTTGTCTATGAAATCGAATCTTCTTTTAAAAATATATTTATACAAAATTCTTGTAAATAAAAAACCCAATAGCAAGTTGTTATAAATAAATGTTCAATTTTTGTATAATACAAATAATTTGTTCAAATTAATTAACATTGGAACGAAATTAAAACTTGGGACAAGGATGCTTATTGTTAGAAACCCCATTTGCAAATCACGCCCGAATGTGTGCGTCTATCACATAGATTTAATAACAACATGCCCGTCAGTTGGGCAGCATTCTTAACTTTTTACATGGACCCGGAAACGGAGGTCAAGTCTTATTCTCGGGTTTTCTTCATTATTTTGTTGAATTAATTAAACTTTCATATTGTTTATCACTTAGTATTGCATTCCCAACATCATATAAAATTCATAGCCATAAACTAAGTGAAACTAAAATAATTGACGAAACAAAATCATGCCCACGTAAAACTCCATATGATTGGGACCACAATGGTCCTGAAGTTTGAATATGCCCGAGACTTGCACAGTCTATTGCAGGCCTGATGCCTCCTGGTCATTGCCTTGGCGCCCCTTGGAATGTTCCATTATACAATTTCTTCATAGAGGTGTCCTTCAAAAAGGGGAAATCGCCTCGGTGCCCTCGCCCCTTCAAGAACGAAGCATTAGGCCTGTTAGTGGAGGGTTCTCCCCACGTACAAATTAGCATTTGTGGCCCATACACGCCGGCTGATACGCAAACAATAACAAATAATTTATTTATTTATTATTTTTACTTCAGATCAAATTCATAAAAGTAATAAAGATTGCACAGTACCCCCCTCATAAAAAACATTTCGAGAACCTTGTTTCAATTTAGCTTGCTTATGCCAAACTACCAAAGTTAATAAAAATGTTAGGATTTGTTTGTACATGAAATTGTTTTCTTTTAGTAAATGATTATTGTGGAGATTTCATTAAATGATTGAACGCTGTGTTACCTCTTTTTAATAACCCACCTGTAGCTGACAGGTTCTTTTCTTTGCTAAGTACACAGTAATCTAGATAGAACAAACACAAAAGGTAGTTTTTAATTTTATGTCTATAGGTCCATCTGCCTACAAGTCAATTAAAAAACCAGCATTCAATCAATGATTAACAAGTGAACTTAATGAGTATGGATTGACATGCGTATACATACTTTGATGTGTGGGGAGGGGGCTTGAAGAAGGGAAACTATCACAGATTATTTTAAAGAGAGGCTGCCATATAAATAACTCCTCTTTACATGTGGTCTTGGTGTTACAGGATTAGTAGAGCTGGCAAAATAGCCGCAGACAGTGTTCATGTTTTGTGTGATCAACTGTATACATGAAGTGAAAATTTGAGCTTCATCCGTTGTGTGAGTCAGGAGAAAATAGTGAAACACAAATGTAAACACATTGTCCTTAATTACGTTTGTAACAAACCAAAATCAGCTGTTGCATTTTTTAAAGGTTTTCAGACACAGTTTTCTTGATACAGTTTTCAATTCAGAGGGAAATATTTCACAGAAAAAAATGGTTCTATATGAAGTATGAACTTCATAAACAATTATGTTTTTTATCCTTTCCAATCCTGGATAATACCTTTAATATTCTGCAGGTATCAGTGAAAATTACTTTCCCATAGTTTGCTAGTTAATAAGCACCTTTCCAAGTAGATCCTTGTCATTTGATTGGAGGTCACGCGAAATTCATTATTCACACCATTTCATATTATACGCTATAAGCGTTCATTTTGGTACTTACTCGGCCTACATTTTCATTCCATTCTTTTTGCACTAATGCACGCTAGACCACCAGGCGCGTGCGTAGGCCGGTTGGTCGTGCGATGGTAGAGTGGCTGAAAACTTCACGCAGTTTATAGTTATCGCCGAGGCATCAGTGTCTATTCACTGAAGATGCTGGCGCCTTTCAGCGTTCAACGATTAGGCCTAAAAAAAAAAAACTTTTTATTGCCCTTTTGGCTAAAAAATCGGGAGGGTCGGTCGGTCGCTTTTTTTTTTTATTTTTATTTTTTTTAAGAATACGTTAGAGGAGGAAAAAAACACAGTAGATATACACACAACTTTATGTTTTCAACCATTTTAATGTTCTCAAAGTAGTATACATTCATATGGTGAATACAAAACAAAAATAAACTTTTAAAAACTTGATGTATGAATAAATAAAATAATAATATAAATATGAAGTTGTTTCTCAACATCAGGCCTGTGAGTGGACCATTAAAAAAAAGCGGAAAAATACATCCATGTACTGTAACAATGATGGGAGTGGAGCTCCGCCACGCCGAAACTCTTGATAGATGCCGCTCTAAACACTAACGTTCAATCGGAAGAGACATTGACGCGTGCGATGAAAACTGCCACGCAAGGAAAAGGTTTTAAAAACTTTAAAAACGGACCAAGACGGAAAGAAATCTTACATTATTCTGTAAAATAATCATTTTTGTTCAGCCAGGGTATCCATCACGCACTTGTGTTGCACCATGGAGGAATGGTTGCACCGACATCTTGATCATGATGTTCGAAAACATGACGCGTTCAATACCACGCCGAGCCGTGCTTAAAAGTGCGTGTACATGGATATACATGTACATGTACATGGATATGTACATGTACATGCAATGCCAACGATCACACAGCTCCCTCTATTGGCAAGGAGTTGCAACACAAGTGCGTGATGGATACCCGCCCATTCACGTTGCGCACTGCATGCCAGCATGGAGCAAGGACATAGGATTTACGGACTTCGTGTCGTGTGTGTGCTGTATGATGTATATGTAGCAGGCCGACCGGGAAAATTCGTCACGTCTTTTTATCTCACATTTTAAAAAGGCGGAAATAAAAAATCGGCACGGTCAATGAGAAAGCGGAGATTTCACAGGCCTGCAACATAAAACAATATAATTTTGCAAAAGAAAAATAAAAACATCGAGGTTTCTATCTTAAATGTCGTTTACTGGGAATCAAAGTATAAAATACTTCAAACAAAATCAAAAAATCGCCATTTAAAAAAAAAAAAAATTAAAAAAAACGCGACCGTGGATTTCAGATTTTTTGGGTCGGTCGGAAAAGGGCAATAAAAACTTCTTTTTTTTTAGGCCTTATTATCGCACGACCGACTACAAACCGCTCTTTCACAGCTGTACAAAATGCCTAGTACAGTAGTGGATGCCAGGGTACAATCTTGTACATTTTGGTGATTGTTTTTTCCTCTTAATGGTATTGTACACGTTTGGTAATGACTCAAAACAAATATTAGCACAAAAACTTACATTGTAGGAAACGACTCCCTCTGTAGTAACGTAGTTTTTGAGAGAAAGAGGTAATTTCTCACTAAAATAATAAAAAGTTCTTGCAAGAAGTTTTTATTCCTATCTGAAAGCACACAAATGTACAACAAGGGTGTTTTTTCTTTCATCATTTTCAAATTTCTTGCAACTTCGATGACCAATTGAGCCCAAATTTTCACAGGCTTGTTATTTTATGCATATGTTGGGATACACCAAGTGAGAATACTGGTCTTTGACAATTTCCAAATGTGTTCAGTGCCTTTAATGACCAAGATCTATTTGGATGTTATATAAAACAAATTTATGAATGTTTTGCATTCGTGCAATGGTGAGAATATTTTCATTCCTTGAAAGATGGAATGTTCCATTCAAGGAGGAGAAGAAGTGATCGTGCGCATATTGGTAGGATGCGCAGACTCTTCGCTGTTTGTCATAACATCCTTACTCACCAACGAGATTGTACGCAAAACCTGGATTCGGGAAATAACACTCAAGATGGAAAACCTATGGTCCGTGGTGCAGCAAAATGTTCCCCTTGTTTGGACTTATTTATCTTATCTAGTTACAGCGGAGCAACAATGTGTACGATTCTTAGAATATTCTATTGCTATTTGTGCTTATATTTTGAAAGCAAATAAACCCACACAAATTATGGTCCACTACACAACACATTTGTGTAGACAATAGAGTTGAAGATAAATGGCCTTGATCAAAATGATTGGTAAATTGATTTTAATTGATTACGATCTGGTGTTGATAAACATTTCAAACATTTGGTATTGTTTAGAGGGATTTATACATCGTTTGTTTTGATTAATTTATTTTCATCGCTAAAGGGAGAGTATACCTTTGGTAAATACTCCAAACAATGAATGAACATAAAAACTGACTTGGTAAGAAGCACTGCAGCTGTTGATAATGTATAACGTTTTGAGAAACGATTCCCTTCTAAGGAGTGTGGTTTGAGAGAAATGGATTCAAAACAATTTATGAAACGTTTCTCAGATTGTGTATTCAAATTATGGATTATTCGTCCTGCGTGGCCATAAGCGCCATAGACTGTGCAAGTCTCGCGCGTATCGGAACGAGAAAATACGTCAAACAAAGAACATTTTTTCTCTGAAATCAAATCTTTGTTTAAATAATATCTAATGACAAATCTGAACACCAACATTTTAGTTTTTGTAATAAATACACATTTATTATTGAAGCAAAATTAAAACTCTGGGACAAGGATGCTTATTTGGTCTTAACTTTTCAGAAACCACTTACGTGAATTCACGATGGTCACACGGGCGTAAAATTAACGCTTGACGCAGTTTATAGAGGACGCTGAAGCCTCAACAACCATAGACTGTGCAAAAAGGCTTCGCGTTACAATCACAGCATCTGGCGATTATCATCGCGCATCCAAAACAAGCGTTTACATAAGTTTTGTGATCAGAGTTGAGCACAACATTATTAATTTTTTTGCAGCAACTGGAAGCCGAGTTCAAGTTTAAATCTCGGGTTTTCTTCCTTATATTGTTGGAATTGATTTTACTTTCATATTTTTTATCACTAAGTATTACATTCCCAACAACATATATATTTGTCATGGTCATTAAACCACGTTAAAATAAAATAATTGACAAAACTAAATCTTGCCCACGGAAAATCTCCATATGGTTGGGACCACAATGGTCCCGGAAGTTCAAATATGCGTGAGACTTGCACAGTCTATAAAGGATTGCGAATCTGTAAAAACGGATTGTCAATCCGTTATAACGGATTACAATATAAAAAAATGTATAATATACAACAAAAATGGTGCTGATGGGCTTTCGTATACTAAAAACAAAACACACTGTTTTCATCCCCTTTAACGTACTGTATGGTAATACAATTTCTGGTAAGAAAAACCTAACAACTTACCGAGCCCCTATAAACAAAATAATCGTTATAGGTCACATACTGGGTATTTTTGTTTTTCAAGAGATCAAAGGAGTAATTCCAATAAAATCTCCCGCATTGTTGGTTTTTGTTTTGTTTTTTAGATTTTCTTTTTCTTTACCCTGAAATTGGGCTCAGGTCAAAAGTTCTGCAAGTGACAAATTATAAAAAAATGAGATTGAACACTGTTGTGGTCTTCCATATCGTCACCGACGCCATGAAGTAGCACACAGTGTACAAAACCACTTTTTTTCAGATTTCAGATTTTTACATATTTAAACAATGTTAACCGAGGCCTACAACTTCATAAAGTTTCAACGCTTCATGAGCTTTACTTTTTTAATTACGGTAATGAGGGTTTGCAACTTTGCAACGAACCTGACATTTTTTGACGCCACGAAGTAGCACTGAGATTCAATTTACCATTGAAACACACACCTCAAAAATGAAAAACGTTTTCACGAAGTAGCACTGCAATCTTGTGTGTAGCGCGCGTGTGACCTAGATTATCTAGGTCACAAATACGCATAGTAATAAATGGCAGTGCTACTTCGTGAAAACGAAAAGGGCCATTTTCGTTAATTTTCGACGTCATGAAGTAGCATGCACCTTTCTTACTTTATTGCTTCTTAATTTAGGATGAAAAACATTAAAAAGCACTGTTTATATGAAGTTCAATGCATCAAGTCTCCACTGTAAGAAAACTAGTTGAAAATACCCTAAAATGTTGTAATTTTAAAAAGTGTTCAACTTAAAACGCCGTTTTCTCAGATTGTTACTTTTTACTGGTATCGACCTCAGTGCTACTTCGTGGCGTCGGTGACGATATAGTGAAACGTTTAATTTGCAAACTCTCTGGTCAAACAGGAGATTTTTTTTTAAATGCGAGTCTTGATTTTGTTTTCTCTGAATGTTTAACGTTCAATATTTAGTTTTTCCTTTTCTGTTTTGCTCTTAGATGACGTTCTACTTCAGCACCTCAGCGATGATTCTTTTTGAAAGATGGAACGTAACAACAGTTGGAGGTAGTGTGTTAATTTGTTACATTAATTAATGGAGACTGGGACACCGATGTTACGAAAAAAAACCTCACTTGACTCAATTTGATAATAGATAAGCTCAAAAGTTTGTCGCAGTGTTGGAGACCAGCAGCCGATTTCACGAAACGCTAGGATTAATCCTATCTTGAGTTAGGACGAGTAACTCGTCCTAACTTAGGATTAATCTTAAGGTTTACATGTTACAGTGCAAGGCTGGGACTCGTCCTAAGTCCTAAGATTAATCCTAAGTTAGGAAGAGTTTGGTGAAATCGACGGCAGGTTTTTTGAGTTTTGACTCGCTTTTTCGTCAAAGAATTTACCTGTCGAGCTTGCGAGCAGTTTGTCCTTACATACTAGTGTCGTCGTGCTGTCGAATGTTTATGATTGCATTGGTGAGAATATTTTCTTGAGTTGAAAGATGGAATGTTCAAATTCAACAAGGCAAAAAAAGGAACAAATTCCATCTTACATTGAATGAAAATATTCTCTCCATTGCACGAATAATAAAAAGTCATTTTTTGGTTGTATTTTATAACCCCCGGGTATATTTTCTTTATACAAATCAGGCCTGTGGTAAATTCAGGATTTGTTTTCTGATTGTGGGATTATTTTTCCCCAGGTATTTCCCCTGCCTCCAAAATAAGTTTGTACTAGTATCAATCTTCTAGAGAAATAGTTTTGTCTGAAATACTGGTTGTTGTGTTTGTTTGTTTGTTTTGTTTGTTTGTTTGTTTGTTTGTTTTTTACAGGGTTTTTTTGTTTGGGGGGTGGGGTGCCACTTAAACTATACCATGCAATTTTAACAGGTTGGTTGTATTATGTGTTAAGGAGCATCAAAATTCTGAACAGCAGGACTGTTCTAATTGGATCGGTAAAGTATTCCAGTGAGTCTTTGGAACTGAAAGTGCTGGTTTTTGTTCCATTGTAACATTCAAAATGCTAATACGCATATTCTCTCATGTAGGAATGTTCCCATAGTTTGGGCACAATGTCGCGGTCCAGCAGAGAACGTTCTGGCGGTCTACTGGATTACAGGGTGTCTGCCTGCGGGGACGTTCCTTTGCGCCTTAAATGTGCCCGACGTCTTAGACACTTCCCACGGGAAACTAGAGCATAGAATGTTTACACAAAATTCCAACATTAATAATTGTACTTTTCCCTTTTAAGAATGTGAAAGCATTATTCCCAACAGAAAAACTACAAAACAACTGTTGTCATTCTTTAGAATCGTTTTACTGGAAGCCTTCCAAGTTGACCTAAAGCATTTTTTAACCACCCTTGCAACCCCTGAGATTATTAATTCCTCGTTCTATAATTCTCCCGTGGCTTCAGAATTACAGAAAGATTGCAGTCACATGGAGAAGTGGTTTCGGAGCACAATGAAGTTCCATACGCACATAAATTAGTACCCTTTGTGCCCAGTCCATTGTTGGAAGCCAGCACTTTTAGGGGTCGCTCAAACTTGTCAACATTTTAAGGTACATTGGTGGTACAAAGGGAGGTTTTTCTCAAGACCCTCTCCCCAGGGCAGGATTATCAATTGGCACCCCCCCCCCCCTTCGCCTCTTAGCACTTTTCAATAAGAATGTCATGCTTTGTCATCGAGTCCAACAATTTGAGTGTTGAATAACCATGGTGTTGGATTTTGTCAGAGTGAGAAAGGATCCTTGCTGTGTAAAACCAACAAACGTCTCTGCAAATTTAATAGCGCTTGGCTAGGAAACCAACACAAATTTTCAGCTGGTTAACCCGGAGTTATGGATTTACCGCTTGAATTATAGTCTGAACCGAGTCTGTTTTAGGGGTACTGGGGTCGATTTCACAAAACTCTTTCTAACTAAGGACTAGTCCTAGGCAATGCTAAGATATAGGACTAGTCTTAAGTTAAGACCAGTTACTGGTCCTAACTTCAGATAAGACTAGTCTTATCTCTTTGTGAAATCGGCCCCTGCAATTGTCTACTGAGACTCAAAATATACCACCTGAAAAAACAGCACCTTCCCATTGAAAACACATCATGGACGACTCCTAAGTTTGCTTGTCGAAAGGAAACTTTCATCTGATCAATTTAATCGTCAGTCATAGGTCTCAGCCTTAACACTAGCCCGGCATACATTGTCTAGTAAAAACTGCTATGGGCTAGAACACACCACTTCTCAACTTGCCCTGTGGGCTACTAAAAAACTGTGTATTCTACTTGTTTATAATGCTCACATTTCTTCCTTTTCAGACGTGAATAATACATTTTTGAAGTGTGTTAATTTATTTGTGAATGTGTGAATGTAACTTCATTTGACCATGAAACTGGTTGTGATCGTTACCATTAAAGGCACTAAACACGTTTGGAAATTGTCAAAGACTCTCACTTGGTGTATCCCAACATATGCATAAAATAACAAGCCTGTGAAAATGTGGGCTCAATTGGTCATCGAAGTTGCAAGAAAATGATGAAAGAAAAAACACCCTTGTTGTACAAATTTGTGTGCTTTCAGATAGGAATAAAAACTTCTTGCAAGAAGTTTTTATTATTTTGGTGAGAAATTACCTCTTTTTTAAAAACTACGTTACTTCAGAGGGAGTCGTTTCCTACAATGTTTTATACTATCAACAGCTCTCCGTTGCTTGTTACCAAGTAAGTTTTTATGCTCATAATTGTTTTGAGTCATTACCAAACGTGCACGATACCTTTAAGAATGTGAAAGATACATTGATGACAGTACATGTTTATAATCATGGCTACTAAACCTTCCTGGGGGAAAGGAAAACGCAAGTGTACCAGCCTGGTGGGCTATTTTACAAAAAGCTTAATCGCAAGGCCTGAGTCATGAGATTAAAGGAAGATGATCCTGTACAATATCATCACTGTTTTAATGATGACACAATTAGGTGAATTCAGTCAAACTTTTATGTTTGGAGAAAACTGTGTTTGAAGTTAAACTAATTTTGAAATAATTGTTTCACACGAGAAGTTCCTTTGCTCCACTAAGCGAAAGTAGAATGCCCTCGACATTGCCCTATCTACTCCGGAGGTTTAATATAGGACAAGTTCCTTATAGAGCTAAGCACTCTCCCGAATTTTCCTAATCTACTCCACGAGAGTAGACAAATAGCCGGACCGTTTTTATTTACTTGAACAATCTGAACATCAAGGTAGTTTATATCACATGGTGGTACCGCAAATCAAAAATACATGATGTAATTGTCATCATGTTTACGATTTGAGAATGGTTTCCTTGTCCAGAGTTTATGCAATGTCTACAGTAATCAGGAAGTGAAAGTAAAAAGTACACTACACTACATATAAGAATGAAGAAACGAGAGTGGTATATATGGGTTTGGTTTCTTTGTATTCAAACAGACTCATTAGAATAACAGAGAATGAAAGTAATGAATGAAATGATTCTTATAACTGCTCCTATTTCCTGGATTCAACTTTTCCTTTTCGTTGGCTCAAAGGATCTGTTGTAATGTCCGCAACTCATGGATTCACCTTTTTCCTTTTCGTTGGCTCAAAGGATCTGTTGTAATGTCCGCAACTCTTGGATCCACCTTTTTCCTTTTCATTGGACCAAAGATTCTGTTGTAATATCCGCAACTCTTGGATCCACCTTTTCCCTTTTCATTGGCCCAAAGGTTCTGTTGTAATATGCGCAACTCTTGGATCCACCTTTTCCTTTTCATTGGCCCAAAGGTTTTGTTGTAATATCCGCAACTCTTGGATCCACCTTTTCCTTTTCATTGGCTTAAATGTTCTGTTGTAATGTCCGCAACTCTTGCATCCACTTTTTTCCTTTTCATTGGACCAAAGGTTCTGTTTGTAATGTCACGGTTATTACATCAACAAAATCCCTTCCCCCCCCCAAAAAAAACACAAAAAAACAACCCACCGTCATCGCAGCAATGAATTTTTAGAGCCATGTACACGTGTACATAAGTGCATGATTTTGTAACATTGATCTTCCTTTACTCAAGCTTCTAATTAGGAAACCTTGAATTAAAAATGTGGCATGATATTGATAAATTCAAATACTTCGCTAGCCTTATCCCAGATGTACAAACTAAATCATGGTACAGTACCTTTGTATGCTACATTTTGATGACAAAGCTTCAGCTGATGTTGCAACATTGATCTTTGTATTCAATATTTAGATTACATACTCATTAATGTACCGGAATGCTCTGTGTTATCTTTAAACTGCAAACAAATGAGAGAAAAGTGGAGATGAAAAACTAGATTAAGAATTATTGCTCATGAGTCTGATAATGATGATGGTGGACATCAGTAAAAACTGTATGTTGTCTTGGAGTATTGTAGCGTTGACGTGTATTTTTACAGGGCTCCTAACACACTAAAGCAAACACTCTTTACAATTTCTCTTTGTTTTTGGTGTTTGTGGAGAGCCCATTTATTTCTCAGCCAGAATGCTTATGAATCACAGCAACGAGACACTAGGATGCGCTTACTCGGCAAGCGGGTTGCCCGATCGTCCAGCAGGGGTCCCTTGCAGAGGTTCCAATAGCCCGAACATCTGACATCTCACTTCGAGGCTCGTGAATAACACCAGAGATCAGCCTTGAGCGAAGGGCAGGATCCTGGAAAACGCACCTTTGACCTCGCATACATTCACACGGCAGAGATTCGTAGTAGTCACACGTGTACACGCTTTACATTGTGTATGTACAACATTACATACAAACATTATGTACACGCCAACAGCAGCAGACGGTCGAAAAGTTCCTGCTGATGGTGTAGCTGACAAACACGTCACTTCGGAGCGGACCAATCATAACACAGATGTGGAAAGCTTACGTCACTGCCCCGTTATCCAATGAAATCATTGTATCCAATGAAATCATTGGGTCTGTAAAACCAGTACCTGTCTTTATCCTTGCGGGTAAAGACAGGGGACCAGTCTAAGGTTCCAACTGCAGAGCCATGCTGGCGTCCTCTGCCGGCCGATCGGCATCGCCACTACAGTATGACAAACAAAGTTGTCTTGTGGGACTGCTGTGTGTTAACTTCATTTGGCCTGACTGCATTTCATCAGATTGCATTGAAGTCTTTGAAGTGCAAGTTCAAGTTCTGTCTGTGTGGGTTCGAATCCCCATCTGGCTGGCCACGATGCTTGTGTCCTTGACCAAGATACATAATTGGTTTTTCATTCGGATGAGACATGAAGCTGTAGGTCCCATGTACCGGTACTAGGATTGGTGGTGCCCTTCGAGAAAGACTCTGCTAGGGTCGAAACGACAGGCCATTAACTATTTTTTGCATTTGTACCATAGGTCCTTTTGGTTGGTAAGCAGTTTGCAACAGCTATTTCTATTATCTAGAAGAAAAAAAAGGAAAACAAGAAAGAACCCTGAACAATTTTCGTGGGAGATCAGGGGTTTATCTCAGTGTTTCTGGTTCAAAGTCAGCATCCTTGTCTATAGGTTTCCTCAGACTTTTGAGTTATGGTAATTAAGTTCGCTTTTGAGGCATCCTTGGTTTCATTACCTGAAATTAATAATAATAATAAGATCATGGGAGAGCTAGAAATGCAAGTTTTTGTCATTTAAATAAAACTTTTCAATGAGGTGGCAATATTTGCAAAGTAGAGAAGGCAAGTAGGTCGCCAAAAGTTTTGAGGCAGGTTACCTCCTATTTGAATGGGCATGGGGAACACTGGTCATGTACAATGTACACTTATACAAAAGTTTTAACTAAACAAACAAAACAAACATCAGCGATACGGCTTGCAAGTTGCCTCACTTTCCTTCCTTTAAATCGACCACACTAGTCTAGGTCTCACCTTAAACAAATGAATTAACTGTACACTTTTGCGAAACCATGGTTTCACTGACGTATGTACCACAACATCAATTTAGATTCTGAACATTTAGGCCTATGTCAGCTCTGTGAAATGTGTGCGTGACAGACAGACTAACTGTGTTTAAAGGTATGCTACACGTTTGGTAATGACTCAAAACAAATATTAGCATAAAAACTTACTTGGTAACAAGCAACGGAGAGCTGTTGATAGTATAAAACGTTGTAGGAAACAACTCCCTCTGAAGTAACGTAGTTTTTGAGAAAGGGGTAATTTCTCACTAAAATAATAAAAACTTCTTGCAAGAAGTTTTTATTCCTATCTGAAAGCACACAAATTTGTACAACAAGGGTGTTTTTTCTTTCATCATTTTCTTGCAACTTCGATGACCAATTGAGCCCAAATTTTCACAGGCTTGGTATTTTATGCATATGTTGGGATACACCAAGTGAGAACACTGGTCTTTGACAATTTCCAAACGTGTTCAGTGCCTTTAAAGGTATGCTACATGATTGGTAATATTTGGGGAGAAGCATGCAAGCAAGCCATCGTTACTCACTGCAAGTCACAGGATTTGAACTGGGCACTGGGCACACTCGGAGGTCTTAGTGGTTCAGACATATGCTCTAGAATGACGGGGGCGAGGGTTCGAATCCCACCCGAGTAATATGCCTGTGGATTTGTTTTCCCCATAGGCCTGGAGAAAGCACTGAGTGTATAGTGCTTAGCACACATTGGTGTTAAAGGAACAACCAAAAATAGTATTTTCTTTGTCCCTGAATGCAGTTATAACATATGGGCCCAATTTCATAGAGCTGCTTAAGTTCAAAAAGTAGCTAAGCACAACATAATTATGTTACCAGAATAAGGTTACCAGCTAAAATACCATGTCACATGTACAGTATGTGACTGGTATCCTGCCTGTTTTTGCTTAGTAGAATATCGTTAAGCATCATTCCCTGCTTAAGCAGCTCTATAAAATTTGGACCCTGTTAAACAATCTTTGGAGATTTGAAAATGTTATTTTCATGAGGCCAAAAAAAACCTGTTCTGTTTCCGGTTTACATGCCATTTCAAAATAGGGTCGGTAGGTCAGGATTGTGTTTATTTATTTATTTTTTAAAAGCTGAATAAAAACTTAAGGGTCACTGCTTAAAATTGAGGTCAGTCGGGTAACCGGAAACAAAACTTTTTTGTTCTCCTTCTTTTTTGGAGGAGTAAGAGAAATATTTCAGCTGAAAAACTGCCATGCACAATGAAGTACAACTCAGTTGATTTTGTCTCCCTTTTTAAGTCAATTTTTTCCGTTCAAAACAGCATCAGAACAAGCAAATTTCTGTCTTGGCCCACTTTCATAGAGCTGCTTAATAATAATAATAATAATAATGGACACTTAATAAAGCGCCGGTATCCGACAAAAGAACAACAAGCAATGAAAGTAGCAAAGTGGGTTCTTTAAAAGATGGATCATTTGAAAGCCTGAAATTCAGACCCTGATGTTTTCATCAGTGATAGCTGAATAGTTTATAGCGTAATAAACTACGAGGTACCTGACATGTTTTCAGACACAATATTGACCACCGGCGCAACTAAATCAAGGTAGAAGATTTGGAGGTAAAAAAGTAGTTTCGAAAAATGGCATAAAGGAGATCGTGAGATAGTTCACATTTCAAAGAATATGACTTAAGCAGAACATTTTGCTTATCAATTTTCTGCTAAGCAAAACTAAGCAGAGACTAGTCAGTCTAAACGGTAACAGAATGCTGGTAACCTTTTCCTGGCAAGCAACATTTTGTGAGCAGAATAAGCAGCTGTATGAAATTGGTCCCGGAGTATTAATAGTCTTTGTTTTGGTCCTTCCAATTAAAAATAGATGCAATGAAAATGCACAAATGTCAGCTCGAGAAGTCCTTGATTTACCAGGGCCCTATTTCATGGAGCTGCTTAAGCACAAAAAGTAATTAAGCACAACAAAATTATGCTCACCAGAATAAGGGTACCAGCCAAAACACCATCCAACATGTACCATTTATGACTGGTATCCTGCTCACGTTTAATTTAAACAGCACTATCAAGTTGGGACGAGGTCGTAGAGCATTGGTTATTCATTGGGTATTTAAATTAAAATTATGTTCCCTGACAGCATTTTAGACAGAACCATTTATCTGAAAGATTGTTGCTGGTATAATTGAAATGTTGCATTCTCTTTTCAATTATTACCAATCCTATATTTCACCTTAGATTCTAAGGTAAACACGTTTGGAAATTGACCAGTGTTCTCACTTGGTGTATCCCAACATTTGCATAAAATAACAAGCCTGTGAAAATTTTGGGCTCAATTGGTCATCGAAGTTGCAAGAAAATGATGAAAGAAAAAACACCCTTGTTGTACAAATTTGTGTGCTTTCAGATAGGAATAAAAACTTCTTGCGAGAAGTTTGTATTATTTTAGTGAGAAATTACCTCTTTCTCAAAAACTACGTTACTTCAGAGGGAGTCGTTTCCTACAATGTTTTATATACTATCAACAGCTCTCCAATGCTTGTTACCAAGTAAGTTTTTATGCTAATATTTGTTTTGAGTCATTACCAAACGTGTACGATACCTTTCAAAAAAGAAAAAGACATTGATTATTCTGAAAGGTCCCTTAGCTTAGATGTATTCATCCCTGACTCACAGCAGGTGGATTGTATTGAATTAACTTCTCACAGTACTTTGCCCTGGCATTGATTTCTAACAATAAAGGAAATTGGTGTTATTCAATTGGGCCAACATCAGTCGACAACCTTGAACAAAAACAAGTAAACAACAAGGTTGTCTGCACCCCCTTCCATCTGGCTTTTGCCCAGATTGTTTTGACATGATATGCGCGTGTCTAAAGGCGCCCTCAAGTCGACCCTTAAGATGACACAACAAAAGTCTGCGACTGACTTTTCAGGATGATACTGTGTCTGAGCTAAGACTGTCGAGAACTTTGAAGTCGCCGATTCAATGATTGTAATAACGATGATTATGTTACAAGGCGATCGGCATCAGTTTTCCTTTTGGGAAAAGGAACCAACAGTTGCAAGAGTAGAAAAATTCCAACTTCTGCGACAGAAAGGTGCGCGGGAATCAATCGCACACAACCTGTGTGTAGTTGTGATGTCATGCACCCATATAGCATTGTATCAGCGTGCAGAAAAGAATTAGCAACAAAATGGCGGTCACTGAATGGACTAGCAAATCACATTACAAATGACAATGTTTCAATTTACAATCCTTTAAAAAGAATAGTATCAGTTAAAAATACACACTTAGTAGAATAGCAAGCAATGGCAGCCATTTTGAAAATATTGAAAATTGCTTGTTAGTCTACCTACAATTTGTTCAAGGGACAAATCTGCGATGGCCCCATAGCCAAATGTCTGTCTTATGACATGCTCTGACTGTGTGCCAAGTTCCATGCTTGTATCATCAAAGGCACAGTTCCGCCAAATATATTTCCCCTCTAATCCTGCCCCACTAATCCTCCAAAATTCGAACTCAGGAAGTTTTTTGGAGGTGCTGTCGGCCAAATTAAACAATGTCTATCATTGGGCCTGGCATACCAGTCTTGATCTAAATCCAAACATTTGGGTGTTAAGTTAAAATAGAGTGGAGGCTCTTGGAGGGTCTTTAGCCAAAGGTGCTTTGGATTTGTGGTTTTTAAAACCTTCAAACGAGGCACCTGTGTCAGCACGTGCAGACAATCACTTTCCATAATTTTTAGAGGGTATGTTTTGAATGTTCTCAACGATTTCTTTATCTTAGTGTGTTGTTTACATGTTCAGGTATTGCCTGGGAAAATTAAAGCCAATTTGTTTGCTTAATTAATTAATTTGTATAATTTGGTTCATCTACCATTGACAATTGACAGACCAATTTTGTACAGAAAGGATGCTGTCCTTTCTAACCAAGTCACTGTCCCATGTTGATTGACACCCCCTCTACGCGTGTCGCATGGTCCAGCTTAGGATCTTATGGAATATGAGCTCACCAGTGTGTACGATGTGGTTGAGACAATGAACATATTGAAATATGTCAGCATGTGCTGACAACGAGTCCTCGTTTCTGGGTTTTTAAAAATCCCAATCTACCTTCATTCATGAATGGTAGAGCTGTCTGGATTTGTGACGTAGGTGTAGACATGAGGCACATTGTTTGCTAATCATTCATCTTTTGATCCTTCCTGATATCTCAGGCTAGGATTAAGTGTAGACCTTTGTTTGTAATACGAGATACTGTCATGGGCATATAGACATTAACTATTGAAATGTTGGAGTGTCAAGAGTTTTAAGTACCTTGGTACAATTATTGATAATGAACTATCATGGAAAGACCAATGCCAATCTCTGTACGCAAAGGCTCAACAACGAATGTACTTTCTACGGAAACTGAATTCGTTCCATGTTGACAGAACCATCCTGAGGTTATTCTACAAGTCAGTAATAGAAAGTGTAATGCTCTTTAGCTGTGCAGTTTGGTATGGTGGGTGCAGACAGGAGTATCTTAAGAAATTGCAGAGAGTAGCCAATCTCGCTGGCAAGATGACTGGCGAAGTGACAGATTTGAAACAGGAATGCGTTCATACAATTCTGAAACAGGTATCACAGATTTTGGAAAATGGTAATCACCCCCTTCATCCTTGCTATACTCTAATGCGATCGGGAAAGCGGTACAGATCAGTGAAGGCTCGAACTTCACGATTCCTTAATTCCTTTGTTCCGCTTTCCATTCGTAAATACAATGAACAACTCCAGTCAAATTTATTCACTTCGCTATTCATCAAGTGCATTGTACCGTTTTCCTTTCAACCAAATGTTCCAGTATCACGAGCAAAGTAAATAAATAATACCCTATTATATCATATGTTATTCCTAGTTTATTTATATTCCGTTTTATTCTGCGCAATCGTTCATTCAATTGATGTAAGTCCATTTATTTTCTTTATTATTCTACTATGTAAAATCGATATCTATCTGTGTCTCCATATGACGACGTCTTTGTAAATTTGCTGTGTATTATCTATCTGTGTATATTATTTTCTATTGTTGATTGTTCTTGTGCTCTATGTAACGCCGCCAAACTGAATTTCCTTATGGACCAATAAAATTATCTGAAAAGATCTCTGAATTTTATCAAAGGTAGGTTGTTTTTCCCCAGAATGTTGAAGTATGGTGTATAAATGTACTGATACTCTGCAGAGCTGCCAACTCTCCCAGATTGTGCAGAAAGTTCTCTGCAAATAAACTAATCTTTCCATTTCCTGATAAACAAATTTGAAAGTGTCCCTGATTATGGAAACTTTTTACCCTATCATTTTGAATTTAATTTTAAACATCTCCCTGATTGTTGAACAAAATCTCCCTGATTGCAAAATGCAGATGTTGCCAGCTCTGACATTGTACTGTAACTGAAATATAGGGTTGCCAAATTGCTCACTGACATGGATAAATTACCAATTCAAAGCATGGAGTCCAGTTGAGAACTTTGACAACCGCTTCCCGCCCCAAGCCTCCCCCCCCCCACCCAGCCCCCACTCTTGCTACACCATGTTTCACCCATGCATTTTAAGCTGTAGAAATTGAAACTAAAAATTGTAGAATCAATGACTGCAGTTGAGGGATGCACAAGTTCCAAGCGGACTTCCCATACTTTATTTTTTGTTACAACTCGAACTTTTCAAGGTCACATGGTGTCTTGTAACTGATATGTGTGTGTTCTAACCAAAATGCGTTATAAATAGACCAGTGTTCGCATTTGGTGTATCCCAATTTATGCATAAAGTAACAAGCCTTTGGAAATTTGGGCTCAGATGGTCATCGAAGTTGCAAGAAAATGATGAAAGAAAAAACACATTTGTGTGCTTTCAGATAGGAATAAAAACTTCTTGCAAGAAGTTTTTATTCTTTTAGTGAGAAATTACCTCTTTTAGTGAGAAATTACCTCTTTCTCAAAACCTACGTTACTTCAGAGTAAGTCGTTTCTCACAATGTTTTATACTATCAACAGCTCTCTGTTGCTCATTACCAAGTCAGTTTTTATGCTAATATATATTTTGAGTTATTACCAAACGTGTACGATGCCTTTAATACACAGTCCGAAAATAGACTGTGCAAGTCTCGTGCGTATTCGAACATTGGGACCTGTTAAAGTGCACGAGTTCGTTTCCTTCACGCATTGAAGCAATGTTATTGGTTGGTCACAAAACTGTTTAAATACGAGGGAGACTTCCACGGTCTATTTGGACTGATTTAATGGGTTTGGGACACTGCTAGGGTTAAAGGATTTATAGATGTGAAAATTGTTGTTTATTTTGCTTATTTCAGGTCTGGTCGGATCTTGCATTGCGATCTTTTTCCTGGCCATGCTTTACGAGGGGCTGAAAGTCTTCCGCGAAACCCTTCTGCGCCGTTCAGCGGTCAACATTCGCTTCCACAGCATGCAGATATCCAAAGGGTCCGAGGCTATGTTGACTGAGACACACAGTGCTGGAGAGTGAGTTATAAGCCTTATCAGAATTGGCGGCTTCTGTTACGGCTATGTCTGTTCTTAAGATTTTTGCTAAGGATGTCCTATACTTCAACGTATGATGATGCGGAAATCTAGCCGTAGCTGTAGCCGAAGCTGCCAATTTTGACATGGCCATAGTGTCTTCTGGGCCAAATGGACTGTGCAAATCTCACGCAAATCAAAAAGGAGAAAACAACTCAGACAAAGACTATATTATTTCTATAAAATCATATCTTTTTGAAGAGGGATCTCCAAGGTCAAATTAAGTTTTGTGATGCACTCATTTTCCAATAGTTAGAGTCCTTATGAAAATGGGAGGAAACAAATTAATGTCTCTAACCTCACTTTGGACCTTTAACCTCCTGCAAAAGTGAGCAGGATACCAGTCAAAGATGGTACATGTGAAATGGTATTTTGGCCAATAAGCTTATTCTGGTAAGCATAAATCTGTTGTGCTTAGCTACCTTTTTTGCTTTAACAGCTCTATGAATTTGGGGTCTAGTGTCGGATTCATCGGAGTGTGGGTTTGAGTTCAGCTCGTGACACTTGTGTCCTTGTGCAAGACACGTGACTTTAATTGGTTGTCATCAAATAAACTGTATTCCAGTCATACTCAGACTGGGGCAAGGCCCTTCTCTTTGACGCTAAGTTTCCTTGGTGTTTTATGTGCATTACACGATGCACAGGAACTACTATTTTATGTCTTGCCCAAAAGACGCAGCCTGATGTTGAATAATAATAATAATAATAATATCGGCTCTTACATAGCTCTTATATATGGAATTCCAAAGAATGATCAGTGTGCTTCGAACATTATTACTGCTGGTCACTGGGCCATTTATTTCATTTCTTAAACCATCTCAGCTCCCTGGGGAGTATACAGCCTGTGCTGCCAAGTACGTAGCGCACTAAGCTAAATCAATCACAAGAACCATCTCTACCCTAACATGTACCCATTTACCCCTTCGGTGATGAGAAGCAATTATAGTTAAGTGTCTTGCTCAAGGACACAAGTGTCATGAATGGGATTCGAACCCACACCCTGATGACTCCGAAACCAGAACTTGAGTCCGATGCACTAAACATGTTAAGGATCGAGCCCTATCATGTCCCAGACAAGCCACCAACCATGAAAATACATGGAATGCTCTCCCATCCAAAGACTGACCACAGTCAATGGGCAACACTCACAATAGCCCTGGGCCAGCCAACCACAGTTATCCTTTGAGAAGAACCAATCAGAGCAGTGACTGACTCTACACTGAAACCTCTGAACCCCTATAAATGGACAAACATGTATTACACTCTTCAGTCTCCTGATGATGACTAGAGCAAGCTAGTCGAAACGTTGAGACCTATTTAGACTCACTTCGCGGCAGTGTAGTTATTAACGAGAAGTCCCCCGATCCACATAGCGAAAGTAGTAGTCCGCCCGATTTCCTACCTCCCGCCCAGGTAGTAGTTAAAAAGCAGGACAGTTCTTTTCAGAACTGAGAAGTCTCCCGAATTCTGAATATTCTACTCTGCGGCAGTAGGATAAAAAGCAAGACAAGTTCTCAAAGAACAAAATCTACCTAGCAAGTAGATATACACCAGGTGTTACCGCAAAACCAAATATATATTGATACCTCACGATGCAATGCCTCAAATCCTATATAGGCAGTTATACATGTACCACTAGTTCTTCCAATAAAAATAATGGACACTTATATGCCGATGGTATCCGCCAATGTAGACGCTCATGGCACATGAATATTATTACCCCAGTGACTGGGCCACTTTTTTTATTTCATTTTAAACCTTCTTGCAATTTCGATGACCAATTGAGCCCAAATTTTCACAGGATTTGTATTTTTACCCATATCTTGAGATACACCAAGTGAGGATACTGGTCTTTGGCAATTACCAAAAGTGTACCCTGCCTTTTAGTGTCTTGCTCAAGGACACAAGTGTCATTGACCGGGATTCGAACCCACAATCCAATTACCTGGTCACCAGAACTTGAGTCCAGTGCACTAGACAGCTCTGCCATGAAGTGCTACATTGAGTTAACTGTCTCTGAACTCACATGGTAAAAAAGGTTAACTCTGTCCCAAGCCAATTTTGCCTATCAGGCCGGTGTTTGAATCTGGTTTCCTTGGCAATAAACGAATGAGAATATTTCTATTTCCCCTGAACAGGATGGCAGTTCATCGCAGGTTACTCCCTTTCTCTTTACCGGTACCAATTTGTAGTCCTGGGTGGAGAGAAGCATATAGGATAAAGTGCCTTGCTCAAGGACATGAGCGACGTGTCGTGGTCGAGCGGATAAGAACACCGGACTCAAGCTCTGGTGTTTCTAATCAGCAGAGTGTGGGCTCGAGTCCCGGTCGTGACACTTGTGTCCTTAAGCAAGATACCTAACCATTATTGCTGTGTCCTTCGGATGGGATGTAAAGCCGTAGGTCCCGTGTGTTGTGTAATGCACGTAAAGGAACCCAGTGCACTTATCGTAAAGAGCAGGGGTTTGCCCTGGCGTTCCTGGTCTGATCGGCAGCATATTGCACCATAGCACCTTGTAAACCATTACATGGTGCTATAAATGAATAGGTCTCATACTTCAAAATGTAGCTCTGCATACCTTGCAGGAAAAAATACTAAGCTCTTTGGTACTCCCATTGGGTGTGATAAAGCGCTATATAAGAACCAAGTATTATTATTATTAATGAAAGAGGGGGGTGTTTAATTTCTGTTTCCCTCTGTCAGGATGTCTTGTCCGATCACACCCTTGTACCATTTTTGTCCCCCCCTCTCCCGTACAGATCTCGCATTGTAAGCTTTGGTCACATCATCCAGACACTTCTCCACATGGTTCAGGTAACTGTAAGTTACTTCCTTATGCTCATCTTCATGACCTTCAACGGCTGGCTATGCATCTCCGTCATCCTGGGCGCTGGCTTCGGATATTTTCTCTTCGGCTGGAAACGCGCTATCGTGGTGGACGTCAACGAACACTGTCACTAGTAGAGTGATTTGGGCATTTGGTTTTGAAAAAAAAAAGATTTGTTTTTTTCTTTAGTGTCCAGAAAATAAATAATGTCTGTCACACCTTGTTGTTTTATTCACTCTTAATATTAACCTCCCCATGTTATTGGCAATGAATGACAAATGACCGTAACAGACAAATCCTTGGCTCTATGAAGGAGGTTCAGCAATTTGTCCCTGGTAAACAGCTCTTCTTACATGTATGAGGGGACGTGAAATTTATGTTGGGTACCATGTCAAAATTAGTCCAAGACAACCAGCGGATATGTACCGTCCAGGACAAGGTTTTTTACCCACCGTTAATTCACCTTGTTTGAAAGTGAGTGTCAGGGAAAACATGGGAAAAGTTACATTTGTTTACAAACCACAGAGACTTTGATTGCTATCTACTGGAAAACAAGCAGGGGGTCTCTTTATGTCTCACTAAAAAATCACACTACACATCTTATTAGTTAAATATAATGACCTCCAAACCTTCCAGATCGCTCCAAAACCGCAAGTTCGTTATACTACATTTAATCAGCCAGTCAAACCGCAGAGCGCTCAGCGGGGTGCATTGGCACAGGACTTGTCTTTTTGTGCATCGGAGAACTGTGTACTTTTCAACGAGTAAACCCATGTCTCATAGAAATACAGTCCGATGGAAATCCGACACAAAATTGACATCGGAGAATTGTTATCCGACTACCTGTCCTGGATTAATTTTGACAAGACCCCTTAGAACTTTCAAAGGTCTCGGTGACAACAACAAGGGACACAGCTTCAATGGCCTAATGCCGATACAAACACAGAATCTGCCGATACAACGTGTTCAAAATCTATCAGAACTTGGGTTTACCTTTTTTGTCTCTAGAGTATTTGGATAATAAACTGTGGTTAGTACAACTGCTGCCACGTATGATCCTCTGTCAAATCTTTTCTATGACCTGTTCAGTTCCTTTGTTTGTTTTTTCCAACCAAAATGAACAATATGGTAATTTTCAACCAAAAAAAGGTATGTGGATGTCCAACAGTGCCTCAGCTTTAGAATTTTCAGTACTTCATCAATGTATGACCAACTGAGGACTAGAAATGTAAACATTTTAGTGGCTCTTTGATTCTTAAACGTGTACATTATGCCCCCCCCCATGTTTCTGCCACTTTTTCTGCCACTTTCTTCCTTGTGATCTTTTTCTTTTCCCTTTTATTTTTATTTTTTTTTTTGGGGGGGGGCAAAGTTTATGCAAATATTTACCACCCACCGTAGAATATTTTTGTTGTAGCTTAATATTGCAAAGTTGTATCCCCTCATACCAGAGGCGTAACCAGACTTTTTCATTTTGGGGGTAGGGGAGCAAGCAGGGTAAATACATTAATGAGGGGAAGGGGGGGCCTATTTAATGTATCAAACCATTTATTTGTGCATTTTTTTAATTATCTCATTTGGGGAGGGGGTGGGCGGGGGTTCTGAGTTCCAGCGCCCTGCCCCCCTCCCCCTCCCTCTGGTTATGCCACTGCCTCAAAATTTAGAAACAGATTTTGTGTTTCAGTTTTGATTCGACAAACAGCCAATGTAAATTGTTATTGAAAACTTGTTCTTCTCTGATCAGAAGATTTGCTTAAACAGCTTATTACTGTAAACTTTTTTATTTAATGCTGCCAGGGTGTGGGTCTTTAATAATTTGTGAGCAATTATATTTCAAATAATTTTTTTTTTTTTAAAGTACAGGATTAGTAAATACTTATTATAGAAGGAAATAAAATGCTTAAAGCTCGCTGATTTTTAAGTTCATACCATTCCCAATCCTCCAGACACCTATTTTTGATTGTCGTCCAGGAAATAGCATTTGAATATCCCACAAATCACTGTTGTTTATTGTGATTGCTGCAATCAATATAAGGTTTATATGAACATGCACAAAATATCTGACAAAAAAATCATAGTTTTCACTAAAACATGACCATCTAATTTGATGAAATTTTCACAGGTTGGCTTTATGATGTGTTTATTGAAAACCAGCGGGTGGGAATTCATTGACTCTTCCAATAAACAATTCTGTACTCTCCGTTTACTCGTTGTTGTTTTTTAAAAGGTATTTACACAGTCTATATATTTATACAGAAATGCGTTGATTAAAGTCCTGCTAAGTTCAATGCAATTCAATTCTTATTTAGAGGTAAAGGTGGTGGTTTTTTATTGAAATTGGCTACAAATTGGCACGAGGGACATTTTTGGGTTACTCCAACAAGCAATGTTATGGGCTGAATTGGTTTGACAAATTTTCATATCAAATGACGCCAATTTTGGTCCAAATACAGCACAACCCAATGTGCATTCTAGTCTGGCACCCTGTGTGCGCACATGTTGTTTATTTGACCGAAAATTACTTCTAATCGCAAGTTGTCGCAACTCTGGCCATATCCGAATTGGCGGCTACAGCTACGGCTACAACTGTTGCTAAGGATATTGCTAAGGAATTTCTATACTTTTATGCATGACGCCGAGGCGATCCAGCTTCAGTTGTAACCATAGCAGCCAATTTGGACACGGCCTCTCTGAAAAACACAGCTCTGATAATTTCCCCGAAATAGCGCCCTCTAGTGGTTAAGCCAAAGCTCAAAGGCCCCCTAGACTGGTCCCCTGTCTTTATCCATAAGGATAGAGACTGGTTTCTAGATAGACATTATACAAGCGATGATGTATTACTACAGGTGTGAGTTTGTGTGTACCCACACAGTATTTATGGCTTGCAAGGTCAAAGGTGCATCTGGCTGGAACCGGTAGGTTCTAAAGGCTGGTATCTGGCATTAGTCACACACCCCTAAGTGTGATGTTAGATGTTAGGGCTAAATGGATCCCTTGCATGTGACCTCACAAGCTCAAACAGCACCCTCACTGAGGTCAAAAGAAAGACCTTTCATTGGCTGATAGTTGTGCATGGTGCATTATACAGGCACGCTTCTGTTGTTTGACCTCGTCGATGGCGGCCTATGCCAGGGGTTATCAACATAAAGCAAATCAAACAATGAAAAATGATATTCATAGTCGGGAATTTAACCTTGTATTCAGTTGACTCTATACCAATAGTATTAAAAGCAATATAACATATTGAAGGTTGATCTTTTTAAAACAGCTACTGTTAAAGTTGGTTACTCTACACGTTTCTTTGATCATACTAACAATCACAAAGAATTTTGGAAGGGATCTGAACCCTTGACCTTCAGTTTTCCAGAGCAAATATTTGAACCTCTAATTGGCCATTTAGTATATCATGACCTATACCCTCTCTAGGTCAAATTGGTGGTCTTGTTAAGACATGGTCTACAATCAAAAGGTTGTGGGTGCGAATCCCACCCGAGGTGCTTTTTGTTAATTTTCCCGCGCAGTACTCGGAAAACCATGAGCAAATTATGGAATAATTTTATTCAATCTAACTATGTCATGCAAGATACACACAATTTGTTTCAATGTAATTCTTACTGATTGTTTTTATATTATTTTATTAGATTGATGACTGTTGTGTTGTGTTGGGTTTCAAAGTTCATTAATCAAATTAGCAAGATTAAATCTTGTATTCTAGATTTAAAATTGCAGCATCAGAGTTAAAATTAGATATATTTTATCCAAGAAAGTGTTTAACACATAAAGGCTACAAATAAAATGATTTTTAATAAATCACATAATGTTCCTTTTGTCTTTTTCTGTCTGACACCCCCCCCCCCCCCAAAAAAAACCCCCAAAAAACCCCAAAAACTGTTAGGGCCTAACACTAGTAACAACTCTCATTATTTATTGAAAACAATAAAACTGTAAAGCACTTTCTTCAGTTTGGAAATAAGGGAAGAAGGAATGAATGGATTGATCCGCAAAAAGAGGGCGCTATGTTCTGTGTATGGGGGTGTGATTTACTTTGTGTGATTCATTGTACTCGTAAGTCACACACCTATGTTGATTTATGCTTCTAGTTTATGAAGCCGTCTAAAACCGAGTCCTAAAATTACTTTCTTGCTTCACCACCGTGCGAACGAATTTAGGCCTACCCTTTAGCAGGACGAATGTTCGTATATAGCCCATACATGTGAATGTTATGACTAGTGTATGTCAATGTGTACGGATAAAATAGGCGTAGCTTCTTGAAAATTCACCAACAACTTGATACTCAAGGTTTACTTATCCTCTCTGATTGGTCGGAAATCTTTCCCGTCACTAGACGTCGTCACCGACAGAGGCGTGGCTTCTGCACTCATTACTAATTCGTAACGCACAGTTCAACCAATCAAAAGCCGGAAAGTGTGCTATAATGTCAGCGGGAATTTCAATGCTGAAAGGTGTGCGCGAAAATGCCAGTGGGAATTCCAATGCTAAATAAAGGTTGTGGAATGTCTTGTAGTATCAAACCGGTCCAAACCAGTTTAATTCACTCCTCCGAAGTGAAAAGTGGTAAAGTTTTTGTTTCTAGTTCTTGCCTCTCGTATTTTGTCATTCAATGTGTCGTCTGGTCGTCTGTTCATCTTATAACTTGTCCATTTTGGACCAACTAACACCACGCAGGTAGACCAGAAACTTTTGTGCAATGGCTGTTGAGTCAGTTGTGAAATGGTAAAATCTCGTTCCACGTTGGAATCATGGAGAAATCTTCCGAAGACAGTAAATATTGGTGAGTTTCAATCAGTATTATGGCCTTTACAGAGGGCGCCCTATAATAATACGATTCTGCAAGGCAGTAGTTGCTTTCTAACACCATAGGTCCCTATTGCTTGTAATGCACTGACACTACACAATCCTCGGCAAACATCAGACATCAATAACGTCAAGTTACGTCTGTCTTCAGAGTGAAAGATGAAATTATACGAGTAATACAAACTAAAGATACGGGCGACACGGGCGGTCAAAAGATTGTACACAGTGGAGATTTCTCTGTTATAGGCCTATATTGTTCAGGGGTAATTCAATGAGACCACAGCACAGAGATGCAAAAGCAATGGGATCTTGGGATCTTCTGTCTCATGCGAGAACTGAGATGTATGAATTGGTTTACAAAAGTGAGCCACTTGAATTGATTTAGAAAAACATCACTGCTGTAGGTGGAACGTCTTTAATTAGAGATAGGCCTACATAGCCTAATTATCTTGCCATTTTTCAGGATTTCCGAACTGAGCATGTACCGTTTCAATTTGTTTTTATGTTAAGTATAGGCCCGCCCATGTTGTGGATGCTTGAAGCTCGACTGACGTTTTACACAATGTAGGCAAAGACTGAAAGTAACACTGGAACACGAATGCTAGAACAATTTGAACTCTAACGAAATCAAAGAAAACTGATTCAATTTCGCCACGGTTGATGCGCAATTGTAGTTGGTATACGAGTATGTTTTAAATGAATGCAATGATAACAGCAAAGTCAACTATGAGTCTTCAACCGGCATTTTTTGAACGAAGAATACATCAATGTTGACTTTGAATAGATTTAAAGGTAGGCCTAATAGGCGCATGCGTGTGATGACCAGAAAAAAAACCATAGCACCATACAAAGCTGATTTTCTTTGTATAAACTTGATACAAGTATTATACAAATTTGTTCAATTTTCATTAAAAGATCATTTTTGTAAAGTGCCGTTGTTTTTATTGGCGGTTAACCGTTTAATCACTGAACGGTACATACGCGAAATGTACAAGATGCGGTCGGAGGGAAGCTTATTAATTAGCTTGTGCTTGGGGAGGGGGTAAAAAACCCCAAACCAAAACAACTAAAACATGTTGAGCAATTCAATGGCAAGGATGTATTAACTCATTTTGTATTTCCTTTCTTCACAGTTGACTTGCTAACGCTAATTATAATGTTTGTTGAGCAATTAGCTCTTACCAGCAACAAGTTACGGTGTCGTACTGAATATTGCGGAGGTGCATTTCCGTCCATGCGCTCCTCCTACCCCCATCCCATCCTACAAAAAGTAATTACCTTCCGTCATCAGACTGACAAGAACCCGCGCCTTGGTAATAAATCAGTATCGATCATTAATCGATGCAAGGTAAAACCATTAAAGGCACTGAACAGTGTTCTCACTTGGTGTATTCCAACATGCATAAAATAACAAGCCTGTGAAAATTGGGCTCAATTGGTCATCGAAGTTGCAAGAATGATGAAAGAAAAAACACCCTTGTTGTACAAATTTGTGTGCTTTCAGATAGGAATAAAAACTTCTTGCAAAAATTAGAAGTTTTTATTGTTTTAGTGAGAAATTACCTCTTTCTCAAAAACTACGTTACTTTAGAGGGAGTCGTTTCCTACAATACTATCAACAGTGTTGCTTGTTACCAAGTAAGCTTTCATGCTAATATTTGTTTTGAGTAATTACCAAACGTGTACGATACCTTTAAAAGCTATCATGGTCACTGTATGTTCAACCTTTTTATTGACACCTCAATTAACAGTATAGCTGTTACTGGGAGGTAGTGTGGTTTTTATGAGTTATTATTTCGGCATGAAGTAAGCGGTTAGTCGATAACATTAGTGACGAATAGGACAAAAAGTGTACGAAAATAATATGACCCTAAATCTTTGGAACAATGTTTTTGTTTTACTGCAAGTGTCTTGCAAACCAGACCTCAAACTGTGTAGATGTCTCGGGTGGTGCAGTGATAAAGGGTCAATTTGGTGATGCAAACAGAAAATTACAAACACAAATAAATCTTTGACCTATTTGTAAGTTATTCTTTAACAATGAATCTGCCTATTTTTCAACATTCAGTAATGATCTTGCTGTCGTGGAGTAAGATTTCCAAGATTGAATTTAGAATTGCCATCTTGGAAACATGCTGTGATCAGAAAAGTACATCAACGATAGCTAAAGGCTCCATGAGACCGCTGCAAATTACTTTAATTGGTCAGAAATCTTCCCGCGTCACTACAAGACGTAATTGACAGAGGCGTGTCTTCCGTAGGCCTACTCCTTAATGTAATGCCCAGTTCAACCAATCCAGTTTAGTTCACCGAAGTGAAAAGTGGTTCTTTGTCATCCACATGTTGGCCTACGTGTCGTCTGTAATGGTTTCCATTCAATCATGTTGGAACACGTTGCTCACTGTAAACACCATAAAGCTATGAATGCAAAGTCTATTCAATAAAACAGCTCGACTGGTGACCAATATGTATGACTATAGACCGGTTTCATATGATTTAAATGTCAGAAGAGGGACCTATTTCCCTCTTTTGGTCACTCACAGTCCCTCGAGGAGATAGACGTGACCTCATCGCCAGTCAATATGTGTATATCCTAAACACTTGAAAGGTGGTGATCAGAAAAGCAAACCACTGTAGGCCAACACGGCTATTTTAAATAAAGTTGATATTAATTGGTTTTAGCAATTTGCCCTGTGCGAGAAAATTCCTAGTTACTTCACAAATCTTTGACAAATCAAAAAATCAACATAACATTGTGTTTTGCTATATACTATATAGAGGATTGGAATTAATGAATTTACTCTTCCCAAACCAATGAATGTACCTTTAAATACAATTCATTTGTAGATTTTATTTATTTATTTATTTATTTATTTATAATAAAAACAAAATTATTGGGGGTAACCCAACCAGCAAGCTGAGGGCTCTCTTATAAACATAAACAAATAACACACGCCTGTAAAAACAAAACAAGTGAGAACAAACACAGGTAGTTTTACTAAAAGGTCGAACAAAACATAAACAGGGGGTAAAAACTATAATAAAGAGAGAGGTGGGGGAGACAAGAAAAAGAAAAAACAATTAAAAAGTGTAAAAAGACACCATGTTTTCTGAAATTTTTCGAAAAAAATCGAAATTTTGGAAATTTAGCTTGGTGAGGGATCCGGTTTGCATAACACCATAAAACAAATCTCACTCTCTCTAAAAGGAAACTTTCTCGGAAATGCTACATGCGGAAATCATATGACGGTTGATACTGTCTCACTGTACCTGCTGAGCAGCCACTGGGCGCAGTTGGGAGGACCAGTTTTATACTATTAATAACTACAAAATGTGTGGATCAATTCTGCTAAAACATTTTTGAACTACCTTTAAGCACCCCTCTTTCATATACTGTAGTGATTTCTGGGTGAGTGAACTCAGAGGTTGACATAAGTGTGAAAAAGCTGGGTCACATTATAACGTGCACACAAAAATCACATTGTGTGCACAAAAACTTAATCCTTTCGAAATTCACTATGTTTTGAAAATTAGTACTATCCTTCAGGACAGAAGTTTTTTTTTATGAGTGAGCATCAATTTCGAGGTTATTTTCGGCTTTTTTTTACGACCAGTATTAAAAGCAATGCTGATTATTACTCCCTCTAAACTGTATTAATAATTTTACCTTGAACTTAATTTATAACCAGTACATAATTACCGAGAGACGGGCAGAGCCTGGTAATTATGTAGGCTGGTAGTCATAGTGATGAATCGGAACATCTGATTAAATTGTTGGATAAATTACGGCTATCGATAGGAAGATCCTAACCACTTAGCCTAATTGAGTTAAAAACAACAGCAACAAAAACCAACAAACAATATTGCAGTAAGCCATTGAACTTAATTGATCAATTTCTGTTCAATGTTCAGTAATGCTTTTTCCCCCTTTTTTCTCGCGGTTGGCCTTATTCGAGTGAACTTTTGGTACATAACAGAAAAGAAAAACAAATAAATAGATAGGCCTAGTTCTAAATATTCTTGAAACTTGCAAACGCGTATCAACATTTAGTAAACCTTGTCGCCATAGATTTAAATTTCGAAACATTGAACTTGGAACCACCATCTCAAAAACAAGATCAGAAAAACATCGTCAACTATTAACGGAACCAAAGAGCCGTACAATTTCTTGGAAAATAAAGAATAAGTGAAACGTTTCGCCCACTGAGATATTAAGGGAAAAAATGAAATTAATTTAGTAATTGTATAGCGTTCTATTTTCGACATCAGTTTATGCAAAGGTCTCGAGATGAGTTGATATAACACGAAACTGCAGATGTACACGTTTATCAAATCAATTCATATACATGTAATGGGCCATTACAAGGACGAATGAACTCCTTCCATCATTTAATCCGGGTTGCTTTTTGGTCAAGTAGAGAGTTCATGCTAATGCGAATTGATGGGGCCTTTCAAAGCTGCTGTAATGTGTTCATTGATTGAAGAGTAAATTAGATTACAGTTGGCATTAGTAACGAAAGTCGCATGATGGAAGATCACCTAGCCCGGACGGAGCCTCACGAAAGCTGCCCATTTTAAAATTGTGTTTTGCATGAGTGATTTAAAGTGAATATAATCTGCACGTTGTTGGTGTTTTCTACGTTCTTTGTTTGGGTGTTTAAATTTACTTGTTTGTTGGGGTGTTGGGGGTGTTTGTTTGTTTTTGTTTTTGTTTGTAGTGAGTATCATTGTTGTTCTGACTTCTAGGCTTGTTAATTTTCTTTCACCACATTTTGCATAATTCGAATTTCTTCTGGTGCACCTGCTAAGTTGTATTGTCATATTTGCATTGTTGTGCGAAATAACCATGTTCATGTTTTTTTAAGGAGACTGTGTCGTACTTCTATACGTTGGGCCAACAGTACAACTTATATTTCAAATCGACGGTTTCGAGACAGTACTATAGACCTTTATCATGGTGCGGCCATCTTGATATTCTCACATTCAACTCAATGTAATCAAAGCGAGGCTGGAAGGAAAAATAGTCTGGTTCCTTTTTGTGCAATGAATATCAGCATTACTGGATACAGGGAACATGACCAAGATGGTGGCAGCATGATAAAGGTCTATATGGTGCTTGGTGAACGGATTTTGCTTTTGCCCTTTTACCGATGCAACTATTTCATCCATTAAATTAATGAATGGTGTTTTAATCTGAAAGCTATATAGGCTACTTCTTATAATATGAACTCAATATGGTTACCGTTTGTCACAATGAGAAGATTTTGACACACAAGTTCAAATATTGATTGAGATTAGTTTGTCAAAGAGGACAGAGTCCCCGACAAAACATAAACTGTTTGGCGTTTTCAAGAAATAGCTGGAGCAAATGGCAAAATGAATTTAGTGTTCCAGAGACCAGAATCCAATGATTCGGAGGCTTATGTTTTTTGCACAACATTTGGTGCTCGATTTTGGGGCATGGTGTACCCCGCCCCCATTGTGTCTTCATTGTGTGCTTGGAATCTCAGGAATTCTTGGGAGGATTTTAGGGGGATACTTCTGTACAAGGGGAAAATAGTGTGTAAAAGCATGGAGGTCTAATTCTACCTCCATGGTAAAAGTGTAGACAAATTAAGGGAGATACCATCTGCCCCTATCAGGCGTGGTATAGAGCGTGAGTCATGAGTGCCTATCTGTTGACGTTTTACTTCCCTATAGCCATAGTCCAGTCCAGAATGCGAAGAACGAGTGCGAAAAGTTACTCTTAACTTGTATTCACATTCACTTCGCTTGAAGAGAAGCCACTCATCCTGTCAGAAAAATAGCCTGTGATAGCATGATGGAGGAAGGGTGATCCAGTGTTAACGAAACAGTTTCAGTATACTCCAATATAACAACTGATGATTCACTCCCAAACTGTTGTATCTTTAGAATGTTAACGAGTGCCGTTCGAGCCCTTTTGAGTCTAGGGGTATTTACCGCAGTCACCAAGGCTGGCAAACCATGGAACGAAGAGCAGCGATGGGTCTCGGATATGCTTGACCCCGCCCGGTACGACGTGGCAACGCGCCCGGTCGAGAATGTCAAAGATGTCGTCGAAGTGACCGTGGAAATGATCGTGTTTGCCATCTCCGTACTCGTAAGTTTCTTAAAGACTCGGAAAGGGCGAGGGACCTTTGAGTTCTGACCCCTAGTTTTTTGTGATTTTGTCTTCCATAGGCAACAATATTGCTGAGTATCATGAGTATATGGTGTGGGAACTTGCTTTGAGCGTAAATTTTATTCCATTCATTGTACATGGTGTGTCTATTGCAAACTATGAGATTTGAACTACCAGCTCACTCTTTCTAAAAGATGTAATTTCATGTTAGATACCACCCCCCGCATCCCCCACACTGTACAAACGAATTGATACCGTACTGTCTTTATCTCTTCACCTATTGCAGGATTCAAAGAGTCAACAATTAACGGCTGGAACGTCATCTAATTTGGTAAAAAACAAATTTTGATTTTTTTTTGGTGGTTTCGAGTATAGGTTGACCGGTATCTAACAATACTAGCAAAGTTATAGGTCTAAAAACCGTCTAGTTTCTTAATTATGCTAAGATGATGAAAGGCATAAACCCAAAGAATCTTGAATTGCGTTTTTACGAAGAGCGAAAAACCTTTTTGTCACTTTGTGTTTACGCGATCGCGCTGATTTTACAGCAGCAGTGCTCCGGCTTTTGCGTTTTCACGAAGGGCAAAAAACTTAGTTTTCGCTTTTTCACGAACAGCCAACAAGTTTACACACGACGCGCTGCACACAGACCGCAATTTGTACAGTTTTCACGAAGAGACAATCTTGTATAATTTCTCATTAATTAAACACGTTATGGACCAAATTGAAATCAGATTTGTATGATTTAGGATCTCTACTTTCCTGATATGTAATTTCAAAGATTAAATTGCGAATAGTCGACCAACCAGTTTTTTCAAAATTAGCTTAAAGGCACTGAACACGTTTGGAAATTGTCAAAGACCAGTGTTCTCACTTGGTGTATCCCAACATGCATAAAAAACAAGCCTGTGAAAATTTGGGCTCAATATTGGTCATCGAAGTTGCAAAAAAATGATGAAAGAAAAAACACTCTTGTTGTACAAATTTGTGTGCTTTCAGATAGGAATAAAAACTTCTTGCAAGAAGTTTTTATTATTTGTGAGAAATTACCTCTTTCTCAAAAACTATACGTTACTTCAGAGGGAGTCGTTTCCTACAATGTTTTATACTATCAACAGCTCTCCGTTGCTTGTTACCAAGTAAGTTTTATGCTAGTATTTGTTTTGAGTCAATACCAAACGTGTACGATACCTTTAACTTCAAACGCGGTTTTCTCCAAACGCAAATTTTAGTCTCTGCGATTATAACGATCTTCATGCCTATTATGCTTATACTACCCATTAATGGACACTTTGGTGTAGTTATTGTGTTTATGCAATAGGTGAAAACTCGATTGCTTTTTTTCAATTTCCCCGTCGTTCGATTACATTTTTTTCACAAAAAACCCTAAATGATTTACCTTTAAGCAGCGGTTTTAACCCAAACTCGTGCTCTTTGTGTGTTTAATAAAAATGTCAATATAATTAGTGAGCCAGATCAATCGGTTGTTACATACGGGCTATTTTCTAGTGAGAAAGAAAACAAAATAATGGATGCCTAATATTTTTAATTAAATTGTTATCAATATTCCTGAATTTGGTTGATTGTCAACGTTAGCGATTGTTGTCGTTGTAAACCAAAGGTTTGTAGTCCTTCGATGTTTTGTTTGGTGAATAACGTAACGCAGTAGCGTTTTAATCAATGGCAATGTCATTGTTCGAGTATGATCAATTATTATAAAATGAACATTTAGTTTGTGTTTGATATTTAAAACTACTTTCAGGTTTATTGAAGTTGTTTTCACTTTTGATTTTTTGTTTAAGGGATGGGAAGATAAACGGCTGCACTGGAACCCAAGCAATTACAGTGGGATGGAGTCCATTATCGTCAAAGCCAATATGGTGTGGTATCCAAACGTCTTAATACTGAACGCGTAAGTTATGATTATGATTATTATTTTTTTAATGCAAGGGCCCAATTTCATGCAGCTGTTAGGACCACAAATTGCGTCCCCAGGATATAATTGCTTTACGACAGAAACAAAATAAAGGGTGCGGTAAACCACTTTGCATCCACGTGTTGTACTGATGTTTTGTAATTTTTTTCTAAGATACCTGAAACCACCCAAAACTTGTTTCAACATCTGAATGGACATTCAGGATTATACTGAAACAAATTTGAGTTGATTCATTTGATGTTTTACTTGATATTATGGATGTTTTACTGTATTATGTTTTACTGTCAATGATGGATGGGAAAAGTAACCATGCCTTTTCCGTCCATTTGCTCAAATGAACTTTGAGAGTAATTTTTTAAAAATATAGTAGTTCTAATCATCGCAATTTTTCTGTTCAGATTATAAGCCTGAATCTCCATTCACATGTTGAAATAGTTATGGGTGGTTTTAAATACTTTTAAAAGTTACAACTTGGAAAAACTGCTAATCGTGACAGTAGAAAGGTGATAGGCCTACACTTTATTGTGTTTCTTGTCTTTTTAGCAACAGGTTACCAGCCAAAAGACCATCATCCATTGCTCCGTTTTTCCTCTATTGATTTTGCTTATCAAAGAAAGGTTCTGCTAAAAACTTATTATACGGCGTGTTCATTAATGGGAATCAAGCTTGGAATCCCACGTACAGTCAGTGTGCATTGCTTTAACTTGAGGAGGAAACAAAATCTCAAACTTCAACACTGGTACCAACGTTTAAAAAAGCACGAGAGTTACGCAGTCTATTGCTGCTGCGGACGTAATAGCCGTCACAAAGAAACCGAAAGTTCTTGTATGTTGAAATTTCTGGCTTGAGTCTCGTATGTAAAAATGTAAACTAATTTCGGTTGCTGACAGTCACTGAACATGTCCTGTAGCGAAATTTTCTATAAAAACGGCATTGTTGTGACGTCATCGTTGCTGACTTGTATAGCCCTAGCCAAGGGAAAAATAAAGATGTGTGGACATAGCATTAGTTTTTGAATATCAGAATATATATATATATGTGTGTAACTCTTTCAGAATCGATGGGACCACATTGATACCAAGTGATACGGAGGTGTTGATTACGAGTGAAGGTGAATTATTTGTAAGTGTATCCCGTATCCATATCACACAATGCTATCTCAAGCAAGACTTGTTCCCGTTTGACACCCAAGTTTGTCTTGTTGTCCTCGGTACGAGATGCACCCCCAGTGACGTCATCTCTCTAAATGCGTCACAACGTGTTCATAACGGAGAGATGGTCGACTCAGCCTCAGATTGGGAGGTACAGAATGTCTCTCTTGTAGAAGAGTACTCACTCGCGTGCATCAAACACGTCAGCGCCTCAGATGATGGGGTACAGTGTCGACGGAGCTCACAGGTTTATGTATATGTTTGCTTGCACCGCATACCAAAGTACTACGTGGACATGATCATAACTCCCACCATGATCCTGACACTGATGGCATCGTTCGTCTTCTGGCTGCCCCCGGGATGTGGAGAGAAGCTCTCGTACGGTGTCTCGGTCTTCTTCGGATTTGTCATCTTCCAGTTGGTCCTGCGGGATGATTTGGCTGCGGCGGGAAATGGCAAACCATCTATTCTGATACGTTACGAGTTGTTTAACTTTGTAATGACCGGTGTTGCTGTAATGGAGTCAGCAATCACCCTCATTCTACGTAATAAAAGCGACGATCCCGAGGCGAGAGACGCAGAAATCACAGAGGAGACGTTAAGGAGTGGCAATAAGTGGCAGGATGACCGTGAGGTAACTCCGCATGTGCTCCAGCCAAAAGTGAGTCATCTTTCCAGTTATTACAATTATTCTCCTATGTTTTGTATTCACACTGAGGACATGGCCATTTTTATTTGCATTCATTTGAGACACTAGGTGGCAGCAGACGTGCAAGGTAAATTTCATATTTTACGTGATTCTGAGCATGTGCACACTTCCAAGAACGTTAAATTCACCTGGTAAGTCTGCTGCCACCTAGTGTCCCCATAAGTCTCCCATTACCCATGGTAATCTTACTATATACACGCCTCGTCATTCAAGCAGTTTTGGAAGTGGAATAAACATTTTTCCCACCAAAGAGTATAATGCCAGCAACAATCTTGGATGAAAGTTAAGCTCCTGCTCTCATCGCGTCAAGAAGTAGGCCTACAACTTTCGATGAGATGCTTGGAGACCTTGTCTGCATGGTTCCTTTTTACTTTCCACAGCTATTATGCAGTATGGTTAACTTGTGGCGTTATTTTGAAGGTATATATGTTTCTTTGTCTTTACAGAAAAAAGTTCCTCGTAATTGGAAGAAGATAGCTAGTTATGTCGACCGTATCTCATTTGTCCTGTTCTGGATTTTACACATCTGTTTCTTCATCGCATTGCTTGTTGAGGTACTTATATACGCCGGGGATTGCGTGATGTAGTATGGGTATCATCCGCTAGGAGCCTTGCTGGTATGAGCAGAATGCACTATAAGGCTTCCCAACTTTTTACGTAGCAATTATGGTTAAGTGCCTTGCTCAAGGGCACAAAGTGTCATGAGTGGGATTCGAACCCACACTCTGCTGCTGACAAAACCAGAGCTTGGGTCCGGTGCACAAAAGACGGCCTCAGGTCGACCTTGCGTCAACAAAAAACAGTCGGCGACTGACTTCCAGGTTCACACTGCGCCTGAGCTAAAACCATCGGAAACTTTTCAGTCGGCGATTATTTACGACCTGAGCGTAACTGCGATGATTTTAAGACAATCGGAAACAGTCGCCGCTCGAAATGGTACAGACTGTTGCAATTGGTGCGAACTGTGAAGATTCACTCTCATGCTGTGTTCTGTTGTCAACCTGAAATACATCAATGGAAGTGAGTTAAGGTGTCGTGTCCCCCCCGAGAAATAAACAAAAAAACAACTTAAAAAGAAAACAAATGTTGAATTGTTAAAATAAGTTGCCCTGTCACTATAAATAAGTCCCTATTCTGATCTGCATTTTGGATAGAACAATTTCAACTTGTACGACGTGATCCCGACGGTCGGGAACCAATCGCAGTCGACCTGTGAGTATTTGGGACATCGTGCGTGCGCAAGGAAATCGTAGGTCGACCTGAGGCCGGCTTTAGACCGCTCGGCCACGACACACCGTTTTGAACAGGGCACTGGGTAGTTAGGGACGACAATAAAGTATCGCAAAGATATAGGTACGTGTGGTTCATAAACCACAGTTAATGACCAATAAGTAATTACACTCATTATAATGTGGATAGGCGCGGAGTACCTCCATTTTTTATAGCCTAACCCACCTCTAACTAACCTCATACAGTCTTTCATCATAGTTGTGCTGTAATGTGCCTGCGGTGTCTCTTTTGTAATAACAACGTGGTATATGGTCAGGATGTAATTGACTTTGTAGAAAAATTAAAAATTAAATGGACAGCAATTCGAGCTAATTATTCATTTGTGTTGTTTCTCTTCTTGAAAGAAATTATATAAAAACAGGAAAATGTCTACATATCAAGCAACCGAGGTAAATGAAAATGATATACATGTACATTAATTTTAAAGTGGGTACTTTCAGTAAAACAAAATTGAATCAATTGTTATCGACATTCAATAGGAGATACATGTAATGCGTAAATAAGGGTACTAAAAGGCACGTTTTAGATTGTAAATGTGACCCCGTCACCAGCCTCGCTATCATGGGCAGCGCGCCGTATCGATACCTCTCGTCTGGGGGGAAATGGCGCGGAGAGATCGCACACCACTGGGAACAAGGTTGCCTGTTCATGTTCTACTTGAAATGTCCCCATATTGTGACGCTATACGTTAACGCTATACCAAATGTGGCACATATTATTTGCTTTCACCTTCTTATCGGAGGTGGTGGGTGTGTAAGCATTAGGCCTTTGGCCCGACAGTTCTGCAAAGAGATCACATAGTGCCTTGCAAAAAAAGTTGACCAACAGAATTAGGTTACCAGCTAAAAGAGTCGTATATTGCTTAAAGGTATTATACACTTTTGGTAACAGCTCAAAATCAGTGTCCACATTTTATGTGATTCAACATATGCATGAACAAACTTGTGAAAGTTTGAGCTCAATTGGTCATCGAGATCACGAGAAAATAGTGAAAAAAGACCTTAGGGCCTATGTGTTTTTTTTTTTGGGGGGGGGGGTTTCTTCAAAATATCGCGCGTAATAAAAACTATTGTTTTACTCATTTCTCAGAAACGATAGCATTTTAGGCAGAAATATTTTAAGGAACCCTTTCAATCATTACTTACTTTAAATCATGAAGTTGTGTGTGAATCTGTGAACATTTGTGTTTTTCGATCTTACCAGTATTGTTTACGAATGGTTCCCGGCTGATTTTTGTCTGTGGCAATATTGTTTTGAAAGCTGCCCAAGCAGCTTACGAGTCCAGCTAATTAGCATAATATAGTCTAACGAAGGCACTTAGTGGCGTAATGATTATTTCAGCTGACATGTGAAATTGTCCATCAAAGTATAAGGTGCAAATTAAACATAAGGTGTGTAGACTGTGTTGACTGTTAGTGTTGACTGTAAGTGACGCGATTCTTTATTATTAACAAATTTACAGAGTTGCATAGTGGCAGTTTTCTTGGAAAATTCTACAGACTAATATAGAAGCTAAATTAACACTAAGCTTACACAATGGATCTCGGTTCATCTTGGTCGTTTCTTCTTTGCAAATTCGCGTTTTCTATGGCCGTTGGATCTATGGAGAGAAGAGCAGTGCATTTTAGGAAATATGAGTAGGACGGGCAAAGCAATTACACACGACCAGCGTGCTTGACTTGCAACCATACTTCATTGACAGCCCATTGATGTCAATCTGGTGAGCAATTATTTTAGTTTTCTAAATGTATTTCCCATACTTAACAAACTGGAAGACTGTGGCAAGGTTCGTGGATGGCGTTGGGCTTGTGTCAAGTATCACTTCATTCGTGATGAATAAACATTAAAAAAATTCATATCCAAAGATTCGTCTATTTAAAATTGACACGAAACCAATCCATTAAAATCTGCCTCAAATACAAGTTAAAGGCACTGGACACGTTTGGTAATTACTCGAAATACATATTAGCATAAACAATTACTTGGAGAGCTGTTGATTATAAAACATTGTAAGAAACGGATCCATCTGAAGTAACGTAGTTTTTAAAAAGAGGGTAATTTCTTACTAAAATATTTGAATCTGAGAAAGACTTCAGGCCTGAAGCCTTTCTCAGGCATTTGAATTAAGCACACAGATTTGTGCAACAAGGGTGTTTTGTCTTTCATCATTTTCTTGCAACTTCGATGACCAATTGAGCCCAAATTTTCACAGGTTTGTTATTTTATGCATAATGTTGGGATACACCAAGTGAGATCACTGGTCTTTGACAATACCAAACGTGTCCAGTCTGCCATTTATTGAAATTGCATTATGACTCGGTAGCTGCTCTGTCCAATAATGGCGCGCAGAACTAACTAGTGATTGAGGGCCAGAGACGCACAAACGTGTTCATCCAAATGACGAGAAGTGCGTTTTAGCAGTCGGAGGAGGGGTGGGGGGAATGAATCAACACAACCACTTCCGTCTATGAATAGAGCACAGTAATTGCACATCAACATACTCTCATTATAAACTTCACTTCACAGACCTGACTAATCAAAAGGCTTATGTTTGTGTGTGAGTTGTGCTTCTTTTTAAATTGTATTTGTTGCATTTTATGCAAAACCTTACGACTTCAATAATTATGTAAGGCTATTCAAGTGAAACAAATAATAGTAGTTTAAAATATCTTTAATTAGTTTCTGAAATATTTCTTTAATTGCTTATTCATGATATTATATATAATCATCTCTGTTTATACATTAATTGTATCTGGTATTTAAAACCATGGTAACAATAAACCAGTAGCCATTTATTTATTTATTTTTTAAACGTTTCCCCCTTTTTTCTTGCCGATCTACATTCCTAGTTCTCTGCTTTTACGTTCCACTAACAAAATCTTGCCCAAGTTTATTTATGGTGGTTTCTTTCCTGTAACTTCCAATGGATATAAATTCTCATGGTGTTTTTCACTAATTACTAAAAAAGGTTCAAAACCCTTATGATGTTTATCTTGCTTCAACGAGCGAATACAGAAAACCTTTAGCATGTTCGTACATGGGAGTATGAGATGTTTCTGGCCCCAATCCTGTTGGAAAGTCAGTGCGTCAGTGCGTCAAAAACCTATATTCTAAGAAGACCACGAGTTGTTGAAGAACTAAATGCATTTCTTGCCTTTAACCATCAATGAAAAACTAGCTCATTGCATTTCCTGGGCTTCAAAATAAAGAGGTCAAAAGAATGTTGCTCATTGGCCCATCCCATGTGCTGGGCAAACACAGCTGTGCGTTTTCCATTGTTTCATCCTCGTTTTACCTCTAAGATGGTGCTCGATACGGTGTACCCCCTATTGTGTCTTCATTGTGTGCTTGAAATCTCGGGAATTCTTTAAAAGATTTTTGTTTGTAACAATCGATCAATGCAGAGATTGAGAATTGCTCTCAATAATACAACACAACATTTGGATGACGACCAAAATGGCGCCCATGCCTTACTTCACGTTCTAAACAAGCTCCGAGTTGCCAGTCTTGCGCCTTGTCCGGTCCAAACCAGTTTAGTTCACCGAAATGAAAATAGTACGGCAGGTAGGTTAATGAACTGTGCCTTTGATGATATCAAGCGTGGAATTTGGCACAAAGTCAGAGTATCTGCCTCACTAAAAAGTGGTTAAAAAGTGTTTGTTTCTTGGCTCCCGCTGGTACTTTGTCATCAATGTGTCAACTTTATTTTAAAAAGTTAACAATCATCCTGTTCTTCTTATCCAATTAGAAGAAACTGTGGTGCAATGGAGTCGAGTCCGTGCTGAATGGTTAAATCTCGTCCATATTGGAACAAAGGAGAAATCTTCCGTAGACAGTGCATAATTTAATTGGTGAGTTTAAATCGATAGTATCTAACTTTTTATCTGGCGTTTGTGAAATTGTCGTTACAGAGGGGGCGCCCTTTATAATGTAATTCTGCAAGGCAGTTGATGCTTTCTGACATCATTGCAAGCGTTGCTCACTCAGTAAACACCATAGTATCCAAATGACCTTAATTACTAGAAGTGCTTTGGTAGTCAGGACTTAAGCGGATGCTAGATGCGAGTTTTTGGCCGATTTGATCGGTAAATTTACATTTAAATTTCAAATAGATATCTGAATATATTCGAGATAGAATTTAAAGGCACTGAACACATTTGGTAATTGTCAAAGACCAGTGTTCTTACTTGGTGTATCCATAGAGAAAGGACCCCCTTTCTCTATGGTGTATCCCAACATATGCATAAAATAACAAGCCTGTGAAAATTTGGGCTCAATTGGTCATCGAAGTTGAACGAAAATTATGAAAGAAAAAACACCCTTGTTGTACAAATTTGTTTGCTTTCAGATAGGAATTAGGCTTCAGGCCTGAAGTCTTTTATTTGTTTAGTGAGAAATGACCTCTTTCTTAAAAACTACGTTGTACTTCAGAGGGAGTCGTTTCTCACAACGTTTTATACTATCAACAGCTCCCCGTTGCTCGTTACAAGTTTTAATGCTAATATATATTTTGAGTAATAGACTGTGCAAGTCTCGCGCAATTTTGAGCTTCCGGGACCATTGTGGTCCCAACCATATGGAGATTTACGTGGGCGAGATTTTGTTTTGTCAATTATTTTATTAAAACGTGGTTCATGACCATGAAAAATTTGTATGTTGTTGGGAATGTAACACTTAGTGATAACAAAATATGAAAGTAAAATCAATTCAAATTAAAACGAAGAAAACCCGAAAATTAAACTTGACCTCAGCTTCCGGTTACTGCAAAAAAATTAAGAATTCTGTGCCCACCTCCGATCACAAAACTTATGTAAACGCTTGTTTTGGATGCGCAATAATAATCGCCAGATGCTGCAATTGCAACGCGAATCCTTTTCATAGCAGTCTATGGTTGTTGAGGAGTCAGCATCCTTTATAAACTGTGTCAAACGTTAATTTTACGCCCATGTGACCTTCGCGAATCCACGTAAGTGGTTTCTGAAAAGTTAAGATCAAATAAGCATCCTTGTCCCAGAGTTGTAATTTTGGTTCAATAATAACTAACACATTATTTGTGGATTTGTTTATAAAAACTTGAACTGATTTTTAAAAAATGTAATGAGTATTTTTGTTGTTCAGATTTTATCATTAAATATTATTTAAAACAAAGATTTGATTTCAGAGAAAAACATGTTCTTCGTTTGACGTGTTTTCTCGTTCCGATACGCGCGAGACTTGCACAGTCTATTACCAAACGTGTACGGTGCCTTTAAAGGTGTTGCCCAAAACATTCCGCCCGAAATATTGTCGGGATTCTGACATTATCTCAAGTCCATCATCCATGCACAGGGCAATTTTGCATCCTTCCTCCGTGGTTACAATGTGTGTTGGGTATTGTCCTACCTCTCTGTCCTTACTCTATGGTCCTACCAGGGCTAGGTATTGTCCGTGGCATATGCGAAAATTTGTAACGGCATCATCTGTCAAAATTCGTGCAGCAAAACAAATTCTTTCGCCGAAAATCTGGCCATGCAATTTAAAGGCCCTGTACACTATTGGTAAGATCGAAAAACACAAATGTTCACAGATTCACACACAACTTACATGATTTAAAGTAAGTAGTGGTTGAAAGGGTTCCTTAAAATATTTCTGCCCAAAATGCTATCGTTTCTGAGAAATGAGTAAAACAATAGTTTTGATCACGCGCGATATTTTGAAAAAACAGAAAACACATAAGGTCTCTTTTCACTATTTTCTCGTGATCTCGATGATCAATTGAGCTCAAACTTTCACAGGTTTGTTTGTTCATGCATATGTTGAATCACACAAAATGTGGACACTGATTTTGATCTGTTACCAAAGGTGTATAATACCTTTAAATGGAGTGTCAACACAAACACTTCAGTCTGCGAGCTCAGCGCAGTTTGCACAACAACCTTCTCTCATACAAACTTCACTTCACACACCTGACTAAACAAAGACCAAGTTATTTTTGTGTCTAAATATATGTGCTTCTTTTTTAAATTGTCTATGTTACCTTTTATGCAAAACCTTACAGCTTGAGTCATATACACAAATAATAATAATATAAAATATAAGTTGTTTTTTCTTCAAAATTTCTTTAATAGCTTATTCATGATATTTCATACAATCATCTCTGCTTATAATAATAATTATATTTGGTTTAAAACCGTGGTAACAACTAACAATACTTAATGTAGCAGGTTATTTTAGCCAATCTGTATCTGTAGTTCTCTTCCTGTATATACACTGAATATGTCTTACCCCAGAAGTTCATTTTGTAGTGGTTTGTTTGCTGTAACTTCAAATGATTATACATTCTCATTGTGTCTTTCAACAGAGAAAACTTTCCCTTGCCTCTTTAAAATAAATGTCTACTTAACAAAAAAACCTCAAAGCCATTGTGATGTTAAAGGTAGGGTCATACTTTGGTAATGACCCCCAAAAAAGAGACACTGTAATTTTTTTCAGAAAGCATACTTGTTTATAAAGATGGTAATGGTGGTAAGCATCCTGCGAAATTATTTTGTCCGAGTACAGCGCCCCAGTTACTGGGTCTACGGGTAGTTATAATCTTTTATTCAAAGGTATCGCCCAAAAAATCCGGCGAATTATAAGTGGTAGTAAATGAGTTATTGTCGGGATCCCGCCATAATCTCAAGTCTGTCATCCATGCACAGGGCAATTTGCATCCTTCCTCCATGGTTACATCATGGAGGTAGGAATTGGTTAGAAATCAATAAAAGTATGTCGAAAAATGTATATGTAAGTCTCCAAAGATTGCAGGGAAATTTATCCATGCCTTGATAAGAGGAATTGAGCTGTTGAGTAAATAAATAAAATTTCTTAAATCATAGAAATCTAATTTGGACTGGTAATCTGCTCAGCAAAATTTACGTGTAGCTAGCAGATTTGTGTGTTAAAGGGAAGGTATACGTTTGGTAATCACTCTTAAAATTAATGGCAATAAAAACCTACTTGGTTAGGAGTACAGCAGCTTTCGATAGTATAAAGCATTTTAAGAATCATTTCACCTCGAAGTAATATGGGTATGGAAAAAGATATCAGTTTTTATCCCCCAAAATTTGAATCTGAGAAACGTTACTGTCAGATACGTTTCTCAGATTGTGCATTCCAATTACGGATTATTCTTCCTGCATGGACATAACCGCTCCGGATTTCGGCAATATCTAAAAAACACGAGCACCTTTGAAATTAGTTTAATTGTATATCTACATAATATATATCGGATTAAAACAATTGAACGTCTCCAAAAACCAAAAGTAGACTTTCCCTTGAAGGAAATGTGTTTCTGAAAAGCACTGCACCATCTGTACTCCTCCTACTTGAGATTACGGACCAATCACACCTTTGCTTACAAACAACAAACAACAAAACTTGTAGAGATGAAAAGAAGCAGCTCCCTGATTGGCCGTCAGTCTGTGTGTCGTCTTGTGATTGGCTCATTCTTGTTTAATGACAAGATATGAAAGTCCAGCTGCCAGAAGAGCACCCGCTGCCCCTATTGCTGCACCTACAACAAAAAAGACAACCATTGTTTTACAATCCACTTGGTAAGACAACGTATATAGTCATGTTGTGTGATAAGAAGTAACTGGAAAAAATACAGTCCAGAGAAGGCTAGTTTATGTTCATCAATGTGTAACACTATTCAATGCATTTGGTGTGTATAAACATTATTCAATGCATTAGCAAAAGAGAAGATGCTATCGTTGATTTGTATTCGAAAGTATTAGTCAAATGGGGATAAGAAAACCTCTGTGGACAAATCAATTTTTGCACAAGATATCTTTAATCTACCATATTTTGTCACCACTAATGCTCAACAGTCACAACTTTCATAAAATACAAAAATAATTGTAAAAGCTTTTAGATAAGTAGGAGAAAATGGCTGTCAAAAGTGGGTACACCTTTTTTTTGTTCACTTGATCATTCCACTAAAACAGGACAACTTAATCTGATGACATTTTTACTGGTATGTTTCATGGTGTGTTTATTATAGGGAAATTACATCATTGGTAATTGCTGTATTTTTTCGAGAAAATATGTATTTGTGGGGTAGGATTCAATATGAAATATCGCTCAAACAACCTGTTTACATTTGTGCGTCCTGAGAAAAACACCAGCCAATGCGGACGATTTTAAAAACTGTCAGACAGGTCATGTTGCATAAAAACTCATATGTTCAAACAATGGTCGGCAGACCATCGCTTCATGATACAAAATTGAAACAACACCTGGCAAAGCGATTTCTCTGGATACTTGGAAATAATAAATAATTTCTGTCATGTAAGTTATTTTGTAGTAAATTGGAAGTACACTTTGTTTGTGTCAGCCAACTGCAAATGATGTAATCTACCTTTAAAGACCAGAGAATTGATACGAAATGACTCTTCCAAAAACTAATGATGTATTGAATCTTCAATGAGGTTATCACTTCACCGTTAATTGATTCAATTTCTACATACCTAGATATTGCACAGGTCGTCGTTTAACCTCTTGACATTCTTCACTCTCAGCTCCTGACAGTGAGAAGGAACTCTTCTCTGAAGCTTCCATGTCACTATCATCTTTGGAAAACAAAGTGAAAAATCCCAAATCAAAAAATGTGCATGATTGAAATTAACTCAAACTCAGGACTTGTTAAGGTATTATACCGAATTGGTCAGGATAAAATACATCATTGTTTGATTTAATAGTCTGAAAGCTTACTGATTTTGTCAGCTCTACCAATCCTGTAAAATACCATTCACTACTTACAATTACCTGTATTTTTACTGATCCGTTAATTGTGATCGCTGTGTAGTAAACTAGTTACTTGTAGTTAGGCAGAGTCTGAATTTCAGCTGTGGCTTGATCACTATGCTAAGCCATGTCCGAATTAATGGCTTCAGCAGTGGCTATGGCCGGATCGCCGAAAAGTCTTATTCCTCAACGTTACCATTGCAGCCAACAGCCATAGCCATAGCCAAAGTTGCTTGATTCGGACACGGCCTTAACAAGCATTATAGCATAGGTTGCCCTCAGCAACAGCCCAAGCCGCAGCCGCCATTTTGGACATGGCCTTTGTCTTTTGTTGTTCTCTTTATTGTCTGTGTGTGCTCATCCATCAGTCTTGTGTTGTACGGCATCTGTAGTGCGCAATCCTCTAAGGATAGCGCAGTATGCAATACGAATTTATGGAATTATGTGGGGTGCTTGGCGTGTACTTTCATTTGTACACATTGCACACTACGCATTGCGCACTACGCATTATGCACAATGGACACATAGACTTCCTTACCCTTAAAATAAAGAATCTGGTCAAACTTGTTACCTGGGACTTTCTCGGCCTCGAGTTCCAGTTCTTCCTCGGTGATCTGAAGATTGAGTAGGTCGTTTATCCGATCTAGTGAGTCTTGAGCAACCTCATCCCGGAAGGCGTAGTCGCACACGCTGATGTGAGTATTGGGCAACTTGGCGAAGACTCGTTTGGGTGTTGCTATGGTGCCCGGTGGATCTGTTAAATCAAGGTTGGCAGGAATAGTAAGGTTGATTTTGGAAAAGCCAATGATATGCCTTGCTCTTTAAACTCAATTAGGGCGTTTCATCTTGAGGAAGTAAATAAAAGCAAGTTGAAAGTGAACCAGTTCGCTTCGGAGGACATAATAGCATGCAAAACTTTTACACAAACTGCATTACAAAACCGCGGGCTTATAAACTGGCATTTGAGTTTCTGTGTGTGATGGCGGTGGTCATGTCAACAGGTGAGACACTGTAGCGGATTGCGTGTACACAAGCAACTTTTTCACAGAGACCATAAGTCAAGGTACCGTGGCCTCCGGCAAAAGGCACAACAAAAAATGAATGGATTAACTCTTTGCATAGATTTGTGCCAAATGCCTTTGTCGAAGACCTTTTCCTTTTACATACCAACCAAGAGTATTTAAAAATGGACTGTATTGCATTCTCAAGAGGCTTTTCAACTCTCTCCGGGATGCTGTCTGTTTGTCCGGACGTGGGTCAATGATCAGCCGCTACATAACGATTTGTCCTTCAGAAACACGACCGTTAAAAAGTAAACTAGAAGTGAACTGGTTAACAACCGACAATATAATAGTGAAGCAAATAGAGAGGTGTAATATTCTTGGCATTTAAATTACATCAAACAGCGAATCAGAGACAAACAGCGAATCAGAGACAAGGATAAAGGCCAGCATTGTGCAATCGAAACAAGCCTTCGCTCCACACTTCACCACCTGAATCGCTCACCACTCCATCAATAAGATCCTGAGGAATTTATATTTGGTCCGTTCTTTCATACAGTTGCAAAACTTGACCACCAGTAAAAAATTAGATGGTTTTAGAAAGCGCTAAAGTGTGGTTCTGGTGCAGAATAATGAACGTAATTACCTGGAAAGAAAAGATAACGCACACAATTGCTTCTTACCAGTTTCTACTTCTTTAACTTCTTCTTCTGAACTGCTCTGTCTCAACTCATCCGATAACAGCTCTAATCTTGCTTGTAAGCTACGAATAACATCTTCTTTCACAGCCTAAATTTTCATGAGAAATTAGAATTAGTTGTTGCAAACTGCCTACCATCCAAAATGATCTGGTATAAATGCAAGAAATTGCCTCATGTTTCGACCCTAGCAGAGTCTTTCTTAAAGGCTCTTTTCAGCCTGAAGTTGTACAGTATGCTTGTTGTAGGGCATAATTTTTAATATTGACCTCATAAGCAGTCAATACTTCAATGTAACTGCCCTCCTAGGCAGTCAATATCATTGTTTATATAACACCCATGCAGATCCTTGCCATTTTATTGGATGATTGTCCGTCACGTGATAGCAAATAAACATACCATTGCACGCTACGTCATTCACCGTGCATTTTTCGTTCCATTCACCGTGCATTTTTCGTTCCATCTGATTTGTTCTATTGCACGGTGCGTACCACATCTTGCGTGCGCGTCTTTGATAATGCAGCAGTACAGTTACTGCAAGGCACATACTACATTATGGCGCTCGCGTGTCTCAAAATAGCAGTACAGAACGCACTTAGTCACTGTTGAATCCAAACAAGCCGAACCAAAAGAAATGGGTCTAATGTCACAATTAAATATTGCACGCTTTGTTTGTTTTGAAAGTTGTATCCTCCACTCAAAATGACAAAGATCTACTTGGATGTTATATAAAACAAATAATGAATGTTTTTCATTCGTGCAATAGTGCGAATATTTTCATGAGTTGAAATATGGAATGTTCTATTCAACTCGGCTCCGCCTCGTTGAAAATATTTGCACCATTGCACTCATAAACATTCATTATTTGTATAATAATGTACCTGTGTTGCGTCAGCCACTGTTGCCTTGTTATGTACATAAGATCTGCTCTCCATCACCCCATGGACTTGTATACACCCAGTTCATGAGCTATGCTTGTTGTATTGTAAGATATTGAATATTGACCTCATAAGCAGTCAATATTTCAAAATAACTGCCCGTAGGCAGTCAATATCATTGTTTAATGTACCTGTGTTGCGTCAACCACTGTTGCCTTGTTATGTACATAAGATCTGCTTTCAATCACCCCATGGACTTGTATACACCCAGTTCATGAGCTATGCTTGTTGTATTGTAAGATTTTGAATATTGACCTCATAAGCAGTCAATATTTCAAAATAACTGCCCTCCTAGGCAGTCAATATCATTGTTTAATGTACCTGTGTTGTGTCAACCACTGTTGCCTTGTTATGTACATAAGATCTGCTTTCAATCACCCCATGGACTTGTATACACCCAGTCCATGAGCTATGCTTGTTGTATTGTAAGATTTTGAATATTGACCCCATAGGCAGTCAATATCATAGTATAATGTACCTGTATTGCGTCAGCCACTGTTGCCTTGTTATGTACATAAGATCTGCTCTCCATCACCCCATGGACTTGTATACATGCAGTACATGAGCTATGTTTTACCTTGTTGTTACACGGTCTAACCTGAAAAAATCGAAAGATTCCAAGAAAATTTGTTCTCCAAGTTCTATTTTCTGATGTTACACATGTAGGCATGAAATACACTATTTGCAAACTGACAATCTTATTGCACATTTCAATGTGAATAAACTGGGGTGCTTTTTTGTGCAAATCTCTATTTTTACTGGACCTGTACTATTTTCTACTGTACATTTTAACATAAATAAATCAATTTTGATTTTTGTGCAAATAGGTCCATAAAATCCATAGGCATACATGTATTACTCAGGTGGGATTCGAACCCACGTCCTTTGCCATTCTAGAACAGATGTCTTACCACTAGACCACCGAGCTTGCCCGGTAGCTAGAGGCCAATTTGAATCCTATACATCAGCAGCAGAAACCGCAGCGATTCAAAAGATGTTCAATTTGCATCAGGGATAAAAAATAATATTTGTGTTTCACCCTTACATGTGTGTTACGCACTGTACACTTAGTATAACCCTTGAGTTGTTATTATTTATTTGTCATCAATCGCATAAAACAAATAAATTAATACAAAACAATGGAACACAAAATACAGAATAGACAATTTACAAGTGACAGGAAATTTACAAAAAGTGAAGTAAATCACTGTTACCCACAGGCCGGGTAGTTGAATATCTTTCTGTGTTATTCAATCCGCAATAATAATAATAATTTCCCAATAACCTCAGAAAGGAACTAACAATAACATTACTCACATTTTGTGCAAGGAGTTCAACGGAATATTTGATGCCATCTGAACCAGCTGCACTTCCCATCTTCTTGCCTGATTTGCGCTGTGGGGAGAAAAGTGGTCAAAGTTTCAGCGCCTTGAGGCAGAGCTGATCTGCAACTGTTTGCGCTTTATAAATTTCTCTTTATTATATTATTATAATGTTACTACAAATCCTGGCCATCTAGAGGGGTCTCTTCTTTTCACAGAGTTTTTCATTTGGAAGTTTACCAAACAGAACCGAACAGAAAATTAGAACCAATCTGAATGGATTTGACAGCAACTCTCTCTGTGTGCGTGGCGACAAACCGCAAAATGTCTACAGACTTGATGAAATGTACGTTTTCAGAAATCTGATTGCTGGGGCGAGCTCTGGTGATGGGGACTGCCTAAAGTTGTACAAAGTTTTTAAGTACCACGGTCAAAGAGTCAGGAAAAACTTGTTTGAGTTTCAAGGAACACAAATTTAACTTAACCACCCAAAAATCTATAGCACCCTCTGCCAAGGCTTTAAAAACTTGACTTTCCACTGACCTTGCTTTGAGATGCCTCTATTCCATCTTGGGGATCTCTTAGCTGTCCGTTGACCACAGCTAAAGAGCTCTCAACGGTTTCCACAAATGGCATCAAACCCTCCTGGGAATTATGAACAATTTCAGACAAACTTGTCTTTTCACTAATATCATCAACAAACATTTTGGGTTGAACAAAAACAAATTGACTAGAGCGGGACTTGAACCTGTGACCTGCGGATCAACGTGCCTGCGCTCTACCCACTGAGCTATCTAGCTCTAGCGTTGGGGGCTCCTTATTTTGTCAATATCTTTGTAAGCCATTCAGCCTGTAACTGCCGTGTAGCTAGGGATCTTCTTCCACATTGTCCCAAATCCATCAAAGTACACCCTAAGGTAAATCAACCACCATATGTTTGGAAATTGGTATGCGTTCGATACCCTTCCAGTGCAAAATTTGTCAACATCCAAAACATCCTATGACATAATTTTGGTCTACATGGGTCTGCTCATTTTTATAAAAGGAATTGTTGGTTCATTCCTGACTTTTTCAGAGCGAAATTTGAAACATGACGTCATTGGATTTCAACAACTAACGGTCTTTACATTCCAAGGAGGAATTCATGTTTCTGGTTGATCACACAAAACATGATCACTGTCTCCGACTATTTTGTCAGCTCTACCAATCCTATATACATGTAATACCTTTAATAGTTTGAGTTTGGTAAAACTTACTGAGATTTGCTTGCTGTACTGTCCACAATCAACAGCTTGATGTTGGACAGGTACAGTGATGTCAACGTGCAATCTACAATGAAGATACGGCCAACGAGACAGAAAGCTCTGAAACTTCCAGTCGGCTGGTCTGGCCGTGCTCTGCCGAACAAGAGTAAAAGAAACGATAACATTATTGAGTACAGAATTGATAATTATCAAGAAGAAAAAGAGATGTTTACAATTACAATTCTGTTTTGTTATGGCGTGTCATAGATGAGCGGTCAAGCGCACTGGACTCAAGCTCTGGTGTTTCTGATCAGCAGAGTGTGGGTTCTTTCAGCAAGAAACTTTAACCATTATTGCTTCGTCCTTCAGATAGGACGTAAAGCTGTAGGTCCCATGTGTTGTGTAATGCATGTAAAAGAACCAAGTACACTTATCATTCAGTGAAGGGGGTTTGCAACAGTGTTTGTTATGGTATGGTTGGCTGCACCTTGTAAACTGCTAGACACTTTGAGACCTTGAGATGCCCTCCTTGATAAAGCATGATATAAGAACTACATATTATTATTATATTATCAAGAGATCTAATATAATTATGAATGTGGAGGCTAATCATCCTCTCTTGCATCTGAAAAGCTGAATTTACGAAGGATGCGGCTACAACATGTTCAAGTCTCGGGCATGCAAGGGCACCTTTGGCAGCCAGGCACATCGACCCATCCTATGACCATGGAGCACAGCCAGAGATTGAAAGTGTTTGATTTTGTTCCTGGGGTGGGAAGAAACATGGAGGGCCCAAAGAAAAACCCTCATGGCATAGGAGAAGACCAACACACAACCCTACTCACGTATGGCCTTAGCTGGGAATCGAACCACGACCACATTGGTGAGAGGCAAGCTCTTTACTTAGCCACCCATATTACAAGTGTCACTGCAAAGATCGGAAAATAAACCGACTTGATTAGCTTCAATCTGAAAGCTGTCTGATTGTAAAGTTCATACCAGTACCAATGCCCCAGAGAAAAACCGCCCATCTGATCTACTGTCAAATGGGCAAAACAACACCATGTGAAGACCTCCAAAATTATAACTGCTTATTTCCATTGCCATAATCTAAACAAGCACATGAACGTGCACAAAATCCCTGACAAAATGTGAAATACTAAAAGGTCAGTTTGATGGTGTGGGTTTTGAAAACTTGAGGATAGGCATGAATCTGGTCATGTTGATAACAGCTCACTCAGCGCTCCCTGTGTTCTATTTCTATGGTAGCTTGAGCAGATGCTCAATCCAACTTACCCTGGGATCAGAGATGTCAAACACACGGCAAGTTAACCTGAAGTCGGCGGTTAAGGATGGGAAACAGTTTCTGGCGAGAAAATATACTCCAGGGATTATTGAGTTATCAGATGGCATAACAAAAGGATAGAGGTGTTGAGGTGATCCAAATTTTGAGTGACCAATCGATTGGTCACTCAATCTTCTTGGGTTTACACTGTGTCAGTTTGGTCTAAACAGCTAAGCATCCAAACACATATGGGGCCAGCCTGCAGGGTTTCCCCATAACTTATTTAAGCACAAGCCAGCGGGACCAATAAGCTTGTCTTCTAACTAGTACGCCACATTTTTTAAAGTTGTTGACAAAATAGGGAGAGCGCCATCTGCAAACATGGGGCTAGATAGCTCAGTTGGTGGAGCACCAGCACGTAAACTCTGAGGTCGCAGTTCAAATCCTGTACCAGACAACTTTTCTATTGTTCACCCAAAACATACATTTTTCACTTGTCAACTTTCTAAAGTTTTCTTTCAAAATTTGTGTTAGTATGGGGCAATACTAATTGAATTCGAAGTCATACATGCATCTGTGTGGGCAGTGCGAAGATATCGTCACCGTTTTCACGAAGAGCCACTATATGTCCAAACGCTTGATTGAGATTTACACTTTTCACTGTGCTTGGCTTAAAACTGCAAAATCTGCAATACTAAAGCCACGGTTTTCAATTAAAGACCTCTCATATGATTCTGTATAAGTTTAACCTCTCCATTGACTAACTAATTTCTTAAAATATATTGGCTAATTGCCATAGTAATTAGTCAAAGATACGTGTCTCTTTGTGAAACCTAAAAAGTGAGTTGACCTACTTAAACACCCAACTGGTTAATGTGTTTTTACATAGGAAAGGGGCGCGTATGTCACGTGATCACGCGTACACTGACATAAGTGGCTCTTCGTGAAAACGGAAAAAACTGTTTGACCTACATTTGTTGCAATGTATTACAATGCATTTTTGGGCAGGTGGCTCTTCGTGACAACAATGACGATATGTGTAGCTTTTGGAAGCACTGGCCCTGGGGGTCTTGACTGGCGTCTAGTCGATTGGACCACTGTTATAAAGGGAGGTATCTGCATCAGCCTGGTACCCCTCAGTTCCCTCACAGGCAATGTATGACGGATAGATAAACAATTAATTTAAAAGGATACTTTCTAGTAGTGGTGCAAATTTGTAGAATCGTCCAGTCTCTTGCGTCTTCACCTTCTTCATCCTTCACGTTCAGAAGTAGTTGCCGTTTCCTCAGCAGTTTGTTAACGGCAAAGAGAACTTGCCTCAGTTTGGGCTGGGCATTCTTCATGGCATTGGGCGGGGCCATGGCGAACACGCCCATCACGCCCAGACCCCCGGGCAGCATTCTTGTTACCTAGAGTGGGAGAAGGATCATCGTAAACATTGAACAGAATCATTCCTTGTCTTTTGACTTGAGGAAAAAAAATATAAAAATGTGTAAACTTTTATGACCACAGCAGTCAGGTGCATTGGACCATGGAGGTAGTTATTATTGGACTGAAAGACTTGCATGACCAGAACACAACCTGACTGTATTCAATAATGTCAAAGAAACAAACAGTCTTGCAAGTTGAAGGAACAAAACAGATTGTTAGTCCGAAAAATGACTGAATGTTTAGTCAGTGCTTAATTTGCTAACTGAAGCTTAAAATGTTGACTGAGAAAAATGTTGGGGGGGGGGGTTGTCACACCCTCTTTGGTCCCCCCCTATTGAATGATTACATGTAAATCAAGCCCACCATTAAGCATGTTAAGGAAAGTAAACATTCCTAGAGCTACAACTACAATTGCTTTCACTTACTTGTCTAGCATGCTCGGCAATCCAATATTCACTTACGCCCTCTAAACTTGAAGGTTTGTCAGTTGCTTCATCTTCGCTTTCTTCCTTGGGGCTTGGGATGAGGCATACAGCAAAGTCTTTTTGATTTGTACACTGTAATCAAACAAAAATCATTGTTTAACATTAACACTCTGGTTAAATACTTTACCTAAATAGGAAGGTCGATTGTTTTTCCACTTTTTGGAGGAAATCAGATAAGTTTGGTATAATTGAAAACCTTACATCACTACAAATGCAGAAGTGGCAAAATCATTTCTGTATCTCAAACAAATTGTCCTTCCTCCAGCGTCTACCCATTTATTTACGTTAAACAAATGGACAAAATTTGTGAAACAACTTTAGTTTTAGTTTTCATGGTTTTACTTACATACAGTTTTTGTTTACACAGCTACAACAAACAAGTTCATATTTCACATTACTAAAATACTAGTGTGTAGTACCACCCCCTACAATCCCCGCCAGTGTTTTTCGGGCTTGGGTAAAAAATGGCGTCAGTATGGGGAGTCGAATGCAGAGTGGGGAGTGTCTGTTCATAAGCAGATAAGCAGGACCCAGGAGCAGTCCCACTGAGCTACGCGGCAGTGGTAGAAAATCCCTGCAATTTAATAAATTATATAAATGTCGGCTACTCGTGTCAAAGAGGGCACTAACTAAATGATCTGCCGGCTTAATAGCGTTTAGTGGTAAAACTTAGCCGATGCCGGCAATATTATCCGCACTTTTTAGAAAGGTTTTTTTTTTTTAAATAAAAGACTCAATTAAAACATACATGGGCTAACCATGCTAACTTACATGTCCAACAATAAGACCAATCAGCCACGGATGTTCTCCATAAAGTAAGCTGATGTACTCCTGCAGACCATCTTCCGCAAAAATAGTTTTGCCCATGTCTAAACGCTTAAACTTATGCAAAATACTGATCAAAACTTAACAATAACACACAGCTGACAATGACATATGTCGGCAGATCCGATCAAAACACAAAAACTCACGTGTACACACAGTCGGCTCATCCCGCTGGTACCCGACTATGAGAATTCGTGGCCAGCCGCGTATTCCGAAAATTAGAACACATGCAGTACAAGGAGGTGAAAATGGCTCATTTGGCTCCGCTTTCTTTCGTTGAATCCATTATTTTATCCGAACGAAAACTGAAATATTAGCTATAACTTACAGATTTGTATTCGATAATAATGAAATTTTGTTGCTATAATTCATTGGAAAGCATTAAACAAAGAAAAAAAAATCGGTAATATTAGAAAATAAGTCGTGGGGCCCTTATTTCTTGGTCTTGTGTTTCAATAAACCAGCACATTCAGCCATGGTTTTTGAAATGTTTTTGAAATGTTTATCTTGATCTCATTTTCTCGATGGTGCGTAGCCTCTATTAACTTGGATGCTTTGGCCATGGTCAAGGTCCAACGTGACATATTAAATGGGTCGGAAAACATTTAACATTTACATGTGACAAGTACATGCAAATATATTAATTTGAATTTTAAATGAAGATACGGTATTTTCCAGCAATATATACAGCGGCGTAACTAGGGTAAAATTTCAGGGGGCACAAGGGGGTGCACCATTTTTTCTAGGGGGGCACTTCTGGCCAAGTTTCCGTTTGCCTTTTTTCTTTAAAACAAGCCAGTGCCCGTAATCGGGGGGGGGGGGGTCGGACGGCCTCCCTAAAAAAAAATAACAATAAAAACAACTATTTAAAAAAAGGAATACAAAAGTCTGCAAAAAATAATTAATAAAAAAGTCTGCATCGTAACTGTTACTTATTATTGTTAAATTATGACATTTAAGAACATAAAATAATATACAAAGATGTAAATAGAGGACGCAATGGGTGGCATACGCCGTCTGAGCATTAAATATGCAGAAATAATATAGATACAAAGCTGCATTTGAGTTGTTTTCAGGGCGCAAAAATTGTGCACCAAATGGCTTGAATTGGGCATTCTTTAAAAAAAATTGAACTTCTGAGGGGGCACAGCCTCCTCCTACTCCCCTTGCGTCGCTACGTGCGGGCAGCGCTAATGCGCCGATTTACATTTTTTTCTTCATATTCGCACCCCCACCCCCCCCCCCCCCCCAACATTTTTGTTTACAAAAAAACCTGGTTACTGGCCTGAACAAGCCACTTTTTAATCGCCTTTTTATTTTACTTGCTATTTTTGTATAAGATAATTTGGCTTGAGTGTAAAAAATATATATAATCTCTGCATAAACATGGAAAAATAGTTTTTAAAATATCGAAATTATCTCATCAAAGCGTATAAAATGTAACTTTTTCTGGAAAGTTCCAATCACATAAGTCCACTTTTCAAATGGGGCGGGGGGCACCCGGGGGGGGCACGGACATCAATTGGGGGGCACGTGCCCCCGTGCCCCCCCCCCCTTAGTTACGCCACTGGCAATATATAATTATTCTTCTTTTTCCCTTGCATTTTTTTGTGGTGATGGGGGGGGGGGGCTAGACAACCGTTGAACCGCGCCTGGAACAAGGCAAATGGAAACTTGGCAGAAGTGGCCCTCTAGAAAAAAAATTGTGCACCCTCTTCCCACCCCCTGCCTACGGTTGCCCGCCATGAACTTTCGATAGGCCCCTACATTATAAAATACCTTTTAATTAAACACTTGTGAAAAAACCCAACCCCACCCCAAATCAACAATATTGTTAATTCATTATTTCCAGTAACTTTAGTTTCGACTTAAAAGAGTCCACAACAGTGTTTACTTGCATGGGGCGCACACCAATCTGACATCTTTATGTGCGACTGAGAAGTAGCGGACACTATTTTTGTAAAGGGGTAATGATCAAATAAAAAAATTGATCAATTGAATTGTGTTATTATATAAGGTTTTTATTATTCAAATTCGGACCAAAAACTTTAAAAAGGTACTTTTAAGGATTTGGATTTTCTAATATGGTAAATCATGTATAACTCACTATTGACTATTTACATTCTTTTTCTAAGATTTTTAATTCAATATGACTTAGAGCTATAAAATTTCAATGTTAGCAAACAAAAAATCTGGAAGTATGGCTATTATTTCAGGTTTCGTTCGGAAAAAAATAACGGATTCACCAACACGAAATGAGCCAAATGAGCCATTTTTTCACCTCCCTGTACTGCATGTATTCTAATTTTCTGAATACGCGGCTGGCCATACCGCGAATACGCGGCTGGCTATTTCGGGCTCGAGCTTCAGTTCGGTGAGTGCCAGACTAAAAAAAAATTATATTGGTCTGGTTTCTGTCTCTTAATTGTTAACAGAGTTATCAAATTCGCGGTGTTTAGTCTGGAGGTCGGTGTAGTTCCATGTCATCAGCCAACGATCGATAGATAGCTACAATCTTGAGGGAAGTTTCGCTGCTGGTGAAAAATCTCGAAAGAAATAAACACTAAGACTAGAGTAAGAAAGAAGGAGTGAGTTGGAAATTTGAGGCTAGATTGTTCATGTTTGGTGGTGAGTTTATGTTAAGTTTACGACATGAGATGATGAGTGCCTTGCAAATGAACAAGTGTTTTAACATTTTTAAACACCGCCTAATCAAGTTTAATTTCCTAAAACTTGTTAATCTCAGATTTTGTTGTACAGTTGTACTTTGTACTTGTAGTTATATTGCACCTTATTATTTTTTGAAACAATAGAGGGCGCCTTTCTTGTTCTGTAAATGTTGCCTGTTGTTGTTGAATGTTGTTGTTGGTATGGTCGGATGGGTTCTCTTTTATCCTTGTGTCCCCATTATTCATGCATTGAAATTGATAATGTAAAGTTTCAGGTTCGCATTGGTGCTTTACGCTTCGTGGGAAGCAGGTGGACGCAGGGATTTATGAATTGAAGTGCGGTATAAAGACAAATGGAATACAAATATAACGTTCGCCAAATCCTTTTGATAATTTTATTCCAATCTCCCAATCATACGTCTCTCCTCAACAGCAAATTCCCAACTCCCCTTCTTTCTTAATAACTTTCTTAATAACTTCCACTTTATTCCAATTAATAATATTATTTTTGAGTTCTATCGCATGCGCGCATACGCATTCACGCATGCACGCACGCACACAGCTCTTCACGTGACATGTATAGTTTCACATCACTACAATAACAATAAAGGTGATTAACGTTCAATATTACAAAACCAAGAATAACTTTAAGCTTTATTTTTTTTTTGTCTGATTGTATGGGGCGCTGTACTCCCTATTTCAAAATGTTGACATCTTCGGCAGTACCGAAGATGTGTAGTACCGAAGATGTCAACATTTCAAAAACGGAGTACAGCGCCCCAGTTACTGGGTCTATTTGTCTGATGTCAAATCCAACCTTACTCCTGACAATGACATGCCTGAGTCTGAAGCCTGCACAGTCGTCAATGCACCACAGCACAAAGCTCGTTGTCGGCAAACGATCCCATACTAACCTGTTAAAAAGTTATTGCAAATTTTTCTTTTAAATTTGCTCAAAATTACTTCCATTTTGACATGGACCCACAATGCCGTCTCAAAATACGTCACTGGTGCCAATAAAGCTTTCAGATGGTAACTAATCAATTTGTTATTTATTTATGTTTACTTTTTTTAAATTATCAATACTGTACTTGGTCAGTAAATCTACAAATGAACATACTACTGATTTCAATGTACTTCTAAGCTCTCTGATGCTTTCTTTTTTAGATATGCTAACAGTATAGTAAACATTGGATGAATGTCCTTGTATATCCAGCTGCGGCGGTACCTTAGAACCATGGCCAAGAAGCTGTTTTGGAAGGTGACGAGTGGAATGTTTGTGCGGACCTTCCACATAATGCTCACTGTAGGAATACTTTGTGTTCTCGTCTTCAAAGATACAGGTTAGTGCGACTGCCTCCTTTATGGCGGCAACTGCCTCGTTATTCCCCCTTGATTTTGGCAGCTAACCCCTGTCCTCTTGGTAACATTTTCCAGCGAGTTGACCAGCAATTTGAAACCATTGAACAGCACAGGTTATGTGGAGCTGGAACATAGTGCACGAGAACACTTGGCCCTCAACCTCGGTTACAGTGGCATAACCAGTAATGGGGGGTGGGGGTTTGGGAGTAGCCCCCCTCACTCAGAATCCTTCCCTTCGAAATGCACAAATTAATGCACAAATTAATGGTTCGATACATCAAAAGCCCCAACATTTTGTTTAAAGGCACTGAACACGTTTAGTAATTGTCAAAGACCAGTATTCTCGCTTGATGTATCCCAACATATGCATAAAATAACCAGCCTGTGAAAATTTGGGCTCGATTGGTCATCGAAGTTGCAAGAAAATGATGAAAGAAAAAACACCCTTGTTGTACAAATTTGTGTGCTTTCAAATAGGAATAAAAGGCTTCTTGCAAGAAGTCTTTTATTATTTTAGTGAGAAATTACCTCTTTCTCAAAAACTACGTTACTTCAGAGGGAGTCGTTTCTCACAATGTTTTATACTATCAACAGCTCTCTGTTGCTCGTTACCAAGTAAGTTTTTATGCTGATATATATTTTGAGTAATTACCAAACGTGTACAGTGCCTTTAATGCACTTACTGAGGTAAAGCAAAAACTCACATGATTTCATAAACAAAGTTCAATGTCTGATTTCTATTTTAGCATTTACACATTTTGTTGTATGTTTAAAGACATTGTACACGTTTGGTAATTGGAGCTTATTGTTTGTTTCAAACCTATATAGCCTAGTTGTAGATATATACCATAAAACAAACCTGTGAAAATTTCATTTCAAAAGGTGGTAGTGTTTTGGAGATATTGCCGAAAATCTGGTGGGGTTATGTCCCTGTAGGAAGAATAATCTGCATTGGAATACACTATCTACGCGTAACGCTTCTCAGATTCAAATGTTTTGGGGTTTAAAAAGTGATATATTTTTCCATAACCACAGTACTTCAAAGTGAAAACTTTCTCAAATGCATTATACTATCCAAAGCTGCTGTACTTCTTATAAAGTAAGTTTTTATTGCCATTAATTATCAGAGTCGTTACCAAACGTGAACCATGCCTACAAGAACATCTTACAATTTCATGAATGTCCAAGTATTTTTGTTTTTCCATCGGAAAATAAATTGGGTTCTTTATTTTGTAGCCTTGAGAGAAGCCATTCTTCAGAGAAATATACCTTACCTTCTAGCCTTTGCAACCCTCCTTACGATATCTGGTGGCCTGTACTTCCAAGCAAGCCTTATGGACCCAGGCTATGTGCCTGTAGATCAAGCAAAGGTAAGGGACAGTACTGATGCAAGTCTAAATAATGCTTGTAGAAGGTTTTTGGAAGAAACATTAGGAAGAAAAATGATTTGTGCAAGTCTCCTTAAATGTTTCTTGGACAAGCTCTAACATCGGTAACCAAAGCTTTCATTTCTTTTTGAACAGACACAAGAATGGGATACAGACAGCAGTACCGATAATGATGACGAGGACGGAAGTCATGATCAAGACGAAGTGGGAGATCCTAAAAATGAAGAGTCGGTTAAGATGTTGTCATCGCCACGGCGACGAAATGCTGTTAAACTCAGGAAATGTGACTTTTGTGAAGTGAAGGTAAAGTTTAGATGAACGTCATTCAACCCTCTCCATCCCCCGAAAATGTTTGATCTAGGATGCTCCAAAGTTGGTTCCATTTGTTATACATGTCAACCGTAACTCGACTAGAAATATTTTGCGTGTTTTCATGTCGTCCATTGTGAAATCGTTAATGAACATGCTCAAAAATCTGTATCAATGTTATCAATTTTTTCTTGACCTATAATTTGATGAACTTGTCACAGGTCAGTTGCAGGCCTGGTACTTTGCTCTTGTAGGTGTGCATTGCAGTTTTTCCTTTATAGTGTGGCGTGTCGTGTCTGAGCGGTCTAGTTCACCGAACCCAAGTATTGGTGTTGTCAGTAGCAGAGTGTGGGTTCGAATCCCGGTCATGACACTTGTGCCCTTGAGCAAGGCACTTAACCATAATTGCTTCATAAAAAGTTGGGAAGGTAGTGCATTCTGCTCTACCAGCCAGGCTCCTAGTTGATGATACCCATGCCTACATCCTTACGGACTGTGAAGGGGTTAACCCTGTTTCAGCCCTAGGAGTAGGTGGCAACATGTCCCTGGTGACAGTTGATTTGGGTCGACAGCCCAAATCAGTTAAGTGTAGCCCTCACCTTGAAGTGGCCGTCCGGCCTTGTGAGTAAGGCGATGTCTCATAAAAAAAAAGTTATAAAAAAATAGTAGAAGGCACCTTCATGAGGGAACTTTCTTCTGGAATATTCCAAAGGGAACTAAAACATCATGCAGCACATTGGGTGTGCATGCTCTGCTGCAGCAAAGAAGTAGGCCTGTTGTTGTGTTTGTACGTGTGTTAAAAAAAAAAAAAAAACCACTGAAAAAAAAAAAAAAACACATAAACATTGCTGTGAAAGAATCGGTTGTTTTTTTTTTTTTGTTATGAATGAACGGAGAAACAAATATAAGGGATTTAAGTGAATAGTAGATTGCATAAACAAAGGATGACGGGTCTCTTGAAAATCAATAATTTGTATGATGTTATTATCTTTCTGCTCTGGTGGTAGTATTAGTATCACAGTTACAAGGTACTTATTGGAGATATCAGTTCCTTTATTGTGTTTATTTCAGCAACCGATACGGTCCAAACATTGTGAAGATTGCAGTCGCTGTGTCAGGAAATTTGACCACCACTGTCCTTGGCTTGAAAACTGTGTAGGGGAGAGCAACCATCGGTTCTTCTGGCTGTTTCTGCTCACTGAGACCACGCTGGTGTTGTGGACATTTCAGGTTACGTGGTACGTATTTTTTCCTATCTATTTTTCTTCTGAAACCTCCTTCTCTAGGTAAATTTTTTCCAGTGAGTTGACCAACCATTTGAAACCATTCAACTGCACGGGTTGTGTTGGGTGGCACAAGTAAGTGTGTACAGAAATAACTGTGGACACACGGAAGGGCATATGTGGGGTCCTGACAACAATGGAACAATTGACCCCACAAGGTCATTTCAATAGGAACAATTGGGCCCCACAAGGGAATTCTTCAGAAAAGGGAATAATAGAACAACAATAGCAGTACCCCACAAATCGGATCCGTAAGGAACTGTGCACGTGTAGATGCATTCACCATTCTAATAAACACAGTGGATGATAATGAATGGTAGGAGGGTTAAAGGGACACGTTGCCTTGGATTGGGTGAGTTGGTCTATCAAAAGCATTTGTAACCGTTTGTTATAAAATGTATTATGGTTAGATCCACACAAATATGTCTTGAAATGGCGTGGTTTTCCTTTTACATCGTGAACAAACACGATCGGCCATTTTGTGGAGTCAAATTTTTGGCCCTACAAAATGGCCGACCGTGTTAGTTCGCAAAGTAAAAGGAAAACCACGCAATTTCGAGGCATATTTGTGTGGATCATTGTATTCTTCTTTTATAACGTCTTTCTAACCATATGCATTTTATTAAAAAAAAACGGTTACAAACATTTTTTTAGACCAACTCGTTCGATCCAAGGCAACGTGTCCCTTTAAACATTAAAGTTTTTATTCACAGTTGGTAGAATTAAGCAGGGTAGTACCTTTATATAACCGTTATCTCATTTTGTATGCGTCATTTCGTGTTTGATACCCCTCCCTAATTTTGAAGGGACCTCTGGTCTGCACCTATTTATGGTCATATGTACTTGGTTAAATTGCTAAGTATTGTTACCACAATATTGTAGCTGAAAGATTTTTGTTTTAAACCGCTTGCTTTGCATAACATAACTGCCTGGACCCAATTTCATAAAGCCTGTAAGCATAAAAGCTTGCTAAGAACAGAAAAAACTTGCTTAACAGAAACTGTTTACCAGCCAAAATTCCATGAAGTTTACATTGTTGCAACTGGTGCCCCACTAATTTTGTTGCTTAACAAAGAAATTTGCTAAGCCCAGTATTTTCTGCTTAACGGCTTTATGAAATTGGGCCCTTGTATCTTAGTTTGCTGGCTTAAATCCACAAAGATGATTGGATCAGAATGGACGTATACTAACTAGCCAATGATGAATTTAATCTGAATTAGCATAATTGAATATTCATTTAGCAGTAAATAATTAGATGCAATGTAACTAGCCTGACTGTTGATTTATCCCCTAGGGGCGCCTTCCGATGGAAAATCACACTTTATGATTGGCTCCAGGCCAACGCACTTTTCTTTGTTTGCATCGTCATCATCGTCCTGGCGGGGACGGCGCTGGCTGGCCTTCTCTGTTGCCATAGCTACATGATGATAACCAATCAGACCACGTGGGAGTTCATGTCACACAATCGCATCACGTACCTGCGAGATCTTGACGAGTCTGTGAATCCGTTCGACGAGGGATACTTCAAAAATTGCGTCAAGTTTTTCTTTTACTGTCCGTACAGAAGGTGGGAACAGTTGGTCCAGAAGAAATGCGAATGCGTGCACCCATCAAACTCTGTGTAGACTTGAGGGAGAGACTACAGATGAAGTCTTCATGCAAGTTTCTATTCACTATTTACTTTGTGTTTTTCCTCTGGTTTTATTTAAGAAGTGAATTTAAGATCGGATACATTATTGGTGAAGTACATTTGTTATGCCCCACACCAAAATCGGAAATGGTGAAATGACATTCAAACTGAAATCAACTGAAACATCAACCATGATGTCATCTGTGATGTGATCTCTTAAAGGCACTGTACACGTTTGGTAATTACTCAAAATATATATTAGCATAAAAACTGACTTGGTAATGAGCAACGGAGAGCTGTTGATAGTATAAAACATTGTAAGAAAAGACTCCCTCTGAAGTAACGTAGTTTTGGAGAAAGAGGTAGTTTCTCACTAAAATAATAAAAACTTCTTGCAAGAAGTTTTTATTCCTTTCTGAAAGCACACAAATTTGTACAACAAGGGTGTTTTTTCTTTCAACATTTTCTTGCAAGTTCAATGACCAATTGAGCCCAAATTTTCACAGGCTTGTTATTTTATGCATATGTTGGGATACACCAAGTGAGAACACTGGTCTTTGACAATTTCCAAACGTGTTCTGTGCCTTTAAACATTCTATATGTTGAGAAATACTCACCTTATAGGCCCTAAATAGGTGTTATTTGAAAGTGCTTATTTTCATCTATTTGATGAGGACATAAAGCCAGTGTTGACTCTTGGTATGAAGTGCCTGATTTTGGCATGGAGCGCTTTACAATTATTCACATAATATAGTTCTCAAAAACACACCATGCAGCCAACCTTGAAAAACTTAATTAACTGAGGTTGTCAAGTTTATAAAAACACACACCATTTGTGTTTTGACAGGTTTTTGTGCACCTGCATACTCATGCTTTAATATTTCCCATTGGTAAGTTAAAATAAGTAGCACAGAACAATGTCTCCCACAATGTACTCTTTACGGAAACTGCCTCAGATTCTGTTAGGTTGCCATTTTTCATGAAAGCTTGACCTTGGGGCGTTTTCAAAACCTTAAGGATTATGCTTCGGCTTGGGCCCCACCTTCAATTTTGGAGCAGTGTACATTGTGCACGGTGCTTCAACATCAAATGAAGCCTTGAGCCTGAGCCTAGGTTTGGAAAAAGACCGTGGGTTGAAAGGTCAGAAAATGGACCAATATTTTTGTGTTTACTCGGAGTTTGCTTACCCCTTGAGATTTGTGTCTGTGAGGAGCTAAATTATAAACAACAACAAACCGTTGTGTCAGTGCCAAATTGTTGTATCTCCTAAAATAGCACTTACATTACATTTGAGTGTGAAATCGTCTCGCTTAAAATATGTACACACAAAACAAGTATGCACGTTTTTAAGACAACGTTTTTCGCAAAATCTAGATACAATGTTTTTGCACTGACGCGATGAAGTATCAGTCACGATGCTTTAAAAGTACTACTTAATATTTGTAAAAAAAACATTGAACATATGAATGTTTTCTGCTGTCAAGTGTTAACCTAATATATTTGGTAGGAATTCTGTTTAACAATACGCATTGAAAGGCAATATTAACGGATATGAAACATTTTAACTGTATATTTAGGAAGAGCAAATTTTTGGAAATGTCCATCTTTACTATGAAAAGCCATAACGAGTCGGGAATCTGTATTTAAATATTTCCTTTGAATAAATAATGTATATTTCATGTGATGTATTATAATTATTGTATTAAGTTTGTGTTCCTGGAAGACAGAATTGAGTGAGGGGAAAAAACTGTCGTTGCTTTGCAACTTAAAAATGATTTCACTCAAGAATTTTATCACAGTGCAGCCATATTTTTGTCATTCAAATCCATAATATCCAAACTGAGGCTGAAAGGTATATAGTCTGGTCTCCTTTTATACAGTGGAAACCCAAGGTCAAAAAATGGAAACTTGTATGTGCCACACACAACTCTCAGCTGATGATAGTCATTCTCTTTACCTCAGTGAGCAACCTCGTTCCCAGCATGCCTTGCGCGCTCATAACCCCTGGAATTGATGAATTAAAATGTTAATTAGGCCTGTGGTCGATCCACTCTTATGCCCTCTCAAGTATGGTAACCCGCAAAAGAGGCATCAAGTCAAAAGAGCAACTGGTCCCCTCTCATTCTTCTTTGTTCTTGTGATATGTTTAACTGTATGCAGTTTAGTTTACTGTAAAAATATGATTCATTTGAAATGGAATCACGTCAAAATACTTGCATTTTGACATGCGCGTACTAAGCGTCCTACAAGCGCCATACAAGCACTCAAAAGTTTTTAACAAGCGTGCATGCAAAGTAGTAACTTTTTTGAGCCAATCAGCGTTGTTTTTCAGTCCATCCCTACCAGGGGTTAGTGACGAGAGGTATCGATACGGTGCACTGCCCATGCTAGCAAGGCTGCTCAGTGAGGGCGCTGTTTGAGCCTTTGACCTCATAATGCAAGGGTCTGTATTAAGGGTTTGTCTGCACATTTTTGTTTATTCACATTTACTTTAAAACATTTTGAGCATATTTTAGTACCAAAGTTATTCCCGCTGGAATGAACAATTTGAGAACAGTGATTAAAAGTACTTTTGAAATTCAGAGCAAACTCGTAGAAATTCGGACACGGGTATAAACATTTTCTGTTCAAAATGTTGTAATAATTGCTCCATTGTTTTGTCATTACTTAGTTGGGACTTTTTATTATCCAGTAATAACCCACAAGGGAGACTGATTGGGTACATTTTTGAAATAACTTTGGGTTGAACAAAGAGGAATTGGCTAGAGTTGGATTTGAACCAAGTTGGCGCTACCCAAGATCCTTGGCTCCAACCCTACCCCCACTTCCCCTCAAGTTTAATTGATAATTAATCAAGTGCATATTATTGTAAATATATTTATATGCTTCCAGTAAAACATATTTAATCTTTTTACAATGAAATCATCGTCACAACTAACCCAAATTAATCTGATGATTATGTGTAATTATTGTGAATAAATCATCATAATTAAAATGATCAGAGTGCCTAAAAATTGTTGTTGTTGGGGAGGGGGGCTTGTTTTATGTTGTTGTTGTTGTTTTCAGAGCATGGAGGTAGAAATAGCTTGTTACTATTTGGTTCTTAAATAAAGGGACACGTTGCCTTGGATCGGGCGAGTTGGTCTATAAGCATTTGTAAAAAAATGCATATGGTTAGAGAAAGACGTTATAAAAGTAGAATACAATGATCCACACAAATATGTCTTGAAATTGCGTGGTTTTTCTTTTACTTTTCGAACTAATGCGGTCGGCCATTTTGTGGAGTCAATTTTTTGACCAACTCGTCCGATCCAAGGCAACGTGTCCCTTTAAGTCTTGTTTTGTTTTCCTTTTTACCTCATCAAAAAATAAATTCCTAAAAACTCAGAGCTGTGAAAACTCTTATGATGGCGCCCTCATGAGATTGTTTACTCTTTGTTTGGCCGCCGAGGGATGTTCGCTCGTCCCCGGGACCTCATTGCCTTCAACATGTTCAAGCTTAACCAATGGATGAGAGGCGGTGGGGTCGAGTGAACTGCGCTGAGGGGTGTACTGTTGGTTGAGGGGGAAAGTCCCTCATTACAAAGCCAGCTGCACATCACAGGGTAGCTTTTTTTCCTTACACAGTGCATCTATTGGAATGAGCATATAACACACTGTGGACGACGGTTGAATACTTCAGCTTCTAGTTCTATCCAAGGAATGCAAGGTATCGTATTATTTGTAGTGTTGTTTGACTGTCTGAAAAGAAGATTGGAAAAAATATGACTTTGACTTGAGTTGACTTGAAACAGGGGCGGATCCAGGATTTTCCAAACGGGGGGGGGGGGGCGTGAAAATATTCCAAGCAGCAAAATGATAGATGAAGTTTGTTGCCCCTCCTCCCCTCCTCTCTCTCTCTCTCTTTTTTTTTTTTTTTTCTTTCTTTTTTTTTTTTTTTTTTGGGGGAGGGGCCGGGCGCCCGCCCCCCCCCCCTGCCGCTGTGAAAGTTGAGAACGTTCAGACGTTGCGTTGTGGAGGTTCCACAGTTCTAGGACAGGAGTAGTCGCTGGTTGGACGTCAGTGTACGTCACGTTGTATGCAACGGAAGAGTCCAACTTGGGGCTGATTTCAAAAAGAGTTAAGATTGATCTTAAAATTAAAAATGTGTATCAATCTTAATTTCTGAGCAAGAAAGTGTGATGTCACAATACAAATCACCATGGCAATATTGCCACCTCATATTGAGATTAATCTCGGTGCTTTGTGAAATCCAGCCTTAATTGGGCTAATGAATAGTGTTCTAATCTTAGGATTCAATTTTAAATATCAAACCTTTTTTTTATAAAAAGTGTTTAGGCCTACCTTATTTTTGTAGATGAAAAGATTTCTTCAAGGACTCTACCGGTCTTAGCCCCATTAATAGTGCCAATTCTGTGGACTTCCTCGATCCTTGGCCCTACGCCCACGTACCTCCAGGAGGTGACATTTGTTTTCGAAAAGAAACTCACGTTTTTATGCCGAGATTTTTTCCCCAGTTGTCACTTATTGTAGCTCATTTGTGGACAGCACATTAATTCGAAAAAGAGCTTGCTCGTTTTGGTGTAATTTATGAAGAAAATCGGCGGCGTTACTGACACGGTTTGACTGCCCGGCATCCGCGATTTTGCTAATGCGCTATGGTCTTGGTGCAAGACGTTTCTCGTTTACCTTTCACGCACAGTGCGGCCGACGACCCGCTCATTCAAATCGCCAATAGCGCGCGTCGCGAACACCTGATTTTAGCCCACGAACCGCCCCCCTTGCCTCAACCGTGATAACAGCGTGGTTGAGGCAGGACACCTGTCAAATTTTAGGCGAGTGTCCTGCCTCAACCGCCCTGTAATCACGGTTGAGGCAAGGCACCCGTCTAAATTGAAGATCCCTCGGGGAAAATACTTTGATATGCTAGGGCGCTAGTACGACCGATGATGTCAAAATTTTGAAAAAGGAGGACAGCGCCCCAGTTACTGGGTCTACTCTTGGTCATGTTTCTCAGACCTCTGGTCTGCAGCCATCGGGAGGATCGAGGGTTATGATTATCGCTACTACTTTATCAAGAGCCTGGGAAAGGAAAAGTGACCCAAACAAATTGCCCAATTGTGTTTTGTTTTGTATTTTTGTCTCTCATTGAGTTAATTTTTGCTTGTCCTGTGAAATGAGAAAAGCGAAAACTTACTTAAAACTAAAAACATTCAAATCCAACCCGGATGATTCCAATTGTGCAACAATATTTTGTCTTCATTAATATAGCAATCGACGAGCACCTTCCATCAGAGATTGAAGAAGCTGTTCGTCTTGCAAACAACGATGACAGGGTACGGGTGATTCTGGTGTCTGGTAACGGGAAGGTCTTCTGTTCTGGTTATGATCTCAAGAAGTTTGCCGAGGCTGAACGTGGGTCAGTGACGGGTAAAAATTATAGAGAATTTTCTATTCAATTTGTGATAGTCCTGGGCCTTATTTAGGGGCGTAGCGAGGGCATATTGTTTTCACCGATTGATGTTAGTTAACTTCGTTGTGCTCCGACTACGACATCTGCATTTGTTATGAGCTTGTGCCATTGAATGCCCAAGATGGTTCTCTGACAGCGCTGATTAAAGGCTTCCAGAGACCAGAGTTCACAGATCGGATTTTAAAAGTGTCCAGGCTCGATTTCACAAAGTACTCAAGATCAATCTTAAATGCGAATCAGTCTTTAATTGCTAAGCAAAGTGTGATGTCACAATACAAATCACTATCTGGGGGCAATATGTACAACTTATCTTCAGTTAATCTTAGCGCTTTGTGAAATCGATTCCAGGTATATGAGCCATCGTGGAGAGTTGGAAGGACACAGGTCCTGTAGATGGCAAGCTTGGTGGACAGTTTGGGCTTCCACACCCTGTTTAAGCTGCTCATCATAGCAGAAGAGGCAATACCATGTCTTCGTAGGATGCAGTGGGTAGGCATAAGCAGAGGTGTGGGGACTTTTACACAATGGAAAAAAGGTCCCCACAACTTTTTTCTTTGTTAAACTGGGTCCCAACAGGAGGATTCTTTAGAAAAGGGAATAATAGAACAACAATAGGAAGTCCTCCACAACTCTGTGTGTAAAATACTGTTTGTTCCCCTGGCTAATGAACTGAACAAGGTGGTAACAGTACAAATTGATAATTGAAGCAAAATTTATATTACGCAGCGTGCAGTTGACAAGAATGCAGCGCTCACACACTAGCCTTGATTGCAAGGCTTTCTTATTTGTCCACACAAACGGAGTCTATCCACGCTCCATCCACGCACACCCAGTACACTGATTCCACGCATGGAGTCCTGACGGACTCAATGCGTAGAATCAGTGTGTGTGTGTGGAATTTTTTATGAGAGATCCCCTAACATCACAAGGCCGGACGGCCACTTCAAGGTGAGGGCTACACTGATTTGAGCTATCGACCCAAATCAACTGCCACCAGGGGCACGTTGCCACCTACCCCTGGGCTGAAACAGGGTTACCCCCTTCACAGTTCGTAAGGATGTAGGCATGGGTATCATCCACTAGGAGCCTGGCTGGTAGAGCAGAATGCAATATCTTCCCAACTTTTTACGAAGCAATTATGGTTAAGACTCTGTGGGTAGGTAGTCACATTCAAACCCGTGGACCTATAACAAAAGGGACGAAAGGTCCACATAGTTGCTGTCACAAAGGACAATATTTTGGTCCACGGTTGCTATCACAAAGAGTTGAACAAAGGAGGGTCCACGATTGCAGGTGTTTACACACATGTATGCGTGGACTATTGGGAAATGTATGGGACACTACCTGAAAAATCACAAACTCTGTGTGCGTGGACTATGGGGTAAAGGGATGGCGCACGACAGCCTTGCAATCAAGGCTAAGCTCACACAAATGCGATGATTCCATTTAAACATCCAAATTGTGACTTCTTGATACATAGAGGTCAAGAAAAAAGCTCATTAATTCCACAAAGTGACAATGTTTTGTTAGTATCTCTGTATGGCAAATTTACAGTGAGGTAAAAACAAAAAGAGCAAAGTGGTCACTGAGAGTAGCGAGGTGTGGTGCCTCAAAATTGCATGGGTAGGGGAAACACTGGTAGGATGTCATCAGGGCTTGAATTTGGGGGGAAAATCCACAAGGCCACAGGCCTTGTTACTGGACCAGAATTGTTTTTACAAAACCAGAATCAAAATGACAAAAAGAAACATCCTGACACAGCTTAAAGGCACTGTACACGTTTGGAAATTGTCAAAGACCAGTGTTCTCACTTGGTGTATCCCAACATATGCATAAAATAACAAGCCTGTGAAAATTTGGGCTCAATTGGTCATCGAAGTTACAAGAAAATGATGAAAGAAAAAACATCCTTGTTGTACGAATTTGTGTGCTTTCAGATGCCTGAAAAAGGCTTCAGTCTTGAAGTCTTTTTCAGATTCAAATATTTTGGTGAGAAATTACCTCTTTCTCAAAAACTACGTTACTTCAGAGGGAGCCGTTTCTCACAATGTTTTATACTATCAACAGCTCTCCGTTACTCGTTACCGAGTAAGTTTTTGTGCTAATATATATTTTGAGTTACCAAATGTGTCCAGTGCCTTTAAGACAAACTGGCTTACCAGAAGCCCATAGGAAATGAGTTGAGCTTACTTTTCTTTGATGATTTATAAATGGAACAAAAAATTGTTTTCATCTTTTGCCAGATCCTTTCAGAATTATCAGTTTCTGTCATAAGAATCGCCTTTGAATGATGAAATGAGTGATTTGGGGGTAGAATTACACACTAACATCATTCTTGCTTTGGAGCAGGATGTTGTGAGAGTAAATAATGATTTTTGTTATTATAATTCTTTTTTTAATAGAATTTGGGGATGCCCAACCACGGCCATGTGGACGTATCGAGTAGGAGCAAAGAATGCTAAACTGATTACTACTGACTGGTGATAGGATCAGTGGTAAAGAGGCTGCACGAATCGGACTTGTGGGTCAGGTACAAAATAGATTAGGGAAACAAAATAGATTAGGGAACAAAGTACACCATTATCAGAGCTGCCAACTCTCCCTGATTCTGCAGAAAGTTTCCTGAAAATATACCAATCTTTCCATGTTGTAATCAACAACTTTGAAAATCTCCCTTATTATGGAAACTTTTTCCCTATTATGTTGAATGTAATTCTTAATATCTTTCTGTTTGCTGTACAAAATCTCCCTGATTGCAAGATGCAAAGGTTGGCAGCTCTGGTGTGTTTTTAGGAAGAGTAAATTAGTTCCCCATTTTCTTGATCTCAATATAACCCACGCTTAGTGAAAACAACAACAAATAATTTATGGGTTTTTTCGCCTCTTTGTATGCATTTGAGTCGGGCTTAATTTGATTGCTGCAATCAAAATAAACAACAGTGATTTGTGGGGGCTTCAAATGCTATGTATCGGGATGAGGAAATTTCAGACTTTTATTTGAGTTCTGACGATTCATTTCTGGTGAAATAAAGTTTGTGATATTTTCTTCAGATATAAAGAAATCATAATTGAGGGTACATTTTCAATGCTTTGTTCACACAAATCACAAACTATATTGCACATAATACCTGATGCCATCCCTGATGAATTGTGCGCGCGTGAAGAGCTATCATTGTCTGAGAGTCAGGTGCAGCGCATTCACCCGTGTCGTTTCCATTGTTTGTCATCAAAGATGGCGGCCAATGCAAAGGGTCCATAGTACAATTTTGATGGAATTAAAAAAATGTCTACAAGGCCATGAGTGACTTTTTGATCGGTTTGATCGAATGGTACATTAGACTTTCATATGGCAGGTAGCATCAAATATAGACCTTGATGCACATGACGTCATTTGAGCGGTGTGCCCCCAATCCTGTATTCCGCATGTACATACATTACCTGTGAATTTCCATTGTTTCATCATTGGATTTACCACTAATATGGCGGCATGATGACGTCAATGCAGAAGGTCAATGCTGGAAAATATTTGTTAATTGAGCAAGTTATTTTTAGTGTGGGCACATTTTGTAGGCTTGACATTGTGGCGTGTCGTGGCCGAGCAGTTTAGTGCATCGACTCAAGTTCTGGTTGCTGAGTCATAAGGGTGTGGGTTCGAATCCCGGTCATGACACTTGTGTCCTTGAGCAATACACTTAACTATAATTGCTTCTCATCACCCAGGGGTAAATGGGTACCTGTGAGGGCAGAGATGGTTCTTGTGATTGATTTAGCTTGGTGCGCTACATACTTGGCAGCACAGGCTGTATACTCCCCAGGGAGCTGAGATGGTTCAAGGAACGAAATATATGACCCAGTGACCAAGGGTAATAATGTTTGAGGCCCAATAATCATCCTTTGGAATTGCGCTTTATAAGAGTCGATATTATTAAACTTACAGATAAGAATCCTTGACGTGAAGTAAATCTGCAGTCACAAACCATTTCCTACAGTCCCTGATTAACGCAAATCGATAAACCTTCACAGGCCGTGCCTTCAGATAAATTAGAGAAGGAAGTGGACCGCATGGTTACCGTGCCGACCAACCAACTTTTCTTCCAGAAAACAAGTCATAAATCAGGTGAGATATTTTCTTCTTAATTTTGGTTTAAAGACGATCAACTTTTACAGATCCTACCATGCCCACCTTCAGGGCTTAAATTTAGGGGGAAAATCCACAAGACCCAAGACTTTTGGCTCAATATCTTTACTGCACCGGGATTTTATTTACAAGACCAGAATCAAAATGAGAAGAGACCAGAATCAAAATTAGAAAGCAGTTTTATCATCTAAACTGGTTTTTTTTAACAAACACTAAGAGAAGATTTATCTCTTCTGTTTTATCTGTGATACTCAGCAGGATTAAAACATATTTGTGAGACTCAAACTCAACATTTGAACATTATTCTTTTGAGACAAAGATGTTGAATTGAAAAAAACAAGACCATCGGACTTGTCCTGCCTTGAGATTACTGGCCCGACACTGAAACCACTGGCCTCGGGCCGATGGTCCTGTGTAAAATTTCGAGCCCTGACATTGGCAACTGCCTATTGGCAACACCCAACAAATAAGGCATGTACGTCTAGTCTGTGCTCTATTAAGCGTTGCTCAACATAAAATATACAATGCAGTAATTCAAATTAAGGCGACTTGTTTTTTAATGGGGGTTTTAACGTGTCAGATTCGCTGTTGTGATTGGTCACAGCCTAAAGGGGGCTGAGCTTAATGGATCAGTCTGTCTGATTGGTCAATATCCACAGGTGATTGAGCAGATGGGTTTGTCAGCCACACAGCGATTGGCTACATTGTTTGACGGAATGTCAAGACACACCCCTGAGGGTGTGGCTTTCCAGAAGCATGCTAGAGATGTTGGCTTCAAACAAGCTGTGGAGGAGAGAGACAAGGGGGTAAGTGAGATCTTATTACATTGAGCTGATGCAGACTGTTCAAATATCAATAGAAGAATTCATAAAACAACCATTTGTGAGTAGAACTTGAATAAAAGATAGGTTTCGCTGGCGTACGGTTAGCGCAACGACAACTTTTAGTGGCTGTGTGACGTCATCACTCTCTGCGCGTTTATGACGTTTTACACAATCTGTTTAAGTGTAAAAGTTTTCTCGACATGAATAACAGCGGCACTACACGTAAGTAAAAAACGAATAGTAAAACTTACTAAAAGTCTACAATTTCCTCTAATTTGGGAAAAGAAAAACCAAATTTACCAACAGACGGATACTTTATGGTCCTTCATAATTCATTTGAGGTTGGATTTCTTTTTGTGATTTCTTTTATGATGTGTGAGTTTTGGTTGTCTGTTTTGACTAAATTTGTGTGATGTCAAAACAATTAATCTGTAAGTTTTTCTAAATCAAACCTGGGCCACTCTGGATTGTATGTGATCCTCTTTGGTATCGGTGCATTTTCCAAGAGAAGGTGATATAAAGTCATAATCTTCGTCCTCAATCGCCAGTTCGAGCAAATTCATTGGTGCTGCATTTTGAAGATTGTGCCCTGTGTAGCCTATTGAAAACGTAACCGGGGTCGTCATCGAAACCTGCACACAACCCCGTCAGAACGGTTATGCGCACAGATAGCTAATTGTAGTCGTACACTCTAACCGTGCGCCAACGAAACCTCGCAAGAGTCTACATTTTGACTTGCACTGTTTCAAGTGAATGCTCAAATTTGAATTCTTAAGACTAAATATAGCGTTGCCATGTCACATGGTTTGGGAAAACTTTTTGAATACAATGTAGATGCATATGAGACAGCAAATACCTGTACACAGTTTTCCAAGATAATATGTAATATGTTTTCATAATATATATTGGCCAAAACACCTGTCTACTCCATCTATTTTTGTTTTCTATAGGCCTACCACGATATTACAAAACAAATAAAAGCATAACTTGTAGTAGTGGGTCTATTCAGGCAATTCGATAGAAGCTTGACATGTAAATTACACATTGAACTTTATTATCAGTGGAGAATGTAGGTAAAACTGCAGACTTTAGCTTCTAATTTCAGAAAGGTTCATTGGACATAGTATCAGTGGGCCCTACAAATAATCTGGGTGCAAAAAATCCCTGACAAAACCATAAACTTTTCTCATTGTTTTCACTAAAGTGTGACCATATGAGTAGCTTGGAATCAATCTACATGGACGCTTCCAAAAACAACATTATGTTCCTCTTCTTCTCTCTATAATTATACAGACAAGAGACTGGTAGCCTGACCTGATTATTACCAACCAAAGCTAAAGGTTAAAAGTCGCCAAGGGGCACTCCAGCAGTGGTGTAACTATAGACATTTTTTTCCAGGGGGTGGGGGCAAGGGGGCAAAGACATATTTTGGGGGCCTTTAGATGTATCATACCATTCATTTGTGCATTTTCTTGATCTCATTTGGGGAGGCGCAGGGGGGGGGGGTTCAGGTAAAGTTAAAAGGCTTTTTATAAAAGTATCTTTGCCAAGAAATGCAAAGTTATCATGCCACTGAAAGTACTTTTAACAACTAACTTCTAGTTTGAAAGTAAGATTTGAAGCTTGGCATGGTGTAAGAACCGAGGAATCTTTTGGGAGAAGTGATGGTTCCAAAAAGAACCGGTTTTGACTCAAGCCGACAGAATCATCCTTAAAGGCACTGAACACATTTGGAAATTGTCAAAAACCAGTGTTCTCACTTGGTGTATCCCAACAAATGCATAAAATAACAAGCCTGTGAAAATTTGGGCTCAATTGGTCATCAAAGTTGCAAGAAGGTGATGAAAGAAAAAACACCCTTGTTGTACAAATTTGTGTGCTTTCAGATAGGAATAAAAACTTCTTGCAAGAAGTTTTTATTATTTTAGTGAGAAATTACCTCTTTCTCAATAACTACGTTACTTCAGAGGGAGTCGTTTCCTACAATGTTTTATACTATCAACAGCTCTCCGTTGCTTGTTACCAAGTAAGTTTTTTATGCTAATATTTATTTTGAGTCATTACCAAACGTGTACGATACCTTTAAGCAATATTTTCTTGCTGTGTGAAATTGGTCCCTGATAAGCACAAAAGTATGCTTAACACTAAAGTATCTTGCTTAGGCCTTGTCCGCAGCTGCGACTGTTGCTATGGGCTTCCTATGCTTCAATGTAAGTTAAAGTGGCTTCAAGCAGGGCTCAAATTAGGGAGAAAAATCCACAAGACTGCAGGGCTTGTAGCTCAAAATGTTTACTGGACCAGAAATGTTTGTAAAAGACCAGAACAGAATCAAAATGAGAAAAACAACACTTCCTGAGTCCTGACAACATGCATTTAAACGCACCTAACACATCTGTAAGAGAAGATTGATCTCATCTGTCTTTGTGGGTATTAAGTATACTTCATTACTCAGTAGAATTGAAAAGTATTTTTCTGAGTCAAAGTCAAAATTTGAACACGATTTGTTTCTGTTCAAGATATTACACAGTGAGGTATTGTTATTCAATTGAAGAACACAAGACCGGACTTGTCTGGTCATAAGTTTACTGGCCCGACACTAAAACCACTGGCCTCGGGCCGGCGGTCCAGTGTAAAATTCCAGCCCTGCTTCAAGCCACAGCTGCTTATTCGAACATGGCCCCAATAGCAGAAATAGGTTACCATCCAAAATCCCATGTGGAGCTCTGGTGTTTCTGATCAGCAGAGTGTGGGTTTGAGTCCCGATCGTGGCACTTGTGTCCTTGAGCAAGATACTTTTCTATAATTGCTTTGTCCTTTGGATGGGATAGTAAGCCGTATAGGTCCCGTGTGCTAGGATTGGTAGTGCACGTAAAAGAACTCAGAACAATTATCGTGGAAGAGTAGGGGTTAACCCCAGAGTTTCTGGTTCACATAGCAAGCACGCTTGTTTACAGGTTTCCTCAGGCTTGAGAGCAACAGTGATTAAGTTCAATTATGAGGCATCCTTGGTTTCATTACCTGAACTATATATACATGTAATAATAATAACAATAATTTACATTGTTGTGAATGGTGCCACACTAATCTTTTAGGTTTCCTGCTAAATTAACAGCGTTGCGAACATTTTTCTGATGAATTTGATTGCATACATTGCATGTGTACATTTAGGCCTGGAATTGAACAATGCCACAGCTTCTGTTGCCCTGGTTTTGACCTTTGGTGCCCCCTTAGACTTTCCGATGGACGTTCCCTTTGAAAAATGAAAATGTCCTTGCCCCCTCAACGATGAAATTCCAGGTCTGTTTTTATGTCTTGGTTGTAGCATTCTTGATTTGTGGTTTGGGAATCGAAAGGAAATAATGACAAACACAATTTCTTTTTGTTTTCATGATATATTTAAAGGAAGATTTACCGCGAGATAATCAATACATGAATACTGTCTAGTAATGGTTAAATTGTACATTAATTTACATTTTAAAGAGGAAGGGAAATGACCATTTCATTTGTGATGTTCTCATTTTCATCCCCGTACAAAAGTGTAAAGACCCGTTTATCTCAGAATGATGTCATCAGATGTTTTGGATGTTGCTAAATTTTGCACTTGAAGAATATCAATTAGGGGCCTACAATGGCAATTAACACCATTTTAACGTGACGTTAGCGACTTGTAATTTTTTCCCCACTCACATGAGGACTCTAGCTATTGGAAAGTGAGTACATCACAAAATTGAATTGGTCCTTTCCCTTCCTCTTGAAGATGAAGTATTTAATTTCTAAAGACCTGAAGTTATTATGTAAAATTCATCACACTTAAACCTTAAATATGAAAGATCAGTCATTATATTGTTAATTGCCCTGAGGTATATTTTTGGTGGGAAAACAAAAAAAAATTGTCAAATAGATCAGATCAATAGACCTTTCTTTTGTTGATAAACAAACCGCGCTGGTTGGCATGGACGGCCGAATGTTAGCAAAACATTCAATCGTCTTAGCAAATATTGTGTCCAAATTCAACATTTCTGTAAACTTTCAATCAACCAAAAATACATACCATGATTGGTTGCTTTGTTTCCAACACATTCAACACTATTTTTGAATATTTGTGTAACATTATTACAAACTGTGGCTATCCTAAGTTTTCCAACCTCGGTTGGCAAAAACTCAGGCTGTGACGTTGCAAAAGAAAGGTTTATAGGCCCCTTGCATGTGCCGCCATTGCTGAAATCTAATAATAGAAATGTGCATCTACATCTACATGCCTAGACTGGTCCCCTGTCTTATCCGTAAGGTACATCTGGCAGGTGAGGGAACCAGCAGGTTCTAAAAGATCTGGCATTTATTATTCACACGCCTCGAAGTGTGACGTCAGATATTCAGGCCAGTACGTGCCATGTTTGTCATTTCTCAGCAAATGATCTTCCTTTGACCTCAAGTGAGGGCACTGTTTAAGCTTCTGACACCATATGCAAGGGGGCTATTTTGACACAGTACCTATACACGTACAAGTATATCTTAATTAATATGCACAGTTAGTATGAACTATTCTTTTACAAAAAACACTCACACATTAAGCACCGTTTATGATGTTTTTTTAAACTATTAAATAATAAGAAGCACTGCAGCATGGGAAGTATTAATTGTTTATAATTTGGATTATTTTAAATAAATTGCCACTATTATTTCTCCTTCAATGCAAATAGGAGACTTTTAGACATGCCGGATAAACTACCATTATTTACGTCATTCTGAAATTGCACACACTTTTGAGAGCAATGAATGTTACCCGATAAGTCTGCTGCCAATTAGCAGTTTCAAAGTCTCCCATTACAAATCTAAGGGTGTATCCGAATTGGCGGCTACAGCTATGGCTACTACTGTAAGGCGTGTTACTATTTTAGACATGGAAATTTAGCCGTAGCCGTAGCCATAGCTGTAGCCACCAATTCGGACATGGCCCAAAAATCAATGGCCTTTAACTCCCTTGATGATTGACATAGGATCCTTCTTCACACTAAAATAATCCAACAATGTCCAACACCATTCAGTAACTCAACATCCAAACGGTTGGACTCTGATTATGTTGGTATTCCTGTTACCATGTAAAGCATGATCAGTTTACTAGTCATCAGTCCAACACCATTCAGTAACTTAACATCCAAACGGTTGGACTCTGATTATGTTGGTATTCCTGATACATGATGTAAAGCATGATCAGTTTACTAGTCATCAGTCCAACACCATTCAGTAACTTAACATCCAAACGGTTGGACTCTGATTATGTTGGTATTCCTGATACATGATGTAAAGCATGATCAGTTTACTAGTCATCAGTCCAACACCATTCAGTAACTTAACATCCAAACGGTTGGACTCTGATTATGGTGGTATGCCTGATCCCATGTAAAGCATAATCAGTTTACTAAGTGCAGTCCCCAGTCCAACACCATACAGTAACTCAACATCCAAACTGTTGGACTCTGATTATGGTGGTATGCCTGATACCATGTAAAGCATAATCAGTTTACTAGTCCCCAGTCCAACACCATTAAGTAACTCAACATCCAAACTGTTGGATTCTGATTATTGAGGTATGCCATGATCAGTTCACTATGTGCAGTCCTCAGGGTAACTTGCTCCATGTTCTCTTCAAGCCCTCCCTCTTCCGCCGTAGTCTCGCCCGCAGGGGGGGGATTTATTCACATTCACAAGAGATGCTGGGCTTGTAGCTCCATTATTTTATAATTAACTAAACACACTACACATCACTGGCCTGGGGCCTCCGGCCTACGGTACAAATTAGAAGCAACATCCGAGCCATACATGCTGATGTTAGGTTAGGAGAACACATTAGATTATGTCGGAACATAACATCAATCAGTCTCAGTCAACAAGATCAAAACAAAAAACAAAAAATGGATTTTTGAGGGTTCTGGGTAATTAGAATTGATGCATTTTTGAGCCTGACAGCTTCAGAACTAACTTCCTTCTTTGATTCAGCAAACAAATCTATAACAGCATACATGTATTGACAATTTTTTCACACACACGTACAGACTTTTTTTCTTCAAATTCACACAAAACACTGGAGTTCATTATTCCATGGAGAAGTTGTCCCACAATGTTGACAGCTTAGAAAAAGTCATCAGAATCACAAGAAATTACTTAAAACCCCCATACATAAATTCAATGTTTTCAAACATTAGGTTTTGACACGCAAGATCAAAACTAATTGTTTTATTCTTTTCTCAAACAATAGCATTTTTCAAAGGAAGATTTCCACCATGATGTGGTTTACTGCCAAAACGTGCCTTTACTGTAAACTGTACATATGTACATGCCTGCAGCTCGACCATGTTGTAGCAGCGTCCTTCGCAATTAAGCTTCTTGGCTGCGAGTAAGGATGTTTAGCTTCCTAAATGATTACACTGTATGTAAGGCGAAGTAAAAAAATACATGTTCAGCGTCCCCGCCCACTTTTTGGGGGGCGCCGCATGGATTGTGTTTTTAATTTAACCAAATCAAAATGAGATTTAAAAGTCATAACATATCAACTGATACATCAGAAAATAAAATACTTGCAAGTCAGAACTTGGCCTGTGCTGCTTAAATGGTTAAAAACAGAAAGTAAGATACAGCAGGGTTTTTAGTGGTGAAAAAACTATTAAATAAAACCACCGTAAACATGTTCAATGTCTTGTCCAACATGTTTCTTTCATTATTGTGTGTTGAACAGTGGAAAAAACCAATGGTTGTTCAAAATTTTAACAACAAGAATAGCGGCCATCTTGAAAATACAAAATTAAAAGCCCATCCCGCTTCCTTTTTTTCAGGAACCCGGATGCTAAACATGTTTTTTGTTTTACTCGGCCTAAGTTATGTCAAAAACTTTGTGTTCGGAGGGATGCGCTGATTTACAAAGCTATGAATGTTGTTGCTATGGTGGGCGGGGCGCATGGATCAGTCTACTGCTGGAAGGGCGTCCAGTCCATCCAATCAGGGATGACGGTATTTTCGGTATTATTGCTGCCCAGTGTTTCTCCGTCAACAGCCACATGCCACTTGGCGTGATTATTCAGAGCTTTTTTCCGGCTGAATGCTAAACCGCACTCTACGCAAGAATACGGCTTTTCACCCGTGTGAATGCGTTCATGGAGTTTAAGGTCATACTTCCGGAGGAATGTCTTCCCACATATTTGACAGACGCTTCTTTTCTTGACCGATTTATCAAGCTGGTCTCCGTCTTCTCTTTCTGGTTCCTTGAAAGTGTTGGGCTTTCCGAGTGAGGCACCATTAGTTTTTGTAGCGACTCCGTTCCTCTGTTTTAGTTCATTCTTTTCTTCCAGAGCTTCATGAATTAACATGGTACTCCTATACTTGAAATGTTTTCCACAAAAACGACAGATGTATTCACCCTCACTAAAGCATATTTCACTGGCCAAATGGTGTTTCAGGTTGGCCGCTCTTACGAATGGTTTCCCACAATTATAACAGGGGTAAAGAATTTTTTCAGGCTTGCTTTTTTCCTGTGGATTCGCTTCTCGATCTTTGTTTCCTGGCTCATCGGTCATGGGGACTGTCTGTCCCACAACTTCACGTTCACAAACTGCACTTTGCCCAGAAATGTTTAAGCCGTGCGAAACTGCCAGACCTGTCTGGTTTCGGCAGTGTTTACGGTGCTCTTCAAGTTCTTCTATGGAACCAAAATCAAAATCACACGGACGACAAATAAAGAGAGACTGTCCCAATGACATGCCATTAAGTTGGCCGTTGTTATGTTCAAGATTATCGTCATTTCTCTCATCAAAGTTTGTAAAAATTACAGACTCGGGTTCTGTTTTGACACTAGTGGGTTCAACTATCACTTCCTTTCCTTGATTCACAATATCCTCTGGATTGTTTACACTGTGAGACTGTAAGCGCTCCTCAAGAATCGAAAATGTTGGGAAAATGTTTCCACTTCCATGGAGTTTTTGTTGACTGTCAGGAACATCGAGTGCTAGATCGTTTTCATCACGATTTTTGTTAAAGTTGTTGAAAATGATGGATTCCGGTTCTCTTTTGGCATAAAGAGGCTCAACAAAAAGGTGTTCACCCTGATTGACGGAATCCACAGAACTATCAATGCTGGGAGAATCTTGGTTATCACCACAAATTGACAATGAAGGAACACTGTTTTCATTACTGCAACCCTGACTTTCATGACTGTTGGGAACTATGAACCCATTCTCTTCGTTGTTCTCACCAAAGTCGTTGAAAACAACAAATTCAGGTTCTGTTTTAACACTAACGGAGTCAATTGTAGTTGTCTCATCGACATCCCCAGGATTGTTAATGCCGTGGGGGTGCTGGTGTCCATCAAAAGTAGATGTTGGAAAGGTGTTTTCACTCATACGGAGTTCTTGTCCACCATGAAGATGACAGCCCCGACTCTTGTGATGCCCAAGAGCCGTGACTTCGTTGAATTCTTCTCCACATGATTTACAAATAAACGGTGGTTTTCTGATGGAAGTGCCTTCAATGTCGGAATGGTTATTGGGATAGTCCATCGAAGTATCCAGAGCTTTAGAGTTTGACTTCCCTTTGTCAACCGTGAACATATTACCTGAGTTGGCACTTTTGCTTTGAAGATAACCGCAGTGTCCACATTGATTGGTGCTCCCAGGCGACACATACTTGGGTAACAATCCAATTTGGATGAAATCGTTTCCACAACTGGTGCATTTGTACTGCTTTTCATTAATATGAGTTAAGAAATGGCTGAGACACCTGTCCTTCCGCTGGAAGCTACGCCTGCACAGATCGCACATGTAGATGTGATTCGCTGTGTATGCCCACTTTGGACCGGCTGAATCGTCACAATTCTTATGCAACAACTCAAAATGTTTCTTCAAGTGTTTTGTCTTGGAAAACGCTGTACCACACTCGAGACAAGTAAAAGGATGTTTCCCTTTGAATGAGCAGCTGTGATGATCGAGGTCGTCAAGGCTGGAGAAGGCTGCAGTACATAATCCACAGCCAAATGGCTTCTTAACAACTTCCTGTCCATCCATGCTTTGATTGGGAAATTAGTCAAAAGTTTGTTTTTTTGTACTTTTACTAGCTATGTAGTATTTTTGAAAAGCCTTTCCACATACCTTGGGATTGCCACTTTAAAAGTAGATACAAAGATTAACAAAAATGTTGGTACAGTATGTCCTCGGGTGCAAAACAAGGATGGTTGCTATCTCATGATGAACGTTTGACATCCACTCAAGGTTTTTACGCCAGGCAGGTATTGAAGACCTTTGGCTTGTTCTCTGCAAGAAAGACATTGAAACAGTCAGGTTACTAAAATTGACACATTTATAAACACCACAATTTTGAGGCTAAACTGTGGGTACTTCTACATTCTAGAACTATGCTGTGGGCAATGCGATGCCAGCTTTCGAATTCCTTCATCCATGAAATTTGGTCACAAAACATTCAAGGTCAAGGCTAGTCTTGGCCCAAGACGTCAGTGATTGATAGCGGATAGTGTATGAGCGCAGTACACTCCGCTATCGATCACTGACGTCTTGGGCCAAGACCAATTCAAGGCGGGATGACATCATGATCACCTGGCTTCTCAATTGTCATGATTTTATAGTGTATGTAACCAGTATTCCAGTAACACCACTGCTAGCTGCTCTTGCTTCATTCAACAAAGTCATCTTTTAAATTAATCTTAAACATAAATCACAAATTAATATAGCCTATGATTGGGATAATATAAACATCAAAGGATCGCATGGACTCAAGAGTATTAATTGGCACTTGTTACTTTTGATAGGTAGTGAATTGATTGTAAACTGGTTGCCCTTTTCAAGCGACCTCACTATAGCTAGGGGACCGACTGAGTTAATTAGTTGGGCTAGGTCGTTGTGATGGATAGGGGGAAGTTTACCTGGCTCTACTGTCAAAACAACAAGAGGGTTTGTGTCTTTATTGACGGTATAAAAGCAAGAACGCATTTGCGAAAATGTTAACCGAGGTATGCCCCCCTTATTGAACTGAAGATCTCACCTGCAGTGGGATGCATTCTGTCTCAAAAGTGTTATGGTTACGATTAGAATCACTCCGGCCACCTTTTGTGTTGAGTGTTTGCAGAATGGATTTTAACAATTCCAGGAAGATTTGGCAAACAGCGCCCTCTTTAGGACTTTTATTGAAGGATCAGGAGCAGAGGAGTATGACATGCCAAAGAGGCAAATAATCCGATCAACACATCGATCGGTCTTTTGCATCGATCGATCGGTCTTTTACATCGATCGATTTGTCTTCTGCATTGATGCAAGGGTAGTGGGCGTGTTTTGTTTTGTTTTGGGTTTTTTTTTAAGGGGGAGGGGGGGGTGCATAAAAACTGCGAGTAACACTCCAAGGTTTACCCCCCTTATGATCTTGTGTTCAAAGCCTTCCAGTTGTTTAACACAACCAAAAGGGGTAAGCATTGCAGATTCTACTCAAAATTGTAAGCCTTGATAAAATGACATGATAATAATTAGTAAAATATGAAGGCGTGGTGGTTACTGAGAGTAGCAAGGTGGACCCACCTCATGTTTGAATGGACAGTGAAAAACTACATGGAGGAATAATTCCACTTATTATATGAAAACCAATAAAACAAAATTAAAAGCATTTCTTTTTAATTAGGCATATAGTACTATTGGGAAGGCCAGGGGTTGCAGTCTTAGATAGTGATCAGGGCCCAATTTCATAGAGAAAATATTGCTAAAAACAATTCTGCTAAGCAGAAATCAGCAGGATTCCAGTCACTAGTTGTACATGTGACATGGTAGTTTGGCCGGTAACATTATTCTGGTAAGCATAATTTTATTGTGCTTAGCTAGTTTTTGTGCTTAAGCAGCTCTATGAAATTGGGCCGTGGTCTCGTATTGGGAATACTGTTTGTTTATTTTCATTGTTTATCCTGTGTGGCGGTTGAAGTTTTCAACCTGATTATTATAATAGATGTTAAATTTGCATCGGGGATAAAGTATATAAATTTTGGTTTTTTACCCATACACCGATGTGTGTTAGCACTGTATACTCAGTACTTTCCCGAGTCCTGTGAAAAAATATCACAGGCTTATTACTCGGGTGGGAAACCAACATTTATAAACCTGATTATTAATCAAATACCAAGCAAGCAGCGGAGTACGTAACTAGGGTAAAATTTCAGGGGGGCACAAGGGGGTGCACCATTTTTTTTTAGGAGGCACTTCTGGCCAAGTTTGTGTTTGCCTTTTTCTGTAAAACAAGCCCATGCCCGTAATCGGGGGGGGGGGTCGGACGCCCCCCTAAAAAATAAAAATTTAATAACAAAATGATATATGTATATTTTTTTGAAGTCTGCATAAAATAATTAATTAAACAAATCTGCATCGTAACTGTTACTTATTATTGTAAGTTATGACATTTATAACATAACTATTTAAACTATTTTTTGCATAACGTAATATACAAAGTTGAATAGAGGACGCAATGAGTACCATACGCTGTCTGAGCATTAAATATGCAGAAATAATATTGATACTAAGCTGTAATTGAGGTGTTTTCAGATGTAATAACCAATATCATAGCGCAAAATGGTGCACTAAATGGCTTGAACCGGGCATTCTTTTTTACAAAATGTCGAACTTCTGAGGGGGGCACATCCTCCTCCCACTCCCCTGCGTCGCTACGTGAACGTGACGGGCGGCGCTAGGGGATGTACATTTTCTTTCATATTCGCCCCCTAAAAATAAATTAAAACAAAATCCCTGGTACGGGCCTGAACAAGCCCCTTTATCATCGCCTTTTTTATGTTAGGCCCCTACTTACTATTTTTTTTATAAGATAATCTGGCGTGAGTGTAAACAAACAATATTTTCTGCATGTAATTTGGAAAAAAAGTTTTAAAAACATCGAAATTATCTCATCAAATCGTATAAAATGTTACATTTTACTCTGGAAATCTCCAGTCACAAAAGTCCAGGTTTCAAATGGGGGAGGGGGGGCACGGGCACGGACATCAATGCCCCCCCCCTTAGTTACGCCACTGCAAGCAAGTAAATCAATTAATAAAACTCATTAAAAATTCGCGCGGGAGATTTCTCTTTTACACAAACAGAGGGCGGAAGTCCAACCTCGTCCCATGGTTTACTTTATTTCCAACCATGTTTGCAATAGTAAACCCTGGGAGGGAAACTCCTTACTTGGACCCTGATTGGACAACGACTGGTGTACAAAAGTCTAATGTAAACATGTTAAGTTGTACTCATTCACAGCCAGACTATTCTAATTTGCATACGTATCCAAAAATGTTGGATATGCAAATGATCCAATACCAGGGTGAGAGAGCGGTCAACCTCGCACTGCTCGACACACCTTGGGGACGAGGTTGGGCGGAAGCCCTTTTTAAATAGCTAGTCAGATACCCTAAACCCAATGGAACGCTGAATTATGGGATGAAGTCCAGCTTGATTAAATCACGTGCGTCGCACATGCGCGCGAAGGTCACGCCAGACTCGAATTTCTGGAAAGTATGGGAGGAGACGGAGCGTTTGCTTCTTCCAGAGCATTTTTCCCAATCTGGCTCCATCCATGCTCCATCTTACCGTTTCCCGAGAATGGAACGGTAGTTATGTCATGCAAGACATGTCCATATAAAGTTGATGCAAAAAGTAAGTTTAAAATGAATATCTTGTGGAAACTGTGGCTTGTAAAGTTGTGTGTGTGGTCGAATAAAATGTAGCATTGACTTGTCGTGCGATAGGGTTAGGCGTGGTCGGGACGTGGTCCGGACGGAGCATTTGCTTCTTTGAGAGTATTTTACCCGCAATGTGTCTCCATTTTACCGTTTCCTGAGAATGGAACGGTAGATAAAATGCAAGACATGTCCATATAAAGTTGATGCAAAAAGTAAGTTTGAAATATATATCTTGTGGGAAAACGAGGCCTGCAAAGTTGTGTGTGGTCGAATTATGTTTGTAGCCTTGACTTGTCGTGCGTTATGGTTAGGCTAGCCCCATAAATTGGGCCAATCACTTCGTATCCTTGGCCCCAGCACCATTGCAATTAAATGTTTGTGGATTATTAGATCTACAATCCGCCTCATGAAAACTTACCAATCGGATACTACTGTACTTGCGGATAACCGGTAAGTTGGTTTTAGTTTAAAAAACATTACCAGTTTTTGGGGAAAATCGAATGATTTCGAGTGTGACCTTTTGCAAAAATCTCAACGATCTTGTTGACCTCTTGCTCTTTGCGAAAGCGTACACACGTTCTCAAAACTATGCTCCCATTTGTTGTTAACGTTATTATAGAACGGGATCGAGCACCAGTACCAACGTTTGGGTTCGATAACTAGGTTTTGTTGAGTTCCCTGACAACAACGATACGATTGATTGCTACAATTGAGCTGTTACCAGACTGATTTACTCGGAGTGCGCCGAGAGTGCAATTTGAATTCATCGTTACAATCAAAATTGCACATTACTCGGAAACAATTAACTGAAAGAGAGGACTTTAATTAAATAGCTTTAAATGCGGCGTGGGTAGCGAGATCGCGTTTCGCATGAGTGTTGCCGCCGCGCAGGGAATTAAAATGACTACACAAAACTCAAATTGCACTCTCGGCGCACTCCGAGTAAATCAGTCTGGTAACAGCTCAATTGTAGCAATCGATCGTATCGTTGTTGTCAGGGAACTCGACAAAACTTAGTTATCGAACCCAAACGTTAGTACTGGTGCTCGATCCCGTTCTAAAATAACGTTAACAAAAAAATGGGAGCGTAGTTTTGAGAACGTGTGTAGGCCTTCGCAAAGAGCAAGAGGTCAACAAGATCGTTGAGATTTTTGCTAAAGGTCACACTCGAAATCATTCGATTTTCCCCCAAAACTGGTAATGTTTTTTAAACTAAAACCAACTTGCCGGTTATCCGCAAGTACAGTAGTATCCGATTGGTAAGTTTTCATGAGGCGGATTGTAGATCTAATAATCCACAAACATTTAATTGCAATGGTGCTGGGGCCAAGGATACGAAGTGATTGGCCCAATTTATGGGGCTATGGTTAGGCGTGGTCGGGACGTCCGGAGGGGGGAGGCACTGAGGCAGGATAGCTGATCACACAAAAGTTGATTGTTAATTATATTAATTGCAAAGTCAACTATGATGACTTTGACTCTGATTGATGTAAATGACCTTGAGTCTCAGCTAGTTGCGATAATCGTATCCCTCCTCCCGACGGTCGGAACGACGGGAGGGTTACGAGCCATCCCGTTACGGAAAACGGCAATCTGGTCCAACACGCTAGTCAGCAGATTTGCTCCATTTTTACCACTTTTGAAAATCATGACACAAATTCTAGGAACACGAGCTTCATTCTCGATGTCTAATGCATCCTTCCATATCACTCAAAACACCATTGAGGAAATATTTTGAAGAAAAAGGACAAAAACTTACCAGATCCCCGAGCGAAAGAGTCACCACACGCGCGCAGCGCTGAGACCGTTGACCCTGTTGACCTGCACACACAGCCGAAGCTCCGCGCGCCCCACTCAGATTCAAATTCTCAACCTGGGACATTTTTTACTCTTTCGCTCGGGGTAAGTTTTTGTCCTTTTTCCTCAAAATATTTCCTCAATGGTGTTTTGATTGATATGGAAGGATCCATTAGACATTGAGGATCAAGTTCGTGTTCCCAGAATTTGTGTCATGATTTTCAAAAGTGGTAAAAATGGAGCAAATCTGCTGACTAGCTGTCGAAATTGTACGTGTTGGACCAGATTGCCGTTTTCCGTAACGGGATGGCTCGTAACCCTCCGGTCGTTCCGACCGTTGGGAGGAGGGTTACGATTATCGCAACTAAGTCTCAGCCTGCTAATTGCTATGTTCTGTGACTGATCATTATGTGCACTGTTTTTTTGTCAGAAAAACAACATCAGATCAGCAGATTTTTTAATTAATGAAAACTCACCGCTTTTCTTTCTTCTCATTTTAGCTGCATTACGTGGTGTGGTATATCATTCCTACTTGCGTCTCAATTCTTGGAAGAAACTAGAAGGTCGTCATGAGGTCATCAGCCAAAAAGACCTTGGACCACTGGTGAGTAAAACATGGAGTATTATTTCATAGGAAATGTCCAAATATTTTAGGTTAAAATGCTGATGTTGACATAAATATTAGGGCTCCTTATTTGATTTCCTGCCTATTCAGAAAAAGTGTTGGAAAAGTTTCCGCAGCATGCCTCCAACTTATTTTTGTTTATTTTTTTTTTCCCCCCCTGTTTTCCATTTGGAGATAGGTGGAAAACAGGAAAAAAATAAAAATAAATGAATAAATAAGTTGGAGGCATGCTGCGGAAACTTTTCCAAAGTGTTTTTAAATAATTTTATTCTTGGTTGTTTTTATTTTTTTGCCTGCCTGCCTACCAGTCCCGTACTGTAATACCTTGGAAATGCATGTTTAAATTTTGTTAGACAAGTTCTAAAGCGTGTACGTAGAAAAAGGTTGTTTCCAACGGGTGGACATCCAGGCCCAGAATTTCATCTTTTTCGTTTTGCAAAGGGCACTTCAATTGGAATATTAAAGTTCATGGAAAACTTTTGATGGGGCATCAAGGCCAAGACCAGGGCAACAGGCCTGGACTTGTTCTGATTTGTGGTCTGCACTTAAAAGTCACACCAACTGTACAGCTAGGTCATACATACGCAGATCAGTAAAAAATAAACAATATGTATAGTTATAATGTAAACTGTCACAACCCATTTTAATTTGCAAGAAAACAATTCTGGGGTGAAATTCTGTAAAAGTTGTCAAAAACATTTTTTGTCTTTTTCCCAAAAAATTATTTTAACAAACGGATCCAATCTGTTGAACTCCGGCTAATTTGTTAAACCGTTTGAAATGGGAAAAGTGCATTTTTCTTTTAGATTAAAAAAGTGATATAATTTGGTTAATCTTGAAGAAAATACCCCCCCACCCAATTTTTGTTTCCACTTTGTTTATTTCAGAGGTTTGATATTTTATATTTAACTCTAAAATGGAAAATGCCAAAAATCAATGAAAAGGGTTCATCACCCATAGGGGAACCTCTGGCAAATTTTAAAACTATTTTAATGGAAAGTGCATACTTTTATTTAGATTAAAAGGTGATCTATATCTAATGGTTAATTAGAAAATACCCCCGCCAAAACATTCAGTTTTCCCTTTTTATTTTATTTCAGAGGTTTAATATATTTCATATTTAACTCTGAATGAAAAATGCCCCAAATCAGTGAAAAAGGTTCACCACCCATAGGGGAACCTCTGGCTAATTTTATGAATTGTTTTAAATGAAAAAAAGGCCTAACTTTTTTGTTAAGATAGTTTATCATTTGGTTTCCATTTGAAGAAAAGAACCCGCAAAACAATTAGTTTTGTTTATTTTTTTTGTTCCAGAGGTTTAATATCTTTAATTCAACTCTGAACGAAAATTGCAAAAAAATCAGTGAAAAGGGTTCACCACCCGTAGGGGAACCCCTGGCCAATTTTATAGATGTTTTGGGTTAAAAGGTGATTTCGTATGGTTAATTTTGAAGAAATAACCCATACGGGGGGAACCTGTGGCTAATTTTATTAATTGTTTTACATAAAAAAGTGCATAACTTTTTTGTTAACGTAATTGATCATTTGGTTTTCATTTGAAGAAAATAACCCCTAAATAATTAGTTTTGTTAATTTTTTTGTTCCAGAGGTTTAATATTTAACTCTGAACGAAAATTGCAAAAAAATCAGTGAAAAGGGTTCACCACCCGTAGGGTCACCCCTGGCCAATTTTATAATTGTTTGGATTAAAAGGTGGTTTGTCATTTGGTTAATTTTGAAGAAATGACCCAAAAAACATTTTGTTTTCACTTTTATTTTGAAAAAATGCCCCAAATCAGTGAAAAAGGTTCACCACCCATAGGGGAACCTCTGGCTAATTTTATGAATTGTTTTGAATGAACAAAATGAATAACTTTTTTGTTAAGGTAATTGATCATCTGGTTTTCATTTGAAGAAAATAACCCCAAAAGAATTAGTTTTGTTTATTTTTTTGTTCCAGAGGTTTAATATTTTAAATTTAACTCTGAACAAAAATTGCAAAAAATCAGTGAAAAGGGTTCACCACCCGTAGGGGAACCCCTTGCCAATTTTATAATTGTTTGGATTAAAAGGTGATCATTTGGTTAATTTTGAAGAAATGACCCCCAAAACATTTTTTGTTCACTTTTTTTCTTCTTCAGAGGTTTAAATGTTTTATACTTAAACTCTGAAAAAAAAAAGCAAAAATCTGTGCCAAAGGGTTTGCCACCCGTAGGGAAACCTCTGGCCAATTTTTAAAAATGTTTTCAACGGAAATGTGCTTTTTTTATTAAAAGTTTATTTATCTTTTAGTTAATTTTGAATGGAAAAATATCCAAAACATTTTGTTTTCAAAAGGATTCCCTTCAAAATAATATGGTTTGTATTATAATCACCCAAAAACAGTTGAATCATAGAGACAATTCATGAATCATTTCTTAGGGTTGGTGTCCATTCGAGAAAGCCGCAGCCAGAGGATGCGGTTGGTACCCAATGTCATCTTGCTAATTGTGGATGGATTTGACCCTCGTGTGAAAATACTGCAAAAGTTTTTTTTGTTATCTAAGCAAGTAGACCCTGTATTCTGCTGAAACTTTCACAAGTGACTTTTATTGTATCTGTCTTGATAATTTTGCCCATAAATCAGCATTATGTCGACAAAAACTAATCTATGACCCTACCTTTAATATACCTTTGCACTTTTTTGTTTATGCTTGTTTATTCACATCTTATTTTCATCTCTGTTTCTTGTCAGTTTCAGATTGACAGGGCATAAGCTTAGTGCGGTCACGATGGACTTCATTTCCATACCAGACAGACGTGATCAGCTGACAAACTGCCTTCTGTATTTCTGCACATCATGCAAGTAAGTTGATCATATATCAGTACAAACCAGAAACTCCGGGGCAAACCCCTTCTCTTTACGATAAGTGCCTTGGGTTCTATTACACGATTACACAACACAAGGGACCTACGGCTTTACGTCCCATTCGAAGGACGAAGCAAAGATGGTCAAGTGTCATGCTTAAGTACACAAATGTCACGACTGGGACTCGAACCCACACTCTGCTGATTAGAAACACCAGAGCTTGAGTTCGGTGTTCTTATCCGCTCGGCCACGACACGCCATCTTTATAGGATTGAAACAAACAGTGGGTTCCAATTGCCAAACGTATACAATCCCTTTAAGAAGCAATGCAGCTGTTGATAGTATGAACTATTTTTTGAAAGGATTCCCTTAAAAATGAAATGGTTCGGATAATTTTCACCCCAAAACATTTGAATCTGGGTTGGTGTCCATTCGTGTATGCTGCAGCCAGAGATGCGGTTGGTACCCAATGTCACCTCGCTAAACGTGGATTGAATGACTCTCGTGTGTTTCTTGCTGTTTTCTCTGCAAGTAAGACCTGTATTCTGCTGTAATTTTCACATGTGACTTTTATTGTTTCTTTTTGATAATTTTGCCCGTGAATCGAATTATGTCGACAAAAACTAATCTATGACCCTACCTTTAATATACCTTTGCACTTTTTTGTTTGTGCTTGTATCCTTCATCACATCTTTTTTTCATTTTTGTTTCTGGTCAGTTTCAGATTGACAGGGCATGTGCTAAGTGCGATCACGACGGACTTCATTTCCACACTAGACAGATGCGATCAGCTGATGAAGGACAAACTGTCTTCTATTTCTGCCCATTATGCAAGTAAGTTGATCACTATTTTGGCTGACCCTTGTAGGTACATCATACAACTTACTTGCATACATTGCACAGGGGTAAATGCTGTGAGGGCAGAGATGTTTCTTGGTTGGGTCACCAGGGCCCAATTTCATGGCTCTGCTTACCACTGAATTTTGCGCTTGCGATCACCACAATGTGCTCACAACAGGGCAAGTGCAGAATTTCTGTGCTAGCTGTGTAAGCCAAGAAGAATGCCTGGTAATGTGGACTACGCACGCACATAAGCAGAAATTCCCTGCTAACCTGTGAAATACTCTTGACGTAATCGCAGAATTCCCTGAGCGCAGACTCTTTGCTTACGTTAAGCAGAGCCGTGAAATTTGGCCAAGGTTAACAGAGGCTTGAAGCCTAGGCTGCCCTTAGCAAACCCATAGCAACAGCCACAGTTGCCAATCTGGGCACAGTCATAGGCTCATGTTCGTGAACAAGACTTCTCACCAGTTGGTTGGACTATGGATGGATTGTGGATAGTCCATTTGGACTATGGATATTAACTACATAAAGCATCAGTGCTTTAACGTCCTTACTGTACTTCACCAAATCACAAAAAATAGACATAAGTTTCATTGTATACTGCTTATCTTTGAATCTGATTCACTTGTTACTCTGAGTATGTTCTTTAAATCTCTAACTCCCTTGAGTTGTTTACTAGGATCCTTCCTCACTCTAACAAAATCTAAGGCCATGTGATAACTCGACACCCAAGCTGGGCCCAATTTCATGGCTCTGCTTACCGCAAGCAAATAATCGGCACTTACGGAACCAGGGAATTCCGCGCCTGAGTCGAGCAGATTTCAGAGGTTAGCAAGGAATTTCTGCTTGTGCGCGTGCGTACTCCACGTTACTATAGGCATTCTTCGCTTACACAGCTAGCGCAGAAATTCAGCGCTTGCCCTTTAAGCGAAGAATGGTGATCGCAAGCGCAGAGTTGGGCGGTAAGCAGAGCCTTGAAATTGGGCCCTGGTGGACTCTGATTACTGCTGTTTGCCTGATCTGGTGTAAAGCATGTTCAGGTTACTAGTGCACTCCTCAGTCCAACAGAATCAAACACTACATGCTGTTGGATTTTTGAAGGGTTGGGATGGTTAGGGCTAAGGGTGCATTTTTTATGAACAAGTAATGTTTTGATTTTTGTTGTTGGATGACAGGCATCAAGTGATTGAGTACTCCTAAGAGGGACAAGCTGAAGGGAATCAACGTCTTTGTATCAGTCTACACTGAGAGGAACTCAAGGCAAGAGCTCACTGGATCAAGGAGGTGACATCACCACCACCAACGACAATGACAACCAGCTGATGCCAGAGAGTCGCCTTATTGCTGAGGAAACCTGACATCCGTCCATCTGCTGTAATTACAGTATGGGTACTAAGAACAGAATCCTTTATCACTCACAGTGCCATCAGGATCGTCTCAAGAAGCAAAATGAGGGTGGCATCAAAATTTTCACAGGTTAGTTTTATGGTAATAATAATAATAATACTGTAAATTTATATCGCGCTTAATACTACGTTTCAAAGCGCTACAGTATTTATCTTTCAAGGTATGTGGAGCTACGTTTTTGATGTATGAGACCTATTCCTTTACATAGCACCATGTAATGGTTTACACGGTGCTGTGGCGCAAAATGCAGCCAATCAAACCAGGAACACCGGAGCGAACCCCTTCTCTTTACGATAAGTGCACTAGGTTCTTTCTATGTCCACTACACAACAAGCGGGACCTACGGCTTTACGTCCCATCCGAAGGACGAAGCAATGATCATTAAGTGTTTTGCTTAAGGACTCAAGTGTCACGACTGGGGACTCGAACCCACACTCTGCTGATCAGAAACACCAGAGCTTGAGTCCGGTGTTCTTATTCGCTCGTCAACGACACGCCAACTATATAGGATTGAAACAAACAGTGGGTTCCAATTGCCAAACTTATACAATCCCTTTAAGAAGCACTGCAGCTGTTGATAGTATAAACTATTTTGAAAAAGGATTTCCTTCAAAATAAAATGGTTCGAAATTTGTAACCTCAAAACATTTGAATCTGGGTTGGTGTCCATTCGTGTATGCTGCAGCCAGAGATGCGGTTGGTACCCAATGTCACCTTGCTAATTGTGGATGGATTTGACCCGCGTGAAAATACTCTAACAGTTTCTTGCTGTTTTCTCAGCAAGTAGACCCTGTATTCTGCTGTAACTTTCACATGTGTCTTTTATTGTTTCTTTTTGATAATTTTGCTCGTGAATCAGCATTATGTCGACAAAAAACTAGTCTATGACCCTACTTATAAATGGTTTGCACTTTTTTGTTTTTGCTTGTTTATTCTTCATTAACTCTTATTTTCATTTTTGTTTCTGGTCGGTTTCAGAATGACAGGGCATGTGCGAAGTATGGTCACTATGGACTTCATTTCCACACCAGACAGACGCGATCAGCTGATGAAGGACAAACTGTCTTCTTTCTGCCCATCATGCAAGTAAGTTAATCACTATTTTGGCTTGTAGACCCTTTTGTAGGTACATCATACAACTTGCATACATTTCACAGGGGTAAATAGGTACCTGTGAGGGCAGAGATGTTTCTTGTGATTGATTAAATAGCTTGGTGTGCTACATATTTGGCAGCAAAGGCTGTATATACTCCCAAAGGAGCTGAGATGGTTTAAGGAATACAATAAATGGCCCAGTGACCTGGGGTAATAATGTCGGAGCACCATGAGCACCACTGAGTGATGGATGAGCGCTATCTAAGAAGCCACTGTTATTATTATTATTTTGTGGAGCAATGTGGTCAAGCAGTCGTTTGCTCTGTCATGAACAGGGCGTAGCTTCTGTTGAGCAGAAAATGGTGCCTAAGTAATTTTTCTGCCGAGCACACATTAGCAGGGAACCAGTCACAAGCAATATTCATTACATGATATTTTGGCTGGTAACCTGTTTCTGCAGAGCAAGACTTTTTTGTGCTTTACATGAAATTGCTCTCAGAATATTGGTTTGAATCTGATGCAGTGGCAATTTCCGAATTAGCAGCTGCGGCTGTGGTTGGGTCACCGGGGCCCAATTTCATTGCTCTGCTTACCACTGAATTCTGCACTTACGACCACCACAATGTGCTTAAGCCAAGAAGAATGCCTGGTAACGTGGACTATACGCACGCACTTAAGCAGAAATTCCCTGCTAACCTATAAAATACGCTTGACGAATTGGGGAATTCCCTGCTTCTGTAAGCGCAGATTCTTTGCTTACGATAGAAGCAGAGTCGTGAAATTTGGCCCAAGTTTAAAACAGAGGCTTGAAGCCTAGGCTGCCTTTAGCAAACACATAGCAACAGCCACAGTTGCCATTCTGGGCATGGTCATAGGCTCATGTTCGTGAACAAGACTTCTCACTAGTTGGACTATGGATGGATTGTGGATAGTCCATTTGGACTCATGGATATAGTAACTAAATAAAGCACTATCAGTGCTTTAACGTCCTTACTGTACTTCACCAAACCACAAGTATTTTCTTTAAATCTCTAACTCCCTTAAGTTGTTTACTAGGATCCTTCCTCACTCTAACAAAATCTAAGGCCATGTGATAACTCGACAGTCGACACCCAAGCTGATGGACTCTGATTACTGCTGATTGCTTGATTGCTTGATTTGGTGTAAAGCACGATTAGGTTACTAGTGCAGTCCTCAGTCCGACAGAATCAAACACTACATGCTGTTTGATTTTGAAAGGTTTGGATGGTTAGGGCTAAGGGTAAATTTGTTATATACAAGTAATGTTTAAATTTTTGTTGTTGGATTTAACAGGCATCAAGAGATTGAGTACTCCTAAGAAGGACAAGCTGGAGGGAATCAACGTCTTCGGATCATTCTACACTGAGAGGAACTCAAGGCAAGAGCTCACTGGATCAAGGAGGTGACATCACCACCACCAAGGACAACGACAACCAGCTGATGCCAGAGAGTCACCTTATTGATGAGGAAACCTGACATCCGTCCGTCTGCAGTTATTACAGTATCGGTACTTAAGTAAGATCAGAATCCTTTATCACTAACAGTGCCATCAGGATTGTCTCAAGAAGCAAAATGAGGCTGTCATTAAAATTAGTCTGGTTCCTTTCAAACTTTGAGAGTTTTGGGCCGGTTTTGATCGATGCAAGGGGAACCAGACAAAATGGCCGAACTGTGGTTAAGGTGTTTGAGCTATCAATGTGCTTAAATTAGTTTGTGATAACTCATGCTGTATAGCTGTTGTTTAGTTTTCAGGTTGTTGTTTAACGGAAGAGTATCTATGTTTACCTTCATGAATTGTTGTTTATGATTGATCCTCCCCTTACCTCTGGGGTGGGTTGATCGAATGAAAGAACGAACGAGAGACTTAAATACAGACCTTCTATGCTCAAATCCTTCCTGCGCTGGTTAGGATCATAGCATGCTTTGTTACTTTTCAACCAGACAGTTGGGTCATGACGAAACCTATATTCCCTTTTCCCTGGAAGTTGGTCATTGCAAATGTCATCCTCAATAGTGTTAGTTACTACGACAGGCCTGATACTTCAGAGAGGCAACAGTGCCCCTGGCCATAATTGCCTTAGTGCTCCTTGAAATGTTGCAATAGAAATTTACAATTTCTTCATAGAGGTGCCCATTCCCTTCCTGCCCGGATTAGGGTTGCCACAAATGTTGCTACTTTATGTTAGAAATGGTCACCTGCCGAGTAACCTCTGCCCCTTCCTGCCTGAGGCAAGGTTGCCACAAACTTTGGTACTTTGTATTAGAAATGGCTACCTGCCATTTAACCTCTGCCCCTTCCTGCCTGGAGTAGGGTTGCAGCAAACTTTGCTACTTTCTGTTACAAATGGCCACTTGCCATGTAACCTCTACCCCTTCCTGCCTGGAGTAGGGTTGCAGCAAACTTTGCTACTTTCTGTTACAAATGGCCACTTGCCATGTAACCTGTGCCTCTTCCTGCATGCCTGGGGTAGGGTTGCTACAAACTTTGTCACTTAGTATTAGAAATGGCCACCTGCCATGTAACCCTTGCCCCTTTCTGCCTGGGGTAGGGTTGTTGCAAACTTTGCTACTTTCTGTTACAAATGGCCACTTGCCATGTAACCTGTGCCTCTTCCTGTCTGGGGTAGGGTTGTTGCAAACTTTGGTACTTAGTATTAGAAATGGCCACCTGCCATGTAACCTCTGCCCCTTCCTGCCTGGAGTAGGGTTGCAGCAAACTTTGCTACTTTCTGTTACAAATGGCCACTTGCCATGTAACCTGTGCCTCTTCCTGTCTAGGGTAGGGTTGCCGCAAACTTTGCTACTTTCTGTTACAAATGGCCACTTGCCATGTAACCTGTGCCTCTTCCTGTCTGGGGTAGGGTTGCTGCAAACTTTGGTACTTAGTATTAGAAATGGTCACCTGCCATGTAACCCCTGCCCCTTTCTGCCTGGGGTAGGGTTGTTGCAAACTTTGCAACTTTTTGTTACAAATGGCCACTTGCCATGTAATCTGTGCCTCTTCCTGCCTGGGGTAAGGTTGTTGCGAACTTTGCTACTTTCTGTTACAAGTGGCCACTTGCCATGTAACCTGTGCCTCTTCCTGTCTGGGGTAGGGTTGCTGCAAACTTTGGTACTTAGTATTAGAAATGGTCACCTGCCATGTAACCCTTGCCCCTTTCTGCCTGGGGTAGGGTTGTTGCAAACTTTGCTACTTTCTGTTACAAATGGCCTCTTCCTGCCTGGGGTAGGGTTGCTGCAAACTTTGGTACTTAGTATTAGAAATGGTCACCTGCCATGTAACCCTTGCCCCTTTCTGCCTGGGGTAGGGTTGCAGCAAACTTTGCTACTTTCTGTTACAAATGGCCACTTGCCGTGTAACCTGTGCCTCTTCCTGTCTGGGGTAGGGATGTTGCAAACTTTGGTACTTAGTATTGGAAATGGCCACCTGCCATGTAACCTCAGCCCCTTCCTGCCTGGGGTAGGGTTGCCACAAACTTTGTATTAGAAATGGCCACTTGCCATGTAACCTCTGCCCCTTCCTGTCTGGGGTAGGTTTGCCGCAAACTTTGGTACTTAGTATTAGAAATGGCCACCTGCCATGTAACCTCAGCCCCTTCCTGCCTGGGGTATTTGTTGCAAACAACAATGATAAATCTTGAACCATGTGTTTTAAATTGTTCCTATTTATTCATGATTATGTGCTTTTCACTGCATCTGTTACCCAACTTGACAAAAAAGAAGACAAAATCATCACATGAAAAATATGCTCACCATTCATTCTTTTTTTGAGCAAAAGGTGTTCTTATTTGGGGCAGAAAATAGAACATTGTGAAAACATTTATCTTGTTTGTCAGTTTGGGTCACAACTGCTAAATAGTTTACATAAAACGTTTAAACTTGTTTTGTCAAAAGAAACACATTGTTCACATTGTTTTGTACAAAATACACACATTTTTCGAATAGAATTTTTTACTTTACTTTCCAGAATACATTTGTTAAACTTTACTCGCTTTAAAAAATGTTCTTATCCATTCTAGATTTGGAATATCTTAAATAATTTTCCTCAAAATCTAAAACATTTTTTTGACGTTATTAAAATTAATTCAATGGAAGATGTATAATTTGCTTGTGGCTCTTGTTTTATATTGATATTTTGATGATTGTCAAGCCAAGTACAACATTCAAGGTAATTTCTGCAAGCGAAACAGTTGAAACTTTTATGTGACGTTTTTTCTTTGCATTGCTACGAACAGTAATGGTTAACTGTTGTAAATTTCATTGAGATTTTTGGCATTTATTTTCAACTCGATGATATGAAATGTTGTACTTGGCTGTTTGTATTTTAAAAACTTTATTTTCAACTATACCATTTGTTAAATGCTGTAGAAAGTACCACTGAACTGTAGAAGCAGCAGAGTTGTGCAAACGTGTGTGCCAGTCGGTGTGGCCGTCTACTGTCTGGAATGTGTGGTGACCTACTGACGCAAGTGTTAATGGTTGGTAAGCATTTTATTAAGTGAAATCTTGTTGATGTGGCACTGGTAGTCTGTTTTACCGATGTCCTACCTTACATGATTGACAAACCTTTTTGAGCAACTTTTCTACACCGGCGAACATCCTCTTCTGAGGGAGCCTCTGGACCTGACGGATGGTGGGGACTTCTACCCAGATGTTGGTGTGAGGGTCGGAGAAACGAGATTCTGAACATGGCTATTCGCATCTCAGGCATTTACATTGGTTTCACTTGTACTTCTAATGCAAGTGAAACCAATACATTCCTGAGTATGCTGTTATCACAAAAAATTGTGAAGTTCGGCAGCCATGTTGGAATATTGTTTCTCTGATCAGCACATCATCATCTGGATCGAAGTCTTCATTATTCTGATGGTACAGGACTCAATCAGTGATGCGCAGTGATTACACTTCAACCAAAAACTTAGCGACGTGTTTGCCCGAACAGTACACTTTTGGACTTTGAAAACAAGTTTGTCAATCATGTAAAGCAGGACTTTGGTAAAACAGATCATCAATGAAACATTTACTTGATTTTACTTAATAAAATGCTTTCCCTCCATTAACACTTTGGTCATTAGATCGCTTTATTCACATTCAAGTTTGCACAACTCTGCTGCTTCTACAGTTCAAAATTGAAAAAAATGGCTTAAAAATTGCCTAATTTATCAAAAATTGCTTAAATTATCAAAAAATTCCTTAAAAATTGCCTAATTTAATCAAAAAATGTCTTAAAAATGCCTTAAAAATACCCTTTTTATATACCTAAGTCAGCCAAATAAATTTTTCGTTCCAATGTACAATTCGAAATTAACTGCGTGAAATTATTGGCCGTACCCCCCCTTTATTAAAATCATGATCAACCAGTTGCACCCCCTAAAGGAGTGCAGAAGAGGCTGTATCCCATAGTAATGTACACCAACAATGTAATCTACTAGTGATTTGTATATGGGTCATATTCAAATTACCATGAGATTATTGCTTGGATACATCATAATGGAATGCAACCCCTTATTAAAGGTATCGTCTTGAAGCTTGTCTGTGACTTTAAACATGAATAATTTGGATTCAAGATGTTTGTTTACAAACACTTAGTCATTTTTTCAAGATAATTTGGAATCAAGATGTTTGTTTACAAACACTTAGTCATTTTTTCAAGATATTTACAAACACCTAGCAAGATGTTTACAAACACTGAGTCATTTTTGCAAGATGTTTACAAACACTTAGTCATTTTTTCAAGATTCAAAAGGTTTGTTTACAAACACTTAGTCATTTTTTCAAGATAATTTGGATTCAAGATGTTTGTTTACAAACACTTAGTCATTTTTTCTAGATGTTTACAAACACTTAGCAAGATGTTTACAAACACGTGGTCATTTTTTCAAGATGTTTACAAACACTTAGTCATTTTTTGACTTTTAAAACTTTCAAGAGTTTATACTTAGTCATTTTGGACTCATAAAACTTTCAAGATGTATAAAGTCACAGAACAAGCTATAAGATGCGGCCTTTATAGAAGATACAACATTGGTAGTTACTCTATTGCGAATTGAACTTATAAATTTAATGCGGGAATAAGGATTGCCTTAAATTTTGGTAGGCATGCAAGTGAACAGTCATCTGAAAGTCCACTTGATGTAAAACATTCTATGAGTGAAACAATAAATTGAGCTTTTTTTCTGAAATACTGCAAGTTTTAGATACAATTTTTGTATAACTGAATATTTGAATACCAATGTTGTACCTTCTTTATAATTAAGAAATGCAACCTGTAAACCACAAAGGAGTCAAATTCAATTAGATTCGTTTTTAAAGGAAAAAAAACGCTTTGATTTCGTAAACGTTCTTGTAAGTGGAAGAAAAAAAACCCAAAATGTCAAGAAGTATTTTACAAGTAGGCAGAAACCACATAGTTAATTCATCTTTTTCATGAAACAGTAATGTTTTTTAGGCATGTGGACTCCATTTGGATACAACAGGTTACATTTCTTCCTTGGTTGATCATTTATATTTCTGAGTTATGGTTGTCATTTGCCAGCTGATATTGTTTTTACGATGTCTGATCTAGTATTGGGGGTTAAATTTCATTGTGAAACTACGAACATTTTCAATATTTTACATCAAAATAATTTAAAACAAATATGAATTGAAAGCTGTATCGGTTTTTACAAATACAATTTTAGAATTTTGGCACTTTGCAAGTGCATTAAAAAAATAAAAATAAAACAGTTTGAAAAGATTTCCAATGTGAGGTTTTCAAAGAGTACATATACATCAACTGGCATATTTCCAACCATTTGAGCAACTATCAAATGAATAGTAAGGAAGCAATAGGAGTGCCAAAGCACTCCAAAAACAAGCATTTAATTTAAATTAAAAAATCTCAGTAAACATAACATACATGGGCATAATTTTCTAATTGAACTGATCTGGCAAGTTCTGATTTCACTTGTACTTCTAATGCAAGTGAAACCATTACATTCCTGAGTGGGGGTGGGGGAATGTCTAACAGTGTGGGTGCTCTAGTTGATGTAAATTTGTTTCTTTCTTTCAATATTTTGTTTTTCAAAGCTGGCTACCTTGGTGGAAAATAGTTTGTGCAAATAAAGTCTTGTAAAATTCAAGTAAACAATCTAGTTTGTTTTGCTCTAATTTTCTCATGAATTCTTATTTTTGAACCGATATGGCTTCTAATGAACCGCTTATAACGTTGATGGTCCCTTTGATGAGCTACTTTAAACAAAATTTAAAAATAAAATATTAAAGGCAGGGTAATACTTTAGGTAACTGTCAAAGACCAGTATCCTCATGATACTTGGTGTGCCCAATAATGCATAAAATAACAAACCTGTGAAAATTTGGGCTCAATTGGTCATCGAAGTTGCAAGAAAATAATGAAAAAAAAACCCACATTCCATGCATAGAATTGTGTGCTTTCAGATGCCTTAAAAAGGCTTGATGCCTGAAGCCTTTCTCAGATTCAAATTGTTTTCGTGAAAAATTACCTTTCTCTAAAACTAAGGCTTCATGCCTGAAGCCTTTCTCAGATTCAAATTGTTTTCGTGAAAAATTACCTTTCTCTAAAACTACATTTCTTCAAAGTGTGTTGTTTCTGACGTTTTATAATATCAACAACTCTCCAGTGCTCTTTACCAAGTAAGTTTGTATGGCCACTAACCAAAGGTGTACCCTGCCTTTAACTACCTAAAAATGATAATCAGAATGAGCAGATAAACTCTAATATTTTATCTACTTGCATAAAATTCATAAACAATAATTCAATCTTTTGCAAGTACAGAAATAAAGTGTAGGCCTACTAATTCTTTTGGGGGAACTAAAATGTGGCAAAAATCTAGAAAGGCTTCTTTGAAATATTATAAAAGGCAATGACCTAACTGGTAGTTTAGTATAAAAGGGATTGTATATGTTTGGTAATTGGAACCCAGTTTGTTTCAATCCTAGATATATACCATAAAACTAACCTCTGAAAATTTCATTTCAAAAGGTGGTAGGTTTTTCAGATATTGCCAAAAATCTGGAGCGGTTATGTCCACGCAGGAAGAATAATCTGCAATTGGAATACACAATCTGAGAAACATTTCTGACAGAAACAATTCTCAGATTCAAATTTGTTTGGATAAAAAACTGATATCTTTTTCCATAACCACATTACTTCAAAGTGAAATGTTTCTCAAAATGCTTTATACTATATCAGAAGCTGATGTACTTCTTACCAAGTAAGTTTTTATTGCCATTAATTTTATGAGTAATTACCAAACGTATACAGACCCTTCAAATTGACAATGTTTATAATACAGATTACAGGCATGATATTTGGCCTTTGGGAAAAAAAAAAAATTCATTGAGTAAGAGGACCTGAACCTGTACAGTACAGACTTGAATAGAAATTTCACTAATTTTTCGGAGGCCCCCCCCCCCCCGCAAAAGAAGAAAAAAAGTCATAATAATGTGGATCTTGAGAGGAGAAAAGCATGAAAATGGTATTGAGTGTACAAAGGTGATCTACATGTTAGGCTTTCATAGTCTTTTAAACTATTTAAAACAAAAAATCGCTGATTAAAATCAGATTAAAGTGGGAAGAATACCATGCCTGTTATTTGATCTTTTGAGTATATTGTGGCCAAAGTAACAAACCAAAAAGAACAAACTGTGTGTCCCCATCACATAATGTTTTTGAAAGGGATAGAAAATATGGTTAAACACATGTGTTCCGGCACCCCTAGTGTATTTTCCTATTCCTAACCCTAACCCTAAACTTAAACCCAGCGTGCAAATCACGTGGGGGTTTTCAGAACATATAGGGTTGTCAGAATATAGGGTTGTTGGAATATAGAGCAGTCACCGAAAATATACATTGGTTATTGATTCTAGAATTCAGCTATCACTTTTTTCAGAAGTTGTTTAGGGCAAGTTTTTGTGATTCAGGATTTTTGTATAAATGCTGGCCCTACAGCTGTTAATGGGAACACACATTTTGGTTGGCCTTACAGTATGGTTGAGGCTTGGCCAGGTATGGCGTTGTCCCTCAGTGACTATGCCGAGCTGGGAAGACTGCTAAGACAGGGAGAGGCAGCATACACTGGGTGAAACGGAGGCATCAAATTCCATGAACTCTGAAAGAAAACAAAATTATATAATGGATGTCAATAAGTTTTCATACATATCGTCACCGTTCAAAAATTTGAACTAAAACTTAAAAGGTTCAGACTTCATACAGCCATAAAATCAAAATGCAACATTCCTCATTTGTATTAAAACAAAATTGGTTTTGAAAACAATAAATTGAATTTTACATGTTTGGCTGAAGCACAGCAGCACGACGTGGTGCATTTTCCCAGACTCAATGGTCTGAGAAAACCCCTCAAATTTCCCCCTTTGCGTCAACACATGAATCATTTACCTGATTTAGAAGATTCTACGAACATCCGTGCAGTTATCATCGTAGAAATTACTGAATGTTGATGCTGGTTTCCGATGTAAACATTGGAGAAAATCCTCCTTTTTTTCCCCACACACGTGAGAGAGACTTTGAACGGAACATACCACGCCCGCGCCCATAAACAAAATGGCCGCGGAAATGAAAAGGCACAGTGCGCATGCTCGTGACGTAGTAACCATTATTCATAAATAACAACCATTGTTTACATATAGGCCTAACCATTATTTATTTAAAAAAACATTATTATAACCATTATTTATATTTAACTATTATTTACAAATAACCATTATTTATACATAACCATTATTTATATAAAAATAACCAATCGTGATTTGTGAAAAATAAAAATAAAAACAGCCGAAATTGACTCTGCAAGGTGCCAGTTCGTAAATACACAAATTTAAGACATTGTACAAGCATTCTTTGATATATTAACTATTTTTCATCCAAGTTGATGTCATACCCGGTAATTGTTTTAAAAATCCCAGTATTTCCCCAATTGGGGCTAGCACACATTCTGGGTCAACCTAAAAAATATCATGAGCACAAAATTACAGAACCTACATTGGCTCAAATTTGATAAAAATGCAATGCTTTTTAGGATTGTTTTCATATCACATTTATAGGTTAAACCTATGATATCTCTCATAGTTATTTAAACAATAACTGTTTCAGGAAGAAAAAAAAAAACCAAACCCCCTAACCCTATTAACCCTAATACAAGTTCAAACAAAATCAATTTAAAAAGATGACACTGTTGTGAAAGTTCCTAATATGAATGATCAACCTATTAAAAGCCTGGAAAATAACCTAAAAGATTTTTAAGTCATAATTCAAACAAAATTCCTAACCCTAACCCAAATACAAGTTCCAAAAAAAAAACAATTTAAAAAGATGACACTGTTGTGAAAGTTCTTAATATGAATGATCAACCTATTAAAAGCCTGGAAAATAACCTAAAAGATTTTTAAGTCATAATTCAAACAAAATCCCTAACCCTAACCCTAATACAAGTTCAAACAAAATCAATTTAAAAAGATGACACTGTTGTGAAAGTTCCTAATATGAATGATCAACCTATTAAAAGCCTGGAAAATAACCTAAAAGATTTTTAAGTCATAATTCAAACAAAATTCCTAACCCTAACCCAAATACAAGTTCCAAAAAAAAAAAACAATTTAAAAAGATGACACTGTTGTGAAAGTTCTTAATATGAATGATCAACCTATTAAAAGCCTGGAAAATAACCTAAAAGATTTTTAAGTCATAATTCAAACAAAATTCCTAACCCTAACCCAAATACAAGTTCCAAAAAAAACAATTTAAAAAGATGACACTGTTGTGAAAGTTCTTAATATGAATGATCAACCTATTAAAAGCCTTGAAAATTACCTAAAAGATTTTTAAGTCATAATTCAAACAAAATCCCTAACCCTAACCCTAATACAAGTTCAAACAAAATCAATTTAAAAAGATGACACTGTTGTGAAAGTTCTTAATATGAATGATCAACCTATTAAAAGCCTGGAAAATTACCTAAAACATTATTAAGTCATAATTCAAACAAAATCCCTAACCCTAACCCTAATACAAGTTCAAATAAAATTCAATTTAAAAAGATGACACTGTTGTGAAAGTTGTTCAATATGAATGATCAACCTATTAAAAGCCTGGAAAATTACCTAAAACATTATTAAGTCATAATTCAAACAAAATCCCTAACCCTAACCCTAATACAAGTTCAAACAAAAATCAATTTAAAAAGATGACACTGTTGTGAAAGTTCCTAATATGAATGATCAACCTATTAAAAGCCTGGAAAATTACCTAAAACATTTTAAAGTCATAATTCAAACAAAATCCCTAACCCTAACCCTAATACAAGTTCAAACAAAATCAATTTAAAAAGATGACATTGTTGTGAAAGTTCTAAATATGAATGATCAACCTATTAAAAGCCTGGAAAATTACCTAAAACATTTTAAAGTCATAATTCAAACAAAATACCGCCAAAACCCACCATCCGTAATTGCCGTTTTGACCCAGGATGGGTGATTTCCTATACGGTTATTTTGTACACAACCAATGGTGCAGGGTGAACCCGTGAAATGGCCATATTCCTGTACCCATTGCTTGTGCACAGTGCATGGGCCTCGATGGACCTGTGATATGGCCATATTCCTGTACCCTAAGCTTGTGCACAGTTCTCACTCAATCGGCCGTGTATTATGGAGGGAGATTGGCGATATTTTGGAAATATGACTATTGATGTTTTGTGGGGAAATGAAAAGCGAAATGTCGTTTTTAAGTCTTCTTAGGTTCCTAACACTTTTTTTACTAACTTTCAAGAAAATGTTAAATGTTTTATTTAAACAACGTTTTTTTCTCTTCCCCCCCAAAAAAACAACAACCCTGAAATAAAATAAAAATTACTAGATAACTTTTTGTTGCATAACAAAAACAAGGTGTTATTTGTGAGGACGTTCAAATCTTTGATGTAGCATAACCCAGCTTTATTAAATACATGTAAGCTAATTGGTTTAAGCTTGACCAAGCATTTATTGCTGTGTATTATAGATGTGGTAAACCTGTACCTTTCAGGTGACATCATGTTACAATATTGTGATGCAATCAGGCAAAATGAGTCGATTGTCGACCCAGGTCATTTCAAAAAAAATTATATTTGAAGAGCCTATGCTTTAATGCTGTTAAAACCCCATGTTGATACCACCTTTGGTTCAAAAGTTGAGAAAGTAGGAACACCAAGAGATGTGAGTGAATGAAACTAAGAAAAGGGGGTTTAAAGTTGAGGGTTTTTTGAACACACATCAATCAACACAATGAAAAACAAAATATGTAGATCGTGTAGTACTGACATGCACCTTTAAGGTGACGACGTCATTAGAACAGGACCTCAAATTTTGGATGTCACACTTCTCGGGTTGAATACATGCGAAGTTTCAGCTTGATCATGTACATTTTTTCCTGTAAATTGAAATCGTTTAAAAGTGTACCTTTAAGGTGACGTCACGTGATGCTTGATGATGTCATTATGATGTGACCTCAAATTGTAGAGGTAACACATCCCGGCTTGAATACATGCGAGGTTTCAGCCTAATCGCATATTTTGTTCTGTATAGATTGTGTAGGGGTACTGCACCTTTTAAGGTAATGTCACGTGACGCTTGATGACGTCATCATGATTTGACCTCAAATTGTAGATGTAACACATCCCCGGTTGAAAACTGGCAAAGTTTCAACTTGATCACGCATTTTTTTCTCTGGAAATCTTTGAAAAGTGCACCTTTTAGGTGACGTCACGACGTCACGTGATGCTTGGTGATGTCATGATGATGTAATTGAAATAATTATGAATGATGTCTCATCAAGGTCTTAGGTTGGTGCAGAATTGAAGTTGATCCAATGTACAACAATTTGGATTTTGGCCCAAAAAATGTTTTTTTGAAGAAAAACAAGAAAGGCAAACTTTGACCTTCCGATACCACTAGAAGTAAAGGTCATACGATTTTGGCGCTAACTTTTCAAATGTTGCCCCAGTCTTGATCTATCAGATCCCCAATCATGGATTGCCCGAACACCTAAAAAAACAAATAATAGTAAAGGAGTCAGAGTAGGAAAATATCAAGACACTTAATAGCTTGTACTGCTTGTGAGTTTCAATTATTTATATATTTTTATTGTTATATTGTTCTACTTAAACATTTGTGTTTATAATCAAGTACTGAAATTATTCTTGATTAAATAAGTTGTAAATAAGCTTTATGGAATACATTTTCCCAAGATCCATTGCAGTATATTTCAAGCATAATATATGGGCAAATCAGTCAGTAAACTCTAAAATCTGTGCTTGCCCCCAATTTAAGATACATTCTGTTTCTTTCAATCACTCTAATAATTAGCTTTCCCAAAAAATGCTTGGTGGTTTATTGCTACAGTTGCAGCGCATGCTCATCACATTGTGGCTTAAAAACAATACATCTCAAGATTTATTGCAGTATATATTTCAGGCATAATATATGGGCAAATCAATCAGTAAACTCTAAATTCTGTGCTTGCATGCCCCCAATTTAAAATACATTCTGTTTCTTTCAATCACTCTAATAAGCTTTCCCAAAAAATGCTTGGTGGTTTATTGCTACAGTTGCAGCTGCTCATCACATTGTGGCTTAAAAAACAATATAATTAATAATTAGTACATATTTTCTCTTCACACCAACATTTTAAAAACCAAAAAACGTATACCAACATACATTGTAAAACTAATTTGCTAAAATTTCAGTAAATTTCCCAATAAATAACCTCTACAGAAAAGCTGAAAATGCACTAAGAATTACTTTATTCAAGCCGAACGCAGCAGAACAATTTTAAAAAATCAATTGCGACAATTGGGGGGGGGGGGTGATCAACCCAGAATTGTGTATTGGGAGAGTTGGGATATAGAGGGACCAGTTTTCTTCTGTCAAGTGGTTGCTGGACACCATTTTCGGTCTAACTGCCAATGGGCATACTATTCTGGCACCCTGTATTCGCCAATGCTGGGGGGTTTTTTGACACGAAATGGCTTCTAATTGCAAGTTGTCGCAACTCTCTCAATATACAGCTCTGGATCAACCCTGCTTCAAATGTGAAAAACTATAGCAATAAAAATGGATTCCCTTATCCTTTAATCAAATATATTACGTCCTTTTCCTACATGTTAAGAATTTTGCAAGGAATATCTATAAAGTTATAAGCTTACAACTAAAACTCTTTCCATATTACATATCTCTCACGATGTATAATTGGCAGTTGACAAAAATAGAACAAAATTAACAGTAATGGTAACAAACTAAGTGAATATCGCGATACTGCAGGGATTTTGTCCAAGTTCACAATACACTTATTTTATATTGGCAACATTTTGTACTATGATTCTCACACACTGCAGTATTTCAGATGGAAATATTTTAACAAAAAGTAGGTAGACTGGTATCGAGATTTTAAAAAGTGGGTTGAGTTTGACAATTTCATGTTGTTTCTTTTGATAAGTACCAATTCACATTACACCTGGGCCAATTTCCATAGAACTGCTTAGCAGAAAATAGTGCTTGACAATACTAAGGACAAATATGCAGGAAACCAGTTTCGTTATACATATGACATGGTATTTTGGCTGGTAAACCTTTGGTGGTAATTAGCACAATTTTATTGTGCTTAGCTTAATTTGTGCTTAAGCAGCTCCATGAAATTGGGCACTTAAGGACTCGATTTTACAAAACACTAAGATTCATCTTAAGATGATGTGAGCGACGGCTATAGTGATTTGTATTGTGACGTCATCACAATTCGCCTTGCAATTAAGATCGATAAATGTCTTAGATCTTTGTGAAATCGAGCCCTGGTTCAATACAACAATATTCCATAAAAGTAAGTTCAAAGATTGCAGTCGCCACACGTCTTCTCAGGGTCTTTATTCAGTGGTGTTCTTTCCAGAAGAGTTATACTCCAATCTTCTGGAAGCCTATCTTCTGTACGCAAGAGGATTCCGTGCCACAAGGCCTGTATTTCTTTCTTCCCTCTGAAAGAAATGAAGAAGAAATAGTTTCATCCCTTTATAGAGACGACAGTAGCCAACAGTGGCTCATGCAAAAGGCACCCATAGCAGGCTGCAAATAGCCCGCAAGATTTGACCAATAATTCCCATGCTAACAAGTAGTATCTAGATTTCTAAAACAAAATCAATTTTTGTATAGTGAAAGTCAACAGTGTTGCTAAGTCTGGGCTTTAGGTGATAATTATACAGAGATTAATCAAACTTGCAACCAAGTCCGACTTTTAGAACCCCCGCTGAAATGAGTGGATAACTTCACACAGAGTAATACTTCCAGAGTACACTTTTATTCAACTAAAGGCTGGCATGGCAACCAGGGTTGGGAGAATAGTGATTTGTATTGCGACATCATCACAATTTTTATTTTTTACGCATTGCTCAAAATGCATTACGCACAACGGACACATGGATTGCTGGCCTCAATCCCATGCAAAGAATGAAGCAATTATCTTTAAGTGTCTTGCTCAAAGACACAAGTGCCATGACTGGGACACGCACCCACAATCTTACAACATCAGAGTTCAGTTCACGGTTAAAGACCGCTCGGCCCCCATGATTGAAATAGATAGTTTGACTTACCATGGCATCATGATGGTTCTGTGCCTCCGCTCCAGTCACTACATAAGGTCGTATAAATTGTTGTTTGGTTGGCTGAGGTTCAGGAAGAAAATTATAACAAAGTCCAAATCAGTTTATGAAGGTCACAACGATAATTATATTTAAATTCTGTTGAATATCAAAGTACACTTTACCCAAATGAAATCAATCTTCTCTTATTAGTGCTTATTCAAATAAAACGGTTTATATGTTAAACTGTGTATATTTTGCTCTAATTTTGATTCTAGTCATGTAAAACAAATTATAGTCTAGCAAACTTTTGAGCGGAAAGCCCTACGGTCTTGTGGATTCTACTGTACCAGTGTTTTTCCGCCATTACCATGAGACCTAAATAAGCCTGGCATAAATTTATTAACACACCTCGGGCATATATCTCCGACCAACGATGTTAACGCAACTGCATCGGTATTGGTTGCAACACACCGCGTCACCTTAACGACCTTCGTGTAAGTTCCAAGTTGTAAGCAAAACAAAGTTTTGGAAGTAAGCTTTGAACTTGTGTGAGCCTTGACTGCAGTCATTTTGTTTCCAGAATTTTAGTTGCAATTTCTTTCCCGCCAATTCCAGTGATCAAAAACCACATTTTCTCAAAGAAATCCCGGTGCATTTTATGAGAACGACTGTTTTCTTAGTTACGGCTTTAATATGACAATGCTATTCTCAAAAATCAAAATTTTGCTGCAGGTACTTTTGGCATAAATTCTGCACCAAAGTGGTTACGCAATGCACAGGGTGCTGATAGGGTTACAAGTTGACTTACTCTCTGTAGGTAGGGTGACTGCCTCATAACTTGCATGAGTCTGTTCATTCGCCTCTGTGTCTCGGTGTTGTACGACCCCTCTGAAGAAACCTGATCACTATAGCTATCCGGATCCCTATCGTAGCCCCGGTTGTATTGAAGATTATGAGGACTTCTTCTGTACTGTTTGCTAGTAAGACCTTCTTCATACTGACGCCTCATAAGGATGCACATACATAAGAAGAGGGCCGAGATGGCTATCAGCAGAAGTACACCACCCATAGCAATCAGTACGATGAATAATATGGATAACCCAGCTGAGGAGCAAAAAACAATAACAGAGAAATGATTTCTTATTTTGCCAGGACTTAATCGCTTTGTTAAGTGCAACATGGTCGTACAGACATCCTTTCTTTTGCTATGTCACAGCATGCAAACATATTCCAAAGTATGCATAGAATTAGTGTAACAACTAGTTATAAAAGATCTAGGCTAGATATTGTATGCATTTGTCATGAATGGAAAGAAATACAAAGCCTGACGAGAGGTCATTTTATAGAAAAGGGGGTTAAAAAAAAGAAGTTTGAAATAAATAGAACCTGTGACCTGATTTCATGAATGAAACCTGACTTAGTACGGCCAAACCTGACATGCCATAACTTTTTGGACTGTAAGCCGCCCGGAATATAAGTGGCAAAGCATGTTGAAGGCCTGAAAATCAATTCATAAGCTGTGGCTAATAGTCTGAAAACTGCGGTAATCGGTAATCTACACGGAACCTGAGGTTCTGAAGGTCATTTTAGAAAAAGGAAAACAAAATTATGAAGTGAACAAAAATAAGGGTGGCTTGGCTTACATTCAGGAGCGGCTGTTGCGACAAGAGGGGTTGTTGCATCCAGTGTCACTGTCACTTCTGTCTCACAGCGATCACCAATAAAGGAATTCTGACAGCTACAGAAAAAAAAGAAGAACAAAAAAAAGGATAGAATCAGAAACTGCTTCCTGTGTAATATTAGGTTTTTCTGAAATAAATACAATAAAGACTTCTCAGTAACAAAATCTCAGTTTGAGTAAATATAGAGATGGATTGCTTTTGAGATTATTTTAAACAATGATCTGCAAACTTTTAGGTGAGTTATACGGCTATTATTATGTAAAGTAAACCAAAGAAAAAAGGAAGTAAAAGAAAAGAAAAACATAGTTGAGAGAGCAGGGTGGAGTCCGGACCTCATGGACCCACCCCCTGTGGCAACTAAACAAGTAAATAGTTAGGGACCTTGTCAAAATAAGTCCACAACAAGGTTTTTTACCCGCCAAATTAATTCACCTTGTTTGAAAATTGGGTGTCAGAGACACCATGGGAGAAGTTCACAGTGCCTGGGGTTACATTTGTTTACAAACCACAGAGACTTAGATCACTATCTACTGAAAAACAAGTGTCTGACTATAACCTTGCTCTATGCTATAATCCAACTCCTCTAAGTGGTGTTTCAAGCTTTGCATGCTGTTGAAAGTAAGAAGTAACTATAAATAGTAGTAAACTTGCGGGTACAAACATGTGTAAAATCTCTTCTTCTTTTTTTTTCTTCTCCTGAAGAGTATACTGTTCGAAACGTCGAGACCAAACCGACTCTTCTCAGAGCCAACACTCCTTTTAAAAGAGATTTTACACATAGTTGTACCCGCAAGTTTACTACTATTTATAGTTAGGCTTCCTCTAATCTACACTACACATCTTCGTGAAATACGATGACCTGCAAACCTTCCAGATCCGCTCCAAAACCGCAAGTTTGTTTATACTATATTTAATCAGCCAGTCAAACCACAGAGTGCTCAGCGGGGTGCATATCTTTAGTGCATCAGAGAACTGCCTTTCAGTGCTAAAACCTTGTCTCTGATAGAAATACAGTCTGACGGAAATCCAAGACAAATTTGACATCAAAGAGTTGTTATCCGACTACCTGTCCTGGATTACTTTTGACAAGACCACTCCTTACCTGCATGTGTACGTAAATGATGGCAAGACACCGGCTCGGACACACGTGCCGCCATTTTGACAGTAGCCAACTGTGCAGGGTATGGATGCATCTGATGAATGGAAACATAAAATTCAGAAATTATGAGTACAGTTTAATACAATTACAACTCACTGTTATTTCTTTTAAATTAAGGGCTGGACAGGAAGACGAAAAAAACATATTGTGTGCAAATTTGATGTAAATTTAAAAAATATCTTTGCGTATTGTGAATACTTTCCTCCAACTTCCAAAAACTCAAGAAGTGGAGCACATTCAAATAATAATAATAATTATCCTCATTATTATTATTCCTATAATTATTTGAACATGCTCAAATAGATTTCCAGAAGACCAGGAGGTTTTTGAATTTTTGATTCCCCTACAATATCCGCTCTTCAACAACCTAACCCGCTACTTATAAGAAATTGTTTCAAACTGAATGGTATCCAGCGCCTCAATCTAGTACCTAGGATTTGCATGCTTTATAAGGACTTGTTATTATTATTTCATCTTATCACAGCATGCAAAAGGAAAGATCGTTGTGCCAGTAACTCCTCGAGTCGGGCTACGTCCCGTAGCCTTAGATCTCGAGGGTCTTTGGCAGGATCCTTGCTGTTCCCAAAAGTGCCGCCTTCTGTAGCAGATCTACCCTCACAGTTGTTCCAATCTGATCTAGATGTGAATTTCCAAAACTCAAGAAACGGAGCATGTTCAGTTTGTTGAATATCAGAGTTATGTGGTCACAAAAGGAAGCCTTTGTGATTACTGAGTGGTCTGCTAAGACATGTACTCTAGAATGGCAAAGGTCGTGGGTTCGAATCCTACCCGAGTAATATGCCTGTGGATTTGTTTTCACAGGACTCGGGAAAGTACAAATGAGTATGTGCTTTACACACATCAGTGTATGGTACAAACAAAATAACAGCCTACTTCGGATTTTCAACAAATCCACAAACAGTAGAGCAACAAAATTCCTACCTTGTACGGTGACGGAAGTTGGATCAATTGGAATTGTATTAGTGTTATCACTCAGTACGTTACTACTGGACAGGGCTCTCTGTGTAGCAGCGGTGGGTGGAGTGGTTCCAGCAGGGTAGAACAATGTCGCGGTGACCACTGAACTGCCATTCTGGATCAGTGAACCCTTTACTGATGTAACAGACAGTGTCGATGCGTTTTGGTCAAGCGTGGATAAAATCTGATATCAAAAGAACAAGGACAGAATATTGATCAATTCACCATCCACCAGACGAGTAGAGAGAAAAACACTGCTTAACATTGTTCTGCTATTAAGCAAAACTCAGCAGGATACCAGTCACAGATTGTACAGGTAACATGGCATTTTGGGTGGTAACCTTATTCTAGTAAGCATAATGTTTTTGATGCTTAAATATAATTCCACATAATGTCGCCGTTGCACAGATGAGACCCTACATCGTGATTGAGGTAGGTCTAGTTTTATAAGAAAAAAGATCTCCACTTTTCTTCTTCTTCAAATATACAAGAAGTGCACTTGAACTTACCAGGCGTTCAATTATTGCGATGAAGTAAGCACAATGTTTTTGATGCTTAAATATAATTCCACATAATGTCACGGTTGCACAGATGAGAGCCTACATCATGATTGATGTAGTTCATGCAGGTTGCATTCAAGATGAGATTTTTCTAGTTTTATAAAAAAAAGATCTCCAAAATATTTGTCAAATATACAGGAAGTGCACTTGAACTTACCAGGCGTTCCATTATTGCGATGAAGGCTTTGAATGCAGCTGATGTTGGGTTGGCAAAGGCAGGAAAGAATGTAGACAATGTTCTGATCACGACTCTTAATGACGGTTGTTCTGGATAAAGTGATTGCAAAGAACAAACCATTAACCCTAACTCCCTAGAGTGAAATACAAGGATCCTTCCTCCTTCTCCAACAAAATCCAATACCACGGTAACACGACACTGAAACTGTCGGACCCTGATTATGGTGGTATTACACCTAGTCGGTTATGGAAATGCCTCAACCGACTCAAATCGTGTACAGGTCGCTGCAAAGTAACGCTCAAGAAATGGGGCTATCTGAACGACCAGGATGTGACCTGCATTTGCGGTTCTGAACCACAAACCATGGATCAGCTATACTCAGATGTCCCCTACTGGAGCAGAAATGCGAGGCTGGAGACCTGGCTGCATTCAATGAAAGTGCCAATGACTGTGCTCAGTTCTGGCTGAAACACAACATCTAGCGTGTGTGAACACGATAAGACGAAGAAAACCTGGGTAAAATTTCATGGTGCTGCTAACCTCAGAATTCTGAGCTTACAACGCCCTGCGAAGCGTGTGATTCTATGAGTCGTAAACGCAAAATTCCAGGCATGAAATTGGGTCTTGACTCTATGTAAAGCTGAGGGATATAATTCTTTTAAAGGATTCAGGAAACACTGGGTATTGAGTGCAGTAACATTGACAGGAGACAAAAAATAGAACACCAATTCTTGATGGGAAACATCAAATGTGTTTTTGCTTTTGAAGAACCATTGAGTCTTTTTTATTAAAGCAATTATCCCTGGGGGTGCCTTCTGGCTACTGCTCATGGTCATTCATTATTTGGAGGGCCACGTGCCAGGTGGCCAGAAGAACACTTAAACTAGTATGTGCTGTAGTTGCAATTTTTAGAACATTCTTTGCAAGCTTTTTGGTACAAGGAGCTCATAACCATTCCAATCTCGGCAGCACTTGCACCAACAATCTTTCTTCAAAGTACCCAAACTGCTTGACAATATTATGTTTTATTCTTTCATTAGTCTGTGTTTCTTTAAATACTATACTCACGTTGACATTGGTTCCCTACTTCAATGAACCCATCATAAGCTTGGCAGGAACATGTAAAACCTGCCTGACTGTCGTCAGGTAAACAATACTGTCCGGTAATGTTACAACGACTTGTATCGAGGCAGGGATTGGCGACTGAAAAAAACCAAAAACGGACAAGAGAGTTTATGAGATGTGGCCGGCTGATGAATATAATAATAATAACAAATACATAAGCCCCAAATCCCTTGGGGTTCTGCTTCAGATCCATCAATATATTTTCCACTCTCACAGCCCTTCACACTTGATCAATTCGCTAGGGATTTCCATGGAAATTCAGCTCTTTTTCTCGCCTAAATAGTAACTGCTGCAAAAACTTGCAGCAGCAGATAATGGGGGTCTCCCTTTTTGGGGGTTCAATATCTTTGTTTAGGGGTGCCAGTCAGAAGTCATACAGCCATATAATGCCATATAGCCAAGGATCCAACCATTTTTTCGATACAACCTGGGAAGCAACATTTTTAGGGGATACAACCTTTTCTTTAAATATCAAGTAGTAAACAACAAAGGAAACTGATTGGGTAACTATTAATCAATTTTGGGGTGAACAAAGAAAATTTTACTGGTAGAGCGGGATTTGGGGGGTCAAACACTGAGGTTTTCTTACCTGCGCAAGTTTCTCCTGAATTAGCCTGAGAACAAACGCACTCGCAGTTCCCTTCATCAAAGATCGCTGCGTTCATACAACTTGCAGCAGTAATCGAACAAACTAAACAAAATATATTAAAAAAATACATAAAGACAAAGTACAGGATTGGTAATTATTGAAAATGAATATTAGCTTCAATCTGAAAGCTGACTGATAACTAGCTTCAGTCTGAAAGCTCACAGATAACTAGCTTCAATCTAAAAGCTCACTGATAACTAGCTTCAATCTGAGAGCCCGGTGATAACTAGCTTCATTCTGAAAGCTCACTGATAACTAGCTTCAATCTAAAAGCTCACAGATAACTAGCTTCAATCTGAAAGCTCACTGATAACTAGCTTCAATCTGAAAGCTCACTGATAACTAGCTTCAATCTGAAAGCTCACTGATAACTAGCTTCAATCTGAAAGCTCACTGATAACTAGCTTCAATCTGAAAGCTCACTGATAACTAGCTTCAATTTGAAAGTTCACTGATAACTAGCTTTAATTTGAAAGCCCAGTGATAACTAGCTTCAATCTGAAAGCTCACAGATAACTAGCTTCAATCTGAAAGCTCACAGATAACTAGCTTCAATCTGAAAGCTAACTGAGAGAGAAGCTAAGCACAAAACAGTTTCACTAACCAGAATAAGGTTACCAGCCAAAATACCATCACACAAATCATCTGTGACTGGTTACTAGCTAATGTTTGCTTAGAAATTGTGTAAGTGATATTTTCTGCTTAAGCAGCTCTATGAAATTGGGCCGTGATCTGAAATTGACAACACACTGTAAAAGACATCGAGCCTATTTGAACAATTGTCCCAGTCCAGCTCTCAGCACAGCTACACTGACATGTTGCGTTATTCAATGTTCCACCATTTGCACAGGAGGTGAGTGAACAATCTGGAAGTACAAATACAATCCCAATCACATGTACCACCTGTGATTTTTGCTTAGCAGAAATTGTTGGTGCAAAATTTTCTGCTTAAGCAGCTCTATAAAATTATGGGACATGGTCTGAAAATGACTGCACTACCGTGGACAGTAAGCCTACCTGTACAAGTTGTCCCGGTCCAGCTCTCAGCACAGGTACACTGACATGTTTCACTATTCAATGTTCCACCATTTTCACAGGAGGTGAGTGAACAAGCTGCAAGATTATAAACGGACAAAAATCATATCAAAACCATATCTACTGAAATTCCCGCAGAAGACACAGATGCTGTAAGCGTCTACCTACAGGAAAGCCAGTGTAAACGAACAACAGGTAAGTGTCTTTCTTATGCTCTTGTTACAAGGGACAAGAGACAGGTAACATTTAAAGAAAATTATTCTTATTTGGTTTTTGCCTTTACAAAGAAGTGTATTTTAAGCACTGTATGCTCAGTTCTCGGGAAAGTGCTTAGGGAGTTGATATATTTCCAGATGACTAGAAGGATTTGAATTTGATTCATTGCTGAGTGGGGAGTAAGTGCAGTTCATTGAGTATCGGAGTTATGTGGTCACAAAAGGAAGCCTTTGTGATAATGCGGGCAGCCTACTTTTTACTGAGTGGTCTACTCGGTGGTCTAGTGGTAAGACATCTGCTCTAGAATGGCAAAGGTTGTGGGTTCGAATCCCACCCGATTGATACGCCTTTGGATTTTTTTCACAGCACTTAGGAAAGTAGTGAGTTTACAGTGCTTAAAATACACATCGGTGTAAGAGCAAAAACCAAATAAGAATCTTTATCCTTGATGCAAAATTTTAACATCCATTGAATCATTGCGGTACCTGCTGCTAAAACATGGGATTCGAAATGCCTCGTCCACCGGGCTATAGCTCGGTGGTCCAGTGGTAAGATATCTGCTCTAGATGGCAAAGGTCAAATGGGTTCGAATCCCAACCGAGTGATATGCCTGTGGATTTTTTGGTAAACATGTGATGTCACAGGTCACATGTTCTATATAGCAACAGAAACCAAGGGCTTTTCAAAAGCGACTTTAGCACTGTAACCTGCAGGCCTAAAGATGCTTTTGAAAAGAAGACAATGAGGAAATTAAAATGTGCAGTTTTAGCAGAAATTTGTTTAAGCAAAATTTAGCAGAAATGTTATTTAGCAAAATAGTCTGCTAACAAGCAGCTCTATGAAATTGGGCCCCGGTCTGGAGCTGACAACTATCAAGCCTACCTGAACAATTTGTTCCGCTCCAGCTCTCAACGCAGTTACACTGACACGATGTGCTATCCAATGCTCCACTATTTTCACAGGAGGTGAGTGAACAAGCTGCAAGATTCCAAACGGACAAAAATCAAACCATATCTAAAGAAATTCCCGTAGAAGACACAGATGCTGTAAGCGTCTACCTACAGGAAAACCAGTGTATAATGTACAATAAGTTGGTGTCTTTCTTATGCTCTTGTTACAAGTGATATAAATAAAGTGACCAACCAAAGTACCTATCACATGTACCACCTGTGACTGGTTTCCTGCTCATTTTTGCTTAGCAGAAATTGTTGGTGCAAAAGTTTCTGCTGAAACAGCTTGATGAAATAATGGGACATGGTCTGAAAATGACTGCACTGCCATGGACAGTAAGCCTACCTGTACAAGTTGTCCCGGTCCAGCTCTCAACGCAGTTACACTGACACGATGTGCTATCCAATGCTCCACTATTTTCACAGGAGGTGAGTGAACAAGCTGCATGATTACAAACGGACAAAAATCTTATCAACCCATATCTACAAAATTTCCCGTCAAAGACACAGATGCTGTAAGCGTCTACAAACAGGAAAACCAGTGTATATGAACAATAAAGAGGTGTCTTTTCTTATACTCTTGTTACAAGTGACATATGAGACATTTAACGAAAATTATTCTTATTTTGTTTTTGCCCTTTATACACAGATGTGTATTTTAAGTATACTCAGTACTTTCCCAAGTCCTGTGTACAAAATCCACAGGCATATTACTCAGGTGGGATGGGATTCGAACCTATTTCCTTGTACTCTTCACATTGAGTGGCCTTGTGTTGGGTGTTTTTTCATATAAAAAAATAATCCCTTTAAAAAAAAATGCAAATTTGTTTATTCGTCTTTTATTCAACAACCAAAATCAACAATCAATCAATAATATTAACAGTGATTATTTACAGTGATTAATCTACTCTATACACTACTTCAACAATTTTACAGAGGAAGGCTTGGGTATAGGGTAACAGTTATGAATAATTTTCCAATTGATGGAAAATAATCTACTACCCCGGCAGCAATGGTTAGGCAACACCACAAGGCCGGACGGCCACTTCAAGGTGAGGGCTAAACTTAACTGATTTGGGCTATCGACTGCCACCAGGGGCACGTTGCCACCTACTCCTGGGGCTGAAACAGGGTTACCTCCTTCAAATTACGTAAGGATGTAGGCATGGGTTTCATCCACTAGGAGCCTGGCTGGTAGAGCAGAATGCACTACCTTCCCAACTTTTTCAAAGCAATTATAGTTAAGTGCCTTAGCTCAAGGGCACAAGTGTCACGACCGGGTATCGAACCCACACTCTGCTGCTGACAACGCCAGAGCTTGGGTCCGGTGAACTAAGCCGCTCGGCCACAACACGCCACGATCACATTCCAAACCGAGTAAAATGTAAAATGCAAACTGGTTCTTACCTTCACAGGACTCTCCCACCCAGTTCCCTATACATGTGCAGTCACAAGTGCCGGTGTCAAGGTCTCCATCATTCAGACAGGTGAATGGACAAACTGCATTTAAAGATAGTGTACAGGATTGGATTATAAAAAAAAACCACCAACAATTTACCTCCCTTCCATATGACATCACAAGTCCCAAACAGCGCCCTCACTGAGGTCAATGAAGACCTGTCATTGACTGAGAGTTGTGCGTGGCACGTAAAACAAGTACCTGTATCCAATGTTTCATTTCAGTGACGGCGACCAATGCATCATTTTCAATTTGATAGCTCATTGATTACGAAGCTGAAACCAGTCCCGATCCTCCGCAGAGGAATGCTGCTTAAGTTGAAAAAACAGCACCTTGCCTTCAGATTGGGCGCTTTGGGCGATAACAAGCGTTTGCAAATGAATATGGTTGGAAAGATAATAATAGTGAATAATAGTGGCTATTATAGCTATATCCGTCACACACAGTGCTCAAAGAGCGCTTTTACTCATCATTATTTTCCTGTATTTTATTGTGGAGCTTTTTTTATGAGACCAAGACCAGACCCTCTTTAGCATAGCACCATGTGGTGGGTTACAAGGTGCTGTGCTGCTGCAAACAACAAAACCAAACACACCACCCGGGCCTCTCCCTTTCTTTAAGTGCACTGAGTTCTTACACGTGCATTACAGCATTACACAACACACCACACGTCGGCTCCCATCCGAATCATCCGAAGGGCATGTGGTTAAGTGTCTTGCTTCACAAGTGTCACACACTGGGATCGAACGAACACACCACTCTGCTGACAAGAACCAGATCCGCTTGAGTTTCTTATCTTACGGCCACGACTTCGCTAAGATGTTTTAAAAGTAGAATAAAATAAAAGTAGAATAAAATGATTCACACAATATCCCTAAAAATTGTGTGGTTTTCCTTTTACACCATGAACTAACACGGTCCTTAGTTTTGTGGAGTCAGAACTTTGGTTTCTACAAAATGGCCGACCGTGTGAAATATTATATTCTACTTTTAAAACATCTTTCTAATCATATTCATTTCATGACAATTGCTTTTATAACCCAGAGCGCCCAATCCGAAGGCAATGTGTCCCCTTTAAAGACTACCAAATCACCACTCCTTATTATGATTGTAGCAATCAAAAAGAAGCATGTATATGATTGTGCAAACTATCCCTGACAAAACATAAACCATTTTGCTCTGTTTTCACAAAAACGTGACTTCAAACTGAGGCCATGCCATAGTTCCTACTTCAAATCACACATTGTAAAGTCTGCCAGACAATGACAACCCTTTTTTGAACGCACAACTACCCTAGCCAGCGCTAGTACCTTGCATGCGGTCGGTGAACCACTTTGCTGCATAGACAAATTAAAAGAGTTTGACGCATCTCAATGCCAAAAACCAACCCAGTTGCCCATAAAGATGGTGTATATCAGGCGCAGTGCACTTACACGCGCATGTCCTGGCCATTTTGAAAGTCAAAATGTACACCAAGGAATTGACTCCCAAAATGGTGGAAATGGTAGAAGCGCATTGTGCGGAGGTGCGTTCTGTAGAAGCGCATTGTGCGGAGGTGCGTTCTGTAGAAGCGCATTGTGCGGAGGTGCGTTCTGCGTTGTGCAAGAGGTCAAAACGCACATTTTCAGATTTCTATACTAAGAGGTCTACAGAACAAAAATGAAAATAGTTTTATTACAAGAGTTGAATTTGTTTTGGAAATTAAATTTACAGGGAAAAAATTGAATAGAATTTAAATTGATAAAATAATGTGATTTTTACCAGAGCATTCACAGGTCCTGTTATCAAGATTCTCACCAGGCGGACAAACAAATGAACAATCTGAACGAGAAAAAAAGGAGAAAAAAAGACAATTAGTGCAAGTGTTTTTTATCACAACAATTATAATTCTGGAAGAAAGTACTTTTGTGCTGCCAAAATATGGTATGTTTTTTTACTAGACATGCGTGATGGCACAAAAGCTTAACTAATCATTCTCAAGAATGATTAGATACATATAAGAATATCCATGATGTGCGTCAGTCCGGCAGCACCACCATTCTCAACCTCTGGCAGTTTTTTCTCTTTATAGCGTGTTACTATACCAGCTACCAATTTGGTTTAGACATCCAGGGGTGTGTTATCGTCTTGTCCCCGTTCTCTTTTGAAGAAGCCAGCTTCAACCTAAGCCAAGGCCGTTTTGTCCTTCAAAAAGGGTCTCAAGACTCACCTATTATTGTTTTATTTTCTTTATTTTTTTTATTACACTTCACACTGGCAAAACACTAAAAGTTATTGACTATAACTGAGAAAATTGAAATAAATACAAATTTACAAAATTGTATAAAATACCAAGCCAGTGAGTAGCAAAAAGGAACGGTGACCAGCACCTCTACAAGGCCGTCCTACAACAAAAATTGTCAACAAATACTCCGCCACTCAGATAAAAAACAAAACAAAAAGTGCGTTGAGGCTGAACAAACAATCACATTTGACAACAGGGGCAACAGCAGTTCTCCAACTTGTAGCTGGTTGTCCCCATTACTTTGGTCTATCTCTTTCTCCCTTAAAGGCACTGTACACGTTTGGTAATTACTCAAAATATCTTTTAGCATAAAAACTGACTTGGTAACGAGCAACAGAGAGCTGTTCATAGTATAAAACATTGTGAGAAACGACTCCCTCTGAAGTAACTTAGTTTTTGAGAAAGAGGTAATTTCTCACTAAAATAATAAAAGACTTCTTGCAAGAAGCCTTTTATTCCTATCTGAAAGCACAAAAATTTGTAAAATTCAAACATTTCAGTTTTCGACTCACAAGATCAAAACCAATTGTTTTGCTCATTTCTCAAAAACCATTGCATTTCAAGCAAAAATATTTCAAATATTATATTTATACTCTTACCAATAACCACGGCACTGTACACGTTTGGTAATTACTCAAAATATATATTAGCATAAAAACTTACTTGGTTAACAAGCAACGAAGAGCTGTTGATAGTATAAAACATTGTGAGAAACGACTCCCTCTGAAGTAACATAGTTTTTGAGAAAGAGGTAATTTCTCACTAAAATAATAAAAACTTCTTGCAAGAAGTTTTTATTCCTATCTGAAAACACACAAATTTGTACAACAAGGGTGTTTTTTCTTTCACCATTTTCTTGCAACTTCGATGACCAATTGATGAGCCCAAATTTTCACAGGCTTGTTATTTTATGCATATGTTGGGATACACCAAGTGAGAACACTGGTCTTTGACAATTACCAAACGTGTTCAGTGCCTTTCAGCGCCTCCTTTGGTAATTTGGCGCTATATCAATCCAGTTACTATTATACTATTAAGTTAACACAAGTGCCACAATCGTGACCCGAACTCACGCTCTTAACACCAGAATTTGAGTTAGGTGCACTATACACAGAATATCCAGAACCTGGTGATTTGACTTACTTGAGCATGTATTTCCACTCCAGTTGTTTACACAACCACAGGTACAATCTTCCTGACTCTTTACACCTTCATTCTCGCAAGACAGCGAGCACTCTACAAAAAAACCAGAAAATCAGATATGTTTAATCAAATAATTAAAATAATCGCTCCATCTCAAAAATGGAATTGTCTGGAATTGAAATTAAGCTCGATCAACTTGTCATAAAATTGTTTTGTGATAAAAGGTAAGGCTTTTGAGTAAGACTCTGCTAGGGTCTTAACATCAGGCCACGAAAAACTTTTTACAAAATTACATCGCAGCAAAGGTCATTTTGTTGATAAGTAATGTACAACAGTTCTTCCTTCTTTCAGTAATTAAAGGTAGGGCCTATGTATATAGGCATAGTCTTCAGTACGACTCAACACAACACGCAGAAACTTTGCACGGGAAACTTGTCATTTAAACAAACATACCAGTACAGCTTGGACCACTCCAGGGTAAAACGCACGTACACATACATGCTGTACGATCAAGCTCTCCATTATTTGAACATTGAAGGACACATTCTGGACAAGTGAAATAAATAAAAAAAACATCGAAAGTAGAAGATATTGTTTTTATACATAATTAACAAGGAGACTTATTGTCAGTCAGTCAATCAATCTATCCATCAATCAATCTACCAATCAATCTATCCATCAATCGATCTACCAATCAATCCATCGATCAATCAAATCAATTTAAATAGCGCCGGTAATCATAAAAAAACATTTTCAAAGGACAAACAGAAAATTACAGGTATAAATTTTATAGAAAATAATTTTATAGAGTACAAGTGAGTTTTGAATTTCTTCTTGAAAATAACCTTACCGATTTCACAGTCGTCACCGAGGAAACCAACTGGACAGGTGCAAGTGTAACCACGAGGGTTGGCAAACTGCATGTTGTTACAAGTGGCACCATTTCTGCATTCGTTGGATGCGTCACATGGTGCTTTGGAGAGTAATAAAGACAATTTTAAATATGAAATTTTCAAATGATAGCACTGCCTTCAAATTAATTTTGGGCAACAAAATTAGGGATAGCTTATCATAGGGCACATAGTTTTATTAAAAAAACCAAATTAAAAACAGTTTTTCTTCAAAGTTGCAGCATTTTAGACCACAAAGTTTCTCAGAAAACGATTGGACATTATTTTTTCTCAGAAGCTTTTACTTTTGTCGTTAAAGTAAAGTCGCTAAACCATGATTGCTCTGACTCAGGAAAATACTGAGTATACAGTTCTTAACACACATCGGTGTTGGGTTAAAACACAAGTAATTTTAGCATTATCAGCATTTTTATAAAGTACAGTGCAATGGAAATTTTGATGTACTACCGTCCGCACCATCTTTTCTCCCAAAAATAAATTAAGGGCAAAGGATCTATTGGGGATATACTTACCACTAGTTTCACAGCGAGTGCCTGTGAAGCCCAGAGGGCAGTCACATGTGTAGCCAGTGCTTGATGCTACATCATTACTACACGCTCCACTGTTCATGCATGGAACGGTGTCACAAGGCTCTACGGAAACACATGACAAAGTAGAAATCAAGTTAAAGGGTCTGTATACGTTTGGTAATGACTCTAAAAAATTAATGGCAATAAAAAATTACTTGGTAAGAAGTACAGCAGCTTTGGATAGTATAATGCATTTTGAAAAACTTTTCACTTAGAAGTACTACGGTTATGGAAAATGATATCGCTTTTTATCCCAACAATTTTGAATCCGAGTTCATAGAGAAATCTAGTGTTAGTTCGAGTTGTTTTCTCGTTTACGTCTTTCGTGAGACTTGTACAGTCTATATTCAAATTACACATCTAACATGTCTAATTGAACTTGTCTTGCTATTTATTCTACTGCTGCGGAGTACGATGTAGGAATTCAGGAGACTATTCTACTGCCGCGGAGTAGATTTCAATATTCAGGAGACGACATACTGTCCTGCTTATTAACTACTACCTGGGTGGAAGGTAAGAAAATGGCCAAGATTACTACTTTCGCTTAGTGGATCGAGGGGACTTCTCGATATTAACTTCACTGCTGCAGAGTGAGTTCTTAATTAGTCTCAATGTTTCGACTAACTTGCTCTAATCATTGTCAGGAGACTGAAGTGTGCGAGACATGTTAGTCTATTTATAAGGACTCAGAGGTTATAGAGGTTCTCAAAGAACAAAATCTACATAGCAAAGTAGATATACACATTGTGTTACCGCTTCACCATGCAATGCCTCAAAACCCATTTATGTCTAATGGACAATTTTAACGTATACTTACGCATTTCACAGTTTTGTCCTGTGAACCCTGTTGGGCAGCTGCACGTGTACCCAACGAGTATCGAATTATCATTTGTACAGGTGCCATTGTTTATACACGGACTGGCCTCACACTCTGCAAAAACAGAAGAAAAGGTTCTTTAAAGGGAGGGTACACCTTTGGAAATTACTCCAAAACTTAATAACCATAAAAACATACTTGCTAAAGCACTGGAGAGCTGTTAATATTATAAAACATTGTTAGAGACGTCACCCTTTGAAGTAATGTAGTTTAGAGAAAGAGGTAATTTTATCACCAACAAATTTGAATCTGAGAAAGGCCTTTAGGCATGAAGCCTTTCTCAGTCATCTAAAAACACACAATTATATGCAGCAATGGTGTTTTTCTTTCTTTATTGTTTGTGCAACTTCGATGATCGATTGAGCCCAAACTTTCACAGGTGTTTTATTTTATGCATATGTTGGGATACAGCAAGTGAAGATCTTTGACAATTACTAAAAGTATCCCTTGCCTTTAAAGGCACTGAACACGTTTGGTAATTGTCAAAGACCAGTGTTCTCACTTCGTGTATCCCAACATATGCCTAAAATAACAAGCCTGTGAAAATTTGGGCTCAATTGGTGATCGAAGTTGCAAGAAAATGATGAAAGAAAAAACACCCTTGTTGTACAAAATTGTGTGCTTTCAGATAGGAATAAAAGGCTTCTTGCAAGAAGTCTTTTATTATTTTAGTGAGAAATTACCTCTTTCTCAAAAACTACGTTACTTCAGAGGGAGTCGTTTCTCACAATGTTGTATACTATCAACAGCTCTCTGTTGCTCGTTACCAAGTCAGTTTTTATGCTAATATATATTTTGAGTAATTACCAAACGTGTACAGTGCATTTAAAGGCAGATCATAGATTGGTAAATAATCCAAAATTAATGACCATATAAAAATTTACTTGGTAAAAAAGCACTCCAGCTGTGGATAATGTATAACATCTTGACAAATGATTCCCTTCTAAGGAATGTGGTTTTAGAGAAAGGAATTCAAAAACATTCTCAGACAGTATATTCCAATTACTGATTTTTCTTCCTGCGTGGACATTATAATCGCTCCAGATTTTCGGCGATATCTCAAAACGCTACCACCTTTTTAAAAAATGTAAAAGGTAAGCTTTATTGTATATATATATATTTATATTTAAATAGGAATAAAAGAATCGAACGGTTAAAAAAAAGGTATACTTTGAAGGTGGGGTCATAAATTGGTAAAAACTTACTCAGTGAGAAGCACTGCAGCTGTTGATGTAAAAACTATTTTGAGAAAGGTTTCCCTTTCAAAGTAATATGGTTTGAATAATTTTTCACACCAAAACATATGAATCTGAGAAAACGATTCATGCATGAATCGTTTCTCAGATGTCTCAAATATGTCAGAAAAACAGAAGTTCTAGTTCCGACTCACTTGGCTCTCCGATAATGAAGGAGTTTCTTATCAGTTTGTGGCCGACATCTAGTTGGCCTCCACTGCTCCCCGTGAGCTGACCAACGAAAGCGCTGATGATATCAGACTGTGGCCTCGGATTCTTGAGGTTTGTGACGAAAGTCACCAAGGTGGTGCTTGAATCGGGGATGAGGGCGATATCTAAGATTACGATGTCTCCAAAGGAGGCCGAGAGAGAAGACGCATTGAAGGCAGCTTCCATCTGTGGATACAATATTGTCAAAACATTTTACTCTTAAAACCCTTAAAGGGTCTGTATACGTTTGGTAATGACAATGAAAATTAATGGCAATAAAAACTTACTTAGTAAGAAGTGCAGCAGCTTTGGGTAGTATAATGCATTTTCAGAAACTTTTCCCTTCGAAGTAATGCGGTTATGGAAAAAGATATCACTTTTTATCCCCAAAAATTTGAATCTGAGAAGCATTACTGCTGTAACGTTTCTCAGATTGTGTATTCCAATATTGCAGATTATTCTTCCTGCATGGACATAACCGCTCCAGATTTTCGGCAATATCTCAAAATCGCTAACACCTTTTGAAATGAAATTTTCACAGGTTAGTTTTATGGTATATATCTACAACTATATAGGATTGAAACAAACAGTGGGTTCCAATAACCAAACGTATACAATCCCTTTTAAGGGCGTGGCAGCTTCCAACTTTATTCGATGCTGGGTGGTTACCAATATTCATATCCATAACATCCAAGATATATTAAAATGTTGTAATTTTTGTGTGTGTGCATAGCCCAACATATTTTTACATGAAATGACTTCTTTACATGCCCAGCTATTGTCTAGGATTATTTGAGGCCCCTTTTTCTTTGTTTAATTATTTCGGTCGGTTTCACGCATCAGAGGGTTAGATCTTGGGAGGTCTGTATATGACATGGGATATAATGTGCTATGAGTGGAGATAGTTTTCTGCCCCTCAAAAAAAACAAAAAACATCTCTGAGACCTGACCCCCCTTTAGATATGTGGAATGACCCAGTTTAGGATATCAAGGAATATGACTCCCCCAGGTTATAACACTTTGGAGAAATGGCTTAATTAGTCATTGGAGGAATGATTTATTGGTAAAAACCCAGTTAAACTTATCGCTAAGAGCAGGGGTTTGCTAGGTTTAGTACATTGGTTGCTAGGGGTAAAGTACAATGGTTGCTATGGGTATAGGACATTGTTTGCTACAGGTATAGTACCTTGGATGCTACAAGTACAGTACATGGGTTGCTAGGGGTTCAGTACCTTGTTGGTTGCTATGGGTACAGTACATTGATAGCTATATGGGTATACATTAGTAGCTATATGGGTATAGTACCTTGGTTGCTGCTGATATAGTACCTTGTCCTTGGTTGCTACAGGTAAAGTACATTGGTTGCTATGGGTACTGTACATTGGTTGCTACTGGTAAAGTACCTTGGTTGCTACGAGTATAGTACATTGGTTGCTATAGGTTTAGTACATTGGTTGCTATGGGTACAGCTACGCATTGGTTTCTACTGGTAATATTACATTGGTTGCTATGGGTATAGTTTCTTGGTTGCTACGGGTATAGTACATTGGTTGCTATGGTAATAGTGCGACCCGCTCACATGGCTTTCTAGGACTAATACGTCATATCATGTGATGCACTCTAAACCAATCACCAGGCAGGGGTAAGGGGTGTTGTTATACAAGTCCTTATGGCCAGTGACAAAAGGTTTCAATGAAATGCAAGAGTGTTTCTGAGCACTTTTCTGTTAGTTCCCGCCTCATTGGAATTTCTTCCTAGTTTCACAAACTTACGTCTCTTTTCAAAGCTGTGAGATATGTCACAAAGTTTGCACCAAGATCAAATGTCGGATTGTCCACCAAGACAAAACTGATGATTTCAAAGACTGCGGAAGTGTTGTAGGATGTTCCCACTGTCATAAAAACAATAGAAAAGAATACAGGCGCACATTGTAAGTAAACAAAGGATTTTGTTCATGTTCATATTAGACAGCAATGAAAATAAGCCACAGTGCATTGTGGGGTCTTCAAAAGGTATTTAACTCATTCTTGCTCTGTTTGTGTATTTGTTTTTTCATTTTTCTCTGCATTTTTTGTATTCCTTGTAATGCGCAGTAGAGTATATTTATATAGGTCAATGCGCAATATAAATGTCCGTATTATTATTATTATTATTATTATTATTTCCTTGACTTTGGTAGAAATATCTCTCTGGAGAATTGGTTCTGGTATGAACTTTATAATCATAACATAATAACATTAAACAAAAAATTATAATCTGTACTTTGTATTTTGGTAATTGTCAAAGACCAATATCCAGACTTGATGTGACCCAACATATACATGAAACAAACCTGCGAAAGTTTAAGCTCAATCGGTCATGAGGAAAAAAAGTGGGAACAAAATCCTTAAATGTTTTCACTGTTTTCAAACACTTCAGTTTTCGACTCACGAGATCAAAACCAATAGTTTTGCTCATTTCTCAAAAACTATTGCAATTCAAGCAAAAATATTTCAAATATTATATTTCTACTCTTACCAATAACCACGGCACTGTACACGTTTGGTAATTACTCAAAATATATATTAGCATAAAAACTTACTTGGTAACGAGCAACAGAGAGCTGTTGATAGTATAAAACATTGTGAGAAACGACTCCCTCTGAAGTAATGTAGTTTTTGAGAAAGAGGTAATTTCTCACTAAAATAATAAAAGACTTCTTGCAAGAAGCCTTTTATTCCTATCTGAAAGCACACAAATTTGTACAACAAGGGTGTTTTTTCTTTCATCATTTTCTTGCAACTTCAATGACCAGTTAAGCCCAAATTTTCACAGGCTTGTTATTTTATGCATATTTTGGGATACACCAAGTGAGAACACTGGTCTTTGACAACTACCAAACGTGTTCAGTGCCTTTAAGCAAAAGACGATAAAAAAAACATGAGGCAAATTTGAATAACAAAAATGTGATAAAGGAAGATAAACTTACCTTGACATACTCCATTTGCTTCAAAATATCCAAAGATGCAGTTACAAACAAAACTTGCTGGTAAATTAAAACACTCTGAGTTTGCTTTGCTGGAACACAGGCCGTTCTCCCGACATTCATCAGTGTCTACAAGAAAAGAAAAATTACCAATGATTTTAGATTCAAATTTATCATCTCATTTCATCACATCAGTGCAACAAGGTCTCAACTCGGTTTGAAGCAGGTTGGCTAAGTGGTATATCTTGCACTGCCTTTCACCTCTGTTGGCCCCGGTTTCGAATCCCACCTCAGACTGGAGCCTCATATATGGATTGGGTTTGACATATCTCTACCTGGATTTTGTGTTTTTTATCCGATTTTGTTTCTTCTTTGAAGCCGATTACCAAGAGTGACTTAAACTGGCGTGTCGTGGCCGAGCGGTTTAGTGCATCGGACTCAAGTTCTGGTTGATGAGTCATCAGGGTGTGGGTTCGAATCCCGGTCATGACACTTGTGTCCTTGAGCAAGACACTTGACTATAATTGTTTCTCATCACCGAAGGGGTAAATGGGTATCTGTGAAGGCAGAGATGGTTCTTGTGATTGATTTAGCTTAGTGCGCTACATACTTGGCAGCACGGGCTGTATACTCCCCAGGGAGCTGAAATGGTTCAAGGAAGGAAACATATGGCCCAGTGACCAGACCCAGTGAAGCACAATGATCTTTCTTTGGAATTGCGCTATATTAGAGTCGATTTTATTATTATTATTTTCGCCATGTTTGGGGAAAAATTACATACATTTTTCTTAAATATGGGTTCCCACATCTTAAACTGAGAATTTCTCCACTGTCTTCTTTACAGTGAAATTTACTCAACCATTAATTGCTTCCCTTAACCCGGGTGTGTAAATGGGAACTATAAGCCTGCGGTGCTATGTTGGATTAACCCGTTAGTGCTAATATAAGCAGCTTGAGGTTGTATGCTCCCCCAGGGAGTTGAGAAAGTCTAAGGAATGGTTTAAATTTGTTGGATGAACAGGAATAGCACCGTTGTGCCTCGATCTGGTTACCAGTATATGTGTGCCATGAGAACCAGTTATTGGCAAAATAATTACATGACCTTTTGGATAGTAACAACACTTTTGTTAAACCACCTTTTTGGCTCATCACCTTTGACCCAAATTCGCCTACAAATTGAAAAATAACAATTGATTTTAAGGCAGGAAATATTTTGCTCTTACCCACACACATATTGTCAATATTTTTCTCATATCCTGTTAGACAGTCACAGTTGTAGCCACCTATTGTGTTGTTACAACTAGACACCGATGCGTCACACGAATCAAAGTTCCTTTCACACTCATTCACATCTGAGGGAAAAACAAACAAGACAAACTCGAAACTTTGCGTAAAGTATAGGTTTTTAACCAAAATAGTAAAGTGCTTACAAAACAGGAGAAAAACAGAGATAAACACACAGCCGTTTCATGCTTTAAAGACCAGACGACTTTGGGTAATCATCAATATATGCCCAGCCATGGCATATCTTTTTGATTTTAGACCATATGCACATCACATCATTTGAGTAAATGCGCTCGGCTAGAGGTCAAAAGAAGGTTACTCATTGACCCATCCTTTGCGCTGAGTGTACAGAGATGTGTGTTTCCATTGTTTCATCATGGTTTTACCTCTGAAAAATCAACGTTATGACGTCAATGCATAAGGTCTATTTTACTCAAAATTTTCAGGAAAAATGAGGTCATTTTGGGGTCATCATAAAATCTGCACACCATTTTGGGCTAAAAAGGGAGACAAACTTGGAGAGATGAGATTATCAGTTGCAGAGACGGATCCCTACTTCATGACTAAAATCACTCGATAAAAAAAATTCTCTTGAAATCTGGCTTTTACCAGTTTTGGAAAAGAAATCGGAACATCGCGATGCCATTTTGCTGTTAGTGTATGACACAGGCACATGATTGGTACGAACATTTTGTTCAATGTTTAAAACCAAGCGCTGTTTGTAACATGTCCTATTCAACATGCAGCTTCTTTTAAAGATACGATATTAAAGTTAAAGATAAGTTTTTACCATCACACTGTCGTCCCATGATCAAGCCCTCAGCGGACACGTAGCCACTGTTACACATACACGTATAGCTTCCCTCGTTGTCTGTGCACACTGATATGTCCTCTGCACATTCATTATTCCCATTAGTACATTCATTGGCATCTAAAGAAGAAGAAAAAACCCCAAAACACATATAAATAACCATAAAAATAATAACTAAACTCTTCCGTTGTTTGTTTTGCTTTGATTAAGCACTCCAGACCTTTAAAGAGCGCCTGACTTTGAGATACAAGACTCCTTCACCTTTGACATGCCCTTATTTTGACTTTAAGTGTACCTAAAATCCTAAACTTGATCTTCATTCTAATACTGACTCTAAAACTGAATAATGATACGCAGTTCTTATATAGTGCTTTATCACACCTGAGGGTGTATCAAAGCACTCATTATTTATTCTACAGGGTATGCGGAGCTTTGTTTGAAATATAAGACCCATTTATTTACATCGCTGCAGGGTTTACAAAAACCAAAACTACACTTACTTGAACAGTATGTGCCGTTCCCCTGGTATCCCGGATTGCAATTACATTGGTAGCCTCCATCAGTGTCTGTACACGTTGCTAGGGAGTGACACAAGTCCGGGTTCTCCTCACATTCATTGATGTTCGAGCAGGAGGTGAACCCGTCACCACGGTATCCATCAACACACATGCAGAGGTAGCTGCCGCCAGTGTCACTGCACGTGCTATTGCTGGCGCAGACTGGGACTGCGTTTTCACACTCTTTAATGTCTGATGAATGAATAGGATTGAAAATATTTATTTAAGTTATAGAATACCTGTCATTGATAATTACATACCTGCCAATTAACATTGGAAAAAAAGGGACACATGGCAGCTGGAGAGGCGCGAGTGAAAAGTCTAGTGCCAGGGTCCTGGGAGAGTCCAGGATTTGGGCTCATTTAGACCTACAGCAGCTGTGACCACAGCCTCTCGCTTGTCACATAGTGCCCTCATATTAAACCGCCCTTTATTTCAGAAGGTGTCATCTGACTCTCTGACTGCCAGGTTTTTATTCCCCCTAAATATCAATACATTTCTCCCCTGCAAAGGGGACCTCCTGGTTGTAAGGTGTTTTCAAACTCTGAAATCGAGACAGACCATGGAAAAATAGGACATTTGGCAATAGACCTTATGCACATGATGTCATTTCAGTAGGGCGCCCTCGCCTAGAGGTCAAAAGGAGGTTGTTCATTGGCCAATCATGTGCGCCGCGCGTACAAATCTGTACGTTTCGATTGTTTCGTCATCGTTTTACCTCTAAGATGGCGGCTGGATGACGTCAATGCATAAGGTCATGGCAATAGTATGTAACTAACTGTCTGAAGAAATAGAAACAAAGACTAGAACTAGTTTCCCCGGAGTGGTCTTGATCGACATCAACTCCTGGAAAGGTCAACCCCCCAGCTCCTGGCCGGTCGAGGCAAAGAGGACTCCCAAGAAGACCCTGGATCAATCAACTGGGTCGATCAGGCGAGGTAGAGAGTGCCTGGAACCAATGCTGTTAGACATGGGCATAGGAGGTCAGTGCAACGGAGCTCTGCTGTCTTTGCGGATGAGTGAGTGAGTGAGCAGGGCTCTAAATTAACACTAGACCGCAGGCCCGAGAACAGTACTTTTAGCGTTGGGCCAGTAAAATCATGACCGGACAAGCTCGGTGGTCTTTTTTTCCCAATTGACTAATAACAGTTATACCTCATTGTGTAATATCTTGTTTGTGATAAAAAGTTGACAATGAATCTGATATATCTTTCAATTTTGTTGAGCATCAAAGTAGCATGACAAAATGAGATAGATCTTCTCTTAGTTCTTGTTCAACTCATTTTGAATCTGGTCTTGTTAAATAAAATTCTGGTCCAGTAACAATGTTGAGCTACAAGCCCTGCAGTCTTGTGGATTTTCCTCCCAAACTCGAGCCCTGGTGAGTGTCTTGATCCTTACCTTGACAGTAAGTCCCATTCCCTTCAAATCCCATAGTGCAGTTGCACTGGAAGGAACCGTTCAAATTGGTGCAGAAAGCTAGAGGGTGGCAGTTGGCAAATAATGGATCCCCTTCAGGCAGTCGACACTCATCAACATCTTCAGAAAGATAAAAACAAAAACGGAGATGGCTAACAAAGTGAGTCTGCAGTTTAGTTTAAAGTTGTATTGCCCGATTTTTCACTTCGCTTAAAGATTTTTTGTCTCTGAACAAATTTTGACAGATGATGCTGGTTCGAAACAAAAAAAACATACACAAAATGCACAAAAAACAAGCAACGTGCTAAATTGTTTGTACATGGCTGATGGACCCGAGATTATGTCGAGATCCCAACAATAGTTCATTTTTAGTTTTTAATGGCAGATGGTCCCGAGATAATATCGAGATCCCAACGATAATTCATTTTTAGTTTTTAATGGCTGATGGACCAAAGATAATATCAAGATCCCAACATTAATTCATTTTTAGTTTTTAATGGCTGATGGACCCGAGATAATATTGAGATCCCAACGATAATTGATTTTTAGTTTTTAATGAAGTACCACTTATATAATGTGTGGATTTTGTTTGTGCAATACCTTGAATAAAAGCTTATAACTTTCTTGAATCTTTATAAATAGCGATTCAAAATTTAAATCTAAATTTTCAGGTCGAATGAGCCAAAAATCAGACCTACCATCTTCAAAAAGTATGAGATTTAAGTTATACTGATCGCACGGGACTCAGATTACTGGGTTTCCAAATTCTTTCAGTGACTTAATTCGTTACTATCAATAACAGATAGGCCAATTGATGTAACAAGTCAAAGAAAAGCAGATAACTGGCTTTCTAATACCTGTCAATGTAATGCAAGACAATGTAGATTTAACTTACATCATTAGTTTTAGGAAGAGTCAACAACTGCCAACGTCAAATAATAATAATAATACTGTGTGTGTGCATGTTGTTTCAAACACGTAAACATTGTATACCAGTGTTTTGTTCTTATTTTGTTGTTTCACTGTTACAATGACGTGTTGTTAAGCACTGTATACTCAGTACTTTTCGAGTTTGTGGCCGCTATAGGCATTTTGTTACAAGCCGCTTGTGGCCGCTATGGTCTCTAAAGGGTTAGTTCAATTGAATCTCGAGAGAGGAATGAAGAATTGAAACTTTACCGAAGCACTCCAATCCATTTCCGATGTATCCGTGCATACATTGGCAAGTGTAGGAGCCATTGGTATTGGTACAGTCAGCATTCATGTGGCAATTATTCCCAAAGGCGTCCGCACACTCATTTATATCTACAATGAAAAAAAAGGTTTTAATTAGTACAACTTTCAATACTTCTTTGGCATACACTTAAGTCAATAGACTGTGCAAGTCTCGCGCATATCGAAAACGAGAACAAAAACTTGAATGAAACTAGATTTTTCTATGAAATCAAATCTTCGTTTTAAATTATATTTATAGAAAATTCTTGAAAATAAAAATACCCATAGCAAGTTGTTATAAATCAATTTTCAATTTTTGTATAATACAAACAACTTGTTCAAATTAACATTGAAAGAAAATTAAAACTTGGAACAAAGGTGCTTGTTGCCAATCACAACAGAATGTGTGCGTCTATTACATAGGTTTAATGACAAAATTCTTAATTCTTTACAAGTAACCGGAAACGGAGGTCAAGTCTTATTCTCAGGTTTTCTTTGTTATTTTGTTGAATTGATTATTTTCTCATGTTATTAATCACTTAGTTTTTCATTCCCATATAATTTCCACAGCCATCAACTCCGTCAAACTAAAATAATTGACAAAACCAAATCATGCCCTCGTAAAACTCCATACCTTTGGGACCACAATGGTCCCGGAAGTTCAAATATGCGCGAGACTTGCACAGTCTATTTAGAAGACAGAGGAAAATGGAGCGCGCCGTATAGATACCTCTCGTCATTTACCCTCGGATGTACTGAAAAACTAATGCTGATTGGCTCACCAAAATTGACTACTTTGCGTGCACGCTTGTTAAAAACTTTTGGTGCTTGATTGGCGCTTGTAGGACGCTTAGTACGTGCAAGTATTTTGACGCGATTCTATCTCAAATGAATCATGCTTTTACACGGTCACCCTTAATTGTATTGAGTAGAGGGGACCAGTTGCTCTATAACTTTATGCCTCTTTATGCTACTTTGTGCCTCTGTGGATCGGCAACAGGACTAATTAAAATGTGCCAGATGCTGGCACAATTTAATTAACCAATTCCACGGGTTATGAGCGAGCAACAAGGCATGCTGGGAAAAAATGATGCGGTGAGATCGATCACCCCTGGAAATGAGGTTGGGAGAGCACACGAAGAGGGCTACATCCGATACTGTAGATGAACATGGCCGAAGCAAAGTCAATTTCCCATTGCACATTCTCTGAGGATCATTGGAAAGACCGAAAAGAAAAACACACAAAATAAGGAAAAAAACTCATGCACTATGAAAGGTTAAAACTATTCCTTCAGGAAAAAGGCTGAATCCACTTTCCCACTCATTATGACCAAAAATCATGGTCTTATCCAGGACCCAATTTCATTATAGAGCTGCTTATAATAAGCACAAAAAGTAGCTAAGCACAATAATTTATGCTTACCAGAGTATGGTTACCAGCCAAAATACCATGTCACATGTACCATTTGTGACTTGAATCTTGCTCATTTTTGCTCAGCAGAAAACTGTTAAGCAATATTTCCTGCTTAAGCAGCTCTATGAAATTGGGCCCAGGTAAATAATTAGAGACTAGTCTTCTCTCGTTCATTGTAATGTTTCTGGGTTTTGGGGGGTTTTTTTACGCAGTGTGATTCTCCCAGTAATTCTCTGCGAAATTAGGCCACAAGTGTCAATTTTTTTCTTTTTAGGTTGGGGGTGGGAGGCCTTTTTTTCTTCTGTTTTTTAAATTGAGTTTTGTTGACATGGTAAAATATGAAATAAACTATAATGAAATCATCACAATCACTAAAAAACAGAGGGTTTGTGTGATTTTGATGTTTTTAATTGTTTTGTTAAACCCATTAAACTCCTAGATGACATTTTCTGTAAACATTTTCAAAAAACTAAAACGCAGTGTAGCCTAAGTAAATATTTGAAGAAATTCTTATTTTTTCCAATATGAATAACCTTTCTTCAAACATATTTTTAAACCTAACTTTGTGTGCGGCACAGAATGGAGCCAAATTTGACTGAAAAGATCATTGAAAAGGCCGTTTTTATGATTAAAAAATAAAAAAATAAAAATAAAAAAGGGGTCAGGGTTTCGTAGGGTTGGGCGGGGATGATCAACAATTGTTTTTTTTTATGTGGCCTTATAAGCGTTACTCATTATTATTTTTTTTATCAGTACAGTGAAAAAAGTGTCAGTCCAATATTCCGTATCTTTTCAATACATTCGCATACCTAATTGGTTTCATTTTGGAGGGGGGGAGGGGTGCTGGGAAGGCGGGTGATCACAAATAATTATGGGAGGGACTTTACTTTACAAAACAATATAGCCAAACTGAGACAGAAAGGTGAAGTAGTCAGTGCCCCCATGGGTTTAATGAATAACAGAAGTCAGGATCCCTAGGGTATACAGGGATCGAGACTTCACCCACCTGTACATGGTCCACCAAATGTCTGGTATCCATCTTTACAGTCACATCTGAACGATGGTTGGAGATTGACACAAAGTTGACTCATCTCATCACAATCATGGAGGCCCGTGAGGCATTCGTTCACATCTACCAATCAAAAGTTCAGAAAAAAGAATTAGCTGTTGCAAACTGCTTCCCAACCCAAAAAGGACCTATGGTATAAATACACACAAAAATAGTAAATGGCCTGATGTTTTGAAGGCTAACTGACAACACACATAAACATGTTCTGACCAAGTACTCTTACAGGTTCCTAAAGAACAAAGAGTGATATTGGTGATAGAGCTTGGTAGCTGGTCCAACACTCTGGAATAAACTTCAACTCATGATCAGGCAGCAAAAAACAATTGAGGGTTTCAAAATCCATCTGAAATCATACTTTCTTTAAGAATGTATGATTTTTTACATTAAGTTATTTCACCAGTAGGTTTAAGTTAACCACTGTTTTAATAAAGTTATTTATACTTGTAGGTTTAAGTTCAACACTGTTTAAATATAATTATTTATACTTGTAGGTTTAAGTTCAATACTGTTTAAATACAGTTATTTTTACTAGTAAATTTCAGTTAACCACTGTTTTAATTAACAGGCATGCGAGTTCATTTCCCGAAATGCAACAGCGTACCTGTCCTGGACTTGGAGAAGGTGTTAAGTGTTTTCTCATTATGTTTTTTTTTTTATGACAGCATTGACTTTGGATCTCTGGTCACTCTTCTGACAGTGACCATCTGATCTGCATTCAATTTGAAACCAATCTTCAGGACAGGGCCTAATTTCATAGAGCTGCTTAAGCACAAAAAGAAGCCAAGTGCAACAAAATTATGCTTACCAGAAAAAGGTTACCAGCCAAAATACCATGTGCAATTTGTGACTGGTATCCTGCTCATTTTTGCTTAGCAGCACATTGTTAAGCAATATTTTCTGCTTAAGCAGCTCTATGAAATTGGGCCCTGGTCAGCGAGTTTGTCCTACTATAGACTGGTCCCCTGTCTTTATCCGCAAGGGAAAGACAGGCACTGGTCTTACAGGCCCATAGTGATTTCATTGGATAAACGTGCAGTGACGTAAGCTTTCCATATCTGCGCGTATGATTGGTTCGAGGTGATGTAGTTTGTCAGCTTTTACTTTCGGTCGTCTGCACATGCAATGCGTGCATAATGTTTGTACATGCATGTAGTGTTGTTGTATTCACTATATGTGAACATATGTCTGTGTGATTTGACTGCCAACCTCCGTGTGAAATGAATGCGAGGTCAAAGGTACATCTAGCAACATCCGATCAGGCTGGTATCTGGCGTTATTCCCGAGCCTCAAAGTGTGACGTCAGATGTTCAGGTTAGATCTACTACTACATACCTGAGCAGCTTCGTTGATCACTGTTGAGGGTGAAGCCGCTGGAGCAGACACAATCATAACCACCGGACGTATTATGGCATGCCGAGTTATCACCACAGCTATGAGGATTGGTTGAACTTGAACACTCATCAATATCTGTAACCGTTATAAATAATTATTCAATGTTAGAGGGATCACCTTAAGGGGATGCGACTTTTTCATTTAAAACTTCAAGTAACGAACCACAAGGAAAACTGAATGGGCAAATTTTAATTAATTTGGGGTTGAACAAAGAACATTTACTTTTAACTTGCGCCCTTTTATTTTGTAACGTTGTTTTCATTACATTTTTTCATTCTTGGGTTAAATGTTTATTCTCATACCTCAATTTTAACAGCTTTAATTTATTTGGTGGGGGGGAGCTCTTTCTAATTATTGTGTAAATTTTCTGTATGTGTTTTAGGTTTTACTTTTAAAGGAACAAATGTCTTTGGTAATGATTTCAATATTTTCCCTTGCAATGTTGATGAATTTTTTGTTTATATAACAAGACTCTAAAAAGTCAGCTGTGACCCTCAATAAAGATGGCCGTTAATAAATAGTTATGTTTTTTCATTCATATTGATAATTGCTTTAATCTTTACTCTCCTATAGCGGTCGGCCTCCTGCTTTGTGCACAGCAGAGTCTTTCTCCTAAACAGCCTTTGAGAAAGACTCTGCTAGGGTCTCAACGTGGGACCATAGACCGTGCAAGCCTTGCACGTATTAGAACATTTTTTGGCCCACCTTGGTCCCAAATTGCTTTAACGTGTGAAGGAAAACAAACTCGTGCACTTTAATGGGTCCCAATGTTCGAATATGCGCGAGACTTGCACAGTCTATTCCCACAGCTTCAGGGCTGAAACACGAATTCTAGGAGGTACTGTGTTGAAATTATGGCATATTTCCACCTTTTGATAAACCCAGAGAATTATAGATTTTTATGAGCTTTCGGGAACAGTATCCTCAGCACAAGAGAAGTAGATCAAAGAGCATGCCTTCTTTATATCTGAAGTAAACAGCAGCTATTTTCTTTTTCAACAGGCAGTCATAAAAAGTCTGATAAAAGTCTGAAATTTCTCATTCATGACTGTTTGCATTTATGTATACTCTAAGTCAGAAAGGAATTTTAAAATAACATTTTTCGAATAACATTAAACAAAAAAAATCAGAAAGATGCAACCGGTGACATATTCGAATTGTTACCTCTACAAACTTCTGGATCAGATGTGACTTCAAAACCATTATTACAGAGACATACTTCCACATTGGATCCATTCACGTAGCATTCACCGTTTATACAAACGGTAGATGTGCATGCTGAGGTTGCTGTACACACACAAAAAGACAAAAAAATTGCATCAATTTCTTTCAGTATTCAAAGATGGAGGGCGGGGTGGGGGGGTTGAGAAGAGGGGGGGCCAGAGCCATATTGAGAGAGTTGCGACAATATGCGATTAGAAGCCATTTTGTCTCCCAAAAAATGCATTGGCAAATACAGGGTGCCAGACTAGTCTGCCCATTGGGTTGTGCTGCATTTGGACCGAAAATGGCGTCCAGCAACCACATGACCGAAGAAAACTGGTCCCTCTATGTCGCAACTCTCTCAATACACACCTCTGGAGGGGGCTAAAGGGGGGAAAAGACATAATTTGGGGGAGCTTTTGATGTATCGAACCACTCATTTGTGCATTTTTTTTCCGATCTCATTTTGGGGGAGGCAAGGAAGGGGCATGCCCTAGGTGCTCCCCAGTGGTTTATAAAGACTGCACATAAAAAGCGAACAGGTTTTGATGAGTCTGTACATGTGACTGGTGGTAAACATACTCACCGTTACATGTTCCATTTTCCAGTTGGTGGAATCCCTCATAACATGAGCAACTGAAAGAGCTATCGATGTTGGTGCAAGCTTGTGTACAGTTATGAATCCCCAACGCGCACTCATTGATATCTGTTACGAGGAAGAGAAACAAGAAAAAGAAAAAAAATTGAAAAGTTTTGCGGGAAAGGTAAAACAGTGGAAATATAAAACAAAATGTAATCATCAGCTTGTATAGGTTAATATATTTTCTTTTATTTATGAAAAAAATACTCACATTTTCTTTCTTCTTTTTTAGCTATTAGAAATCAACACACATAATTAAATAAGTCAAAAATACCCCCCAATCAAATTCCCCAACCGCAAATAGTCACAGTCAATCCTGTAAGTTATTGCGTCACATCAGCATGTGTATAGTTTTTTCTTCTTCCGGCCCTAGCTCTGGAAGGATGACGGTCTCTGTTGAACAGTGGCAAGGGGGTACTTCCAACCCCAAAGCTTGCACATTCGTTGATGTGTAATTTCGTCCCAAAATCACTCATTTCATTGTTCAAAGAATTCTTTAAAAATAATTGTTGAAAACCATGACTCTTTGCAAGTTGCAATAATGCAAAATCGTTGGAGCCTTAATGCATGAAGTGGGCATGGCTTACTGTGGTTATTATATTGAGGGTATCAGCAATTGACCCCCTTGTCTGACGCAGAATCCACCTCCGCACAATGCGCGTCTACCATTTCCAAGTCAAAATGGTGAACAGGATAGGCGTGCGTAACTGCGCTGCGCGTCGCGTAAAAGGGTCAATATTTCATACCTGTACAGAATGTTCCATTGCCGATATATCCATTCTGGCAATCACAATCAAAACCACCGTCTGTATTCGTGCAACCTGCATTTACGGAGCAATCATCAAGCCCCTCGGCACACTCATTTACATCTGCAATTAAAGTGGGAAACGTTTCAAAAATAAAAAAACTGTGAAGAAAAAGGTGCAAATCACTCAATCCAATCTAAAGCATCTCTGCAAGTTCAAAATTAAAGGGTCTGTTTACGTTTGGTAATGACTCTGAAAAAATGGTAATAAAAACTTACTTGGTAAGAAGTACAGCGGCTTTGGATAGTATAATGCATTTTGAGAAACTTTTCACTTCGAAGTACTGCGATTATGGAAAAAGATATCACTTTTTATCCCCCAAAATTTGAATCTGAGAAGTGTACTGCAGTAACGTTTCTCAGATTGTGTATTCCAATTGCAGATTATTCTTCCTGCGTGGACATAACCGCTCCAGATTTTCGGCAATATCTCACAAACACTATCAAGTTTTGAAATGAAATTTTCACAGGTTATATCCATATATATTTGGTTTGCGTGTAATACATGTTTCTCCATTTATGGGGGTTCAGAGGTTTCAGTGTAGAGTCAGTCACTGCTCTGATTGGTTCTTCTCAAAGGAGAACTGTGGTTGGCTGGCCCAGGGCTATTGTGAGTGTTGCCCATTGTGTGGGAAAGCCCTGTGTAGTGGGGCGTGTCAATAGTCTGTGGGATGTCAGTGGAGTTGGGTGGTAGGATAGTATGCCAAATACTACTATTGGTATTGGTATTGGTATTGGTTTATTTTCATTCCACTCGTGCCCCACAGGCCAAATTACTAGAATGTTACAATAATATAAAAACATTAAATTGGTATATATACATAAGTCCTTAAAAGCAAAGGATAAGCCACCATACAAATAAACAAATAAATAGAAAAATAACCAAATAATACTACTAATACAATTACAACTATAATTAGCCTATAGGACTGAAAAAAACCCAGTGGGTTCCAATTGCTAAACGTATACAATCCCTTTAAGTCATTCAAGCAACAACTTATTTTCTAAATTGATGAATAGTTTAACAAGTCCCTTTATACCTCTACTCAGCATGAAATTGTTATGACAAAAACAACCGCTGGTGACAGGACTGTTTGAAAACTCATGTGACAAGCATATATTCTGTTCAAAGGCCAATTTTACAAACTCTATTCTCACCCTGAAGATTTCCTTTTACTTTGTCCATTATTACCCCCTTTTCATCAGGCCTGACAATTCCTAAAACCATCCTAAGGCAAAGCAAATAATGGATGCACATGTTGCCATCAGAAATCCTAACCCATGCAGTGGCTTTTTCCAAATCTTGGCTTAGGCTCCGTCTCCGGCTCCAAAATTGATGACAGAGCCAAAGCCGGAGTCGGAGCTGAAGCTGAGATTTGGGAAAAGGCCCTGGTATACCAGCCTCGCTACAATGGGCAGCGCGCCATTGAACCAAAACATCCCCGTACAAAAATGTAGAGACCCATTTTTCTCAGAATGATGTCATCAGATGTTTTGAAAGTTGACAAATTTTGCACTGGAAGGGTAATCGAATGCAATGGCTATTTACACCCCACTAAACATGAGGACTTTATCTATTGGAAAATGAGTACATCACCATATTGAATTGGTCGTTTCCCTTCCTCTTTAAAATATTGTAGTGACAAGCTAGTGCTATACTGAAGAGATAACTACAATCTTACCAATGCAAGACGAGCGCCCATCCCCGTTGTATCCATCAATACATCGACACGTGTAGCTACCCGGTGTGTTAGTACATACGCCTTCAATGGCCAGGCAGTTTGCTTCACCCGAAGTACACTCATTCTTGTCTAAACATAAATAAAAAAATATTAAATACTTTTTGTTTTTGTTTTTGATTTACAAAAATAATTTTGAAAATCATGTAAAATGCTCCAGGTTGCACAGTATAGAGAGCTTTTAAAACCAAACATAAACAATCCAGTAGAAAAACATTTTTAAGGCCTTGTTTAATTCATCCTGCAACTCAGGCTGACTCAGTCAAACTTACCAACACAAGAGATTCCATTGCCAAAGTAACCTTCATTGCAGGTACACCTGAAGCTACCCACAGTATCTGAACACGTGGCACTTGGATGACATACCGGCGACGAGCGAAGGCACTCGTCCTCGTTACCACACCAGGTACCGTTACCAGACCATCCCTCGTTACAGCTGCAGGTGAACCAACCCATGGTATTGTCACACGATGCTTCTTGGTGACAATTGTCAAGGTTCCTCATGCATTCGTGGATATCTAAGACAAAACGAAACAATTAAAACAAACCGCTGGAAATAAGAAATTTCTTCTCAGCACAGTGAGTTGTATTTATAGAGCTATAGTCTACTATAAGCGCCTTAGCTATTGAATTAGACATGCATGCAGACTTGCATATTTGTGGCATGTGCAGTGGTTGTTAGTCAGAATCTTTAATAATTTTAGTTTGGGAGGCTAATCATCCTTACTCTAAGCTGCAGTGTTCGAGGCCTCGAGGCCAAGCTCGAGGCCATCCTTGGCCTTGAGGCCGACTTCGGACGGCCTTGGTCTCTGCCTCGGCCTCACTATGTAATGATACGGTCTTGGCCTTGGCCTCGGTACCTTCCGGACTCGAATAAGCCGAGGCCGCTTCGAGGCTGCCTGTTTTGACTCCAAATTTCCCACCATTTACTTTTCCCCCAAAATGTTATCGTGAGAAAGTACAAATACTGAAGCGGACCTGAGGTATCGCAGACCCAAAATTTGGCATACTTTACAAGCACAACTCAGTGCACAACCAGACCCCTTACTCACAGATGGCCCCGGCTGGGAATTCAACCAGGGCCATGCAGTGGTGAGAGGCGACCCACACACGGCTGTCAAATCAAATGTCACCAAACTGAGGTTACAATCCCGGCCATATCTCGTTGGGCTCCTGCATGCCCCCCGGCCCCCGTTCAATGGCGGTTCTCATTGCGCGGTCTCCGCTCCTAACAACATTGAGCGGAGGAACGGGGGGAGGGTATATTTATTGTCACATGGCCCAAGCATTTTGGCCGAGATTGTAGAAGGGGAAAAAAGTCTGGTACCCTTTTGTAGTAAAGTACACAGGTGTTCATTGTTAGTACTGTACATGGGGAACTTGACTAAGATGAATGTATTACCTGTACATGTACGACCATTGCCTTCATACCCCATACAACAGGTACATCTGTATGATCCATGTGTATTGAAGCAATCAGCATTGCTGTCACAACTATCCACTACATTACATTCATTGATATCTGGAAAAAATATATACAAACAAAAAATAATCAATTCAATTCAATTCAATTCAATTCAATTCAATTCAATTCAATTAATCTTTATTATATCCCCAAAAGGGTAATTCAAATGCTCGCACACAGTAAAAACATTAAAACATTAAAACATACAATGTTTGTCCGCAATCACAGAGCTAGTAACTTGTTATATATAATTGTTTTTCCCCATCAACTATATAGCTAAGGGCCGAATTTCTGACCAAAATAGTTAAAAGGTACAAAAAAGTGGTTAAAAGAAAAAGATTAATTGTTGGAAAAAACAAGCACTGCTGCTTGTAAAAATATAGTAGACTTCTTGAACTATACCTGAGCACACTCTACCATCCCCGTTGTCATCGGTGAAGCCTGGATTACAGATACACGCATAACTACCCATGGTGTTGTTACAAACAGCATCGGTGGAGCAGTTATCAGACTGCAGATTGCATTCATCCACATCTACAAAATAACAAACATTTCACATCTATTAAAACAAAAGTCTCATTACTATGGAATATTAACGGCGTGAGGACCCGGTCTTTACTGTGTGACATTGACTGGATTGTAGGCTGTTAATAATGGAAAGAGCCAAATTGTTAATGTACACCTGTTTCGTGGAAAACAAACTGTTTAAAAGGGGTCCAAATTTATATCGGTGACATTTGTTTTCAAGACTTTTTGTGTTCATGTTTAAAGGGAGTGTACACTTTTGGTAATTACTCAAAAATTTATTGACCATAAAAACTTATTTGGTAAAGAGCACTGGAGAGCTGTTGATATTATAAAACATTGTTAGAAACAACACCCCTTGAAGTAATGTAGTTTTTTCGAGAAAGAGGTGGTTTTTCACCAACAAATTTGGATCTGAGAAAGGCTTCAGGCATGACCCGAAGCCCTTCTCAGGGTTCTGAAAACACACAACTCTATGCAACAAGAGAGTTTCTTTGATTATTTTATTGCAACTTCGTTGACCAATTGAGCCCAAATTTTCACAGGTTTGTTATTTTATGCATATGTTGGGATACACTAAGTGAGAATACTGGTCTTTAACAATTACCAAAAGTATACCCTGCCTTTAAGGGACATTATAAGTTGTTTAGTTTTCATTCGTGATACCAATCTCTTATTATATGATTCAACATTAGTGCCATGCGAGCCAGACTAATGAACTTTGAAAATAGACATGGATCTCTTGCATAAACGCCATTGCTGAGGTCAAGCAATGGACAAAATGCAGGTGTGATTGCGCAGCACGCAAAACTTTCTGCTCATACAGTGAGGGCATTGAGGTTGTGATGATGTCTGTACCATACATAGAAATAACATGAATATTGTCTGGCTTTATTATTTTTCACGTTACCTGTGACATGACACATTACCGGAAAGCTCCATTAAACAATGAGGCTAAAATAAAACATCCTTTTCATCTGACAACTAACACCTGTTATCTCCATGTAATTCCTTTTCCAAATAGTGGACTTAATTGGATCATGCACAACAGTAGGGCTGCTGACTGCCCCAGGCAGGTTAACTGCTCATCCAGTAAGTTTAATGACCCAAGTAATTCAATGTAAACACACCCACTGGTGAGAAGGATTAATACTTTCCGAGTGTTGTGGCCAAACTAGGAAATTCTTTAATGGAGCTTTCCCGTAATGCATGTTTACAAAAGAACGCAGACTGGACTAATTCTTACGGGCAAGATTTGAAGACAGCTCAATGGAAGAAAACATGAAATCTAACATTTCATGGAAATTGCAGCATATTGTTTATCATATCTCAAAACTTTCCAATCTTTATGCGCAGTATTTGTGATACAAAATGTAGAACTTCTTGTATGACCAGTGTAGTGTCTTGCCTGCCAGGAAATGTCCTGGAATACACAAGTTCACTATTTTTTGCAACATGGTCTTCTCAGAACTGCAAATATGTCTCGATTTTGTTCCAATGTCAATAAAAAAAAAATTAAACGTCGTCTTTCGAGACACTCCAGTTTCTCTGTACATCCTGAATATTGACCCCCTTGCAGACATGGAACGCACCCCTACGCAAAATGCGCAGATACCATTTCCACCATTTTGGGGGTCAGTTTATTTGTGTACATTTTGACACCAAAAATGGGGGACAGAATAGGCGCGTGTAAGTGCGCTGCGCAAGGGATCAATAGCAAGATGCAATGAAATTTGTGAAGTTCAAGAATGCAGGTTGCGTAAAAACTGTTTTCTGAAATTTATTTGCACTGACATGACAATAGTAATCACCTGTTAAAAAATCTGTTTTTCGTTTTCATAAAACCCCCCAAAACAACAACATTATAACATACCGATACATCTTTTGCCGTCAAGGAACAAAGAGAATCCAGAGTTGCAGCTGCAGTTGAAGGTCTGTAGCTGATTGTAACAGTTCTGATCACAGCCGAGTCCCCCATTACTGGCTGTCGTATTCTCGTACAGAGTACACTCATCAATATCTGTAGATAAACATCAACATCCAATTAATGTTATTTCCTTCTTGCATTTTTTTGCGTTGTTCCAGTGGTGAGAGTCATAATGCTGGGGGGAAAAAAGGGAGCTTCACATTTTATGGTACTTTCATCAGCAGCAACCTTTTTTTGCTGTAATGAGTGTGAATTTTCGGAGAGAATTTTGCTCGTACAGGGTCAAGTCTGGATATCTCAGTAGAATAGAACAAATGAATAAGGGTTTAATGAAAGGTTCTGACTAAAAGAGCATGCGCTGCGATGAGCAGCACCATTGGACTTCATTTAAAAAAATGTTTATGAGAGATCGCCTAACATAACAAGGCCGGACGGCCACTTCAAGAATTTAACCAAGATTTTAACTTCAAGAATCGACCCAATTCAACTGCCACCAGGGGCTTGTTGTCACATACTCCTGTGGCTGAGACAGGGTTGCAAATGATAACGCACGTTGAGCTGCCGTTCGCGTTGACATGACATGACTAGAGTCGTTCGCACTTCAACTTCTGTGCGTGTGCCCAACGTATGTCACTATTCAACCACTAGTTAACCATTGGTCCTTGCGCGAACTTGACCATAGCTGCATGTGACGCTATTGCCAAGGATATAATGAGCCAATAACTAAATGACTCACCGCTGCATTTTGCGCCGTCACCCTCCAGCCCCATTGGACAGTCTGTGCAGGTCCTGCCTAAGGACGGGGGGTTATCATCGAAGCAAGCCACGGTTAGGAAACAAGGGCTGACCAAACAAGCATCGTAGTTCACCTCACATAGCTCTCCGCTCCAGCCTGCTGGGCAGTTGCACAATGCCACCTTCAAGAAAGTTATTGAACCATAAGAATAGGAGACTTTTGGGGACGGTTTACAGAGGCGGCAGACCAACCAGGTATTTTTCTTTGAGATAACTATTACCAAGCATTCTTTTACGTAATAATAATAATAATTATATGTAGTCTCATATAGCGAAAGGAAAATATCAATAAGGTACTCAAGGCGTTTGAACAGAAACATTGTAAGATAGGTTTTTGAATTTTGTTAATTACGAGACCATATTTATGTAGCACCATGTTAGGGTTTACAAGGTGCTGCGGCGCATTCAGAAGCCACTGCCAGACACACCAGGCAAACCCCTTCTCTTAGCGATAAGTGTAACTGGGTTCTTTTACGTTCATTACACATCACACCGGACCTACGGCTTTACGTCCCATCCGAAGGACGAAGCAATAATGGTTAAGTGTCTTGCTTAAGGACACAACTGTCACAACCGGTACTCAAACCCACACTCTGCTGATCAGAAACACCAGAGCTTGAGTTTGGTGTTCTTAAATGCTCGGCCACGACACGCCAACAGACAAGACCTTTGGCTCAATGTCCCATCCTGAGGATGAAGAAATTGTGGTTAAAGTGTCCTGCATAAAGGACTCATAGTTTGATGACCACAGGAGTTCGGTGCTCTAGAACGCTAGGCCATGACACCCCCATATATGATACGAAACTATCAGATGCATAAAGTACACATTTCAAACACTTAAGACCCATAACAAGTAACTATAAATAAATAGTAAACTTGCAGGTACAACCACACTGGCTCTTTTCAGAGCCAACACTCACACAAAGAGATTTTACACATGGTTGTGCCATAAGTTTACTATTTATTTATAGTTACTTCTTGTTTCTCCACACCATGCAAAGCTTCAAATAACACTTACTTAAGACCCAATTATAGATCTGTACTTACACCAAAACGATCTGCCATGATCATTGTGCCTTCCACATATTGACCATACATGCACGTACCACCATTCTTACAGTCACATAGCTCAACCAGTGGCTCCATTGTCGAATTGGTTGTGCCGTCATTGGCGACAAACATTAGCTGAACCTTCGTTCTGTCAACAACATTCCACGTGAAGAGACCACCTAAATATTTCACAAGAATTATTTTAAAATTATAAACTAAATAGAAACATTCACCAAAACTTTGTATTTATTGTGCTTTTTCAAGTAAAAGTAGGCACAATATTGTTATTGCCCTTGTTAAATGAGTCCTAAGCTTTACTGAAACCATCTCAACTCCTTAATAGTATGCAGCACCAGCAACCAAATGGGCACACAGGTTGCTAAATCATTGACATTGACAAGATCTATACCCTGGCAGGTGTCCATTTACTCCTGGGTGATGAGAAACATTTATAGTGAAGTGTCAGGCTCATGGACTAAAAGTGTAACAACCGAGATTCGAACCCACACTCCAAAGACTCATCAGCCATCAGAATTTGAGTTTTGCTAAACCTCTCGGTTACGACACGCCAAATAATAGAAAAGTCACAGCTACAACAGTCTTTTGAGGAAAATCTGCAGGGTATAGAATGAGGTGGTCTTCAGTTTCAGAGATCTCAAACAAATAGATAGTAGGCTGATTAATTGCTACAATTTGACAATTAAAAGTATAAATGGTCAGCAGACCACGGGCAACATAGATGCACAAACAGACAGAAACAATGTGCAACAGAAGTAACCCCCAACCCCCTGAAAAATCCCCTAAAGAACTTCTGAGATTTCCAGAAGAAAATGAAGACACAATGTCGGGGGGGGGGGGGGGTGTTACACCATTCCACACATTATGAGCACCAAATGATGCTCATGTAGAGGTAAAGCCTATCCAACCAAACAAAATGAGGTTGTGTACTGACCTTGTGGTGTGATTGAGGCCCCTTCAATCGCCTCGCCAAGACTAAAGGTAATGTTGTCGCCATTGAGGTCACTCGCGCTCAACTGCAGCGTAAACGTCTCCCCTACAGCTACTCGGATACGCTCAACGAGTGTTATGTTCGGAGGAAAATTAGCTGTTAAAAAAATATATATAAAAATAAATCAGAAAGAATTACAAAGTACTCATCTCATGAATGCTTGAAACTTTCTTATCTGATATTTGAGACTAGATCCATAAATAAAACCAGGGCTCAATTTCATAGAGCTGCTTCAGCAGAAAATAGGGCTTAGAAATTTCCTGCTAAGCAAAAGTAAGCAGGATATCAGCTACAGATGATACATATGTATTTTTGGCTGGTAACCTTATTCTTTGCCTGTGGATTTTTTTTACACAGAACTCGAGAAAGTACTGAGTATACAGTGCTCAATACACATCGGTGTTAGGGTAAAAACAAATTACATTCTTTATCCCTGATGCAAAATTAACATCTATCAAATCGTTGCGGTACCCGCTGCTAACACATAGGATTCGAACTGCCTCTAGCCACCGGGCTAGCTTGGTGGTCTAGTGGCAAGACATCTGCTCTAGCAACCTGTGGATTTTTTTCACAGAATTCAGAAAAGTACTGAGTATACAGTGCTTAATACACATCGGTGTAAGGGCAAAAACAAATTATAACCTTATTCTTGTTCGCATAATTTTGTTGCATTGAGCTACTCTTTGTACTTATAAGCAGCTCTATTCAAGTGGGCACAGGACAAAGTTGAAAATTGTCAATTGTTGTTTCTGTTCTTACTCGCTAACTCATTTTCGACCACGTTCTCGCTGTTCACCGTCATGGCAGCCATACCCAAAGCCTCATCTTTGGTGGACAGATAGTCAAACTGACACATCTTGTCCGTTTTGCAGAGGTCCGTGACGGTCTGAAGCTCCGCTACAGTTGCTTCAGCGAGCAGATTGTCCAAGAACTTTGGGGCAAAGGTGAGATCGTTCTGGGAGGCGTAGGTCTCTGAGTCGACATAATAAAAGAGAGAATCCGCTTCGGGAATACGCCCTGCAAAGGAAAACAGACACACAATAACAGTTGATACTTTTTTCAAGAATTTCAGAATTTAATTTAAGGGGGGGGTCTAGCAGGTTCTGCTTGTGACTTAAAAAGTCAGTTTTGGATATTATTTATAATCGAAACATTTTCAGGTGGAATTACAATGATTGTCTATACTTAAAATAATTTTTAGGGATATTTTTTCAGATCCTCTTCAAAGCAATTTTCCAGATCCGAAACAAGTCTAACTTTGACAAGACCAACTTTTTTTGAACCAGCCAATTGTCACTGGCATATCGAGGGCCTGCTGATTAGTGTTAGCCTCACAAATCTACGCCTATAACTGCATCCGTCGTCTGTTTTTGTTTGTTTTGTGTAAACTGTTTGTCTGGTCTCCATGTTTTTTTGGTTTTTTTGTCTAGGCTGTCTTCTACAAGCCATGGCTTACTCTGACAGCCCCCATAGGCCTGCTCACTTTAGTTTTGCTGTACATAGACTGTTTTTCTCCTTCGTTATTTCATCTTTTTGATGTAAACTTTTGTAAATATGTTTTATTTCGAAAAGAGAGAAATACACCATTAATGTTGATTTGAATTAATTCAATGAGTCACTATTATGAATTATACCCCCAAGTTACTTACAGGTCTCTCCGAACATGTAGTAGTCACTCTCTGTCATGGCCCCATCAGCCCCGGTGGCCGCCTGCAGCTGGCCGTCACGCCTCAGAGCCTCATTGGCCTTGTTGTCATCCCAAACACCTAAAATAAGCGAAAGAGCTTTAAATTTGAATTGTATCTTAACGTTTTAACTTGGGCAGAGCATAAACCGGTCTTCTCTTGCCCAAAGGCAAGTTTGCCCTCAACTTTTTCAGCGACTAGCCACAGAGGGACCAGGGGCCAACTTCATAATGCTGCTTAACGGTAAGCAAATTTTCGTGCTAACTATAGCAGATAAATTTGTTTAAGAACAAGCGTATTTCACAAGTTAGCAAGAAAATTAGGCGGTCAACTTGCGCATTCGCCATGAATTTGCATTGTTACGTCATTCATTTTCATAGCATGCCTTTTCATGTGCTTACGGTTAGCAGCGCTATGAAATGGAAACACACGCAGTAAGCACAAAATCAGACGTTAAGCAGCTCTATGCATATTAGGCCCAGTTAGCTTGTCAATTCACTATAGTCCTCCAATGTTTTCACTCGTCCATCTTGCACATTTAAGTAGGGACACTTCTCAACACAGAACGTTTAGCCAGCCGGACACACATGTAGAGAACTGTTACTGGTCCTCCGATATTTAAGCTAGCATTATTCATGGAGGTAGCTACCTCCATGCATTATTTAATTAATGGTTTATTTTATAAAATCTTTACTGAGTAAAAAGACACTTGCAGTATACATACTGAATTATGGTCTCTTCTTATGTACAAAATGGTAATATGATAAAAAGCAGTAAACGACAAAATGCACATACAAAAGAAAAACTACAAAAATGGCCCTGAATTTTTAAACTTAGGGACCATGGATAAATTGCAAATGCGTTGGCACGCGTATGGCTGCACGTAGTCGTTCCAAAATCACTTGGCCCCGTGCAACCATTGGATTTGCGCTCCAGTGATTATTAGGTTCCCTCATTATCGAACTCTATTGTTGGTGCCTTTTGTTGGTCGGATTACATGGACAAGTCAGCTCGAAATTAGCCTGCAAAGGAGTGAAGGATTAGTGTTTGCGGTCTAGCTCAGGTAGGTATACCGGACAATGGTTTATCTAGTAAGCCGATTATAACTACAAAGTGACTTAAGCTGGCCAACAGCATTGTTCCTTTGTTATAGAGTGAGTCTCCCTCAAGACTGGACCGTTGCAGAAGAACGCACTCTATGGGGTTTTCTTTTGTTTGAGCTTGCACGCATAGGAACGCGTCGGATTGGGGCCGTGCCCGTGACATAATTTGTCCATGATCCCTAATTCTTGATCACCTTACCTAGTAGTCCTTTAGTTCGTCCTTGGTGACTTTCGTCAATCTGGAACGTGATGTCACAAAAGCTGTTGTTTAATCCCACGGAAAACTGAATGTCAATAGAGAAGCTAGCAACCACTTTGAATGGGTTGTCTTCGAGAGTCACGGTTAGGTTACCCTCCGTATAACCTGCAAAAAAATATTCCAGTTGTATGATTAGTCCATGGGATTTATTCATTAGCGCTGTTATTTCACTCATTTCATATTGGAAAAAAACTGATAAGGAAAACTTTAACATTTGTCTGCTTTTTTAATAAATATTTGTACTAAATAACCACCAGATTGTGTTCTTCGGTTTCGTTTTAAATTACATTTAAAGGCTTTCAAAAATCCAAAAAACTACTGATATCAAATACAAATTGCATGTTTGTAGACATTGAATGACTGTAACAAAGTGATCTAACCCACACAAATCCTGCCGACTGTTGGCATCACTAAGGATACAAGAGCTGTACTCATTAGATAAATGATTCCAAGATTACACATAATTGGTAACTTAAAAAATTGCATACACATTCTTTTAAGAATGTGGCATTTCCTGGCCGAGCGGTTGAGAGCACCGGACTCAAGCTCTGTGTTTCTGATCAGCAGAGTGTGGGTTCGAGTCCGGGGTCTTAACTCAAGTATTTTTTGTTAAAATTTATTTGTTGTTGTTGCCACACAAACAAAAACGCAAAAACAAGTAACTATTATTTTGTTTAAATGGTGCATAGATGTTGTTTCTTACCATCTGTCGTGGGTGTTACAATATTCCCATTAACTGTTGTAACAAGATCTGTCGCATCAGCATTCTGTTTTATCTCAAGCTGCAATATACCGAAGAAGAAAGAAGAAAAAAAAGCATCAAATGCATCCTTGAACACTGCTGTATTGTTCCCTTTTCTAAACAATTCCTCATTGAGGTACAACTTGAACAAAAAAAACCTTTGGGGAAAACCTAATTTCCATTGTTTAGAGGACCCCAGATTACACCAAACACCCTCTTGTGCAATTTGGTCCCCTGCTCCCAACCCAAAGTTTCATGACTTGAAATGGTCCACAGACTATTTCTAAAAGACATTATATACAGCATAGTAAAAATGCTTTATTTATTTATTTATTTTACAATTCCACTAAGGGACCTTGTCAAAATTAGTCCAGGACAACCAGCTGATAAGTACCGTCCAGGACAGGGTTTTTAACCTGCCGTTAATTCATCTTGATAGAAATTGGGTGTCGGAGAAACCATGGGAGAAGTTCACAGTGCCAGCTGGGGTAACATTTGTTTACAAACCACAGAGACTTAGATTGCTATCTACTGGAAAACAAGTAGGACAGTCTCTATAAATGGCTCACTATAATCAACTCCTACACATCTTAGTTAAATACAATGACCTCCAAACCTTCCAGATCACTCCAAAACCTCAAGTTTGTTTATACTACATTTAATAAGCCAGTCAAATCGCAGAGCGCTCAGCGAGGTGCATTGGCATAAGGCATGTCGCTTAGAGGCTTTTGCATCAGGCGCTTTACAAATGTCTTTATTATTCTTATTATGTCTTTAGTGCATGTGATAGCTGTGTGCCTTTCAGCAAATAAAACCATGTCTGTCATAAAAATACATCAGTTCGACGGAAATCCAACAAAAATTTGACATCAGAGAATTGTTATCCGACTACCTGTCCTGGATTAATCTTGACAAGACCCCTAAAAATAACAGGAAGAAGAAATGTTCAGTTTTAGATGTGGGAGTAAAACCCAAATCGGGAAGATCTTGCCCATCACACAGCTAGGTAGGGACTGAAAAGCCAATCCACATACAGGAATCTGTTCTGAAGCAGGATTCCAACTGGAAATTCACCACTTAAAGGCACTGTACACGTTTGGTAATTACTCAAAATATATGTAACATAAAAACTGACTTGGTAACGAGCAACGGAGAGCTGTTGATAGTATAAAACATTGTGAGAAATGACTCCATCTGAAGTACATAGTTTTTGAGAAAGAGGTAATTTCTCATTAAAATAATAAAAGACTTCTTGCAAGAAGCCTTTTATTCCCATCTGAAAGCACACAAATTTGTTCAACAAGGGTGTTTTTTCTTTCATCATTTTCTGCAACTTCGATGACCAATTGAGCCCAAATTTTCACAGGCTTGTTATTTTATGCATATGTTGGGATACACCAAGTGAGAACACTGGTCTTTGACAATTACCAAACGTGTTCAGTGCCTTTAAGCCAACCTTATTTCCAGATGGTGTTAATCAATCTGATTTTCACCCACCCTTGCGCCACCAACAGCCTGAGCAGCAAACCCACTGAAGAAAGTAGCTTGAGTGAGTTTTTGTGTTTCTTTATCGAGAGCTTGTTTAGTCCTAGCCTGCAACTCAAAGATATTCTCCCCTCCTTCGTCGGCCACCAACAGCATAGTGTACTCTCCCAGGCCATTGAACGTGTAGGTGACTTCATCAAGGGTCCTGATATGTGGGTCTCCAAAAAACCAGGCTGAGGGTTAAGAAGAATTTTTATTTTTGGATGGAAAATTTGTCACTCCAATAACGAACTCTTCTACGGCAAGCATTTGGGAAAGTTTTTTTCCCATAAATAAACTCCAAAAGTAAACATGTTTTCACATTTGAAACCTCTGATGAAGAATTTAATAATAACATAAGTACGCAGTTCTTATATAGTGCTTTTCACACCTGAGGCTATCCCAATTGTTTTCTACAGAAATGCAAAGCTATGTATGGAATTATCAGACACACTTTACATACAATATAGCAATTTGTAACAGTTTACAAGGTGCTGTGGCACAAAGTTAATGCAGCTAACCATGCCAGAAACACCGGGGTAAACAAATTTTCTTAATGAAAGTGTACTGGGTTCTTTTATGTGTATACAAAACACACAGGACCTACGGCTTTACGTCCCATCCCAAGGACAAAGCAATGATGGACAAGGGACAAGACACAGGTGTCAAGACTGGGACTTGAACCCACACTCTGCTTATCAGTTACACCAGCGTTTGAGTCCGGTGCATTTGACCGCTCGGCCAGAGCACGCCACAGTGTGGTGCATCCAGAAAATATAATTAGAGAGGCCTGGAAAATTAATCTGCCTTCAGCAGGGTGGGGGGGGGGGGAGGGGATGGGAGTTCACGTCAATACAAACTAATACAGAACAGCAGGTTTTTTCAGGGAATTACAACCCCCTTTCAATGCCCTATAAAGTGCTCCTTTTGAGGATAAATTTCACTTCCCTTTTTTGTTTATAGTTGTACCTATGACAAATCTTTCATAAACAATAAAAAAACAAAAAACTGGCTGGCCCTTGGAGGGGGGCTCATGCACCCTGAGCATCCTATTGGGTGTGTAACTGATCTAACCTTTGGAAGTAAGTAATCTGTTAAAGAGGGTCAAATTCAGTTTTGTAAGGCACTCATTTTTCAACAGATAGCACCCTCGCTGGTTATATGTCATTTACACAATTAGGATCAATTTTTTACCGCCAAATTTTATTGACACTTTATGATCAACAGAATTACGGAAAAATTGTATGGAATTTTATAGAATTTATGGAAAACACAGTAAGAAATTGAGTCCGGTACTTACACCTTCTTGGTGGCCTATAATTCCTACAGCCCATGGGGTATCTTATTTCCTCATATAAGTCACAGAGGTTTGTTTCCTCACAGCAGTATCGCCGGGCACTATACTCCTCCACTGTTTAGAAACCAATTATAGAATGGGCGATATTATACATACACAATCACGTCCGTTCCGGCCATAAGAGATATATACATTTTGATTAGAATGCTAAAAATTTGCCCTTCGCTTTCCAGCCGTGCGGGGGAGTATCCACGTTTGTGTAACAACCTGCGAAAAAAGCTTGACATTTTTGCACGACTGTTATACGTCTATCAGCATTTCAGCGCTGTCATTCTTTTCTGTAAATTTAAACAGACAATCAGTACATGGGCCTACTTTTGTGGGCATAATAATGTAAATCATAAACCCATGCATCATCAGTTTTAAAACTAACAACTATTTCTCTACAAATAACTAAATTCAGCACTTTTTCCTCTCTTTTTTTCATTTACTTTTTTGTGACAGCCAGCTGCAGAAAAAATGATGCCCTCACCTTATAACTTACTTGCAATTTTGTTGCATGTGCGTTCATGATTTTTTAAAAAAATGTTTGCATGCGTGATGTATTGATGATGTATTGATGATGTATTTTTCTAGTGATGTAATGTATTAATTGATTTATTGATGTACTTTTATAGTTTAATTTGGAAATTGTTTACAAATTTAAACTGTCAGCCTATTGATTATTTTATAATTCAAATAAATAAATAATAAATAAAACATTAATTAACATCCAAGTATCCTAGTCTTTTGATTGGGTTACATGGCCTTTGTCTCAAACTGTGCTTTTTGACCACCATCTTTGATGACAAACAATGGAAAAGCGTACGCATGAACGCGCTGCGCACGACTCTCAGCCAAAGATAGACTTTCACGTGTGCACATTTCATCAACGATGGCGGCCAATGCGAGAGGTCTATTCACCATTCACTCCATCCTTTTTTTACTATTGCAAGCTAGACCACACAACGAGTTCGAAAACGTTATATGCAGCAGCATAAAACAGCGATCGTAGCGGATGCCAGAACACTATCTTGTACATTTTGTCGATAAAGATCTACTTGGATGTTAGGCCTATATTAAACAAATAATGATCATGTTTTGCATTCGTGCAGTGGAGAGAATATTTTCATACTTTGAAAGATTGAATGTTTGTACAACTCAGCTTCGGCTCATTGAAAATATTCTCACCGTTGCACTCATAAACATTCATTATTTGTCATAAATTGCCAAAACGTATGCTCACCAAACCATGAGAAAAGCCCCTGGCTCACTGGATATGACTCAAACACTGATGCACTGATTGCGCTTCTCACACCAGATATAAGGTTACCGAACCAGAGATCGTAGCAGCACTGGGGGGTAGGACTACCAAATCGTTGAAATCTTGGCAGATAACATAAAGCTATTAAAAAAAAGGAAAACATAATTTGAAAGACAGATTCTTTACAGTAAAGCAGTAGGAATATCTTCAAAGTTGCAGCAAATTGTGTTTTCTACATACATGAAGAATTACGACAACTCCTTTTAAGTTATTTTCCATGAAGGTGCCTTCTCACCACTTCTTGGGGTCATTGCCCTCCAATGGAGGGCCACCAAATGCCTGCCAGAAGAACACTTAATATAATGTAATTGCAATTTTCTTGACACATTGTTTTGCAGGGATCTTTATCAATTATATTAGCATGGGTGCAAGGGAGCTGATGATAATCTGTCTAATCTCAGACTCATCAGCACCTACACCAACATTGGTCAAGCCAGTTAGCATTAAAATAATGGTTTTCCCAACGAAGTACCCAAACAGCTTGACTATTATTTATCTCTATTTCATTCAATATACTGTGGTTCTTCAGAAGACAATATTACACACAGCACTTGGTAAACATTGAAGACTTTATTTGTATTGATCATGTGCTCGTATTGCAACCATTTGCCAGCATTGGCAGATAAATGGCGCAGTGATCTTTTTATTCCCACTGTTGAGGGAGGGTGGTGTAGGATACAGTACTACCACTGTCTTGATTATCCCGTTCGAAAGTGTGACGCTATTCCACTGATACCCAGTTCACACAAACAGTTCACCAGAAGCCCCTAGGAGTTGCAATTGAGTTCGGTTTTTAATTTTTTTTAATGATTTATGCAAGAAAAGTTAAATGATTGGACTTGGTTTTAACGTATGTATGTTCTTCAGAATTAACCGTTTCTGTCATAGAAACTGTTTTTGAATGACGAACATCGAGTTTAGTCAATGCCAGGTTTTTACTCACAAGAGACAAATCTTTCTTGTGGTAATATTCTCCTGAAGTCTATCCATCCCCACCAGCGCCTGTCTCGGCGTGCCATAAACCAGCTACACGGGCAGGTGTCAGCCACTCGGCTAAAAGCAAAATCATAGTAATGGGAAACTGACTGCCTTGATACCCAGTCTCTACAAGACAAACGGGGATTTTGGTAGTTCTCTGGGAGACTGTCGATATTGAACACCCATCGTCCTTGAAGCTGAGAGTTCCCAATGTCGCGTCCTGGCCTGAAGATATCATTTACACCAGGCACGTAAAAATGCTGCTTTGATTGTCCGAAAGAGTATCCCAGGACGACGCTCTTGTCAAAGAGGTTTGCAGGGTTCCAGTTCATTCTCGATGGATGGTAGTTCATGATGACAAAACCATGATTAGAATCTGTCACAAGTATGGCTTGGAATGTGTTGGTCTCCTAATCAAAGGAAAATGTCAGTAACTGAATAAATTTGGATAATGAGCAAAAGGAAAAACATTTAATTTAAAGGGTCTGTATACGTTTGGTAGTGGGAACCCAATGTCTGTTTCAATCCTATACAGTTGTAGATATTCGACTATGACATGCTGAAATCTTGGATTTGGGGATTACACAATAATCCCCCGAAAAAGGAATATTTAGAGCAAGAATTCCAGTACCTTTTGTCCCTCTTTGTATGAGGCAAATGAAATGTAACACCGTGAGTGCCAATGTCCGGGACGTGTATCTGTTTGGTTATAGGAATTCACTGTTTGTTTCAATCCTACATAGTTATAGATATATACCACAAAGCTAACCTGTGAAAATTTCATTTCAAAAAGGTGGTAGCATTTTTGAGATATTGCAGAAAATCTGGAGCGGTTATGTCCACGCAAGAAGAATAATCTGCAATTGGAATTCAAAATCTGAGAAACATTTCTAACACGCAGGAAGAATAATCTGCAATTGGAATTCAAAATCTGAGAAACATTTCTAACAGGTTAGTTTTATGGTATTTATCTACAACAATATAGGATTGAAACAAACAGTGGGTTCCAATTACCAAATGTTTACAATCCCTTTAAAATCCCATCACAAGGATGAAGCATCAACTATTGATGAGTTATACTGCTCAAGGACACAAGAGCCAGGACCGGAAACCGAACCCGTGCTCTTACAACTCCCGAACTGGACTGTTATGGCCATGACTGAAACTCCAAGAAGTCATGAACTCAAGTCCCGTAACTTAATTATTTGTACTCACATCTTGTGCTAAAGGTCTCACATTTGCCCATGTAATAATGAGTGCCCATGTTGCGCTGAAGGTGGGGTATGTAGCTGACAGATCAGGGTTTCCGGACACCATCGAACTGATGGTGCTTAATAATGCAGCTTCATTAAAACCTGTTGCTGTAGCATCATGAACCTTAGAAGAATAAACACACACACACCACACACAAAAATGATCAAAGAATGCAGACACTGAGTACATAGATTAATCTGAGCAACTATTATGTATAACGCCTACAGTTTGTTTGTTGTTTTGTTTTGTGACCAATGGCATTTAGGCAGCAATGCACAACACCAGTGGGGTGCGAGTAAAAAGCCTCCGTTCACACGCACTTGAGTGTGTATAGTGGCATCCCGGCAATGGTAGCAAACACGGTAAAGGACCATTAGGAATAGAAAATGGAGAGTGCTAGGTGAAGTATTACCTATGCGACTCAATTGTGAGACGACACGCATGTCCATTTTATCACGCAGTTTTTCCACATGTGAATGGAAAAAAAAAATAATAATAATATCACAAGGCATACAAGTATGGCGAAATTTGCCAAACAACTACTACTTAGATCAACCGATAAAAAAAAGTACAAATGCCTTAAAAGTTAATGGGTGCGTTCAATTAGCTCCCCCGGGTGGACCCAGGTCTCCCCCCGTTGCGTTTGAATAGCTTTGACGTCATTCTCGGGGCTCACTCGGGTCAGCCCCAAGTGACCTGCTTTTGGAGCGGGTCACTTGGGGCTGACCGAGGTGCATGACGTCACGACGAAAAACTTTCTCAATAGCCAACATTTTGTTTGTAATTCAGCGGGACACTTTCAGGAAGTTTGACACATTTTTCACCCTTAAAACAGCAACTTTGTGAGCAATTTTTTATTTTTTTTTGAAAACAAGTATTTTTGTACCATTGCGGGCTTGTAAAATAATTTAACGTTGCAGTTTTACCTTGAGAATAATTATTTTACGATCTTTTCGTGAATCCATGGATGTAATGCACACATTGAAAAATAGTTCCGGTCGGTTGTTCGAAGATGCATTGGTGTGAATGCTGGGGGAAGTTGGCGTTTGATTTGCTCATGTCAGGGGCTCACCCGGATGAGCACACCGGGGTTGACCCCGGGGAAGCTTATTGAACGCACCCAATGAGTGATGCTACATGAGTGTCACATGATATTAATTTGCCACACACGTGTCTCACATGGTACAAGTGCTTGAGGACTCGAGACCAGTCTTGAGTGAATTTTTTTGTGGATTCGGACTCAGATTAGCGTGAAGTGGTGGACCTGGCTTCACAATGGTATTACGTCACACTTAGGCCACACCAACTGGATAAAAAAAAAAAAATTATAAGTAGAAATATTTCACCTGGTAAAAGACGTTACTGTCAATGTTATTGAATGCTTGACCGTCTACGTCAGCCCAAAATGGTGCCACCATGTTAACATCATTGTCGTCATCAGGGAAGACCAAGCCCTTAGGAGAGGGGAAGCTGCGTTTCTGAAGATTCTTCTCATTGCTAAATATGATCACACCATCATCTGTGAACTGTAAAACAAAAAGCCATCAGGTAGAGCAGTTCTGAATCAAATAAACAGATAGGCCAGCTATATTTTTCCTTATTCCAACTGTGGGCATGGGAAAACAGCTTAATCCTCTGGCAAAGTCAATTCTTTTTTGACATTTGCAGTTATACTTGTTTATTTGTGTTGTATTGTCATTTATAGCCTTTTAGAAAGACTCTGCTATAGGGTCAAAACCTTGGGCCATTCACAATTTAGTGTATATATAACATAAGTCCTTTTTGTTGGTAACCAGTTGGAAACGGCTAATTCTATTTTCTAAGTATAATAATATGCCATATAACAATTGGCGAATTAAAAGTGCAATAACATTTCTTTGCCGCATGGAATATGTGATTTTGAAAATGCTTTATTCTTATATTTGGGCTACACGTGAATTATGTACTCCAACTTACATAGATATTTTCGTAGAGACGATCAGCATATGGAAAAAAGTTTGGCGGCGTGAAGGTTTCTGATAGCAAATCCCTAAGATTCTGCCCTCCCTGTTGAGGAAAACACAAAATACTGAATGAAGTAGTGAGAGTCAGTGGTGACAAAAAGAGTCTGTATGTATCAAGATCTTAGGAAGTACATTGAAATGAAGGCACTTCCACCTTTTGATAAGCCCAGGAGTTATAGATTTTGAGGAGCTTTTGGGAACAGTATCCGCAGTGCTAGAGAAGTAGATCAAAGAGAGTGACTTTGATTTTATTTGGAGAAAAATCGGGTTTTTTGGTATTCATTAACTGCTGCTCAGTGGCAAAGCTGGGGGGGGGGCACCTGCCCTGGGTGTGGCCTGGGGGGGGGGGCACCAAATTGACCATGTTGAGTTTTGTTTTGCCAAGGATAGGTGGGTGTGGGTCAATTAGGCAACTATGATTAACAAAAACAAAACTAAGATTACGTCCACAGACAAAGTGAGTGAAAGGGCAACATCACCCCACCTGCCCCTGCCACTGCTGCTGGTAACAAGATCAGAACTGGCCTCTCTAACAGCTAAGACATCTGCTCTAGAATGCAGGGGTGTGGGTTCACATCTCACCCAAGAAGCCTATAGGTTTTTACCCAACTTACTGAATATACAATCACAAATCGGTGTAAGGGTAAACCCACAATAATATTTGGGATTCTCTGACTTTTTTTTAACGCCCCAATGTCCAAGATGCTAAAAAAAAATGCCTGGGCTTCAGGAAGACTTTCTATTTTACACACTATATAAAAATCAAATACCCTTTACCTCTTGTGCAGCTTCTGAAAGTAAACTATCTCCAAATTCTCGTCCAAATGGCAAAAAATTTAGAACTGGAAGAAAACCAAATTTCACAAATATGAAGTTACCAACATAACAAGGTAATCAAGACCATTTTAAAAACAATATTATCAATAAATTACACGCAAATATTGAAACAAAACAAAATAGTAGTAAATCTTTTAGATTTGAGATTTTGGGAAAAAATGAAAATACCATTGATCTAATAAAGAGTAACCAAGTCCTCTATTTTCCAAGAAAAAATATGAAAATTTCAAAAACAAAACACTCAGGGAATTTTCAATTTTGAGAAAACAACAAAATTCCAATAAAAAGTGATTTTTATTAACAGGCATGAAATTTGACTCTTTCAAAACAGTAAGCCAAACTTATTGAGCACAAGAGCTTACCAACATATGTATTAGGCTTTTATAGCCTAAAACAGATTAAGAAAGGTAGAACATCATGCCTGTGTTATCCTAACAAAGTTGATGTTGCTTTTAATTTTGGCATTTTCGTCATAAAGTTTTGTAAAATTTCAGCAGTTCAAGCACGAACAATACATGGTTGACCAATAAGACTGGAACAATGTTATTACTTCAACTGAAATAATAAAGTTGATATCAAATCTTTAATGAGTCATGGTCAAGCGGTCTCATGTACCAGACTCAAGTTCTGGTTTTATCAGAATGTGGGTTCGTGTCTTGGCAGCTGCACTGGGATCCTTGAACAAGACACTGAACCATAATTTCTTTGTCCTTTGAATGGGACATTTCTGGCAGTGGCAGCAAACTGCACCACAGCACCTCTAAACATTTAAAAGATCCTTTATACAAGTTTCTGTGAGGCATTTCGACAACACAGAGGATTGCTATTTCAATGGCAAGATCATTATCAACTTTGAAATAATCTTTCTCAAATAAGTATTATAATATACTTCTGGTAATGTAACAAAGTGTGCCTCATAACTGAACATAATCAGTTTAGCTTTCAAGCATGAGAAAAACTGTAAACTAGAGTGCTTTGTGAACCAGAAACACGATAAGTGTCATGGGCTCTTTTACATGCACTACTAATCCTGGTACACAGGACCTACTGCTTAAAGGCACTGAACACGTTCGGTAATTGTCAAAGACCAGTGTTCTCACTTGGTGTATCCCAACATATGCATAAAATAACAAGCCTGTGAAAATTTGGGCTCAATTGGTCATCGAAGTTGCAAGAAAATGTTGAAAGAAAAAACACCCTTGTTGTACAATTTTGTGTACTTTCAGATAGGAATAAAAACTTCTTGCAACTTCATGCTAATAGATATTTTGAGTAATTACCAAATGTGTACGATGCCTTTAATGTCCAATCCAAAGGACAGAGCAATTATGGTAAAGCATCTTGCTCAAGGACACAAGCACCATGACCGGGACTCCAACCCACACTCTGCTGATCAGAAAAACCAGAGCTTGAGTCCGGTGCTCTTAATCACACAGCCACGACAGGCCACTTGATAAATCACAATTGATAGGGGATTGAGACAAAACACGTTGTCAATGTTACCTTTGACGTTGACAATGAAAGAACACCTTCCAATGTTAGAGGCAGAATCTTGTGCTGTGCATGTCACAACATGTACACCAGCGTTAAAAGTTCCACCTGCAACGACCACTTCACCAAAAGAATTTCTGCAGGAAACACTAATACCGCAGCAATCAACGTTATCAACGGCAGAAGGCGGGTCTGGAAACCAGAAGACTCGAACACTCATCCCCGGAAACACAAACCATTCTGTGCTAATTGGACATTTAACAACTGGAGGTAGTACATCTTGTAGAAAGAAAACAGAACAATAATTAAATTAAAGAGAACTAACATTGAACATTATATATAAACTTAAACGTGTTTCATATTTTACACAACACCCTATAAAAAAAACCATTCATGTCCTGTTGCAAGAAATTGTTAAAATGTGTATTTTAAAACCCACTCTCACCTGCAGGTGTTGTTGGAGATGGTGTTGTTGGAGCCTCTGTTGTTGGTGCTTCAGTGGTTACAGCCTCTGTTGTTGCTGCCTCAGTTGTTGGTGCTACAGTGGTTGCTGCCTCTGTGGTTGGTGCTACAGTGGTTGCAGCCACTGTTGCTGCTTTGGTGGTTGCAGCCTCTGTGGTTGCAGCCTCTGTTGTTGCTGCTTTAGTGGTTACAGCATCTGTTGTTGCTGCTTCAGTGGTTGCAGCCACTGTTGTTGGTGCTTCAGTGGTTGCAGCCTCAGTTGTTGCTGCCTCAGTGGTTGCCACCTCTGTGGTTGCAGCCACTGTTGCTGCTTCAGTGGTTGCAGCCTCCGTTGTTGCTGCCTCAGTGGTTGCCACCTCTGTGGTTGCAGCCTCTGTTGTTGCTGCTTTAGTGGTTACAGCATCTGTTGTTGCTGCTTCAGTGGTTGCAGCCACTGTTGTTGGTGCTTCAGTGGTTGCAGCCTCAGTTGTTGCTGCCTCAGTGGTTGCCACCTCTGTGGTTGCAGCCACTGTTGTTGCTTCAGTGGTTGCAGCCTCCGTTGTTGCTGCCTCAGTGGTTGCCACCTCTGTGGTTGCAGCCTCAGTTGTTGCTGCTTGAGTGGTTGCAGCCTCTGTGGCAGCAACCTCTGTTGCTGCTGCAGTGGTTGCAGCCTCTGTGGTTGCTGCCTCTGTTGTTGCTGCTTCAGTGGTAAGAGCCTCTGTTGTTGCTGCCTCTGTTGTTGCTGCTTCAGTGGTTGCTGCCTCTGTTGTTGCTGCTTCAGTGGTTGCTGCCTCTGTTGTTGGTGCGTCAGTGGTTGCAGCCACTGTTGCTGCTTCAGTTGTTGCTGCCTCAGTGGTTGCAGCCAATGTTGCTGCTTCAGTGGTTGCAGCCTCTGTGGTTGCTGCTTCAGTGGTTGCAGCCTCAGTGGTTGCAGCCTCAGTTGTTGCAGCCTCTGTGGTTGCTGCCTCTGTTGTTGCTGCTTCAGTGGTAAGAGCCTCTGTTGTTGCTGCCTCAGTTGTTGCTGCTTCAGTGCTTGCAGCCATTGTTGTTGCTGCTTCAGTGGTTGCAGCCACTGTTGTTGCTGCTTCAGTGGTTGCAGCCTCTGTGGTTGCAACCTCTGTTGTTGCTGCTTGAGTGGTTGCAGCCTCTGTGGTTGCAGCCTCTGTTGTTGGTGCTTCAGTGGTTACAGCCTCTGTTGCACCCACGGTTGTTGCTGCTTGAGTGGTTGCAGCCTCTGTGGTTGCAGCCTCTGTTGTTGGTGCTTCAGTGGTTACAGCCTCTGTTGTTGCACCCACTGTTGTTGCTGCTTCAGTGGTTGCAGCTGCTGTTGTTGCTGTTTCAGTGGTTGCAGCCTCAGTTGTTGCTGCCTCAGTGGATGCTGCCTCTGTTGTTGCTGCCTCAGTGGTTGCAGCCACTGTTGCTGCTTCAGTTGTTGCAGCCTCTGTGGTTGCTGCCTCTGTTGTTGCTGCTTCAGTGGTAAGAGCCTCTGTTGTTGCTGCCTCAGTTGTTGCTGCTTCAGTGCTTGCAGCCATTGTTGTTGCTGCTTCGGTGGTTGCAGCCTCTGTGGCTGCTGCCTCTGTTGTTGCTGCTTCAGTGGTTGCAGCCTCAGTGGTTGCTGCTTCAGTGGTTGCAGCCACTGTTGCTGCTTCAGTGGTTGCAGCCTCCGTTGTTGCTGCCTCAGTGGTTGCCACCTCTGTGGTTGCAGCCTCAGTTGTTGCTGCTTGAGTGGTTGCAGCCTCTGTGGCAGCAACCTCTGTTGCTGCTGCAGTGGTTGCAGCCTCTGTGGTTGCAGCCTCTGTTGTTGCTGCTTCAGTGGTAAGAGCCTCTGTTGTTGCTGCCTCTGTTGTTGCTGCTTCAGTGGTAAGAGCCTCTGTTGTTGGTGCGTCAGTGGTTGCAGCCAATGTTGCTGCTTCAGTGGTTGCAGCCTCAGTGGTTGCAGCCTCAGTTGTTGCTGCCTCAGTGGTTGCTGCCTCTGTTGTTGGTGCGTCAGTGGTTGTAGCCACTGTTGCTGCTTCAGTTGTTGCTGCCTCAGTGGTTGCAGCCAATGTTGCTGCTTCAGTGGTTGCAGCCTCTGTGGTTGCTGCCTCTGTTGTTGCTGCTTCAGTGGTAAGAGCCTCTGTTGTTGCTGCCTCAGTTGTTGCTGCTTCAGTGCTTGCAGCCATTGTTGTTGCTGCTTCAGTGGTTGCAGCCACTGTTGTTGCTGCTTCAGTGGTTGCAGCCTCTGTGGTTGCAACCTCTGTTGTTGCTGCTTGAGTGGTTGCAGCCTCTGTGGTTGCAGCCTCTGTTGTTGGTGCTTCAGTGGTAACAGCCTCTGTTGCACCCACTGTTGTTGCTGCTTGAGTGGTTGCAGCCTCTGTGGTTGCAGCCTCTGTTGTTGGTGCTTCAGTGGTTACAGCCTCTGTTGTTGCACCCACTGTTGTTGCTGTTTCAGTGGTTGCAGCCTCAGTTGTTGCTGCCTCAGTGGTTGCTGCTTCAGTTGTTGCAGCCTCAGTGGTTGCTGCCTCTGTGGTTGCTGCCTCTGTTGTTGCTGCTTCAGTGGTAAGAGCCTCTGTTGTTGCTGCCTCAGTTGTTGCTGCTTCAGTGCTTGCAGCCATTGTTGTTGCTGCTTCAGTGGTTGCAGTCACTGTTGTTGCTTCTTCAGTGGTTGCAGCCTCTGTGGTTGCAGCCTCTGTTGTTACTGCTTGAGTGGTTGCAGCCTCTGTGGCTGCAACCTCTGTTGTTGGTGCTTCGGTGGTTACAGCCACTGTTGTTGCTGCTTCACTGGTTGCAACCACTGTTGTTGCTGCTTGAGTGGTTGCAGCCTCTGTGGTTGCAGCCTCTGTTGTTGGTGCTTCAGTGGTTGCAGCCGCTGTTGTTGCTGTTGCAGTGGTTGCAGCCTCAGTTGTTGCTGCCTCAGTTGTTCCTGACTCTGTTGTTGCTGCCTCAGTGGTTGCAGCCTCTGTGGTTGCTGCCTCTGTTGTTGCTGCTTCAGTGGTAAGAGCCTCTGTTGTTGCTGCTTCAGTGCTTGCAGCCATTGTTGTTGCTGCTTCAGTGGTTGCAGCCACTGTTGTTGCTGCTTCAGTGGTTGCAGCCTCTGTGGTTGCAGCCTGTGTCGTCGCTGCTTGAGTGGTTGCAGCCTCTGTGGTTGCAGCCTCTGTTGTTGGTGCTTCAGTGGTTACAGCCTCTGTTGTTGCAATCACTGTTGTTGCTGCATCAGTTGGTGTAGCCTCAGTTGTTGCTGTCTCAGTGGTTGCTGCCTCTGTTGTTGCTGCCTCAGTGGTTGCAGCCTCAGTTGTTGCTGCCTCAGTGGTTGCAGGCACTGTTGTTGCTGCTTCAGTGGTTGCAGCCACTGTTGTTGCTGCTTCAGTGGTTGCAGCATCTGTGGTTGCAGCCTCTGTTGTTGCTGTTTCAGTGGTTGCAGCCACTGTTGCTACTTCAGTTGTTGCAGCCTCTGTGGTTGCTGCCTCTGTTGTCGCTGCTTCAGTGGTAAGAGCCTCTGTTGTTGCTGCCTCAGTTGTTGCTGCTTCAGTAGTTGCAGCCACTGTTGTTGCTGCCTCTGTTGTTGCTGCTTCAGTGGTTGCAGCCTCTGTTGTTGCTGACTCAGTGGTTGCAGCCTCAGTTGTTGCTGCCTCAGTGGTTGCAGCCACTGTTGCTGCTTCAGTTGTTGCAGCCTCTGTGGTTGCAGCCTCTGTTGTTGCTGCTTCAGTGGTAAGAGCCTCTGTTGTTGCTGCCTCAGTTGTTGCTGCTTCAGTAGTTGCAGCCACTGTTGTTGCTGCCTCTGTTGTTGCTGCTTCAGTGGTTGCAGCCTCTGTGGTTGCAGCCTCTGTTGTTGGTGCTTCAGTAGTTGCAGCCACTGTTGTTGCTGCCTCTGTTGTTGCTGCTTCAGTGGTTGCAGCCTCTGTGGTTGCAGCCTCTGTTGTTGGTGCTTCAGTAGTTACAGACTCTGTTGTTGTAGCCTCGGTTGTTGCTGCTTCAGTGGTTGCAGCCGCTGTTGTTGCTGCTTCAGTGGTTGCAGCCTCAGTTGTTGCTGCCTCAGTGGTTGCTGCCTCTGTTGTTGCTGCCTCAGTGGTTGCAGCCTCAGTTGTTGCTGCCTCAGTGGTTGCAGCCGCTGTTGTTGCTGCTTCAGTGGTTGCAGCCTCTGTGGTTGCTGCCTCTGTTGTTGCTGCTTCAGTGGTAAGAGCCTCTGTTGTTGCTGCCTCAGTTGTTGCTGCTTCAGTAGTTGCAGCCACTGTTGTTGCTGCCTCTGTGGTTGCAGCCTCAGTTGTTGCTGCCTCAGTGGTTTCAGCCACTGTTGCTGCTTCAGTTGTTGCAGCCTCTGTGGTTGCTGCCTCTGTTGTTACTGCTTCAGTGGTAAGAGCCTCTGTTGTTGCTGCCTCAGTTGTTGCTGCTTCAGTAGTTGCAGCCACTGTTGTTGCTGCCTCTGTTGTTGCTGCTTCAGTGGTTGCAGCCTCTGTGGTTGCAGCCTCTGTTGTTGGTGCTTCAGTGGTTGCAGCCTCTGTGGTTGCAGCCTCTGTCGTCGCTGTTTGAGTGGTTGAAGCCTCTGTGGCTGCAACCTCTGTTGTTGGTGCTTCGGTGGTTACAGCCTCTGTTGTTGCTACTTCAGTTGTTGCTGCTTCAGTTGTTGTAGCCTCAGTTGTTGCTGTCTCAGTGGTTGCTGCCTCTGTTGTAGCTGCCTCAGTGGTTGCAGCCTCAGTTGTTGCTGCCTCAGTGGTTGCAGGCACTGTTGTTGCTGCTTCAGTGGTTGCAGCCACTGTTGTTGCTGCTTCAGTGGTTGCAGCATCTGTTGCTACTTCAGTTGTTGCAGCCTCTGTGGTTGCTGCCTCTGTTGTCGCTGCTTCAGTGGTAAGAGCCTCTGTTGTTGCTGCCTCAGTTGTTGCTGCTTCAGTAGTTGCAGCCACTGTTGTTGCTGCCTCTGTTGTTGCTGCTTCAGTGGTTGCAGCCTCTGTTGTTGCTGCCTCAGTGGTTGCAGCCTCAGTTGTTGCTGCCTCAGTGGTTGCAGCCACTGTTGCTGCTTCAGTTGTTGCAGCCTCTGTGGTTGCTGCCTCTGTTGTTACTGCTTCAGTGGTAAAAGCCTCTGTTGTTGCTGCCTCAGTTGTTGCTGCTTCAGTAGTTGCAGCCACTGTTGTTGCTGCCTCTGTTGTTGCTGCTTCAGTGGTTGCAGCCTCTGTGGTTGCAGCCTCTGTTGTTGGTGCTTCAGTAGCTACAGACTCTGTTGTTGTAGCCTCGGTTGTTGCTGCTTCAGTGGTTGCAGCCGCTGTTGTTGCTGCTTCAGTGGTTGCAGCCTCAGTTGTTGCTGCCTCAGTGGTTGCTGCCTCTGTTGTTGCTGCCTCAGTGGTTGCAGCCTCAGTTGTTGCTGCCTCAGTGGTTGCAGCCGCTGTTGTTGCTGCTTCAGTGGTTGCAGCCTCTGTGGTTGCTGCCTCTGTTGTTGCTGCTTCAGTGGTTGCAGCCTCTGTGGTTGCAGCCTCTGTTGTTGGTGCTTCAGTAGTTGCAGCCACTGTTGTTGCTGCCTCTGTTGTTGCTGCTTCAGTGGTTGCAGCCTCTGTGGTTGCAGCCTCTGTTGTTGGTGCTTCAGTAGTTACAGACTCTGTTGTTGTAGCCTCGGTTGTTGCTGCTTCAGTGGTTGCAGCCGCTGTTGTTGCTGCTTCAGTGGTTGCAGCCTCAGTAGTTGCTGCCTCAGTGGTTGCTGCCTCTGTTGTAACTGCCTCAGTGGTTGCAGCCTCAGTTGTTGGTGCTTCAGTGGTTGCAGCCTCTGTGGTTGCTGCCTCTGTTGTTGCTGCTTCAGTGGTAAGAGCCTCTGTTGTTGCTGCCTCAGTTGTTGCTGCTTCAGTGGTTGCAGCCGCTGTTGTTGCTGCTTCAGTGGTTGCAGCCTCAGTAGTTGCTGCCTCAGTGGTTGCTGCCTCTGTTGTTACTGCCTCAGTGGTTGCAGCCTCAGTTGTTGGTGCTTCAGTGGTTGCAGCCTCTGTGGTTGCTGCCTCTGTTGTTGCTGCTTCAGTGGTAAGAGCCTCTGTTGTTGCTGCCTCAGTTGTTGCTGCTTCAGTGCTTGCAGCCATTGTTGTTGCTGCTTCAGTGGTTGCAGCCACTGTTGTTGCTGCTTGAGTGGTTGCAGCCTCTGTGGTTGCAGCCTCTGTTGTTGCTGCTTGAGTGGTTACAGCCTCTGTGTTGGGAAATAGAAAATGAACTCCTTTAATTTGTGTTATAAAATTCCTAAATCGCTACATAAATTCTTCATAAGTTGTTCCAACCACAACAGCTCACCGAAATCCTAAGTAAATAATTGCCTACATTGGTGACAGAAACAATTCAGTTTTTAACAAAATGACAAGCCACAGCTCTTCACAATTTGTCTTTTTTTTCATTGTTTTAAGGGACTTTCCCCACAGCCTTAACAGTTATTTAGGGGTTGGGTTGGGTTGCTTAGTTAGTGCCCCTTGAAGGATGACATAATTAGCCATGAGGGTTCAAAAGAGCTCTGGAAGATTTTTTTCCAGTCAGCAAAATCTTCAGCCACACAACCAAAGAATGGGTAATCTATGCAAAATATGTTGGGAATTGATTAATGGTAGATCTGAAGCTAACTTTAACCATTATAAATAGTTAGTGTTCTTCAGTAGTTAACCAATCAGAGGTTGGTCTGGTGTCACTTACCAGCAAATTTTCAGGGCTGTTAGGGTTTTGCACAGAGAGTCAGAAGTCATTCTGAATTGATGAGCGTATTCATACATTAAATCTACACCTGAGAGCAATCTTCCTAGCCATACTCAGGGTGAGTTTTTATCGTTAATGTTCTAAAAGTTGTAACTTTGAGTTTGACAATTATCTTTTTTAAATTTTCATAATCTGGTAATTGAATCATGAAGTTTAAGTTTAGCATCATTATAAATGTGAGTGACTCATGGCATTTGTTTACTACAAGAGCACTAGAATTTAATGAGTTCCCTTCATGATAACTTTTCATAATAGTTTAATCCAACAAGATTGTTCAGGTTGACGAAGATACTACAGTCTAAATACGATAATCTTTTGAGCCAATTTCAGTGGAAATGCTTTAGCTATGAAACTAAATGTATCACATATCCAATGTTATATTTAACTATTACAAATCTCCCTGAGTATTATAAACTGTCTTAAGTACATCACCCAAGGCATGGTTGTGCTGATGAAGAGTTAGGAGGAGATTGGCTGTATGAGTCGCATTTGAACTTTTGGTCACTTGATTTAATTTGATCAACTCCATTGAATAACCAAAACTATAAATTTACATACAATACATACAAGGATAGCATCCTCTAGAGGATATTTTCATGACAGATGATAATATTATTGTGACGTGATGACAATGCAAACCTCATCCATGTGGGACTTTCATCGAGTTGTTGTTCGTCTAAATATCCACTGCATGCACTCCACCACAAAACACCGCATATTTCAGCAGTTTGTTGTGTGTCCACACAATTGCCAGAAATGTGCCATTCAACTCTGCTCTTGACAGTTTAGCCTGAACATCTGATGTCAGACTCCAAGGCTCATAAGTAAAGACTAGAACTAGTCTATTGAAGGTTTCGCAATCAGCAAATCACTGGATTGGTACTTAATTTACACTAGAGGGCTGGCGTTTAAAGCTCAAGCAGAATTACTGAATCAATCAATGGAGGAAGGTTTGCTCTCCATCTAACCCATGTTTTGAGATTAGTTAGGGTAAGTAAAAAACATGTAAATGTTGCCAAGTTGAATGTAAAATGGGCCGCTAAAATTGATTAATGACCTGATAATAACCAACAATTATCAAGATTTTTAAAATTGAAACAAATTAATAAGTATCCAAGAGTTTGCCTTTCAAACAACAAACCTGTGGTTGTTGCTTCAGTGGTTGCTGCTTCAGTGGTTGCAGCCTCTGTGGTTGCAGCCTCTGTGGTTGCAGCCTCAGTGGTTGCAGCCTCTGTGGTTGCAGCCCCTGTGGTTGCAGCCTCTGTGGTTGCTGCTTCCGTGGTGGCAGCCTCTGTGGTTGCTGCTTCAGTGGTGGCAGCCTCTGTCGTTGCAGCCACTGTTGTTGGTGCTTCAGTGGTTACAGCCTCTGTGGTTGCTGCCTCTGTGGTTACAGCCTCTGTGGTTGCTGCCTCTGTGGTTGCAGCCTCTGTGGTTGCTGCTTCAGTGGTGGCAGCCTCTGTGGTTGCTGCTTCAGTGGTTGCAGCCACTGTGGTTGCAGCCACTGTTGTTGCTGCTTCAGTGGTTACAGCCTCTGTGGTTGCTGCCTCTGTGGTTGCTGCCTCTGTGGTTGCAGCCTCTGTGGTTGCTGCCTCTGTGGTTGCAGCCTCTGTGGTTGCTGCTTCAGTGGTTGCAGCCACCGTGGTTGCAGCCTCTGTTGTTGGTGCTTCAGTGGTGGCAGCCTCTGTCGTTGCAGCCTCTGTTGTTGGTGCTTCAGTGGTTACAGCCTCTGTGGTTGCTGCCTCTGTGGTTACAGCCTCTGTGGTTGCTGCCTCTGTGGTTGCAGCCTCTGTGGTTGCTGCTTCAGTGGTGGCAGTGGTTGCTGCTTCAGTGGTTGCTGCTTCAGTGGTTGCAGCCTCTGTGGTTGCAGCCTCTGTGGTTGCTGCCTCTGTGGTTGCAGCCTCTGTGGTTGCTGCTTCAGTGGTGGCAGCCTCTGTTGTTGCAGCCTCTGTTGTTGGTGCTTCGGTGGTTACAGCCTCTGTTGTTGCTGCTTCAGTTGTTGCTGCTTCAGTGGTTGCACCCACTGTTGTTGCTGCTTGAGTGGTTGCAGCCTCTGTGGTTGCAGCCTCTGTGGTTGCAGCCTCTGTGGTTGCAGCCTCTGTGGTTGCTGCTTCTGTGGTTGCAGCCACCGTGGTTGCAGCCTCTGTTGTTGGTGCTTCAGTGGTGGCAGCCTCTGTCATTGCAGCCTCTGTTGTTGGTGCTTCAGTGGTAACAGCCTCTGTGGTTGCTGCCTCTGTGGTTGCAGCCTCTGTGGTTGCTGCCTTTGTGGTTGCAGCCTCTGTGGTTGCTGCTTCAGTGGTGGCAGCCTCTGTGGTTGCAGCCTCTGTTGTTGGTGCTTCGGTGGTTACAGCCTCTGTTGTTGCTGCTTCAGTTGTTGCTGCTTCAGTGGTTGCACCCACTGTTGTTGCTGCTTGAGTGGTTGCAGCCTCTGTGGTTGCAGCCTCTGTTGTTGCTGCTTCAGTGGTGGCAGCCTTTGTCGTTGCAGCCTCTGTTGTTGGTGCTTCGGTGGTTACAGCCTCTGTTGTTGCTGCTTCAGTTGTTGCTGCTTCAGTGGTTGCACCCACTGTTGTTGCTGCTTGAGTGGTTGCAGCCTCTGTGGTTGCAGCCTCTGTTGTTGGTTCTGCAGTGGTTGTAGCCACTGCTGTTGCTGCTTCAGTGGCTGCAGTGACTGTTGTTGCTGCTTCAGTTGTTGCAGCCTCTGTGGTTGCAGCCTCTGTTGTTGCTGTTTCAGTGGTTGCAGCCTCAGTGGTTGCTGCCTCTGTTGTTGCTGCTTCAGTGGTTGCAGCCTCTGTGGTTGTTGCCTCTGTTGTTGCTGCTTCAGTGTTTGCTGCCTCTGTGGTTGCAGCCTCTGTGGTTGCTGCCTCTGTGGTTGCAACCTCTGTAGTTGCTGCTTCTGTGGTTGCAGCCACCGTGGTTGCAGCCTCTGTTGTTGGTGCTTCAGTGGTTGCAGCCTCTGTGGTTGCTGCCTCTGTAGTTGCAGCCTCTGTGGTTGCTGCTTCAGTGGTTGCAGCCTCAGTGGTTGCAGCCTCTGTTGTTGCTGTTTCAGTGGTCGCAGCCTCAGTGGTTGCTGCCTCTGTTGTTGCTGCTTCAGTGGTTGCTGCCTCTGTGGTTGCAGCCTCTGCGGTTGCAGCCTCTGTGGTTGCAACCTCTGTAGTTGCTGCTTCTGTGGTTGCAGCCACCGTGGTTGCAGCCTCTGTTGTTGGTGCTTCAGTGGTTGCAGCCTCTGTGGTTGCTGCCTCTGTAGTTGCAGCCTCTGTGGTTGCTGCTTCAGTGGTTGCAGCCTCAGTGGTTGCAGCCTCTGTTGTTGCTGTTTCAGTGGTTGCAGCCTCAGTGGTTGCTGCCTCTGTTGTTGCTGCTTCAGTGGTTGCTGCCTCTGTGGTTGCAGCCTCTGTGGTTGCTGCCTCTGTGGTTGCAACCTCTGTAGTTGCTGCTTCAGTGGTTGCAGCCTCTGTGGTTGCTGCCTCTGTTGTTGCTGCTTCAGTGGTTGCTGCCTCTGTGGTTGCAGCCTCTGTGGTTGCTGCCTCTGTGGTTGCAACCTCTGTAGTTGCTGCTTCTGTGGTTGCAGCCACCGTGGTTGCAGCCTCTGTTGTTGGTGCTTCAGTGGTTGCAGCCTCTGTGGTTGCTGCCTCTGTGGTTGCAGCCTCTGTGGTTGCAGCTTCAGTGGTTGCAGCCTCAGTGGTTGCAGCCTCTGTTGTTGCTGCTTCAGTGGTTGCAGCCACTGTTGTTGCTGATTCAGTGGTTGCAGCCTCTATGGTTGCTGCCTCTGTGGTTGCAGCCTCAGTGGTTGCTGCCTCTGTTGTTGCTGCTTCAGTGGTTGCAGTCACTGTTGTTGCTGCTTCAGTGGTTGCAGCCTCTGTGGTTGCTGCCTCTGTGGTTGCTGCCTCTGTGGTTGCAGCCTCTGTGGTTGCAGCCACTGTTGCTGCTTCAGTGGTTGCAGCCTCTGTTGTTGCTGCTTCAGTGGTTACAGACTCTGTTGTTGTAGCCGCAGTTGTTGCTGCTTCAGTGGTTGCAGCCGCTGTTGTTGCTGCTTCAGTGGTTGCAGCTTCTGTAGTTGCAGCCTCTGTGTTGATAAATTCCAATGAATAACCAGGAATATATATTTACATACAATACGTACAAGGATAGCACCCTCTAGAGGATATTTTCATGACAGATGATAATGTTATTGCGACGTGATGTAAATGAAAAACAATTGTGGAACGTTTTATTATCATTGGTCAATGTGTTGTGTAAACTTAATCCATGTGGGATTTTTGTTGAGTTGTTGTTCGTCTAAATTTCCACAAAATACCGCATATTTCAGTAGTTTGTTGCGTGACCGCACTCGCCAGAAATGTGCCAATCACCTCGGCTTTTAAAATTTTAGCAAGAACATCTGACGTCACACTCCAAGGCTCATAAATAAAGACTAGGACAAGTCTACCAAAAGTTTTGCAACAGTGGAGGGGAACACGTTTAAAGCTTACGCAGTATTACTGAATCAATCAGCACAAAACCCAACTTTAACTTTGTGGATTAGTGGAGGAAGGTTTGCTCTCAATCTAACCCCATGAATTGAGATTAGTTAGGGTTAGATTAAAATTGATTAACTACCCTAATAAAAACCAACAATTATCAGATTTAAAAAAATGAAATAAATAAATACATAACAAAAACCAAAGTTTGTCTTTTAAACAACAAACCTGTTGTTGCTGCTTCAGTGGTTGCAGCCCCTGTTGTTGTTGTTTCATTGGTTGCAGCCTCTGTTGTTGTTTCAGTGGTTGCAGCCCCTGTTGTTGTTTCAGTGGTTGCAGCCCCTGTTGTTGTGATACTGGGTCCAGCCTCTGAAATAGAAAATGATCTTCTTTAGTTTATGTTATAAAATTCCTTAATCGCTATAAAAATTCTTCATAAGTTGTTTCAACCACAACAGCTCACTGAAATCCTGAAAAAAAGGAAAACAAATTGCTCACAGTGGCGACAGAAACAGTACAGTGGTCATCAAGATGACAAGCCACAGCTCTTCACAATTTTTCGTATTTTTCATTGTTTAAGGGGACTTTTCCCACAGCCTTCACAATTATTTAGGGGTTGGGTTGGGTTGCATATAGTTAGTGCCCTTGAAGGATGACATAATTAGCCCTGAGGGTTGAATAGAGCTCTGTAGGATTTTCCCACAGTCAGCAAAATCTTAAGCCACACATCCTAAGAATGGGTGATCTATGCAAAATATTTTGGGAATTGATTAATGGAAGATCTAAAGTTAACTTAAAACATTATAAATATTCAGTGTTCTTCAGTAGTCAACCAATCCGAAGTTGGTCTGGTGTCACTGACCAGCAAATTTTCAGTGTTTTTAGGGTTTTGCACAGAGAGTCAGACGTCATTCTGAATTGATGAGCGCATTCAATACATTATTCTACACCTGAGAGCAATCTTCCAAGCCATACTCAGGGTGAGTTTTGATCTTTAATGTTCTAAAAGCTTTATTTTTGAGTTTGACAATTATCTATTATAAATTGTCATAATCTGGTTAATTGAATCATGAAGTTTAAGTTGAGCATCATTATAAATGTGAGTGACTTAAGGCTTTTTTTGACTACAAGAGCACTAGAATTGAATGAGTACCCTTCATGATAACTTTTCATAATAGTTTAATCCAACAAGATTGTGCAGGGTGACGAAGATAGTCTTAATAAATTAATCTGAGTCAATTTCAGTGGAAATGCTCAGCTATGAAATTAAATGTATTAAATCCTCAATCTTATATTTAACTAAAATACAAACAATTTTCGTGTGTTAAAACTAGGTTGAGTACATCAGCCTGGCTATGGCTGTGCTGATGAAGAGTTAGGAGGAGATTTCAGTTGTTGCTGGAAGTGTTCAGGTTAGCTTGTAACTAGTTATGTTAATTTGATTATTCATATTTTTGTTTGAGTCGCTGTAACATTAAAGTCTTGAACAGTATTATAGGTATCACCTCTTGAACTGTCGTGGTTTTGTGTACCTCTGTGTGGTATTGTAATAATAGTAATAATACTGGGTTCTTGTAGTGCTTTCTCACACCCATAGGGGCGAATCAAAGGGCTCAGTATTTTTCCTGCAAGGTATGCAGAGCTACATTTTTTGAAGTATGAGACCTTTTTCCTTTATAGCTCCATGTAATGGTTTACAAGGTGCTGTGGCGCAATATGCTGCCTATCAAACCAGGAACACCGGGGCGAACCCCTTCTCTTTACGATAAGTGCACTGGGTTCCTTTACGTGCATTACACAACACACAGGACCTTCAGCTTTACGTCCCATTCGAAGGACGCAGCAATAATGGTTAAGTGTCTTGCTTGTCTTCGCTGGCCTACTAATAAAATCCGAGTGCAATACAGCACTAAACAAGTACAACTACAACATAAGGCTGCTGTAACTTTGGTTTGGTGATGAATAAAAATAAAAAAATAAAATAACAATTGAAATTAACCTTGTAAAAAAAAAATTAAATCCTTTTTAGTCAAAACTTGATTAAAAGGAAACAATCAATTCACATTTAATCACAATGAGAATATAAATCGTCAACTTGTTACACTAAACCAAGCTAGAATATTTTACGACACATATTGAATAAAAAACTATAAAGAAAATTAAAATGTATTCGCTACTGTGAGAAAAAAAGCTCCACTCTCATAATGCAAATAAGATGAATCATCGGAAGTATTAGAAGGGGGACCACTATGAAAATAAAAAAATACTAATTGACGATTCTGATATTTACTTAAAACCTAAAACTCCAAATCATATGAACGGCGGGCATAGTAAATTATTGATGCAGATTGTTTTTATTTATTTATTTATATATAAATAAATAAATAAATAAATGCTTATCCGCAGAATTAATTTATGATGCCCGCATTTCATAGGATTTGAATTTTTGTATGCATTGTATGTAAGAAATCTGAAAATACCAATTGAAAATAAAAGCTAAAACTCCAAAATTCTATGAGCGGCAGGCATAATGAATTAATCATGCAGATTTTCTTTGTTCGGTTATTTATCAATAAATAAATAAATAAATGCTTATCCGCAGAATTCATTTACTATGCCGGCAGTTCATAGGATTCGTAGTTAGTGTACGTATACATGTAAGAGCTAACTTAATCACTATAGGGGATTACTAGCCAACCCCGTTGAGAGAAGACAAAGAAGTTTCAGTTTTAGAAAACCCAAGAGAATTTTTCCAAGGAAAACCCACCAGGCAGGGACTGAAAACCAAATCCACATAGTTCCCCTGGGGGATTCGAACCTGGGAGGAAGGCAAGAAAAGAGACTACTCTGGTCCTTTTCGAATCCACGGCTTCGGCTTCGGATTCGGCTCAGGCTAGCTAGGCCCCTCAGTTGTTTTGACTATATACGCGTGCTATGCGTTCAGGGATTCAGACGAGAGAATGGAGCCTGAAGCCGAATCCAAAACCAAAACCGTGGATTCGTAAAGGGCTTATGCCAACCCGAACGCCCTCAAGCATGCTTTGGTTAGAACATCATAATGGATGAGGAATTGAAATAAGAAGCAAATGTGTTAACTTTGAACAATTATGGAGAGAGTGTCTTTTTCTTGGCAGACACCATTTTGAGATGTTTTTACACTTTCTTTGCTAAAAAAAGAGTTGTATGTATTATGCAATGCTTTAAAGGCACTGAACACCTTTGGAAATTGTCAAAGACCAGTACTGGTCTTGTTCCTACTTGGTGTATCCCAACATATGCCTAAAATAACAGGCCTGTGAAAATTTGGGCTCAATTGGTCATCGAAGTTGCAAGAAAATGATGAAAGAAAAAACACCCTTGTTGTACAATTTGTGTGCTTTCAGATGGGAATAAAAACTTCTTGCAAGATGTTTTTTAGTATTTTAGTGAGAAATTACCTCTTTCTCAAAAACTACGTTACTTCAGAGGGTCTCGTTTCCTACAATGTTTTATACTATCAACAGCTCTCTATTGCTCGTTACCAAGTCAGTTTTTATGCTAATATATATTTTGAGTAGTTACCAAACGTGTACGATGCCTTTAAGCTCGCAGGGTTTTTTTTAAGGTGATGTTTTTGCGAACCCTCGGCGACAAAGTCATATATCATTATCAGGATTCAGGGGTTGCACGAGCACACAATATTGGCCTACATTATCATGAGTTGAATTCAATCACGTCCTATAAGCTACTTAAAATTCAACTCTTTAAAACAATATTGACCCAAAAAGGTAGTGACGTTTTCAACAGTCTAGGTTTTGTCTGGAATTTGTTCACTTTTTGTTTACGATTGCAGCAATCGAATTTAACGACACGTTGTCTTTGGAGGTCAACGAATGTCATTTTCACGACTTTGACATATTTCAGAGGGCAATATTTCTCTGGAGAATTGGCCCTCGCATAAACTTTGTAGTCAGTGATCTTTCAGATTACAGTTTGTCAACAATTGTCAAGGTTTACAAAAAACAAAAAATAAATAAATTTACACAGAGATTGCCTTTAAAACACTGAACCAATCAGGTTGTTCTTTAGGCCCGTAGACCATACAATAACATCACCCCACACCCACCCCTGCCACAAATGATACATTGAGAAACAAACTCAACATGATCCATAATAATAATAATAACTAGTGTTTAGTACGCTCTCCATAGTACACTATATCACAGCGTTTACACAAAATAATCATACACAACATACAACCGAATTTCATCAGAAAAGGTACATATTACACAATGTTTGAAAGGGATATAGGGAAAAGAGAAGGGCTTAAGTTAACTATACAGGGAAGAGGTATGTTTTCAAGAGTTTCTTAAATTGGTCTGGGGAATTTGCTGTTTTACTACAAGAGGAGATATTGTTCCATTCTTTGGATGCAGTTTAGTGAATGTGCGATCGCCAGCTTTGCAACGGGTCCTAGGAATGGTCAGCAGAAATGGGTCTCGAGAAGAGCGAAGATTAGGGCGAGATGGATTATGAGATATAAAGCAATCTTTGATATATTGGCACCGAACGATAGATTCTCAAGGGTCAAGTTGTAAATTCGTATTTTCGGGTACATGGGCTGTTTATGGCTGGCTCTTCCTGCATTATATTACAACTGAACTAAACCAAAAGATACCGTAACAAAAGGTAAACCAATGTTCATTAACAATGCAAGTAGGGATTACACGAAAATACAAATATTCACTTTTGCTGTATACTCTTCAGAGATTTCTATACTTTTGCGACAGGTTTTGATGTTCAAAACAAAAAATAGGTGTGCCTATGCAACATAATAAAATGTTAATTGTATGTTGTAGAAGCCACCAACCGACATAATGCACATTTCATGATAGGTCTACTCATGGATATTATTTTAAAACGCCGTAACTCCTGTCCTATTCACGATCGCTGCAACTTGGTTTTTTCATTTTAAAAAAATCGCCCCAGAATCCCCCCTAAAAACCCCACAAAAACCCTTTAAAAAAAGGCACGCCAATCCTCTGTTTAGCTTGTAATTCTATTCTGCCAGTCTGCCACCTCCTGGCTTTTCAATTGATATTCCCTTCGCGCGAACTCGGGAAGAAAGTTGAAACGTAAAATAAAACCTTAAAGTGGCAGCCGTGAAAACAAACCGCTCGCTGATGGGAAACGCCGTATGTTTTGAAAACTCCAAGATCCTGAAAAAACAAACTCTTTAACAGTGTTTTATTGAAGTGATTTTGTGTACCCTATATGTTTTCGATTAATCGTGAATGGAGAAAAAATAGTGAACTTCATTGCGCAAAGGATTTATAATAAACGATTGAATGAACGTACGCCGTTGAGTTTGCGTCACGGCAGTATTCTTAACCGACAGTATGTATATAAATATATATGTAAATGTTAACTTTGGCGGGAATACATTTTCTTCTTTGACCAATTTAAAGGCATCGTACACGTTTGGTAATTACTCAAAATATATATTAGCGTAAAAACTGACTTGGTAACGAGCAACAGAGAGCTGTTGATAGTATAAAACATTGTGAGAAACGACTCCCTCTGAAGTAACGTAGTTTTTGAGAAAGAGGTAATTTCTCACTAAAATAATAAAAACTTCTTGCAAGAAGTTTTTATTCCTACCTGAAAGCACATAAATTTGTACAACACGGGTGTTTTTTCTTTCATCATTTTCTTGCAACTTCGATGACCAATTGAGCCCAAATTTTCACAGGCTTGTTATTTTATGCATATGTTGGGATACACCAAATAAGAACACTGGTCTTTGACAATTACCAAAGTTGTCCGATGCCTTTAAGGACCGTGGGCAAATTAATAAAGAACAATCTGGAAACAACTTAACGTGCTAACGGATAGCATTATGGTAAGTCTGCATTGAATGATGGGTTGATTTTGTTGTTGCTGTTGTTGTTTTGGAGTATCATTCCTTTATGCCGCGTATTCGCTAAGTGCACCATTTTGTTTCCACCACACGAGGAATGTACTTTGGAACCGGTCATGTTCCCTAAAACATTCAAAAAGATGTGCCACTCACACGGAATGGCGGTAAGTGTTTCGGCTATATAAATATGGCGTGCTTATTTAAACTAGATTTGTAGAAGTGTATATACACTCTTCCAAAGACCAAATAACAATTGCTGGAGCACTGCACATCGATCTCAATTTACATATATACACAATTATCAGATTCCAACAGGTTTTTTTTAGTGTATAGTTACCATAGAGTGCAGTATTTTGCAAGGAGGGTCTCTTGCCAAAGAGGGTTTGAGGTTTATTATTCGATTAGCACCTTGGATTTCCAAAGACTGTTTATAGTCTGGGACACCGCAATGACCGGGGTCTTTGACCTACACTATAATAATAAATAATAATAATAATAATAATAGTGGCTTCATAGCGCACATATCCGTCACTCAGTGACACTCAAGGCGCTTTTAACGTTCATTATTTTCCTGCAAGGTATTGTGGAGCTACGTTTTGGAAGTATGAGACCAAGTCCTTTACATAGCACCATGTAATGGTTTACAAGGTGCTGTGGCGCAATATGCTGCCGATCAAACCAGGAACACCGGGGCGAACCCCTTCTCTTTTCGATAAGTGCACTGGGTTCTTTTACGTGCATTACACAACACACGGGACCTACGGCTTAACGTCCCATCCGAAGGACGAAGCATGTGGTTAAGTGTCTTGCTTAAGGACACAAGTGTCACGACTGGGATTCGAACCCACACTCTGCTGACCAGAAACACCAGAGCTTGAGTTCGGTGTTCTTATCCGCTCGGACACGACACTATATAAGACCATAAGACCAGTCCCACTGACTTTCATTCCGAGTCCGAGACCCGACTCACGGTGTTCTGCGAGCCCCGTGCGTTCGGGTCACGCCCAAAAATTATGATTCCAGTCCCATCCACAGGGATGTATTTTCCCAATAGAATGAATCTAAAGACTTTAAGCTAAACGGTAATATTTTATTTGTGGTGGACGCTTAAAAGTTATACACCAACACGGCAACAGGGCAGTAGGGGACGGGCGTTTGTTGCATGCGTGTATCAATCGAGTGAAAGTTCCAGAAAATTTACAAACTCACGTTTACGGACATAAAAATGTCACAAATGTCTACTCAACCATGAAAAGTGAATCCACACATTTAGACGATACGGAACGTAGTTTACCCCAATCATCTTCTGCAAGTATTATTAAATAGTTAACTTGATGTTTATAAACACGGGAAAATGTTAGAGGCTTAGGTTCTGTCAGCGAAAAATACCTTTAACATTCACTGAGAAATTAAAAATTACAACGTGATCAAAATCTCTCACAAACGGGCACTGCAGTTTTACTCATTGATTAATCTACTTCACTGTTTACCGTACATGTCTTTTGCTACAATTTTTCTTCCCATGAACGAACAAATCCTGTTTAATTTTACCCCACTCAAGTAGAAAATACATATTTTGGGTGCGAGAAGGAAAGCAACAGGTAAAAAAGTTGTACAATACCTGCCGATGCGGCTAACAACAGAACCACCACAAGGAGAAAGGTGAAGGGCGGGCGCGCCGGTGTGATTCGACGGCAATACATCTCGCCTCTTTACCGATAGGTCCTAAGTAAATCACAAGTAGGAGTATTACTTTAAGTCATAATATAATAACAAAAATGTTCCAATAAAAGTAATCCAGTGTCAAGAGTCTGATAGTTCCGAGAGCTCGATGCGCAAAGATGCTTCCCGTAGTAATTGATTAGTCCTTATGAGTCACACGCACACATTGCCCTTTTTTACTGATTGGTAAATCCCACTGCAAAGTTATTTTGGTGGGCAATTTTTCCTTTGTAGTTTAATAGAGGCGTGTCAAGTTTCTCCAGCTTTTGGTCAAAGCCATGCATTGTGTGGTCCAAAGCGCTCACACACAGTCGATCGATACCAAGTAAAAGACTCACTTATGCGTGAATCCGACCTCTTTAACAAGTTTATAAAAAAATTGTTTAGCCTCTTCTGTTGTTGTTAAGCCAACGGAGAGTGAATATTTGAGTTGTGCATACTCAAACAGCCGTTGTATTTTTAACTTGGCAAGTGTGGCTCATGCCCCAACAATGTTTCTCTATAGAGTGCTGTCCTTTTCCAATAAAGTCCAATAAAGTCATAGAGACTGGTATAAAGGGTAAAGGTATTGTACACGTTTGGTAATGACTCTAAACAAATGTTAGCATAAAAACTTACTTGGTAACGAGCAACAGAGAGCTGTTGATAGTATAAAACGTTGTAGGAAACGACTCCCTCTCTGAAGTAACGTAGTTTTTGAGAATGAGGTAATTTCTCACTAAAATAATAAACACTTCTTGCAAGAAGCCTTTTATTCCTATCTGAATGCACACAAATTTGTACGACATGGGTGTTTTTTCTTTCATCATTTTCTTGCAACTTCGATGACCAATTGAGCCCAACAGGCTTGTTATTTTATGCATATGTTGGGATAAGTGAGAACACTGGTCTTTGACAATTTTCAAACGTGTTCAGTGCCTTTAAAAGAAGAATTGTGTCCTATTTGTCTCCTCAACACATCTTATAAATTAATATGTTTTGTGAGAGACTGAAATTTTATCTGCCTCTTATTAGTAATGAACGGCAAAAAGGCCCAATGGCTGATTCTGATTCCTGACCAAATAATTTCCATTGATTTTGAAAAAGCTTCCGAATCAGTGTCACACGAGTTTATCCTCAAACATTCTAGATTAAATTTAATTTTGTTGCATCCATAAACAAAATGTATCAACATCCTTTATAACCAGAATCCTAATTTCTGACAATGGTTGTGGTTTTGTCGTTTATTCCACATGGATGTTTCTGGAATGTTCGTTTTCGAAGGAGGTTCTCTGAAAATGCTTTACCCACATAAAAAAAAAACACCTCCATTATGGAAACCTGTTTTGAGGAATGTTTTTACATTCTGGTTTAATGATTCACCCTGGCACATACCCCCCATCAGTGACTGCTGAAGATATCATGTCCAATACTCTGTGGCATAATGATAACATTAAGGTTGATTAAAAAAAATGCATCTATTACAAACATTGGGAGTCGGCAGGAGTCAATTATAAATTATCTCTGATCTTGTGGACGATAACGGACAATTTCTGTTTTTAGAAATAAATTCTTTATTAGAACTAATTTCTTGGTCAGGGCCATCAAGTCTGCTTTTCTAAATATGTTGTCTTCTATGAAAGGGCCATTCAACTTCCTTATTCCATTCAATATCAAGACCCTTTTGAGGGATAAGAACGGCTCCGATAGAAACCTTAAAGTCCTGACCTCCTCCACTAGATAAGTAACGTGTACATCCACTTCTAAATGGAACTTTAATTTGCGAATAAACTATAGTTTTTCTAAATGGTCGTTAATATTTAATATTTCTATCAACTGCAGGTTTTACAGCTGACGTCACTATAGCCCCGCCTACCGCAACGGCAGCCATCTTGCCGGTCAGGGGGAGGATCTTGCCACTGGTCATTGACCGGCAATATGGCGTCTCAAACATAAAGTCACGTGATAAAATCACGTGACTGTAAAGCCTCTATAGACAGAGAAGTACAGACTATTACAAATAATTCTTTTTTTCCTTTTCAAAATCAACAAATTGAACACTAATTTATGTACTTTCTGTAACGATGAAGAGGAGACGCTTATTCATTTGTTTTGCTCATGTGCCGCTACAATCTCCTTTCGGACCTTTTTGAAGGCAAAAAAAAAATGGTAGGCCCTATATTTTACTTCAGAGTGGATTGCATCCTACAGCCTGGAAAAACGATTTTAAAAAAGGTAGTGATGAGCAGCATTTGTTATCGCCCTTTTGTGTTGAAATTTCACTACATCACAATGTCTATAGGGTTAACAATTAGCAATTGGCAATCAAACATGTTATGTAAGCACTTAACAACAAACTGGGGAAAAAATGGATCCGGTTACATCAATCGAAATCGGACTGGATAATACTTTTCTTTGTCAGAAATATTTAAAGCCCTTCTAGGGAGACCAACAACAACACAAGAGGCTAAGAGGTTTCAGATTTGACGGTGAAAATCTTTCGAAAACTTGTATTAATCTTCTTCTTTTTTGGAAAGGCTATCGTAGTTTATGGTAAGTCGTGGACTATTTGCAACAAGAACATTGATATTAGAATTAGTCCATCTAGTTGGTCCCAATATGTGAAATTTCAGCCCCTGCCTCGTGGATTATGGGGGCGTGACCCGGATGTTTGTAAAATATTTCGCAATTTAAGACAAAACAGTATTTCGCAATTTAAGACAAAACAGTGTAGTTCGACAGTCTTTACCAATTCGTGGTAATTGTTGTTAACAATGTGAATTATAAAGACGTGACGTCAACTGGACATCAGTGAAACCCGCGTCTAACACGCAAACCGTGTTGTTGAATGCTATAAACTATATGACGTCACCATTAAATAATGATACAATTTACACCATAAATTCATTGTAATATATTGGCTGTCACGCACGGTTGATTCTCCTTGGAATTGTTGTCTGGAATTCGATCCGCCACGGTCTCTCGCTCTGCCATGACTATATTATAACACGGCTCACTGATTTTCACATAAAACAAAACAAATCTCGGATGTAAAATAAATTCAAATGACTTTGCACAGTCAGTGCCAGAGATAGTGCTCACAGTCATACGCAACTAGAAAAAAAAAAGAAAAAAAAAGGGGAAATAGGAAAAGAAAGTAAAAAGAATGAAAACAAAACATTGCAAAGTCACATACAGAATACGTCTGCTATAGTTGTAGGCCTTCCTTTACAACACGTGATGGTGTTGTGTTAAAGGCACTGAACACGTTTGGAAATTGTCAAAGACCAGTGTTCTCACTTGGTGTATCCCAACATATGCATAAAATAACAAGCCTGTGAAAATTTGGTTTCAATTGGTCATCGAAGTTGCAAGAAAATGATGAAAGAAAAAACACCCTTGTTGTACAAATTTATGTGCTGTCAGATAGGAATAAAAACTTCTTGCAAGAAGTTTTTATTATTTTAGTGAGGAATTACCTCTTTCTCAAAAACTACGTTACTTCAGAGGGAGTCGTTTCCTACAATGATTTATACTATCAACAGCTCTCCGTTGCTCGTTACCAAGTAAGTTTTTGTATGCTAATATTTGTTTGTTTAGAGTCATTACCAAACGTGTACGATACCTTTAAAGAGTATTTTCAAATAGAGAAATCACGAGTTGCAGTTGTTTTAATACGGAGCATCCAGAATCAACAGAGGAAAAAATCACAACTTGAGTCTCTTCCAGCTGATGTATATAAGACGGTTGTTATCGTGGCAGTGAGAGGCTGAGTGAGAGTGAAGTGGAGGAACAGGTTTGTGAGGATGGTTTTGAGCGATGAAGATGAAACAATTTCGAAGGATTCTGTTGACACGGGCATCCAGCACTGTATATAGAAAAGGGGCCTTCTCGGCAAAAACTACCCACGTACTCAATGTGGGGGAAACAGCGATCCTTACGTCCAGAGTGGTTTTCTTATACAAACCCCTTGGTTAGAGTACTGACAAACTACAGACAGTGTGTGTTGTTTTTGCAAGCCACCACTTTCTCAGTACCGTCTGCAAACGTTGCAAAACTATTTACTATACCAGTGGTTATTCCAAAATAATGGGGGGGGGAGCGGTCGGGCAATCTGGTGGGTTCACAAACACTGCCATGCTACGCAGACTATCACCATGGTGCAATCATGGTTGCATGGGCAGAATGCCAAGAATGTGAGAGGGTGGTTGCCCCCTGCAACGCCCCCTTCCGAAATAAAAGCATGACCCCACCACTGAGCAAACCCATTCCATTCCTCCTGTGTCCCCCACACTTAAAGGCCCTGTACACTATTGGTAAGATCGAAACACACAATGTTCACAGATTCACACATAACTTACATGATTTAAAGTAAGTAATGATAGAAAGGGTTCCTTAAAATAGTTCTGCCTAAAATGCTATCGTTTCTGAGAAATGAGTAAAACAATAGTTTTTATCACGCGCGACAATTTGAAAAAAAAAAACAGAAAACACATAAGGTCTCTTTTCATTATTTTCTCGTGACCTCGATGTCAAATTAAGCTCAAACTTTCACAGGTTTGTTTGTTCATGCATATGTTGAGCTGTTACCAAAAGTGTACAATACCTTTAAAAGCAATGCCCCCCCCCCCCCCCCAAAAAAAAAAAATTAAAAAAAAAATCGATGACTACACCGCTGGTCATTGTTGGATACAATAGACTTGTAAGAGTGTTTTTTAGAAATGCTGAACAAAAAATTACAAAACACCACACCACTAGATTGACATCAACCATAAATCATTTACTGAGAAGAAGAACCACTAACGATACGAACATTGTGCTGACATTGTGTGGTGCACACCGTTAAAAACATTTTTTTTTTAATCCAACCTTATGCACTTTAAAGGCATTGTACACGTTTGGTAATTACTCAAACTATATATAAACATAAAAACTGACTTGGTAACGAGCAACGGAGAGTTGTTGATAGTATAAAACATTGTGAGAAACGACTCCCTCTGAAGTAACGTAGTTTTTGAGAAAGAGTTAATTTCTCTCAAAAATAATAAAATACTTCTTGCAAGAAGCCTTTTATTCCTATCTGAAAGCACACAAATTTGTACAACAAGGGTGTTTTTTCATTCATGATTTCCTTGCAACTTCGATGACCAATTGAGCCCAAAATTCCACAGGCTTGTTATTTTATGCATATGTTGGGATACACCAGATGAGAACACTGGTCTTTGACAATTACCAAACGTGTTCAGTGCCTTTAAGGAGTCTACACTTGTTGCGGGTTTTTTCTTCTTTTTCATAGAACTACCAAACATTACTTTTGAAAAGAAGAACCACTGACGATACGAACACTGTGCTGACATGTGTGGTGCACACCGTTGCCACCTTTTAAAAAAATCCTTGCACTTTAAGGAGCCTACTCTTGTTGCGTTTTTTCCTTCTTTTTTTAGAGCTTCCAAACATTACTTTGTATCGTCTCAAGAACATACCACTAGGGTAAATCGAACCGAATGACATTAGACATATCCCAGTAACATAAGACCATTCAGCCGTGACAGGCGAAAGGTCGATTTAAGTTTATAATCAACCCCCACAAGGTGGCACAAAAAGGGAAGCCACAAAACCGACAGAGACGCACGTAGCTCCAATGTCATGCTATAGTTGTTGCGCGGGCAGCGTATTTTTTTTTACACCGCAGCGAGGGGTTTTGTACTGTATCACTGTCAATTCCGTCTTGAGATAGGAGACTACGTCTAACCCTGAACCCTAACCCTAATCCTAACCCTAACCCTCACCCTAACCCAACCATAAACCTAACCCTTTATACGCATAAATGTTTTGTAGTCTCATCTCAAGACAGGAATTGGCAGTATTACAGTACAATACCCCTAGCTGCGGTGTAAAAAAATATAAATGCGCGCGGGCACTAGGACTGAGGGTTGTTAAATTGTAACTGTGACCATGGAGGTAGAATAATTACCGACACGTTTAGTGGTACAGGCAAGGGCAATCTTTCAGTGTTGCATTTATGGTCCACCAAATTCGAAGATCTCACAATAAGATATAGCTAAACCCCCAATGACGTATACATGTCACACTCGTTTGCTTTTGTTCAGCCAAGGTAACAAACAAATGCTGCTGAACAATATCAATTCTTGCTTTCTTTGAAAAGATTCGCTGAGGCAAGCAGTTTTTTTTTATGTTTATGGAGGTCGAGCCGTCGAAGTGGACATCTGCTTTTCAGCTTTCTAGATTATGAAAACAAGAAAGATTGAACGTTGTTTTATTGTGCATTTTTCAACTTTTCTCTCTCCTAAAAAGTAGATTGAACATTTTCGTAGCATCAATTTTCTACTGTTTTACTTTTCAGTTTTGAGAAAAGCAGATTTTTATTATTCACCTGCACTTAATGGTCAAAAGTGGACATTTGCATTTGGTTTGCAGAAAGCAGGTTGAACGTTTTAGATGAATCTAGGTTTCTACTTTTTTGCAAGCCGAAAAGCAGATTGGACATTTTGTAACACAGTGGCACAAAAGCGGACATAATGCTCTTCTGGAAGCCAATCGAACGTTTTGGACAAAAAAGTCATTTTTCTGCTTTCCTGCATGCTTCTTGAACAGCGGATCGAACGATTTCTAAACAGTGCGGTCTAAATAGTGGACAACTGCTTTTGGCGCTGAAGTAAAAAATGCCAAATATTCTACTCCCCCATCCACCCTGCCATGGAATGCACGTTCGCGATCCCACACCGTCCCGTTAAATAAAAATAATTCAAATCACTAATTGCTTATGCAGGCCTACATAATATACCATAAAACTAACCTGTGAAAATTTCATTTCAAAAGGTGGTAGCGTTTTTGAAATATTGCCGAAAATCTGGAGCGGTTATGTCCACCGTCGCAGAAAGAATAATCTGCATTGGAATAGACACTCTGAGAAACGTTACGGCCGTAACGCTTCTCAGATTCAAATTTTTGGGGGATAAAAAGTGATATATTTTTCCATAACCGCAGTACTTCGAAGTGAAAAGTTTCTCGAAGTTCATTATACTATCCAAAAGCTGCAGTACTTCTTATTACCGAGTAAGTTTGTATATAGACTGTGCACGTCTCGCGCGTATCGGAACGAGAAAACACGTCAAACGAAGAACATTTTTTTCTCTGAAATCAAATCTTTGTTTTAAGTTATATTCAATGATAAAATCTGAACAACACAAATACTCATTACATGTTTATACAATCAGTTTTCGTTTTTATAATAAATACAAAAATAATGTGTTAATTATTACTGAAGCAAAATTAAAACTCTGGGACAAGGATGCTTATTTGGTCTTAACTTTTCAGAAACCACTTTCGCAGATTTGCGATGGTCACACGGGCGTAAAATTAACGCTTGACGCAGTTTATACAGGAACATGACGCCTCAACAACCATAGACTGCTATGAAAAGGTTTTACGTTGCAATTACAGCATCTGGCGATTATCATCGCGCATCCAAAACAAGCGTTTACACAAGTTTTGTGATCGGAGGTGAGCACAAAATTCTTAATTTTTTGCAGCAACCGGAAGCTGAGGTCAAGTTTAATTCTCGGGTTTTCTTCGTTATATTGTTGAATTGATTTTACTTTCCTATTTTGTATCACTAAGTATAACATTCCCAACAACATATATATTTTTCATGGTCATAAACCACGTGAAACTAAAATAATTGACAAAACTAAATCTTGCCCACGTAAATCTCCATATGGTTGGGACCACAATGGTCCCGGAAGTTCAAATATGCGCGAGACTTGCACAGTCTATTGCCATTAATTTTCAGAGTCATTACCAAACGTATACAGACCCTTTAATAATGATTTTCTTCACCATAGCTGGTCACAACACAATAACAGTACACAACACCTTCGAAAAATTGACCTGCCCGGAAAGTAAATAGCCTAGAGAAAAGGAAAGAGAAACAACAAATCACTTTATTTGCATGGGCACGTTTTTTCCTCTCTCAAATTGCTGAGGAAAATGGTCTTTCAGGACAAGCCATCATGGGGGGGGGGGGGGGAGACATTACCGCGTTGTTTTTGGGTTGTTTTCCCCCCCAAAACAGAGCCTGTACGGATGGGCATGCTAATCTGACCCAGGTTTGTTGTGGTAATGTTTTTACCATGGCATGCATACTTGACATTTAATCCGAAACAGAGATATCTCTATTACATAATAGAGAAATACTAAAACAAATATAGATATCTCTATTTCTATATTTGATAGAGATGTATCTATTTCAAATAGAGACATCTCTATTAAAGGCATCGTACACGTATGGTAATTGTCAAAGGTCAAAGACCGGTGTTCTCATTTGGTGTATCCCAACATATGCAAAAAATAACAAGCCTGTGAAAATTTGGGTTCAATTGGTCATCGAAGTTGCAAGAAAATTATCAAAGAAAAAACACCCTTGTTGTACAAATTTGTGTGCTTTCAGATAGGAATAAAAACTTCTTGCAAGAGCTTTTTATTATTTAAGTGAGGAATAAGAACTTCTTGCAAGAAGTTTTTATTATTTAAGTGAGAAATTACCTCTTTCTCAAAAACTACGTTACTTCAGAGGGCGTCGTTTCTCACAATGGTTTATACTATCAACAGCTCTCTGTTGCTCGTTACCAAGTCAATTTTTATGCTAATATATATTTTGAGTAATTACCAAACGTGTACAGTGCCTTTAATAACAGAGATTTCTCCATTAAAAACGTAGATATATTATCCCCAGTCGTATCGGACTGTCTGTCGTCAGGAGTGCCTGTTGCTCCTAAACACAATGGGAATACCACAGGCAGTAATGCAAAAAAAAAAAAAAAGGAAACTGATACGTCAAAAGCGGATGCAAAGATGGCCCTGGCAGGGATTGGTTCAGAACAGCCAAAAACTAATCAGGCGTGGTGAATTAAAAATAGAACCCTATAAAAGCTGCTGTCGAAGTTGTACTGGAACTCAGACTGGATTATCCCTTAGTAGGCACCGTACCTGCGCCGGCCAAGAACAAATTTGGGGTGACTTGACAAAAACCATCAAAAGCCTACAAAAGTGCATGCAATAGAGAAAGTACCCACGCAAACACACCCATGTTTTTCAACCCAGTAAATCGAGGTCTTCTCTTTGTACTCCTATTGTTTGGAGTAATTTTTTTTAGCGACGTCCCCATTGGTTTTGTACATGAAAGCAAACTCAGGACGTCCTCGCTCTGTCAAAACACCCTTTACAACGGGTAGACAACTCTATAACAAACAAACACAATAATTGTTTGTAAAGTTCTAACAGTGTCTCTCTAGGCTTATCGGGAAGCTTGAGTGCCTAACTTTACAGAGCACTTGTGCCTAGGGTCTACAGAGCACTGGTGCCTAGGGTCTACAGAGCACTGGTGCCTAGGGTCTAGAGAGCACTGGTGCCTAGAGAGCACTGATACCAAGTGCCTACAGATGGTGCCTAAGGTCTACAGAGCACTGGTGCCTAGTGTCTACAGAGCACTGGTGCCTAGTGTCTACAGAGCACTGGTGCCTAGTGTCTACAGAGCACTGGTACCTAGTGTCAACAGAGCACTGGTGCCTAGTGTCTACAGAGCACTGGTGCCTAGTGTCTACAGAGCACTGGTGCCTAGTGTCAACAGAGCACCGGTGCCTAGTGTCTACAGAGCACTGGTGCCTAGTGTCTACAGAGCACTGGTGCCTAGTGTCTACAGAGCACTGGTGCCTAGTGTCTACAGAGCACTGGTGCCTAGTGTCTACAGAGCACTGGTGCCTAGTGTCTACAGAGCACTGGTGCCTAGTGTCAACAGAGCACTGGTACCAAGTGCCTATCAGGTGGTGCCTAGGGCTTACATAGCACTGGTGAATGTTTAAGGTCTACAAAGCGAAACTCCTTCTTAACACAGTGTGGATTTCTAGGATTTAAACATTCATAAGCATTTAACCAACAAAGTTACATTGTGAGAGGAGAAACTTCAGCTTCTTATTGTCCCATACATCATTAAATCAAAGGGAACAAGAATAAATTAATTTCCTATGGCTTTTGGATAACAAGCATGCCTTTTTAAAAACAGGAACATTTTATTGTGATATGGGGCTGCATCAACAAATATAGGCTTTAGACTTTGCAGGCTGTTTAAAGCCGCGTAGGCATTGGATTCATATTTAAACAAGACCATCTATTAGGTAACATTCTAATGGGTAAATCCTATCGGTTTCAGCACTTGGATTATTTGACACATAGGTAAACTAACCGAGACAATATGCATTTATTTCGAATAGAGATATCTCTATTAATAATATAGATTTCACATTAAAAAGGAGATACATTCGAAACAGATATAACTCTCTCAAATAAGGAAATAGAGATATAGAGATATTTTTATTAATAATAGAGATATCTCTATTAATAATAGAGATTTCTCCATTAAAAAAACCCCTTCTATTCGAAACAGATATAACTCTCTCAAATAAGGAAATGTAGATATCTATATTAATAATAGAGATACCGGTCAGAGATATTTTTATTAATAATAGGCCTACTATAGAGATATCTCTATTAATAATAGAAATTTCTCCATTAAAAAAAAACTTCTATTCGAAACAGATATAACTCTCTCAAATAAGGAAATAGAGATATCTATACTAATAATAGAGATACCGGAATAGAGATATTTTTGTTACTAAGATATATCTCTATTAATAATAGAGATTTCTCCATTTAAACAAGAGATATCTCTATTCGAAATAGATACAACTCTCTCAAATAAGAAAATAGAGATATCTATATTAATAATAGGGATACCGGTCAGAGATATTTTTATTAATAATACTATAGAGATATCTCTATTAATAATAGAGATTTCTCCATTAAAAATAACTTCTATTCGAAACAGATATAACTCTCTCAAATAAGGAAATAGAGATATCTATATTAATAATAGAGATACCGGTATAGAGATATTTTTATTAATAATAGAGATATCTCGTTTAATAATAGAGATTTCTCCATTAAAAATATATATATATATATCTATTCGAAACAGATATAACTCTCTCAAATAAGGAAATAGAGATATATATATTAATAATAGAGATACCGGTATAGAGATATCTCTTTTCGAAACAGAGATATCTTTATTAATAATAGAGATTTCTCTATTAATAATAGAGATAGTTCCTTTCGAAACAGGGCTATCTCTATTTTGGATTAAATGCCAAGAGAGATATCTTTATTAGTAATAGAGATTTCTCTATTAATAATAAAGTTATCTATTCGAAACAGAGATATCTCCTCTAAATAAGGAAATATAGTTATCTCTTTTCGAAACAGAGATCTTTCTATTGGATTAAATGCCAAGAGCGATTTCTCTATTAGTAATAGAGATTTCTCTATTAATAATAAAGATATCTCTATTCGAAACAGAGATATCTCTTCTAAATAAGGAAATATAGTTACCTCTTTTCGAAACAGAGATCTTTATTTTTGAGTAAATGTCAAGAATCTCCGCCATATGGAGCTTGACAATGTTGGTTGAGAGCACTGAGCCCAACAGTTCTAGTCTTTGACATTTTTTCCCCGTTCATCTTGTCTTTATCTTCCATGCAAATACCTTGCTTTTTTTTTTACTATACTAATAACTCACAGTGCTTTTAGTATTTTTAATTTTGTAATAGCATTTCCATTTTTAATGTGAATTTTGTGCTTTATATCACTGTAATTTGATGTTTTTTACACTGTACAAACTTGTGTATTTTTCTCAAAGCCTTGTAACTATTATATTTTATACCCTTCAAAGGGTCTAAGTGTTAAAAGGGTCTAAAGGGTCGTTTGGTTATTGGAACCCACTGTTTACAGTTGTAAATGTACCATAAAACTAACCTGTGAAAATTTCATTTCAAAAAGTGGTAGCGTTTTTTAGATATTGCCGAAAATCTGGAGCAGTTATGTCCACGCAGGAAGAATAATCTGGTTAGGAATACACACTCTGAGAAGCGTTACGGCCGTAACGCTTCTCAGATGCAAATGTTTGTGGATAAAAAGTGATATCTTTTTCCAGTACCGCTGTACTCCGAAGTGAAAAGTTTCTCAAAATTCATTATACTATCCAAAGCTGCTGTACTTCTTACCAAGTAGGTTTTTATTGCCATTAATTTTCAGAGTCATTACCAAACGTATACAGACCCTTTAATATGTTTGTCATTTTCTTAAATTGTAGCATCAGGAGATCAGTCTGAGAGTAATTAAGTTTACCTTTTTTGAAAATTTACTGTTGGCCAGTTTGTGTCTACCTGTGAAATTAATAAACGATATAAAATGAAAAGTACAGACCCATTTATTGTTGACATCGATAAAGTCATGTTTAAAAAAAAAGACTATTCAAATACAATGGCATTTTATACCATTTTAACGTGAGGTTTGGAGACTTGTAATATTTTTTCCACTTTCATAAAGACTCTACGAATTTGTATGGGTACAATATAGCAGAATAAACCTCACAAGAATAAACCATAGAATAAAACTTATTGTTGACATCAATGACGTCATGTTTCCCAAAAAACTATTCAAATAAAATGGCATTATATATCATTTTAACGTGAGGTTTGAGACTTGTAATATTTTTTCCACTTTCATAAAGACTCTACGAATTTATATGAGTACCATATAGAAGAATAAACCTCACACTAGATCCTTGCCGTTACATATTTTTAAAAATAATTCATAATTTATTTCAACAATAAATAAATAAAAAGCTTTGAACAATGTATAACTTCTTTCAACAATAAGTTACTAAACAGCTGATAAAGAAATAGCTGGAGCTGTTTAAAGGTATAGGGCCATAGATTGGTAAATTAATGACCATAAAAACTTACTTGGTGAGAAGCACTGCAGCTGTTGATAGTATAAACTTTAACATGTGACTTTTTTATTGATCTTTATTTATAATTGTGCCTATAAAACAAGCATTACGTTGACACAAACCAATCTCAGTTCTTAATCTCAGACGGCATGTGACTTTGGTTTCAGTGGGTCAATAGAATGGGCAAAGTTTGTTCTTGATTATTTCAGCTTTTATGGAGTGGTTTATTGTCCAAAAGTCAAAATACAAATGATCTTTAACAGACAGACGCCATCTTGGTCTTATTCCTAAAATGGCAATGATGGACGACTGCTCCTAAATAAAACACCAAACGGGGCCAGGCTATTCGGCCTTCCATAACCTAGGTGTGTTACATTGATTTAGATAAACAACAACAGACAAAAACATGATCGGTGCACCGTGAAGTGTATTCCACAATTATTGAATTAGAATGGTCAATCACGCTTAAAGGCACTGAACACGTTTGGTAATTGTCAAAGACCAGTGTTCTCACTTGGTGTATCCCAACATATGCATAACATAACAAGCCTGTGAAAATTGGGCTCAATTGGTCATCGAAGTTGCAAGAAAATGATGAAAAAAAAAACACCCTTGTTGTACAAATTTGTGTGCTTGCAAGAAGTTTTTATTATTTTAGTGAGAAATTACCTCTTTCTCAAAAAACTACGTTACTTCAGAGGGAGTCGTTTCCAACAATGTTTTATACTATCAACAGCTCTCCGTTGCTTGTTACCAAGTAAGTTTTTATGCTAATATTTGTTTTGAGTCATTACCAAACGTGTACGATACCTTTAAAACCCAGGTGTATAAAATGGGAACCCGTTAGGGCTGAGACGGAACTAGGTTGGGTTAACCGCTTAGCACTAAGCAGTTTGAGGTTACACGCTCGCCAGGGAGTTGAGAAAGCTTGAGGAATGGATTAAGAATGCCTGCGGAATGACCAGGGCCCAATTTCATAGAGCTGCTTAAGCACAAAAAGTAGCTAAACACATCAAAATTATGCTTACCAGAATAAGGTTACCAGCCAAACTACCATGTCACATGTACAATTTGTGACTGGTATCCTGCTCACTTCTGCTTAGCAGACAACTGTTAAGCAATATTTTCTGCTTCAGCAGCTCTTTGAAATTGGGCCCAGGGAATAATAATGTTGCAAAGCACCTTGATCTAGCTAGGATTAGTGCGCAATATAAGCTTCACCATTATTAGTATATTATAACAAAGACACATGTAGATATACAAATTAAAAGATAATTGCTCGGAGAATTGGTGAAAAGAGAAAATGACCTACTTTTGTGATTACATCAGAGGCGGCGGACGCTAAAGAGGAAGCTTTTTCTGGTCACAGAACTAAAAGTACAAAGCGAGAAAGAAAAAGGTATGACGTCAAAAGAAATGGTGGTATGATTGTACCATAGAGCAAGAACTGAGTCCAATTTCGTGGCTCTGCTTATACCGCGTAATTCTGCGCTTATACGGCACACAGTTCTAAGGGCCCGATGGCTATCATGGATTAAGTCTGCTGAAGGTCAAGCATCTGGCTAAGAAAAAATCTTTTTGGAAGGAAAAAAGAGGCTATAGGCAAAAAGTGGTTGCAAATCTTAAGCTGACGGTGGCCACACGCAAGCGGGAAAGTCGTGACGCAAACCAGTAAAGCAAAAAAGTAAAAGACGGGGCACACAAAAGTAAACAAACAGAATGCAGCAGTAAAGCAAGAATAGCATTGGTAAAAAAAGGCGCAAACAAACAAGTAAACAAACAGATCGGTTCCAAACACAATTTTTGTTTAATACTGCCTTTCATGTTTTAACACATCTACCAACGATAACTATCTGACCCCAACTTCACACCAGTTCAACTTGTGAGTTGCTATTATATACCGGGATGTTTTGCCCCGGTACTTTCGAAAGGAAAAACGTGACACCTATTTGTGAATAATATTGTCTAGCTCAACAAAAGTAGTTCCTAAAATTGGTGAGAGTGACCTGGAAACGCCCAAAATCCATTATCATAACAGCGGGGCTAGCCGTTCCACCGGTCAGTGGTTTATTGAATTTTGTCGAACCAAGTTATTGTTCAAGGTTGACGCGCCTTTTTATATTATGACAATAATGAAAATGTATAAAGCCACAAATCCACCAAAAGCCCTCATAGCCGCTAGTACCACACACAAATACGACAACTCAAATAGAGTATGAAACAGCAACAAGACAGAAAAACAGCATTAGGTAAAGGGTTATTTTAATAAAGGCCCCGAACACTAATGGTAAGATCGAAAAACACAAAGGTTCACAGATTTACACATAACTTACATTATTTAAAGTAAGTAATGGTAGAAAGGGTTCCTTAAAATAATTCTGCCTAAAATGCTATCGTTTCTGAGATGAGTAAAACAATAGTTTTTATCACGCGTGATAAAAACTCGATGTTTGAAAAAAACAGAAAACACTTACACAGCTTTGTTTGTTCATGCATATGTTGAATCACACAAAATGTGGACACTGATTTCGAGATGTTACCAAAAGTGCACAATACCTTTAAAAGATGATTTAAAAAAAAACACCTTAAATTTAATCAAATAAACAGATGATTTGACAAACCGTATGGTGGCAGTTTTTATTATAGATCGCATGAGAAAAGATTCAAAGATTAAAGATATTTATTGTCATAATAAAAAACATGACATTTGTATTCCATGTGTATAAGGAGAGTAAATACAAGTAAAGGCACACAAAACAAACCAGTTGACAACAAGAATTAAAATTTAAAATGTTATAATTTAAAATTTACTTAAAGGCATCGTACACGTTTGGTAATTACTCAAAATATATATTAGCATAAAAACTGACTTGGTAACGAGCAACAGAGAGCTGTTGATAGTATAAAACATTTAAACGTTTAAAGCAAATAATCAATTATTAAGCAGGGGGCTGTTTGTGAGTTATTTATACACAAAAAGGAACAGTTTGTAGTTAATTCTGCTATATTGGTAGCCAGTGCGACTTTTGTAAAATATGTGTAATAGGACGAGGTAATAATAACACGAGCAGAACAGTTCTGAATGCGTTGATGAGACGGTCAATTTGCGTACGTTGAAGACCAATTAAAGGGATTGTATACGTTTGGTAATTGGAATCCACTGCTTGTTTCAATCCTACATAATTGTAGATATATACCATAAAACTAACATGTGAAAATTTCATTTCAAAAGGTGGTAGCGTTTTTGAGATATTGCCGAAAGTCTGGAGCGGTTATGTCCAGGCAGGAAAAATAATTTGCAATAGGAATACACAATCTGAGAAACGTTACTATCAGTATAACGCTTCTCCGATTCAATTTTTGGGGGGATAAAAAGTGATATCTTTTTCCATAACCGCAGTACTTCTGAGGGGAAAAGTTTCTCAAAATGCATTATACTATATCCAAAGCTGCTGTACTTCTTACCAAGTAAGTTTTTATTGCCATTAATTTTCAGAGTCATTACCAAACGTATACAGACCATTTAACTGTTGGCCAGTTTGTGTCTACCTGTGAACATAATAAATGATACAAATGAAAAGTACAAACCCATTTATTGTTGACATCAATCACATCAATGACGTTATGTTTCCAAAAAAGGACTTTTCAAATACAATGACATTTTATACCATTTTAACGTGAGGTTTGGAGACTTGTAATGTTTGTTTCCACATTCATAAAGACTCTATGAATTCATATGAGTGCATTATAACAGAATAAACCTCACACATAGATCCTTGTCATTTCATATTTGTCAAATAATTCATAATTTATTTCAACAGTAAGAAATTAAACGGCTTTTATGTATTTTATCAGAGTTCGCGTGGTTTAATCTAAATCTGTGACATTGTTGTGCATAGTTATTTGGGAGTTGGCACGCACACCAAACTCGCATTCTTAAAAAAAACAGCTTGAATGCCACTTTCACAACCTCAGCTAGGTCACAACATAAATTTGTTAAAGATTTTGTTGTTGTTATGAAGTTTGTTTTGAAGCCATTGTGAAAGATAAATCGACCATTACATTTTTTTAAAATTTTGCAAGAATAAAATGAGGGTGTTTTTTTTTATTATCGAGCTGAAACCCCCCCCCCCCCACCCAAAACAAATTGGAAAGTAAACTTCAAAAAAACGCTTGACTGCCGTTCCAGTGGACAGGTATATAGTGTATTGACTTGTTGAACCAAGTTTTTGTTGATGCGCCTTTTTATATTATGACAATCATGACAATTTATAAAGCGCACAAAATCACCAAAAGCCCTCATGGCTCATGGTACCTCACAAAAATACGATAACTCAAATAGAGTATAGGATACAGCCAAAAAATATATATAAACATTGGATGAGGTAAATTATTCATTTAAATGCACTGTACACGTTTGGTAATTACTCAAAATATTTATTAGCATAAAAACTTACTTGGTAACGAGCAACGGAGAGCTATTGATAGTATAAAACATTGTGAGAAACGACTCCCTCTGAAGTAACGTAGTTTTTGAGAAAGAGGTAATTTCTCACTAATATATAAAAACTTCTTGCAAGAAGTTTTTATTCATATCTGAAAGCACACAAATTTAAAACTAAAATCAGTTATTTTGTTTGTTTGTTGTATATCAGGCAATGCCCCGTATTTATTCTGTGTACAAACACATAACAAAAATGTTGGTGTCCCGTAGTGTGATCCGCGCTAACTGACGTCACCCAGTTTTGGTTCCTCCATTGTCAAACCATTTTCCAGAGAGTACTTAGTCCTGCATGGCCGGTCATGGCGATACTAGATCAAAACTTTACCACTAGGGTTTGGGCTCTGTCCATGGGGATATGGGGTACTCTTTGGTTAAGGGGGGCATGGGGTTGATTTGCCCGAAACTTCACACATAAAAAACATAAGTACAAATTTATAATACCAGATAAAAAGGCCTCTCTTTTATTGCTATTCTGCTGTTTGTACAATTCCAGTACTTTTTATATTGTGACTGTCTGTTGGTTGTATATAAACTGTTTTTCTGTTTACTCTTGTAATCGTTTTGTTTACACTGTTTGCTGCTTTTACTTGCATTTTATTTTAGTGGTGTTTTCCTTGCCTTTGGCTGAAACTGTTGGCGGTTTTTTGTTGCTCTTTTATTCTTGTTTCTGGTTTATCTATTTATTTTGTACAGCGCATAGTGACCTTTTGTTTTTACGCTTTATAAATGTTTGGTATTATTATTTATTATTGTTTTCGTTTTTGGCTTTCTCTGGCCAATTTGTTTTCTTCTTGCTGTATGTGCCTGAATTTTCCCCACTGTTTTTCCCAGATTTGGGAAGGCAGTTACCCCCTGCCTCCCTACCCCTCCCCCCCCCGGGGGGTCGTACGCCTATGGCTCTCAGGGGCGGATCAAGGATTTTCCAAAACGGGGGGCGTGAATTGTACCGAGCAGCAAATGTTGAAGGCAAGTTGGGTCCGGGGCCCGCTGAAGAGTCCGGGGTCCGGGGCCCGCTGAAGGGTCCGGGGCCCGCTGAAGGGTCCGGGGCCCGCTGAAGGGTCCGGGGCCCGCTGAAGGGCCCGGACAAAATTTGGATTCTATATGCTCTGTGGTGGTGCGATCTCAGGCAATACCAGACACAATGTCTGTCAGTGAAATAATAGTAGTCCACAAGGGTACGGGTTATTAGTAGCTTATTTTGCACCAAATAACAGGTATGTAATTAATGTCGTCTTTCCCTCATTTCCCCCCTCTTTGGTGTCTCTTGCCCCACACGCCCACCCAGGATCCGCCCCTGGCTCTGTCGGTTATTTTAGGCCGGCGGAGCCTTAGGCCGGAGCCCAAGGCCAGAGACAAAGCTGAGGGCCCTAAAGGTTTCTGACCTGGGCTCTGGCCCTACACAGCGGTAGATGACTGGTATCGAAGTGGAGTGTCCACAAACACAAAGGGCCGTATGACTCTTATTATTGGTAGAGCACTCGACAATTATTCTAGACGGGTCGCGCTCTTCTTTGCTCTCTGAACTGATTTTCTTTTCTTTTTCTTTTTTTTAAATCTTGAGGCTTCTCAACTGTGGAACACCTAAGTCCAGCCCCCCCTAAATTAAAAGACAATTTTGAATTATAGAGCTCGTTAACATTCACTTGGCCGCTTATCAGCTGCCTTTTGCTGCTTGTTTGTTGTGACAAACAAACAAATAAATACATGAATACAGAAATATTAACGACAAAACAATTAGGTGAAAAACGGCATCTTCAAAATAAACAAATTAATACATTTTTTTAATCATGAATGCCTACATGCTTCTTAACAAAATGAAAACTTAACTTCATAAATATAAATACATTTCAACAACAAAAATACAATATTTATATACATTTACATATTCCATATAAAAATTTTAAAAAGGAATAACACATTATTTGTTTATTTGAACAGTAAATTCATTTCAATCCTGAAGTTTAAAAAAAAAACGCACTACAACAAACCTGTGAAAAGAAGTCATCACATTTTTGTGAAAACAGCAGCGTACATTTTTCTAGGAATTTTAAACACCTTCCAATGCATGCTTATTTCGATTGCAGCTTTCAAATTAAGAAGTAACTTTGAATTTGTATTATTATTATTTGTATTTTTTCATTTTGTATTGTTTATTATAAAACAAAATCTGGGGAGGAGGGGGGTGTCTCCAAATGATATTTTCTCGACTTTAATAGTACCTGAATAATATAATAATAATAATAGTGGCTTCTTATACAGCGCACATATCCGTCACTCAGTGACGCTCAAGGCGCTTTTAACGTTCATTATTTTCCTGCAAGGTATTGTGGAGCTACGTTTTTGAAGTATGAGACCAAGTCCTTTACATAGTACCATGTAATGGTTTACAAGGTGCTGTGGCGCAATATGCTGCCGATCAAACCAGGAACACCGGGGCGAACCCCTTCTCTTTACGATAAGTGCACTGGGTTCTTTTACGTGCATTACACAACACACGGGACCTACGGCTTAACGTCCCATCCGAAGGACGAAGCATGTGGTTAAGTGTCTTGCTTACCAGGATCACCAGGATCCAAGCAAGTAAACTATTATATATAAATGATATCAAGCCCAAAAGGTTCAGATGTGGGCTCTATGTAAGACAGACTGAGACAACTTCCAAATTAGAATTCTTGGGTAGAGACCCAATTCACATGACGTCGTCATCCGCAAACTCCGGGAGGTGCCATTTTGTAGGAAAACAGTCACAAAAGGCACATGTGGCTGGTAACCTAAGCAAAATTGTTTTGTACATTTTTCCCCCGCTTATATCACACCATTAGCAGCTCTATGAAATTGGACCCTGCTATGCCCAATTTCACGGCACTGCTTACCACCGAAATTTGTGCTTACGGTGCCATGCAGCGCTTGTTCTATACGCTGTAAGCGCATAATTCCCTGGGCATAATTTCAAAGAGCAAGTCATGTATAAAGAGCAGAGGTATGTAGCAAGAAATCTTTAGTCAAAATCATAGTGGAAAATGTCCCTTGAAATATGTTTGCTTGGAATTCTTTCGTTTTTGCGAAATAAGTTACAAAACAAGTAATTTTGATCTCGCAAGTCCAAAACCTGATGAGCACATAGTGCCCCCCTCTCCCCAGCCCCTCCGTATTTTCCAAAGTTCTCAAGCGAGTTTTTATAAAACTTGCCATAAAATATTAATTTCAAATATTAAATTGATTCTCAAATATTAAAAAAAAAAAAAATTGACCATTGGTAACAAATCATATTTTTGCCATAATTTCTGTATTTTTAGGTCCAAATTCTATAAAACTTTGCAAACTTATTTATTTTGACATAATAAATAAAGTGGTACTATATTGTACAACTGGGATCACCGTTTGGGGTGCTTGTTTAGTTTGTCCACTTATAAATCAATATTCCCGGAAACTTTTTGGGAAAAGCGTGCAACTATGAGGCCTGTTTAATGATTCTATATATAATATTAATTGGCCTGAAGAGACGGAAAATAGCATGTTCAAAAAAATTCCATTTATAAAAAACGTTATTAAAAAAGATAATTTAAGCATCTATGCCTGACCGGAAAAAATACCCCCTGAACTATTTATTCATTTAAACATTATTTAAAAAACCTTTTGCCACTTTACTGTAGAAAGACACACAAATTCTGACTCTGCAACAACATTAAAGGCACTGAACACGTTTGGAAATTGTCAAAGACCAGTGTTCTCACTTGGTGCACAAGCCTGTAAAAATTTGGGCTCAATTGGTCATCGAAGTTGCAAGAAAGTGATGAAAGAAAAAACACCTTTGTTGTACAAATTTGTGTGCTTTCAGATCTAGGAATAAAAACTTCTTGCAAGAAGTTTTTATTATTTTAGTGAGAAATTACCTCTTTCTCAAAAACTACGTTACTTCAGAGGGAGTCGTTTCTCACAATGTTTTATACTATCAACAGCTCTCCGTTGCTTGTTACCAAGTAAATTTTTATGCTAATATATATTTTGAGTCATTACCAAACGTGTTCAGTGCCATAAAGTCTAAATTGACCTTTTACATGTCAATGTTATTGTCGGCAGTTGTTCCAGTGATGAGGGGCAATTCAGAGTAGTCAATGTTATAAGATTTATATATATTTTGACCCACCCACCCCAAATTTCGATTTGTAAATATCCAATGGCTTCATAACATAATCTATACACTGAAGATTATTAAAATAATGCCTCAAATGAACCAAATATTTGAGATCATTCTGTAAGTTTCAGTGGCTTTTCCTGGCTTAAACAAACAACTTTTACTTTGTAGTTTAAATTAGAGAATGAAATTGACGATCTTGGCAAGCTGGGTATTTTGTTTTCTTCTTTTTCGTTTGTTATATATAAATATATATATAAATTTTCTCCATCCTTACTTGTTCTTTTCAGAACATCTTCCAACAATTGCATTAATCCTTTGCTCCTCTTTTTGCTATAAATGGATATGTTTATTTATGTTTGTGTGTGCCTCTAACGAAGGTCTGGTTTGGATAAAAAGCTAAGGCCATCTCCCCTACTAATTGTATATGTGTATATAATATATATGCCTCTGGTCTAGTATACTGTCCTAAAACGTTGAGTCCATCGGTAAGAACCATAAATCACTCTCCAACAAGGTTTTACCACATGGTGTCAACGCAAATTTATTAGGTTATTATAATATGGTCCACTGAACTGGACCTAAACATTGCCGCCACAAACTTGGTTCCCCTTTATGAAAAGTGACCCAGACATACGAAAGACCACTTCATGAGATGTATAAAGTACTTTTGTGCGGGCGTGTGAGTTTTAGCAAATTTTTTGAATGCCATTGGTTCTCAAACACAATGGGAATGCCACATGCAGTGATGCCAACAAAAAAAGGAAAAAAGGGAAAGTGATTTGTCAAAAGCGGGTGCATGGGCCTGACGGGGATTGGTTCAGAACAGCCAAAAACTAATCAGGCGTGGTGAATTAAAAATAGAACCCTATAAAAGCTGCTGTCGAAGTTGTACTGGAACTCAGACTGGATTATCCCTTAGTAGGCACCGTGCCTGCGCCGGCCAAGAACAAATTTGGGGTGACTTGACAAAAATCAAAAGCCTACAAAAGTACAATAGAGACAGTACCCACGCAAACACACCCATGTTTTTAAACCCAGTAAATCGAGGTATTCTCTTTGTACTCCTATTGTTTGGAGTTAGTTTTTATGAATAGCGACTTCCCCATTGGTTTTGTACATGAAAGCAAACCCAGGACGTCCTCGCTCTGTCAAAACACCCTTTACAACGGGTAGACAACTCTAACAAACACACACACAAGAATTGTTTGTAAAGTTCTATGTCTCTCTAGGGTTATGGGAAGGCTTGAGTGCCTAACTTTACAGAGCACTGGTGCCTAGGGTTAACAGAGCACTGGTGCCTAGGGTCAACAGAGCACTGGTACCAAGTGCCTACAGATGGTGCCTAGGGTATACAGAGCACTGGTGCCTAGGGTCTACAGAGCACTGGTGCCTAGGGTCTACAAAGCACTGGTGCCTAGGGTCTACAGAGCACTGGTGCCTAGGGTCTACAAAGCACTGGTGCCTAGGGCTTACAGAGCACTGGTGCCTAGGGTCAACAGAGCACTGGTGCCTAGAGTCTACAGAGCACTGGTGCCTAGGGTCTACAGAGCACTGGTGCCTAGGGTCTACAGAGCACTGGTGCCTAGGGTCTACAGAGCACTGGTGCCTAGGGTTAACAGAGCACTGGTGCCTAGGGTCAACAGAGCACTGGTACCAAGTGCCTACAGCTGGTGCCTAGGGTCTACAGAGCACTGGTGCCTAGGGTCTACAGAGCACTGGTGCCTAGGGTCTACAGAGCACTGGTACCAAGTGCCTGCAGATGGTGCCTAGGGCTTACAGAGCACTGTTGCTTCAGGTCTACAGAGCGAAATTCCTTCTTCTTAACACAGTGTAGACTTCTTGGATTTAAACATTCAAAAACATTTAACCAACAAAGTTACATTGTGAGAGGAAAGGAACATTTTATTGTGAAAGGGGGCTGCATCAACAAATAAATTTATAGGCTCTAGACTTTGCAGGCTGTTTAAAACCGCGTTGGCTTGGATTAATATTTAACCCTGAGTTAACACTCCAATGGGTAAATCCTATCGGTTTCCACACTTGAATTATTTGACCACACTTCTAACCGAGACAATTGTGAAACAAACTGACTAACTAAATATAAACACATGAGGGCGCTACGCCAGTGAAAATGAAAAAAACAATGCAAGAAAAGGGTCAACATTTCTGAGTCCTGTATACCCTCGCAACAATGTTGTGAACATCACCAGTACATGCATGTCAAAGTTCACTTCGGTGTATCATGTGATCATGGCTGTGCAGCGAACCAGAAGTGGTATTTTACTGGGCGGATATACCGGGACGATGCGTCCGCACTGGGGTTTTTTTGCTTGGTTAGTTTGACCAGGTTAGTTTACCTGGGCAGAGAAGGTGGCCGGTTCAAACTGCCCATTGGACGCGGTTAAGTCACCGACTCTTTGAAATTTTCCTGGGCTGTTCGCACTGGACTTAAAATGATCAAGTTACCCATTTGCTCGGTTAGTTTACGCAAAAAAAAGTCCAATGCGAACACGGCTTAACTCTCCGCAGCCAGTAGACCGAACACACATTTTAGTTAATTACTCGTTCAGTTTTTAGCAAAAATAGATGAAACCCTTTAAGTTTTATCCTCAGATTTGATTGACAGAGTCTATGACCCTTAAGGCAGTGTGACTCATGGGCTCCGAATCTCCAGTTGGAAAACACTTTCCACCCACAGGCTTGTGCACAAAAAATACTGCCGTTTTACAGTGTAATAAACACACACAAAATTAAAAATTAACATTTGTAAAACGTTTTTTTTGTCAGACTGTCTCTACAACCTCCGGAAAGGTTATTAGCTTTGAAAAAAGTATGAAATCAACATTACAAAGGAGTTATACACGTTACCCCATGGTCTACTGGCTGCAGTAACCAATGGCAGTCGTGTAAATCTGACAAAGGCGGGGCATCGCAGGGTTTTAAAAACAATCTTTCTGATTTTCCCCCCGAGGGCAAAAAAACCACCCCAAAACTAAAACCCAGAAATCAGATTGACACGAGAAGAACCTAATGACTGGTTAATCACTAGAAGCCAGTTTATGTAAAACTGGGCGTGATTTATGCAGGAGTTAGATCACACTTACCCACAGGGTGCGAGGGCTTTATGTTTGGGCAAGTCTATCCTTTGTCTGAGTTCTCGTCGCTATGGTTTCCCGCCATCTTCATCATCCTTGAGGACTTCAGCCGTGAGGGATTGAAGATCTGATAATATTGCACTTAAAGGAGCTGTCAGTAAAAGTAGATATGCACAAAAAATTACTTTCCTGCTTGGTATTGGTTTCAACCTTGATCTCATCAAAACAACCAATTAGTCTTGGCTCAGTCTCACACTTGTCTAATGTTAGTCATTATTTTCAGCATACCAAGACATAGGGGAGGCGACAGTGGCATCAATTGCCAAGTTAAAAAGACACCTGTGTCCTTGAGCAAGATACTTAACCATAAATTGCTTCTCTTTACCCGGGTGTACATATGGGAACTGGCGAGGGCTGAGATGGTTTGATGTATATAGATTGAGGTTACATACTCCCCAGGGAGCCGAGACGGTTTAAGGAATGAAATAAATTGACCAGTTACTGCGTTAATAGTGTTCATGCGCCATAAGCATAAAAATGGGCAGATATCGGCGCTAGAAAAATGTCCATTATTTTTCATTTTATCACAGCATGCAAAAGAAAGATCTTATTTTCCGTTGTGCCAGTAACTCCTCGAGACGGGCTACGTCCCGTAGCCTTAGATCTCAAGGGTCTTTCTCAGGATCCTTGCTGTTCCCAAAAGCGCCGCCTTCTGTAACAGATCTACCCTCACAGTTGTCCCTATTTCATCTAGATGTTTCCCTAGTGCTTTGGGTATGGTACCAAGTGCTCCAACTACCACAGGGACTTACTTTCACCTGCCAAATCTTACAAAGTTCCCTGGCCAGGTCTTGGTACTTTTGGATCTTTTCTACCTCCTTTGAAGCTACCCTTTCTACTGTTATTTTTATTATTATTATCTGTGAGCTTTCAGATTGAAACTAATCAATTCTTTTTTGATAAATACTTTCCAAAAAAATAATAATTAAACTAATCGAATTTCACAGTCCTCAAGGAAAATGAAATACCTTTGTGTTTGGTTTGCTTTTCTGCCAGACCCGTTCTTGCTGAATCTCTAATGGTCTCCGTCGGTACTGAATTTCCGTCATCAACATCCATTCCTCGAAATACTGCCCCCTGTGGTTTAAACTGTCCAATCAGGCCTTCTTGTTTAAGTGTCGCCTGTAATCAAGAGAAACATTGTATGAATAAAGTTCGCTGTAAACCATCAAAAAGGAGAATGAAATAAATACATATTTTCCCAAAAGATTTAATGATAAAAGTGACGAAACAAATTTGTTCATTTTTTCACTAAAAGGGGCACTGTCGACATGATCAAAGCAGAACTATGGTCAGGGCTCGATTTTGGGGAAAATATCCACAAGACCGAGGGCTTGTAGCTTGCAATTTGTACCAGACCAGAATCAAAATAAAATAAAAACCTTTCTACACAGTGTCACAATTAAACTGTTTTTATTTGAAAAAGTACTAAAGAGAATATTTATCTAATTTGTCTTGTGGGTATTACTTTCATACTGATTTGAAAGATTTGAAAGATATTATTGACACCATTTGTAAAATTTAAGATGAGGTGGGGTATTATTAACATTATTCAAAAACACAAGAAGACTGCCGGTCTTGTCAGGTCTTGAGTTTACTGGCCCTATGCTAAAATCACTGGCCTCGTTTCTATAGGGGAAAGAATCTCTGCCAAATGAGCCATCTAGCCCTAATGTTGGCGGAAACTGACTGGGTAAATTTTAAACAATTTTGGGTTGAACAAAAAAACATTTTCTAGAGCAGGACTTGAACCTGCAATCTCCAGATTAGTCTGTAGCTGTTCTATACTATTCAACCTGTAACTGCTGTATAGCCAGGGATCAAAGTTTACGATACAACCTGGGAAGTGGCAGCAAAGGGATCACCTTAAGGGGATGCAACTTTTTATTTCAAAAATCAAGTGATAAATCACAAGCGAAACTGACAGGGTAAACTTTTATTAATTTTTGGTTGAACAAAGAAAAAATGTGTAGAGTTGGTAGTGCTCCAGCACGTTAATCCGGAGGTCACTGGTTCAAATCCCATTCTAGTCAACATTTCTTTGTTCAACCCAAAGTTAGTTAAATTTTAACCAGTCAGTTTCCCTTGAGGTTTATTACTTGATATTTGAAAAAAAAAATTAGGAGAGAAACCTGAAAAATAAGTAACCAGCCCTGTCTTGGGCGTAAAATAGCGTCTTCTTTACCATGAGTAGATTCCGGTCCTTCTCTGCCCCTCTGAGCTGAGATCTTAACCTCTCTATCTCCAATCGAAGATGCTCTTCTTGAGTCTTCAAGATCTCGGCTGATCTTTCCCTCTCCCGCACCACCTGCCGCTCAAGATGTCTCAGGGAAACAACTGAAGAAAGATTGGTATTGGTATTGGTATTGGTTTATTTACATTCCATTCGTAGCCACAGGCCAAATTGCTAGAATGTTACAATAATATAAAACACATTAAAATGGTATACATGTATGCAAAACACTAAAACAATACAAACAGTTACTAAATAATGAAGGTAAAAAAGGTATGATCCAGCCACAACCAATGACCACATTAAAATAATGCAAAACAAAAGGAGAAAGGCTGACACCAAGAAGTTGTGTTAAAAATATAGTTTATATAAATCCTTAAAAGCAATGGTTCAGCCACCATACAAATTTACAAATAAATAGAAAATTCCTATAAAAAAACCCCCACATTATTACAAATACAAACAATTAAGAGTTTAATAAATCGACGAACTGTGGAATCGAGCTCCTTCTAAATGGTTTTGTAGAACAGGGAAGCAGTGAGATGGAGTTTGAGTTGCACAGATGTCAACGATGTGTGTTGATTTTCTGTTTGCACAGAAGGAGGAAAAGAAAAATTGCCGAACAGGTTCAAGATTCAGATATCTTGGGCTTCAGAACTGTGTACAGTTTCCCTAAAGTCTGTTCAACACAACACCAAAATACTTAGCAAAGAAAAATCTTGCATAGCAGAAACAGATTACCAGCCAAAACACCATGTAATGTATATTGTTTGTGGCTGGTTCCCTGCAAATATTTTGCTAAGCAGACAATTTTGCTAAGTACCATTCAGGGCTCGAATTTTGGGAGAAAATCCACAAGACCACAGGGCTTGTCGCTCAAAATGTTTACTAGACCAGATTTTCTTTTTTACAAAACCAGAACCAAAACGAAAACAAACTATTTACTGTGTGTAACATATAAACTGTACTTGTTTAAACAAACACTATTAATTAAGAGAAAACTTGTCTAAATTTTCTGATGGAAGTATACTTCGATACAGACTCAAAGTCAGCATTTGAACACAACTGAAAAACTGGGGGGGAGCAAAAATCCCAGGATTTCCGGTTAAAAACGGAGATATCACATCCCTGAACTAAGCGTCACTGTTGAATGATGTAATCAACGTACCAGCTTTGGCTTGTTCCCGTCTTGCATTGTTGACTTTGTGCTCCATCTCCAACAGCTGGTCTGTCAGTTGAGACTCCCTGGCGGCCATCTTTTCAGCAGACGCTGTTGGGATTTCAAATTGTTTCAATGAAATGGTAAAGCTACAAAGAACCAATGTAAAGACATGTCAAATTCATATGACTGGGTCACCCTTGTGGATCAACACTTGGATTTACAATGGGATTAGCAATGGGATTAGCATTGAGATTAGCAAACAAGGATTAGGAAACCTCACTTAACTGTCACAGCGGCATAAATAGTCTGGATGGATAGTCTTTTAATACCTCTATCAGTTGAAAGTTGAAGTTTAGCTGGCTCAATCTTCAATTTGATTGCTGACTTTAGTTGCTTGGAACGAGATTAGCACAGTCGGATTAGAAAACTTCACTTAACTTCTAGCGTGGATAGTCTTTAAACACCTCTATCTCGATGAAGTTTATCTCAATGAAGTTTAGCGAACATGATCTTTCAATTTACTCACCGGCTAATAGTCGCTTGAAATGGGACTAGCACAGTCGGATTAAGAAACTTCACTTAACTACCAGCCTGGATAGTCTTTAAATAACTCCGTCTTTTAAACGATAAAATTTAGCGAACATGATCTTTCAATTTTACTCACTGACTTAGCCGCTTGAAATGTGATTAGCACTTGGATTAGCACAGTGGGATTAGGAACTTCACTTAACTGCCAGCGTCTTAAATACCATCACATTGGTTATCTTTAAATACCTCTTCCTTTAAAAAGATGAAGTTTAGCAAGCTCGATCTTCAATTTACTCACTTACTTAGTGGCTCGAAATGGGACTAGCACTGAGATTAGCAGAGTGGGATTAGAGACTTCTCACTTTACTGCCAGTGGCCTAAATTCTGTCACTTGGATAATCTTATAGTACCTCTATCGGTGGACAGTTGAAGTTTAGCCAGCTCCATCTTCAATTTACTCGCTGACTTAGTTGATTCCTGGCACTCTGTTTCGGCTCTGTCCAGTTTAGCGGATATGCTCTCCAAACTCTAAAACAAACAAACAACACGTAACTAGTTAATAATAATAATAATAATAATAATACTGAGTTCTTATATTGCGCTTTATCACACCCAATGGGCGTATCAAATGTTCAGTATTTTTTTCCTGCAAGGTAAGCGGAGCTACTTGTTGAAGTATGAGACTTATTCCTTTACATAGCACCATGTAATGGTTTACAAGGTGCTGTGGCGCAATAAGCTGTCGATCAGACCAGGAACACCGGGGCGAACCCCTTCTCTTCACGATAAGTGCACTGGGTTCTTTTACATGCATTACACAACACACGGGACCTACGCTTTTACGTCCCATCCGAAGGACGCAGCAATAATAGTTAAGTGTCTTGCTTAAGGACACAAGTGTCACGACCGGGACTCAAACCCGCACTCTGCTGATCAGAAACACCAGAGCTTGAGTCTGGTGTTCTTATCCCCTCGGCCACGACACGGCAAATACAAGACAAAATTTGATGGTGTTATACATAAGGAAACCAATTATACCATTCACCCTTTTTACTCTTGGTAACATTTTCCAGAGAGTTGACTAACTATTTGAAACCATTCCACTGCAGAAGTTGTGTATGTTGGTACAATTGTGTATAGAACTATACATGTACATGTGTGTACTGTGTAGATGCATTCACCACATGATATCATATTGCAGGCTGGCATAGTTAATGTATCACTCAAAACCACAGTGGATGATATTGAATGGTCAGACAGTAGGAGGGCTGACTGTGCACTGGCATAGTGCATCTATCATTCAAAACCACAATGGATGTTATTGAATGGTCAGACAGTATGAGGGTTGACCATGTACTCTGTGTAGATGCATTCACCACATGATATCACATTGCGGGCTGGCATAGTTAGTATATCACTCAAAACCACAGTGGATGATATTGAATGGTCAGACAGTAGGAGGGCTAACTGTGTACTGGCATAGTGCATCTATCATTCAAAGCCACAGTGGATGTTATTGAATGGTCAGACAGTAGGAGGGTTGACTTTGTACTGCGCATATGCATTCACCACATGATATCCTATTGCAGGCTGGCATAGTTTATATAAAAGTTTATCAAAAGTCAAAACCACAGTAAATGATATTGATGGGTCAATCAGTAAGAGGGTTAATAGTAAACAAACTTACCTTTGATTGTTGCTGAACCTGAAGTTGTAACTCCTGAATCATTGAGGCATCTTGCTCTTGTCTGGATTCAACTGTTGAATGAGGACATATCACATCAATAAGTGACTCCAACTCCAAATGCCTTCTTTTTTAAAGCTACCAATTAATCTATATATCATTGTCTCAGTGCTAGGGCCCGTTATTTACAATTTCATATTTTAAAAATAATTGACGAAACAAAATCCCGCCCATGTAATACTCCATATGGTTGGCACCACAATGGTCCCGGATGTTTGAATATGCGTGAGACTTACACAGTCTATAAAGCCCTTTTCCATCAGTGTTCCTTTCTCATGGCCATTATAATTCAACCTACCATCATAACCCGAAACACCCACAGCCACTAACCCTCCAGGGGTCGATTTCACAAAACTCCTCCTAACTTAGGACTAGTCCTAGGCAATGCTAAGAGATAGGACTAGTCTTAAGTTAAGACCAGTTACTGGTCCTAACTTCAGATAAGACTAGTCTTATCTCTTTGTGAAATCAGCCCCAGGTTAAAGAGCCAAGGTAACATGAGGATTGTTTGGCTTCAAATTGCCAGAAAGATATCAAATCAAAAGTTTGATGGAAGCATAGAGCTATATATATTGACTAGAGCGCTAACTCCCCGTTATACACGCACTTCGGTTTTGATGCCGTGTGGGCGCATCCATGTTTATGTACAAACCAATACAAAAGCTTGAAATTTTGTACGGCAATTGTACGGCTATTTGCATGATAGTGCGTTTGTTCTTTTCTATGCGCCATCGAACCAAATATGCAGCAAATGTGAACGCATAATCTGCTGATGAGCGTACAAACTGCGAGCGTCATGTGCGTCATGTTTAAAAGGCGCGTTTGCGCGTGTACGTTGTTTTTTTTAGTTCGTCATTCTTGCCGGCATAATTTATTGTGCATCGTTGAAGCAGATTTCGCTTTTTTCCCCTTGACATCTTGAAGCATTGAATCCTCCCCAACAAGGCTTTAGTTCTACTCAGCATTTTTTCCCAAGACGTAAGTAACAACATCAGACCATCACCTACTAGTAGTAGTACTACATATTTTTTTAGACATCACCAAAATCTCACCTGTTTACAAGAGCCATTATGAGCACTGATCGTTGATTAAATATGGCACGGCGCCTTTGTCACGATTGATTGATTGATTGATTGATTGATTGAAGTATAAATCTTTTTGTCCAAACTTTCATAGATGGATATTGTCTAGTAGGCCTAGCTTATACTTTATCACCGAAACATTATGATTGGCTATGTATGTTAAGGACAAACAATAAAACAATTTAGTCATTATAAACGTATTTTGATTTCTTTGAGGCCTTACTTTTTATTAGCACAAACATTAGGCAGCGCTATGAAGTGGCCCATAACGCGGACGTACGCGAATGGGCAGTCGCGTACGTAAGCGCGCACTCCGAATGCAAAATTTTCGCGGCCATGTGTGTTCTCTTAAAATTAAAATCGTCCCGTAGTCACGCTCCACATCAAACATGTCTGCGCCCTGGGAGGCTTCTAAACGCAGAGCAAGTTAGCGCTCTAGTCAATATATATAGCTCTATGGATGGAAGGCAAAGTTTTAAACGGCTGTATGAAACCCTAAAGCTCACATCTCTTTCAACTCTTTTGAAGAGTAGTAGCCACTCAAAAGGAAAATGTCATAACTCACTATTTTCAAGAAATTGAAAGTCTTGAGTAAAAAAAAAATTGATTTCCTGAGTCACAAACATTGAGCCCCGAATCACAAACAATGATGGAAGAGTCACAAACATCGATTGTTGAGTCACAAACACAGAATCTGAGTTTCAAGTCCGAGACCACATGGTCGAGTCTGAGTCCGAGTCTGAGTAATTTACATTATAGTCTGAGTCTGAGTTATCAAAAATGTGACTCAAGTCTAAGGCCGTGTCCGAATTGGCAGCTACAGCTACGGCTACGGCTAGATTTCCGCGTCATCATGCATTGAAGCATAGGACGTCCTTAGCAACACCCTTAGCAACAGCTGTAGCCGTAGCTGTAGCCGTCACTTCGGATGCGGCCTGAGTCTTGAGTCATTTAAACACAGCAAACTGGTTATTATTACATTTGCACTTGATGGTGTCATACTGCTGCTGCATGGTCTCTGTGTCTTGTTTGATTCTGGTGGCTAGGGCGTCACGCTCGTGCGTTACTCGCTGTAGCTCCATCGCAAGCTGCTGGTACGTCAACCTGGTTCAAGAGGAGAAAAGATTATAACAGTTTCTTTAGGGTTTATGGAAGTAGTCGAGTATATCTGTACATTTTACCATTTCAAGTCGATATTCAAAAAAATCTTTACTGTGCCTCTTTTTATCAGGATCCATGCTCTCTCCTGGACACCATGACAGCACACTGATCGAAACGCTAAGTTGTTACACCACCTGTTCTTTACAGATTCACCAAAACTCAAGGAGATCATTTCATGCACATGTTGTTACCGCAAACCTAACTCGATTGTGCCTTGCAAAGTTTTGGATGCTACTCAGGGTTCTCCCCAGGTTTTCAAAACTGTGGGGCATTCTGGACCCAAATTTTGTAAGTTTGTCCGAAGCGCGCTGAATTGAAACAAGGTCTTCGGAATGTTTTCTACTTGGTGTGTATCTTGGTTTTAAAAGCCCTACAGTGCAATCTGGAGCATTCTATATGGTTTTCTCTTGATGTTTTCGTTTGCGTATCGGCTGAAATTGCGCGTATCAGCACGAAATCGTGCGTATCGGCATGAAATTGCGCGTATCAGCCCAATACGCTAGCTTGTGCATGGGGAGAACCCTGCTACTTATCTTCATTTTTACTTAATTTCAAAATACTTTTGATTTTGTTGCTCAGAGTTGTCTATACATACCGATTGCTTTCACTGTCTTTGTCTCCATCCTTGATCGTATTTCTATCAGTCTGCTCGGACTGATTTCCTAATTTGTCGTCCTCTCCAAGCCGCCTCATTGCGTCCTTTCTAGCCAGTAACCCTGAATCATTGGCATGAAATATCTGCTATTAGACTTCGGGAAATAAGACATCAATAACAAGAAATACTTGGAAAAAATAAATAAATAAATAAATAAATAAATAAATAAACAAACAAATTTAAAGACTCAGCCCAACTAGACAGAAAGACAGACAGATAGGCAATCATGCAACCAAAAAAACAAAAAAAAACAACAAACAAACAACCTAAAAATGACAAATTCTGTAGTTTACCATAAACAGTTATAGTTATTTGTAAGTCTTCTAAAGGAAGCTTGTAAACCCTTTAGAGACCACAGCGGCCACTAACGGCTTGTACCAAAATGCCCATAGCAGCCGTAAACGGCTGAAAGATCTGATCTACTTCCACTCAACTAAAAAGGTCAAAGTAAAGGTCATGACCTGAATTGACATTTCCAATGTTTCTTGTGTTAACGTAGTTAATATTTCTAAAAACAAAACCAAATTTCTGATTTATAGTATTTTTTTCAGACACTTTCACAAGAAAAAAAATTGTTTCAAAAAATCAACAACAAAACCATGTCTGGGCGTACAGTAATGATAATACAGAAATAAATGGTCTCTAAAGGGTTAAACACCATACTTCTTTACTTTCAAATACCATTTGAAATGAGTAAATGTTTCTGAATAATGTTTTTTTCCATAGCCCCCTACCTAAGCTGCCATGGCTGAGGTAAAACAATGGAAACACGCACATGTATACACACACAGCTCTGTGTTGCAGTCACTCTGTGGACATTCTTTTGTTCTGTACACTCCTATTCTTCAACACTGTAAAAAACACTGTGTGGACGTGTGTAAGTCCACATAGTGTTTCAAGTCCCTACATTAGGTGGTCCTCTTTTGTTCTCATGTCCACACTTCGTATGTAGCGTTTTAAACACTATGTGCAACTCTCAGCCAATGATAGGTCTTCCCTTGAACTCAGTGAGGGCGCTGTTTGCACTTCGTGTCATCATATGCAAGGGCATTTTAAAACCATTAAATCTTATTTTATACTTTATTAACTTTAGGTGGTCAGGTTGGCGTAGTGGTATCTTTCCTCGCCTTCCACCACTAGGACCCTGGTTCGAATCCCGCCAGGGCCACTATGTGGATTGGGTTTTCAGTCCCTACCTGATTGTGTGGGTTTTCAATGAAATAATTCTCTGTGGGTTTTCCTCCCACATCTAAAACTGAAACTTCCTTCCTTGTCTTCTCCTCATGGGGTTCTTGGCTAGTACAGTGATTAAGTTTCGTTTTTCTGGGAGTCCTTGGTTTCACAACCAGAACTAATAAATGAAAATGAAATGAAGCCATCCATCTCCTATGAAGTCTTTATTTCGAATGCTCTTCCTCTGTGTCGTTAAGATATTCACCTTTTAAAATATTGATGCGACCAACAGCGAAACTGACGCGATGATCGAAGGAGGCTAGTTTAGCAGATGAACTGTTTAGCTTCTCTTCATGTCCTTTATGGGTCGCCTGGAAACTGTTACAACAAAGAAAATATGATAACATCAACTTTTTAGTCCAAAAATTAATTTTGTCTGGTCAATTACAATGTACATGTACAAATCATGTCACTCACTGTCATGACAATTGCACATCTGGGCTCAAAATACCCCAAATAGTCCAACATTTTAACATAATTTGTTTCTGTTCCAAGATGTTACACGGCGAGGTATTGTTATTCAATTGAAAAACACAAGACTGCCGGACTTGTCTGGTCATGAGTTTACTGGCCCGACACTAAAACCTCTGGCCTCAGGACTGCGGTCCAGTGTAAAATTCCAGCCCTGTGGACCACTGGCCAGAGTCTAGTAACTTAAGCACTGGGCCACTAAAATTTCAGCAAATGTTAAAAGAGAAAAGAAATTATTTGGTCTTTTAAACACACTTTGTAGTTCAGTAATATTTCTGAGCTACAAGATCTGGACCGAATTTCATAGAGCTGTTAATAAGCAGAAAATATATGGTTGACAATTTTCTGCTGAGCAAAAATGGCAGCTTACCAGTCAGTTATAAATGGCACATGTGACATGGCATTTTGGCTGGTGGCCATATTCTGGGAAGCAAAATTGTTTTGTGATTTAGTAGTTGCTTAAGCAGCTCTATGAAATTGGTCGCTGGACCCAATTTCATGGCACTTAGGGGTCTTGTCAAAATTAATCCAGGACAGGTAGTCAGATAACAATTCTCTGATGTCAAATTTTAATTTGATTTCCATCGGACTGAATTTCAACGACAGACATGGTTTTACTCGCTGAAAGGAACACAGTTCTCTGATGCACTAAAGATATGCACCCCGCTGAGCACTCTGCGGTTTGACTGGCTGATTAAATGTAGTATAAACAAGCTTGCAATTTTGGAGCGATCTGGAAGGTTTGAAGGTTATCGTATTTAACTAAGATGTTAACTAGGTGCATGATTCTAGGGGCCGTAAGCGCAGAATTTTGTGGTAAGCTGTGTTATGCAATTAGGCCTTGTAGTCTCGTGGGGATTTTCTTTAAACTCGAGCTTAGCGTGTCGCGGTCTAGAGCATCAAACTCAAGTTCTGATGGTTGAGTCATCAGAGTGTGGGTTCGAATCCTGGTTGTGATACTTGTGTTCTTGGGGCTAGTTACTGAACTATAATTGCTTCTCACATCACCAAGGAGTAAATGGGTACCTGCGAGGGTAGAGACTGTTGAAGTGAATGATTAGCAACCTGCCGGTGCTGCATACTCCAAAGAAGTTGAGATGGTTTCAGAAATGCTTAAGGCCCAATGAACTCATCACCCTCTCTAACTGTCTTTGTTAAAAACTGAAGAGCTTGGTTCCTTGACTCATATTCATAAACTATGGTGAATTTGTAAGTTATGTTGGCCTTGTCTCACATTTGTCATATCTGCTTAATTTGTCCTGCGGCCATGTTTTACCGTACCTTGGTTATATGTTTGTCTGTCCATAGGTTAGGGAACAAAAGCGTCTCGCTTAACCTTATACCTAAATGTTGTCATTAATTTGCTGCTTATTATTGAATCACTGTGTACTTAATATGTATCAAATCTCATTCTAGTGTATTACTTGTGTAATTTCTACATAACTGTGCGTTATTGTAATGAACGACCGCATTGAAATAAATGCTACTGAGTGAATTCAGATGACTTTGAACAGGGGTAGTACTCGTAAAATATGCCTAATAAATTTTTATTTTTAATAATTTAGGGTGGACTAGTGGGACTTTACATTGAGTTGCTTACATTTGTAGTAGGGATGCAAGTCTAGGCACTGCCTCTTCGTATCCATTGAGTCTGGAATCAAGTAACTCAGCCACCTGTTGAACTGACATCAACTCCTCTTGAAGACTCTGTAAAAAATAAATATGCACTGAGGTGAGGTACCCAAGAGACTAACTCCATTTCGACCAAGCTGTTCTATCTAAAGATGTCGTCAGTCATTTCAGAATTACCCAACATTTTAATGCTAATTTTACAAGGATGATGCAATGTTGGTGCACAAAAGCACCTTTTTTGTAATAGCGCCCTCTCTCGAATCAGAATGTCCAATGTTTTCATACCAATCGCCATTTTCGAAGTCATAATTCTAAACTAATCACAGAAATTCCTCAAATAATTCCTAAATATCCAGGTCCATTCGATCTTCGAATCATTTCCCTTAATAACCAAAGCCCCGTGCGTACATCATAACAGTGAGTATTGTTTTAATTATTGTGAAAGGTGATTTTTTCAGGGGATTTGTTATTCTTTGTAGTTCAAGTTTAGAATTGTTTACATGTAAACATTGTTGCCAATACATAGTCTATTATTAAACCTTAGTTTATGTAGGCCCTATATCATAGCGTATAATTTATAAAGATGATTATTGTTTGCCCAATATGTATAATTGATTGGGGTTAGTTTGTATTTTTCTCTTTAGAGCCACGGGTATATGATCAACCAAATAAACCAATTCAGAATTGAAGTTCAAAACCAGTGCACCTTCCTTTCAATTGGTTATGGTAAGTCCAGTAAGTCCAAGTCAAAACTCAAATTTGAAGTTATTTGGAGTATCTGCTTCTTCATTTAATTTCATTAATTCTGGTTGTAAAGCCGAGGACTCTCAGAAAAGCGAACTTAATCACTGTACTAGCCAAGAACCCCCTTGAGAGAACACAAGGAAGGAAGTTTCAGTTTTAGATGTGGGAGGGAAAACCCCAGAGAATTATTCCAGGGAAAACCCACGAAGTAAGGTAGGGACCGAAAACCCAATCAACACAGTGTCCACCTGCGGGATTCGAACCGGGGTCCTAGTGGTGGCAGGCGAGGAAAGATACCAGTCTACGCCAACCTGACCACCCAGAATTAATAAAATATCAAATAAGATGGAATGGTTTTAAAATGCCCTTGCATATGATGACACAAAGTGCAAACAGCGCCCTCACTGAGGTCAAGGGAAGACCTATCACTGGCTTAGATACACTACGCCAACCCGACCACCGTTAAAAAGACATCTTCTCTAAAATGCAAAAGGTTGTGATTCGAATCCCACCAGAGCAGCCTTTTGTTTTTTTGTTACAACAAGTCTCAGAAAGCACCGAGTAAACAGCAACGACACAACCTGGGAAGCAGTAGTAACGGGATCATCAGACTTTGTATTTAAAATACCAAGTAATAGACTGTGCAAGTCTCGCGCATATTTGAACTTCCGGGACCATTGTGGTCCCAATCATATGGAGTTTTACGTGGGTGTGATTTTGTTTTGTCAATTATTTTAGCTTAACGTAGTTTATGGCTATGAAATTTATATATGTTGTTGGGAATGTAATACTAAGTGATTAACAATATAAAACTAAAATCAATTCAACAAAATAACGAAGAGAACCTGAGAATAAGACTTGACCTCCATTTTCTCTTGCTTGACAAAATTAAGAATGCTGCCCAACTGAAGGTCATGTTGTCATTAAACCTAAGTGATGGTTGCACACATTCAGGTGTGATTGGCATATGGGGTTCCTAACAATAAGCATCTTCGTCCAAAGTTTTAATTTTGTTTCAATGTTTATTTGAACAAATTATTTGTACTATACACAAATTGAAAACTTATTTAAACCAAATTGCTGTGGGTATTTTTATTTTCAACAAATTTGTATAAATATAATTTTAAAAGAAGATTTGATTTTATAGAAAAATATAGTCTTCATTCTCGTTTTGTTCCCGTTTTCAATATGCGCGAGACTTGCACAGTCTATACACCACAAAGGAAAACTACTGGGTAAAATCCTGTTCTAGTCAATTGCTCTTTGTTCACCCAAAAAGTGAATAAAATTTTATTTACTTTAATAAATTCGAGTAACTTTATAACAAGACAATAATATCATCTGTTTAAAAACAAAAATGAAGATATTTTGAGTGAAGTGTAAATGTGAGTTTAGGACTAACTCACTCACCTGAATTTCTCCCCTCTCCAGCTGAAGCTGTGCATCCCTATCAGCAATGGTATGTTCCAACAGGTGGCATTTATTCCGCAGACTGACGATCGTCTCGTCCAAATCAGCAACCTGAGCAAACATTGAAATATCAAAATGGAGAATAAGGCCATGTCCAAATTAACGGCTTTCGGGATGGCTATGGCTGGATCGCTAAAAAGTCCTGTTATACAATATTGCGATTGCAGCAAACAGCCTAGCTGCTTGTTTTATAATTGTGGAGTGTCGTGGCCGAGCTGATAAGAACACCGGACTCAAGCTCTGGTGTTTCTGATCAGCAGAGTGTGGGTTCGATACCGCTCGTGACACTTGTGTCCATTTTAAGCAAGACACTTAACCATTATTGCTATGTCCTTCAGATGGGACGTAAAGCCATAGGTCCCATGTGTTGTGTAATGCACGTAAAAGAACCCACTGCACTTATCGTAAAGAAGGAGTTTGCCCTGGTGTTCCTGATTTGATCGGCAGCATATTGCGCCACAGCACGGTGCTATAAAGGAATAGGTCTCACACTTTAACCCGTAGCACCGCATACCTTGCAGGAAAAATACTGAGCACTTATATATATGCCATCGGGTGTGATAAAGCGCTATATAAGAACTCAGTATTATTAAACAACGTTGAGGTGGGTGACAATATTCCATAGAAATAAAACCTAGAGAACACAGAGTAAGTCACTTTTAAACATGACTCTTTTGTGAGACCATTTCACTATTTGACTACGGCGCGCCGCAAACAGCTACTTGGCAAACTACTTCCCAAGCCGGAAAGCCTTTCTGAGTCACTTTAAGCACGACCCTTTTGTGAAACCATTTAACTCTTTGACTACGACGTGCCGCTCACAGCTACTCGGCAAATTACTTCCCAAGCCGGAAAACCTTTGCGAGTGACTTTAAGCACGACCCTTTTGTGAAACCATTTAACTCTTTGACTACGGTGCGCCGCTCACAGCTACTTGGCAAATTACTTCCAAAGCCGGAAAGCCTTTCTGAGCTGCTCGATGTCAACACAATTTAAACTCACTTCTCATTGGCCAGTCCTGAAACTATGAGAGGGTCAATAGCCAATGAAATGACTTGTTATATATCTTGGAGTGTATATCAAGAAGTGTTAAAAAAAAGATTTGTTCTGGGTACAAATAACTACATCACAGCCTGCAAAGGAATTCTGTAGCCAAAGAGTATAATGAACGCACGTGGCCAATTATTTTGCCTTGATTTTTACATGTGTATGGCAAAAATGGTGTTATGTATGTATGGCAAAATTTTCCATTAAGATACTATGCCATTTAGATAGACCAATAATTTTTTCTCTCAAATGCTTGATGTGTGTTGCCATTTTGCCATACACGAATGTCAAATGTCAAAGTATATGATTTTGCCATACACACGTCAAGTGATGTAATTTTGCCATACATGTATGTCACCTGATATAGTTTTGCTATTTTGGAGGGAAAACCCCAAACAGGAAAAAAGCCCACGTAATCAAGTAGCGACTTGAAAACCCAATCAACATGCAAGGCTCCGATGCTAGACTACAAATTGATCTCTATGCTGTATGGACCCTGTCACACAAGGCAACTTTTACGGGCAACTTGGAGGCAACCAACTGCAGTGCATGCTGCAGAAAACACTTTGATAGCACAAGAGTCATTCTTCAAACAATGTCTTCCCGATCCCCAAGAAAATATGTGAACATTGAAATGTGAATGGCTTTTCTTCATGGAGATTGCCTGGAACTGGTTGCCTGTAAATTGCCTCGTGTGACATGGCCCTATGAATACACACCTGCCATTTATGATTTCTTGTGATGGTCTCCTCAACTATATCTTGGGATTTCAGCTGAACTAAAAGCTCAAATACTTTCTCTCTCCACCTGTCATCATAAAAAAATAAGGGGTTTAGTCAAAATTAATCCAGGACAGGTAGTCGGATAACATATCTCCAATGTCAAATTTGTGATTTCCGTCAGACTGTATTTCTATGAGAGACATGGGTTTACTCGCTGAAAGGCACACAGTTCTCCGATGCTAAAGACATGCCCTATGCCAATGCACCCCGCTGAGCACTCTGTGGTTTGACTGGCTGATTAAATGTAGTATAAACAAATGTGCGGTTTTTGAGCCGATCTGGAAGGTTTGGAGGTCAATGTATTAACTAAGATGTGTAGTTTTTTTTTTTTTAGTGAGACATGTAGAGACCCCCTGCTTGTTTTCCAGTAGATAGCGATCTAAGTCTCTGCAGTTTGTAAACATATGTAACCCCAGCGTGTAACAAATTTGAGGGAAAATTATGTATTACAATTGTAGAGGACTCAGATATAAACATTCCCATTCCAAAGGGATGTCAATCATTCTCCACGGATAGCGTCTCATTTTGTTTTTACTTTCGGCTTCGTTAAATCGTTAAGGAACATTTTTAACGGATTTCAATGTTTGTTTACGGTTGCGTTAATGGATAACCGGTTAAACATCCCAACCCTACATTCACCACATGATTGCAAGGTAGAGTTAAAAGTATTTTTTGACAGGTGTACAGACCAATTGTTTATGCCACTTTATTATAGACAGGTAGTGCTGCGGCACAATCTGCAGCCAACCATCTGATCATATAAACTGAGTATATTTACCTTGTTAAAAGAATCTGTAACTTCTTCCCATTGTCTGAACTTTCACCTTTGACCTGAGGGAAGGAATGGGTCAATATTGTAATGCTATACAAAAAGAACTTGGGGTTGAACAAAGAAAAATTTACTAGAGCGGGATTTGAACCAACGGCCTCTGGATTAACGTACCGGCGCTCTACCAAATGAGCTATCTAGACCTATGTTGGCAGTCTCCCTATTTTGTCAATATCTCTGCCAGTCAGAAGCCATTCAACCTGTAACTGCCGTGTAGCCAGGGATCACACCCAAGTTTAGGATACAACCTGGGAAGCGGCTGCAGAGGGATCACCTTAACCCTCCGCAATGAAGCTCCCAAAAATGTATCGCTCACCCACCAGCCTCATTGGAAGGCAATTTTAATTATAGGGTAATTAAGTCCGTTTGGGGGTGGTGTGGTTGGCGTTGGGGGGAATTGTTTCATTGTATTAGCCTGATGATAGATACATTACAATGTGTTGGCTGCAGACCTTAGAATTCAAGGTTTGTGTACGTATGTCAATGGGGGCTTCCACCGTCAAACTTCAAAGGGTCATGGTCACCTGTTAGTGAAACTCAACCTAATGGACAACTACACTATCTGAACGGGGTGGTTCTAATACAGGATTACAAGAAGTATGATTGGATATGACCAAATGGTTCTTATGTTATTGAAAAGAAAACAAATGTGCCTTCCGCTACAGCCGCTTGGCTAGGAGCAGGGTTATTTTTCCATAAAACACCCTAAATTAAAGGGGAAACAAATAATAAATTCATATTGTGTGTCAGAGTTAAGACCTTGTTGCACTGACGTAAACATTGCTCTTCTTACCCTTGATAATTCAGACTCCTGTATGGCAAGGATTTCCGTGGCTGAAGATAGTCGGACATTCAGCAGCTGGACGGCAGACCTCTGGTTCTCCACATCCCTCTCAAGGTCCTAGTAAGAGACCAAATTCAGACAATCAAGAGGCAAGACAAGAAAACAAAACAGAAAACTATGAACACCTTTGGCAAATGGTCTAGAATGGCAGACAAGGGTGGTGTCTACATGGAGTTGCCCATGTTGTTTAGAAGGTATTTTTTGAATTTTCAGTGTTTTATTTGTATTTTTATGAGATATCGCCTGACATCACAAGGCCGGATGGCCACTTCAAGGTGAGGGCTACACTTAACTGATTTGGGCTGTCGACCCAAATCAACTGTCACCAGGAGCATGTTGCCACCTACTCCTAGGGCTGAAACAGGGTTACCCCCTTTACAGTCCGTAAGGATATAGGCATGGGTATCATCCACTAGGAGCCTGGCTGGTAGAGCAGAATGCACTACCTTCCCAACTCTTAACGAAGCAATTATGGTTAAGTGCCTTGCTCACGGGCACAAGTGTCATGACTGGGACATCACCAGAGTGGATGAGTTTCCATGTCTATTTTGTGTTTATTGTGAAAACAATTTCAAATGACAAGGATCTATGTGTGAGTTAATATAAAACAAATATTGATAGCATTTCGTTCGTGCATTGTCGTAGAATATAATCACTCGGTGAAATCTGGCTTGTCCATTTCACTCGGCTTTTGTTCCTTGAAATGGAAAAGTCCAGCTTTCACCTTGTGATTTATGTTCTGTGACAATGCACTCATATACATCCAATATTTGCATATTATAAATAAGTCAATGAAAAAGAATACTAACAAAGATAACTTTTAATCTTTATGAATCGCCAAAATGACTAAATTGCTTTAGAACGACACGCTGTACGGAACCGGTGCCATTATTTAAAACATCATTGATCCATTTTGGAATCAATATACACAGAAACTGACGTTTTGATTGTTTTTCCTGCTGGGCAGAAAATATTGCTTATCAAATTTCTTTGTGATAAGCTCAAAAAGTTAACAGGCACCAGTCACAGCAATGTAAACTCTATGGCATTTTGGTTGGTAACCTGTTTTTCCTAAGCACGTTTGCTCTGTGCTAAGTAAATTTGAAGTTGGACTATGCTTACTTTGACCATCTTGCATTGTTGCACCAGTCCCAGCAATGTAAACTCTATGGCAATTTGGCTGGTAACCTGTTTTCTAATAAGCAAGACCAGTTCTCATAGAACAAAATTTACCTAGCAAGTAGATTTCAGAACTGAGAAGTCTCCCAAATTCCGAATATTCTACTCTGCGGCAGTAGAATAATAAGCAAGACAAGTTCTCAAAGAACAAAATCTACCTAGCAGGTAGATATACACATGGTGTTACCGCAAACCAAACATATATTGATACCTCACCATGCAATGCCTCAAATCCTATAAACCAGTTTCTCCTAAGCACGTTTGCTCTGTGCTTAGTAAGTTTGAAGTTGGACTCTGCTTACTTTGACCTTCTTGCATTGTTGCACCAGTCACAGCAATGTAAACTCTATGGCATTTTGGTTGGTAACCTGTTTCTGCTAAGCACGTTTGCCCTGTGCTAAGTAAATTTGAAGTTGGACTCTGCTTACTTTGACCATCTTGCATTGTTGCACCAGTCACAGCAATGTAAACTCTATGGCATTTTGGTTGGTAACCTGTTTCTGCTAAGCACGTTTGCCCTGTGCTAAGTAAATTTGAAGTTGGACTCTGCTTACTTTGACCTTTTTGCATTGTTGCACCAGTCCCAGCAATGTAAACTCTATGGCATTTTGGTTGGTAACCTGTTTCTGCTAAGCACGTTTGCTCTGTGCTAAGTAAATTTGAAGTTGGACTCTGCTTACTTTGACCTTCTTACATTGTTGCACCAGTCCCAGCAATGTAAACTCTATGGCATTTTTGGTTGGTAACCTGTTTCTGCTAAGCACATTTGCCCTGTGCTAAGTAAATTTGAAGTTGGACTCTGCTTACTTTGACCTTCTTGTATTGTTGCACCAGTCCCAGCAATGTAAACTCTATGGCATTTTGGTTGGTAACCTGTTTCTGCTAAGCACGTTTGCTCTGTGCTAAGTAAATTTGAAGTTGGACTCTGCTTACTTTGACCTTCTTACATTGTTGCACCAGTCCCAGCAATGTAAACTCTATGGCATTTTTGGTTGGTAACCTGTTTCTGCTAAGCACGTTTGCTCTGTGCTAAGTAAATTTGAAGTTAGACTTACTTTGACCTTCTTGCATTGTTTATCAATCTCTATTTGCCATTGGGATGTGGTCCGGCTGGTGGTCTGAGTGTCTCCGATGTACGTCTTGAGTTGACTCAACTGAATCTGCAACGATGCAATGGTGGAGTCCTTCTCCCTGATGGACATCATATCAAAAAATTTAAAGAGAAAGGGAAATGACCAATTCAATTTTGTGATGTACTCATTTTCCAATAGATAGAGTCCTCATGTGAGTGGAGAAAAAAATTACAAGTCTCTAACCTCACGTTAAAATGGTGTAAATTGCCATTGTATTCGATACCCTTCCAGTGCAAAATTTGTCAACATCTAAAATATCGGATGACATCATTCTGAGACAAATGGGTCTGTACATTTGTGTACGGGGTACATAAAGTTGGGTCACATAAAGTGCGGATACTGGTCTTTGACAATTACCACTGTTGGCTGCATGCTATAAGCATGAAAAATAAAAATAAAAAGTCTTCAAGAAAAACAGGATTGGTAGTTCCAGAAAAAAGAGAGAGATTATTTTCAATCAGAAAGCTTTACTGATTATAAAGTTCATAACAGTACCAATCCTCCAGAGAATATTTTCCCTCAACAGTACCAATCCTTCAGAGAATATTTTAAATATTGTCAGAGTAAAAGAAAATAGCACTTGAATACCCCACAGATCATCGTTGTTTATTTTGATTGCGGCAATCAAAATAAGCCAGATATTATCCCGACAAAGCCTAAACCCTTTCCAGTTATTTTCACAAACTAAATTTACCCAGTCAGTGTCCCTTTTGGTTTATTACTTGACATTTGAAACAAAAAGTTGCATCCCCTTAAGGTGATCCCTCTGCTGCCGCTTCCCAGGTTGTATCGTAAACTTGGATGTAAACCCTGGTTATACAGCAGTTACAGGTTGAATGGCTTCTGACTGGCACCCCCGAACAAAGATATTGGCCAAATAGGGAGACCACCAACATTAGGGCTAGATAGCTCAGTTGGTAGAGTGCTGGCACATTAAACCGGAGGTCGCAACTTCAAATCCCGCTCTCATCAATTTTTCTTTGTTCAATCAAAAATTATTAAAAAAATCATTATTTGATAACTAAAACTGATCAGAAAATTTGGATCTGGGTACTTCTCTTTTTTCAGTGATACTTACAGGTTACTAGTCTTGAGATCAGCCGCTATTTGCTCTCTCTCGTTATCACTAGTCCTCAATCGTTCTTTCAGCTGGCTAGTCTCCTGCTCAAGCTGTGACCGTGTTCTACTTACTTCCTCCCCAAGTCTCTCAATCTTGTCTTGCCTCTCGCTAGTCTCCGCTTCATACTTTGTTTTCATCATAGTCATCTGGTATAATGAAAACGTTCTCGGGTAAGCAAGGTATTCAACACTAAAAGCCACAGTGCAATTCGCTGTATTTTTGACCGCGTGAGGGCGTTTGTGGACCAATTTGTACGTGAAGAAAAACAAGTAAACAAACAGGGGGGTTTTCATTTTTGTTATTATTATGTTTATGTATTTCGTCAATGATGCAAGAAAACTACATACAGGCAATTAAAATAACATGAAACTGTATCTGTGATGCAAGACATTCCCTGAAGAAAGCGCCCTCATGCGGTCAAAAATATGGTCAATTATAAGTAGATACGCAACTTTGCAAATGCAAAACAAAAAGAGGAAATAGATCCCAACCTAGCCTTAGTTCCAAGACGACTAGTTGTGTGGTCATGAACACAATGTAGTCACCAAAAAAAACCTTGTCGTCACTAGAGGGCGCTATCATTCCTGTAACCGCTATCACCCCGCCACAGAGCCGTATATTGAGAGAGTTGCGACAACTTGCGATTAGAAGCCATTTTGTCTCCAAAAAATGCATTGGCGAATACAGGGTGCCAGACTAGTCTGCCCATTGGGTTGTACTGCATTTTGGAACAAAATGGCGTCCAGCAACCACGTGACCGGAGAAAGCTGGTCCCTCCATGTCGCAACTCTCTCAATACACAGCTCTGCCCCGCCAGGAATGATAGCGCCCTCTGGCAGTGAGCGGTTTGTGGGTTTGATAGCGGTTACGTTTTCGTGACTACTTGTATTTGTGACAACACAACTGGAGCATCTTGGAACCAAGACTAACACCAACCCTCTGAAATACTATTCAGGACGCTGTCTGTGGCCATGTCCGAAATAGTGGCTAAAGCTACGGCTACGACTAACTTCTGCGTCATCACGCGTTGAAGTATAGTACGTCCTTGGCAACAACACCCTTTGCAACAGTAGTAGCCGTAGCCGTAGCTGCTAATTTCGATACAGCTTCATTTTGGAGGATTTGGGGCTATAGGCCCAAGTAGCAATTGCTTATCACTGGGCCAGGCATACCGATCTTATCCAAGTCCAAACATGTTGGTGTTGAGTGACCATAGAGCGGAGGATAGACAGTGGAGGATTGAGGACTGTAGGCCCAAATAACAATTGCTTATAAATCACTAAGCCTGGCATACCAATCTTATCTAAAGTCCTTTTTGTATTGAGTAATTGAAGAGTGGATGATTTTTGAGGATTCAGGAGGCTCTCTAGCCAAAGACACTTGGGGGTTAGGGAATGAATTTAGAGGGAGCACCATCTACCTGCATCCTATGCTCTTCTTCTTGACACTTATTGGTCATCGCTAAGGAGGTAGTCTCCGCCACATACTTCACTTCTGCCTTCCTTAGTCTCTCCTCAAGCTCCCTGACCTCTGACTCTCTCTGTGACCTCAAGGTCATGACCTCTGACTTTACCTGTGCGAGCTCGGTGGCCTGCTTGCTCAGAATGTCTGCAGTGTGCTCCAGGTGATGGAAGTGGTGAGGTGACATGGTGGATGAAATGGTTTCAACTACTCTGGGTTGAACGTTGCAGGGCTACAAAAATGGTCCGTATTAACGTACAAATTCAACAACTCATAATAACGTGTGGTGCGGCCAAAGATACAGTTAGGTGGCACAACAAGTGAGAGGCCATTGGAGCACACGCAATTGTTATACCTGTATAAAGGAGGCTCAATGAGGCTACAGTGCAACAGAGAAACGGGGGTTCCAGAGATGAAGCCAAGACAAACACTGCTAAATTTGCAACCGACTGTGCAAGTCTTGCGCATATTTCAACTTCCGGAATTTTGTTTTGTCAATTATTATAGTTTTAACGTAGTTTATGGATCTAAATGAATGTTGTTGGGATTGTAATACTAAGTGATTGACAATATGAAAGTAAAATCAATTCAAAACAATTTCAAAGAAAACCTGAAAATAAGAATTGGTTTCCGGTTACTTGTAAAATTGTTAGAATTTTGCCCAACTGATGGTCATGTTGTCATTTTAAAACCTATGTAATATGTATGCACACATCGGGCGTGATTGGCAAATGGGGTTCCTAACTATAAACATCCTCGTCCCAAGATTCAATTTTTTTCAATTTTAATTTGAACAAACTATTTGTATTATACAAGAATTGAAAATGAATTTATAACAACTCGCTATGGGTATTTTTATTTTCAAGAATTTTGTATAAATATTTTTAAAAGAAGATTTGATTTCATAGAAAAATGTAGTCTTCGTTCGAGTTTTTTTCTTGTTTTCAATGCGAGAGACTTGCACAGTCTATGACTGCAATGACTTCTAAGGGGACACATTATTTTGAAATAAAATTTCATGAGTAACAAACATTACGCTTCCACAAGTGTAACTCAATTTGTAACTTACATGCACTTGTCCATGATGGGCATCCGAGGTGGAGTCTTCACGTGGTTTTGTCCTGCTGCTAAAAAAAGTTGGAAACATTTTGCACAAATTTTGTCAAAGGGGTGGTCGGTACATTGCCAACATTGGTGTTTGGCAAACAACATTTGGAATACAAAGTAGGGTTTGAAACTTTGCATGGCGAGAAAACAATCTAGAAATTTGGTTTGTGGTAACATCATGTATCAGGAGCATGTACCGGTCGCTGCAAAGTAACGCTCAAGAAATTAAGCTATCTGAACGACCAGAATGTGACCTGCATATACGGTTCTGAAACACAACATCTAGCGTGTGTGGACACGATAAGAAGGAGCATAGCAAGGGCATTTCGGGGGGAAGGGTGTATGGAACTTGGAAACATTTTGACAATGCACCGTAGCTCTTTGAAATATTGTCTTACCGCAGTTGTTTATTCTCTTGTTGTAGTTCAACGATTTTGCCTTTTGCTTGGGTCAAGGCCTTCCATGGGTCTGACGAAGTCTCCTTGAACTCAAAGGAGGATGGAGGTCGGAGCTTGGATCCATGGGATGCTGCAGGATAAATCAATGGGAGATAAATACAGAATTCTTTTTACAGATGACGATAAGTTAAATCCACTGTAGTCATAAACACTTGTAATAGTGAACAAGGCAGACATTCCTTAAAGAGGGGCTTCAAGGTCAAACTAAATTTTGTTATGTTACAAAATTGGGATGTGTCTCACAATGAGTGGATGCGATAATCGTAACCCTCCATCCTCCCGATGGTCGCAGACTGTGTGTCATGATTTTTGAAAGGGGTAAAAATTTGGCAAATCTGGTCACTAGTCTGACAAAACTGGTCGAAATTGCACATACGGTGATTCAAATTGATTCCTAACACAACAGTACACTAGTGTAGTAGTTGTCATGAGTGTTTACTCATTTTCAAATTAATAGAGTCCTCGTGAAAGTGGGGGAAAGAACTACATTTCTCTTACAATGTACCTCACGCTAAAATGGTGTAGATTTTGTTTTTAAATGGTTTATCCTTTTGGAAAAATTTCCGTATCATGCCACCAATTTCTAAGGGATTTAATTGATTTCGTAATGGATGTTGGACTTCATATTCCTCGTGAGGAATAGGTAGCTAAAACCCAAAATTTTGACCTTTTAAAATGAAAATTCAAGCGCGAATTTCATCACGCTTGCACTGTACTCGAACCAAAGTGACTAAAACGAAGTGTAAGCAAGCAGCGTTGTGAAGACCACCGCAGACCCGAAAATAGCCCACCTTGTTGAGCTGTAATGGATCTCTTTTAACATCGGTCTCATAACACTCGCCATTTGAGACCGATGTTAAAAGAGAGCCATTACAGCTCAACAAGTGACAAGGTGGGCTAACCCGAAAATGGCTCATTTTTCATGATTTTTGAAACTTAGTTACATGTAGTGCCTGTGGCTGTGCCCGGAATTCCTGTGCCCCTCTCTGTATACATTCTGTCAACCCTTTCGCATGTCTGGACAGGTAAGGATATAACTTGACCTAAATTAAGTGAGATAAATTGATGGCATGTAGCGGAAAATTTACCATAGTGTTAGTAGGTAGGGCTGAAACAATGTCATTTCATTTGGCTAGTTGTTCCAATCATGGAGTACGGATTTCCAAGGCAAACGTAAAGTCTGCAAAGTTGAAAGTGCAATGGAATCAGGAATGTTGTTTATAAAAAAAGGTTTTTTTGTGGATGGCTAAGTTCATGCGTTCACCTTTTAACAAGGTATGTAAACTGCAATGAATTGCCAAAATAGTTTGTACATATTTTGATAATATTTATTTAACTGCTAATAACTTAAACAAAGATACATACCTTTAGCTTTCTTGCCGACAACCGGCTGCGAAAAATGTGACGGTGGATTCAAGTTCGCCGCCATGATTGTTTTTATTTCATGGTTTTGTGAAGCCCGCCCTCTATGGCTGAAGTGAAGTTCTCCGCGAGTTTTGCAACCGCCCCCCCCCCCCTTCGCGAAGGTGACCCACTCACACCAACAAAATATTCTTTGTAATAATAGCTCATCATAAGTGAAAATTAATAAATAAATAAATAAAAGAACAAACAAACAAACAAGCACAGCAACAACCAAATACGAAACTATGGGAAATCTGTATTCCATTGGCAGATAACTGAACTTCTGTGGAAGACCAAAAAGTACGTACTACTTTTTAGTTTTCTCTAAATTATGCAAATAAAATTTCTTGAATACTATTTGATAACAAAAAAGCAACAACATTTCTACAAATAAAATCTTTATTTTGATTCAGTTTTATTCACATTTATTATATACTCTGATTGCTACAATATATTCCCAGAGACAGAAAATATATATTTTTACTATAAACAAAATAATAATGGTGGGAGTTAAAACAATAGTAAACCAAATACAGTTGGGTACATTTTATCAGCACATCACTAATGCTTAGATAACATAATATTTGCATAATTAATTTAAATGCCTGTAAAATATTGTCAAATAAGTACTGAATTGTTAGGAATGATACATAACCCAATGTTTCATTTACAAATACAAAAAAATGTAATTATGGACAAAAAGGTGTTGAGATTCAATCTGAAAGCTGACTGATTATAAAATTCATACCAGTACCAATCCTCCTGAGATTTACTAATAATATATTTGTTTCCCTCTGATACACTCACAAAAACATTTCACATTTTTTCCGTCAAAAGACTGACCCAATAATTTGGCCCTGAAAATGGTCATCTGATTAAAAAAAATATATATTTTAAATTGAAAACAAGTAATTAAATTTGAAACACATAATATCTAAGAAGTAACTATAAATAGTAGTAAACTTGCGGGTACAACCATGTGTAAAATCTCTTTTGGGAGGAGTAAGACGAGCAGAGTATACTGTTCGAAACGTCGAGACCCAACCGGTTCTTTTCAGTACCAACACTCCTCCCAAAAGAGATTTTACACATGGTTGTACCGCAAGTTTACTACTATTTATAGTTACTTCTTACTTCAACACCATGCAAAGCTTCAAACACCACTTACATAATATCTACCTTCCTGAGACCACAAAACTTAAAACCTGACACAAAAACATGAATTATAGAAGCAGCTGCCTGATTTACTTTTAAAAAAAATGTGTTTAAATAAAAACCATAAATTTATCTTCATTATGTTTTGTCAAACGATTGATAATTGCTTAGAACTAATAGATATGACCTTGAAAACTTATCAAGTAAAAAAAAAGAAGTGTACAAATTATTTTACAACTGTTTTGCCTGAATTTGGGAGGGCAGTTACCCCCCTCTGCCCCCCTGGGTCATACGCCTATGTTGGAGTCAATGTTTCCACTGGCCTGCTCTAGTTATCATCAGTAGACTGATCTAATGGTCTTATCATAATAAACAGAATATATAAATACTGCTCAACCATGCAATGCCTCAAATCTCACATAAAGAAACATTAATCAAAAGTAACAAAATGAATTTAACATTTTACATTTCTCACAAAAATTGATTTGCAATGCATTAACAATAACAGTGAGTTCATAACAAACACACCAATAACCACAATTTAAAAATATTAATAATAATGCAATGTTTTTTTTACACTTCTCAAAAACTTCATTAATATTCAAAGCAATAATACTCAATTAAATATTACCAGTACTGTAGTTTGTCAAGCATTTTTGATTTCTAGACATAGTGTTGGCCAGAGGGGTGTCTGGGTGTCTTTTGGACACCCTGTTTTAAATTTGGACACCCTGTTTTATCTGTCATTTAAATGTAAATGTATTGTAAGTGAACAATTCAGACACCCAGTTTTTTAAATTTCCAGCAAATTTGGGCACCCTTTTACCAAATCCTGTTTAAAACCTTGCTTCTAGATAGCATTAACGAATCCATGTAGACACCAGCCTTGTCCGCCGTGACACACCTTGCCTTGTTTGGAATAAATAGGCGGGGAACAATTATTTGGGAAAAGACACTGCTAAGCGTCCAATAATAATCCACATTGGACTCAAATATTAAATTATTGAGCATCGTGGCAGTAAACATATGGCAAAATAATGTGTGTGGTAATAGTTTGCTGCTTGTTCCCAATGCATTGATAAAAGAATACATAGTAATTATATAACACACAATTTCAGTACAAATGAGTGGAATGCTATAATTGCATCATGGAAAAATTAACATCATGTTACTGAGGTAACACAAAACTGTCCAATCAGGGCTCGAATTTGACACTGGACCACCGGTCCGAGGCCAGTGATTTCAGTGTCAGGCCAGTAAACTCAAGACAGGACAAGTCCGGTGGTCTTGTTTTTTTCAATTCAACATCTTTGTCTCAAAAGAATGATGTTCAAATGTTGAGTTTGAGTCTCACAAATATCTTTCAATCCTGCTGAGTATCACCCATAAAACAGAAGAGATAAATCTTCTCTTAGTGTTTGTTCAAATAAAACAGTTTAGATGATAAAACTGTGTTCTCATTTTGATTCTAGTCTCTTCTCATTTTGATCCTGGTCCAGTAAAGATTCTGAGCTACAAGTCCTGCGGTCTTGTGGATTTTTTCCCCCAAATTCAAGCCCTGCCATTATTGAATATGTGCAGGTTTAGAAGTGTCTGTTGATGAAATTACATGTAATTTTGCTTTAAAAATAATCCCAAAGGTTGTGGAAGATTTCAGTATCTTCTCCTCTCCAAAGTCAGAGCTGCCGACTCTCCCTGATTCTGCAGAAAGTTCCCTGAAAATAAACCAATCTTTCCATGTTCTAATGAACAAATTTGAAAATCTCCCTGATTATGGAAACTTTTCGCCTCTTATGTTTAACGTAATTCTAAACATCTCCCTCATTGTTGGACAAAATCTCCTTGATTGCAAGATGCAAATGTTGGCAGCTCAGGGCCTAATTTCATAGAGCTGCTTAAGCACAAAAAATAGCTAAGCACAACAAAATTATGCTTAGCAGAATAAGGTTACCAGCCAAACTACCATGTCACATGTACAATTTGTGACTAGTATCCTGCTCATTTCTGCTAAGCAAAACATTGTTAAGCAATATTTTCTGCTTAAGCAGCTCTATGAAATTGGGCCCTGGCAAACTGTTGTCAAAGTTCAAGGTGTATACTTCCATCGAATTAAGAAAGCAAAGTGAATTTCCATCACAAAAACTCATTTCCCAGGAAGCATCAACCAGGCTTTACGCTTGTGAATAAACATAAATGTTATAACTTGATCAATTCGTCGCTGGTCCCGCAAAGTGACCTATATGGTCCACGAACGAAAAAATTTGTGTTTGGAGAAATTCGCGATTGAAGTTGCACTATTTTTCAAACTGCTGTTTCAGAGTCTGCATACTATTTTATATTGTATTTTTACGACAGAAATAAAGTTGACTTCTTCCTCCGTACAGAACTGTCAATATGTAGTCATTCCTGCAATTATTTTAATGAGAAATTAATTCGGTAAAATAGAATAAGCTGTTGCAAGCTGCTTACCAACCAAAAGGACCTATGGTAAAAATGCAAAAATAGTAGTAAATGGCCCAACGTTTCGACCCTAGCAGAGTCTTTCTCGAGAAATTAATTCCTAATGCTTCACTTTGTTAAAATTAAGAGAAAAAAACCAGGTTTTGCCCGCAGAGCGCTGCTAACAAACCAACGCATATTGAGAAATATTGTGATTGGTCGCTTTGAGAAAACACTACCCTTCAATAGATCCAACATATAGGTCACTTCGTAACAACGCAAAAGTCAAACACGCGAGTTTGGAACCGTGCTATAGCACTATGCACGTCATGGGTAAAGTGGCGTATCGTGATAGGTCAGCTCAAGGAAACACAAAATGGCAAATCTAGTGATACGTCGTTCATACTAATTAGTGTATGAACAAAACTATTATGTATAAGGTACTGAAACTTGCTGAAAACGTTAACAGTAATGAGTATAATAGTTTGTATAAAAACCGATTTCCAAAATGTTGTTATTGTTGACAGATAGGTCACTTCGTAGGACCAGCGACGAATTGTGACCTTTATATTAAGCTAGGCTACAAGTCTTTTTTATTAAGTACAGCACATCCTTAAAATATGACATTAACTTTACTTCCGTATTGACATCAACTCTAAACTGCAGCTTTCTATATGTTCTATATGAGTAACAGGTGGTAAAGTTTACAATAGATATATATATTCACAACTCTTTTATGTATATAGTAATACTGATAGTTTATATAGACATTCACTAAAACAAATGTCTTTATTAATATTGCTTTTAAACCGATCGCACCCTGTTTAAATAAATTGAGTAAACTTGATAGATAGTACATGCATATGGAACAACCACAAACTGTACGACGTTCCAGACACCAAAATCATTACAGGATGTTTTGGTTCATTACTGACTTTCGATAACATGTAATCAAAACGGCCTTGAATTTGACATTTTGACTGACGAAAAATTCCTCCTTGGAGTGTAAAGATCCAGTAGTTGTTGAAATCCTATGACGTCATGTTTCAAATTTTGCTCTGAAAAAGTCAGTTCTAAACCAAACCATCCCTGTACAAAAATGTACAGACCCATTTTTCTCAGAATAATGTCATCAGATGTTTTGGATGTTGACAAACAAATTTTGCACTGGAAGGGTATCGAATACAATGTCATTTTACACCATTTTAACTTGAGGTTAGAGACTTGTAATTTTTCCCCACTCGCATGAGGACTCTATCTATTGGAATATGAGTTCATCACAAAATTGAATTGGTCATTTCCCTTCCTCTTTAACAGCTTTATGAAATTAGAGTAATGAAAACGTCTGCCTACCTACAGATTCCCTGCTCATAAAATAATGTATGTGGCACACAAATTCAGCACTTTTACCTTGTAAAAATAAAAAAGATACCTGCAGATGGTCGCAAAAAATCTTGGATAAGAATGGAATGCCTGGCCCAGTGATAAGCAATTGTTATTTGGGCCTACAGTCCTCAATCCTCCACTCTATGGTCACTCAACACCAACATGTTTGGACTTGGATAAGATTGGTATGCCTGGCCCAGTGATAAGCACGTGTTATTTTGGCCTACAGTCCTCAATTCTCCCATTCCTCAAACTTCATGAAGAGGATTTTGGAGGATTCGGGATGGTTAAAGTAAAAAAACCAAAAACAGCAAATTGTAGTCATAAAACCTTTAAGTCTACGACAGAACTTCAAACTGAAAGGGTAATAGGAAGACCAACACGAGTTGTTTCTTTGGTTGTGACTTACTGAGGACACTGGGATGGCGTGGTTAGTCAACCGCCTTCATGTGGATAATGCCGGTTTGTCCAGTGACGCTTTCTTCAGAAGGACCACTACATCGTCATGACCTGAGGTTGAATAAAGAAAAATTGACTAGAGTGGAACTTGAACCTGTGACCTCCGGATTAACGTGGAAGCACTCTACCAACTGAGCTATCTAGCCCTAATGTTGGTGGTCTCCCTATTTGTCAATATCTTTGTTCGGGATGCAAGTCATAAGCCATTCAACCTGTAACTGCCGTATAACCAGGGATCACACCCAAGTTTATGATACAACCTCAGAAGCGGCAGCAGAGGGAACACCAGGCACTGGACACATTTGGTAATTACTCAAAGTATTTATTGGCATAAAAACTTACTTGGTAACGAGCAACGGAGAGCTGTTGATAGTATAAAACATTGTAAGAAACGACTCCCTCTGAAGTAACGCAGTTTTTAAGAAAGAGGTAATTTCTCACTAAAATATTTGAATCTGAGAAAGACTTCAGGCCTGAAGCCTTTCTCAGGCATCTGAAAGCACACAAATTTGTGCAACAAGGGTGTTTTGTCTTTCATCATTTTCTTGCAACTTCGATGACCAATTGAGCCCAAATTTTCACAGGTTTGTTATTTTATGCATATTTTGGGATACACCAAGTGAAAATACTGGTCTTTGACAATTACCAAACGTGTCCGGTGCCTTTCAGGGAATGCGACTTTTTAATTCAAATATCAAGTTATAAACTATAGGGGAAACTAACTGGGTTAATTTTAAATAACTTTGGGTCGAACAAAGAAAAATTTACTAGAGCGGCATTTGAACGTACTGATGAATGTACCAGCGCTCTACCAACTAAGCCGGAATTGTTTAAGAACGGAAGACTTTGGAACACTAGGTGGCAGCAGACTTACCAGGTAAATTTCCATTGTTTACGAAATTCTGAGCATGCGCACATTTCCGAGAACAATAGATTTACCTGGTAAGTCTGCTGCCACCTAGTGTCCCCAAAAGTCTCCCAACAGCAGCCAGTTGGCTAATAAGGATTACCTTTTTCACTTGCCCAGACGAGACATGTCTGTTTTTTAGCGTGGCTGGCCACGACCTCGTCGTTACAAGCTAAATCCAGGTTTGCTCCTTGCTCTATCAAGAACTGCACGAATTGGAGCCTTCCGTGGTAGCAAGCACTGTGTAATGCTGCAATGAGAACATTCGATCAAGCATTGACGAAAATTTGTGTTGATGCGTAACTTTAGACCATGTCTGAATTAATTTTCAAAGGTTCATCTACACTGCACGTATTTAAACGTAAAGTTAAAGCCTACCTGTAAATCTGCTCTTTGTTAGCTATTTTTCAGTAATTTATTAATGCATATTATTAGTATCATTATCTACCGTAGTAATTTATGTATTCATGTAAATTTTTGCAGTAATTCCTGATAGTGTTTTTTGTTTGTTTCTTTTGTCTGTCTGTCCGTACGTTTGTCTGTCTGTGCTTACAAGAGCTACATTGAGGGGCTACTTGTAAGTAGGATCTGTACTTGTGGGCTTTTCTCGTGTTGTGGGCTCATGCCCACAATGTTTAAAACAGAAAAGATTAAAGAAAAGGGATCATAGTCACAACCTGTGGAAACCCCACTATGTCACTCTCCTAAACATACCTGTCCGTATGTCTGTCTGTTTGTCTTTTTTTTGTCCGTTGTCTGTCTTGTCGTGTATGGCATTCCCAAATCAAGCAAACGCTTACCGGGGATTGCCTCCATTTCACTAACTCTGCCCTATTCCTACTATTATATATCATTAGTGTATTCTGTTTTGATGTAAATCATCATTTTGTATGATACCGTCACATGAGATATGTGAAATGGAAATAAATGTTATTGAATTAAATTGGTGGCTACAGCTACGGCCGCATCATAATATAATAATAATAATAATACTGTACATTTAAATCGCGCTTAATACTACATTTCTAAGCACTACAGTATTTATCTTGCAAGGTGTGTGGAGCTACGTTTTTGATGTATGAGACCTATTCCTTTACATAGCACCATGTAATGGTTTACAAGGTGCTGTGGCACAATATGCAGCCAATCAAACCAAGAACAGCGGGGCGAACTCCTTCTCTTTACGATAAGTGCACTGGGTTCTTTTACGTGCATCACACAACACACGGGACCTACGGCTTTACGTCCCATCCGAAGGACGAAGCAATGATGGTTAAGTGTTTTGCTTAAGGACAAAAATGTCACGACTGGGACTCGAACCCACACTCTGCTGATCAGAAACACCAGAGCTTGAGTTCGGTGTTCTTTACCGCTCGGCCACGACACGCCACACGCCATCATCATGCGTATATAATATCCTTAGGGACCTTGTCAAAATTAGTCCAAGACAACCAGCGAATGTGTACTGTCCAGGACAAGGTTTTTTACCCGCTGTTAATTCACCTTGTTTGAAAGTGAGTGTCAGGGAAAACATGGGAAAAGTTCACGGTGCCTTGGGTTACATTTGTTTACAAACCGCAGAGACTTTGATTGCTATCTACTGGAAAACAAGCAGGGGGTCTCTATATGCCTCACTATAATCAACTCCTCTACACATCTTAGTTAAATACAATGACCTCCTAACCTTCCAGATCAGTCCAAAACTCCAAGTTTGTTTTTACTACATTTAATCAGCCAGTCAAACCGCAGAGTGCTCAGCAGGGTGCACTGGCATAGGGCATGTCTTAAGTGCATCAGAGAACTATGTGCCTTTCAGCATAGAGCAAGGACCAGACTCTATGCTTTCAGCGAGTAAAACCATGTCTCTCATAAAATACAGTCCGATGGAAATCCACAACAATCTGACATCCGAGAATTATTTAATCCGACTACCTGTCCTGAATTAATGTTGAAAAGACCCCTTAGCAACAGTCACAGCCGTAGCTGTAGCCGCCAATTCGGATATGGCCTTACCAATAACACACAAAGAAACACATCACTTTTGCTTAGCAGAAAATTGTTAGGCAATATTTTCTGCTCAAGCAGTTATATGAAATTGGGCCCCGGTCTCAGCTGAATTAAATAAAGTCCAGTGCCCAATTTCATAAAGCCTGTAAGCACAAAAACTTGCTCAGCACAAAAATCTCTTGCTTACAAAAATAGGTTACCAGCCAGAATACCAAACAGTTACCATTGCTGGGACTGGTACCCCACTCATTTCTTGCTTAGCAAATAATTTTCTGCTTAACAGCTTTATGAAATTGAGCCCTGACCTTTAAAGGTAGAGACTATGACCTGGACGTTGGAGCCCAAGACCACACGACAAAGTTCAGAAGTCAGAGGTCAGAAGTCAGAGGTCAGAAGTCAGAGGTCAGAAGCAAGAGACCAGAAGGTCTGAGACAAAATGTGTGGCCTTAAAACAAACTCATCAGAAAAATAATTTTTATCATGAACATAGAAAATCCAAATGACAGTGTTTACCTGTGTGTCCATCCCGTCCTTGGTAGTTGATATCCACTCCGTTCTGCTCCGATAGAAACTTCACCAAATCCATACTCTGGCCTGCAGTACAAGCACTACATTGAAATGAGACAAAGTCAATGACTACGACTACAATTCATTTCATTTCATTTCATTTCATTTATTCTGGTTGTGAAGCCAAGGGCTCTCAGAAAAGCAAACTTAATCACTGTACTAGCCAAGAACCCAATGAAGAGAAGACAAGGAAGGAAGTTTCAATTTTAGATGTGGGAAGAAAACCCCAGAGAATTATTCCAGGGAAAACCCACGCAGTCAGGTAAGGACTGAAAACCTAGCCCAAGTAGTGCCCCCCGGCGTGATTCGAACCGGGGTCCTAGAGCTGGAAGGTGAGGAAAGATACCACTACGCCAACCCGACCACCTTCCATGGACTCGGAAACATTTCTGGAAACCCAGGGGTGAACTGGTTAACTGGACAATTTTGTTTTGATGGAAATCCCATCCTGGGAATGAATGTGATCTTTGAGGCAGTTACAGGTTGAATGGCTTCTGACTGACATCCCCGAACAAAGATATTGACAAAAAAGGGAGACCGCCAACATTGGGCTTTCAATCAATCAATCAATTAATCAATCATCGGGCATTTGTAGAGTGCCATCATTCTAGTTGCCTACTCTGAGGTGCTTAGCAAAGTGAAGAAAAAAAACCTATTAAGACAAAAGAGTTTACAGAATTTCATGTGAAGATGACAAGTACAATGGACTAAATGTTAGCAGATTCGAAGAGATCAGTCTTAAGGGCTAGATAGCTCAGTTGGTAGAGTGCAAGCATGTTAATCCAGAGATCGCAGGTTCAAATCCCGCTCAGGTCAATTTTCTTTTCTTCAACCAAAAATTATTTGAAATTATTTTTTTAAAGGCATTGTACACAGTTGGTAATTGGAGCCTATTGTTTGTTTCAAACCTATATAGTTGTAGATATATACCATAAAACTAACCTGTGAACATTTCATTTCAAAAGGTGGTAGCGTTTTTGAGATATTGCCGAAAATCTGGAGCGGTTATGTTCACGCAGGAAGAATAATCTGCATTTGGAATACACACTCTGAGAAGCGTTTATGCGTAACGCTTCTCAGATTCAAATGTTTTTGGGGATAAAAAGTTATGTTTTTTCCATAACCGCAGTACTTCAAAGTGAAAAGTTTCTCAAAAAGCATTTTACTATCCAAAGCTGCTGTACTTCTTACCAAGTAAGTTTTTATTAATTTCATTAATTACCCGAGTCATTACCAAACGTGTACGATGCCTCTAAGACAATGAGAGAAGACTTACCAGTGAAGAGGTGCTTCACTGAAAATGTTCTCCATGGCGAAGCATTCTGGAGACATTCTTGGTAGGAGCTGCTTGGTGACCTCAAGCTTGCCATGGTAACAAGCTCTGCAGAAGAAAGGGTTTTAAAATGTATAGATCATTATAGACTGTGCATGTCTCGTGCATATCGAAAACGAGGAAAAAAACTTGAACAAAGCCTAGATTTTTCTATGAAATCAAATCTTCTTTTTAAGAAAAAGAAATGCACAGGCAAATCACTCGGGTGGGATTCGAACCCACAACCTTTGCATTGCTAGAGCAGATGTCTTACCATTAGACCATCGAGCTAGCCCGGTGGCTAGAGGCAGTTTGAAACTTCTGCTCTAGCAATGCAAAGGTTGTAGGTTCGAATCCCACCAGAGTGATTTGCCTGTGGATTTTTTTCCCGCAGAACTTGGGAAAGTACCGAGTACATAGTGCTTAATACACAATGGTGTAAGGGTAAAAAACCAATTATATTCTTTATTTTTGATACCAAATTTACATCTATTAAAATAGTTGTTGTACCCGCTTCGAAAAACATAGGATTCGAACTGCCTTTAGCCACTGGGCTAGCCCAGTGGTCATATGTGGTCATACGTGGCGTGACGTGGCCGAGCGGATAAGAACACCGAACTCAAGCTCTGGTGTTTCTGATCAGCAGAGTGTGGTTTCAAATCCCAGTCGTGACACTTGAGTCCTTAAGCAAAACACTTAACCATCATTGCTTCGTCCTTCGGATGGGACGTTAAGCCGTAGGTCCCGTTTGTTGTGTAATGCACGTAAAAGAACCCAGTGCACTTATCGTAAAGAGAAGGGGTTCGCCCCGGTGTTCCTGGTTTGATCGGCAGCATATTGCGCCACAGCACCTTGTAAACCATTACATGGTGCTATGCAAAGGAATAGGTCTCATACTTCAACACGTAACTCCACTTACCTTGTAAGGAAAAATACTGAGCGCTTTGAGACACCCATCGGGAGTATAAAGCGCTATATAAGAACTGCGTATTATTATTATTACATCTGCTCTAGCAATGGAAAGGTCGTGGGTTTGAATCCCACCCGAGTGATTTGCCTGTGGATGTTTTTCAAGGAACTCAGGAAAGTACCGAGTTTACAGTGCTTAATACACATCGGTGTAAGGGTAAATAACAAATTATATTCTTTATCCCTGATGCAAAACTAAAATCTATTAACAACAACACTTCTGTATATTTAAATAGTTCCTGCAATTCCTGAAATCAACTTACACATGCAGGGCAGTGTCACCATAGATATTGACCTCATGAACTTTGACACCATGGGAAGAGTCAAGAAGATAGTTGAGAATCGGTAAATGTCCCGTTCTTGCGCAGTAGTGCAGTGGCGTATTCTTCTCATTGTCTGGAATGTTTACTGAAAAACAAAAAAACAAATAATATAATTCTTTAACAACTCAAATGATCAATAATCGCAAAGCTCAATGTTTGATCAGCTAGCAAAACTAATAAATAACAGACAGTTGAAGTCTATGACAGCTACACTTATCATGAACTGCCATTTGTTAATGAACCTCGTTAACTCTTTCTCGCACTGACCGGTCGCAAGCGACAGGTTTAAATCCCTTCCAAAAAATAGTTGTAAAAACAAAAAATTAAGATCGCAGGGCCACCCAGTTTTCAGAATGGGAAAGAGGACTCTTGAGGGTGCTATTGTGACCTGTTTTTTGGGGAGGTCGCCATTTGCAAAAAAAAAGAGTAAACAATTAATGTGACCAAATGATCAATTTATCACTAAAATAAATGGTGCATGAAAGGGTTAAACATTCTTGCGTAAACACAAAACATGACCAATATGCAAATTAGGTCTCTGATTACTGTGTGTTAAGGTCTTTTACCAATCCTGGCCCAAATTTCATAGAGCTACTTAAGCACACAAAAAACAGCTAAACACAAAACAACTTTGGTTACTAGGATAAGATTACCAGCCAAAATACCATGTCACATGCAAAATCTGTGACTGGTATCCTGCTTTACTTTTGCCAAGCAGATTATTGTTTAGTCTGGTCCCCTGGGGTCTTACAGGCCCAGCGATTTCATCGGATACAATGATTTCATTGGCTAAACGTTCAGTGACGTAAGCTTTCCATATCTGCGTTATGAATGGTCCGAGGTGATGCAGTTTGCTGTGTGTCAGCTTGCACTTTCGGTCGTCTGCACATAACGTGTGCATAATGTTTGTGCATGCATGTCACTATAGAGGTTTTACAGTCACATGATGTTATGACGTGACTATGTGTTTGAGACGCCATATTGCCGGTCAATGACCAGCGGCAAGATCCTAACCCTGACCGGCAAGATGGTTGCCGTTGCGGTAGGCGGGGCTATAGTGACGTCAGCTGTAAAACCTCTATATGTGAACATATGTCTGTGTGATTTGACTGCCAATGAATGCGAGGTCAAAGGTACATCTGTCAACATCCGGTCAGGCTGGTATCTGGCGTTATTCATGAGCCTCGAGGTGTGACATCAGATGTTCAAGCAAAATATTGTTGAGCAAAATTTTCAGCTCTATGAAATTCGGCTTTGTCTTGGTACTTTGTCTTCAAATACATACCATCCGCTTTGTTGTTCTTCCTGCCGGTTACCAACAGCTCTGTAACAGTCAAGAAGCCCTGAGTGCAGGATACATGGAGGGGCCTTAATCCAACCCCACCACCAACGTTGATGTCTGCATTGTGGTTGATTAGACACTTTACGACCTACGGGCGACAATTTTGCAACAAGAAAAAGAACTTCTATAACAGCATTCGCAAATGAAATCTGACAAAATCTGACAAAAGATTCATGCATGAATCATTTTTCAAATTCAAATGTTTTGGGGTGAAAAATTATTTTATATTGTATTTTTAAGACATATTACTTTGAAGGGAATCCTTTCTCCAAATAGTTTTTACTATCAGCAGCTGCAGTGGTTCTCAAGTAAGTTTTTTTGGTCATTAATTTTTGGAGTATTTACCAGTTTTGTAACCAAGTAATTTTTTCACATGTCAAGTCAAGTAACAAGTCAAATTGTCGGCAGTGGCATCGTTGCCGAAGACTCGATTCTGCCACGTTTATTTTAAACAATAATTGCATTGTCGAAAAATCAAAATTATTCAAGTCAATTCTCAACTCTCAAGTCATTTTCCCTCAAGTCAAGTCAAGTCAAGTCACAAGTCATTTTCCCTCAAGTCAAGTCACAAGTCATTTTCCCTCAAGCCAAGTCACAAGTCATTTTCCCTCAAGTCAAGCCACAAGTCATTTTCCCTCGTCAAGTCTCAAGTCATTTTCCCTCGTCAAGTCTCAAGTCATTTTCCCTCTAGTCAAGTCAAGTCAAGTCACAAGTCATTTTCCCTCAAGTCAAGCCACAAGTCATTTTCCCTCAAGTCAAGTCAAGTCAAGTCTCAAGTAATTTTCCCTCAAGTCAAGTCAAGCCGCAAGTCAATGAAGTTGGCGACTCGAGTCTGACTCGAGTCCAAGTCAGCGCCTCGAGTCAACAACACAGGTGTTTACCAATCTATGACCCTACCTTTAAACGCCCCAACCCTAGTTCCAACATGCCCAACCTGTGCAATTGGATAATTCCAATCGTCAGTCAATCACTTACAAATGCTATGGAAAGCAGGAGGGTTACAGGCAGGGTACACTTATGGTAATTGTCAAAGACAAGTATCATCACTTGGTGAATCCCAACATATGCATAACATAACACACCTGTGAAACGTTGCAAGAAAATAATGAAAGAAAAAAAACCCTTCTTGCATAGAACTGTGTGTTTTCAGATGCCTGAGATCTGAAGCCCTTTTCAGATTCAAATTTTGGGGGTGAAAATCACCTGTTTCTCTAAAACTACACAACTTCAAAGGAAGTTGTTTCTCATATTGTTTTATAATATCAACAGCTCTTCAGTGTTCCTTTACCAAGTAAGTTTTTACGGTCATTAACTAAAAAATGTTGGGGCAATGAAAATCACCTCTTTCTCTAAAACTACACAAGTCAAAGGGAGTTTTTTCTCATATTGTTTTATAAAATCAACAGCTCTTCAGTGTTCCTTACCCAGTAAGCTTTTACGGTCATTAACTTGTAGAGTAATTACCAAAAGTGTACGCTGCCTTTAGAAAAGGAACAGATACTGACAGTGACAACCCCACCTGATCGTGACCAAAGAAACATGCAGCGTGAAGCGATGTAAACATGAGAACATCTTGAGCGAACAAATCAGCTTCATACCTCAGTAGAAGCTCAACGACCTACGAACAAGAACACAATAAGAAGTCATCAATCCATGCAAATAATCGCATCATTCAGTCCTGCCCCTCTCAGGAGGAGTTAGAAAAGATCACCCCCCTCAAGAAAATAGAATTGTCCATTTTAAACATTGGAAACGAACCTGGGCGTGGCCTTCTAGGCTGGCTAAGTGAAGAGCAGTGATGGAAGCATAGCTGATCTGTCTCACGTCAGCTCCACCGATTAATAAGTCACTCACTAATTCAATATCACCCTTTGCAAGCAGAAATTCAATACAAAACACTGATTAGATTTATTGATAAGCTTTGTTCAAAGGTCCTGACAGACCATGGCTCAAATTTTACGAAAAATTTCAACTAGATCTTCATATTTGTCCTTGCTTGTTGTCTCACTCACTCACAATACCTGGGGGGATCCATCATTCTCACATGCAGGTCCTCTTCTTTGGAATAAACTTCCTCTAAATATTCGTAATATATCTTCTGTTAGTAGTTTTAAGGAAACTCTCAGAACATTGTTGTTCATTCAAGCTTATATTTCATACAGTATATTGTTTTTGTGCTCTCTCTGGTAGTTGCTATATAAAAACATATTTATTTTCTTTCAGTTTACTGGTTTACTGCAACATGAGCATCTTTCATGATGGATATCGGCGCATTATAAATACTATATTATTATTATTATTATTACCACACCCACAGGTCTAATAACTATGAACTTTATGAACATTTGAAAAATATTTCTTTCTTGTTTCATACTTGCTTCACTTTTAAACGGAAGTTTGGAATTGAACAACCTATTAAGTGTGTAGAAAAATTCTTAAAAGTACAGTGGGTTTCTGACCAAATGCTAAAATGACTGGACTCTGGCCAGTGGTCCAGTGGGTATTTCAAGCCCTGTGGGTTTCTGACCAAATGCTTAAATGACTGGATTCTGGCCTGTGGTACAGTGGGTATCTCAAAACCCAATGCTGTGAAGAGAGTGTGTGGGATTCGAACCCAGTCCCACACAGGAAAGGAAACAAGTTGTAGGTGCAAGGAGAAACCCAGGGGAAATTTAGTGTGTAAACCACATGCACCAATTAGAATCGAAACTCAATGTTGTGGACCAGAGTGCGTGGGATTCGAACCCAGTCCCACAGAGGAAACAGTCTAGTCTTTAGAGACGAATCACTAGGCCTAGGTTCTCACCTTCCAACATGCAATGTGTAGAGGTGCGAATCCCCTTGCACTAAGACTGTTGATGCGTGTACCTATTCTAGCTAACAAGCGAACAGCACTCTTGCACCCTAGGTATAATGCAACAAAAGAAATTGTTTTAAATGCAATATTTAAGTGATAAACCACAAGGGAAACTGACTGGGTAAATTTTAAATAATTTTGGGTTGAACAAAGACAAATTGACTAGAGCAGGATTTGAACCTGCCACCTCATGACTATAGTGCCGGCGCTCTACCAACTGAGCTATCTCGCCCTATGTTGGTGGTCTCCCTATTCTGTCAATTTCTTTGTTCGGGGGTGCCAGTCAGAAGCCATACAACCAGTAACTGCCATGTAGCCAGGGATCACACCCAATGTTTATGATACAACCTGGGAGCGGCAGGAGATGGGGATGCACCTTTTTATATCAAAAATCAAGTAATAAACCACAAGGGAAACTGACGGGGTAAATTTGTTAATAATTTTGGGTTGAACAAAGAAAAAATTGACTAGAGAGGGATTTGAACCTGCGAGCTCCTGTCAATGTTTAAGCTCTATGAAATTGATCTGTGGCAGTCAACTTTGAGACCTACCTCCATCCATGCAGCACAGGTGCAGTAATGTGTGCCTGCCATTTTCAGTTTTCTCATAAATATTTGTGTTGTCTATTAACTGTAGGACCTCGTCAATGTCATCATCACTGCAAAATAAATAAAAACATATTTAACACGCCTTGTGCTTAAGCTTTTTGTAAAGTAGCCCACCAGGCCAGTAAACTGTGCATTTCACTTGCACCCCGGAGGAAATTTTAGTAGCCCAGATTTTTAACTTTCTGATGTATGGGAAGGTAAACGTTTGGTAATCACTCTTAAAATGAATGGCAATGAAAACCTACTTGGTTAGAGGTACAGCAGCCAGTTCGATAGTACAAAGCATTTTGAGAATCATTTCACTTCGAAGTAATGTGGTTATGGAAAAAGATATAATTCTTTATCCCCCAAAATTTGAATCTGAGGAAACGTTACTGTAGTGTCAGTAACGTTTCTCAGATTGTGTATCCCAATACGGATTATTCTTCCCACGTGGACATAACCGCTCCAGATTTTTCGGCGATATCTTAAAAACGAGACCACCTTTTGCAAATGAAATTTTCACAGGTTAGTTTTATTGTATATCTACATTTATATATAGGATTAATCAATCGTATACTTTCCCTCTAATGGTAGTGATCACAACCAGTTTAATAGTCAAATGAAGTTACAATCACACAATTCAAAAATAGGTGAACACATTTTTTAATTGTACTATTCAAATCTAAAAAGGAAGAAATATATACGCATTTTAAACAAGTAGGTTGCACAGTTCTTAGTAGCCCACAGGGCAAGTTTAAAAGTGGTGTTTACTAGTGTAGTCTGTAGCCCAGACAATGTACGCTGGGCTAGTGTTAAGGGTGAGATTTTCTTTCACAAAGCTGGCGATTCGCACTACAGTGCGCCCTCTACAGTTCGGTCAAGAGAGGGAATTTTCACAGTGCTCCATGGGAAGAGGTCATCAAGCGTTTAGTCATCTCACAGCAGAGCTGCCAACATTTGCAATCAGGGAGTTTTTGTACATCAAGCAGAGAGATGTTTAGAATTACATTCAACATAATAGGGAAAAAGTTTCCATAATCAGGGAAAATTTTCAAATTTGTTCATCATGACAGGAAAGATTGGTTGATTTTCAGGGAACTTTCTGCAGAATCAGGGAGAGTTGGCAGCTCTGTCATAGCACCCACCATTCGACCCCGATGATACGTAATAATAGCGAGTTCTTAAGACATTTTTACCTCACCGGTCACTTACCAACAAGCCTGTTGTAGTGCACTGAGTTCTGTCTCCTTATTAACGTTAGTGTCGAGAGAAATCCTGGTTCTTAGTAAAGAGTAGCTGTCACTGACTCGCTTTAACCATGCTTCTGTAAACAGTAACATTATAACGGACATTCTTAAATACCCCCAAACAGTTTAGGCAGTCCTATTGGTTGAAAGGTGGTCACATGACCATGTTTACCTGGTATTAAACGGCTGATAAAGACATATCTGGAGCTGTTTAAGACCCGTTGGCTTATGTGCTCTCGGCGCTCAGAGCAATAAGAGTGTTGGCACGGGGATTGCTCTTTTAGATAGTGATTTAGTTTGCTTTTGGGCAATCCCTAGGCTGCTGTTTGTTTTGTATTTCTACATGTTCCTGTTTTTCGTAATTCTTGGTCTGATTGTTTTTCTAAGTTTTCTGTATATTGTATTGTTATACTGTTTTTTTAACCCTTTAGAGACCGTTCATTTCTGTATTTTCATCACAAAACGCCCAGACATTGCTTATACATGTATTGTTCACTTCTTTAATAATTTTTTTTCAGTAAAAATGTCAACAGAAATAACAAGAAACAAAATGTTTAATTTTGTGTTTAGAAATTGGGATACTCTGTTCACATACTACATTGGAAAATTTCATATACGGACATGACCTTTACTTTGACCTCTTTATGTGAATGGAAGTAGGTCAATTCTTGCGGCCGTTTTTGGCCGCTATGGGCTTTTTGGTACAAGCCGCTTTTGGCCGCTATGGTCTCTTAAGGGTTAAAAGCCTAAATGAACAAATAAATAAATAAATAAATAAATAACGCATCAAACATACCCGTACTCAAAGTAAAGGGAACTTCAGGGAAGGACAATTGACACACTGATTAAGTATGGTTGGTCAACTCACTATGGGAGGTACAAGGCTTCATCCCTTTCAAAACGGTGGCTCAGGCTTCCGCACCGACTTAAGCTCCGCCCACCTGTTGAAGCCCCATACCAAAAGCACACATTTTCAAAGAAGCTGGCTGAACCTAAGCCCGGAAGCCCAGGCCGTGGTTTTGAACAAGTGCTACAGCCAGGGCTCAATTTCACAGAGCTGCTTAAGCAGAAAATATTGCTTAACAATTTTCTGCTTAGCAGAAATGAGCAGGACACCAGTTATAAATTGTACAAGTGATGTGGTAGTTCGGCTGGTAACCTTATTCTAATTTTGTGGTGCTAAGCTACTTTCTGTAGCTCTATGAAATTGGGCCCAGATAGCTTGATCCATAAGGTCCGCCCCTCCATTTTCGACATCGATTGAGATTCAAAATGTAACATTACACACCTGAACAGGATGATGTTGGTCTAGACTTATAAGCTCCCATAATACCCTGCTTGTTGCCATGGATATGAAAGCTAATGTCCATATGATGTCATTCTACGGGATGACCTATCAGCTGTTTTAGGATGTGCTTCATTTACCCACATGGGGGAAATCACCATCCAGCAGTTATATATACATTCAGCTACTCCATTTCTATTCTCTGATGAAACAAGAAACACAGAAAGAACATTATTGTGTTCTGGTTATTATTATTATATAGTTCTGGTAATGAAACCAAGGATGCCTCATAAGTGAACCAAATCACTGCAGCTCACAAGCCTGAGGAAACCTGTAAACAAGGGTGATTGCTATGTGAACCTGAAACACAGGGGTTAACCCCTACTCTTCAAGTGTTCTGGGTTCTTTTACGTGCACTACCAATCCTAATACACGGGACCTACAGCTTAATGTCCCATCCGAAGGACACAGCAATTATGGCCAAAGTATCTTTCTCAAGGATACAAGAAGTGTCATGACCGGGGCTCGAACCCACACTCTGCTGATCAGAAACACCAGAGCTCGAGTCTGGTGCTCTTACTGCATAATCTTCTCATATCATGGGATGTAAGCATGAAGCGTTCGTGGCTAGATACACAGACTACTGAGCCCCCCAATGGCAATGCAATATGTAGGCCTGATACTTCACAAAGGCAACAGAGGCGCGTTGCCTGCGTTGCCCCTGGTCATTGCCCCTGGTCAATTGTCCCAATAAAATTTGAAAAGTTAAGTAACTTGTATTGTAATTGTTTTTTGTATGTAAGACAGAATCGTATACTTGCTGGTGGCTTCAGCGAAATAGAGAATAATATTTGAAACAGTTCTTAGGAGCAGTTCTTAAACCCTGTCAAGTGTCAAGTCTAAGTCTTTTATAAAGACCAAATCGACAATCGTAGAAAAGGCAAAGCTCTTTTTCCAACGTAAAATGTGCCTTGCCCTTACGTTACAGCAATGAAGTAAATCAGGCCTGAAACATATGACAAAGCTAATTAAGGCATGGAAGAAGAAAATAGGGAGTCGAAGCTACAAACAAGAAATAAATATGACAGACACGAAGGCGAGTTCACTCACTGCTCAGTCAGTCAGTCCTTGCAGCAGTTGCATGCGATGCACGGTCAGTGACACTGGCACATAGCGGCCGGTTCATGTGATGTTTACCTTTTTATTCGACGAATGGCACGTAAAATAAAAACTTATCACGGGTTATCACTCACATAATAACTTCCAAACTATCCTCCTCGTCAATTTAGCAGTCCATAATATACTGCAACTTTACCTTTATCAGGTTTTCTTGTCGAGTTAATGACCACTTTGTCCGAGCCGGGTGTTTAGTCGGTGGGAAATTCTGAACAAACGCTACAGCGACCTCTATTGACAATCAAAGAAGTGGAAATCAACGGGTTCATGATGCGATAGCGCCCTCTGTCGAGCTTTTTTTAAACAACATTATTAGTAGTAAAATTTGTAAATGTTCATTGGGTATACCAAACTTTACCAGTATAGTTGGCAAGAGCTTGTACGTAACATTATTAATGTGATGATAGTTTACTTACTGCTGGTTAATCTAAAACTTGTCAACATTTGTATAGAATCACCGAAGTAAAAAAATGATGCGTTTAAAAATTTAAAAAATCATCAACCATAAACCAGAACAAACTGCCACAGTCTTCAATAAACTAAACAACCACAGCCTCCTTCAAGCAGAACTTGACAAAATTACAAAAATTACGCCTTCAAAACTAGCACCACTCTTTCACACTAGAACTGGTAATTAAAATTTTCTTTAAGATCACAGGTTTACATAAAACTTACACGGTCTAATGATAATGATAGTAGAAAACATCCCTAGAAATATTTCTGTCTGAAATGCCATATTTGATGAGAAATAAATAAAACTAATTTCCGATTGGAGTTTATCGCTCATGAGCGTTTTGGTTTAACACATGCAAATGTGTAATCGGTTTTTCACTACTTTCTCGTGACCCAGATGGCCGATCGATCTCAAACTGCTACAGTTGGTGGATTATATAAAGTGCTTACACTGCCAGCAACTGTTTTGTTAGCAAAAACCAATTTTGTAATTTTCCTTTAAATATATTATTTTTATATTATAGTGTTTTGTTTGTGTTTTATGTATGTTTAGATCAACCTGCATTAAATGTATACAGCTACATATTCAGCTATAGTACTAGGCTATTGATGGACATTTATTGCAAAGTAAAAATTAGCGCCTCTGCAAATGCGCCATTAAACCAAATCTGTTTAATAGGAAATTCAAAGTCAAAAGAATTTCCTGTGGCGTCAGAGAGGCCAGCTGTTATTGAACGTCTAAGACAATAAGATTGTCGCTCAAGGAAACTGACAGCTGATTTTGTCTGCTCGTTTCTCTCCGTCGAGTGTTAAACACTTTTGGCGATGTTTGTGAAATCATCCTTACTTAAAGGAACGTTACAGAACTGGTAATTAAAATTTTCTTTATGATCACAGATTTACATAAAACTTACACGGTCTAATGATGATGATAGTAGAAGACATCCCTAGAAATATTTCTGTCTGAAATGCCATATTTGATGAGAAATATTATTCCGATTGGAGTTTATCGCTCATGAGCGTTTTATTCATGCATTGTATATTATAACACATGCAAATGTGTAATCGGTTTTTCACTATTTTCTCGTGACCCAGTTGGCCGATCGATCTCAAACTTCTACAGGTTTGTCAGTTTATGTATATGGTGGAATATATAAAGTGCTTACACTGCCAGTTAGCAAAAACCAATTCTGTAATGTTCCTTTAAAGGTTGTGTACAACATTGGTAAGGTTTAAAATATAAATGTTCACAGATTTGCACATAAATTACATGGTATAAAGATGGTCGCGGTGGAAAACTTCCCTTGAAATAGTTTTGCATGAAATGCTATAGTTTTTAGGAAATAAGTAAAACAATATTAGTATTTATCACTGGTGATAAAATCCGATGCTTGAAAACAGTGAAAACATATAATGGGGTTTTTCACTGTTTTCTCATGACTCTGAAGACCGATTTAGATTAAACTTTCACAGGTTTGTTATTTCATGTGTATGTTGGGTCACATCAAGTGTGGATACTAGTCTTTGACAGTTACCAATGTTGTACATTTGCTTTAAAGAAGACCACCCATCATGGGAGTTGGGAAGAATAAATTCATCCCCATCCTCTAGTTTTCAATTAACTGCACACCATTCAACGAAGCTGTGAAAATTTAATCAAATTTAGCGATTAAGTTTGAGTGAGGATACAGAAATCAAGTAATAAACCAAAAGGGAAACTGAATAAATTTTTGAATAATTTTGGGTTCAACAAAAAAAAATTGACTAGAGCGAGACATGAATCTCCGGCACTAGAGCGGGACTTGAACCTTTTAAATAACAATAAATCAAATAAGCAAAGGCAACTTGAGGGTGTGGGGGGGGGGGTCTTAAAAAGTTGTTTTCCCAAACACAACTACAAAATAACTTTTTGTGATTTTGTTTTATTTTCTTACGAAAATGGAACTGGGGATGGGTCTAGTAAAGGTGCCCTCTTATCGTGCATTCTATAATATCAGTAATGACCCGGGCATTACTTCAAAGTGAAAAAGTTTCTCAAAATGCATTATACTATCCAAAGCTGCTGTACTTCTAACTAAGTAAGTTTTTATTGCCATTAATTTTCAGATGAGATTTGACCAAAATGTGAAAATTCCTGAAAATGGCTCAGGGGCCAGGGTTCTTCTCTTACTCTAGACCCAGAACCTCCCAGATGTTAGGCCTACAAGAATCAGGAGGTTTACAGACTCCGTGAATCACCAGAAAAACAAAACTACAGGGCACAATTTCATAGAGCTGCTAAGCACAACAATTTGCTTAGCATGAAATTTCTTCCTTGATAAAAACAGGATTACCAACCAAATTTCCATGAGTTGCATATTGCTTGTTACTGTTATTCAGCTGTTGTTTGCTTATCCTGAAAATCACGTGAAAATTTGGTTGGTAATCCTGTTTTTATCAAGGAAGAAATTTCATGCTAAGCAAAATTGTTGTGCTTAGCAGCTCAATGAAATTGTGCCCTGGTTTGGAAACAATGTGGACCGTTTCTTTCTCCCTTAGATGACTGTTTTACTTATTTTAAGAAAATTGAAGATTCAAGGAGGTTTTGTAAAAATCCTGATTTCAGGAAAAATCCTGAGAAATCACATGCCTGTATTATTAAACAAACTGAACTTTAACCCAATCTACACATAATCTGCATAAATAATGAGCACTATCACTAAACAAATAAAGGGAATAACATAACTTCTTTTTATTCATTGTATATTTCTGTATGCCACCTCAAAATATGCAAACGTCTAATAGAAATAAGACTAAAGCATTCAACATGTTTATAAAAATTATCTTATCCCACACACATTCTGTTTCAAGATTTTTGGTTTTTAGACACTTGGCATTTCCTGGGCTTGACTTCACAAACACAGAGAGTCATCTTAAGATGAGTGTAGCAGAATAGATAGATGTAGATACAGATGTGGTCAATATTACCATGGTGATTTGTAATTGTAACATCACACTTTGCTCGACAATTAAGATTGATACAGATCTTAAAGGTATTGTACACTTTTGGTAACAGCTCAAAATCAGTGTCCACTTTGTGTGCTTCAACATATGCATGAACAAACAAACCTGTAAAAGTTTGAGCTCAATTGGTCATCGAGATCACTAGAAAATAGTGAAAAGAGACCTTATGTGTTTTCTGGGTTTTTTTTCAAAATATCGCGTGTGATAAAAACTATTGTTTTACTCATTTCTCAGAAACGATAGCAATTTAGGCAGAAATATTTTAAGGAACCCTTTCAACCATTACTTACTTTAAATCATGTAAGTTGTGTGTGAATCTGTGAACATTTGTGTTTTCGTTCTTACCAATAGTGTACAGGGCCTTTAAAGGTATCATACAGGATTGGTAAGGATAACAAACTTAATTGTTTAATTTTAGAATGAAAGCTTAGTTCATAATAGAAATGTTGTCGTGTGTGAAATATTTCCCTATGAAATGAAGTCATACTCAAGAAAACTGTATCTGAAAACCTAAAAAAAAAAAAGCAACAGCTGATTTCGGTTGTTACAACCAAAAGTAAGGGAAATTTGTTTACATGCTGAAAATTGTGCATGTTTTTTCGCTTTTTTCTCCAGACTCGCACAATTTCCACAGGCTTATTTCATGTGTATGGTTGATCACACCAAATATTATCAACAGCTGCACCACTCCTGTATATTACCTTTAAAATCAATCGTAGTTCTTTGTGAAATCGAGCCCTGGTAAATTATATTTCAAATAACCACCTCACTTTGTACACTAACATAATTTTTTTTCTATCCAGCAACTAATCAAGAGGAGTTAAACAAATTTCAAGTTGGCAATCTTTTCAACGAAAAAAGAACAAGTTAATTTTGAAAATTAAGCTTGAAATAAAATCACAGATACAAATTTGGAAAGGGAAAAGGACAACAGAATGTTTGATGAATAAATGATTTAGAAGTAATCATTCAATTCCTTTCGTTTACAATAAACAAGTCATACAACCAACCATCAAAAGTTCATAAAATCTGGTGGCAAGTATTTTGAGAGAAAAAAACTAAAAAAACACAGAACAAAAACAATAACATTTTATGTTTTGTCAGGGATTTTGTGCGTGTCATGGTGCTCCATTGCAAAATTAGGCAAAACTCAAAACTGTGCTCATTTGCTCATAAAATAGACGAGAAAAAAGTCTTTAAAATTACAACTAATAAGGTTAATAACCTTAAGTATTCTCAACAAATATATGTTTTTGAGTAATTACAAATCATGTCACATCTTTTTCTTCTCGAGAGAGATTACAATTTTAGAAAAAAATATTGTATTAATTAAGAAATTAATTATTGCAACCTCCCACTTAATTAAGTTTATGAAGAAAGACCAGACTTGAAATGAAAACAAATGCAATTTTGTTTGTGGTGCAAACAATCATATGCTTTTGTTTTGCATTATGACACAAGGAAATCACAAAGAGCCAAGACTGATCTTAACTGTGTATCAATCTTAGTTGCTAAGCAAAGTGTGATGTCAAAATACAAATCACTCTGGTGATACTGACAACACATCTTAGGCCACATAAAAACAAATTGTTGATCGTTCTTTTTTGGGGGTGGGGGGGGGGGGTGGGAGGGTGGTTGTTATTGTTGTTGCTTATTTTTTTTACATGGCAAAATATGAAATAAAGAATAAAGAAATCATCACAATCACTATAAAACAGAGGGTTTGTGTGATTTTGATGTTTTTAATTTTGTTAAACCCATTTAACACATAGATGACATTTTCTGTAAACATTTTCAAAAACTAAAACGCAGTGTAGCCTAAGTAAATAAATGAAGAATAGTTTTTGTTTTGAAAAAATATCAGCTGAAAAATCTTGGAGCCAAATTTGACTGAAAAGATCATTTAAAAGGCCTTTTTTTATGATAAAAAAAGGGGTCGGGGGTTTCGTATAGGGTCGGACAGGTATTATCAACAATTTATATTTTATGTGGCCTTAACTGCGTATCAATCTTAATTGCAAAGCAAAGTGTGATGTCACAACACAAATCACTATGGTGATGCTGAAATCACATCTTAAGATGAATCTTAGTGCTTTGTAAGTTCGAACCCTGCAGGTTGAAGCCTCCAAGACAAAGGACGTTAAAATTTGTCAAAATGTCATAATCATTGCAATCAGGACCCAATTTCATAGAGCTGCTCAAACATAAAGAGTAGCTAAGCAGAATAAAATTTTGCTTACCAGAATAAGGTTACCAGCCAAACTACCATGTCACATGTACAATTTGTGACTGGTATACTGCTCATTTCTGCTTAGCAGACAATTTTTAAGCAATATTTTCAGCTTAAGCAGCTCTATGAAATTAGGCCCTAGTTTCCTTGAATAACTTTCAAAATAAATTTGTGATTCATATAATGAGAAGGTTTATAAAATGTGATTATTTTAATTTTTAAAAACAAAAACAAAATTGCAGTTCAAAACAATTTGTGCTTCAAACAGAATGTTAGTATTTTCATTTGAAACTTCCAAGTAACACCTAATTAGGGTCAATAACCCTTACCCCAACCAGGGTCCCTCCACATACCCTGCCAAATACAACAGAATGCAACACAGTTGAAATGAGAACCATGCCAAATGCAACAAAATGCAACAAGGGATTTTGTTGCATTGTGCAGGCATGTTGTTTGTGTTAGAACTGAGCAAGGGGGTTTGCCCTGCTAAATGAAACAGTATTGGTGACTACAACAAAATAGTGGTGACTACAACAAAATGCAACACCAATATGAAGTCACTTGACTGCTAAATGCAAAAAATTCAGTCAAAGAATGATATCTGAGTTGACTGCCAAATGCAACAGATTACAACAACTTTTACCATTTGGTGCTTATTGTTGCATTTAGCATGGTTAGGGATAAGGTAAGCATTTCTCAACATATAGAATGTTTAAGACATCACATTGATATCAAGGCTAATGTTTTGATTGTCTAAACTTTGAAGGCTATTTAACTTTTTCCAAGGAATTACGGGTTTTGGTGTTGTACGTTACAAATAATATTACAAATTATTACCAAATAACTTCTGAATACCTGTACAAACTTTCGGTACATTTAAAGGCACTGTACACGTTTGGTAATTACTCAGAATATATATTAGCATAAAAACTGACTTGGTAACGAGCAGCAGAGAGCTGTTGATAGTATAAAACATTGTGAGAAACGACTCCCTCTGAAGTAACAAAGTTATTGAGAAAGAGGTAATTTCTCACTAAAATAATAAAATACTTCTTGCAAGAAGCCTTCTATTCCTGTCTTGCACACAAATTTGTACAACAAGGGTGTTTTTTCTTTTATCATTTTCTTGCAACTTCGATGACCAATTGAGCCCAAATTTTCACAGGCTTGTTATTTTATGCATATGTTGGGATACACCAAGTGAGAACACTGGTCTTTGACAATTACCAAACGTGTTCAGTGCCTTTAAAGAAAGAACGAAATCAAACATATGAAATATACATTTCCTTTAAAATACTGGCATAATAAAATGTTTCCAAATCAACATTTTCTAGTCAACAGGTTTACAGGATTGGGCGTCGGTCACAATCATCGATACTTTGATTAAACAATTTATGCTGAATATAATTATTTCATTTCTGAAGGCTTTTAATATTTGTCAAACCACTTTATACAAAATCATTAAATTCCCGGAAAACAATAGTTTAAAATAAAAAAAATCTAAACTAATCAAAATCAATAAGTCAATACTTTGAAGCAGACTCAAAGCATACTTATGCAATAAAAATATGATTAAAAGCAATACTCTGATTTCAAATATTTAAAAAACAAAATATGAAGAATGTAAAAATGAACATTTGAAAATAATTAATCAAATATATCAAATTACTTTATTATATTGCAAACTCTACTTGAGAATCATGCAAGGGTAGAGTATATTACTCAAAACAATTTGGCACAAAGATTTATTTTCTAGCTATTTCAATTTTGAAATAAGTTTTGCACAAAAGGATTTGGGATATTTTAAAAATAGAATAGAGAACACAAGCCAATGGTTACCACAAACCAACAGCGTTCTTCTAAAACACAATTCCTCTGAACGGGGTAATTATATGGTTCACCAATTGTCTTCAGCAAGATTTTTCAAAATGGGCGACAAGATTTGTAGCAGATATGTTTTTCATTTCAAACAGAGCGTCCTTAATGCTAACTTACAATTTAGAACCCCAATGGGGTAGCTTGGGGGGGGGGGGGGGTTGGCAAGGTGGGCGGCCGCCAAATGGACTCTGATTATTTATATAAATTTGTTTTGCTTTTGGTGGCTTGGTGTGGACCGTTGTTATTTTAATAATATCTCAAAATAATGCCATGATTTATTTTAGGGGCAACACTCTCTCACTTTGCCCCTGGGTACCACAAGCCCTAGCTACGCAACAGTACAAATACCTTTTGACACAAATGAAAGATAAAGTGAGGTGTCTTCACTTCAAGACAAGAGGCTTTTTCCAAACCTCCGTCTCCGGGCTCCGTTTGATGTTGGAAACTCCGTGCAAACTGTGCACTATTCTAACATTGATGACACAGCCCAAACCGGAGCCACAGCCCAAGCCGGAGCCACAGCCCAAGCCGGAGCCACAGCCCAAGCCGGAGTCGGAGCCCAAGCCGGAGCTACAGCTCAAGCCGGAGCCACAGCCTAAGCCGGAGCCACAGCCCAAACCGGAGCCACAGCCCAAGCCGGAGTCGGAGCCAAAGCCAGAGTCGGAGCCAAAGCCGGAGTCGGAGCCAAAGCCAGAGCCCAAGCCAAGGTTTGGGAAAAGGCTTTGGTTTCCACAAGACACTCCGATGCCCCTTTAGCTCTGGCTAAAACCCTGGGTGTAAAATTCCACAAGACTGCAGGGCTTGTAGCTCAAAATGTTTACTGGACCAGAATCTTTATAAGATTGTAGCTCAAAATGTATACTGGGCCAGAATTTATTTTACAAGACCAAAATCTTCATAAGAAAAAGCTTTCTACAGAGTTTTAACATGTACATTTTTGTTATTTGAACAAGCACTAAGAGAAGATTATCCCATTTGCGTTATGGGTTAGTATGTTTTGATACTCAACGGAATTGTATTACCAGACTCAAAGTCAACATTTGAACATTATTTCTTTCTGTTAAAGATATTACACATTGAGGTATTATTATTCAATTGAAAAACCCAAGACTGCCGGACTTGTCCGGTCATGAGTTTACTGGCCTGGGGCTAAAATCACTGGCCTCGGGCCTGTGGTCCAGTGTAAAATTTGAGCTCTAATATCCCAAAAGTCACCTGTTTGCCTCCATGCAAAGTCTCAGATCCTAACTTGGCAAGTAGAATTTATGATTCTGTACTAAAGTGGGTATCTTTGTGAAATCGCTAGATTACTTATCCAAAGGAGGTACAGAAAGTCTGTGGTGAAAATGTAAAATAATTCAAATGGAATGATTTCAAACATGATCAATAATAAAGTATTTCATAAAAAACAAATTTGAACCAAATTTATCTTTAGATATTCATATTCATAAACGACACATATTACAAACTTAATACAAGAAAGCATCAGCGTTTTGTGCTTTCCTAAAAGGATACAATGATTTCCAACTTTCCACATAATACTAATGCCTGGAATGTAATGCCAAAATTCTCTGACAACTTTGCTTTTTTTTAAATTTGGAAACAGTGTTTATTTCATGCACATTCAATTTTCATTTCTCTAGTTCAAAGTGAAAAAATATGAAAGTAACATAACCCTTTCACAAAACTTATTAGAGGTTCTGAAATTGAAAAAACCTGTTAATGGCCTATTGTTTCAACACTAGCAGAGTCTTTCTCGAAGGCTAAATGACAACACAGTGGAAGGCATTGAAAAGAAAGAGAGATGCAGAAAGCACGCAGAAAACGCAAGGAATGAACAATGAAGAAGGAGACAGGGGGGTTAGAGGGAAGGGCTGGTTTAAAGGTATCGTACACGTTTGGTGATGACTCAAAACAAATATTAGCATAAAAACTTACTTGGTAACAAGCAACAGAGAGCTGTTGATAGTATAAAACATTATGAGAAACGACTCCCTCTGAAGTAACGTAGTTTTTGAGAAGAGGTAATTTCTCACTAAAATAATAAAAACTTCTTGCAACAAACTTAATTGGTAACAAGTAACGGAGAGCTGTTGATAGTATAAAACATTGTATGAAACGACTCCCTCTGAAGTAACATAGTTTTTGAGAAAGAGGTAATTTCTCACTAAAATAATAAAAATTTTCTTGCAAGAAGTTTTTATTCCTATCTGAAAGCACACACATTTGTACAACAAGGGTGTTTTTTCTTTCATCATTTTCTTGCAACTTCGATGACCAATTTGAGCCCAAATTTTCACAGGCTTGTTATTTTATGCATATGTTGGGATACACCAAGTGAGAACACTGGTCTTTGACAATTTCCAAACGTGTTTAGCGCCTTTAACGGACGATGGTTGAAGAATAATAGTTTTTTACATGGCCAGGGGCCGATTTCACAAAGAGATAAGACTAGTCTTATCTGAAGTTAGGACCAGTAACTGGTCTTAACTTAAGACTAGTCCTATCTCTTAGCATTGCCTAGGACTAGTCCTAAGTTAGGAAGAGTTTTGTGAAATCGACCCCTGGTGAATTTGCTACACATGCACCATAATAAACCTACTAAAATGCATTTCTTCACTACACATGCTTCAAACTACACACTACATAAAAGAAGACGTGCAAAAAAGTAGCGAAATCATCGTTCTGTGGCAGCAAGTAAAATCAAACTGATTTTCCCCCCCGAAAAACATCAAATTTAATTCGTAATAAAAATTTCTGGTTAAATTTCAATATTTACATATAAATACTCTTCCTTTACAAACATGACATCTGGAAAAATAAAATTTCACCACTGATTTTATGAAAATGATTTTAACTCCAGACAAACTCTATTTCTCCGAGACATTCGGGTCATTTTCGAAATCACGGCTTAGGATTGCCTCCGGATTAGCGAACGTCTGAAGCCGGAAGCCCAAGGAAAATCCATGATTTTGAAAAGGATAATTTTTTTACACTCATTGTACATACATTAAAGCATTCTTTTGGTATAATACATTCAGGCATCAAGGAGCCAACACTTTCTTACAGGCCTTCTTCTTGCCTTGTCAGGTTTTGTAACTGTCCAATTACTGAAAATAAAAAAAAAGGAGTAGACTTTGGTTACACCAAATGCTACGGCAAATCTTAAAGGGTGTGCACAACATTGTTAACATTGAAAATATATCATTTGCACATATAGTTTTACATGATGTAAAGACGGTCAAAAACAAATTGCCAGAAATGCTATTTTTTTTTAAAGAAATAAGTAAAAAACAATTAGTTTTGATATTGCCATTCCAAAACAATGTTCAAAAACAGTGAAAACATATAAAAAAAATATTATTTCACTATTTTCTCAAGACGCCAATGACCGATTGAGCTTAAGTTTGCACAGGTTATGATGGGTCACACGATGTTGTCCGCGTGTTTTAAGATGAGGGTGCATCCTCAACACTAGTGTCTGTTGTCCGCTGGAGAAAAACCACTTGAAGTGCCCATCAGGCTACTCAAAAATTTGTCTGGATTGGCGACACTAGTTTATGCTTTAGTCACTGATAGAGGGCGCAACATTGACGGGCTCGGAGTGACCGGGCATGTCTACAAATCTGGATCAAAACAATGTTACTTCAGCCTCTACCGTTTGTTTGATACAGTAATTCATGTTGCAATATCCGAAACTGTACATTTAGTTAAAATGAACGTCGCCAATCAAGACTACTCAAAAACTAACCTGTTTAAAAATTCTTTTGTGAATCACTACCATTACCATTATTACCTGAGAGTTTGGGTTATGCGTTTAAAATCAAGTAAACGGCAGTTTACTAGCCTGTTGGGCTACTTAAAACAAAGCTAAGCCAAAGGCATGGACCTCCTCCCATTGTGAAACCCAATTTCATAAAGCATGTAAGCATAAAAACTTAATAAGCACAGAAAACTCTTGCTTAGGAAAAAATAGGTTACCAGCCAAAATACCATACAGTTACCATTGCTGTAACTGGTACCCCACTCATTGCTTGCTTAGCAAAGAAATTTGATTAGCAGAATTTTCTGCTAAACAGCTTTATGAAATTGGCCCTGTGTTTGTTAAAACGAAAATCAAGCGAACATGAAGGAAGCACAACTAATGTAGCTGAATCGGCATAACTTAGGCCGCGTACTAATTAGCAGCAGCGGCTACGGCTAAGAGTGTTGCTATGGGCTTCCTATGCTTCAACGCTTGTTGATATGACAACAAGCCACAGCCGCAGCCCTTTATGCAGACTAGGCCTCTATTAATCAATCTTTCCCCTGTAGCTGGTATCTTTGAAGTTAAAAATAGTCGGTCTATAAGTTGTTTGTTGATTGTTCTACATTCCCTCGCTACAGTGTGACAATGACTTGCCAAGTGCCAACAGATTTGATGTATTAATCATCGCACACATATTTATACCGCAGGCAGGATATCCTTCTTCATACATTAACGATCACAGATTTATAAATAAATGTTCTTATTTCCTTTACGGTTATTTTTACTTGTGGTTTCTTTGAATCAAATATCACGAAGCATGTAATATTTGTTCCACCACATCCTTAATGTACAGGGTGTTGGCTAGGATTCATAAATAAGTTTGCTACAAATGGAGAGAAAAAAATGTTGGAGGAAAACCCCAACTTGGGGAAAACCCATGCAGTCAGGTAGGGACTGAAAACCCCAATCCATATGCAAAGGCTCCAGTCTGAATTGAGATTTGAACCAGGGTCAACAGAGGTGAAAGTCTGATGAGGTGAAAGAGGTGAAAGTCTGGATTGAAATACTGAGGTGAAAGAGGTAAAAGTCTGAGGTGAAAGAGGTGAAAGAAAGAGGTGAAAGAGGTGAAAGAAAGAGGTGAAATAGGTGAAAGTCTGTGAGGTAAAAGAGGTGAAAGTCTGAGGTGAAAGAGGTGAAAGTCTGAGGTGAAAGAGGTGAAAGAGGTGAAAGTCTGAGGTGAAAGAGGTGAAAGTCTGAGGTGAAAGAGGTGAAAGAAAGAGGTGAAAGAGGTGAAAGTCTGAGGTGAAAGAGGTGAAATGGTGAAAGACTGTGTAGACATATTCACCACTTGTTATCATATTGCAGGCTGGCATAGTTTATCTATAATTTAAAACCACAGTGGATGATATTGAATTGAATGGTAAGACAGTAGGAGGGTTGACTGTGTGCATTAACCCCATGTACTGATACCTTTCACCACATGTACTGATAATGCAGGCCTGCATAGTTTATCTATCAATCAAAACCACAGTGGATGATATTGAATGGTCAGACAGTAGGAGGGTTGACTACATTCCTTCACCACATTATATCATATTACAGGCTGGCATAGTTTATCTATCATCCAAAACCACAGTGGATGATATTGAATGGTCAGACAGTAGGAGGGTTAAGAAATTAAAAAAAACATGGCTACCAAATAAACATTACAGCAAGTACCATGTACCCTGGGGAGGGGCATGGGGGGTTGGGATGGAAGCTTACAAAATATGAACAGAAAACAATGAATTTAGTCACCTATGATCCCTTTGCTCCTTTTGAAAATTTCTTAAGGTGCGAAATCTGTTTCCATAGTAACGATTTCAGATTGTTGAGCACCAGAGAGTGATCCATGTGCATGTTCGTGCTGGTCTTCTCCAGCCCCTGGCATTTGTCGAGCAGCACCACCAGCTGCGCTCTAATCACGTGTGGTGAATTATCTAGGAGGTAGTCGCGTAACATGTGACACACAAGCTGAAGGTTCGGTTGGATGATCTCCCCGGAGCATCTTCCTGTGGTGACGTCGCAGAATGAGCGGCAGTTCTCCCCTAAGGTGCAGTCACCGCTGGTCGTGCAAGCTCGCTCCTGCAGGCTGGTCTGGACCGCTTTCTCGGTCAACACCCCTTCCACCATCAACACCTTCACGTCGCTGTGAACAGTGTACCCAATCCCGAGTTCATTTACGTCACACATGTAGAGATTACCCATTGGGCCGTCGAGGATTTCCTCCACAAACTCCAACAATCCGACCACAATGTGCGCCTTATCCGACCAAGGCGGGGCCATTTTTCTTTTAAAATACCTACTGACTGCGCCCGGTAATAAATAATCGATAACAGATGGGAATTCTGTACCAAATAATCGATAAGAGTGAACTCCTTCCATAATGTACATGTTTCCACAGAATCCTAGGAGTCTCGGGATGTAGTCACTATTACCCAGCACCATCATCATGAGAAACTCTTTCTCCTGAAGCAGAGCCCACATCGACCTCGCCTCCGGCAGTGACACTTTGCCGTCGTTGTTGACGTCGGCGATGTCGAGGATTCTGGACTGGATGCTGTCGTATTTACCCTCTCCGAGATGCGTCTTGAGATAAGCTGACAGCATGATGCGGAAGTCTTCCATGGAGCTCCCGGAGGCGGGTTTGCTGAATCGGATGTCCTTTGGGTTTAGGTCCTGCTTGATGTACAAGTCTTCGTCCATGTTCTTCTTTCGTTTTGGAGGCTTCTTTAAGGTGCCTTCATATACCTGGAGTAAAAAAGGAAGGCAGGTGGTTACTAACTTCCAAAACTGGTACTTCTCTGAACTGATTAACTACAATTAACTTTAAAGGCACTGTACACGTTTGGTAATTGTCAAAGACCAGTATTCTCACTTGGTGTATCCCAACATATGCATAAAATAACAAGCCTATGAAAATTTGGGCTCAATTGGTCATCGAAGTTGCAAGAAAATGATGAAAGAAAAAAAAAAACCCTTTGTTGTATTGGTGTGGTGTGCTTTCAGATAAAAAAAAACTTTTTATTTTTTTATTTATTTATTAAGAAATTCAAAACTCTCTCAAAAAAAAATTTACTTCAGAGGAGTCGTCGTTTTTACAATGTTTTATTCTATCAACAGCTCTCCGTTGCTTGTTACCAAGTAAGTTTTTATGCTAATATTTGTTTGAGTCAATACCAAACGGTACCTTTAAAGGCCTCATCTCTCTGCAAATGTTACCAGTCAAAATACCATGTCATGTGTTCTGTTTGCGACTGGACCTTTACAGTTTTCCTTCACAGGAATTTGTTAATGGAAGTCCATCACTAGTGTTTTTTGGATGAGTAACTCAGTTCCCATCCTCTTAAGTTTTCCATAAACACACCATTCAACCAACCTGTGAATAATTTCATCAAATTAGACAACAATTTTGGGTTGAACAAAGAAAAATTGACTAGAGCGGGATCTGAACCAACAACCTCCGGATTAATGTGCTGGCGCTCTGCCGACTGAGCCGTCTAGCCCTATGTTGGCAGTCTCCCTGTTTTGTCAATATCTTTGTTCCGGGGGGGGGGGGGGGGCAGTTAGAAGCCATGCAACCGTTAGCTGTCGTGTAGCCAGGGATCATGCAAAGTTTACGATACAACCTAGGAAGCGGCAGCTGCAAGGGGATCACCTTAAGGGGATGCGACTTGTTATATCAAATTAGACAATTACGTTTGCTGTTTCCCTAAAATTCCAGGGGTTAGTGATGAGAGGGTTCGATGCCCATGGAAACAAAGCTGGAAGGACACATCAGGATCCAATTTCATGGCTCTGCTTACCACAGAATTCTGCACTTTAAAGAATGGACCCCTTTAAAGCATATGAATCAATGGGCTGTAAGCACAGAATTCCTCAGTTAAGCAAAACCAAGAAATTGGGCCCCAATAGGCTAATCGCCCTTTCCAAGGTCAGCCATTTGCGTGTAGAGCCTGGAATTATTATAGCTGGCGTACATATCCAGCAATTTTTTGGGTCTGGTGTACCCGTTTTCAGGGTCTGGTATACCCGCTCTTTGGGGGTCTGGGGTACCCGCTTTTTGGGGTCTGGTGTACCCGCTTTTTGGGGGTCTGGTGTACCCGCTTTTTGGGGGTCTGGTGTACCTGTTTTGGGGTCTGGTGTACCCCTTGTTAGGGTCTGGTGAACCAGCTCTTTGGGTCTGGTGTACCCGCCGTTTTGTGTTCAGTGTCCGGTTTTTCAAAACATGCAAATTAAAAACAGCTGAGTTCGACTGTAGCATTAATTCACAAAATATGTGTGTACTTATATTGAATCTCATTCTAATGTATTACTTGTGTAATTTCTTCATAATTGTGCATTATTGTAACGAGTGACAGCATTGAAATAAATGTCACTGAAGGAATGAATGAATGAATGAATTTGTTGATATTTGGAGTCCGAGTATAATTGAGGGTTTTCAATAATATTTTTCACTCCCGACTTGCTGAATGCAATTTTTCTTGACAGTATTATAGACAGATATATTTCTCTGGAGGATTGGTACTAGTGTGACCTTCATGACCAGTGAGCTTTTGGATTGAAATAAATCAGTTTAAACCGAAACAAATTGAACTTTGTGTTTAAATAATGCCAAGAGTACAAAGTAAAAACTTCAGCAGTCCGTGTTTGGAATTACACTTTAAAAGAGTGTATGTTCCCAGCGACCACTTGCTACATCCAACAATAATTGTATTCACCCAAGCAAATCAGGACACTTCACAATAGGTGTAGTGTAATTCTTCACCGCTGTCAATAACACTGTGTGGACATGTGTAAGTCCACATAGTGTTTAAAAGTCGCTACATTATGTGACCCTCTTTTGTTCTCAGGTCCACACTTCGTATGCAGTGTTAAAACACACCCACACACGCATTTGTTGACCCTGTAAATTGAGGACTTCTCGTTGTTCTCCCATTGTTGGGACTTTGTTGTTTTTTGCGAAGTCCCCATTGGTTTCGTAAACGAAAGCGAAGCGAGGGCGTCCTCCCTCAGTCAAAACAACCGGATCCCTTCTGTCAAAGTCCTCAGTTTCAATGGGTAGACATCCCCCCACCGCACACGTTTGTGAATCCCGCTAAATGAGGACTTCTCTTTGTTCTCCCATTGTTTGGACATCATTGTTTTTTAGCGATGTCCCCATTGGTTTTGTACACAAAAGTGAAGCGAGGACGTCCTCGCTCTGTCAAACATCCGAATCCCTTTTGTTAAAGTCCTCGGTTTGAATGGATAGACACGCTCACACACACACGTGTATAAAAACTGGCAATCTTGGACCCTCCTTTGTTCAACTCTTTGTGATAGCAACCATGGACCTATTGTCGCTTGTGTTATAGGTCCCCAGTTTGAATGTGTATACCTACCCATACACACACATGTATGTGTAAGGTGTGAACCGAGGACTTCGCTTTGTTCTCCCATTGTTTGGCATAGTTTTTTTCAGCGACGTCCCCATTGGTTTTGTACACGAAATCAAAGCGAGGACGTCCTCGGTACACCTTTTCCCCGGATCCCTTTTGTTAAAGTCCTTGGTTTGAATGCGTAGACATACCCACACGCACACACACGTGTGTAAACACCGGCAATCGTGGACCCTCCTTTGTTCAACTCTTTGTGATAGCAACCGTGGACCACAATGCTTTCCTTTGTGATAGCAGCCGTGGACCTATTATCCCTTTTGTTATAGGTCCACGGTTGGAATGTGGATACCTACCCTTACACACCCCCTTAAAGGAACATTACAGAATTGGTTTTTGCTAACAAAACAGTTAAGCACTTTATACAATCCACCATATACATAAACTGACAAACCTGTAGAAGTTTGAGATCGATCGGCCATCTGGGTCACGAGAAAATAGTGAAAAACCGATTACACATTTGCATGTGTTATACAATGCATGAATAAAACGCTCATGAGCGATAAACTCCAATCGGAAATTAGTTTTATTTATTTCTCATCAAATATGGCATTTCAGACAGAAATATTTCTAGGGATGTTTTCTACTATCATCATCATTAGACCGTGTAAGTTTTATGTAAATCTGTGATCTTAAAGAAAATTTTAATTACCAGTTCTGTAACGTTCCTTTAAATGACGAGGCATATTACATGGCATCACTCATTGTCAAGACTTGATAGGCCTCACAGACTTCACATCACTTTTCTGCCCGGCAGAGTGAATTTTATTCTTGGAATGGTTGGAGGGGGATCTCTGAGTCATTTCCATTTCCCATCAATCATTCATTGACAGTAACTTAATTTGTCAAACCTGATCTTTCCGTCCGTAGCATGAACTGGTTCGTGTAATTTGCTCCAGCCCAATAGATGATGTCACACATGACATCACATCTTCATAAAGAGATAATGCCCCAATGGGAAAGTCTCTTAAAACAGATAGACTTAGGGTTTATCAACTAATTGATTAGGATAGTCAAATGTTGTTGTCAAATTGGCCAAAAATCGGACCTAGCACCTTTAATGCCGTTTCACTATTTCCAAGAAGAGTCTGTTTTTGGTGTTGGCATCACATTTATATTAAATAACCAATCCGCAACACCACATCTTCACAAAATATTTTCTCAAAATAGTTAATACTATCAACAGCTGCAGTGCTTCTCACCAAGTAAGTTTTTATGGTCATTAATTTTTGGAGTACTTACAAATCTATGACCCTAAATTTTGGGGTCAAATTGGCAAAAAATCGGACCATAGCACCTTTAATGCCGTTTCACTATTTCCAAGAAGAGTCTGTTTTTGGTGTGGTCATCACATTTACAATAAATAACCAATCCGCAACACCACATCTTCACACATCTATAATTATTGAATTTCCACATATTATTCTACTCACGCACCAGTCTACATTCACCCATCATGTCTACTGCAGGTGGCACAAAATCGTTCACGAGTGCAAAAAACAATTTTACAACCGATTACGAGTCACTTTAGAAACCTCTTTACAGATTTCCTCCCGAAATATGGCTTCTTATTTTTAAGCCTTCCCCAACATGTCTTTGAAGGACAACCTACATCATCCAGCTAAACCCTTATAGGATTCGATATCTTCGTCAACATTAAAGATCAAGGGACTCCAACATGCATAGAATGCACTCGTCATAAGGCCACATAAAAAAAAAATTGTTGAGCGTCCTTTTTGGGGGGCTGGGGAGGGGAGGGCGTTTTTTTGTTTGTTTTGTTTTTTAAATTGAGTTTTGTTGAAATGGCAAAATATGAAATAAAGAATAAAGAAATCATCACAATCACTGTAAAACAGAGGGTTTGTGTGATGTTGGTGTTTTTAACTGTTTTGTTAAACCCATTTAACTCCTAGATGACATTTTCTGTCAACATTTTCAAAAAACTAAAACGCAGTAAATATTTGAAGAATTGTTCTTGTTTTTGCACGATCGAAACCAGGGGTCAGAGTTGACGTAACTGTGCGTTCAGCGCAGAACGGAGCCAAATTTGACTGAAAAGATCACTGAAAAGCCCGTTTTTGTTTGTATAAAAAAATAATAAAATAAATGGGGTCAGGGGGTTACATAGGGTCGGGCGGGGACGATCAACGATTTTCTTTTTTTGATGTGGCCTAAATTATTTTTCAGCATTTCTATAGCAACAAAAAGCCCACACTTTATTCAATTGAAACACATAACAAAACTAAACCACCCGGAACTCGACAGGAAGAATAGAAATAGCTGCACCGCTTATTCCTTATCTATTCCCACGGCCCCCGCTGTAAACCATCATGCTGCCAATAGTCGAACAGGCAATATTATAATTAAATGAAACACGTGCAGGGGTTGCCAAAAATTTTAGTCTGCATTGTACAGTCACAAAGCACTTCATTAAGCACGTACATGACTTCACATTTCTAGAACATGTCGACCACCGAGCATCCTGAACTCCGAAGCCTACATCCCCCTGGACAAGTTGGATAATAAAAATACCCCCCCCCCCCCCGAACCACCTCCCCCCTCCTCCTTCCCCAAGGGTAAAGATTAAAAAAATTGTTTTTAAAGGGAACATATACCTTTGGTTTTTGGAACCAATCAATTGTTTTAATCCTATATAAGATATCCACAAGAAAACTAACCTGTAAAAATTTCATTTCAAAAGGTGGTAGCGTTTTTTGAGATATAGCCGATAGATCCGAAGCGGTTATGTCCACGCAGGAAGAATAATCCGTAATTGAAATACACAATCTGAGAAACGTATCCGACAGTAAGGGAAAGTATACCTTTGGTTTTTGGAACCGTTCGATTGTTTTAATCCTATATAAATGTAGATATATAAGAAAACTAACTGAAATTTCAGAGGTATTGCCGAAAAACCAGAGCGATTATGTCCACGCAGAAAACCGATATCTTTTTCCATAAACCACATTACTTCGAAGTGAAATGATTCTCAAAATTCTTTATACTATCTAACCAAGTAGGTTTTTATTGCCATTAATTTTAAGAGTGCTTACCAAACGTAAACCTTCCCTTTAATTTACAAAGGGGGGGGGGGGATGTACACATTACCTGGTAAGAAGCGTCTTTTGAAAGACAGCCGCCCAGGGTGATTTTTTGCAGTTGGCATAACTCGGGGCATAATGAGCCTGCTATGATGCCTTTGCTGTAGTTATCGCACTGTGACCAAAATGAAAACAGAAATTATATTCAAAGATTTCAAAACTACATTTACAGTTACAATTTGCATGAAAATTCAGATGGAATGATGGAATGACTTGGGGCATAATGAGCCTTCTATAATGCCTTTGCTGTAGTTATCGCACTGTGACCAAAATGAAAACAGAAATTATATTCAAAGATTTCAAAGCTACATTTACAGTTCTTATTTTTTTATCCAGTCCTATTTACTGAATTTGTTGTAATTTGCATGAAAATTCAGATGGAATGATGGAATGACTTGGGGCATAATGAGCCTGCTGTGATGCCTTTGCTGTAGTTATCGCACTGTGACTAAAATGAAAAAAATAAATTATATTTAAAGACTTTAAAACTACATTTAAAATTCTTATTTTTTTAATCACTTTCCTATTACTGAAATTGTTGCAATTTGCATGAAAATTCAGCTGAATGATTTATGAATTTTCTAAACCCTGAATTAAAATATTATTGATTTAATTAATTTAGTCATTCATCTGTTTATTTAAAAATGTCATATTGCATTCAGAAGAATCTACTAGTCTCCTATTGGTCCCTGCATAAAAGCACAAAAAACAATTCAACAAAATAGGAAATTTTTTTTTGAAAAATGCAAAATTAACCACATGTGGCAATTGATAAAAAACATACTCTTCAAAGATTTAAAAGAGTAGGCGAATTTTGACAGGGACAAGAACACCCCCATGACTTAAATATTCAATGAAAACATGTTTGTTATTCTTTGAAAACTAGATTATTGAAAACAAATCCAAGTAATATAAAGTGGACAACCCCCTCCCAAATTAGGTAATGGAGTGGAATATAGTCACAAATTTATCCTGAAAATGACTTTATTTCTATAATTTCAAATCATAATTTCAAAACATCAAACGAGAGTGCTAGGATCTCTATGCATACTGAGTACATTTAGCAAGCTAATTTTGTATTCTCTCTTGCTGAGCTTAAACCAAAATAATAAGAAGAAACACCCCCCCCCCCAAAAAAAACCCACCCCAAAACAAACCAAACAAACCAAAAACCCAAACAAACAAACCTTAAAACCCTTTCACACAAGATGAATTTCCAAGGGATCCACAAACTCCTAGGAGATTTTGGTTGACATTTCCACACTTGCATTGTTAATTTTGTATTCTCTCTTGCTGAGCTTAAACCAAAATAATAGGAAGAAACACCCCCCCTAAAAAAACCCCCAAACAAACAAACCTTAAAACCCTTTCACACAAGATGAATTTCCAAAGAATCCACAAACTCCTAGGAGATTTTGGTTGACATTTCAACACTTGCATTGTTAATCAGGGTTCTCCCCATGTACAAGCTAGCCTTTCCGGCTGATACACGCGAACCAAGGGCCGGTTTTTTTTTTTCTTTAATTTTTTTTTATAGATCAACTTGACAAAAACAGAAAGATAAAACCATTTAGAATGCCCCCAGATTACACAGGAGGGCTTTTTAAACACCAAGCAAAAAGAAAATCTAAAGATTTCGTTTGACTTCAGCGCACTTTAGCCAAACTTCCAAAATTTAGGTCCAGAATGCCCCCCAGTTGTGAAAAACCCTGGGGAGAACCAAGCTTATCCTTGCAAACTCACAGGAAATAGCCATTTCCTGTGAAATAGCTACCCCTGCTCCGGTAAAGGAAGGATTAAGGGAGGTATACATGTTGCATACTGAGTGTTTTTTGTTTGTTTTTTTTCCCCACGAAAGTGCATCAAGTGTAGAACGAACATGGAGAGGCAGTAGGTGATGTTAACAAATCCACAAAACTTTCTTTAGGTTTAATTTCCGGAAAGTTGGCTCTGCAGTTTGAATAGGGCTTAATTATGGATGTAAAGAGTCTTTACTGGTAATTAAAGAGAAAGGGAAATGACCAATTCAACTTTGTGATGTACTCATTTTCCAATAGATAGAGTCCATATGTGAGTGGGGAAAAAATTACAAGTCTTTAACCTCACGTTGAAATGGTGTAAATTGCCATTGTATTTGATACCCTTCCAGTGCATAAATTTGTCACGTCCAATAACATCTGATGACATCATTCTGAGACAAAGGGGTCTGTACATTTTTTGTACGGGGATGTTTTGGTTCATAACTGACTTTTTCAGAGCAAAATTTGAAACATGACGTCATTGGATTTCAACAACTACTGGATCTTTACATCCCAAGGAGGAATTTTTTCGTCAGCCAAAAGGTCAAATTTCAAGGCCGTTTTGATTGAAAATTATAGAAAATTGAATAGGTCATTTCCCTTCCTCTTTAACGAATGATGCAAAATATGCCAAGCATAATCAAAGAGTGAGAGGGGCTGAACATTGTATATATACGTAAAGTATCAAGTTATAATGAGATATATCTGTCAAACACTTTCACTTGTTGACCAAACAGTCGCTCAATCTTGTGAATAACTTATGCTGACTGCAATTAATTACATGAAAAACAATTTGTGCCTCAGTTTTTAAGCAGGTGTTCTGTATATCATTTGTGATTTAACCTTACACCGATTTGTGTTAAAGGTATCGTTCACGCTTGGTAATGACTCAAAACAAATATTAACATAAAAACTTACTTGGTAACAAGCAACGGAGAGCTGTTGATAGTATAAAACATTGCAGGAAACGACTCCCTCTGAAGTAACGTAGTTTTTGAGAAAGAAGTAATTTCTCACTAAAATAATAAAAAACTTCTTGCAAGAAGTTTTTATTCCTATCTGAAAGCACACAAATTTGTACAACTAGGGTGTTTTTTCTTTCATCATTTTCTTGGATGACCAATTGAGCCCAAATTTTCACAGGCTTGTTATTTTATGCATATGTTGGGATACACCAAGTGAGAACACTGGTCTTTGACAATTACCAAACGTGTTCAGTGCCTTTAAAAAAGGTGTTTTTGAATACAACATTATTCCAAGAGTTCAACAGCAAACAACAGCATGCTGGCATCAGACAGTGGAAGTGATGACATTTTATTCAGGGACAAAGCATAATGATACTCCGGTTCACAGCATCTGCGGACATTGCACTATTTCAAACATCTCCTGGGAGTTGAAATTAGTTGAATTGGGAAAGGACGGGAAAGTTGCGAGAGATTTTACAGCTCAATTCTGGACTATATTATCTTGGCCTTTCAAAAAAAAAAGTTGAACCTAACTCCGGTGCTGTCACACAGCAGTGACGACGAACGCGGCTAAGCGAGCGTGAAAGTTGACGTGCATTATTCATGCATGCATATGTAGGTGTCGGAGCTGTATTAAGGACTTAGCATAGCGTGTGAAAGATAGATGGAGAAAAACTTGCTAGGGAAAAACAAGTGCGAGGGGAATCGTTCAGTGTTTTGCCACTGCAAAACCTTCCTTTTACATTTTTAACTTGGAAAAGAACCCGGAAAAAATAATAATTAATATTGTTTTGCTAAAACTTTTAGGAACAGTGACAATTGTTTTGAGTCATATATACTACACAAATGGAGGTCATTTAATCAAGGGCTTGAATTAAAAAACAATAAGTCTCAACTGGACCAAAAGTCTAGTAGGTTCAAAATTTGACAGGACTTCAATGTAAATAAAATTCTTTGGAATTCTCTTTATAAGGGAAAGTAGACCTTTGTTGTTTTTAACAGTTTGATTGTTTTAATCCTATTTTGTAGATAGATCTAATTTTTGACCTTATTTTAAATTAGACCTATTTTTGTAGATCTACAATAAAACCGACCTGTGAAAATTTCATTTCAAAAGGTGGTCGCGTTTTTGAGATATTGCCGAAAATCCGGAGCGGTTATGTCCCCGCAGGAAGAATAATCCGTAATTGGAATACACTATCTGAGAAACGTATCTGACAGTAACGTTTCTCAGATTCAAATTTTGGGGGATAAAAACTGATATCTTTTTCCATAACCACAAAACTTTGAAGTGAAATGATTCACAAAATGCTTTAACGAAAGCTGTTTACTTCTAACCAAGTAGGTTTTTATTGTATATTTGGCTTGCGGTAACACCATTGTGTATATCTACTTTGCTGTGTAGATTATTATTCTTTGAGAACTTGTCTTGCTATATTCTACTGCCGCAGAGTAGATTTTCTGAATTTGGGAGACTACCAAGTTCTGCAAGCCAAATATACATTGATACCCACCATGCAATGCCTCAAATCCTATATAGTTTTTTTATTGCCATCAATTTTAAGAGTGATTACCACTTGTAACCTTCCCTTTAATATTGTCATTTACTATTTAGCCTTCGAGACAGAATCTGCTTCTGGTTGAATCGTGAGGCCATTTAAAACTTTTTTTTGCATTTAAACCACAAGGCATTTTGGTTGGTAAGCAGTTTGCAACCGCCACTTCCCTTCTTTGTCTTTGTTTGCCAAATTGTTAGAAAAGTTAAAGAATACACAATGCGCTTTACATTAGTGCCCTGGTCATTGGGCCAATAACATTCCTTTTATCTTTCTCAGCTCCCTGGGGAGTATACAGCCCGGGCTGTCGTGGTGCTCATAAGGCTTTTTCAAACACAATATCAACCTCTACCCTCGCAGGTACCCATTTATACCCCTTGGTGAAGAGAAGCAATTTTAAAAGCATCTTGCTCAAGGACACAATGTCATGCCGGGATTCGAACCCTAACACACCAATGACTTAACCACCAGAACTTGAATTTGATGCTCTAAACCGCTCGGCCATGACACCCTATGTTCTAAGGATGTCCCCCAATCAGAATACCAAAGGTTGCTTTTAGATGGACTCAATCTTGTTAAAAGAAGAGAGGCCGGCCAAAGACTACCCGGTGCCGGACTGTGATAACTGACCTGGAAGAGATGGGACTTACATGGGGGGAGGCACAAGCCAAAGCACAAGACAGAACTCAGTTGGTGAGTTGATTGCGGCCTTATGTCCCACTGAGGACGAAGAGGATTCAATGAAAAAAAAAATTAAAAAATGAATCCAACCAACCAGTGTATGAACAGACAATGACGTAGTCCTGGTCGCATAATGTACTGTGTCATGTATTTTTATAATGTTGCCTTGTTTGTGTTACCAGCTGTTGAGTATTTCCGAGTCAGTTTAAGTGTTTTACATTTTGTTATCATTGTATACAGCTGGGCCCAATTTCATAGAGCTGCTTAAGCACAAAAGGTAGCTAAGCACAACAAAATTGTGCTTACCAGAATAAGGTTACCAGCCAAACTACCATGTCACATGTACAATTTGTGACTGGTATCCTGCTCATTTCTGCTTAGCAGAAAATTGTTAAGCAATATTTTCTGCTTAAGCAGCTCTATGAAATCGGACCCTGGTATGGTATTTATTGTCTCTAGTGTATCTGTTAACCTTTTTTTAAAATTGTAGAGTGCATCGAGAAATCTGCGATCCATAATGCGCTGTATAAATACTGTTTAATTATTACGATTATCATTATTATAGTAGACACAAACAAACTTTGTTATAAACAGAAACACTCATCATGGCCTCTCAGGTACGGTTACTCACGATATAGTCTTTGGCAATTTCTCCCCTGCACACGTCGGGGCCAGCGTAGCTCAAGTAGATCACCCACGCTCCGAAAAATAACAGCAACCACATTAACAAGACTACCTTCAACTTCACGTGATGTCTCCCCTGGAAACAGGCCAACGAAACAAATGGAAATTCAATCGAGCGTAAATTTGCGTCTGCCTCAAATGTTCCCCTAATAAATGCAACGGCTGCTTCTGTTTTAATGTATAATTCAGCGCCACACACATATACCTTAAACCAAGTAAGCTTTGCATACAAAATTAGGGTTGGATCATGGATCAATTTATGAATAATTAAAGCATGTTTGTTTGTGAGCTGAAAATGTGTTGAGCATAGAAATATCATGCTAAGCAGAATGAGTAACCAGTCAAAAATGCCATGTAATTCAAAATTTTGGATGGTGATCCACCTTTGTTCTGCTCAGGAAACAAATTTGCTTAGCAAAATATTTCACCTTTAAATCATTATGGGGAATATATATTCACCAAAGGGATCAGAAGTGTGGTTTCTCAACAATTTTCACAGCTTATAAAAAGACTGAAATGTAAGTGAGATAAGAAGGTTAGCATTGTGTAGGAAGTAAGAACTGATTATGTTTATGGGCTACAACCATGTGATTTAAATCTCTTTTGGGAGAAGTGTTGGTTTTGAGAAGAACCAGGGTTGAGAACCAGTGTGCTCTGCCCGGAGAATTTAAGATTTTATCGCATTCCATCCTGAAATTTGTTACTTATCGGTGTTAACAAATGGCAACCAAAAGCCGATTTCACAAAGCACTAAAATTCATCTTAAAAGCACTGAACACGTTTGGAAATGGTCAAAGACCAGTGTTCACACTTGGTGTATCCCAACATATGCATAAAATAAAAAGCCTGTGGAAATTTGGGCTCAATTGGTCATCGAAGTTGCAAGAAAATGATGAAAGAAAAAACACCCTTGTTGTACAAATTTGTGTGCTTTCAGATAGAAATAAAAACTTCTTGCAAGAAAATTTTATTATTTTAGTGAGAAATTACCTCTTTCTCAAAAACTATGTTACATCAGAGGGACTCGTTTCATACAATGTTTTATACTATCAACAGCTCTCCGTTGCTTGTTACCAATTAAGTTTTTATGCTAATATTTGTTTTGAGTAATTACCAAACGTGTACGATACCTTTAAGATGAGTTGTCAGTATTACCATAGTGATTTGTATTGTGACATCACACTTTGCTTAGCAATTAAGATTAATTTGCAGTTAAGATAAATCTTAGCTCTTTGTGAAAACGAGCACTTGGTTTTGCCCTTAAAACCCTTTCAGCCCCAATGGCAACTTTAGTCGACTGTGCACTATACCATGCTTGAGCCCCAATGGCGACTTTAGTCGCCCAAGATAACACACAAAAAAAGCACTCAAGGATGAGCACAAAGGCCATTTGTTAAAAAGCTGTAGTTTTGTCCATGTTCACCTTCCATACCCAAGCTTACCATCATTGGAAAGCGAAAGATCGGATCTTTCCAATGGTGGTTAAATATAATAGGATTACTATTATGCAATCACTTAAAATTGGAGTGGAAAGATCCGAAATGACAAACACCTACGGAGCGCCATATGGTTGTGTGCAAAAAAGTGTTTGGGTTTACAGAACACACTTGGGAAACAAACACCAAGAACTTGGACAATTATTGGCTGTTTTCAATGATTTTTAAATTATATGAAAGGAAATTCAATGAGTAAGACAATTGTTATTACTTATTATGCTCTAAAATGAAATCTTCAAGGTAATAATAGAGTTTGTAAAATAGAACTTTGAACACAAGCTTCCTGTTGTGTGAGAATGTGTGCTTCACGCTTGAGTGGTCAAACAACGTGGGCCCCAGCAGTTGTTCATGTCAAAAGAACTTGGGGCTGACAGGGTTAACTATTTCAATGATTGGCCAGCAGGACCACTGCTTGTCCTTTCGCTAGTCCACCAGCTTTTTCTCTAGTCCGTATTTCAAACGAAATAGAGATGCTCTTCAACACTGAACTAGCCGGCCGGACCACTTTAGAGTAAAGTTTGACTGGTCCTCGGGTGTTTTAACTGGCCATCTGGCCAGCGGACCACTGTTAAGGGAGAACACTGGCAACAATACAAGTCAACAATTTCAATTTCTTTTTCCAATGTATCGCAAGTAACCATGAAATTGCCTGTAAGGTAACGATGAAACTCATCACAGGGACAAATTTGACCATCAACCTGGAGGAAACCAAGCTGCACTGCATGCAAAAGGAACACTTTTGGTAGCTGCGCACGAGGGACATTATCTGACAACATGGTGTCTTATCATTCCCTTCACAAAAAAAATTTAAAAAATAAAAGTTGGAGGTGGTTTGCCTGTTAATTGCCTCATGTGACATGGCCCTTAAAGGCATAAGTACACGTTTGGTAATGACTCTGATAATTAGCTGCAATAAAAACTTACTTGGTGTGAAGTACAGCAGCTTTGGATAGTTTAACTTTTCACTTCAAAGTACTGCGGTTACGAAAAAATATATCCCTTTTTATCCTCCAAAACATTTGAATCTGAGAAGCGTTACGCGTAACGCTAGTCAGAGTGTGTATTCCAATGCAGATTATTCTTCCTGCGTGGACATAACTGCTCCAGATTTTCGGCAATATCTCAAAAACGCTACCACCTTTTGAAATGAAATTTTCACAGGTTAGTTTTATGGTATGTATAGCTACAACTATAAAGGTTTGAAAAAAACAACAGGCTCCAAATACCAAACGTGTATGATGCCTTTAAGATCAGTTAACTCGGCCACAGAAATGCAATCTTCAATTTTTAGTGTGTCGAAACACGCTGAATGATTTCTCTACTCACCATTCTGATGTTAAAGTTCCAGATTGATCTGTAATGCCCCGCCATTAAGCACTTTGTGGCATCGTGGCCCTATCAGTCACACACACTTGAGCGTTCTCCCTCTCACTATGTACAGAGAAGTCTACACCTCCTTCCTGCATGTCCCGCCGCCGTTGTTATTACCCACTCACATGCTCATCTATGTACATATTACACACACAACAACAAACAGTGAAATTGTGCTTATTAAGATATTGTGGCGTGTGTGGTTGTACAAGCATCCTTAACTGCGGCTCTGCATATTTTATGCAAACACCCAAGCCATGTGTATCTCTAGGAGGATCCACATGTAGATCGGCCAGTTACAGTATGACCATGGATCCTGGCACAATGTACACAGAGGTTCAATGTCTAACAAGGTAGAGTACTAGACATAATATAAGGGTGATTACGACCATGCAGTATGCATGTATTGTAGACATAGGTTTGAGGCCAGTGTGCGGCCGGACAGTAAACACAGGTCAACTCTGCGAACCAAACTGACCCAGGGCTCGAATTTGACACTGGACCGCAGGCACGAGGCCAGTGATTCTAGCCCGGCAGTCTTGTATTTTTCAATTGAATAATAATACCTCACTGTGTAAACAGAAAGAAATGATGTTCAAATGTTGACTTTGAGTCTGGTAATACAATTTCGTTGAGCATCAAAATATACTAACCCATATCACGAATGAGGTAATCTTCTCTTAGTGCTTGTTCAGATAAAAAGAAAATACGTGTTAAACTCTGTAGAAAGCTCTTTCTTATGAAGATTGTTCTCGTAAAATAAATTCTGGTCCAGAAATTAAGGAATTGGCGGCTATAGCTTTGGCTATGATTGTTGCTAGGGTATCCTATAGGAATACTTCAATGCATGCTGATGCGGAAATTCAGCCGCAGCTGTAGCCACCAATTTGGACATGGCCTAAGGTAAAACGAAAACTATGAGCAAGACTGTCCTCACTTCCATCCTGTTTATTTTAGATTTTCAACTTATTTTCAACTTATTTTATTTTCAACTTATTTTAGTTCACAAAACTCTTCTCAACCTTTTAAATACAGAGATGCCACTGTGGTTACGAAAAAAACCTGACAATTATTTTTCCTTACACCAAAGCAGAAAACCACTGAATGAATGTCACAAGTGGTAACCATTGTGACAAATTATCGCAGAGCAATCATCGCAGAGATGCCAACATTGAATTCCCAAAAAGAGTAGCACTGTCGAGCACTTGTAAGTTCAAGTCAGGCATACAACTCACCGAGCCGTAAAAAGAGGAAAATTACAACATTTACAATATAAACTAATAGTTTCAGCGAAAATCCCTTTTTTCAAAGCGGACTTGCTTTAAAGGCCAAACAGTTATAACTTTATTCAGACTTGATTTGAAAAAAACGGAAGTTGAGCTTTTTGGGGGGTTTTTTAACGGAAATCCGGGTATCTCTGTAAATATAAGAAGAAAATCTAATTTTTTCAAAGTGCGAGAGAAATACCGACCAAACACACACAAAAAAACCACCCCCAAAACACCTGACTGATTTGGTCCTCAAGGTTTCAACTGTGCAATATTGTACAAACAGTCCATCAAATAATTAGTACAACATCAATAAAACTGTTTGCTAGTTCTGTACACTATTCAATAATCACACATACATGTACAGCAGATCGTTTTGTTGACACTGTGCCAAAAAAACTCCACTTTAAAAAAAACAAAAAAAACCCAGCCGATTATCACTCGTTATCATCGTACCATAACTAATATCCCTTCAATTAAAGACAGCTTCAATTATTCTTTCAATTTGCTGGTGGGTTACGGGCGCTTCGTGGCTCTTCAGAGATAAATTGTCAAAATGTCAGGGTCTTTAACAGAAGCCTTTCAAATGTCAACCGCTCTTAATAGATTGTACTTAATACAGCAATCATCACCCATGATCGCTGGTGAAGTCTTGCTGAGTACATGTACAACTGTAGAGGAGTATAAAAGCACTTACGTATAATGTAAATTTATGTCTTCAACAAGAATTTGTGTCTTGGAGGCAATCATGTCTGTCCTTATACGAACCATCGTGGAAAAAAAACCCTCAAGAATGCTGAGTTTGCAACAACCTACGCAAGTCTTTCTTTAAGGCTTTTATTTTAATTTGTGCATCTAGAAATTTGGGGCTTTAAAATTTCAGCTTTTCTGGTAAATTTTATGATGATGGTGTTAATGTTTTGTACATTCTTGCATATTATGGCCTATAGTCTTTTTTTAATAAGGCTTTTATTTTAATTTCTGCATCTAGAAATTTGGGGCTTTAAAATTTCAGCTTTTCTGGTAAATTTTACGATGATGGTGTTAATGTTCTGTACATTCTCGCATATTACGGCCTATTCAGGGATCAAATTTTACACTCGATTGCAGGCCCGAGGCCAGTCGTTTCAAGTGTCGGACAAGTAAGCTCACGACCAGACAAGTCCAGGGGTCTTGTGTTTTTCAATTGAATAATAATACCTCACTACATGTATGTAATATCTTTAGCTCTTTCATGCACCGACCAACAAAAATTCCCTTCAGAAAAATAGTTGTAAAACGAAAAATAAAGATCGCACGACTACACAATTTTTAGAATGGGAAAGAGGACTATTGTGACCTGGCTTTTGTTGGGGTCGCAAATTTGCAAAAAACGAATAAACAATTAATGTGTCCATATGATCAATTTATCACTAAAATAAATGGTGCATGAAAGAGTTAACAACAAAATTAAGGTTCAAATGTTGACTTTAGATCTAATAAATTTAATTTAATTCTCATTCTGCTACGAAGTTTACTTACCAATATAAGACAATTGAGATAAATCTAGTCTTAGCGCTTGTTCAAATCAATATCTCAAAAACGCGTTGTGTGATTTATATATAGAATTAAAACAATCGAATGGTTCCAAAAACCAAAGGTATACTTTCCCTTTAAGCAGAGATTACTGTTCTGGGCAAGAACAAGTTGTATTTCTATGGTTCTATTATTATTATTATTATTATTATTTCTGGTTTATTAAAACAATGCATTTGTAGCCCAGGGGCTAAATTGCTACAAAGTTCACAATTACAAATTTAAAAACATTGCAATGTACATCAAATTACATATTTAAAAAAAAGCAACGGGTTTACACAAATACATTCAAAAACAAAAACAAAGCACACACTTAAAAGAGAAAATTATACTTGGTTCAAAATACTGATAAAGTAAGGTATCGGACTATTTTTGTATCTGTTTGTTTTGCACTTAATTTCGAAAGATTGTTAGTGTTTCTTAATTGATATTGCATACTAGAACCTCTTGGCTGGGGTAACCACTTTTAGCTTTGTTGCAAAGCTGATGCAAAGATTTTTCTACGGTCATGGAGAGACACTAAATTGCAATTAATAAGAGCATGGTCATAATTGACATAACCCAAACCCAAAATAATCTTAAGAGCTCGCTTTTGAATAATCTCCAATTTGTTGACATGAGCTCTAGTTAGCCCTGCATTCCATACTGGGACTGCATACTCTGTCAAAGGTCTTACGTAACCCTTATAAATTGTTAATAAATCTGGAATGGATAAGTGAAACTTTTTCAATAGTTTGAGCATGTATATCTTACTGCTAGCTTTACGATAAATCTGATCAACATGTTTATCCCATTTGAGGTCAGAACTTATTAAGATGCCAAGAATCTTAACACAATCGACAGTGTGGAGATCAGTGGATGAAATTTGTAGAGGAGGAAACTGAGGGATATTCTTCATAAAGCATACAGTCATTGTAGCACACTTATCGGGATTGATTTTCATATTATTTTGAATAGTCCATTCACTGAACTCATTCAAAACAGATTGCATATTGTGAAAATCTTTACTTACAGTGTTCTCCACAATAGTCAAATCGTCAACATATTTCAAACTAAGCAATCGACTATTAGTGACATTTTCAGAATGAACTGCACTATTAATTTTAGCAAGAAAACCCAACGGCCCGAACTTAGCCCTTGTGGGAGACCACCCTTAAGGACATTATAATTGGACAGAATTTGTTTATATTTGACACACTGAGATCTGTTGGTTAAAAAGTTACAAACCCAGGGGACAATTGATTGGCGTGCACCCAGGTGAAGCAAATCACGAATAACAATATTATGATCAACTAGATCAAAAGCCTTAGTAAAATCTGTAACAACCAAGGAACTGTGACTCTTCGTAAGCTCAGCATGAGCGTTTAAATTATCAACAAGTTTAACTAGATAATGGGAAGTAGATACTCCTTTTCTGTTACCATACTGATTAGGATCCAAGTTATCTTGGATATCTGAAATGATCCACTGGACAACGAAATGTTCAGCTAATTTGGCAAAATGATCAGTTAAAGAAATAGGACGAAGTTTGTTCCAAGTTGGGGGAGAACTTTTGGGCAGAGGAATAACAACGGCTTGTTTCCACTGATTAGGAACCACACCTTCCTGGTACGATGAATTAAGAATGTGTGAAAGAGGTTTACTCAATTCATATGCAAATTCACGAATAATCGGGGCTGGAATTTCATCCGGACCTCCAGCCTTCCTACAACTGATCTTTTTTAGTTGAAAAAATACCTCCCATTCTTGAACGGTTGGACAAAGCTCAGGAGAAGGGAGATAAGCTGGAAGCGATGATAAATCCAAAGGACATAAATTATTACCAATCGAGGTGAAATGATTATTGATGCTATTCGCAATATCCATATCATATTATGATCTTTATTTTATCGTAAAGGATGTATAAAAAGGTCACTTTACGTAAACATCCACTGACAAGAACAAGTTGTTTTTCTATGGTTCTGTAATGATCTTGATTTTATCTTAAAGGATGTATAAAAAAGTCACTTTACGTAAACATCCACTGAAAAGAACAAGTTGTATTTCTATGGTTCTGTAATGATCTGTATTTTTTATCGTAAAGGATGTATAAAAAAGTCACTTTACGTAAACATGCACTGACAAGAACTCGAGACAATATTTACTCATTACCGAACAACAATATTGCTAAGTTTATTGTTCATTTCATAATCATAGAAAACAGCTTGATGGTTGCACTAACGAGAGAAATTGTCACCAGCCAGTCTCATATTAAGAACCTTGTAATGGCCCTTCAGTCCTTTCTCTATGACCACGGTCCAATTTCACAGAGCTGCTTAAGCACAAACAATAGCTTAGAAGCATGACAAAATTATGCTTACCAGAATAAGGTTACGTGCCTAAATACCATGTACATGTACCATTTGTGATTGGTATCCTGCTCGTTTCTGCAATGCAGAAAATTGTTAAACAACATTTTCTGCTTAATTGAGCAGCTCTATGAAATTGGGGCCATATCTGCCTAAACACAGGATTTTGCACAAAACACACAAATGCTGTACAGACTGGAAAACATGTATTTTACTCTTGAATTCACCTGAGGTCATCATCACAATAATCTCGAGTGCGTGTTGTGGCCGAGCGGTCTTGTTCACCGAACCCAAGCTCTGGTGTTGTCAGCAGCAGAGTGTGGGTTCGAATCCCAGTCATGACACTTATGCCCTTAAGCAAGACACTTAACCATTATTTATTGCTTCGTAAAAAAGTTGGGTAGTGCATTCTGCCCTACTAGCCAGGCTCCTAGTGGATGATACCCAAGCCTACATCCTTACGGACTGTGAAGGGGGTAACCCTGTTTCAGCCCCAGGAATAGGTGGCAATGTGCCTCTGGTGGCTGTTAATTTGGGTGAATAGCTCAAATCAGTTAATTGTAGCCCTCACCTTGAAGTGGCCATCCGGCCTTGTGATGTTAAGCGATCTTTCATAAAAAATTAAAAAATTGGGGAGTCAATGCCCCTGCACAAAGTACAGTGCACTTTTTAAGCGACAAGGCATTTTAGGCTTACCATAATTTGTACGCACAATTTGACGCCCAAAATGACAAGCGTGGCAGACAACAGTCGCGTGTGACGTTAGTGAAAGGGGTCAATACGAACAATAAGTTAACGACTTTCTTCATGTTCTTTGATACTTTCGTTACTTGTGAAATGAGAAGTGAAACAAGGCAAAATATACATGAATGCACATTTGTATCACATTAACCAGTTAACGTTGGATGACCAGGGCCCAATTTCATAGAGCTGCATAAGCAGAAAATATTGCTTAATAATTTTCTGCTAAGCAGAAATGGGCAGGATACCAGTCACGAATTGTACATGCGACATGGTAGTTTGGCTGGTAACCTTATTCTGGTAAGCAAAATTTTTATTCTGCTTAGCTACTTTTTGTGCTTAAGCAGCTCTATGAAATTGGGCCCAGGGGTGAGAGTCACTGCTGACCAAAAAGTCTGAAACTGGGATCCAGTTCTTAGGAGGTACGCCCTAATGATGGCATTTCCACCTTTTGGTAACCCCTGGAGTTATAGATTCCAAGGAGCTTTTGGGAGCAGTATCCTCAGTGCTAGAGAAGTAGACCAAAGAGCATGGCTTACTTTATTTTGAGAAAAATACAGCATTTTTTGTTTACCAGGCAGACTTTTAAAAAGTTTGAATTCAGATAAAATACCTGTACCCTTCGAGAAAGACTCTGCTAGGGTCGAAACGTCAGGCCATTAACTATTTTTTGCTTTTTCAGATAAAAGTCTGACATTTTCCATCCCTGGATGAATTCTTAATAGGCAAATTCCCCCCCCCCCCCCCCCGCCCCCCTCCCCCCTCCCTGGATACATGTTAGGGGACATGAATTTTGTATATTCGTTTTACATTGGATGACCAGAACAAAAGTCGCCCACTACTTTCCATTATGGAGTGTGCACAGAGCATGCACTCAACGAGCTACGCTTGATTACATCCACACAAAGAGGACAGGTGGCAGTGGAAATAATGATAAAATTCTACCTTTGTGTGGGGGTTTAATTTGTAATTCCCGATTCCAGGCCTTTGTCCTCTTCTTTTAAGAAGAGAGTTACATGGCATTGATAGGCTTCCACCATGTTTTATTGTTATATTTCGGCTCACTGGAGGCAAGTCCAAGTGGACCGAGATTCTAGCCTAGGCCATTTTTAAACTGTGGATGGACAGTAGGTTTATGGGCGTTAGAAAAGTTTGCCTGGTGGTTACTGGTCGTGGCTTTTGTCAAGTAAGGCAAAGACATTTTTATTTCCCCTTTGATGACAGCGGAGATTAATTGTTGTTTTTACAAGAAGAAACAGGCAGGTTTAACAAGACCATGAATGTTTTGTTTACATCAGTGCAGTCTTGTTTTGTCTTTTATGTTTTATGTCTAGTAGGTAAGTCTAAAGTAAGTGAAAGTTTTGTTGTGGCCTTGGCAGCATAGGCAAATCTACCTTTTTAATAATTGAATCACCCTGTACAATGAAGTAAATTAGTAAATTTCACTAGTCGCCCAGTCCTAGTGCGAGATTATGATGTTTTTCTCGATAGAGAAACAATGAAGCCCGTTGCTTCAAAGATTATCTTACAGTAGTTCTCTTGGCTTTGTTAAGTCAGGATTTCTTTGCGCCAGCGGCACTCTCAAAGAAAAATAATTCCGTCAATTTGGCAGGATCTGCTTGTCGATGGACGTCCCTTACAAGTATTTTGTGAGACTTTCCATTCCACACTCTCTGACTATGCCATTATTAAAACCAAAATAATTGGAAGAATAAAAACATATTGCTTAGTTTGCTTTCATTCATCTCTGGTTCTGACTTGAATTTAATTGCTACTACTCAAGTCATGTCATGTCAACACGACCGACGGCTCAACGTTTGATATCATTTGCTTATAACTGGTCCACTCTGCACTGTGCTATGAAAACGGCTATTGATAACTAGCGATGCGGCCATGCCCGGTAGGCTGGTTCTAAATAGTCGACTAGCCTAGTCCAACTATCGTCGACTAGACAGAGTTGGGGCTAACTTAGTCGAACTACAGTCAACGACAGTTCTTGCGCGAACTTGGCCCTTGCTGTCACTAGAAATGGTAGAGTGGTTTTCAACAAAGGATCGTGGGCATAATTGATTAATACATATAATGTAAATAAATTACTACAATGTAGTTGGACTGTAGCATACATTTTGACTTCCAAAAGTCTCACGATTGTACAAACGTACCCTCCCTTAATGTCAACTTACAAACTAAAATCAACCAAATCCGCAGGGAAAAATCGTTTAACACTGAATGAACGGCAAGTGCATAAATGTCACGTACATTGAACAGGGTGGGGGGAAGGACTGGAGTCACTGTAATGGAATTACTGTAAGTCTGTAAAGTCTGTGGCTCTCCATAATTTAGTCGATGGCTCCAATAACTTAAGGTGGATTAAATATCTTGCCTGAATCCCGATCATTATGCAAATCCTGGGATTATAATTGGAAATTTTTTCTTGCGAGGCATTCATATGACCTCGGGGAGCAATGACGGTACTTGGTTATGCATATTTAACAGATTAGACCATTACGTGCTCCTCATTCCTGTGTACGGTGAAATAAATGTACATTAATTTTTTTTTCAATGAGTTTATTCAAAAACCTTCAGGAGTCGAATTTGGGGGAAAATCCACAACACCACACAGCTTGAAGCTCAAAATATTTACTGGACCGGAATTATTTTTACAAGACCAGAATCAAAATAAGAAAACCCTTTCTACACAGTTTCTACACATAAACTGTTAAATAACAAACTATTAAGAACAAGCACTGAGACAAGATTAAAGACTATAATTTTCTACGAAATCAAATCTTCTTTTAAAATTATATTTATACAAATTCTTGATAATAAAAAAACCCCATAGTAAAATGTTGTAAATACATTTTCAATTTTTTTATAATACAAATAATTTGTTCAAATTAACATTGAAACAAAATTTAAACTTGGGGTGAGGATGCTTATTTTTAGAAACCCCATTTGCCAATCACACCCGAATGTGTGCAGCCGCTTCAAAGGTTAAACGACAACATGACCGTCACTCGGGCAAAATTCTTAATTTTTTACAAGTAACCGGAAACCGAGGTCAAGTCTTATTCTCAGGTTTTCTTCGTTATTTTATTGAATTGGTTTTACTTTTATATTGTTAATCACTTAGTATTACATTCCCAACAACATGTATAATTTTCATAGCCATGAACTACGTTAAACTAAAATAATTGACAAAACAAAATCCTGTCCCACGCAAAACTGGTCCCGGAAGTTCGAATATGCGCGAGACTTGTACAGTCTATTGAAGATTTTATCGCATTCCATCCTGATATTTGTTTTTTATCGGTGATAACAAATGGCAACCAAAGGCCGATTTCACCTCTAAGATTTTATCTTAAGATGATTTGTCAGTATTACCATGGTGATTTGTATTGTGACATCACACTTTTTGCAGGTAAGATCAATCATAGCTCTTTGTGAAATCGAGTGCTGGGTTTGCCCTTAACTATTTCAGTGACTGGCCAGCAGGACCACCAATTAGCTTGTTCTTTCACTAGTCCGTCATTTTTTCTCTCTAGTCTTGACAAACAAAATACCGCCCACGTAAAACTCCATATGGTTGGGACCCCATGGTCCCGGAAGTTCAAATCTGCACGAGAATTGCACAGTCTATTTCAAAATTAAACATTGAAAACCTAGTGTCCAAATCACACCCAAACACCCTTCTACATGTCCAGGAAAATATGAATATGGGGGAGGGGAGGGCATTCATTTAAGGCCAAGTAAAATAAATAACATGTTGCTCGTTTGGACGTTTTAAAACATTGGTGAGGGAGGCCCTTTTTATTTGTTATTTTCAATTTTTTTGTTATTTTTTCCAAGATGGCCGCCATGTCTAAGATGGCTGCCATAACATATTTTAAGGAAAATTTTCTGCAGCATGCCACCACGTCTTCACAACGCTGCTTGCTAACACTCAGTTTCAGTTCCTTTGGGCACGAGTGCGCATAAATTTTCATTTTTAAAGGTCAAAACGTAGTGTTTTTACTACCAATTCCTCCTGAGGAATATTTAAATCAGGGAAATGAAGTCCATTATCCATTAAAAAATCAAATAAATCCCTTAGAAAGAGGTGGGATGATACGGAAATTTTTCTGAAGTGAATAGTGAGTGATCAATTTAGGATTGTTTGATTGCACAAACTAAAAATTTACGATGTTAAAGTGTTTTGTTGAATTTTTTACTTTTTTTGTACATTTTATTTTAGTGTTTTTTTTATTAACAAATAACAAAAAAATCGGTGCGGCGTCCAAAATCGGAGCAGGCAAGGACGAGCAACATGTTATTTATTTTACTTTGCCTAAGCAGTTTCCTCCCATTTTGACAGTGAGTGACCCCTAGTCAATAGTCCCTAGAACCCCAAGGGGATAAATCTCCAGGAACCTTCTCGGCTGCATCAAATATAATCCGTGGCACGAGAGAACCTTCTCAATCAATCTCTCTCCGTTTCTCGCCTGGCTTGTTCAGCTGGAATATACATGAAGTTACCTCCCCCAACAAAGGCATACAATATTCATACAAGCTGCATGTAGTGAATGGAGAGATTTGTTAGGCATCTTAGCGTGAGATTGAACTACAAGCGATGACTGATGGAGTGCTAAGCCTCTCGTGATAACAGGGAACTTCACAATCTGACAAATGTGTGCACCCAACAAACTACTAGGTTATGTTCTTTCTCATGATGTTGAAGAAGGGGCTTAGAAAAGAAAAAGCCAGTGAATTTGTTTAACACCCACCCAATCATTCATTTCATCTCAACATCTATAATAATGACCCCCCAAAAAGTGTAATCCGAAAGCCAACTTGTTATAAAGATAGTAATGGCAGTAAGCATCATGCTAAGCTATTTCGTCTGAAGTGCCCCCGTTGAATAGAAATCAATAAAAAGTATGTCAAAAAATTTGAATTTCCAAAGATCGCCTCAATGCAACTTTTGGAGGATCACAGGACATGTATGACAGGGCATTCAATTTCAGTCAAATTTAGAACATTCCAGAAAGACCACTGAAGGCCAGTGTTCCTAAATCCGACTTGTTATGAGCAAATTTTCTAAATTTAGATGAAATTAAATTAAATTAAAACACAAACAAACAGACACTTAAATATTTGACTGGCTTCTATCTAGCAACTTTAAGTAGATTAACTCTAACAGACTAGGCCCTTGGGTAGACATACTGCCCAAATCCTTCGATATCCTTCAGATTAAAGTTGTCATAAACCTAAAGTGCCCAAATCCTTCGATATCCTTCAACTTATTGTAAGTATACATATTAGCCCAAATCCTTCAAAATCCTTTTGAGACAGAAGTTAGGGAGTCAACTTTGTGATTTAGTTTAGGTGCTCGGCTTTATTACAATCTCCACCCCTAAAAGCCCAAAACCTTCAGAATCCTATTTTGGCTAAGCTGCATAATACCTAAAACCTTCAAAATCCTCCTATGTAAAAACAGCCCGATAGCCCAAGTCCTGCAAAATCCTACCCTAACAAAAACTCATTTTAGCCCAAACCCTTCGAAATCCTCCTGTGTTGCAGATCCCTAATAGCCCAAATCCTTCGAAATCCTGCACTTTGGCAATGAGGATATTGTACGACTTGGGTTCTTTAGGGTTAATGTATAATAATAACAATTTTTATATATATCGCATATCACCGTAAGGTCCCTATGCGCTGTAAATGGAAATCAACAACTGTACGAAGTAAACAGATATGTTTTCACCCAGGGTTTTGAATTAGGTCATCTGATTTATTTAGTTCATTTTTTTTTATATTCCTTACAAGCTTGTTATCCAGTGTTATGTTTGCGAAGGTAGATCAATAATTAAGCCTCGAACGTCAGCCAACTGGAGCCTATTTTCCCATGAGCAATCAGTCCAAATACCAAAGGGGTTCATGCATTAGGTACAGAGATGCAATTATGAAAATAGGTCCCCAATAGAATGGAGAAGTAGGGAGGTTCAGTTATGACATAATTTGTTCCAAATATCAAGTCATAAACCACAAGGGCAACTGACATCAGGGTTCTCCCCAGGTTTTTTCAAAACTGTGGGGCATTCTGGACCCAAATTTTTGAAGTTTGGCCGAGGCACGCTGATTTGAAACAAGGTCTTCGGAATGTTTTCTACTTGGTGTTTATCTTGGTTTTAAAAGCCCTACTGTGCAATCTGGAGCATTTTATATGGTTTTGTATTGATGTTCTTTTGTGGAAAAAAAAATATATAAAAAAATAAAAAATTTATTTTAGTTTTTGCATATTGGCCGAAATGTGCGCGTATTGGCACGCGAATCGCGTGTATCGGCCCGATACGCTAGCTTGTGCATGGGGAGAACCCTGGACATAATCTGTTGTTAAAGCATGGAGGTAGTACCTTTATGGTTAAAGGTAGATTATTAGAAGCCATTCAGAAAGAAAAAAAACACCACAGAGCATGGTCCTTGCTCAATGGAATAAACTACTGTTTGGGTTTTTTCCCCGAACTTGTTTTGAACCGCCCCAAATGTACAATTTAAAAAAATGTTGATTGCCTGTCCTAGATAAAGAGGAACTAAGTGATGGCTCAAATCAGGCATATATTTTAGATCACTCTCCCAGCTCAGGACATGTCAATGGCTTTTACAGGCTTTCCAGCCACATGACTATCCAGGTCATAATCAGACAAGCAACTTTGTAATTGACAAAAAAGATTTCCAAGCACACAAAACTTGGTACATTTTATTTTGCTATCTGCACGTACCATTGGACTGACGTAGACTATCATTACAAGTCGACTATCCATCGAAGGTTTTTTAAATTGAAAATTAAATTACACATGTATCATTTTGCAGTTAAATTTTCTTTAGACCTAATGGTTATTTACAGCCCCTGCCTGCAATAATTTAAGCCAGGATTTGGTAAAAGAGTGTCCAAATTTGCTGGAAATTTAAAAACTAGGTGTCCAAATTGTTCACTCACAATAACATCATGTAAATGACAGAAAAAACAGGGTGTCCAAATTTTAAACAGGGTGTCCAAAAGACACCCAGACACCCCTCTGGCTAACACTATGCCTGCCTGTTGTACATAAAAGCCTGTTTATGACCTTAGATAGTTAATGTTGTCATCTAAATCAGACAAACAAACAAACATACCAGCATAGATATGTCACCCTGGTTAAATAGACTCCATACACAACATAATCTTTACTTGAGTGCGATTAATTCAAGGTGTTCATGTACAGATTTACAGTAGGCCTATGCAAAACATCATTGGCACTACGGCTATTTTATTTATGTTTGATTTTAAGGCCAGAAATCCATGTTTCTGTCATGCGTAATGTGTAGTGCGCAATGCCTACAAAACGAAAATACATGCCACGCAACCCACATAACTCCAGATCCATATTGCAAACAGCGTTAAAATCCGTAAAATATTTGAGCATTGTTTGGCGTGTGTTTTTTATTTTAAAGGATCACCCATTACGCACAATACATGACAGACGCAAAATCAAAGTCTCTACCCCACTTTGGGAAGAATTTCAACTCAAGAAAAACGCTGTTTTCTAGGGGCTAGGTAAACATGTAACTTCAGGCAAAAAGTGCACAGAATATGTGGATATTGACTATCAACAGATGAACGAAAAATATTTGTTCCACTGCAAACCATTTTAAGTACACCTGGTTCAATACTAAATACCTGGTTTGATTAAAACATGTTTCCATTGTGTATTAACAATGGATAATCATGTGTAAAAAGGTGTGTAAAAGGTGTGTGACCTGTCAAAGAACAATCCATAGAATTAAGCTGGGAAAATGAACAGAAGTTGGTACATCATCTCAGTAAATGTAAAACAAAAGAATTGATTAAATTTTGCTAAATACAGTAGAGCATCTGTACTGTCCTATTTCCACCCGGGTGTTGATACTATGCGATGCTCTCAGACGTTCACTCAATACAAATTAACCGGATCATAAATAATTTGCAGGATTTGTAAATGATTTATCATAGTGAATACATTGGCAGAGATGTTGGAAACTGGTTCAGGAGTAAGCGGGTAGAAGATGGATTGTTATGGCAGCAGTGATCTGAGCAAATCAGGCGTTGTACAGGCTCACAACGGGGGGAGGGAAAAAATGTTTGGATAATTATCCTGCGTATCAAGTGTGAAGGAGAGTGGAAAAACCCACGCTTTAATTACATTGAACAACTCAATCAGGGCAGTCGTACATTGCGTTGTCACAGGTGCAAACAACAAAAAGTGTCAAGTAGAAATCAATAAATACACCAACATTACATTTTACTTGATATTACATGTTTATTACAAATTGCACAGTTCTTGTGTTGTTAATCCCTAACACAATCAATAGTAGTAATTGTACATGGCATATGTTCAATTGCAATCACAATGCAATTAGCACTCCGCAGTAATGACGTCACTTTTGCTAAAAATACCCAGCTGTCAGACAAACATTCCACCTGCTTCAGCGATCAACGCATCATCGACGCGCCAAACTGCACTAGTAGTGTAGTCAGTACACGAGAGTAAACATAAAACTTGGACGTGTAATCAAAAGAATGAGTGCATATGTTAGGGAAATTGGACACATTTGCCCGAGATCCGGGTACTTAGCGTCTATTTTTAGCATTAGTACGGAGTGCTACTAATGGGAAAAACATCAAATGTGATTTTGCTTTGAAGAACCATTGATTTTATTCTTTCATTAGTCTGTGTTTCTTTAAAGGGATTGTATACGTTTTGGTAGTTGGAACCCACTGTTTGTTTCAATCCTATACAGTTGTAGTATATATACCATAAAACTAACCTGTGAAAATTTCATTTGAAAAGATGGTAGCGTTTTTGAGATATTGCCGAAAATCTGGAGCGGTTATGTCCACGCAGGAAGAATAATCTGCAATTGGAATACACTATCTGAGAAACGTTACTGCAGTAACGCTTCTCAGATTCCAATTTTTGGGGATAAAAAGTGATCTATTTTACCATAACCACAGTACTTCAAAGTGAAAAGTTTTCTCAAAATGCATTATACTATCCAAAGCTGCTGTACTTCTTACCAAGTAAGTTTTTATTGCCATTAATTTTCAGAGTCATTACCAAACGTATACAGACCCTTTAAAGTACTACTACAAGATGTCTGCCAAATGTTTGTGTAAGGTATGCATGGCAGTAGCCACCCAGTGTTCTCCCTTAGCGGTGGTCTGCTGATCAAATCCTCAATATGATATTATTTGGTGATTGGTGGATGCACCACAAACTACAGAGTCAACCCTCCTTCTGTCTGACCATTCAATATCCTCCACTACAGTTTGGAATTCATAGAAAAGTTAAGCCAGCCTGCGCTGCAATAAGATATCATGTGATGAATGTATCAACACAGTACACAGTCGATCCTCCTACTCTCTGACCATTCAATATCCTCCACTACAGTTTGGAATTCATAGAAAAGTTAAGCCAGCCTGCGCTGCAATAAGATATCATGTGATGAATGTATCAACACAGTACACAGTCGATCCTCCTACTCTCTGACCATTCAATATCCTCCACTACAGTTTGGAATTCATAGAAAAGTTAAGCCAGCCTGCGCTGCAATAAGATATCATGTGATGAATGTATCAACACAGTACACAGTCGATCCTCCTACTCTCTGACCATTCAATATCCTCCACTACAGTTTGGAATTCATAGAAAAGTTAAGTCAGCCTCCGCTGCAATAAGATATCATTATGAATGCATCAACACAGTCCACAGTCGACCCTCCTACTGTCTGACCATTCAATATCCTCCACTACAGTTTGGAATTCATAGAAAAGTTAAGCCAGCCTCCGCTGCAATAAGATATCATGATGAATGCATCAACACAGTCCACAGTCGACCCTCCTAATGTCTGTCCATTCAATATCATCCACTGCTTTTGAATGATAAACTGATTTGAGGACAGCTTGTCCGTACAAGGTCACCAGCTATGTGTATAAGTGTTTCTTTCTTTTTTGTTGGAGGAACTTCATCCTACTATCCTTTAATCCCTAACTTCCTATCTTGATTGTTAGTTCCGTTTCCTTCCTCCATTTGGTTATACAAGAACAAATTAAAAGCTTTGGTGCATAATGTGAATTCAAAACATAGTGTTGTATGACTTGGACTCGAGTCACATATTGAGGACTTGGTCTTGATCCTGGATGGATAAAGACTCGGACTTCGAATCAAGCATCTAGACTCAAACTCAGGCCTGGAGGCCACGGAGGCCATGGCCTCTGTTGCCCTGGTCTTGGCCTTTGTGCCCCTTCAAAAGTTCCCCATAGATTTCAAGATTTTCCAAATGGAAGTGCCCTTTGCAAAATGAAAATGGCCTTGCCCTCTCTAAATATGAAATTCCAGGCCTGCAAACTTGATGTTTATGACTTAGGGACTTGATAACAAAATATAATATAACATTTTTAAAGGAACATTACAGAACTGGTAACTAAAGTTTTCTTTAAGATCACAGATTTACATAAAACTTACACGGTCTAATGATGATGATAGTAGAAAACATCCCTAGAAATATTTCTGTCTGAAATGCCATATTTGATGAGAAATAAATAAAAACTAATTTCCTATTGGTGTTTATCGCTCATGAGCGTTTTATTCATGCATTGTAATAGGCCTAACACATGCAAATGTGTAAACGGTTTTTCACTATTTTGTTGTGACCCAGATGGCCGATCGATCTCAAACTTCTACAGGTTTGTCAGTTTATGTATATGGTGGTATATAAAGTGCTTACACTGCCAGCAACTGTTTTGTTAGCAAAAACCAATTCTGTAATGTTCCTTTAAACACTAATTGTATGCAAAGTAGTGAAAACAGCAATTTTTGAGAAATTTCCCTTTTAAATGGCTACTTCTCTTTAAAGAGTTGCAAGTTTCAGGGTTTCATTATTATTTCAAAAAGCCTCCTCCTGTCTTCATTACAGAACTTAAAAACTTATTATTAAAATTATTGTAAAAATAAATTATTGTTTTCTCTTTACATTGTTTATTTTTAATTTTTTATTTTTACTTAGACAGTAATGTAGGGAGACCAAGTGCACCCTCAATATTTCTGAAAACTTTTTATTAGCATATTTCCAATAAAAAGTTAAGTTTTTGCCCGCGACCTTTGGACTCATCACGCTCTTTCCTTTTAATAAACTTTGAACAAGAGAGAGCACATTATTCTCTATTTTTGTAGAGAGCATGGCTCTGGCCATGCTCGAAATACTATTTAGTTGGGAGGGATCACGTCCCAGAACTCTCTTTGAGTATTGTTTCGTCTTTAAAACGTCTTTTTGTAAGAGAAATATTGCAATTCTTGGGCCTAGTTAAAGGCGCTGTACACGTTTGGTAATTACTCAAAATATATATTAGCATAACAACTTACTTGGTAACGAGCAACAGAGAGCTGTTGATAGTATAAAACATTGTGAGAAACGACTCCCTCTGAAGTAACGTAGCTTTTGAGAAAGTATAATTTCTCACTAAAATAATAAAAACTTCTTGCAAGAAGTTTTTATTCCTATTTGAAAGCACACTAATTTGTACAACAAGGGTGTTTTTTCTTTCATCATTTTCTTGCAACTTCGATGACCAATTGAGCCCAAATTTTCACAGGCTTGTTATTTTATGCATATGTTGGGATACACAAGTGAGAACACTGGTCTTTGACAATTACCAAACGTGTTCAGTGCCTTTAACGCTTTGGAGTAAATACTTCTGATATCAACCTGTCTGCCATGGCTGAATGGCTTTTCACAAAAAGTTCCCTTTGTGCTGTAATCACACACGCACACACACCCACTCACCTAAAGCAGCATTGAATTCACAGAAACATAGAAATCTACAAGTCAGCCACGAATGATTTTGAGACTGACAATAATCAGTTTGATGAAGTTGATTCATCTGGCTTGTTATTTTATGCATATGTTAGGATACACCAAGTGAGAACACTGGTCTATGACAATTACCAAACGTGTTCAGTGCCTTTAAAACGTCTTTTTGTAAGAGAAATATTGTAGTTCTTAGGGCTAGTTAAATCGTGTATTGTAAACTTGTATGTGTGTGTAGCCAGCCTACATATTGACCTATTGAGTAAATTGAGTATGTTGACCTTTTGCCCTTTCAAACTAATGACTGTGCTGTGCATGCTATACTAGAGTACTGCTATTTCAGTATTTGCATTGTGTGCTGTTTTCTTGTTGTAAGAATAAAGTAGTTGCAGGAGATCATTACATTTGAATTAATTTGTTTCAGTTTAAGAAAGATATTATACAGTGAGGTATTATTATTCAATTGAAAAACACAAGACTGCCGGACTTGTCTGATCATGTGTTTACTGGTCCAACACTGAAATCACTGGCCTCGGGAGTAAGGTTCAGTGTAAAAGTTGAGCCAAGTCGTCTATAGTAGACTACTACTAGAGTACTGTAGTGTAGTCGCTAGTACATGTAGTACTACATGTACTAGCGACTACACTACAGGGGGCCCAATTTCATAGAGCTGCTAAGCACAACAATTTGCTTAGCATGAAATTTCTTCCTTGATAAAAACAGGATTACCAACCAAATTTCCATGTGTTGCATATTGCTTGTTACTGGTATTAATTCAGCTGTTGTTTGCTTATCCTGAAAAACATGTGGAAATTTGGTTGGTAATCCTGTTTTTATCTCAAGGAAGAAATTTCATGCTAAGCAAATTGTTGTGCTTAGCAGCTCTATGAAATTGGGCCCAGTACTCTAGTACTTGACTAGTACGTAGGCTATACTGAGATTTGACCTTTTTGACATATAAAAATGAAACTTCACCAGCAGTAGCACTCAGTGCAATAATACACAGCACAGCTTTATTTTAGCAAGCAGCATTAACCAGAGGCAAGCAAGAAGCATATAAATATGCAGCTAGCTAGCACTAGCATACCACTACCAGGCAAATAAGAAAGGCAATTAGAAAGGCGACCGTCCTCGGGTGGATATATAGTGTAATGTCATGAACCATAGCGATGGACCATAGGTAGGTAGGTGGTACCCTGCATGAACTAACATTAACAACAATAACATCAATCATCATCATCCGTCTTCCTTGGTCACACTACGTCTGATCTGCTGATTGATTAATGATGTCGTGTACACTAATGTAAACATTAACGCAACACCAAATTAACCAAAACAAAACTTAGTAAATAGAAAATCTTACCTGTGACTGTTAAAAGCGACACTTGTTAATGTTTAGTTAGAGGTCATGACTGTGTACATGCATGCAGCGAAAACCACTCCACAGTCGACAAAAGCATCTGTTCGTTTATTTTCGTGGTGCTCTTGATGCGATGGATGAATTTGATTTGACCACTGTTCATGGTCGATGTCCAACGTTTACACACACACACGACACGGGACGGGGCGTACGGGACGGGCGCACGCACACACAATCCATGCATACACAGGGGGGGGGGACGTGGTGTGAGCAAGTGCGCCTTCTTGTTCATCATGCGCACACTCCCCCCAATTTTCCCGCGGTCTAGTCTCCTGCTCAAGGAGAAAGAGACCACGACTAACCTTTGACCCGCTCCCCCTGACATAGGCGTCTGAAACCCGTTATCGCCCTCTTTCGTACACATTGTAGCAGTGAGTGTAGACCACTTTAGCGAATTTCCATTTTAAAAATGATTGTAATATAATGTTCACAAATAAGTTGTTCATTTTATTGACAACAAGCTAATGCGGAATATTTTTCGGATAAGGTAGTCGTAAAATGACGACTAAAAATGGAACAGATACCAAATAACTGGAGTATTTGTTCAGAGTTTTAGTTTAACACGTCGTTCATGTGAAAATTCAAGATGGCCGCCCCCATGGTGTTAAATTGGGAAAATATTATTGGCCTTATTTTCGCACTTAATTCTTGGGTTAATGGATTGTTAACTGTATGCATCGTATAATATTTCTACTAAGCACAACTTTCTAGTGTTTGTCAAAAGGTACTTTAGTTTTGGCAGTTTTTCTTTTACCCCCTTAACAAAAAAATCAGAGAAAGTTGCTGATCATGCTGATCAATCAGTCAATCATCAGCTGATGGGATTCAATTCAATGCAACCAATCATGACACTTTTCCACTTGTCACTAAAACAACGCATTTGTCATATGCAAGACGGACTACATGACCCCTGGGAAAGGTACGTCATGGCTCAAAACTTTGACCAAGGCCCAAACCAAGTGCGTCAAAATGAAGCTAGCCAATGGCATATATGGTTCATTTAAAAAATCTCAATCTGGTGTGTGTGTGTGCTGCGCTGGCGCGTCACACTGCACTGCAATTTCAACAAGTGATCAATCAACCAGTTTGATTAATCCTCTGCAATTGACTAAAAATACACTATAAATGTGCAGTAAAACAAATAAAGAAATAGTGTACTCCTTTTACTTAGCTTAGAACACGGAAACCAGCGTTTGCTTTTCACAATCACACATATCATTCCATTTCTCATCAATTTTTTGACTCGGTGAGCATCATGTCTGACATACTTACTTATATTAACGCACCATTCCCGGGGGTCACAGAGCTGAGAGCGTCTTGCAATTGACACGTGCATAAAACTAACGTCTGAAAATTCTATCATATTAATGTTATTTAATGTTAAAAATCGTATCTTGCTTACTGAAATGAGGTAGTGTTTCGGTCAAAATTAGTAAAAAAGTGACGGTTTGATACAGATACTTGCCCAAACTCAAAACTGACACCCGATTCAGACACATGTCTGACAAGTATTATCAACTTTAATAGTATCAACAACTTATTAACCAAAACATAACAATACAAATGACAAGTGAAATTTTACTAATAAATACTAGGTAGCATAGTCAGTACAAGCGAGTAAACATAAAACTTGGACATGTTTGGCGCGTACGTTAGTGAAATTTGACACGATTGTATGAGATCCGTATACGTAGCTTCTTCTTTTTTAGTATAAGAGCAGAGATTGCTGTTTTTAACAATTTTATTTTCATGTAAAATGACTGGAGAATCTTCAACTGAGTGTTTAGATGATATGTATATATATTTTTTTCTTATGCCCAGACCAAGATGGCTACCGAGACCTGGGATGAAAATGCCGGACCCACTGAGGCCGAAGTGCCTGAGATTCACCTGTTTGGACGCTGGAGTTGTGATGAGGTCCAAGTCAGTGACATCAGTTTGACAGTACGTATTAAAAAAACCTAGAAACATCAACGAAATTTCCCATGGCACATTGGCTGCAGCTATAGGCCAAGCACTCCTTGCGTGACGTCACATAACATTGTAGTTGCGATAATTTTAATTTTGAGCTCTGCAAAGCATAGCACATAATATTCAATTTATCAGATTAGCCCAATTTGTACCACTTTCAAAAATCATAACACACTTAACAAAGAGGACACTGTACGATCTGCCGGCTTAATAGTGTTGACTAAAAGTTACTAAAAATATCCACTATCTATATAATTGGAAAATTTATTATACTTATTTTAGTTAAACGGGCGAGAACTTGCACAATGTGAATTGTTTGACTTTATTCACAACTTGGTTCCTCCTTAAGGATTACATCGCCGTCAAGGAGAAGTATGCAAAGTACCTTCCCCACAGCGCCCAACGCTACCAGGTTAAACGCTTTCGTAAAGCACAATGCCCCGTGGTGGAGCGTCTGACGAGCTCCATGATGATGCACGGCCGTAACAACGGCAAGAAGCTTCTGACCATGCGCATCGTCAAGCACGCCTTTGAGATCATTCATCTGTTGACCGGAGAGGTAAGGAAATAGTTTCTTTGAGACCCCAACAGGGAGATGGCCAACAGCCATTGGGTGCAGGTTTTTCAAACGTAAACTATTGCCATTGGCCATTTTTTGATTTTTTTCCCGGCCAATCCTAAAGTTGTGACAATACATGACAAATTTTCCGCGATCTGCGCTGTCTTACACTTACACTTGGCTCATGTTAAATCCACAGCCTTGCACCATCATCTACAAGATCTGATTCACAAATTTGAATCTGCAAAAATACTCTTTTTCCCAATCACAATCCCTACTTGCCTGTTCATCATAAAGCTTGTATGCCCTCCTTTACAGTCTCTGTACTTGCATGCAAAACATTATCATCTGCAGTTTCTTCTGTTCAAATGATTGCCAAAGAAACTTTCATTCCTCATATGATGACGACAAAACCTAATACAAAATACAAATCTATCGGGTAGAAGAGGACTAAAGGTTACCCGTTTTTTCTTTATCTGCAGAACCCGCTTCAGGTTCTGGTGAATGCCATCATCAACAGCGGACCACGTGAGGACTCCACTCGTATCGGTCGTGCTGGAACCGTCCGCCGACAGGCTGTAGATGTTTCCCCACTCAGGAGAGTCAACCAGGTAGGAGTTCAAGTTTAATTTGACATCTGGGGACAAAAAAAATAGACCTTTGTGTCTTAAGATCTTATTCTAAAATTCAAAGTGTGTGTGATCCTTTTCCAAAATTAAAAAAGTGTGTATAAAATTGCTTATAAGAATTTATTTTTTAAGGGAAACAAAATTTGTTGAAACCGCTTAGCAGGTAATTTAACAGTACAAAGCATTTTTTAATAGTGGTGAAATATGCTGACCCAACTCTGGCTGATTCTGCCGAAAAATCCCTGAAAATAAACCATATATGTACTAAGCCTGTAACGGTTAACCGACCAATCGTCTGGTTACACGTTTACATTTGCCGATGGTTACACGCGTGACCGACCATTTCAGAAACGGTTACACGTTTGCAAATATAACTGTGTTACCTGCATAGATGCATTTACCACATGATATCACAGTGCAGGTTGGCATAGTTTATCTATCATTCAAAACCACTGTGGATGATATTGAATGGTCAGACAGTAGGAGGGTTTACCGTTTACTGTTAAGATGCATTCACCACATTATATCATATTGCAGATTGAAATGGTCTATATCTACTGTTCAAAACCACAGTACATAATATTGAATGGTCAGACAGGAGGAGGGTTGAGCAAAGCTATCAAAATTGAGAATTAACTGCATCAACATTAAGTTGCAAGTGTTTTAACGCTACATATGAAGTGTGGACCTGAGAACAAAAGAGGTCAACACAATGTAGGGACTTGAAACACTATGTGGACTTACACACGTCCACACAATATTTTTGACAGTGTACTTTGACTGATGGTGGGTATTAATATTTGCCCTTTACTTTCTCTTCAGGCAATTTGGCTGTTGTGCACAGGTGCTCGTGAGGCCGCATTTAGAAACATCAAGACCATCGCTGAGTGTCTGGCTGATGAGCTCATCAATGCAGCCAAGGTCAGTATTAAGACCCCGAGACTCAATCCAATATCATCAGGTTTTTTCATATTATGGGTAGAGATGCCTTCCAAACGAAAGTCCCTAAAACTACCTGCAGTAAAAACTTGTTGTGGTGAAACTACTGAATTGATATTTGGCAAGTGTGAACACAAAATGTGCTATACAGCTAATCTGAAACTGCTGTTTTAGTAATTAACCATGCACAGATGTGTGATAAGAACTGTATACTCCAGTGCTTTCCGGCGGGGAGAAAAATATCCACAGGCGCCATACAACTCGGATGGGATTCAAACCCACGACACCCACCATTCTGAAACTGTGTTGATCCATTGCTTTTGTGGATTTGTTGTGTTTGCATTGGGCACCACTATTGTACACTGTGTCTTGTTTTGATTTTGACGCCCCAGTACCCAGCCGCTACCCCAAATGTTTTTGTTAATGGGAATGTGTCCGCATGTGCGCAGGCTCAGAACTATTGTTAACAGTGGAGAGTGACCCATATCTTAGGGCAGACGCAGATGCATGTTTTAAACTAAGCCGTTGCTTTATAATTGTCCGATTGTAAAGAAACTAGTAATGTATCATAAAGGAGATACGAGTACTGAGCACAATTTCAAAAAGCTGTTTAGCAGAAATTTTGCTCGGCAAATATCTTTGCTAAGCAAGAAATGAGTGGGGTACCACTCACAGCAATGGTAACTGAATGGTATTTTGGCTGGTAACCTATTTTTCTGTGCTTAGCAAGTTTTTGTGCTTTCATGCTTTATGAAATTGGGCCCAGGTAGTCACTTTATTTAGGAAAATACTTACTGATTTATCTTGTCCTTTCAGGGATCATCGAACTCCTATGCCATCAAGAAGAAGGACGAGCTGGAACGTGTCGCCAAGTCCAACCGTTAAGAAAAACCATCCTGGAACACTCACAATGGCACACTGATGCCAATCGAACCTCACTTACAGCTATTAAACAAACCAAGCTTATTTCTGAACATTTTTTCTTCTCCAACTACTGCTAAGTAGAGAATCTATCTGCAGTATTTTTTTTTGAAAAACTTGACAAATGTTAGCTCTGACAGGCTGGCCCACCAGCTTGGCTGCTGGATCTGTTGAAAGCAAAGTTTTTTTCTTCTTAGCAGTTGTTACGTTGAAAGGCCCACACATACTAAATTGATTCTTGGTTGCATTGTTTACTTGATCTTAGGACAAGGATATTAAAAAAAATAAACTGTACACACTGAGAAAGCTCAGAAAAAAAACATTGTCATGTTGCGTTCATTTATTTTGTGTTGTATGTTTGAAGATTTTGATGGTTTATTTAAAGGGTCTGTATGTTCGGTTATGACTCTGAAAAGTAATGGCAATCAAAATTGATTTGGTATAAAGTACAGCAGCTTTGGATAGTACAATGTACAATGCATTTTGAGAAACTTTTCACTACGAAGTACTGCGGTTATGGAAAAAAAAAGAAATCTGAGAAGCGTGGCTGCAGTAACGTTTCTCAGATTGTGTATTCCATTGTAGATTATTCTTCCTGCTCGGACATAACTGTTCGAGGTTTTCAGCAATATCTCAAAAACGCTACCACCTTTGAAATGAAATTTTCACGGGTTAGTTTTATGGTATATATCTACAACAATGTAGGATTGAAACAAACAGTGGGTTTTAATTACCAAATGTTAAGACCCTTTAATGTAACATTGTGACTGATATTAGTTTATGGTATTTTTGGGGGTATTAAAACATTACAATTCTTGATGAAATACAACCATACTAGAAAAACACCATTGTTTCATTTCAGATGAATATATGCACCAATTTAAAGTGGATTGGAAAGCTAACTCATAAGCATTTTTTTGTTTTCACACAAGGTAATTTAATGTGTGGCTTTGAAAAATAATGAGTGATTCATTGAAAAAGTGAACCTATAGAATTTCAGACATAAATGTTTACTTTGATACATGTCAAAAGGTATCACAAGGTGATATAAAAACTGAAGGTCTCGTTAAAAAATTAGTCTTTGTCGTAAGACTTGCCTTTGCTGATCCTATATCAATGATAGCTCACAATAAAAGATTATTGGAGAGGAAACAACTTCTGAGCTAGAAGTAGAATGGCTGTAACTGATTTATTTTAAATCAACATACAGTTTAGTAGGAAACTACATGTATGTGTGTGTGCACACACAAGAATAGCAATGGTAGTGAAATGGTAGAGGGCGCTATAACAGTTCAATAATTATTTTAACAGTTCACCAAAAATTAATAATGTATTGTCTATACTCTAATTACGGCCACTTGGTGGCGCACTTGACACTTTCGGTGATCCAAACTTGTTTTGGATCACCGACGCCGCGGGGGAAGGACAAATAAGATGGATCATGATGATATTGACTGGGAAAGCTTGTCTCAGAAGGTACTTATGACCCAGTAAACTAGTGGGGCACTGCACTCCTTGAGTTTTTTTAGTTAAAAAACAAATTGTCATCTGTGGTCATCATCGTACGATCGACCGTAGTGTACGGTCGATCGTAGACAAGGAAGTGTAGGACTTAGGTCAGGAGTAGACTCCTTTAAAAAAAACCCCATCTTTCTATCGTAGGAGGTCATGTATTCGGGGTGCCCCTGAAATCGGGGCAAATTAATCTTTTACCTCTCTGCGCGCGATATAAACAGTCCCTAGCTACAATTTTTGTGGTTTGACTTGCCAAGTAAAGAGTCTCCTCTCCTTCGACCAAAACTTAGAAACATGTAGGCCTAAGGCTCTACTGGTTAGTTGCACTTGTAAATGCAAAAAGTTGTGGTATTTTAGGCATTTCTACAACTACAAGGTACAAACATATGTCATACTGTCGGGGCCATAAAAAAAAATTGCCCACCGAAAAAGTTTCATCAAACACTTTTTCAATTCACAATTCACGATGATCAAATCATGTGACTGAACATTCTGCTGAGCATTCTGGGGGAAAAATACAGAGGCTTAAAGAAGCCATGTGCCTTATATCATTTTCTAATAGTCTGGAGAATTTTTTTTGTAACCCCCAATTTTGTGGAGTCAACATTTTGACTCCACAAAATGGCCGACCGTGTTAGTTCACAAAGTAAAAGGAAAACCATGCGATTTCGAGACATATTTGTGTGGATCATTGTATTGTACTTTTAAAACACCTTTCTAACCATATGCATTTTATAACAAACGGTTACAAACGCTTTTTTGTTGACCAACTTGTCGCAACGTTCCCTTTAAGCTTTTGGACAAAAATTACACACATTTTTATCGGGGTCATTACCAAAAAGTATGACCCTACCTTTAAGTATTCCAGAAACCAATCCATCTCAAACTCCTTCGGGGTCGAGTATGCAGCCAGGTACCCATACTACTAAAATACGAGTGCCTTGCCCAAAAGTGTCATGACCGGGATTTGAACCCACACTCTGAATCTGACGTCTGATTACTCAGCCATCAGAACTTGAGTTTGATGTTCTACCCCCTGGCCAAGACACTTCGAAAGGAAAGCAAAGGGCACAATTCTTGAGCTACACTTTTGTAGGCTAACGACTTCACAGTTCTACATTTTGTAAAATTCATCTTTTTAGTTTTTTTGATTTATTTGACCATTCCAGGATCTTGACTACAATTTATCACCATCCAAATGCAGTAATCGTCACGGACCAGATCACATGCTGAAGCACTTTATAGACACAGTCTCCAAAGGTTCGAACTGACTTTTAATTATTAATTATTTAAGTTAGGAAGTGGATAGACAAAGACCCAAAGACCCAGTAACTGGGGGCGCTGTTCTCCTTTTTTTGAAATTTTGACTGCGATGGTCGTACAAACTAGTTTTACCGTCGAAGTCAGAATCTCATAAAGAGGAGTTTGGCAGTGCCAGCTTTTGTTTAAGTAAACGATATAAAGCCATATCACTATCAGCACTGAGCATATGTACGCAGACTGTACAGATTGTACCGTGACAAATCTTTGATTGGTTCTACGCTAACATTGTGGTTTTTACTTTGTATTCATGAGATGGGAATCGGACCATTTTCAATTTGGGACTTTCCCTTAAAAAACAATTCCTTGAGAGCCACACATAAGAAAAAGAAAAGGTAATACTATCACCATCAATTAAATGTTGGAGGATTCAATTTCAAATAATAAAGAATATTTTGGGATAAAAAACCCTGCAAAACAACAATCTGAAGTTGAATCGCATTAGATGGTAAATTCGGTGACTGCTCTATATTCCGACACCCCTATATTCCGACACCCCTATGTTCCGACAACCCCCTCATGATTTACAAAGGGTTAGGGTTAGGGTTAGGGTTAGGAATAGGAAAACACACCAGGGTTGTCAGAACATAGGGGTGTCGGAACATGGGGGTGTAACCGTAAATTCAATACCTTTAAAGGCACTGGCGACACGTTTGGTAATTGTCAAAGACCAGTATTCTCACTTGGTGTATCCCAACATATGCATAAAATAACAAGCCTGTGAAAATTTGGGCTCAATTGGTCATCTAAGTTGCAAGAAAATGATGAAAGAAAAAACACCCTTGTTGTACAAATTTGTGTGCTTTCAGATAGGAATAAAAGGCTTCTTGCAAGAAGTTGTTATTATTTTAGTGAGAAATTACCTCTTTCTCAAAAACTATGTTACTTCAGAGGGAGTCGTTTCCTACAATGTTTTATACTATCAACAGCTCTCCGTTGCTCGTTACCAAGTAAGTTTTTAAGCTAATATATATTTTTAGTAACCACCAAACGTGTCCAGTGCCTTTAAAATTGTGACTAACTGTCTATGCATCAAAGAGGGCGCTGTATGATCTGCCGGCCTGATATATTTAACTTAAACTGAGCCGGAGCCTGCCATTTTATTCAATATCTTTAAGTTACTTGCCAGTCTCTTGTGTGTCGATTCTGCTATCGCTAACTCAGCTGGATCTCTTTCCACATTGTAGCTTTCATGCAGCTTGTTAATGTTATTCTAGATGCCACCATGCCATGTATTGTTGGCTCAGGGCTGTCTTCTTTTTTCTTGGGTCGGTCCAGCCAGATTGACTGGATCCAGGGTTTTGAACGGTTGGTCTAGATTGTCTCGTCTTTTTGTCTATATAAGCCATGATCCACCCTGGACTTGGTGTTTGATGAGGGTCCACACACAGGACAGTCCCGATGGGTAAGACAGGGCTGGGAAATTTCTTTTAATCCACTCACGATATTAAACGTTACAAGCTCAAACAACACAGGCAGAACTTAATTTACAGAGCCTTAAAATCAGAATATTATTTGTAAAGAAGGATCTGATCCAACTCCAACCCAAGACTGATCTGTATATTAAACCACTACAGAGCCCCACCATAACAGTATAGATACAAAAGAAACCCATAAAAGAGAATACTAACATTCCTTAATGACTCCAATACACAGCTCTGACTCCACCCTATAAATACTGCCCTCTCTGGGCTCTAAATTTGAATAAATGTGGCGCCCTCTATGGGTTACATTAATCTGCCTCAAAACTTCTAGCAAACTTAAAGGTGCAACCTGCACATGTATTGTAAACTGCATTATAATAATAATAATATAAAATAACAAATAAATAAATAAATCAATATAAAATATGAATAGTTATGATTTAAAATAATTAACTGGGTTTGTATAAAATACTAAAGTCAAAGAATATATTAGTGGACAAATGCTGCCCTTTGAACATGTGTTAAAAACGAACACGGGTAGCAGTGGGGTTAAAAAAAAAAACTCCCAAGGAATTTTCTGAGATTTTGTTACCTGAAAATTGACTGTGTGTGTGTAAATTGTTCATAGATCAAGTTATAAACCACAAGGGAAACTGATTAAATAATTTTGGGTGAAGAAAGAAAAATTTACTAGAGTGAGACTTGAACTTGCAACCTCCGGATTAACGTGCCGGTGCTCTACTAACTTAGCCATCTAAGCCCTGGCGGTCTCCCTGTTTGTAAATTGTTCCTAGTTTGTTGCGTGTCGAGGCCGAGCGGTTAAGAGCAACGGACTCAAGCTCTGGTGTTTCTGATCAGCAGAGTGTGGGTTCGAGTCCCGGTCATGACATTTGTATCCTTGAGCAAGATACTTTACCAAAATTGCTTTGTCCTTCGGATGGGACATTAAAGGCATCGTACACGTAGGGTAATTGTCAAAGACCAGTGTTCTCATTTGGTGTATCCCAACATATGCATAAAATAACAAGACTGTGAAAATTTGGGCTCAATTGGTCATCGAAGTTGCAAGAAAATGATGAAAGAAAAAACACCCTTGTTGTACAAATTTGTGTGCTTTCAGATCTAGGAATAAAAACTTCTTGCAAGAAGTTTGTTATTATTTTAGTGAGAAATTATCTCTTTCTCAAAAACTATGTTACTTCAGGGGGAGTTGTTTCTCACAATGTTTTATACTATCAACAGCTCTCTGTTGCTCGTTACCAAGTCAGTTTTTATGCTAATATATATTTTGAGTAATTACCAAACGTGTACGATGCCTTTAAGCCGTAGGTCCCATGTACTAGGATTGGTAGTGCATGTAAAAGAACCCAGAACACTTATTGCGGAAGAGTAGGGGTTAATCCTGGTCTTTCTGGTTCACATAGCAAGCACCAATGTTTACAGGTTTCCTCAGGCTTGTGAGCCACAGTGATTAAGTTCACTTATGAGGCATCCTTGGTTTCATTACTAGAAATATATAATAATAATAATATTATACATGTAACAGAGTCTTGAGTTTTCTTTGTTGCACTTTAACAGAGAGTGATGCCACGCGCAGATGCACAGTTCACGAGTTAGACATTCCATATGGAGATGAAAGCCAGAAGCAAAAGCTTGACCTGTATCTACCAGAACATCAAACTGAAGGTCTATATTAAGACAAAGTTTATTGTTAGATCATATTTCAGGCATTATACAAACTTAAATAGAAGAAATATGTTAAAATAGAAAAAGATATTTCTAATATAAGAGTAAACAAATAGCAGTAAGTAACAAACGCAGAACACCATCAGTTGGGAGCAAAGAAAAATAACTGACATAAATAAAATGAATGGGGAAAAAAGAAGACTTTTACTTACTTTTAAATTTTACTCTTGTGCTACAGGCCTGATGCTTCATGTAGGCAACCAAGGCAAGCACACAGGGTGCCAGACTAGACTGCACATTGGGTTGTGCTGCATTTGGACCGAAAATGGCGTCCAGCAACCACGTGACCAAAGAAAACTTGTCCCTCTATGTTGCAACTCTCTCAATATGGCCCTGGGACTCCCTTACCACCCCCCCCCCCACTATCACAAGTACACAAAGGGATTTGAGCGCTCTAGTCTCTACATGTAGATCCACTATACATAACAAATAAATATCCTCTGTCTATTTTGGTTGGTTCACAGATGCTCCAGTTCTTCTCTACTTTCACGGTGGTTACTGGCAGGCCTTAAGGTAAAAAAAACATAGAACAGCCTACAAAACGAAACAAAACAACAGCTTTACAATAGACGAGTGAACAAAATAACACCTACAACAAGTACAACAAGTATCAAAAACAGTGTGTGTGTTTACGTGTACGTCGACGACTAGCAACAATAGTAAGATGAGATATAATTCAAGGGGGGGGTCCAGTAACCGTAAAATAGGTTAAAAGAGTTTACTGAAACGGCTGGTGGATTAAAGCATATTTCAGTTTTTGTTTGAAAAGAGCTTGTGATTTACATTTACAGAGTGATACAGGAAGACTGTTCCAATATGAAGTCACTTGACTGCTAAATGCAACTAATTCAGTCAAAGAATGACATCTGAGTTGTCTGCCAAATGCAACAGATCACAACAACTTTTACCATTTGGTGCATATTGTTGCATTTAACATGGTTAGGGTTTTAATGTGCAAAATTCTGCTTCAAGACAACTCAGCATAAAGAGTGATCAGTTTTCTGCCATTCGTAAGTCATTGTAGAGTAAGGTTAAATTCTGCATGGGAATGGGAAAACAAGTCTTTGGGGGTAATTTTACTGAATACAATATTTTTTTGTCAGGAGCCATTGTATTGTTTATACAGCCTTTTGTTACTGAAAAAAAAAAGAAGTTTTTGTTCCTGGCAAAGGGGTGCAGAGTTTTCCTTTTCTGGACACGCAATATTTGCACATTATTCAAGACCTATTATTTTCAAAACGGTCTGTGCTATTGGTCTGTGATGTGATAGAGTTTTGATGAAGCAACAAAAAAATTACCTGCAAGGTATTGGTATTGATCCTTGCACCAGAGTCACTCGTACCTACTGTCTGCCATGCTCGCCATTCTGAGAGTGAAATTGCACGCACAAATGCGGTGTGTAAACGCCGCATGGCTTAAAATGTGCACTACACTGTATAACACACTCGGAAACTGACTTCCAAAATGTCACAACCAGGAAATAGTGCAGTTATAGCAAAGTGTCTTGCCCAATAACACAAGTGTCACGAACAAGATTCGAACCCACACTCTGATGCCTCAGAGTTTGGTGCTCTAGACCGTTCACTCACAACACGCTACACATGACTGGTTCTCTGACAATTTTTTGCTAAACCAGACGTTGTGGATGATTTATATACTATATACTTTTTATTTTTATAGTAAAGACATTTATGGTTTAGTGGCTATGCACCCGGTTAAAAAAGGCGCCGTTGTTGCAGTCGTTGGTTACACCATTGCTCCGGAGGGTAAGAATTTTCAAGGTTGTTTGAAGGGCTTTTGGTTCAGATAGTTTACTCTGAAAAATTATGTGAAAGGGACAAAAATATGTATGTTGAAAATCACTGGTCAACATTTACTTTAAAACGATGAGTTTTGAGAGCAGTTGTAAATGATGATGTTGTATCAACAGTCCTGATGTGGTACAGAAAACTATTCCACACTTTTCCTGCCATGTGTTCTACCAGGAGACGTTGATCGGCTGATGTTAGGTTACTGCGTGAAGGAGTTTTTGAGTGACAAGATCTGAGATGTAGGATGGCACCATGTTGTGCAATGATTTAAAGACCAAGAGACCGAGTTTGAAAACTATCCTTTGTTCCACTGGTAACCAATGGAGTTGCTTTAGGATAGCAGTGATGTGTGATCACTTGCATGACTGAGTAACCAGTCTTGCAGGACTGGTGCTTGCAAGACTGCTGGCTCCTTACTCCTGACTACTGCTAAAGGGGCCGTAGTCGCGAGAGTAGAAGTCTCACCGGAGCAGCATTATACTGAGAACAGCTGCAGATATTGCAACAACAGCAGTCTCAGGAGCGTATAGTCATTTTGCTATCACCACAAAAAACCCATTTAAAGGGTCTGTATACGTTTGGTCATAACATTAATGGCAATAAAAACTTACTTGGTTAGAAGTACAGCAGCTTCTGATAGTATAAAGCATTTGGAGAAACATTTCACTTTGAAGTAAATGTGGTTATAGAAAAAGATATCAGTTTTTATCCAACAAAATTTGAATCTGAAAAGCGTTTCTGTCAGAAACGTTGCTCAGATTGTGCGTTCCAATTGTAGATTATTCTTCCTGCGTGGACATAACCGCTCTAAAAAACGCTAGCACATTTTGAAATAAAATTTCCACAGGTTAGTTTTATGGTATATATCTACAACTATACAGGATTAAAACAAACAGTGGGTTCTAATTACAAAACGTATACAATCCCTTTAAAACCTTGTCCACAAGTCTAATGCCAGAATTGTCTTTAACAATTTTTGTCATGGGTTCTTTTGATGTGCATTACCAAAAGGACACTTATGGTGTAATTATTTTCTTCTTCTAGGGACCTTAGAGCAGATGTTGAAAGAAGTTGAGCAAGCTTTCGTCTTCATAGCAAGAAAGTTCCCCAAATCAAGGTTAGACCTGGGCCCACTTTCATAGAGCTGCTTCAACACAAAATGTTGCCTGAGGATTGTTTTTCAGCAGGACTTGAAAAACACCAAGTAAACATGGGTGTAAGACTACAACATAAAACATATTGCTGGGTTAATGTAGTGCAGAAACAGCTTCTGCATACCTCATTGTGGCGTGTGGTGGCCGAGCGGATAAGAACACCGGACCTAACCTCTGGGCCCAATTTCATAGAGCTGCTTAAGCAAAACACTTTGCTTAACAATTTCCTGCCAAGCAGAAATGAGCAGGATACCAGTCACAAATTGTACATGTGACATGGTATTTTGGCTGGTAAACCTTAATCTGGTAAGCATAATGCTGTTGTGCTTAGCTACTTTTTGTGCTTAAGCAGCTCTATGAAATTGGGCCCTGGTGTTTCTGATCAGCTGAGTGTGGGTTTGAGTCCCGGTGGTGACACTTGTGTCCTTAAGCAAGACACTTAACCATTATTGCTTCATCCTTAGGATGGGACGTAAAGTTGTAGGTCCCGTGTGTTGTGTAATGCACGTAAAAGAACCCAGTGCACTCTTCGCTAAGAGAAGGGGTTCGCCCCGGTGTTCCTGGTTTGATTGGCTGCATATTGCACCACAGCACCTTTTAAACCATTACATGGTGCTATGTATGAGGAAAAAGGTCTCATACTTCAAAAACTTAGCTCCAAATACCTCGCAGGAAAAAAATTATTGAGCGCTTTGAGCACCCATCGGGTGTTATAAAGCGCTATATAAGAACTAGAATTATTATTATTATTATTGTGCAAAATTGTTGTGAGACTTCATATTATTTTCTTTGTACTATTTGTTTTTTGTTTTGTTTACAGAGGGTTTTATTTATGTGGCCACTCTGCTGGGGGTCAACTTGGTGCCATGATGCTTTCTATTGATTGGTCAGCAAAATACAACCTCCCTAAAGAGTTAATAAAAGGTACAGTACATTGAAATAAAGTTTGAAAAATAACTTATTCCTAGAAAAGAAAGGACAATGTTTTGGTACCCATCAGAAGGTTGTGTGCAAAATACTGTTTCAAGAAAACAGAGTTGATATTTATTTTTGTTTCCTAGGCATTTGTTGATAATAATAACACTAATATGCAGTTAGTGCTACCTATATGGGTTATTTTACGTGCATTACACAACCGCTTTATGTTCCATCTGAAGGACAAAGCAATAACGGTTAAGTGTCTTGCTCAAGGACACAAGTGTCAAAAACCAGGACTCGAACCCACACTCTGCTGATCAGAAACACCAGAGCTTGAGTCTGATATGCTCGACCGCTCGACCACGACACATTGTTAGTCAATATAGAATATTTAAACGTTATACAGGTTAAGTTTTGAAAGTTTAATTTCTCTCATTTTCGCAGGTTGTTTTTCTATAGCTGGGGTGTTTGATATCAGGCCGATATCACAATCCTACGTTAATGAACCGCTCAAGCTAACACGGTAAGCCAGTGATTGTTTGTGTTGATTTTCTCCCTACCTGATTCGGTTTTTCCTCCCACATCTAAAACTTAACATTTCTTCTCGTTTCCTTATCCTGCTATAGACTGTGCAAGTCTCGCACGTATTTGAACTTCCGGGACCATTTTGGTCCCAACCATATGGAGTTTTACGAGGGCGGGATTTTGTTTTGTTAATTATTTTAGTTTAACAAAGTTTATGGCTATGGAAATTATATATGTTGTTGGGAATGTAATACTAAGTGATTAACAATATGAAAGTAAAATCCATTCAACAAAATAACAAAGAAAACCTTGTAAAAAATTATGAATATTGCCCAACTGACAGTCATGTTGTCATTAAACCTATGTAATAGACGCACACATTCGGGCGTGATTGGCAGATGAGGTTTCTAACAATAAGCATCCTCGTCCCAAGTTTTAATTTTGTTTCAATGTAAATTTGAACAAATTATTTGTATTATACAAAAGTAGAAAAATTATTTATAACAGCTTGGTAATGGTAATTTTATTTTCAAGAATGTTGTATAAAATATAACTTAAAAAGAAGATTTGATTTCATAGAAAAATTTAGTCCTCGTTCGAGGTCTTCAACAGACTTGCACAGTCTATTGGCAGTTGTGCTATTGGATGTGTAATGAAATAATTCAATAGACTTTTAAAGATTTTCAAGTTGAAGTGCCCTTTTCAAAATGAAAATGGCGTTGCCCTCTCATAGATGAAATTCCAGGGTTGTTAAATCTCATTTGGTATTCCTCACAGGGAAGAGGCGTATAGAGTTAGCCCCATTAAACAAGACAATCTCTCCAAGGCCATCCAATTCTCAAGCCACTGCAGAGTCGTCAATGTGTGTGGAGGGCATGACTTAAAGCTGTTTCGCCAGTGGACTAGGGACTATACAAAAGTAAGCTCCTAAAGGATCTTTTGCAACCGAGCAGTCTAGTGCACCAGACTCAAGTTATGGGGCGGATTGCACCAAGTGGTCTTAAAGGCATCGTACACGTTTGGTAATTGTCAAAGACCAGTGTTCTCATTCGGTGTATCCCAACATATGCATAAAATAACAAGCCTGTGAAAATTTGGGCTCAATTGGTCATCGAAGTTTCAAGAAAATGATGAAAGAAAAACACCCTTGTTGTACAAATTTGTGTGCTTTCAGATGTAGGAATAAAAACTTCTTGCAAGAAGTTTTTATTATTTTTATGAGAAATGACCTCTTTCTCAAAAACTACGTTACTTCAGAGGGAGTCGTTTCTCACAATGTTTTATACTATCAAGTCAGTTTTTATGCTAATATATATTTTGAGTAATTACCAAACGTGTACGATACCTTTAAACCGGTCTATGTGCTGTAGCCGGCTAACTTGAGTCGCGCTTAGACAGTCTTTAATTATAGACTGATTGAAAAACCACAGTCTATATTTTAAGCCAGTCTTAAATCTTAAGCCTGTGCTGAGCTGGCTATGATCAGTCTTTGTTTTGTTTTTAAACATGGCGCTGCATCTGTTAATTGTTGATCATTTCATGCAAAGAGCCCTATGACGAGACCGTATATTGATAACATTTACTCGGTCTGTAACTTTGTCCCAGGATTTTTGTTTTCCCTCCATTGTAACATTGTTTGGTCTCTTTCTGCAGGAGCTTGCCAATAATGGTATCAATGCTACCTATGAAATCCTCCCCGAAATGGATCATTTTGAGCCTGTAGAGAGGCTAGCAGAAGAAGACCACTTCATCACAAAGGTGAGTTTACAATGATAATTCTTCTGATTAGTCCAGCGCTGCTAAGACCCATGAGGTGGGAAAATTATGCACTTAGTGGTGAAAGCATGAAACTTCCTGCAGTTGTTATACTCACCCCAAATGTCATTCTTAGATGTGGACCCATCTCAGATCTTGCCCATTTAGGGGTGGGCTACATTTTGTAAAAGTGGGGGTTAAAAAAATAAAAATATCAATTTGCATATATCATTGTTTTTCTATGCTAATTTGTTGACTGAAATAAATGGTAATAGTAGAACAAAAATTTTTAAAATCATTAATTTTTTATTTCTCTGCCCATTTTGTGGGCGGAGATTCAAGTGTCAAGACCGGGACTCGAGCCCACACTCTGCTGATCAGAAACACCAGAGCGTTGAGTCCGTTGCGCTTGACCGCTTGGCCACGACACCAGTTGAAACCAGGGCACACTATCGTAGAGCTGCTTCAGCAGAAAATATCGCTTAACAGATTTATGCTAAGCAAAAATAAGCTCAATACCAGTCACACTATCGTAGAGCTGCTTCAGCAGAAAATATCGCTTAACAGATTTATGCTAAGCAAAAATAAGCTCAATACCAGTCACAGATTGTGTATGTGAGATGGGATTTAAGCTGGTAACCCTATTCTGCGAAGCAGAAATGTTTTGCGCTTAAGCAGCTCTATGAAATTGGGCCCAGTTGTTAACCTGTCCCTTCTGTTTGAATTGTCTGTCTTTCCAGATGTTGTTGAACTTCATGTCACTGTGAGAGAGTGCTGGAAGCAAAGGATCCAACAAGGATGAATCTAGTCCAGATATCATCAAACAGATTTTCAGTCTGAAAACCCCAGAAATCCTGTGGATTTTGTGCGTATCTTATAATAGGTGTTAGGATATACAAAAAGTTATTTTCTTCATCTTTGATGCAATTATCACAGCTATTAAATGGTTACGGTACATGCTGCGCATTACTTGATTCTAACTAGCCTCTTATCACTGCGCACGCTCGGTGGTTTAATGGTTAAAGGTATCGTACACGTTTGGTAATGACTCAAAACAAATATTAGCATAAAAACTTACTAGGTAACAAGCAACAGAGAGCTGTTGATAGTATAAAACATTGTAGGAAACTACAACTACTTCAGACTCCCTCTGAAGTAACGTAGTTTTTGAGAAAGAGGTAATTTCTCACTAAACTGCCGTTCCCCCATCCACGTGCTCTAACCCGGCCCGCGCCTCCGTTCCCCGTTATCCCGTGCGTTGGCATTGTTCTTTGCTTGCACTGTACGCGAGCGTGGCCCATAGCAGCAGTTCTTTGCTTTGCGCGGCCCATAGCAACAATGAAAACGGCGCGCAAAAACCCATACATTTTGGTGTTTTTTTGCTCATAAATCTGTCAATTTGAACGGATTTTGTTCAAAAATAGATGAGTGTCAAGACGAAGTCAACCCCTTTCTTCTGTAAAAATTTGGCGAGGTTTGATGCGGTATCCAGGGAGGAGATCCAATAACATACGCACACACGTGTGTAAACATCGGCAATCGTGGACCCTCCTTTGTTCAACTCTTTGTGTTAGCAACCGTGGACCACAATGATTTCCTTTGTGATAGCAACCGTGGACCTTTTATCCCTTTTGTTGTAGGTCCACGGTTTGAATGTGGGTACCTACCCACACACACATGTATGTGTAAGGTGTAAACCGAGGACTTCGCTTTGTTCTCCCATTGTTTGGACATAAAAATTTTCAGCGACGTCCCCATTGGTTTTGTACACGACATCAAAGCGAGGATGTCCTCGGTACACCTTTTCCCCGGATCCCTTTTGTTAAAGTCCTCGGTTTGAATGCGTAGACATACCCATACCCACACACACATGTTTGTAAATCCCGCTTACCGAGGACTTCTCTTTGTTCTCCCATTGTTTGGACATAATTTTTTTTAGCGACGTCCCCATTGGGTTTGTGCCCGAAAACGAAGCGAGGACGTCCTCGCTCTGTCAAACACCCGGATCCCTTTTGTTAAAGTCCTCGGTATGAATGGATAGACACGCTCACACACACACAAACAGACACAAGTCGGCTATTTATAAGGAGATTATTATTATTATTATTATTATTTTTTTTTTTTGGGGGGGGGGTTGGTTTGAAACGGATTTCTTTTTAGGGGGGCAAAAAAAAACGTATTTCCAGTTAAAAACTGATAAATCACATCTACTGGACTCTGGAAAGTATATTGTAAAGATGTCGCAGAGGTTAAAGGCAGGGGGAAAAAAGAAAAACGGAGCCAACCTCAATGGCTTGTTCTATTTCTCTAATATCGTTATATATTATTTTTGAAATTGTGTTGACTTTTCTGAAATAATTTTTATTTTTACTTTTAAAAGTAAACTGACAGCAATTTTTTCCATTTTTAGTTAGATAGATTAGAAAGATTTTTACTTCTAGTCAGGCATGATATTCACAAGTGTCACAACCAGGATTCGTGTCAATTTAAAAAAAAATTGTTCACCGCCTATTTGTTCAAGTGAGGCAAGGTCGTATCACGGCAGACAAGGTTGGTGTTAGTCTTGGTTCCAAGACGCTCCAGTTGTGTAGTCACGAAAACCTAATCACTATCTAAACCGCTATCACCCACGAACCAATCGTCAATAGAGGGCGCTATCATTTCTGTAACGGCTATCACACCACAAACCGCTATCACAGGAGCTGTTAAGCAGCGGTTCGTGGTGTGATAGCAGTTACAGGAATGATAGCGCCCTCTAGTGGCGCGTGGTTCGTGGGGTGTGATAGCAGTTTAGATAGCGATTAGGTTTTCATGACTACACAACTGGACCTCTTGGAACCAAGACTAGGCTGGTGTCTACATGGAGTTATCCACGTTGTTTAGAAGGGTTTCTTTTAGAATTTTCAGAGTGTGGGGTGGGCAAGTTTCGGTGTCTATCATGTTTTTATTGTTAACAAAAATTCAAATGACAAGGATCTATGTGTGAGTTATACCACTTCCCCTGGTGAAATGGAATAGTCCAGATTTCACCTCGTGAAATGGAATAGTCCAGATTTAACCTCGTGATTATATTCTGTGACATTGCACTCATATGCATCCAAGATTTGTATACTTTCTTCCACATATATAATTCCATAAATAAAAGGTGAGCTATTTGAAAATAAAAATATAGTGTTCCTACCTTTATTGACGTTTCTAGGTTTCTTTATACCTGGGATGGACATTTGAAATTGACCATATTTTTGACTGCATGAGGGCGCTTTCATCGGGGCATGTCTTGCAGCACAATTGCAGTTTCATCTTATTTTAACTGCCTGCATGTAGTTTTCTTGCATCAATGACGAAATACATAAACATAATAATAACAATGAAAACATTACCCCAGTTTGTTTACTTGTTTTGCATCACGTGAAATTGGTTCACAGACGCCCTCACGCAGTCAAAAATACTGCGAATTCGATTGGAGGATAAACTGTGAAGAATATTACAAAGTGATTGTATTGTGGCATCTGCTACGAGAGCGTTTTTTTACTGCTGTGTATAACGCATGGAGTGCAATAAGGTTGGGACAAAAATGTACATTGAATAGTAACCAATGTAGTGGTTTGATTAACGAATGCCGTGTGACCTACATCCTCCAATCAAATGACAAGGTTCCAGACCTGGAATTCCATCTTTGAGAGGGCAACGCCATTTTCATTTTGCAAAGGGCACTTTCATTCGAAAATCATAAAGTCTATGGGAAACTTTTGAAGGGGCACCAAGGCCAAGACCAGGGGCAACAGAGGCTATGGCCTCCGTGTAACTCCAGGACACATGCTTCTTGCTCTGCTCAAAACCACTGACTAAAGATAACATGCAGCACTACAAATGGAGGAAAATTGTTTAACGATCCACCATTTTCCTGAACCAAATTGTTTAATCCATAAAATTATGGACTGTGTTAAATTCACGAAGTAAAAGGAAAACCACACAATTTGGAGGGATATTTGTGTGAACCGTTATATTCTACATTTAAAACATCTTTCCAACTATATTCATCTCTTTACAAACGTATTTGTATAGCCCAAAGCGCCCAATCTGAAGGCAACGAGTCCCTTTCTGGAAAAGAATTGCACTCCTTAAAACTGAAGGTCTGCTAAATTCTGTATAGAGCTAACACCACACAAACATTTTTTTAAATGAATTTATTAACATAAAGATGTTTCAATGTATTTTACAAAAATGATTAAAATAATTACAAAGTGGAGAAGTGTGTCTTTGTTGAGTCTGAATGGACCAATTTGTTATATTTTTAATTCGTTTAAAACACTTGCATCTGACAATGTATAAAAAGAAACAAATGAATAGGCCATTTTCCCCAAATGGGTCAGCTGAAAATAATCTCAACCGAAAGTCAGCGATGCATGGGCAGAACCTTAAAATGGCTGACCTATGAATGTGAAAAACATTCACCGGCCAAGTTCGCGCAAGAGCTATAATTGACTATAGTTCAACTACGTTAGCCCGAACTCTGTCTAGTCGACAATAGTTGGACTACACTAGTCAACTATTTGGAACCAGCCTACCGGGCATGGCCGCATCGCTGGTTATCAATAGCCGTTTTCATAGCACAGTGCAGAGTGGACCAGTTATAAGAAACTGATAACGTACATTGAGTCGTCGGTCGTGATGACATGTCTAGAGTCGTTTGCACTATAACTTCTGTGCTCATGTCCTACGTATGTCACTAAACAACCACTAGTTAACCACTGGTCCTTGTGTGAACTTGACCCTTGACCCGTGAACACAGAAAAATAGGACCTTGCTGCTTTGCAAACTTCAAACGAACTTAACACAATCTGGGTGAGGGTTGAGTGTGGCCTTCCTCATTCCTTTTCCTATTTTGAAAATAAGCCTTTTTTTCATGATGTGTGTTTTTTTAATAGCGGGAGCGAAAACAAAAATATTTATGCCGAACACCAAAGTATGGCAAAATTTGAATGTGTGGAGTACTGTTTACTTGTTCCATTTTGCCATATGAATGTGTCATATTTTGTATGTTTCACATGGTCAGATACCGACAAAGAGGGCAATGAAACTAAGCATTCTTTGGATTCTATGGCCATTTTTTTTTACCATGGCTCAGGCTTTGGCTCCAGTTTAGGCACCATCTGCCTGTTTGAAGTCCTGAAATGTGTATGTATTTAAAATTAGTTTGGGGTTGAACAAAGAAAAATTTACTAGAGCGGGATTTGAACTAACAACCTCCAGGGCCCAAGTTCTTAAAGCATGTAAGCATAAAAACTTGCTAAGCACAGAAATATATTGCTTAGCAGAAGTAGGTTACCAGCCAAAAATACCATAGTTTACATCGCTGCGACTTGTACCCACTCAATTCTTGCTGAGCAAAGATCTTTGCCAAGCAGAATTATCTGCTTTACAGCTTTATGAAATTGGGTCCAGATTAATGTGTCGGCACTCTACCGACTGAGCTATCTAGCCCTATGTTGGCGGTCTCCCTATTTTGTCAATATATTTGCTTGGGTTGCCAAAATTACTGACAATGCTGTCAATGACATATCTTTTGTTTACAAACATTGACCACCGATTTGTATGGGTGTCGAGCTCGAGTATCACAAAATGCATAAATGGGTTTGGCACAAGTCTGCCCCTTTTCTAAAACATGTAAAAATGAATTCTTTTATGAACGTTTACTTTTTGTATCGGTGAAATTTGTAGTTTTCTATGGCTTCAAGTGAAAGATTTCAAACCTTGCATATCTTGATCCAGTCAAGGGTCAAGGGTCACTTGAAGCAGGAAGTTCGTTAGGGACATTGTGATCTCCAATTGTTGGTTCTTTATTCCGAAGCCCAGAGCTTGAAGGTTCGGTCGAATGAAGCTGTTGCTATATACTGCTGATTGGTTGATATATCTACAGCCATGATCTTGCTGTCATGACCAGCAAGGGTCATGAGGGGTGACCAGCCGGGATGTGCCCATACCTATACAATAATGGAAGATTCCATTACCTTAAGGCAATCATAACAAAGGGTGGAGACTACATGTTTCTGCGGGGGGTTGTGGGTTCAAATTTCACCCAAGTAGCCTGTGGATTGTTTGTTTCTAGCAGGGCTTGAAAAAGCACTAAGTATACAGTCCTTTATAACACATTGGTGTTAGGATAGACTTGTGGACAAGTCGTTAAATGGTTGTCGTGATGATAGCGCTCTGACTCTCTCCTGCGATTCTCGCGACACGGGCGATGTTCTCGCGAGACTGCTCTCGCGACTACGGTCTCGGGAGCCAGCAGACTTGTGCGAGAGCAGTGACCTCGCGACAGCAGTCTTTGATCGCGGAGAGCTGAGTGTATATAGCGTATATCACTGCGACTCGACTATCACCGCGACAAACATTAACAACTTGTCCACAAGTCTAGCGTTAGGATAAATCCAAAATAATGTTCTTTATCCAATAATTACATCTATTAAATATTTTTCCGATTCCAAGAGCACGCATGTGACAGTTAGTATTAATATTATCACTATTATGCGTAAAACCAACAAAATTCTTCATCTTCGATGAGCCAAAATTCAAAGAGCTAAATTACTACCCAGTGCCTACACACAAACCACCACTGGGTATTACCTAGGCACCAATTGGGTGCCCACTGTGTATACACATGAAACCAACTAGGTATCAACTGGGTAGCCACTGGATTTTGGCAAAACATATTTGAAACAAATTGGTTGCTAGTACTAAAATAACAAAAGTACTCACCTTTGCAGTGTTGTCATAGGAGCAACTGATTAAGTAGTCTCCTAATACATATACAGAAAAATTGGAAAAACAAATTTTTGTTAACCCTCTCGTTACCGAATTGTTTGAACATAAACCGCTGGTGCCCGTATTGTTTGACCACTCAACTGCGAATCACACATTCTTACACAGAAAGCTTTCATTCAAAGGCCATTTTTACAAACTCTATTATCCCCTTGAAGATATTGTTTTACAGCAAAATAAGTGATAAATTTGTTTTCTTACTTATGGAATTACCTTTCATATAATCCAAAAATCATTGAGATCGGTTATTGAAAATGTCAAAGTTCTTCGTCTTTCTTTCCTCAGTGTGATCTGTAATCTCAAACACTAGTTTGTACACAACCATATAGCGCTCCGTAGGTGTTAGGCATTTCGGATCTTTAAATTTAAAGAGATTGCATAATAGCAACCTTATTTTATATTACCATCATTGGAAAGATCCGATCTATCTCTTTCCAATGATGGTAAGCTTGGGTATGGAGGGTGAACGTGGACAAAACTACAGCTTTATTACAAATGGCCTTTGTGTTCAGGCTTGGGTGCTTTTTGGGTGTAAGCTTGGTCGACTAAAGTCGCCAATGGTAAGTAAGAGGGGGTATGAGTAAGGTCAACTAGAGTCGCCTATGGTAAGGAAAGGCTTAAATTACCCTAACTATTATACGTCAGAGGGCAAGTTACAATGGGGTAATCTTTGGTTGTCTACTATGAAACTTGCTTAACCTACTTCTTTATTTTGGAAAGTTTATAACAAACATTTTTGTATTAAAATTCTCATCCGATGGGTGAGCCATTTATGAGTTAGATTTGAATGATATCTGGCAATTTAATCATAAGTGAAAGCTCAATTAAAATTCCTCAAACTACAACCAGTGTTGCTATGTCACATGGTCAGTGCCAAAGACTGTGCTCAGTTCTGGGTGAAAAACAACATCTAGTGTGTGTGGACAAGAAGAAGAAGGGGAAATTTTTTCATGAGAGATGGCAAACACCCATACTCAATTTCCAATGAAATGTGTGGCACGAGGTTTACTACCAGTCTCTGCTGATCTGGAGGTTGCAACGCAGGAGCTTGCCCCGAACCATGTGACAGTTATAGCAACGCTCGATTTAGTCTGAGGAATTCAAACGGAACAAATTGTGACACAACAAGGCATTGTGCCAGACGTCATTCCAATCCAAACTCACAAATGGCTTTTGACCTGTTATGGTAAAGTGCATCGACCAGGACTCGAACCTCAGCCTCCCTACCATGGGCAGCATGCCGTATCAATACCTCTCTTCACTAACCCCTGGTAGGGATGCACCGACAAACAACGCTGACTGGCTCCCAAACATGACTACTTTGTGCCCACGCTTGTTAACAACTTTCGAGCGCTTGTCTGACACCTGTAGCATGCCTAGTACCGCTCCTGTTAAAATGCAAGTATTTCATTGCGATTCCCCCCAAAAATCAATCACGTTTCTTCACTGTCACGTTTTTACAATGTCACCCCAAACTGCACACAGTTAGACACGACACAAGATCAAAGAATGAGGGGGACCAGTTGCTCTTTGACTTGATGCCTCTTTTGCGGGCTACCATACTTTAGCGCGCGCGTAGAGTGAATCGACCAGAGGCCTAATTAAAATGTGGCACATTATAATTAACCAATGCTAGGGGTTTTGAGTGGACAAAAAAAATGATGCGGCGAGATTAATTACCCCTGGGAACGAGGTTGCTCGAACCCACACTTTGAAAACACCTGCTGCACTAAACAGTTTTACCCGCAACACTTCAAGGGGTCACTTACCTTGGAACTTGACTCCTGACACGATGTTATTGTGAGCTGGAATGGTATAAAGACATTTCCGTTGTCTCAGATCCCACAATTTGACCGAATGATCCTCACTTGCTGTTGCCACTTGATACCTAAAAGTAAATAATACATCGGAATCATTGAACGATGTAAGATGGCACCGATGGAAAAACAACATCTTGGAAGGGGGAGGGGACTTCCGGAGGCATTGCTTATGTGACTTTTTTTTACTTGGATGATTGAATAGAGACATTTGTAGAGAGACTTACAATTTTTTTATTAATTAAGAAATGACCCCATTAGAGAAACCTACCCATTTGAGAAACATTCCCATATAAGAATCTTACTGCTCCTGGGAAACCCCTTTGAAGTTACTAGCCAATGGGAGACTTATAGGGACACAAGAGGGCAGCAGACTTGCCAGGTGAATCCTTTGTTCTCAGAAGTGTGTGCATGCTCATAATTATGTGAACCACACAAAAATTGCCTGATACGTCTGCTGCCACCTAGCCTTCAAAAGTCCCCCATTCGATTTAATATCAATCTACATGTATTAGAGAAACTAACCCATTTGAGAAACCTACCCATTTGAGAAATCTACCCATCAGATAAACTGGCCAATTTGAGAAATCTACCCATTGGAGAATCTGGCCGATTTGAAAAAGCCACCCAATCGAGATACCTACCTATTTGAGAAACTTACCCATTAGGGGAGAAGCTGACATCCAGGACAGATTTGAGATGGCCTTCCATGAACATTACGCATCGTCCTGTTCTAAGATCCCAAACGCGACCAAATGAATCCATTCCACTGTGCATGGGTGTAACAACAACAAATTAACACTCGGTTCTAGTTGGAAAATCTTTGAGCAGCAGAGAACAAAAGGAATCTTTGTTCTAATTGGTACATAACTGAGCACTCAGCAGGGAACAAAAGAACCTTTGTTTAAAAAACCCTTTGTTTTAGTTGGTACATTACTAGACACTCAGCAGAGAACAAAAGAACATTTGTTCTCAGTGGTGCACAACTGAGCACTCAGTAAAGAACAAAAGAACCTTTGTTAAATAAAAACCCTTTGTTTTAGTTGGTACATTACTAGACACTCAGCAGAAAACAAAAAACCCTGTGTTCTAGTTGGTACATAACTGAGCACTCAGCAGAGAACGAAAGATCCTTTGTTCTCAGTGGTGCATAACTGAGCAATCAGTAAAGAAGAAAAGAACCTTTATTAAATAAAACCCCTTTGTTTTAGTTGGTACATTACCAGACACTCAGCAAAGAACAAAAGAACCTTTGTTCTAGTTGGTACATAACTGAGCACTCAGTAAAGAACAAAATAACCTTTGTTCTAGTTAGTACATCTGTTGCAACTGTTTGTGGCCTCAGCAAAGAACAAAATAACCTTTGTTCTAGTTAGTACATCAGTTTCAACTGTTTGTGGCCTCAGCAAAGAACAAGAAACCTTTGTTCTAGTTGATACATCTTTGTGCACTCAGTAGAGAACAAAAGAAACCTTTGTTGTAGTTGGTACATAAATGTGTTGGGAGTGTGAAACCCCCTCATTATGTGCTTGATATGGGGCATGGTGGTTCCTCCCCCCACCCCACCCCTCTTCATTGTGCGCTTGGAATTGCAGGAAATCTTTAGAGGATTTTAGGGGGGGATTACTTCTGTACAAGAAGAAAATAGTGTGTTAAAGTATGGTTTTTTTTAAATTATATTTTTCTGTGTGTGGGGGGGGGGCACCCTCTGCTCCCATATTGGGCATGGTATACACCCCCTGGTCACTACACCCCCAAAAAATGTCACAATACAAATCACAATGCCAATAATGAAACCCTATCTCAAATGAATCTTAGCTCTTTTTCGAAAATCTGACGTAGGCATCTTGCCTTACCCTGTAGCACACAGTGAACCATCATTCTGGAAGCCAATGGAATATACTGATCTGCTATGTCCTTCCTGGTGGAGAATTTCATCTTGTGCTTCTAGGTCCCACAATCGCCATGACATGTCAAAACTATCGATGAAAAAAACACAAACAAACAAATAAAAAACACAAATGTTATAATGGTTCAGACCAATGCCTTTTACCAGAGCTGTGTATTGAGAGAGTTGCGACAAAGAGGGACCAGTTTTCTTCGGTCACGTGGTTGCTGGACGCTATTTTCGGTCCAATTGCAGCACAACTCAATGGGCAGACTAGTCCGGCACCCTGTATTCACCAATGCATTTTTGTTGACACAAAATGGCTTCTAATCGCAAGATGTCGCAACTCTCAATATACGGCTCTGACTTTTTTTACGGTTTCATAGCAGGGAAATATTTCTCATTACTAAGGATAATATCACCAAAGAATATTTTCTCCCTTTAAAGTACAGAATTGTTAGTTGTAAAAATAAATTATTTAGTTTCAATCTGAAATCTCACTGATTATAAAGTTCATACCAGCACCAATCCTCCAGAGAAATATTTTTAGTCTGAATAGCGCAATCTTCAAATGCTATTTTTCTTGAATTTGTCGGTATTTCAAATAGAGTCAAAGTCAAAAGAATAGCATTTAAAGATTGCGCTACTGCAATCCCACCTCTGCAACCGATAATCTGTGGAACCATATTTACAAGTTTGTTTACTTTTACCAAAATTGTAGCTCATACTTGCTCATTTTTTGTTTGTAGTTTAATTGGTAAACGTGCAGTTCGTGTTAATTGCATGGTGTCATAGAGTCATGGACTTCAACTGCCTGTTATATATTGCTTTAAAGTTTTGGTAGAATTTGGAAACCAATTTTGGATCAATCAAATACCGAGCTTCATTAATACTATTTAAAGTTCTGTGATATTAGGTCATGGAATATTCTTTTTGGGGTTGACAAAAGAATTACATTTCCATAATTTCAAGATATTTGTTCAACATTTTTATTGAAACAAGTTACAAAGCACTATTAAATTACCGTTGTGGCACACATTTAATGAGTAATTTAAAAAAACATATATTTGTAGGTTATTTCTTGTGGTCGTGAAAACAAGGCGGGAAACTTGATGTCTTTAAAAAAGAAGGAGATATTTAACATGATGTTTGTGGCCTCTTACCATGTTGTTCCTAGAAATCTCCCAGATGGATGGTAAGCAAGACGAGCTACCCTAGCAGCGTGGCCCTCTATATTAGCTACTGGCTCATCACTATCAAAACATCAATAAGAACATAAATAAGAACACTGGGAAATGGTCAAGGTGGAATATAAGCAAGACGAGCTACCCTAGCAGCATGGCCCTCAATGTTAGCTACTGGCTCATCACTATCAAAACATCAATAAGAACATAAATAAGAACACTGGGAAAAGGTCAAGGTGGAATATAAGAGAGACGAGCTACCCTAGCAGCATGGCCCTCTATATTAGCTACTGGCTCATCACTATCAAAACATCAATAAGAACATAAAACATAAATAAGTACACTGGGAAATGGTCAAGGTGGAATATAAGCAAGACGAGCTACCCTAGCAGCATGGCCCTCTATATTGGCTACTGGCTCATCACTATCAAAACATCAATAAGAACATAAAACATAAATAAGCACACTGGGAAATGGTCAAGGTGGAATATAAGCAAGACGAGCTACCCTAGCAGCATGGCCCTCTATATTGGCTACTGGCTCATCACTATCAAAACATCAATAAGAACATAAAACATAAATAAGCACACTGTGAAATGGTCAAGGTGGAATACAAGCAAGACGAGCTACCCTAGCAGCGTGGCCCTCTGAGGTTCTTAAAACACATAGAGCACCAGGTACCAGACTATTACCCTCTGAGCCTCACTTTGGATACCATGATTTTTGAATGGAAAAGCTTTTAAAAATCCCAAGATGGCTACCCCTCGGTATTGTTGTTACCTGACTAGATTCCAGAGTTTAACGCTACCATCAGCTGCACAGGATGCCATACAGCATGCTTGATCGTCCAGGGACACTGTCGCTTTGGGGTGGAACACAACGGCACCAATGTTATGATTGTGACCTCGGAGCGTTCTGATTCCTTTGAGGTCTGGAACCGACCATAACTTGATTAATCCACTCCTGAAATAATAATAATAATATAATAAAACAGCATTTATATAGCGCATTATGGATCACAGATCCCTCGATGCACTTTACAATTAAACAAAAAAAGATTACAATAAAAAGATACACTAGAGACAATACCAGACCAGCTGTATACAATAATAAAAATTGTAAAACACATAGGCCTACACTGACTAGGATAAAATGGTAACATTAACTAGGCAACGCTATAAAAATACATGACACAATACAATACACAACCAGGAAAAATTACAAAACAAATCATGCAAATCAAAATCATGCAATTTCAAATAATGCAATTTCACTGACGAGATACATCTGTACACATCAAGAAATACAACAAAACACGACTTAAACTTAGAACAGGGAAATTCAGCATGATTGTAAACTACAATAATGCAGGACACTTAAAAATAAAAATAATAATAATAATAATAATAATAATAATAATGAAACAAAAAAATATTCCCATTTTGGTTTTACGCTACAGTGCGATAACCACTGTATGGCGTGTCATGGCTGAGCGGTTAAGGGCACCCAGCTCAAGCTCGGTGATTCTGATCAGCAGAGTGTGGGTTCGAGTCCCGGTTGTGGCACTTGCGTCCTTCAGCTGATTACAGTGTCCACTTGCTGAGAAAACAGCCCTCCCCCCAAAAAAAAAATTCACCGTATTTTCAAAAGAATGTCAAATCCATCCACGTTCATTGAGGTGACAGCGGATACCAACCGAATCTCTGGCAGCAGCGTCCACGAACAGACACCAACACACAGAAATCTAAGAAACGATCCATGCATGAATCATTTCTCAGATTTAAATTTTGTGGGTTAAACATTTTTCCAAACCATATCACTTCGAAGGGAATCCTTTCTCAAAATAGTTTATACTATCAACAGCTGCAGTGCTTCTCACCAAGTAAGTTTTTATGGTCATTAATTTTTGGAGTAATTACCAATCTATGACCCTACCTTTAAAGGAACTTGGATTTTAGACAATTGTATAGTACTCAAAGGAGTGTCGGTACCAAGATTTCACATGAACATAGCCTGAACATCTGACGTCACGTGACTTCAAGGCTCGTGAATAGCGCCAGATACATTTACCTGCCTTGAGGGCATGGCCGGATCCTGCCAGATGTACCTTTGACCTCGCATCCATTGCACAGGGAGATTCGCAGTCAATTCACCCGTAAACACAGTGAATAAAACAATACATGCATGTACAAACATTATGCACCGGCTGCATGCAGACGATCGACAGCTGACAAAATATGGAAAGCTTACGTCAATGCACGTTTATCCAATGAAATCATTGTATCCACTGAAATCACTGGGCCTGTAAGACCAGTGCCTGTTTTTTTCCTTGCGGATAAAGACAGGGGACCAGTCTAACATGAACATTACTTCACTGCTGCCAGGAAATTCTTTGGGGATGATTCTGTGTAGGCTCTTCTTAACCCCTCCCCCCTCCCACCCAAAGAGAGGAGAGGGAGGGGGGTAGATATTTTCCCCATCTCCCTAAATTTAAACCAGCACAGATGCGGACTTACCACGATGCAGTTGCTAAGATCTGAGAATTTGGACTGAACTGGCAGTATGAGATGGGCCGTGTGTCGCCGATTTGACTCCCTATAGCTGTCAGGGACTGCCAAAAAAAAAAGAAAAAATGTGTGATAAATACCTATTCAGAAAACTGTTCACTACGCCTTGTTAACAAGTTGCAAGACAGGAAGTTGTTAACAGGAAAAATGTAAGTTTTACAGGTTGGTTGTGTGTGTTTATTGAAAACAAGAGGGGTGGGAATGGATTTATCATTTCCAAAACCAAAGAAATACTTCCCCATTAAAGGGTATGCTCAACATTGGTAAAAATGATATTGAAATGTTCGCAGATTTACACAAAACTTATATGGTATGAAGATGGTCATGGTGGAAAACTTCTCTTGAAATACTTTTGACAAATGTCTAAATCGTCGGCTAAGTGCTATAAGGTCATGTATTGCAATTTCATACTCGTAATGATAAAAAGGTCATCAATAAAAAATGTGTATAAATTTGAAACCAATTAATCAAAATCAACAAATAAATGTTTTACTAAGAAAATGAATGTTTCTTTTTGCCAAACAAATACTCTGAAGACCACTCTTGATCAATAAACCCCATTTACCAAGAGCTCCAAAATATGCAAAAGCAATTTTGTGAAATCATGCAAATTACACTAATGACCTTATAGTCCTGAGCAGACGAACTATTAGTTCTAATCTCGTGAGTCCAAAACACCATGTTTAAAAACAGTGAAAACAAACAAGGGATTTTTCACTATTTTCTTGTGACTCCTATGACCGATTGAGCATAAACTTTCACAGGCTTGTTATTTCATGTATACTGGGTCACATAAAGTGAGGATTGGTCAATTACCAATGTTATCAACCCTTAATGAGTGAGATATTTTGTTGACTCACCCTAAGATGACGGTGAAGCTCTTGAGTCTTGGCATTCCTTTTGGATTCCGGAATATTCTTATCAAGTCTGGATTCCTGTATCCTCTTCTCTGCCCTGGTGTGATAAAACATTGAGGACCCTGATTATTCTTAATCATGGTTCACACATAGAAATAAAACCCAGAGAACGCGGAGTGAGTCATTATCCATACGACTCTATTGTGAGATCATTTGTAGGGATTGGAAGGAATGCACTCTTCCACAAACCACTGATGTACCATCCCTTTATGATATGTTTCTTGAAAACTAGAGGATTGGAATGAATGCACTCTTCCAAACACCAATGATGTACCATCCCTTTATGATATGTTTCTTGAAAACTAGAGGATTGAAATGAATGCACTCTTCCACAAACCACTGATGTACCATCCCTTTATGATATGTTTCTTGATAACCAGAGGATTGAAATGAATGTACTCTTCCAAAAACCAAATGATGTAACATCCATATATGATATGTTTCTTGAGAACTGGGAATTGAAATGAATGCACTCTTCCAATAACCAATGATGTACCATCCCTTTATGATATGTTTCTTGAAAACTAAAGGATTTAAATGAACGTACTCTTCAAATAACCAATGATGTACCATCACTTTATGATATTTCTTGAAAACTAGAGTATTGGAATAAATGTACTCTTCAAATAACCAATGATGTACCATCACTTTATGATGTTTCTTGAAAACTAGAGGATTGGAATGAATGCACTCTTCCAAAAAACCAATGATGTACCATCACTTTATGATATGATTCTTGATTACCAGAGGATTGGAATGAATGTACTCTTCCAGAAAACCAAATGATGTACCATCCCGTTATGATGTTTCTCTAAACCTAGAGTATTGGAATAATTAATCATTACTTACATGCATTTATTAGGCCCTTCTAAACATTGTATCAAAGCCCCTTAAAACACTATTAATAATAATAATAATCGAAGTCTTATATAGCGCCGGTATCCGCCAATGCAGGCGCTCATGGCGCTTGCTCAAAAAATCTGCACTCTAGTCAGCTGAGCTCCAAAAGTGCACTGCTCGTGATATCTAATAAAATAGTTATAGTTATTATGCTCTGGTCAAATTCACATGTACATATCAAAATATACGTCAAAGGCAATGATTAGTTGTGCATGTTGAACAGATGTGTTTTGAGTGCTGATTTGAATGTATCAGTTGTGACAGCTGCCCGGACATTATGTGGAAGACCATTCCATATCTTTGCTGCTGCGACTTGAAAAGAACACTCTCCCCAAGAGTTGCGTGCCCTGTGTTCTTCAAGCAGAAATTTGTCTACCCCTATTCATTGGGCCTTACGGCACGCATTCCTAAAACCATCTCAACTCCTTGGGAGTATGCAGCACCGGCAGCCACATTAGCACACAGGTTGCTTAATTATTCACATCAACAATCTCTACCTTCGCAGGTACCCAATTTACTCCTTGGTGATGAGACGCAACTATAGACCCATTGCATATGACGTCACACTCTCAAAAAGGAGGCAGATCATTCGACGATAGCTGTTCTTTGTGCGTAAAAACGTGCGCGTGACCTTCAGCATATCTGTAGCGTTTCGCGTTATGCAAGGGGATCTATTGATTTATATAGACCCAGAACGCGCCTCCGAACAATGCCAGTCATTATGGGTGTCAAAACTCTCTTTTGTGCATGTTTGTATACAATTTTGACACCCAAAATGGCACCCAGGATAGGCGCATGTGAGTACGCTGCGCGTTGTGCAATGGGTCTATAGTCAGGTGTTTTGTCCAAGGACACAATGTCCTCTTCCACAACACACTGATATACCATACCATTACATTTTGAACTTACCTTGGTAGGGAATACTCTGCAATCCACAGTCTAGCTTTCTTCAGACTCTCCGGTCCCTCGTGGTACCATGTCTTTTGGTCCTCCTATTTGTGAAAAAATGAAACTTATAATCACTGACAATTTCGTCGGCTCAGTGCTTTGAGGTCCTTAGTCACGACTTTATATTTTGTAATAATCAAACAGGCCTTAAAGGGATTGTATACGTCTCGTAATTGGAACCCACTGTTTGTTTCAATCCTATATAGTTGTAGATATATACAATAAAACTAACCTGTGAAAATTTCATTTCAAAAGGTGGTAGAGTTTTTGAGATATTGCTGAAAATCTGGAGTGGTTTGTCCATGCAGGAAGAATAATCTGCAATTGAATACACAATCTGAGAAACATTACTGTCCGTAACGCTTCTCAGATTCAAATTTTGGGGGATAAAAAGTGATATCTTTTTCCATAATCGCTGTACTTCGAAGTGAAAAGTTTCTCAAAATGCATTATACTATCCAAAGCTGCTGTACTTCTTACCAAGTAAGTTTTTATTTCCATTAATTTTCAGAGTCATTACCAAACGTATACAGACCCTTTAAGTTTAAAATCAGACAAGAAAAAACCCAAACACCACAGAGAAATGGTTTCCCAACAAAAATGTATGTTTATCTTTGCCAAACAAATACTTAGGGGAAGATCAATTTACCAGAAAAGTCAATTAACCAAGTGCTTCAAATTGTAATAATGACGTTGTAATACCAAAGAAACTGAAATTGTACTATAAAATGGCGAAAATCACAACAAACATTTGTGAGATAAAATTATTGATAAAGTGATAGTACATTGACATCACTGCACAAGTCAATAGGAGAAAAAATTATCTGAAGAATTCCTGAGATTCCCAGAGCACAATGAAGACAATATGGGAGGGATCATGCCACATATCGAGCCGAACATGAAGAAACACCAACAAAAACAAAACTAAAACAAAAATAGTACAACAATAAAATAGAAATACAGCAACAAAAATGAAACAAACAAAAGCAAAACTAAAAATATTTGACCTCTTTCTTGATCTCTTTTGCAATTTGTTCTATTTGATGTTGATTGAAGTCATCGTCTCCTGCGAGAGCAAGCAATTGGCGCAACCTCTCTCTTCTGTCAGCCTTATCCTCACCAAACAAGCCTGAAAACAAATCCAAGAAGAACAAATTGTTATTGCTGTTATCGTTGCGTAAATGCAAAAATGTATCTCATACAATATGGGCTCTATAGACCGTGCAAGTCTCGCGCATATGCAAACTTCCGAGACCATTGTGGTCCCAACCATATGGAGTTTTTTCTCATCAATTATTTTAGTTGAACATAGTTTATGGTCATGAAAATTATATATGATGTTGGGAATGTAATACTAAGAGATAAACAATATGAAAGTAAAACCAATTCAATAAAATAACGAAGAAAACCTGAGAATAAGACTTGAACTCGGTTTCCGGTTACTTGTAAACAATTAAGAATGCTGCCCAACTGACGGTCACGTTGTCATTAAACCTATGTGATAGAAGAACACATTTGGGCGTGATTGGCAACTGGGATCCTCATCGCAATTTGAACAAATTATTTGTATTATACAAACATTGAAACAACTTGCTATGGGTATTTTTATTTTCAAGAATTTTGTATAAATATAATTTAAAAAGAAGATTTGATTTCAAAGAAAACTAGTCTTCGTTAGATTTTTTTTCTCGTTTTCGATATGCACGAGACTTGCACAGTCTATTGAATCTTCCTGAAGGAAATATTGAGGGACTCACATATTGGCGCCCCTCTTTGTCGTAACTGAGCTTTGACCTCTGCATCATCAGTAGAAACGGTGATTTGACGAAGCTGCATATCAAACAAAAATGTGAACAGAAAATTATTTTCAACAAATGTAATACTTGCATTGGATATTGACCAGTTATTGCCCTGAGCCAACATAAAAAAATTGGATGCATATATGAGTGCATTGTTGCAGAATATTAATCACGAGGTGAAATATGGACTATGAAGCCGAGTTGAATGGAAAAGCCAGACTTCAACGAGTGATTATATTCTATGACAATACACAAATGAAATGCATTCATCGTTGTCATTTGAATTATAATAATAATAATGGTGGTTTCTTATATAGTGCTCATATCCATCACTCAGTGACGCTCAAGGCACTTTAACATTCAGTATTTTCCTTCAAGGTATGAGGAGCTACCTTTTTTGAAGTATGAGACCTTATTCCTTTACATAGCACCATGTAATGGTTTACAAGGTGCTGTGGCGCAATATACAGCCAATCAAACCAGGAACACCGGGGTGAACCCCTTCTCTTTTCGATAAGTGCACTGGGTTCTTTTAAGTGCATTACACAACACACAGGACCAACAACTTTACGTCCCATCCGAAGCAATAATGGTTAAGTGTCTTGCTTAAGGACTCAAGTGTCACGACCGGGACGCATAAAACAGACACAGAAACTCGTCAACCTCACACCCTGAAGTTAAATTCTAAACAATGTGGACGACTCCATGTAGACACCAACCATGTCTGCTTTGATACGATTATTTTGGAAATGACGCTGTGAAGCGTCCGAAGTGTCCTATAACTATCCATATAGGACTCCTATATTAAATTTTGGAGCGTCGTGGCAGTATACATGGCAAAATAAAGATGACACGTGATACGTGTTCCACCAATCAAATGAAAAGGATCGGTGTTTGCGGTATACAATGTATTATGAAGGACTGTAAACTCAGTTCTTTCTGGGTCCTGTGGGAGAAAAACACCTTGGGTGGGATTCGAACCCAAACCTTTTGCACAATCTAGCAGATTTGTCAGTGATACTGGGGGAAAATAAGTGATTCAAGTACGACGCAACCCACATCGCAACCAATGGGGACCCTAGGTGGCAGCAGACTTCCCAGGTAAATCCATTGGTCTCCGAAGTGTGCACAAGCTCAGAACCGAGTAAACACTGAAATTGTACCTAGTATGTTTGATGACACCTTGTGTCCCAAAGCTCCCGATAGGTCAGAGGAAACGGGTCTTTTCCAAACCTAGGCTGTGCTCCGGCTCTGGCTAGCTGACTAGGGCTCCACCATCCATTTTGAAGCGGTGCGCATTTTGCACAGTGCTTCAAAATCAAACTCTAGCCCGAAGCCAAAGCCTGAACCAAGGTTTAGAAAAGGCCCTTGGTCTGTTTTTTTTTATTACTTTCAATCATCCATCTTAGGTCTCAAGATTTTTCAACGAGTCACCCTTACCTTTTTTCTTCTTTCAAATTCAGCAAGAAGCTCCAGTCGTTGTTCGCTGACGTGCTCCTCAAGGTCAAAGGTGTCACCTGAAAAAAAAGTATATGATGGTTGAGGTGAAGGTGCTACTACTGCTTTCTTGGAAGAGTGCGGGGTTATAGCTAATAATAATAATAACAAGTTCTTAGGCCAACTAAACTAAGAAACGAGTTTCTCGTCCGGAATTTTAAAAAATCGGAGGCAGGGCGCTACTGTTTACTATTTTTCAATTTTTAGCTATTTTTTCCAAGATGGCCGCCATGCTAAATATGGTTGGCCAAGGTATATTTATTCACAGATATTGTGCTATTTGAGTATACTGATGCAATTTATGACAAAACAAATGATTTGTAAGACCCTTCAATGCAGAATCGCAGCACCATCACCTTCGACAACAGTTGCTCTCCGATCTGAAAAGAACGCCCAGCTGGGTTTGGTGCCAAGACATTGATGATATTTAAGTCAGGAGAATCACCCTTTTAGCCCCCAACTACATGTAGCTAGGGACTGCACACCTGAGATATTGTAATGAGAAAGTTGGGAATTATTGAGGCAAAGCTGCTATTTTGGCCCATCTAATTGGATTCAGGAGATTCAAAATATCAGAGATGCCACTCAGTTTTGTCCCAAAAATTTGATTTCAGCTTTAAATCTTTAAAAAAATCTGGGTTTTTTTTTGTTTTTTTCAAATAGTAAATAGTTAAAAAAGGAGGCGGCGGCCAAAAAGGAGGCAGGCGGGGACGAGAAACTCGTTTCTTATTTTACTTGGCCTTATATAGCGTATTTTACAATAAACGTCTCCATGCGCTTTACATTGGTGTCCTGGTCATTGGGCCAATATCATTCCTTTAACCTTTCTCAGCTCCCTGGGGAGTATACAGCCCTGGGCAACCGTGGCGCTCTGAAGGCTTTTTCAAACACAATATCAACCTCTACCCTCGCAGGTACCCATTTATACCCCAGGGTCATGTGGGTGAAGAGAAGCAATTTTAGTTAAGTGTCTTGCTCAAGGCCACAAGAGCCATGACCGGGATTCAAACCCACAACCTGATGAATAACCACCAGAACTTGAATTTGACACCCTAGCTATGGCGGTTGGCAGCGGTTGGTCCTGCCGGCCTGCTCTAAGCTAAATTTTACAGCCCACCGGCCGGCACAAAAATATCACCAAAAAGCGTAAGCCACTATGAAAATTGCATATTTTTATCCGAAAGTACTTATTGTTTCTAGCTATAGTTTGTTAATTTGAAAAGATCAGTCTATCCAGAGCCTGTTATAATATTATTATTTTTCTTAAAAATTGCCCGAAAATGCAACAAACAGCATGACACAAAAAGGAAGGAACGGCATGGCGATCGATTGTTGGGTGTGGAACTGCAAGGCATGCAGTTTGGAAAACAGAAGTGCGGCGAGAGTGATGATTTATGAGTACGAGGTTATAATTTTGTATGAAAAATAACCGGAACGAGTTTGAGATTAGACTCGACCGCGCATCATCCAACCCTGGAAATTCCAGTTGTAATGGGGAATACCAGGGAATCCCTGATCTGATTGGATACTTGCGCGATGTCAGAGCAAAGGTCAGCATACGCTCACTACACTCGCATTGTCAAGTTTTAGCCGGCACTCAAAATTGGCTAGCTATAACCCTTGAAGAGTGTATTAATTGAAATTGTAAAGTTTCATTTCAATCAATTTCAGTTTAGACTAATTTTTCAATAGCTGAATTCCTTATAAAATTGGGAAAAAACAGCTTTGTGCATCGACGATTATTTTTTCGAAATGGTTAAACAGAACTTGTGACTTCCGTTTCACTGTTTTACCGTTTTATCCAATCAGAACTATGAGCTGACCTGTGAAAGGAGCAGGGCCCAATTTCATAGAGCTGCTTAAGCATAAAAAGTAGCTAAGCACAACAGAAGAGGGTTACCAGCCAAACTACCATGTCACATGTACAATTTGCGACTGGTATCCTGCTCATTTCTGCTTAGCAGACAATTGTTAAGCAATATTTTCTGCATAAGCAGCTCTATGAAATTGGGCCCAGATGTCAATACACATTCTATGATTAAAAGTAGAACACTTTAACCTAATCTTTACAGTCACCTAACCACAAACCACAGTGGAGGCATACAAAGCAAAATGTAAAGCAAAATAACAAATTGTAGGGGATTGAATGTAATGTATTAGAAAACAGGGGATTAAGATAAGAGGCATTCTACCAACAAATGGAAAGGGATGTCAATCATTCTCCCTGTATAGTGTCTGGGGTTAATATTATAAAGAAAAGAAAGGTTACTTTGTTTTACCGTCGGCTTTGTTTAACCGTTAAGGAAATTTGGAAACGGATTTTAACATTGTTTATGGTTAAAAGGCACTGGACACGTTTGGTAATTGTCAAAGACTAGTATTCTCACTTGGTGAATCCCAACATATGCATAAAATAACAAACCTGTGATAGTTTAGGGTTAAACGATTAACTGATTAAAGGCACTGGACACGTTTGGCAATTGTCAAAGACCAGTATTCTCACTTGGTGTATCCCAACATATGCATAAAACAACAAACCTGTGAAAATTTGGGCTCAATTGGTCATCGAAGTTGCAAGAAAATAATGAAAGAAAAAACACCCTTGTTGCACAAATTTGTGTGCTTTCAGATGCCTGAAAAAGGCTTCAGGCCTGAAGTCTTTTTCAGATTCAAATATTTTAGTGAGAAATTACCTCTTTCTCAAAAACTACGTTACTACAGAGGGAGTCGTTTCGCACAATGTTTTATACTATCAACAGCTCTCTGTTGCTCATTATCAAATAAGTTGTTATGCTAATATGTATTTTGAGTAATTACCAAACGTGTTAAGTGCCTTTAAAGGTAACGTACACGTTTGGTAATGACTCAAAACAAATATTAGCATAACAAATTACTTGGTAATTTCTCACTAAAATAATAAAAACTTCTTGCAAGAAGTTTTTATTCCTATCTGAAAGCACACAAATTTGTACAACAAGGATGTTTTTTCTTTCATCATTTTCTTGCAACTTCGATGACCAATTGAGCCCAAATTTTCACAGGCTTGTTATTTTATGCATATATTGGGATACACAAAGTGAGAACACTGGTCTTTGACAATTTCCAAACGTGTTCAGTGCCTTTAAGCATCCCAACCCTAGAAAAAAACTACAAGTCTCTAACCTCGCATTAAAATGATCCCATGTAAAGCATAATCAGTTTACAAGTGAAGTTCTCAGTTAAACAAAATCAAACAAAACCTGCAGCTGGATTTTGATGGCTTGCAGTGGTTAGGGTTTAAAGATATTCCACTTTATCATTTTTCAATGAAGTTGCCTTTTGCAAAATTGAAATGGTCTTTCAAAGATGAAACGCAAAGCATGAAATTGTCTGGGCCCAATTTCATAGAGCTGCTTAAGCAGAAAATATCGCTTAACAATTTTCTGCGAAGCTGAAATGAGCAGGATACCAATCACAAATTGAACTTGTGACATGGTAGTTTGGCTGGTAACCTTAGTTTGGTAAGTGTAATTGTGTTATGCTTAGCTACTGTTTCTGCTTATAGAGCAGCTGTATGAGGCTTACCAGATGAGATGATGATGTTGCCAGCTTCGACTCCCGCCTGGACGGATCCCTTAGAACTCTCCTCTCTCAGCCTCTCCTCCAGGGTGCCATAATGAATTTTCTGCCTCTTAAAGATGGGGACAGCCTCATCGTCGGACATCCTGCGAGCTTGAGATAGAAATTACACTAGAAAAAAATAGAAATGAAATCTGTTAGTATCCTGCAACTTAAAAGTATAAATAACAGTCTTTAGGATGTAGGTTGGCTTAAAGTGGTGTCCTTTTCCTGCCTTTATTCTTGTGGACTGAGGTTCGAATCCAACCTCAAAATAGAGCCTTGCAGCTTTGGTTTGCATCTATGGTTTAGGATTTCAGTCTCAACTTGATTGAATGAATTTCCCCTATATGTGAGGCTTTCTTCACTAAAATTGCAATTATAGTGTGTTTAGGTTTTAGCGGGATAAAACAATTTATACTAGGTCTGGTTATGGTTTAGTTTACATCGGTGAAACTTATTACTAAATATCACACCAACTTTTGTAAGGGAACACCGGGGCAAACCCTTCTAAATTCTCTGATTGATAAGTGTACTGGGTTCTTTTAAATGCACTGCAACACACTGGCTGAAAGGCTTTACATGTACATCCAATCTGAATTATGGAGCAAAATGGTTTTATACGTGTCTTACTCCGGGATAAAAAAGGCATCAACAGGACTCGAACCCACACTCCACTGTTCAGAACACCAGAACTCAAGTTGAGTCGAGTCCCGTTACGAGTCCAGTGTGTATACTGTTAGACTGCTCAGCTACATCAATTAAACTTTTGAGTATTTCTGTCTGTTGTCACCATCAGCTCAAATAGCCTAATGCTACAGTTAAAATCATGAGGTACTCTTATATATAGCTTCAATGTAAGCTTGAACGATGACACTGCAGCCAGCCTTTGCTGATCATACTAGCAAAAGTCAACCTAAATTCAGTACCTGTGCTGTGGTAATATTTTAAAGAAACAAAATTTGTTACTTTTTGGTTGTTAATATTAACGTATACACACATACAACCTCCAGTTTTTAAATTTAAGGTCGCTTTACGAGATTCACCTTTTTGATGAATATCTGACTTGTATTTCCCTTTTCAAAATTAAAAAGGAATCCTCTTGCTGCCAGCCAAAGTCTGCAGGTGCATACGAAGTGATATATTGTTTGTTGAACTGCAACGTTTGAATGACTCAGAAATCTGAGTTCCTAGTTTTCTATTAACCCGCAACTAGCGCCTAGGCCTACAGGAGTACAGTGTCACAGTTTTTTGACATACAAAATACAATCTGATGTCCAGCCAGATTGTCAAAAACAATGTGTCAGTTAGACCATGGTGAGCTGACACACTCCCGCTCAGATCAGCAGCGCCCCCAGCATGCCCAGCGCAGCATGCCCAGCGTGCTGGCTGTACTGTCTGTTTGTGTGGGAACATGGAGGAAGGAAAGAGACCGACCAAACAACAATAATTGATCATATAAACATGGCGATAGGGAGAACACAAATATTCATATATGTGTATTAAAGCATTATACTCACACGTTTACTTGAAAATTTGTCCTTTCACCGAAGAGAAAAACCGAAATGGAACGGGATTGAAAATTCAGAAACGTTTGAAAAACATATTTAAGCATTCGTGGGGAGCGCCATGTTTTCCTCATATCCTGCTTCACTCAAAGTGTTTGCTCTTTTTATTTATTGTTCACACTTTTTATAAAAGAAGTAAACAATGCTTATAAAATTTAAACAAAAACTTTAAAATAAAATAATTGTATTTAAAATATGCTGCGAACATTTGAAAATATTTAATATTAGAGATTTCAAAAGTAAAATGTTTTCGGGAAATGGCTTCTTCTCAACTCGTACTCACGATGATCGACCGCCACGGTTATTTTCTTTTGAGTTGAACGCTGTCAATTAAACAGTTGTGGGGACGTTGTAGCGCGCGCAGTGCAAACAACTGCTGTTTCATATACTGCTGTTTCATATACTGCTGTTTCAATGATCAATGCGGTGTATATGTAGTCAAAGGATCACAAACAACTAAGCAAGTAAAGACATCCCCACCTAACTAAATAATTTAAGAATTATATGCCTTCATTGGAGAGCCTTGGTCCTAAATTCTTTTCGGAATTGGAAATTTAAGATCAGACCATTCTTCCCAAAATGATCAGGAGAGGTCCAACACGAATCGCTCTCAAAATTGATGACATCTCGGAGTTTGACAATTTCAAGAAAGAACTCGAACAGCAAAGGAGGGACAAACAACAGGGCTCTGCAGCAGACATGCAAGGGGTCGAAATTCAAAGTGACGTCACATCCGCTACCACACAGTGGGAAACCCAGGCCAGTCTACTCGGAAGCACAAAGGACCTAGATTCCAAAGCTAGACAACAGAGGATCCAGCAGCGGATTGGTTTTGACCCACGACCAGCACCTTCGACCTCGAGTCGCATTGGGGAACTTCGTGGCGGAGAATGAACCATGTGGGCAGGCACGCTGTACCTTTAACATTTGACGGAATCGGTCGGAGCACTTTTTTGAAAGTTGAAACCAGTGTGTGGGAGATCTGCTATGAGAATGACTGTGACTGTGAAGTCTGAAGACTGGACTTTAACAAAAATAGAGGGGAACAAAAACACTCGCCCCCCTGCCCCACCCCCACCCCCCCCCAAATCTACTATTGCAGTACCAGAAGGAATATCTCCAATCTGAACTGATACCAATTCCTCGTCATCAGAGATGAATGTTTTATCTTCACACATGATAATGTGCCACTATGCAGAATATGACAATGCTCCATCTAAGATAGGTGGCTTCACAAAGGCTTCAGAGAAACACTGTTAAAATGAGCATAATTCAAAGTAGGCGTTCTCGATAAACACCTTGCAGACTCCACCATTAATTGCAGTCATGGAAACTTCCAAGAGTATATGCCCAGCACTTTATCTACGTGAGCTGAGAACCAATGATGTGCAACGTTTTTATCACAGGGTGCTCCGTTATGCGATGAATGATGCCACTATGCATGGACAGGGCTGTTACTTCATGGAGGCAATTGGTGCAATCGCCTGGTCATTTTGGAGCCCCCTGAAATGTCCCATGAATTAATATGGTTAAAATTCTGCATCCGGCCATCACTTTATCTCCCTTAGTTTAGCTCAAATTATATCCTTACCTTTCCAGATCCAGAAGCGTTGACAGAATGTATACAGAGAGGCAGCACTTTGAACTAGTATTACATGTACAAAGTGACAAAATCATAAAAAAAATCAAAAATTTTCGGGTCTATGGTGGTCTTGACAACACTGCTCGCTACACTCCATTTTGAGTTCCTTCGGGCATGAGTGGGTGATAGTTCCAGCCGCGCGATGAAATGTGGGCTTGATTTTTCCTTTTTAAAGGTCAAATTTTAGTGTTTCAGCTACCAATTTCTCTTGAGGAATATTTTTAAAAGGGAAATTAAGTCCAACATCCATTAAAAACATCTCAAATAAATCCCCCAAAAAGTGTTGGCCGGATGCGGAAATTTTTCAAATTAATACTTAGGAAAACTGCATTTCCGAATTACAAGACGAATGAAGTATCAGGCCTACACGGTGCTGAAGACTTTTCTTGCAGTCTTGTTAGTACAATTAGAATAAATTATAGAGAATTTATTAACCTACTCCATGTATATTTCACTATTTAAGCAGGGTTCTCCCCATGCACAACCTAGCATATCGGGCCGATAGGCACGATTTGTGTGCCGATGCGCGCGATTTGTGTGCCTATACGCACAAAGTTCGGCTGATACGCAAAAAAAATCCATAAAGAATGCTCCAGATTGGACAGTAGGGCTTTTAAAACCAAGATAAACACCAAGTAGAAAGCATTCCGAAGACCTTGTTTCAATTCAGCGTGCTTCGGCCAAACATCCAAAAATTTGGGTCCAGAATGCCCCACAGTTTTGAAAAAACCTGGGGAGAACCCTGTTGAGTCAAGATAAACCATCTGAACCATATGATTATTGATTGCACTTTTTTTTGTTGCATTTCCCAGGAATGTTCTTGTCAAAACTAAACTACACTCGGATTTGTTGCTAACCTTTTCTGGAAGTGTTTAGAAACTGGACATTTTCCACACAAGAAAAGGCAGAAAATTTAAAGTTGTGAATTGTGGCAATCTCAACTAAAACGAAATGTTAAAAATTTAATAAACAAAGAAAAAATTGCAAAAGAAATGTTTTCATTATTCACAGTGTCCGAATGTGTCTTTTTGTTTGGTACTTTATGTTCGTTTGGAATTTTATCTATCAACATGCTAGTACAGTAGGAGACCAGCCTGCGTTGACCTTTAAACGTTTTTGACCATAGCACCCTCACTTAAAGTCGGGGGTATAACAAACTATACATTTTTGAAATCCTCATGACTAGAAGAGTAATTTGATATGCATATCGACACGATTGGAATATATTTGAATTTTGACCCCTCTTTGACCTTTGTTGACCCCTCCCGGAAATGCGTAACATTTTCAAGGGGGCAGCCCAAGTCAAAATTATTTTGTATTCATCAGGGAACACAAAATCACTTTCAAACCTTTGTTCCCAGAATTTGGTCACGGGACCTACAGGCTGGTCTCCTACTATGCTGAGCATAACAATGCATTAGTTATAAATAAAGCAACAGGAATTGACATCTGTGTTGTGGCCGAGCGGTCAAGTGCACTGGACTCATGCTCTGGTAATTCTGACCAGCAGAGTATGGGTTTGAGTCCAGTGGTCTTGACACTGTGTCCTTAAGTGAGACCTTCAACCATTGCTTCATCCTTCAGATGGGACTTAAAGCCATACATGTAGGTCCCATGTTTTGTGTAATGCACTTAAAAGAACCCAGTACACTTATATTTGAAGGGATTGTATACGTTTGGTAATTATAACCCACTGTTTGTTTCAACCCTATATAGTTATATATAAGATATATAAAGCTAACCTGTGAAAATTTCATTTCAAAAGGGGGTAGCGTTTTTTAGATATTGCCGAAAATCTGGAGCGGTTATGTCCATAGGAAGAATAATCTGCAATTTGGAATACACAATCAGAAACGTTTCTGACAGAAATGCTTCTCAGATTAAAATTGTTTTGGATAAGAACTGATATCTTTTTCTTTAACCACATTACTTCAAAGTGAAATGTTTCTCAAAATGCTTTATACTATCAGAAGCTGCTGTACCTCTTACCAAGTAATTACCAAACGTATGCAGACCCTTTAAGAGTAGTGGTTCGCCCCCAGTGTTTTCTAAGTACGGTTGGCTGCAGATTGCACCAACACATTTTAAACCATTTTAAACCATGATATGTAAATAAATGGGTCTTATATTTCAAACATAGCTCCGCATACCTTGTAGAATAAATAATGAGCGCTTTGATACACCCTCAGGTGTGATAAAGCACTATATAAGAACTGCGTATTATTATTCAGTTTTAGAGTCCGTATCAGAATGAAGATCAAGTTTAGGTTTTTATAGGCACACTTAGGCCGTGTCCGAAATGCCGGCTACAGCTACGGCTACGGCTAGATTTCCGCGTCATCATGCATTGAAGTATAGGACGTCCTTAGCAACACCCTTAGCAACAGCTGTAGCCGTAGCTGTAGCCGCCAATTCGGATACGGCCTCAAAGTCAAAATAAGGGCATGTCAAAGGTGAAGGGTCTTCTATCTCAAAGTCAGGCGCTCTTTAAAGGTCTGGAGTGCTTAATCAAAGCAAAACAAAACGGAACAGCTTTGTGTTTGTTCACAAACACCTAATGTCTAGTTATTATTATTATGGTTATTTATGTGTTATTTTTTTCCTTCCTTTTCTTTTAGATGCCAATGATTGCACTAATGGGAATAATGAATGTGCAGAGGGCAGATCAGTGTGCATGGACGAGGGAAGCTATACTTGTATGTGTAACAGTGGTTACGTGTCCGCTGAGGGCTTGATCATGGGACGACAGTGTGATGGTAAAAACTTATCTTTAACTTTATATATCGTATCTTTATAAGAAGCTGCATGTTGAATAGAACATGTTACAAACAGCGCTTGGTTAAACATTGAACAAAATGTCCGTACCAATCATGTGCCTGTGTCATACATTAACAGACAAATGGCATCGCGATGTTTGGGTTACTTTTCCGAAACTGGTTGAAGCCAGATTTCAAGAGAATTTGTTTTGATCGAGTGATTTCAGTCATGAAGTAGGGTCCCGTCTCTGCAACTGTTAATTTTATCTCGCCAAAATTGTCTCCCTTTTTAGCCCAAAATTATATATGTGCAGATTTTATGATTACCCCCAAATGACCTTGGTATTTAGTAACCATTTTTTACATGGTGGTGCTACCCCAAACCTCTGTAGCTTGTATTTCCACTATGCACCAAGCCCCTGGGTATATGCCAAGCTTCTATAAATCCCGGCTTGCAACCTGAGATCTTCAAGTGACACCACCTATAGTTGTCCCAAATTTGACCCTCTAGCATGCCGCCCATCCTTCTGCATTGCTGCAGCTGACTTTTGGAACACTCGACCTGAACGAAGATGCCCAAATCCATCAACACATTTATGAGACTGCTGAAACCTTATCTGCTTTCTAACCCTGTTTGGGTGGATGGATGCCTAGTGCGTAAAGCGCTCGCCTTTCACCTCTGTGGCCCTGGTTCGATTCCCGGCTCAGGCCATATGTGAGTAGAGTTGTGCGTTGGTTCTCATCTATGCCACAAGTATTTTTCTCCTGGCCCTCCGGTTTTCCTCCTCCTCTGGAAAAATCAAACACTTTCTCCGGTTGTGCTCCATGGTCATATCGGTCAATGTGGCTGGCTGCCATAGCTGCCCTTGCATGCCTGAAGCTCGACCACTTCGCAATTCAGCTTCTCAGCTGCGAGTAAGGATAATTAGCCTCCCAAAGTATCATTATGATTATTATTAGAGGCCATATACCAAATTGCCTAAAGCGGCCGAAACAGCCTCAAACCTGCCCTCCTTCCACTCAACCAAAACTGTCAAAGTAAAGGTTGACATTTTGCAATGCTTCCAATGTTGACTTAGAATTTACAATTCTAACACATATCTTTTCCCACTTTTTTCTTGTGACTCCAATAACCGATTGAGCTTAAACTTTCACAGGTTTGTTATTTCATTTACATGTTGGGTCACATCAAGTGTGGATGATACTGGTCTTTGACAATTACCAATGTGACACATGTGCTTTAAAGACAAAGTACAGATTTGGTAACTGTGAATTTGTTTTACAAATTTTCTTTTATGATTGTAGAGTTCATACCAGTACCAATCCTCCAGAGAAATATTTCTACCAAAGTCAAAGAAATACCTTTTGAAGACCCCACAATGCACTGTGGCTTATTTTCATTGCTGTCTAATATAAACATGAACAAAATCCTTTGTTTACTTATAATGTGAGCCTTTTTCTTTTCTATTATTTTATGACAGTGGGAGCATCCTACAACGCTTCTGCAGTCTTTGAAATCATCAGTAGTGTCTTGGTGAGCACTCCGGCATTTGATCTTGGTGCAAACTTTGTGGCAAAGCGCACAGATTTGAAAAAAGACGTAAGTTTGTGAAACTAGGAAGAAATTCTAATGAGGTGGGAAGTAACGAGAAGTGCTCAGAAACACTCTTGCATTTCATTGAAACCCTTTGTCACTGGCTAAGGACTTGTATAACACCCCTTACAAAGATGCTGCCTGGTGATTGGTTTAGAGTGCATCACATATGATATGACGTATTATTACTTGAAAGCCATGTGAGCGGGACGCACTATTACCATAGCAACCAATGTACTATACCCGTAGCAACCAAGGAACTATACCAGTAGCAACCAACGTACTATACCCATAGCAGCCAATGTACTAGTACCTGTAGCAACCCAGGTACTATACCAGTAGCAACCAATACTATACCAGTATCAACAAATGTACTATTACCAGTAGCAACCAATGTACTGTACCCATAGCAACCAATGTACTATACACATAGCCACCAATGTACTACACCTGTAGCAACCAAGGTACTATACCAGCAACCAATGTACAGTACCCATAGCAACCAATGTACTATCTGTAGCAATCAAGGTACTATATCAGTAGCAACCAAGGTACTATACACATATAGCAACCAATGTACTATACCCATAGCAACCAACAAGGTACTGAACCCCTTGCAACCAATGTACTGTACTTGTAGCATCCAAGGTACTATACCTGTAGCAAACAATGTACTATACCTGTAGCAACCAATGGACTATACCCTTAGAAACCAATGTACTAAACCTTTAGCTATCAAGGACTATACCCATAGCAACGGCAGCTTCTTGGTGCCTAGACATCGAGGCATAATAAATGTATAGAGTGTAGTAAAACAAATATTGGCTGCTTTACTTGTGCTTTGGTAAAACTAGACCTCCAAAAGTGATCCTGGAGCATTCTATTTTCCCTCGGCTTCGCCTCAGGAACAAAAGAAAGGGAGTCGTAGTTTTAACCATATCACTCGAAGCAGTCAATATTTCTATATTACCAATTCTTCTGTCTATCTCACTGTGTTTTGGGTAACACTGACCAACTTCTTTTACCCCAGCTCCTTTGTCAGTACTTTTTTTTTTCTTCATCTTCTGCATCTCCTGCCTGCTCTCTGCTCCATGCTTTTTAACTTCATAGCGTCTGCTTCAGTTATACTGTTGTACTTGTATATATATGTGTGTTGTGTTGTCATGTAGCCTTTCAGATCAACTCTGCTAGGATCTATGCATAAGACCATTATTGCATACAAAAACAAATAATAATAACAACTGTATTTCTATAGCTCCTAACACTAGTAGGAATCAATGCACTACACCAGTAGCAACCGATGTACTATACCAGTAGCAACCAATGTACTATACCCATAGCAACCAATATACAGTAGCAACCAATGTACTATACCCATAGCAACCAATGTACTTTACCCATGCGTTGGTTCTCTTCTATGCCCAAAAAACACAAAACTACATGTACGATGAATTGAACAGAAATGTTTTAAGAAGAGTCTTGAAATGTGAGACGGTGGTTGTTGTTTTTTTATGTGAAGAGGGAGATTGTTCCATAAATGAGGTCCAGCAAACTGAAAACCGTATGTTTTGGTGGCAATAGTTTGAATAACATGGGCGTCTTTGTTTGCTGAACGGAGGTTTCTTGCAGGCATGTATGTGGTGAGCAGATCCTTCAAGTAAATTGGACCACTTCCATGACAGCATTGAAATGTTAGGAGGAGAATCTTAATTAAAGATAATGCGAGCATGAAGAAGAAGCCAATGGAGAGATTGCATAGCTTGAGTAATGGGTTCATGTTTTCTTAAACGGGTAATGATACAGGCCTGGAATTTCATCTTTGAGAGGGCAAGGCCATTTTTCATTTTAAGTCTATGGGACACTTCTGAAGGGGCACCAAGGCCAAGACCAGGGGCAACAGAGGCCATGGCCTCCATGGCCTTTGTGTAATTCCAGGCTTGATGATATGAGCCACTGAGTTTTGGATGATTTGGAGAGCAACCACAAGGATGGCAGAAATGACAAGTCTGGAAATAACAATAATATATAGTCTTATATAGCACCTGTATCTACCAATTAATAAGGTACTCAAGGCGCTTGAACAGACAGAAACATTTAAAGACAGGTTTTGATTTGTTTGTTTAACTATGAGACCATTTTATGTAGCACCTTATAAGGGTTTACAAGGTGCTGCGGTGCATTCAGCAGCCACTGCCAGAAACACAGGGGCAAACCCCTCCTCTTAGCGATAAGTGTGACTGGGTTCGTAAGAGTAAAACGTTTGACAATTTTGTATCCTCAGATGGAAACTGCCTTCTATGCGTCTGCTCTCTCAGCCACTTTTGGAGACATCGTCGTCTTGGTTATCTCCTTCATCCCAGATTCCAAAACCGTCTTGGTGACACTCGTCACAAACTTCAAGAGTGCGATGGCGGAGTCAACTATCATCAATGCTTTCGTTGGTCAGCTCACGGGAAGCAGTGGAGGCCAACTAGCTTCCAGCCACAGACTGATGAGAAACTCCTTCATCATTGGAGAGCCAAGTGAGTCGGAATTATGACTTCTATTTTTCTGGTAATGAAATGTGGCGTGTCATGGCTGAGCGGTTAAGAGCACCGGACTCGAGCTCTGGTGTTTCTGATCAGCAGAGTGTGGGTTCGAGTCCCGGTCATGGCACTTGTGTCCTTGAGCAAGATACCAAACCATACTTGCTTTGTCCTTTGGATGGGACATTAAGCCGTAGGTCCCGTGTACTAGGATTGGTACTGAATGTAGAAGAACCCAGAACACTTATCATGGAAGAGTAGGGGTTAACCCCAGTGTTTCTGGATCACATAGCAAGCACCCTTGTTTACAGGTTTCCTCAGGCTTGCGAGTTATAGTGATTAAGTTCACTTATGAGGCATCCTTGGTTTCATTACCAGAAATAATAGTAACAGTAAACTAAGGAACCATTAATAGTGCCTTGCACATTTTCCTAATACCTGTGTATAGTTTACAGTTGAATTTGGTCAGACTTGATATTAACAGAAATAGTGTTTTGCTCTTTTCAGTAAGAGAGAGTCAAAGTAAGTAAGCGAGAGTGTAGTCCAGCTCAAACCAAGACCAATTTCCTAGAGCAGCTAAAACAAAATAAGATAAGCACCAGAACAAATTTTGCTTACCAGGAAAAGGGTCCACCCAAAATAACATGTCATGTGAACTTTTCACTACTGGTTTCCTGCTTATTTTTTGCTAAGCAGCTCTATGAAATTAACTCCTTAGGGTTGCAACCCTAGAAAAAGGGGACTATTAAGCTGTTATTCAGGAAAATGTTTCAACTCAAAGTTTCTTCCTGATAATTAGAGAAAAACCTGGAAGACTTTTTTTTCCAAAACGAATTTCAAAGAAATAAACAATCTTGGTAAAATTTGCGTTAAAGGTAGGGTCATATGTTGGTTTTTATTATTGTAATGCTGATTTATTGGCAAAATTTAAAAAAAGATACAATAAAAGTCACATGTGAAAGTTTCAGCTGAATATAGTGTCTACTTGCCGAGAAAACAGCAACAAACTGTCACATAATTTTCACAAGAATGTGGAATCCATCAAAATTTAGCGAGTTGACAGCGGGTACCAGCCGCATTGCTGGCTGCAGCATTCGCGAACGGACACCAACCCTCAGAAATCTGAGAACTGATTCATGCATGAATCCTTTCTCAAATTCAAATGTTTTGTGGTGAAAAATTATCCAAACCATCTTCGAAGGGAATCCTTTCTCAAAATAGTTTATACTATCAACAGCTGCAGTGCTTCCCACCAAGTCAGTTTTTATGGTCACTGATTTTTTGAGTATTTACCAATCTACGACCTGTTCGATTGTTTTAATCCTATATAAATACAATTAAACTAACCTATGAAAATTTAATTTCAGAAGGTGGTAGTGTTTTTGAGATATTGCCGAAAATCTGGAGCGATTATGTCCACGCAGGAAGAATAATCCGTAATTGGAATATACAGTCTGAGAAACGTTTCATGCAGAAATATTTCTCATATTGAAATGTTTTTGAATCCCTTTCTCTGAAGCCACATTTCTTAGAAGAGAATCATTTTTCAACATGTTATACATTATTAACAGCTGGAGTGCTTTATACCAAGTAAGTTTTTATATCGTCATTAATTTTTGGATTATTTACCAATCATGACCCTACCTTTAAAGAACCTTTTCTTCTGTTTCTGCAGAGCTTAATGCCAGTCCCTGTAAGAACAATGGCACCTGTACAAATGATAATTCGGTATCCCTTGGGTACATGTGTGGCTGCCCAACAGGGTTCAGAGGACAACAATGTGAAATAGGTAAGTATAAATTGAAATAGTCCATTAGACATGGGTTTTGAGGCATTGCATGGTGAGGTATCAATGTATATTCGGTTTGCGGTAACATCATAGACTACTTCGCAAATACTCCGTGCGCATGCGTTAGCCGTGGTATGAGGTGCATGCGGGTCTAGTTGGCGACTAAAGTTTGTCAATACTATACCAGTATGCACCTCTTCCCACGGCAAATGAGCGCGTACCGAGTATTTGCGAAAAAGTCTATGTGTATATGTAGGGAACACAAGTGCACCCTCAGTGTTCACATCAGTACTCCAACTTTTGTGATTTACATATTTACTGTAAAAAGTTAACTGTAGGGTCGCGACTTGTATACTCGCTCTCTTTTCCTTTTGTAGCCTTGAGCACGAGAGAGCACATTATTTTCGCTCTGTATTTCTCTCCATTTTGTGGGGAACATGGCCACATACTATTCATTTTGGAGGGATAGATTCCTAGAACTCTCTGTGAGTATCATTTTGTGTTGAATTATCTTTTGATTTGAGAGATAATGTCATTTATAAGGCTTTTTCAATCGGTATATATTGTAAACTTGTGTGTGTGTAGCCAGCCTCGTGTTGTACTGACCTTTTGACCTTTAACTTTACAAGTGACAGTGCTATTTTGTATTGTATGCTATATTTTTGTCTTCAATGTGTTGTATTGCATTGAAGTATTAAATCAGTACAGGAGATCATTTCATATTTTATACGTCATCTTATGGAATTTGTTGCTTTCAATGTATCTTGGTGAATCCTTGTCCTTTTTAAATAGAGGACCGGCCTCCTTCCCGTGTCTCTACATAGGGCCTATATATCTACTTTGCTGTGTAGTCGAATGTAAAACCATAGCTCTGCAACACAGCATCCGTTATAGAGGATGCAAACTGGAATGAGCTGCCAGCCTATATTTCCAAAGCTAGATCTGTTGTTATATTCAAGTCATTGTACAGAAACTATTTGCAAGGAAGTTGAAAGGTTCATTTTTTGTTTATTACTGCCCTTTACATTTACTGTCTTTTATATCATGTACATTGTTATATACATGTACATGCAACATTGTTCCGTGCCTACTAAATTATTGGAACATCCCGGGTTTGGGAGGGTGGGGGGGGGCGGGTTTAAGGGGTATTTTCTCGGGGGGGGGGGGGGGTAAAGGGAGTGTTTCATAAGTCTTAACTTCTAACATCTTCCTCATAACTTCTTTGATTTTTTTTGTTTCCTTGTTATTTACTTTTAAGCATTGCTGTTCAATTATAATTTATAACTTACTTTTTGTGTTCATTTGGAAGTTATGAAAAAATAAACAAACCTGAATTGAAAGCTTAGGTCACGAAGTTTTAGATAAATGTAATTAGCTTAGCTTAATTAATTAGGTTACTTTGTTATAATGACATGAATATTTAATTAGCCAATCTACTATAGTTAGTTGAGAGGTTTTTTTGTCCAGTACAAACACATTTCTTTAGCATGTTGATTTATGTGCATAGTGTACAGGTGTTCCATAATATTTGGGTCTATGGAAATAGCTAGGAGTTAGTTATTATCAGTTATTTAGTTATTTCTTTGTTCAGTTTTTATTATATCTTTTATTCATTCTGATATATGATGAAAGATTGCAACACAAGCTATTCTTGAACAGCAGCCAACCAGCGGTGCGTTTTGGCGGCTGTAACCAATAATTGTTTCTGACGTCATAACCAAAACGGTAACCGAGCTCACAACTCGGTTATCGTTCAGTCTGAACAGCAGAACCAACAACCAACAACCGAAAGTTTTTTTACCGCCGCCGCCAAAACGCACCAGCGGTGCGTTTTGGCGGCTGTAACAATAATTGTGAAAACGGTAACCGAGCTCACAACTCGGTTATCGTTCAGTCTGAACAGCAGAACCAACAACCAACAACCGAAACAGTTTTTGGTTACCGCCGCCAAAACGCACCCCTGTTTCTTTCATTTTCAGTCTTTCCAAGTAAATTAACGTGTGTGACGGACCAACGTCATAGATACCGGGTGCAACAATTATACTAATACCACTCTTTGATCGTATAGAAATACATTTTAAAAAAAAATATATATCTCCACGCTTGCTTGGTTTACCTTTACTTGTTACACACGCACAGAAGTCCTTGGGGGATACGCCAGTTGCTTTCAATATGTTGTTCATTGTACAAAGAATCCTCCCATCATTGAACTTTTTCACTTGTGGGATACTTTATAACTGTTTGTTTGCCTAAATTGACAGCCATGACATAATTTATTGTGCGTTTTGTTTCTGTGTAAAAAACCCATGCCTCTAAAATTCTAAACTTGATCAAGTCCTTGTCCCATATATGAGCGATGCTATTCGTATTTCGTACAATACGAGATTGAGAAAAAGATTTACTGAAGCTCATCCTCTGTGTTCGCTGTGCGTCACATCAATTTGTCATCATTCAGAGTAACAATTATCCGAATTCGGTTGGGGCCCAGGCAGGGGGAAATTGATAAGCATCAATGAGATTTAAAATAGTTCAACTTAGTTAATTCGTACAATAACAAACTAGAGATTCAGTTTTTGTTGGTTACAAAAACAAGGTGTTCGACAGTAATGTCATCAAATTATGAGTGAATAATTTGGTGTCGACAAGTTACCTTATCAATCAAACGTCTGGTTCAGGAGTTAGAATAGTTCATTATAAAAATTCAATTTCCGGTTTGAACTGGAAGTCAAGGTCAAATGTGTCCACACTTTGTGCAGCGTTTGTTGACTTTTTGAAGACCTTAACAATAATGTATACATTTTAAAAACTAATGTCTGGTTAAGGAGTTATGATAAGTTAAAATTTTAAACTTCAACTTTCGATTTGAACCGAACGTCAAGGTCAAAAGAGTCATTTTGTGTAGCTCTTGTTGAAATTTTAAAGACCTTTCTAATGATGTAAAGATTGTGAAAATTCATTGTGTGGTACAAGAGTTATGATTTTTTGAAGTATTAAATTGCATCTTCCGGTTTGAACGGGAAGTCAAGGTCAAATGAGGTCACATTCTGTCTATTTTTTCTTAAGTTGTTACATACTTTCCCAATAATGTATAGATTGTAAAAATCCAATGTGTTGTTTAGAAGTTACGATTTGTTGAAACACTAACTTTCCTGTTTGAACCGGAAGTCAAGGTCAAATGGGGTCACAGTGTGTAGCGTTTCTTAAATCTTTGAAGCCCTTTCTGATAATGTATATATAGTATGATAAAAATCCAATGTATGGTTCAGGAGTTCTGATTTTTTCAAATATTAAATTTCATCTTCCGGTTTGAACAAGAAGTAAAGGTCAATTGGGGTCACATTCTGTATGTAGTTTCTAAAATTGTTACATACTTTCCCTATGATGAATAGATTGTAAAAATCCAATGTGTGGTTCAGGAATTCTGATTTTTTCAAATACTAAATTTAAACTTCCGGTTTGAACCGGAATATAAGGTCAAACAGGGTCACACTTTGTGTAGCGCGTGTTAAGTTTATTGAGACCTTTCAGATGATGTATGGATTGTAAGTATCCAAAAATTGGATATGAATTTTTAAGTAATTTGAATTAAATTACCGTCATGACGTCATGATGAAAAAATTGTGTTTTTCATACTAACAAATATGATAAAGTACAAGATGGTATGTAACTTCTAATGCCTTTTAACGAAAACCCCAAATACGTAGGAACTGCAAGTATTGTTCATGGACAAATCGAATGTGCTATACACTAACTCGGCCTGTATAGACCCTCTCTCGGTTAGGATTCCAATATCAAGGTAATCTCCTACGCATTGCCGTGATTACGCAATCAGCAAGCTAGCCATGGTGTCCGATTTGTCACTTAATCGTTAATTATCGTGGAAATACATTGTACTTTGATTAGTTTTAATGGCCTGGAATAACTCTTAGTAAATGTGTAGATTTAACACACGTGAAGGCTTGGCTCTCGTACAGATTCCATACTTGATAACATAAGAGAACACATAGCCCAAATATAGTTTAAAATCTGCAAAAAACAGTGCACCGTGCCGCAATTGTATTTACCACACAGGCCATAGTACAGAAGTTGTCGTGAGAGAAATCTAATGACTTTATGTGGGACAAAATGCTTCACGTTTGATAGTGTAGCTTATTCAAAATGCGGCGCAGTGCGGCAATCTCTGACACAATGCAGTGATTGCGCAATACCGGTACAGCAAGCTATATAGACTGTGCAAGTCTCGCGCGTATCGGAACGAGAAAACACATCAAACGAAGAACACTTTTTTCTCTGAAATCAAATCTTTGTTTTAAATTATATCTAATGACAAAATCTGAACAACAAAAATACTCATTAGATGTTAAGCAAATCAGTTTTAGTTTTTATAATAAATACACAGATAATGTATTAATTATTAGTGAAGCAAAATTAAAACTCTGGGACAAGGATGCCTATTCGATCTTAACTTTTCAGAAACCACTTACGTGGATTCGCGAAGGTTACACGGGCGTAAAATTAACGCTTGACGCAGTTTATAAAGGACGCTGACGCCTCAACAACCATAGACTGCTATGAAAAGGCTTCGCGTTGCAATTACAGCATCTGGCGATTATCGCTCTTCCAAAACAAGCGTTTACATAAGTTTTGTGATCGGAGGTGAGCACAAAATTCTTTAATTTTTTGCAGCAACCGGAAGCCGAGGTCAAGTTTAATTCTCTGGTTTTCTTCAATATATTGTTGAATTGATTGTACTTTCATATTTTGTATCACTAAGTATTACATTCCCAACAACATATGTATTTTTCACTGGCATAAACCACGTTAAACTAAAATAATTGACAAAACAAAATCTCGCCCACGTAAATCTCCATATGGTTGGGACCACAATGGTCCCGGAAGTTCAAATATGCGCGAGACTTGCATAGTCTATAGCCATGGTGTCCGATTTGTCACTTAATCGTTACATATCGTGGAAGTACATTTGTACTTTGATTAGTTTTAATGGCCTGGAATAACTTTTAGTAAAAGCATTTCTGTTTTCAAAATGATTTGTGTATTATAGGTAACTAAAATTGAATTTATTTTGACAAGTTGTGTTTTTTACCACCCATGTATTTTGTACACACATACAAATTGCACAATAAATGACGTCATGGTGACGTCGTTCAGCATTTTAGGCGATCAAACAGTTATACAGTATCCCATGAGTATATAATCGAAAAAACTTTGATGATTGGACATATACTTTTTGAGATATGGTGGTTTCAAGATTGGCTAATTAAATATTCATGTCATTATAACTAAGTAAAGTAATTAATTATGTTAAGCTAATTACATTTTACTATAACTTTGTCCTAAGCTTTAATATGGTATACTTTAATAACTCTTTTATTCTAAGCCACGTTTGATTTTTGGACTTCACAAAATGCGTGTACAATGTACAAAGCCTATGGCTTTTTGACGGAAGGAAATAATAATAAAAACAAATTAAAAAATGAGTTTGTTACGAGCAAACAATGGGGTTTCGGCTTATTTTGAATTATAATCTTTGAAATAATGTAATAGTTTAACACCTGATTACATCACAATGACGAAAACATGTTTTTCGTACAAACTTTGTTATTAACAGAGATTTTACCTCTATGACATAATTGGTTCAGAAGATTTAACATTTAAAAAAATAAACTACAACGCTTAGGCTAAATGTAATACTGATAAACAACCACACAGACCTTTGCATAGATTGAGCTGGGAGAAATTTATAGACTTTACAACGAAAACCCTAAAAGTACGTAGGAATTACAAATATTGTTCATGCTCAAATCAAAAGGGCTTTACACTAATTATAGGTCCTCTCTCGGTTAGGATTCCAATATCAAGGTAATCTCCGACGCATTGCCGTGATTGCGCAATCAGCTGATAAACTTAAACTTAATTTCGATGGCCTTTACTTAAAGGAATTGTACACTTTTGGTAACAGCTCAAAATCAGTGTCCACATTTTGTGTGATTCAACATATGCATGAACAAACAAACCTATTTTTAAAAACTATTGTTTTACTCATTTCTCAGAAACGATAGCATTTTAGGCAGAAATATTAATCCAATGCCAACGCGGCTTAAAACAGCCTGCAAAGTTAAGCCTATAATTATTCATTTGTTGATGCACCCTCCTTTCACAATAAGATGTTCCCTTTTTCAAAGGCATGCTTGTTAAAGCCATAGGAAATGCATTTACTACCTTTTCACTTCAATTTAATTATGTATGGGACAATAAGAAGCAGAAGTGTGTTTAGAAGAAGGAATTTCGCTCCGTAGGCACTTGGTACCAGTGCTCTGTAGACCCTATAGGCACCATCTGTAGGCACTTGGTACCAGTGCTCTGTAGACACTATAGGCACCAGTGCTCTGTAGACCTTATGCACCAGCTGTAGGCACTTGGCACCAGTAATCTGTAAGCCCTAGGCACCAGTGCTCTGTAGACCCTAGGCACCATCTGTAGGCACTTGGTACCAGTGCTCTGTAGACCCTAGGCACCAGCTGTAGGCACTTGGCACCAGTAATTTGTAAGCCCTAGGCACCATCTGTAGACACTAGGCACCAGTGCTCTGTAGACCCTAGGCACCATCTGTAGGCACTTGGTACCAGTGCTCTGTAGACCCTAGGCACCAGTGCTCTGTAGACCCTAGGCACCAGCTGTAGGCACTTGGCACCAGTAATCTGTAAGCCCTAGGCACCATCTGTAGGCACATGGTACCAGTGCTCTGTAGACACTAGGCACCAGTGCTCTGTAGACCCTAGGCACCAGTGCTCTGTAGACCCTAGGCACCAGCTGTAGGCACTTGGCACCAGTAATCTGTAAGCCCTGGGCACCATCTGTAGGCACTTGGTACCAGTGCTCTGTAGACCCTAGGCACCTGTGCTCTGTAGACCCTAGGCACCATCTGTAGGCACTTGGTACCAGTGCTCTGTAAAGACTAGGCACCAGTGCTCTGTAGAAATTAGGCACCATCTGTAGGCACTTGGCACCAGTGCTCTGTAGACCCTAGGCACCAGTGCTCTGTAGACCCTAGGCACCAGCTGTAGGCACTTGGCACCAGTAATCTGTAAGCCCTGGGCACCATCTGTAGGCACTTGGTACCAGTGCTCTGTAGACCCTAGGCACCTGTGCTCTGTAGACCCTAGGCACCATCTGTAGGCACTTGGTACCAGTGCTCTGTAAAGACTAGGCACCAGTGCTCTGTAGAAATTAGGCACCATCTGTAGGCACTTTGTATCAGGGCTCTGTAGACCCTAGGCACCAGTGCTCTGTGAAGTTATAGGCACTCAAGCTTTCCGATAAGCCTAGAGAGACACTGTTAGAACTTTACAACAAATTATTGTGTTTGTTTGTTATAGAGTTGTAAAGGGTGTTTTGAAAGAGCGAGGACGTCCTGAGTTTGCTTTCATGTACAAAACCAATGGGGAAGTCGCTAACAAAAGCTTACTCCAAACAATAGGAGATCAAAGAGAATACCTCGATTTACTGGGTTTAAAAACATGGGTGTGTTTGCGTGGGTACTTTCTCTATTGCATGCACTTTTGTAGGCTTTTTACGGTTTTTTTAAGTCACCCCAAATTTCTTTTATAGGCGCAGGCACAGTGCCTACTATGGGATAATCCAGTCTGAGTTACAGTACAACCTCTATGTAGGGTTCTATTTTTCATTCGCCACGCCTGATTAGTTTTTGCTGTTCTGAACCAATCCCCGTCAGGCACATGCACCCGCTTTTGACATATCACTTTTCCCTTTTTTTCTCTTCTTTTTTTGCATCACTGCCTGTGGTATTTCCATTGTGTGTGAGAACCACAGGCATTCCTGGCGACAGACAGAGTATACTCTCAGAAACGACTGGGGATATGTGCATTTTTAATGGAGAAAATCTATGTTATTAGTAGAGATATCTCTATTCGAAATAGATACATCTCTATCAAATAAAGAAATAGAGATATATATATTTGTTTTAGCATCTCTCTATTATTTAATAGAGATATCTCTGTTTCGGATTAAATGTCAAGTATGCATGCCATGATAAAAACATTACCACAACAAACCTTGGGTCAGACTAGCATGCCCATGATAAAAAGATTGCACTGATGATTATTAGGTGTTCGTGCAATATGAGCACGAACACCTCTTGTTATTGTTCCGGTTTTTTTTTTAGGTGTTCGTGCAATATGAGCACGAACACCTCTTGTTATTGTTCCGTTTTTAGGTGTTCGTGCAATATGAGCACGAACACCTCTTGTTATTGTTCCGTTTTTTTTTTTTTTTTTTTCTTCTCCATCTTCTTCTTCCCTAGAACTCTTCTCTACAGCACAACTCAACATTGAAACTGAATTGAACCTTGAAACTCATCAGACAATTGAACCTCAATATGAGGACGGCACAATTGTCATGACGTCATGATGACGTCATCAGGTGTCGAATTACAACGTTTTTAAAGTTGAAAAATGACCATTTGGTATTTGCTGTATCTCATTGAATATGAAAGCTATGATGTTCATAATTGGGCATGTGATAGATCAAGACTGGGGCTACATTTCAAAAGTTAACGTCAAAATCGTATGACCTTTTCTTCAAGGTCATGCCCTAGGTCAAAGTTTGCCTTTGTTTTGTTTTCTTGAAAAACATCATTTTCGGGCTTATCTACGACATAACTCAAGATTGAAATTGAATTTTACATTGAAACTCATCAGACATTTGAACCTAAATATCAAGACGACACAAACTTGATGATGTCATGATGACGTCATCAGGTATTGAATTACATTCAATCAAAGTTTAATATTTGAAAAAAATCATAACTCATGAACGACATGTTGGATTTTTACAATCTATACATCATCGGAAAGTTCGTTAAAAGTCCAACAAACGCTACACAGAAAGTGACCCCATTTGACCTTGACTTCCGGTTCAACCCGGAAATTTAAAATTATATAAATTTCGTATCTCAAAAACTACTTATCTTTTCAGCATAATTTCTGCATCAGGTTGTAGAACGTTGAGCCAGCTCAAACTTTTGCACAGAAATAACAACATTTTGACATTTACATCTTGTCTTATGACCACCGGCATTAAAGCGCACGTTTGTGTTGACCCAATTTGATAACGCAAGATGGTGTAATAACACGTGTACAGATACACGTACATTGTGCGTGTAGTTCAGTTTACATCAACTACATGTAGGAATACATTAAATAGCATCGCTGTTACCTTGTATATTGCGCACCCCGGCATGAAGATAATCCATGTAATACTTGAAAAATTCGTAACTCCTGAACCACACATTGGATTTTTACAATCTATACATCATCTGAAAGGTCTTTGTAAAACCTAACATACGCTACACTTATTGTGACCCTGTTTGACCCTGACTTCCGGTTCAAAGCGGAAGTTGAAATTTAATGTTTCAAAATTCATAATTCCTGAACCACACGATGGATTTTTACAATCTATACACCATCGGACAAGTATGTAACAACTTAACAAACGATATACAGAATGTGACCCCAAGTGACCTTTACTTCCTGTTCAAACCGGAAGATGAAATTTAATATTTGAAAAAATCAGAACTCCTGAACCACACATTGGATTTTTATCATCTATACATCATCAGAAAGGGCTCCAAAGATTTAAGAAACGCTACACACTGTGACCTCATTTGACCTTGACTTCCGGTTCGAACCGGAAAGTAAAAGTTAATGTTTCAACAAATCGTTTGAGGTTTACAATCCATACATCATCTAAAACGTCTTCATAAACTAAATGCGCTACACATAATGTGACCCCTATTTGACCTTGACTTCCGGTCCAAACCGGAAGTTGATGTTAAATTTTTAGAAAAATTCATAACTCCTGGACCAGGCATTGGATTGATAAGGTAGAATGTTTATTCATTCAATCACTCCCCACGAACACCTTGTTTTTGTCACATGACAAAAACTGAAAGTCTAGTTATTATTATTATTCATGTACCGTAGATATAATTTTTCATACAGAAGTACTGTCAGTGTCGAGGGTTACCCTTTTGAAGACCGCCAACCGTGTTTACGTATGGCTTATTTCAGTTGCGGCGTTCGAAATAAACATGCCTCACAACAATGACTTTTGCATATCTCGACTGGACGCAAGAAACTCCCCAGATCATTAGAATTTGTATTCAAGGGTATGCAACAAAGTATGCAATAAATTCACGACATGGCAAGTGTTCGCATTTGTATTGCGCACATAATTTGCGATAATTTCACGACATTTCATACATTTGCGCACATATTTACGATTTCTTTTACGACATTGCACTGGTCTGCGCACATTATCTGCAATAAATTTCGCGACATTGCACTCGTCTGCGCACATTGCGATGAGTTTCACGTCATTGCACATTATAATTATGCGCACATATGTGTGATATGCGATGTGGGCCCTTCAGGGCCACCATAGGGACTAGAATATTCGGCATTTTACTTGCAGTGCCAAAAGCTTTAGGACCACTGTTTAGAAATCATTCGATCAGTCGATTCGGGGGTAGGGGGCACAATTTTCCCCCACCCCTCTGCCACCCCCACCCCACCCCCAGTCCTGATACGGTTAAGTACACATATTTGGTGAAAATTCATCTCCCATAATCAGAAACCCTCCATAAATTAACTACTTTCAAAGATCATGTAACTTTCAGGCGCGGATCCAGGGGGGGGGCGTGGGGGGCGCACGCCCCCCTTTTCATATAAAAAAAAAAAAAGAGGGAGAAAAAAAAAAAAGAGGGAGAGAGAGAGAAGGGGAGGGAGAAATGGGGCAACAAACTTCATTTATCATTTTGCTGCTTGGAATATTTTCACGCCCCCCCGTTTGGAAAATCCTGGATCCGCCCCTGACTTTGCTATAGGGGAGACAGACCTGTTATGTATATAACCACCAGTATAGTTTGCCAATAGGCCTATGTGCAATTTTAGCCTCTGGACCAATGGCACAAACTTGCACTATAACCTTCTCTAAACTTTAAAAACAACTGATATAACAAACGCATTTCTTTTACAAAATGTCACCTATACCAATCTTGTTATTTAATTATATTTTGTTTGTTTTTTTATCCCGGGGGATAACAGTTTATTCAAAATCATACATTAGAGCATTTTAATACCTAAAGAAAAGTGTAAACAAATCATAACGATTACAAGGAGTTTATGGTATAATTTAGCCAAATTAACGTTACAAGTATAAATTTATTTTTTCCATGGAGTAGTATTAAAGTTTGGGGTTTTTTAGGATAAAAAAGGATGGTGTATTCTTAGTCATTTTCCTTTTATAAAAATGAACACGGCAAATTAATAGAATAAGCTTAATGGCTTTACACTTGAAGTCGGTTTTACCAAACAAAAAATGCTTCCTTGTCTGGGATGATGTTAAATTTTGTTTTATTCTTAATCCGAAACAACCGCGGTCCAAAAGGAGATTGTAGCGGCACATGAGCAAAACACATGAATAAGCGTCTCCTCTTCATCGTTACAGAAAGTACATAAATTAGTGTTCAATTTGTTGATTTTGAGAAGAAAATAGTTCGTGCCCAGAATTATGTGTATTAGTCTGTACTTGAATCATCTCAGTCTATTGTGCAGTTGAAAGAAATATTGAATATTAACGACCACTTAGAAAAAGTATAGTTTATTTGCAAATTAAAGTTCCATTTAGAAATGAATGAAGGGCCTATACGTTACTTTTCTGGTGGAGGAGGTCAGGACTTTTAGACTTCTACTTGAGCCTTTCTTCAAAAGGGTCTTGAAATCGAATGGAATAAGGAAGTTGAATGGCCCATTTCATAGAAGACAACATATTCGGAAAAGCAGACTTGATGGCCCGGACCAAGAAATTAGTTCTAATAAAGAACTTATTTCTAAAAACAGTAAAGGGCAGAAATTGTCCGTTATCGTCCACAAGATCAGAGATATAATTGACTCCTGCGGACTCCCAATGTTTGTAATAGATGCATTTTTTCAACCTTAATGTTATTATTATGCCACAGAGTATTGGACACGATATCTTCGGATATAAAGGATGTAAAAAACATTCCTCTAAAAACAGATTCCCACATGGAGTTTTTGTTTTATGTGCATGCGTAAAGCACTTTCAGAGAACCTCCTTCGAAAACGAACATTCCAGAAACATTCGTAATCTTGTAGAACACGACCATTGTCAGAAATTATAGGTTATAAAGGATGTTGATCCCTTTTTCTTTTAATGGATGCACCAAAATTAAATTTATCTAGAATGTTTAGGATAAACTCGTGTGAAATTAATTGGCCAGGAATAACTCATAACCCATAACATTCGACGTACGCCAGCGTATTCGCCAATTTGGCATACGTCGGCATACGCTGGCTAAAACGTCAAAGTGTGACAGGGCCATCAGCAATACATGCCGACGCCAATTTATAAGATGTGTTGAGAAGACAAATAGGACGCAATTTTTTGTACAGTTACCATACCCCAATGGGTACCGGTCAACTCGGTCCGAAGTCAACAACAAAAAAGTCTGCAATTTTTGTAATACTTTTTTTTAAAAGTCTGCATCGTAACTGTGCGACTAATAAAGAGCACACTAAGCAAACAGTTTGTTCAGTCTGTTTATTATGGTTAAATTATGACATTTATAACATAAAATAATATACAAAGATGTAAATAGAGGGCGCAATGGGTGGCATACGCCCAGAGCTGTGTATTGAGAGAGTTGCAGCGACAACTTGCGATTAGAAGCCATTTTGTCTCCAAAAAATGCATTGGCGAATACAGGGTGCCAGACTAGTCTGCCCATTGGGTTGTACTGCATTTGGAACAAAATGGCGTCCAGCAACCACGTGACCGGAGAAAGCTGGTCCCTCCATGTCGCAACTCTCTCAATACACAGCTCTGCATACGCCGTCTGAGCATTAAATGCAGAAATAATATTGATACAAAGCTGTTATTGAGTTGTTTTCAGATATAATAACCAATATCATAGCGCAAAAATGGTGCAAAAAATGGCTTGAATTGGGCAACTTCTGAGAGGGGGCACATCCTCCTCCCACTCCCTCCTGCGACGCATACGTGACGGGCGGCGCTAACGCACCGGTGTACATTTTCTTTCATATTCGCCCCCAAAAAAAAAAAAAAAAAGAAAAAAAAGAAGAAGAAAAAAACAAAAAACAATGTTAAAAACATTCCTGGTTACGGGCCTGAACGAGCCCCTTTTTCGTCGAATGTAACTTACTATTTTTTTTATAAGATAATCTGGCGTGAGTGTAAAAAAAAAAAAATCTGCATGTAAATGGAAAAATAGTTTTCAAACCATCGTAATTATCTCATCAAAGCGAACAAAATGTAACATTTTACTTGAGTAAACCCGCGCATTGATCATGTCAAGTATACGGCGGAGTCCTATATTATGTCATACAAACTTTAAAAACTACATTAAACTTAATAGATGTTAAATTTGCATCGGGGATAAAGAATATTATATTTGGGTTTTTTACCCTTACACCGATGTGTGTAAAGCACTGTACCAAATATAATATTCTTTATCCCCGATGCAAATTTAACATCTATTAAATTGTCGCGGTCCCCGCTGCTAAATTTAATATAGGATTCGAACTGCCTCTAGCTACCGGGCAATCTCGGTGGTCTAGTTGGTAAGACATCTGCTCTAGAATTGCAAAGGTCGTGGGTTCGAATCCCATCCGAGTAATATGCCTGTGATTTTTTTCACAGGACTCGGGAAAGTACTGAGTATACAGTGCTTTACACACATCGGTGTACGGGTAACATTAAACTTGTTGATCGAGGTTGGATTCATGCATAAGTGAGTCTTTTATTTGGTATCGATCAACTGTGTAAGCGCTTTGGACCCCACCAAGGCCTCGCTTTGATCAAAAGCTCAATTATTATTCAGCTTGATTAAATTACAAAGCAAAATTTGCCCACTAAAAAAAGCTTTGCAGTGGGTCTGTGGGATTTACCAATCAGTTTTAAAAGGGCAATGTGTGGGTGTAACTCATCATGCAGGACTAATAAAATAAGTCTGCAATTTTTTAAATATTTTTTTAAAAAAGTCTGCATCGTAACTGTGCAACTAATAAAGAACACACTAAGCAAAAAGTTTGTTCAGTTTGTTTATTATGTTGAAATTATGACATTTATAACATAAAGTAATATACAAAGATGTAAATAGAGGACGCAATGGGTGGCATACGCCGTCTGAGCATTAAATGCAGAAATAATATTGATACAAAGCTGTTATTGAGTTGTTTTCAGATATAATAACCAATATCATAGCGCAAAAATGGTGCACAAAATGGCTTGAATTGGGCAACTTCTGAGAGGGGGCACGTCGTCCTCCCACTCCCTCCTGCGACGCATACGTGACGGGCGGCGCTAACGCACCGGTGTACATTTTCTTTCATATTCGCCCCCCCCCCCCAAAAAAAAACAAACAAAAAAACAAAAAAAACAACAACAACAAAAGCAACAACAAAAAAAACCCCCCAAAAACCCAACCCAAACAAACAATGTTAAAAAAATTCCTGGTAACGGGCCTGAACGAGCCCCTTTTTCGTCGCTTTAAAAAAAAAATGTTACGCATAAATGAGTCTTTTATTTGGTATCGATCGACGGTGTGAGCGCCTTGGACCACACCAAGGCCTCGCCTTGACCAAAAGCGTAATGTATGATTAGCCTTGATTAAACTACAAAGGAAAATTTGTCCACTAAAATAACTTTGCAGTGGGATTTACCAATCAGTAAAAAAAGCCATTGTGTGGATGTAACTCATAAGGACTAACCACATACTACGGGAAGCATCTCTGAGCACCGAGCTCTCGGAACCATCGAATCTTGACGCTGGATTACTTTGATCGGAACATTGTTTAAGAGTACTCCTACTTGTGATTTACTTAGGACCTATCGGTAAAGAGGCGAGATGTATTGCCGTCGAATCACACCGGCGCGCCCGCCCTTCACCTTTCTCCTTGCGGTGGTTCTGTTGTTAGCCGCATCGGCAGGTATTGTACAACTTGTTTACCTGTTGCTTTCCTTCTCACACCCAAAATATGTATTTTCTACTTGAGTGAGGTAAAATTAAACAGGATTTTTCGTTCATGGGAAGAAAAATTCTAGCAAAAGACCCGACGGTAAACAGTGAAGTAGATTAATCAATGAGTAAAACTGCAGTGCACTGCAGTGCACTACAGTGCACAACGGGCACTGCAGTGCCCGTTTGTGAGAGATTTTGATCACATTGTAATTTTAATAGTAATTTCTCGGTGAATGTTAAAGGTATTATTTGCCGACAGGACCCAAGCCTCTAACATTTTCCAGTTAACGTGTTTATAAACATCAAGTTAACTATTTAATACTATTTAACTATTTAATAATACTTGCAGCAGTTTATTGGGGGCATACTACGCCCGTCCTCTATACTGCCCTGTTGCCGTGTTGGTGTATAACGTTAAAGCGTCCACCACAAATAAAATATTACCGTTTAGCTTAAAGTCTTTAAATTCATTCAATTGGGAAAATACATCCCTGTGGATGGCTGGAGACCGGGTTCGGTCTCCAACCGACTGGAATCATAATTTTTGGGCGTGACCCGAACACACGGGGCTCGCTGAACACCGTGAGTCGGGTTTCGGACTCGGAATGAAAGTGTGGGACTGGCCTGCGGTGCATGGTCTTATAAGTATGTAGGTTAAGACCCGGGTCATTGCAGTGTCCAAGACCGTTAACAGCCTTTGGAATCCAAGGTGCTAATCGAATAATAAACCCCAATCCCTCTTTGGCAAGGGGCCCCTCCTTGCAAAAAACGGCACTAGTCGTGCGCCCGGACAAAAAATGTCGAAAAATACTTACGACGAACGCAAACCACCGTTTCAATGCGCTAATAGGGATGTCGGACACTTCGTACCTTTGCCACTTCGTACCCTGGACACTTCGTACCTTCGGGACACTTCGTACCGTAACCAAATTGGTCACTTCGTACCGTGGGCGGGGTACGAAGTGACCATCAGACGAGTCACTTCGTACCTTCAGTAAAATTATAAAAGTATATAACTGAATACATCATGAATTGTTATCAATGTCTGAAATGTGAAAGTCCTTGTCAGTGTGAAGTTTAAAATATCATAATTTAATGTAACATTCGTGCGGATCAGCCATTCGTTCCAATTAGCCAGTAGAGGGCGCCGCTCCGCTGGAAGTTTGTGAGCCCCGATCTCCTAGACTTGGTTCAAGTCGGGTCTCGTGCTAATCGAGTCGGTTATCTACGAGTGTTGTAACGCGCGCCCTCTAGTGTCATTTATTTGCCAATCCAGTGAATTTTGGATCGCGACACCCGACTTGGTGAATCCGCCAGAAGTTTGTACACGGCCAATGGAGCTCATCTACCGATTTGGGTAGCAGCCAATGAGACTGCAGCATTCAGAATACATTACTGTTATGTACACTTTGACCTGAAAAATTGATGAATATTCAAGACTTCCTTGGAAACTCTGCCATACAACGTTGTTTTGAAAAATGGCGACTATTGGTGAAGGTACGATGTGCATTTAATGGCTGTTTACAGTTGTCATGATTGGATGGTGGATGCTTAGATTCTCAAACGTTAGGGGGCTCATCGTGTATTATATTGTGAATAAGGTCTTTAGATTCTGTCATTCCGCCAGTATAGCAATATTTAAGTGAGGTATTGTTCAGTTGTTATAAAATCATAAGATATGACGACCGTTTGGGGCTCAACGGATCGGTTTTGCATTGACGCCGTGTGAATCTCGTGGGGCTCTGCGGAGCTCCAACCCCCACGAACTGGCAGCGAGACCGGAAGGGTCGGGAGTCCGAGGGGATTGGAGAAGCATGCAGACCGGGGCAACGTCGTAGTTGTACATCCATTGTCACACCCTCACATGTCTTAAAAATATCAAAATATAAACGGAAATTCTTTAAAACTTGGGAATGTATTTATCAAGAGTTTAGCTTGTTGAAGAATATTTTTTCATAATTTTTCTTCCCATAATTGGCAACTTGTTCAAAGTTTAAAATCACGAATGTTTGTGGTTTAACGGTTCATTGTGCAGTAAGAACAGTCCATTGTTATACCTGCACAGAACCCCTCTTAAAAATATATAGGCCTAAACATAAAACGGAAATTCGTCAACAAAGGGAAATCTATCTAAAATAGTCTGGCTTAATTCATATTCTATCAATATCGATTCTTCACATCACAGACATATTAACCTGAATGTAACGCCGTGGAGTTATTGTGAACACCTACTTGTTGAGCGAGTCCTCATAAATTGAACTGATTTCATTGGTCAGCAGCGGACGCGTGTGTTGCTTATTTAAACTATTGCATATGCATAATGAATAACTACATATCACGCAGGGGGGTGCCTCCTGGCAGATTCATCAAGTCGGACTTTTGAATCCAGTAGATTGGCACTTTCCTGGCGAGTGAGGGCGCACAACAAAGTGGTGAAATAAAGCTGCGATTCTGAGTTAAAGTGCATGCAGTGGATTAATCAGACGATGAAGGACTCGACGAAAGTTCGACTTGGGTCAAGTCTACGATCTCCTGGCGATGTTTACGGATATATAGGTATGCTGTTTTGCGGTGGTAATGGGTCATTAGCTGTAATGGGTCATTAGCTGTAATGGGTCATTAGCTGTTAATGTTCTGTTTACTATAACGCAATCTATTGATTACGTTACCCCCAGTTATAACGCAATCTATTGATTACGTTACCCCCAGTTTGCATAAACTCAACTCATCAATCACAAAGCGAAAAATAATCAGTGGACAAGAAAATAAATAAAACACCATTTGGGTTTGATTCGTTTTTATTTCATAGCCTACATCACTATCAGTCAACATGTAAATAAATAAAACATTATTTGGGTTCGGTCAACATGTAAACAAATAAAACACCATTTGAGTTTAATTCGGGTTTTTTCATACTCATCACCATCAGTCAACACGTAATTATTATTAAATCATTAATGCACGGCGCCCTCAATCGGTGCAATAAGTCTATTGACGACACCGTCTATGTAGATACTTTCCAAACGCCAGGAGTCGATCGTAACTGTGAATAAGAATCCGAACTAACCAAGCGACAAGAACGAATTTTAACTTGACATAGTCCTTCCAGCATTTTGTGACTGCACTGTGCTTAACGCGGGTGGAATCCCTACGTGCGGAGGCATGTGTCAATCCACGCAAGGAGTCGATTTGTAATACGGCCTGATCAACATGTTATCTTTCAAATTAAGCCAATCAAAGACTAGTATTCCACACATAAAGGTTTCATGTATTGTTGATGATTGTTTCATATTTTTAGAACGTTTTTTATATTTATTTCTGATTTTTTAACAATAGAGACCACAGATCACTTTGCTGCAGTCTTTACGTGTGCACCACACAGCCATGCGTGTACATGTACATTACACCGAAATCAACGCCAGGAGTCGATTTGTAAAACGGCTTTTTCAACATGTTATCATTCTAATTAAGCCAATCAAAGACTAGCATGCCACACATAAAGGTTTCATGTATTGTTGATGATTTTATCAGATTTTTAGAACGCTTTTTTATTTTTAGTTAAGATTTTATAATATTAGACAACACATATCACTTTGCTGCAGTCTTTACGTGTGTACCACACCGCCATGCGTGTAAATTACACTGAAATCAACGCCAGGAGTCGATTTGTAAAATGGCTTGATCAACATGTTATCATTCAAATTAAGCCAATCAAAGACTAGCGTTCCACACATAAAGGTTTTATTTATTATTGATGATTTTATCAGATTTTTAGAACGCTTTTTTATATTTAGTTAAGATTTTATAATATTACAGAACACATAATCACTTTGCTGCAGTCTTTACGTGTGTACACCACCGCCATGCGTGTACATTACACCGAAATCAACGCCAGGGGTCGATTTATATGTGGAATGCTAGTCTTTAATTGGCTTAATTTGAATGATAACATGTTGAAAAGGCCGTTTTACAAATCGACTCCTGGCGTTGATTTCGGTGTAATGTACACGCATGGCGGTGTGGTACACACGTAAAGACTGCAGCAAAGTTTTCTGTGGTCTCTATTATTTAAAAATCAAAAATAAATACAAGAAAGCGTTTTAAAAGTTTGATAAAATCATCAAGAATACATGTAACATTTATATGCGGAATGCTAGTCATTAATTGGCTTAATTTGAATGATAACATGTTGAAAAGGCCGTTTTACAAATCGACTCCTGGCGTTGATTTCGGTGTAATGTACACGCATGGCAGTGTGGTACACACGTAGAGACTGCAGCAAAGTTAGCTGTGGTCTCTATTAGTTAAAAATCAAAAATAAATATAAGAAAGCGTTTTAAAAATCTGATAAAATAATCAACAATACATGAAACCTTTGTGTGTAGAATGCCAGTCTATGATTGGCTTAGTTTGAATGATAACATGTTGAAAAAGCCGTTTTACAAATCAACTCCTGGCGTTGATTTCGGTGTAACGTACACGCATGGCAGTGTGGTACACACGTAAAGACTGCAGCAAAGTTATCTGTGGTCTCTATTAGTTAAAAATCAAAAATAAATACAAGAAAGCGTTCTAAAAGTTTGATAAAATCATCAAGAATACATGTAACATTTATATGTGGAATGCTAGTCTTTAATTGGCTTAATTTGAATGATAACACGTTGAAAAAGCCGTTTTACAAATCGACCCCTGGCGTTGATTTCGGTGTAATGTACACGCATGGCGGTGTGGTAAACACGCAAAGACTGCAGCAAAGTTATTAGGGTCTCTGTTATTTAAAAATTAGAAATAAACATAAGAAAGCGTTTTAAAAATCGGATAAAATCATCAATAATACATGAAACCTTTATGTGTGAAATGCTAGTCTTTGATTGGCTTAATTTGAATGATAACGTGATGAAAAGGCAGTTTTACAAATCGACCCCTGGCGTTGATTTCAGTGTAATGTACACGCATGGCGGTGTGGTACACACGTAAAGACTGCAGCAAAGTGATATGTGTTATCATCACTTTCAGTTTTCAAACATAAGAAAAATGTATGAATAATTATCTGAACCAAAAAGAGAAATCCACTTACAACAAATTAACATTTGTTAATCGTTTATTGTACATTGGTTGTGCTATAGTTACCCCACCAAAAAACAAAAACCTTTCTTAGGGAGAATACGCTCAAAGTAGTGTAGCGAGTCTATGTATTAGTACCTTGCTGACTACCAATTGCATCGGATCCTTATACACGAGTAGCGATCGACTCCTGGCGTGCGTTTGGAAAGTAACATCTACCTCTATTATTAGCAATGTTTCGGTGCAATAAGTCTATTGACGACACCGTCTATTAATATTATTAGCAATGTTTCTAGATGCAGAAATCCAGAAACTATGCAGAAATCCAGAAACTATGCAGAAATCCTGAAGGTACGAAGTGTCTCGTCTGAAGGTACGAAGTGTCTCGTGAGAAGGTACGAAGTGTCCAAAGACACTTCGTACCTTCAAAAGGTACGAAGTGTCCAGGGTACGAAGTGGCAAAGGTACGAAGTGTCCTGACACCGCTAATAGTAGATCGATCTTTTTGTATTAATAGTGTGCAGCGACTGGTACCTAGAAGTCACCTGTTTCGTAACGGCATTTCGCGTGCATTTTTCTCTGTGTCGCAGGGCATGCTGACTACATTTTTAGTCGATGAACGGAACCTTGTATCCAAGACTCAATAATTGAGTCGACCCCGCGCTATCATGAGAGATATTATTATTGTACATTGTCCATCAGGGGCCCGAGGTTGACAATTATCAGGGCGTTTAATTTACTGCAAGGACGGTTTTGCACGGGGCGGACACGATTGCATATGCAAATGTGTCCGGGCGGACACAATTGCATTATGCAGCAGCGTCCGGGCGGACACGATTGCATATGCAAAACCGTCCGGCGGACATTATTGCATATGCAATAATGTCCGCCGGATAGTATTGCATAGAGGACATAATTGCATGCGACACCGGTTCCAACGTACATTCCACGTGTGGTGGAAACAAAGTGGTGCACTTAGTGAATACGCGGCATGGAGAATTTGAATGATACTCTAAAACAACTACAAAATCAACCCATCATTTAATGCAGACATACCATAATCCTATCTGTTAGCACGTTTAGTTGTTTCCAGATTGTTCTTTATTTGCTTACGGTCCTTAATTTGGTCAAAAAAGAAAATGTATTCCCGCCAAAGTTAACATTTACATACCAGTAGACTTTTGAATAAGAATGTTGCCGTGACGCAAACTCAACGGCGTACGTTCATTCAATCATTTGTTATAAATTGTTTGCGCAAACAAGTACACTATTTTTTCTCCATTCACGATTAATCGAAAATATATAGGGTACACAAAATCACTTCAATAAAACACTGTTAAAGAGTTTGTTTTTTCAGGAGCTTGGAGTTTTCAAAACATACCGCGTTTCCCATCGGCGAGCGGTTTGTTTTCACGGCTGCCACTTTAAGGTTTTGCTTTACGTTTCAACTTTCTTCCCGAGTTCGCGCGAAGGGAATATCAATTGAAAAGCCAGGAGGTGGTAGACTGGCAGAATAGAAGTACAAGCTAAACAGAGGATTGGTGTGCCTTTTTGTGGGTTTTTTAGGGGGGATTCCGAGGCAATTTTTTTTATTGAAAAAACCAAGTTGCAGCGATCGTGAATAGGACAGGGGTTACGGCGTTTTTAAATATATCCATGAGTAGACCTATCATGAAATGTGCATTATGTCGGTTGGTGGCTTCTACATCATACAATTAATATTTTATTATGTTGCATAGGCCTACACTTATTTTATTTTGTTTAACATCAAAACCTGTCACAAAAGTATAGAAATCTCTAAAGAGTATACAACCAAAAGTGAATAAGTATTTTCGTGTAAACTCCCAATCCCTGCTTGCATTGTTAATGAACTTAGGCTTACCGTTTGGTGACTTCTTTTTGTTACGGTAACTTTTGGTTTAGTTCAGTTGTAATATAATGCAGGAAGAGCCAGCCATAAACAGCCCATGTACCCGAAAATACGAATTTACAACTTGACCCTTGAGAATCTATCGTTCGGTGCCAATATATCAAAGATTGCTTTATATCTCATAACCCATCTCGCCCTAATCTTCGCTCTTCTCGAGACCCATTTCTGCTGACCATTCCTAGGACCCGTTGCAAAGCTGGCGATCGCACATTCACTAAACTGCATCCAAAGAATGGAACAAAATATCCCATCTTTTATTAAAGCAGCAAATTCCACAGACCAATTTAAGAAACTCGTGAAAACATACCTCTTCCCTGTATTGTTAACTTAAGCCCTTCTCTTTTCCCTATATCCCTTTCAAACATTGTGTAATATGTACCTTTTCTGATGAAATTCGGTTGTATGTTGTGTATGATTATTTTGTGTAAACGCTGTGCTATAGTGTACTATGGAGAGCGTACTAAATACAAGTTATTATTATTATGGATCATGTTGAGTTTGTTTCTCAATGTATCATTTGTGGCAGGGGGTGGGGTGTGGGGGTGGTGTTATTGTACGGTCTACGGGCCTAAAGAGCAACCTGATTGGTTCAGTGTTTTAAAGGCAATCTCTGTGTAAATTTGTTTATTTTTTGTTTTTTGTAAACCTTGACAATTGTTGACAAACTGTAATCTGAAAGATCACTGACTACAAAGTTTATGCGACGGCCAATTCTCCAGAGAAATATTGCCCTCTGAAATATGTCAAAGTCGTGAAAATGACATTCGTTGACCTCCAAAGACAACGTGTCGTTAAATTCGATTGCTGCAATCGTAAACAAAAAGTGAACAAATTCCAGACAAAACCTAGACTGTTGAAAACGTCACTACCTTTTTGGGTCAATATTGTTTTAAAGGGTTGAATTTTAAGTAGCTTAGGACGTGATTGAATTCAACTCACGATAATGTAGGCCAATATTGTGTGCTCGTGCAACCCCTGAATCCTGATAATGATATATGACTTTGTCGCCGAGGGTTCGCAAAAACATCACCTTAAAAAAAAACCTGCGAGCTTAAAGGCATCGTACACGTTTGGTAACTACTCAAAATATATATTAGCATAAAAACTGACTTGGTAACGAGCAATAGAGAGCTGTTGATAGTATAAAACATTGTAGGAAACGACACCCTCTGAAGTAACGTAGTTTTTGAGAAAGAGGTAATTTCTCACTAAAATACTAAAAAACATCTTGCAAGAAGTTTTTATTCCCATCTGAAAGCACACAAATTGTACAACAAGGGTGTTTTTTCTTTCATCATTTTCTTGCAACTTCGATGACCAATTGAGCCCAAATTTTCACAGGCCTGTTATTTTATGCATATGTTGGGATACACCAAGTGGGAACAAGACCAGTACTGGTCTTTGACAATTTCCAAAGGTGTTCAGTGCCTTTAAAGCATTGCATAATACATACAACTCTTTTTTTAGCAAAGAAAGTGTAAAAACATCTCAAAATGGTGTCTGCCAAGAAAAAGACACTCTCTCCATAATTGTTCAAAGTTAACACATTTGCTTCTTATTTCAATTCCTCATCCATTATGATGTTCTAACCAAAGCATGCTTGAGGGCGTTCGGGTTGGCATAAGCCCTTTACGAATCCACGGTTTTGGTTTTGGATTCGGCTTCAGGCTCCATTCTCTCGTCTGAATCCCTGAACGCATAGCACGCGTATATAGTCAAAACAACTGAGGGGCCTGGCTAGCCTGAGCCGAATCCGAAGCCGAAGCCGTGGATTCGAAAAGGACCAGAGTAGTCTCTTTTCTTGCCTTCCTCCCAGGTTCAAATCCCCCAGGGGAACTATGTGGATTTGGTTTTCAGTCCCTGCCTGGTGGGTTTTCCTTGGAAAAATTCTCTTGGGTTTTCTAAAACTGAAACTTCTTTGTCTTCTCTCAACGGGGTTGGCTAGTAATCCCCTATAGTGATTAAGTTAGCTCTTACATGTATACGTACACTAACTACGAATCCTATGAACTGCCGGCATAGTAAATGAATTCTGCGGATAAGCATTTATTTATTTATTTATTGATAAATAACCGAATAAAGAAAATCTGCATGATTAATTCATTATGCCTGCCTCTCATAGAATTTTGGAGTTTTAGCTTTTATTTTCAATTGGTATTTTCAGATTTCTTACATACGTACAAAACTTCAAATCCTATGAAATGCGGGCATCATAAATTAATTCTGCGGATAAGCATTTATTTATTTATTTATTTATATATAAATAAATAAATAAAAACAATCTGCATCAATAATTTACTATGCCCGCCGTTCATATGATTTGGAGTTTTAGGTTTTAAGTAAATATCAGAATCGTCAATTAGTATATTTTTATTTTCATAGTGGTCCCCCTTCTAATACTTCCGATGATTCATCTTATTTGCATTATGAGAGTGGAGCTTTTTTCTCACAGTAGCGAATACATTTTAATTTTCTTTATAGTTTTTTATTCAATATGTGTCGTAAAATATTCTAGCTTGGTTTAGTTTAACAAGTTGACGATTTATATTTTCATTGTGATTAAATGTGAATTGATTGTTTCCTTTTAATTAAGTTTTGACTAAAAAGTAAAACATTTTTAAAGTTTAATTTCAATTGTTATTTTTTAAATCTTTTGTATTCATCACCAAACCAAAGTTACAGCAGCCTTATGTTGTAGTTGTACTTGTTTAGTGCTGTATCGCACTCGGATTTTATTAGTAGGCCAGCGAATAAGAACACCGGACTCAAACTCTGCTGTTTCTGATCAGCAAAGTGTGGGTTCGAGTCCTGGTCGTGACATTTGTGTCCTTAAGCAAGACACTTAACCATTATTGCTGCGTCCTTCGAATGGGACGTAAAGCTGAAGGTCCTGTGTGTTGTGTAATGCACGTAAAGGAACCCAGTGCACTTATCGTAAAGAGAAGGGGTTCGCCCCGGTGTTCCTGGTTTGATAGGCAGCATATTGCGCCACAGCACCTTGTAAACCATTACATGGAGCTATAAAGGAAAAAGGTCTCATACTTCAAAAAATGTAGCTCCGCATACCTTGCAGGAAAAAATACTGAGCGCTTTGATACACCCCTATGAGAAAGCACTACAAGAACCCAGTATTATTACTATTATTACAATACCACACAGAGGTACACAAAACCACGACAGTTCAAGAGGTGATACCTATAATACTGTACAAAGACTTTAATGTTACAGCGACTCAAACAAAAATATGAATAATCAAATTAACATAACTAGTTACAAGCTAACCTGAACACTTCCAGCAACAACTGAAATCTCCTCCTAACTCTTCATCAGCACAGCCATGGCCAGGCTGATGTACTCAACCTAGTTTTAACACACAAAGAATGTTTGTATTTTAGTTAAATACAACATTGAGGTTGAGGATTTAATACATTTAATTTCATAGCTGAGCATTTCCACTGAAATTGACTGAGATTTATTTATTTAGACTATTTTTGCCACCCTGTACAATCTTGTTGGATTAAACTATTATGAAAAGTTATCATGAAGGGAACTCATTAAATTTTAGTGCTCTTGTAGTAAAAAAAAAGCCATGAGTCACTCACATTTATAATGATGCTAAACTTAAACTTCATGATTCAATTAACCAGATTATGACAATTTAAAATAGATAATTGTCAAACTCAAAGTTACAGCTTTTAGAACATTAAAGATAAAAACTCACCCTGAGTATGGCTAGGAAGATTGCTCTCAGATGTAGATTTAATGTATGAATACGCTCATCAATTCAGAATGACGTCTGACTCTCTGTGCAAAACCCTAAAAACACTGAAAATTTGCTGGTCAGTGACGCCAGAGCAACCTCTAATTGGTTAATTACTGAAGATCACTGAATATTTATAATGTTTAGATCTTCCATTAATCAATTCCCGACATATTTTGCATAGATCACCCATTCTTGGGATGTGTGGTTTAAGATTTTGCTGACTGTGGGAAAATCTTCCAGAGTTCTATTCAACCCTCATGGCTTATTAAGTCATCCTTCAAGGGGCACTAACTATGCAACCCAACCCAACCCCTAAATAACTGTGAAGGCTGTGGGAAAAGTCCCTTAAAACAATGAAAAATACGACACATTGTGAAGGGCTGTGGCTTGTCATCTTGATGACCACTGTACTGTTTCTGTCACCACTGTGAGCAATTTTAAACTTTTTTCAGGATTTCGGTGAGCTGTTCTGGTCGGAACAACTTATGAAGAATTTATGTAGCGATTTAGGAATTTTATAACGTAAACTAAAGAAGATCATTTTCTTTTTCAGAGGTTGTACCCAGTGAGACAACAACAGTGGCTGCAACCACTGAAACAACAACAGAGGCTGCAACCAATGAAACAACAACAACAGAGGCTGCAACCACTGAAGCAGCAACAACAGGTTTGTTGTTTAAAAGACAAACTTTGGTTTTTGTTATGTATTTATTTATTTCATTTTTTTAATCCTGATAATTAATTATTATTATTAGGGTATTTAATCAATTTTAGCGGCCCATTTCACATTTAAACCCTACCTTATCTTAATTCATGGGGTTAGATTGAGAGCAAACCTTCCTCCACTAATCCACAAACTTAGACTTAGTTAAAGTTGGGTTTTGTGCTGATTGATTCAGTAATACTGCGTAAGCTTTAAACGTGTTCCCCTCCAGTGTCAATTTATTACTAATCCAGTTTATTTTGCTGATCGCGAAACTTTCGATAGACTTGTCCTAGTCTTTATTTACGAGCCTTGGAGTGTGACGTCAGATGTTCATGCTAAAATTTTAAAAGCCGAGGTGATTGGCACATTTCTGGCGAGTGCGGTCACGCAGCAAACTACTGAAATATGCTGTGTTTTTAGGGGGAGTAAATGCAGTGGATATTTAGAAGACAAACAACTCAACGTAAATCCCACATGGATTAAGTTTACACAACACATTGACCAATGATAATAAAACGTTCCACAAGTTTTTTTTCATTTACATCTCGTCGCAATAACATTATCATCTGTCATGAAATTATCCTTTAGAGGGTGCTATCTTTGTACGTATTAAGAAAGGATTTTTTTCTCTATGATGTATTATATATTCCTGGTTATTCATTGGAATTTATCAACACAGAGGCTGCAACTACAGAAGCTGCAACCACTGAAGCAGCAACAACAGAGGCAGCAACCACTGAAGCAGCAACAACTGAGGCTACAACAACAGAGGCTGTAACCACTGAAGCAGCAACAACAGAGGCAGCAACCACAGAGGCTGCAACCACCGAAGCAGCAACAGTGGCTGCAACCACTGTAGCAGCAACAGCAGTGGCTACAACCACTGAAGCACCAACAACAGAGGCTGCAACGACTAAAGCAGCAACAACAGAGGCAGCAACCACAGAGGCTGCAACCACTGAAGCAGCAACAGTGGCTGCAACCATTGTAGCAGCAACAGCAGTGGCTACAACCACTGAAGCACCAACAACAGAGGCTGTAACCACTGAAGCAGCAACAACAGAGGCAGCAACCACAGAGGCAGCAACAGCAGTGGCTACAACCACTGAAGCACCAACAACAGAGGCTGCAACGACTGAAGCAGCAACAACAGTGGCTGCAACCACTGAATCGCAAACAACAGAGGAAGCAACCACTGAGGCTGCAACCACTGAAGCAGCAACAATAGAGGCAGCAGCCACTGAAGCAGCATTAACAGGTTTGTGGTTTAAAAGACAAACTGGGCTCACGGGAACACCGTCGGAATAAAAGTCTGGACTGGCATGCGGCGCATGGTCTTAAAGACCAATTGCATATGACGTCACACTTTTAAAAAGGAGGCAGATCATTGGACGATAGCTTTTCTCTGTGCGTAAAAACGTGCGCGTGACCTCAGCGTATCTGTCGTGTTTTGCGTTATGCAAGGGGGATCTATTGATTTCTGTACCCCGGAACGCGCCTCCGAGCAATGCGCGTCATTTTGGGTGTCAAAACTCTTTTTTGTGTATGTTTGTATACGATTTTGACACCCAAAATGACACCCACGATAGGCGCATGTGAGTACTCTGCACGTTGTGCAATGGGTCTATAGTGTAGTGTAGTGTAATGTAGGTCGAGACTCGGGTCATTGCGGTGTCCAAGATTGTAAACAGCCTTTGGAATCCAAGGTATTTTGTTAATCGAATAATAAACCCCAAACCCTCTTTAGCAAGAGAAGAGACCCTCCTTGCAAAATACTACTCTCTATGGTAACTCTACACTAGAAAAACTGTTGGACCCTGATAATGTGTATATATTTAAATTGAGATCGATGTGCAGTGCTCCAGCAATTGTTATTTGGTCTTTGGAAGAGTGTATATAAACTTCTATAAATCTAATTTAAATAAGCACACCATATTAATATAGCCGAAACACTTACCGCCATACCGTGTGAGTGGCACATCTATTTGAATGTTTTAGGGAACATGGCCGGTTCAAAAGTACATTCCACGTGTGGTGGGGGAAAAAATGGTGCACTTAGCGAATACGCGGCATGAGGATTGGAATGATACTCTACAACAACATCATCAACAAAAACAACCAATCAATCAATGCAAACATACCATAATGTTATCCGTTAGCACGTTTAGTTGTTTCCAGATTGTTCTTTAATTGCTCATGGCCCTTAATTTGGTCATAGAAGGAGATGTATTCCCGCCAAAGTTAACATTTACATACCAGTACACTATCGGTTAAGAATGCTGCCGTGATGCAAACTCAACGGCGTACGTTCATTCAATCGTTTATTATAAATCCTTTGCGCAAACAAGTACACTATTTTTTTCTCCATTCACGATTAATCGAAAACACATTCGGTGCAAAAATCACGTCACTAAAACATTGTAAAGAATAATTTTGTTCAGGAGCTTGGAGTTTTCAAAACATCCTGCGTTTCCTATCAGCGAGCAGTGGCGACTTCAAGGTTTTGTTTTACGTTTCAACTTTCTTCCCGAGTTCGCGCAAAGGGAATTTCAATTGAAAAGCCAGGAGGTGGCAGACTGGCAGAATAGAGTTACAAGCTAGGCAGAGGAATGTTGTGCGTTTTTAGATGTTCGTGCAATACAAGCACAACACCTCCTTGTTATTGTTCTGTTTTTAGGTGTTCGTGCAATACAAGCACGAACACCTCATTGTTTTTGTTCTGTTTTTTTTTTCTTTCTTCATCTTCTTCTTCTTCTTCTTCTTCTCCTTCTTCTTCTTCTTCTTCTTCTCCTTCTTGTTCTTGTTCTTCTTCTTCTTCTTCTTCTTCTTCTTCTTCTTCTTCTCCTTCTCCTTCCACGGAACTTCTCTCTAGAGCATAACTCAAGTTGAAATTGAATTCAACATTGAAACTCATCAGACAATTGAACCTCAATATGAAGACGGCAAAAACTTGATGACGTCATTATGACGTCATCAGGTGTCGAATTACAAGGGTTATAAAGTTGAAAAATTACCATTTGCTATTCGCTGTATCTCCTTGAATTTGAATGCTGTGATGTTCATAATTTGGCATCGGATAGATCAAGACTGGGGCAACATTTCAAAGGTTAACGCAAAAATTGTATGACCTTTGCTTCCGGTCATATCGGAAGGTCAAAGTTTGCCTTTGTTTGTTTTCTTTAAAAAGTCACTTTTGGGGCATAACTCGAGATTAAAATTGAATTGAACATTGAAACTCATCGGATAATTGGACCTCAAAATCAAGACGACACAAACTTGATGATGTCATGATGACGTCATCAGGTATTGAAATACAATGAATCAAAGTTTAATATCTGTAAAAAGATCATAACTCATGAACCACATGTTGGAATTTTACAATTTATACATCATCGGATAGGTCGTTAAGAGTTCAACAAACGCTACACAAAGCATGACCCCATTTGACCTTGACTTCCGGTTCAAACTGGAAGTTGAAAATTTCACAAAATTTGTATCTCAAAAACCACGTATTTCTTTATCAATTTTTTTGCATCAGGTATTAGATGATTGAGCCTGCTCAAACTTTTGTACACAAATGACAACATTTTTACTTTTACATCTGGTCAAAACCGGACGTTAAAGCCAACGTTGGTTAAAGCGCACTTGTCTCTTGACGTGACTCACGTTGAAAACGCACGACAGCACGATAGTGTATTAACACATGTAGGCCCTATGCACATGCTGAACCATGCTTGTAGCACATGTTGTGAGTTTACATTGTGTAAAGTTTTGGTTCCAAGACACTCCGGTTGAAGACTAGTATGTCCTGTACAGCTACATGTAGGAATACATTTGGCGTAGCTGGTTGTTTTTTTGTATATTGCAGTCACCCAAACATTTGAAAAATTCAACATTTGAAAATGTCATAACTCCTGAACCACACATTGAAAATTTACAATCAATACATCATCTGAAAGGTCTTAATAAACTTAACACGCGCTACAAAAAGTGTGACCCTGTTTGACCTTGAATTCTGGTTCATACCAGAAGTTGAAATTTAATGCTAAACAAAAATCTTAACTTCTGAACAACTCATTCGATTTTTACAATCTATTCATGATTGGGAAAGTATGTAACAACTTTAGAAATGATATACAGAATGTGACCCCAATTGACCTTTACTTCCTGTTAAAAACGGAAGATGAAATTTAACATTTGAAAAAATCAGAACTCCTGAACCACACGTTGGATTTTTATCATTTATACATCATCAGAAAAGGCTCCAAAGATTTAAGAAACGCTACACACTGTGACCTAATTTGACCTTGACTTCTGGTTTAAACCGGAAAGTGAAAGTTAATGTTTCAACAAATCGTAACTTCTAAACAACACATTTTATTTTTACAATCTATACATTATTGGGCTAGTATGTAACAAACAATACACAGAATGTGACCTCACTTGACCTTGACTTCCCGTTCATACGGAAAGACGAAATTTAATACTTGAAAAAATCATTACTCCTGAACCACACAATAAATTTTTACAATCTTTACATCATTAGAAAGGTCTTTAAAATTTCAACAATTGCTACACAAACTGTGACTCTTTTGACCTTGACTTTCGTTTCAAATGGAAAGTTGAAGTTTAATATTTTAACTAATCATAACTCCATAACCAGACATTGGTTTTTAAAATGAATACATCATTGTTAAGGTCTTCAAAAAGTCAACAAACGCTGCACAAAGTGTGGACACATTTGACCTTGACTTCCAGTTCAAACCGAAGTTGAATTTTTTTAATGAATAAATCTAACTCCTGAACCAGACATTGGATTGATAAGGTAACTATCGGCACCAATTCATTCACTCATAATTTGATGACATTACTCTCGAACACCTTGTTTTGTGATGTCACAAAAACTGAATCGCTAGTTTTTTTCTTTTCTTCATCTTCTTCTTCTCCACGGAACTCTTCTCTACAGCATAACTCAAGATTGAAACTGAATTGAACATTGAAACTCATCAGACAATTGAACCTTAATATGAAGACGGCACAGTTTTCATGACGTCATGATGACGTCATCAGGTGTCGAATTACATGGTTTTTAAAGTTAAAAAATTACCATTTGGTATTTATTATTCGGTGTTCGTGAAATACAAGCACGAACACCTCTTTGTTTTTGTTCTGGGTTTTTTTTCTTCTCCATCTTCTTTTTCTTCTTCTTAGGTGTTCGGCTCATTGGCCGAAAACCTATTGTAATCGTTAAGTTGGTTTTTTTTGGTGTTTTTTTCCACTTCTTCCTCTTCCTTCTGAACCTTCTCTCGCAGATTTCGCAAAAAGTTTAAGTTGTACAAACTTGAAACTTGGCATGTACTTGAACCTTAGTATGAAGATGGCACGCGAACAATGACGTCATGATGACGTCATCAGGTGTCGAATTATAAGGTTTTTAGACTTTTTTTTTTAATCTTTGAAATTTTGTAAGAAATCAAACTTAAGAGGCCGGCAGTTACTTTATGCGGGATCATACTAAGGTCATATAGGTCTTTATTTTTTGTCGTGTGCGTGACCTCACATGACCTCTACTTCCGGTCGAAACCGGAAATGCCTAGTAAATTGAAACTAGCAGAAAGTGACTATGTTTTTTTGAGTTGTTTTATAACGATGTTGTAACCCGGCAAGTGTCTGGTTTAAAAAATTGGGCCGGTGACGTCACACAATTTAAAAGCGCCCTCTAGCTGCAGGTTGAAAAAAGTTCAAAGCACACTTTTACTAGATGTCTGTGGCAAAGTTTATTAGAATCTCTTCAAAACTAGTAAATATGATGATCTTTATGCAGACAACATATTTGTATAGTCGCAGTATGATGACGTCATCATGTGTCACGTGGTAAGGCCCTAAAGGTGCACATTTTGAAGCCGTGTACCTACTAAATGAAACAGCCGATTGAGTTGAAACTTGGTGTACTGTAAGACAACGACCATGGCTTGTGAAATGTGAAGTGACGTCATGATGACGTCATCACATTATTTTTTACATTTTTTTTATAAAATCAAAGCTTAGTATTTAAAAAATTCATTACTCCAAAACCAGACATTGGATTTTTGTTATTAACATATCATCAGAAAGGTATTCAAAAACTTAATGGTTGATACACAGAGTGTAACCTCGTTTGACCTTGTCTTCTGGTTAAAACCGGAAGTTGAAGTTTAGTAACGGAAAAAATAATAACTCATGAACCACATGTTCGTTTTTTACAATCTACACATCATCGAACAGGTCGTGAAAAGTTCAACAAAAGTTACTCAGAACCTGACCCCATTTGACCTTGATTTCCTGTTCAATCCGGAAGTTGAAGTTTAATCATTGAAAAATCAGAACTCTTGATCCACATATAAGATCTATACAAAAAAGAAAAGACATAATAATTTCAACAGCGCCCTCTCGTGACAAGTTTTTAAAAAGAAACTATTAATTGCTGAAAACCTGTTGCTTAAATCCAAAAGATTCAAACATAATGACCCGGCAACAAATAGGCTAATTTTGATTCATCATAGTAGCATCATCAGCAAAACCATGTTCTCACATTTTCAACCCCTTCTTACATACTCCACCACAACCAGAGTAATATCAAAACTTGAAAGAATGACTTATTGACCAAATGACGAACACCCTGTTTTTTTTCTAAAACAAAAACTTAAGTCTAGTTAGGTGTTTGTGCAATAGAAGCACGAACACCTCTTGTTTTTGGTCTGTTTTTAGGTGTTCGTGCAATACAAGCATGAACACCTCTTGTTATTGTTCTGTTTTTTTAGGTGTTCGTGCAATACAAGCACGAACACCTCTTGTTATTGTTCTGGGTTTTTTTTTTCTTCTCCATCTTCTTCTTCCGTAGAACTCTTCTCTACAGCGGAACTCAACATTGAAACTGAATTGAACTTTGAAACTCATCAGACAATTGAACCTCAATATGAGGACGGCACAGTTGTCATGACGACGTCATCATGACATCAGGTGTCGAATTACAACGTTTTTAAAGTTGAAAAATGACCATTTGGTATTTGCTGTATCTCCTTGAATATGAAAGCTATGATGTTCATAATTGGGCATGTGATAGATCAAGACTGGGGCTACATTTCAAAAGTTAACGTCAAAATCGTATGACCTTTTCTTCAAGGTCATGCCCCTAGGTTAAAGTTTGCCTTTGTTTTTTTTCTTGAAAAACATCATTTTCGGGCTTATCTACGGCATAACTCAAGATTGAAATTGAATTTTACATTGAAACTCATCAGACATTTGAACCTAAATATCAAGACGTCACAAACTTGATGATGTCATGATGACGTCATCAGGTATTGAATTACATTAAATCAAAGTTTAATATTTGAAAAAAAATCATAACTCATGAACGACATGTTGGATTTTTACAATCTATACATCATCGGAAAGTTCGTTAAAGGTTCAACAAACGCTACACAGAAAGTGACCCCATTTGACCTTGACTTCCGGTTCAACCCGGAAATTTAAAATTTCATAATATTTGTATCTCAAAAACCACTTATCATTTCCGCATAATTTTTGCATCAGGTTGTAGAAAGTTGAGCCTGCTCAAACTTTTGCACAGAAATAACATTTTGTTATTTACATCTTGTCTTATAACCACAGGCATTAAAGCGCACGTTTGTGTTGACCCACTTTGATAACGCGAGATACTGTTACAGCGGGTGTACAGATACATGCACATTGAACGTGTAGTTCAGTTTACATTAACTATATGTAGGAATACATTAAGCATCGCTGCATGTTACCTCTATATTGCGCACCCCGGCATAAAGATAATCCATGTAATACTTGAAAAATTCGTAACTCCTGAACCACACATTGGGTTTTTACAATTCATACATCATCTGAAAGGTCTTTATAAAACATACGCTACACTTATTGTAACCCTGTTTGACCCTGACTTGAAATTTAATGTTTCAAAATTCATAATTCCTGAACCACAGGATGGATTTTTACAATCTATACATCATTGGAAAAGTATGTAACAACTTAACAAACGATACACAGAATATGCCCCCATTAAACCTTGACTTCCGGTTCAAACTGGAAGATGAAATTGTATATTTGAAAAAATCATAACTGCTGAACCATACATTATATTTTTATGATCTATACATCATCAGAAAGGTCTCCGCAAACTTAACGAACGCTACACTAAGTGTGACCTCAATTGACCTTGACTTCCGGTTCAAACCGAAAATTTATCTTTAAGATTAAAACAATTCATCACTCCTGAACTATACATTGTCTTTTATAATCTATACATCATCAGCAAGTTGTCGAAAGACTTACAAAACGCTACACAAAATGTGACACTATTTGACCTTGACTTCCGGTTCAAACTGGAAGTTGAAGATATTATTTGAAAAAATCGAAACTCCTTAACCACAAATTGGATATTTCGATTTATACATCATTTGTAAGGTCTTCCAAAAGCTAACAAACGCTAAACAAAGTGTAAACCCATTTGACATTGACTTTCGGTTCAAACCGGAAGTTGATGTTTGCATATTTGAAGCAATCATAACTCTTTAACCAAACATTAGATTTTTACAATCTATAATTCATCGGAAATGTCTTCAAACAATTTACAAATGCAACACTGAGTGTGAACCCATTTGACCTTGACTTTCAGTTTAAACCAAAAGTTGAAGTTTTATATTGGAAAAAAATCTAACTCCTGAACAAAATATTGGATTAATAAGTTAAAATGTCATCACCAATTCATTCAACCATAATTTGGTGGCATCACTCTCGAACACCTTGTTTTTGTTTTTAACACAAATTGAATGTCTAGTTATTATTATTATTATTTTATTTCTCTCCACAAATCCAATAAAAATTTACACACAAAAGATATACATAGGATATGGAGAAGGCTAGACTGAGGAGGAAAATAAAAATTTTCCTATAACCTAAAGGTTCAGTCTGCCGATAAAAATATTTCAAAAAGGTACACACACTCAATGTACACATGGAAACAGGAAATAAAATAACAAAGAAAAAAATAATTTGCTGTATCTCATTGAATATGAAAGCTCTGATGTTCAAGACTGGGGCTACATTTCAAAAGTCAACGTCAATTACGTATGACCTTGTATTCAAGGTCATGCCCTCAGGTCAAAGTTTGCCTTTGTTATTTTTTCTTGAAAAACATCATTTTCGGGCTTAGCATAACTCAAGATTGAAGTTGAATTTTACATTGAAACTCATCGGACATTTGAACCTAAATGTCACGACGACATAAACTTGATGATGTCATGATGACGTCATCAGGTATTAAATTACAATGAATCAAAGTATAATATTTGTAAACAAATCATAACACTTGAACCACAAATTGGATTTTTTACAATCTATACATCATCGGATAGGCCCTTAAAAGTTCAACAAACGCTACACAAAGTATGACCCCATTTGACCTTGACTTCCGGTTCAAATCAGAAGTTAAAAATTTCATAAAATTCTTATCTCAAAAACCACGTATTTTTTTATTAAAGTTTTTGCATCAGGTTATAGATGATTGAGCCTGCTCAAACGTTTGCACACAGATGACAACATTTTGACCTTTACATTTGGTTAAAACCGGACGTTAAAGCCAACGTTGGTTAAAGCCCACATGTCTGTTGAATCACGTTACAACGCACAACGGCACGATACTGTATTAACACATGTAGGCCGTACGCACACGCTGAACCTGGACATGCACATAGCACGTGCAGTTTAGTTTACATTGTGTTAGTCTTGGTTCCAAGCTCTCCAGTTGAATATTAGTATATGCGCTGTACAGCTACATGTAGGAATACATTGGCATCGCTCGGTGTTAATGCTTCATTGTATATTGCACACCCAAATAATTTGAAAAATACAAAATTTGAAATTGTCATAACTCCTGAACCACACATTTGATATTTACATTTCATACATCATCTGAAAGGTGTTATTGAACTAAGCACGCGCTACAAAAAATGTGACCCCGTTTGACAGTGAATTCCGGTTCAAACCGGAAGTTGAAATTTGATTTTAACAAAATCATAACTTCTGAACGACACTTCCATTTTTACAATCTATACATCATTTGGAAAGTATCTAACTACTTAAGAAACGGTATACAGAATGTGACCCCGATTGACCTTTACTTCTGGTTCAAACTGGAAGATGAAATTAAACATTTGAAAAAAATCAGAACTCCTGAACCACACATTGGATTTTTATCATCTATAGGCCTACGACATCAGAAAGGACTCCAAAGACTTAAGAAACGCTACACACTGTGACCTCATTTGATTTTGACTTCCGGTTCAAACTGGAAGTTGAATGCTAATGTTTCAAAAAAACGTAACTTCTGAACAAAAAATTGGATTTTTACTATATATACGTTATTGCAAAAGTATTTAACAACTCAAGAAATTATACACAAAATGTGACCCCATTTGACCTTGACTTCTGGTTCAAACCGGAAGATAAAATTAAAAACTTGAAAAAATAATACCTCCTGTACCAATGAATGTTTACAATATCTACATCATTAGAAAGGTCTTTAAAATTTCAACAATTGCTACACAAACTGTGACTCTTTTGACCTTGACTTTCGGTTCAAATGGAAAGTTGAAGTTTAATATTTTAACTAATCATAACTCCTTAACCAGACATTTGTTTTTAAAATGTATACATCATTTCTAAGGTCTTGAAAAAGTCAACAAACGCCGCACAAAGTGTGAACAAAATTTGACTTTGACTTCCAGTTCAAACCGGAAGTTAAATGTTTATAATTGAAAAAAATCTAACTCCTGAACCAGACATTGGATTGATAAGGTAAATTGTTGACACCAATTCATTCACTCATAATTTTATGACAACAGTCACAAACACCTTGTTTTTGTGATGTCACAAAAACTGAATCGCTAGTTTTTTTTCTTCTTCCCTGTAACTCTTCTCTACAGCATAACTCAAGATTGAAACTGATTTGAACATTGAAACTAATTAAATGCGGGGAAAAAAAAGATAAGGGAAAATGTAAGGTAAAGTATACCTTTCGTTGTTGGAACCGTTCGATTGTTATACAATAAACTAACCTGTGAAAGTTTCCTTTGAAAAGGTGGTCGCGTTTTTGAGATATCGCCGAAAATCTGGAGCGGTTGCCCACGCATGGACGTAGAAATTAAGTCTCCATGATCCACGCGGGAAGTAAATCCGTGATTGGATACACAATGTCAGAAATGTATCTGACAGATAACGTTTTTCAGATTCAATTTATGGCGATAAAAACTTATAAAGCAGTAAGTTACCATCAGAGAACGCCACGGGTTGCACATACACAGGCACAATGGGTCGTATGAATAACTTTACTAAATGCTAAAAGGATCTATTGTTACATGAAAAGTATTTACTTTTCTTAAAGCGTTTACTTATTTCCATATGAATAAAATTGAGAAAATACTACCAAATGCAAGTAAGTACTGGTAATTTTTCCAGGTAGGCCCAGAGCTACCCTGGACACAGAAGTAAAGACACCTGAAGAAATGGCAGCATTAATGAATGTTCCTCACAGGATAAAGGTTTATGTCCCAAGGAGAGACATCACTGGAATACAGAATAGACTCTAAATGCACAGTGTAACAAGACAGAAATAATACACACAAACTCACAAGGCTTTTACACACATTTGCTTATATTTTTGCTGAAGATAAAATAAAACTCTTTTGGTTTCGTTTCAATAAAGCAAGCTAAGTTAGATTTTTTCTTCTTCAGAAATGTATGTGCCTCATTTAGGCCTATTTTTAGCTCATCAAATCAGAGGAAGTAATTTTTGAAATAAGTAAATGCATTTCAATACAAATTCAATGTTGTGCATATATTTTGTCCTTTAACTTTTAAATTCAAATTAAATAGCTGTTTGTCAATGATAACGATGCCAGTTGCGTGCTCATATTCAGCTCTCATCTTCTTTACTGCACTCCCCTTCTCCGCTCTGATTGTTGGTACTTGTGATTTGGTCAATAAGACACTATGATGTTTCAGCAATTTCACAAAAACGTTTTACTTTGATTCTGGAGATCCAGATGAATCAACTTCATCAAACTGATGATTGCCAGACTCAAAATCATTCGTGGCTGACTTATAGATTTCTATGTTTCTGTGAATTCAATGCTGCTTTAGGTGAGTGGGTGTGTGTGCGTGCGTGGACGTGAATGGGTTTTACAGCACAAAGGGAACTTTTTGTGAAAAGCCATTCAGCCATGGCAGACAGCTTGATATCAGAAGTATTTACTCCAAAGCGTTAAAGGCACTGAACACTTTTGGTAATTGTCAAAGACCAGTGTTCTCACTTGGTGTATCCCAACATATGCATAAAATAACAAGCCTGTGAAAATTTGGGCTCAATTGGTCATCGAAGTTGCAAGAAAATGATGAAAGAAAAAACACCCTTGTTGTGCAAATTTGTGTGCTTTTAGATAGGAATAAAAGGCTTCTTGCTAGAAGTCTTTTATTATTTTAGTGAGAAATTACCTCTTTCTCAAAAACTACGTTACTTCAGAGGGAGTCGTTTCTCACAATGTTTTATACTATCAACAGCTCTCTGTTGCTCGTTACGAAGTCAGTTTTTATGCTAATATATATTTTGAGTAATTACCAAACGAGTACAGTGCCTCTAAAGGCATCGCACACGTTTGGTAATTGTCAAAGACAGTGTTCTCATTTGGTGTATCCCAACATATGCATAAAATAACAAGCCTGTGAAAATTTGGGCTCAATTGGTCATCAAAGTTGCAAGAAAATGATGAAAGAAAATACACCCTTGTTGTACAAATTTGTGTGCTTTCAGTTAGGAATAAAAAATTCTTGCAAGAGGTTTTTATTATTTTAGTGAGAAATTACCTCTTTCTCAAAAACTACGTTACTTCAGAGGGAGTCGTTTCTCACAATGTTTTATACTATCAACAGCTCTCTGTTGCTCGTTACCAAGTCAGTTTTTATGCTAATTAAGGCGAATTAAGGAAGAACTATTTAATTACAGAAATAAATTAAGGTTCAAATAATGCTTGACATCAGGTGGGCATGTAAAGAAGTCGTTAGATGTAAAAATGCAAGTGTATATAACAATGTTTTATATGTAGGAGGGAGGGTGTCACAGTTGTGTGATTGGGTGTAACACTTAGAAAGTTTATGGGAACCTCTTTAGACATTTAGTAATAATTTGTCTGTGCTTAGCTTTCATAAAATTAGAAAAAAAGTTCAGATTGAAAGAACCGTTCGAATGTTATATAATAAAACTAACCTGTGAAAACTTCCTTTGAGATATCGCTGAAAATCCGGAGCAGTTATGTCGACGCATGGAGGTTGAAATTAAACCTCAATGATTCACGCGGGAAGTATAATCTGTAATTGGATACACAATTTGAGAAACGTATCTGACAGATAACATTTCTCATAATCAATTTTATGGAGATAAAAACTTATATTTTTGTCCATAACCATGCACATCACTTTGAAGTGAAATAATTCTGAAAATGCTTTATACTATTGAAAGCTGCTTTCCTTCTAAGGGGCCATTCAGAATAGTCAGCGATTTTTTTTTCCATTTTCCATACCACACGCTTACTTTGGGACCACAGTAAAGCGTTCTGATTGGTCAGTTGCTAATGCATCATACATATTAGTTTACAAGAGTAAATGTTTTAACTATTTCGCGCAAGAAGTGTGTGTGTGTGGATCAATGGTTGTGTGTACAGGGGAGTTACTGGTCAGTATAAGTGGATTTGTAGAATGTGTGTGGGGTGTTAAATAACCTTGAAATTGGAGAATATGGGCAAGAAAATTAACCTGTTGACACGTTAGGGCCTAATACAAAATATTTATGGGGGGAAGACCGAGTTGTGATTTGTAAAATTGTCCTTTCACCAGCAGTTTAACGCTAAAGGATCACAGAGAAACACTTCAAGCGTGTATCTGAGAGTAACATATTCATGAAACACCTGAAAACATCTAAGTAGAAACTCGATTGTTTTGTAGGCCTACCACAAAAAGGGTAAATTTTATACACTTGTTGTATTATATAATCATCAAAATCTGACATTCCTCCCATCAGCTCCTTGAGATCATAAATTTAAGAAGTTAAGAAGTTTGCATAACCACTTACTGCTTTCACTTTACTGTCATGTTGAAATTACTATTTATTAATATTAGTACACTGTTTTTTCATATTTATTTATCAAAAAGTAGGTCCCATTCTTTCGGTTTTGAAAAACTAGAAACCCTTTTGCCGTTGGTGGCGCGCGTCCATGTTTCCCATAAAATCCACACAAAATAACGTTGACCGCATTTACCAGCACATAATGTGACTTCATGTGTGGGAGTTAGCCTCACGTGAACATATAGGACACCGTTATTTGTGGATGGTGATTCGATATAGTTTGCAGACGAAACTTGTTAAATAACTCCTTTTTTACATAGTTTCCTAGGTACTGGATTAATATGCCAGCATTCTGTGCCGTTGGTGGATGTACGGTAAATACATCTGAATCCGCGGAGGCACATATTCTGATTGAGAGAATGGGATCGCTTCGATCGTTGACAACACTCCATCCAATTTTGAACTGACCAAAATAATGATTTGCAGCACACATTTCACAGATGACAAGAATGAGTTGTCCCAGCCTAGCTAGCAGCAACAATTTGGCCGCCATGGCGGGTCTCATTGAGCCACCTGTCTCTCCTGTAAAAAGAAGCTTTATCCACTAAAGCCTGTTGTTACAGTGTACTACTTTACGGTTAAAACTTTAGGAGGTTATCAAGCCTATATAACAAACAAAAACAAAACTTAGCGTTATTTGTTTATATTTTTATTAATATTTACTTTTATCCGGACCATCCCTAGGCTGTGGTGGAACATTAAATGCCCACACGGGAACCATCAAAAGCCCGGATGCCGACAGCGATGGGTACTATGAGAACTTTCTGGATTGCATGTATTTCATCACAGTAGAGGCTAACAAAGTTATCGAGTTGACGTTCCGTGGATCCTTCAATATTGAGGCCAGTGCTTCATGCCAGTATGATTACCTAAAGGTGAGGTCTAGGTTGAGCTATCCAAACTGTACTGAACTTCTTTACTAACAGACTGAAGACGATGATCAGAGACGGTGCTGACGACGATGATCAGTGACGGTTGAAGTCTCGTACACATCTCGCAAATTAGTTCTTTCTCCAATGGTTGTTATTGTTGGTAAAGTACCTAAAACCACCAACAAATAGTCCAACAAGTAAAAAAGATTAACTGCCTAATTGTGTCCGTCCATTTTTTGACACATTTGGTTGCAATGCATGCCCCCATGGTGTGTTGTCATTACATGCGTCCAAGCTTTTGGAAGTGTTTTGTTAACATGTCCATGTATCGCCTGAGTTAATTTAACCTCATTTGTTTGTTTAATTAGTTTAGTTTGATATTTTGGATTCATCTACCATTGACAATTGACAAACCAATTTTGTACACAAAGGGGTCTTTAGAGTTTCGCCCTGCTGATGTTGATTGACACCCCTCTAGGACATGTGGCATGGTCCAGCTTAGGATATTATTGGAGCTTACTCGTGTAGGATGTTGTAAACAAAATGGAAATATTAAAATATATCAGCCGGCGATGGCGGCGGCGGCGTTGATTGTTGTTGTTTTGTTGTTGTTTTGTTGTTGTTTGTTTTCTTCCTTTTTTATTTTAAGGGCTGGAAAATAAAATCAGTCATATATCCCTGCGCAAAATATGTATACACGAATTAGCGTTAGGGTGAAATCCGACCATACTGCCCCCACAGATCCAACCCTGTAATAAGTGATTAATCTGTTTAGCTATCTGTTTGTTTTCGGGTCGTTCTGCCTCACTTTTAACAGAAGGAACTATATAGACATTACATTTTCAAGCAGCAAAGATAACAAAAAGACAAACGTTCGACCCTTATTAACTCTTCCACAGATTTACGACGGTTACAGCAGGGAGTCACCGCTGGTGGGCAAGTTCTGTGGACTGATGCCACCTGCCGTTATCACCCTTTCAAGCAACCAGGCCTACCTACACTTCGTTACAGACAATACTGTTGTAGAGTCAGGCTTTACTCTGGACTATGCCTCAGTGGATCGTAAGTTGACTTAATTGTTTCATGGTCTTTTAAAAGACAGGACTGGTTATTATCAAAGATTAGTTTATTAGTTTCAATTTGGAATGCATAATACAGTGCACCCTTTACAGTTTGCCCAAGAGAGACCATTTTTACAGTGCATCATGGGAAAATGTGGATAAGCTCCTGGTACATGACCCAGAATTTTTGAAGTTCGTTCATGCTTTGCAAAGCAGCAAGATTGTAATTTGTTTGTGTTTACCGCATTTGATGTTTGTTTGTCAAGCTGCGAAAAAGAGTGAGCCTCTGTAATGACATTTTCTGTCCGTCTGTCCGTCCGTCCGTCCAGCTGTCCGCATTCAGTGTGAATGTTAAAGTCTTAGAATGAAGCTTCAACTTTTAAGTGTTGAGTTGTTTTATGGAATCTAAAATCCCCAAGTGAGATCAGTATACAGTGACAGTCGTGTTTTGTGGTTCTCAATAATGTTTTTAAGGAAATGTTGAAGTTTTTTGGAATAACAAAATGCTAGGCTAAACATTGCCCCCTGTATTTTAAAAAAGCCAAAGTCAGAGTAATATCTGAAGTTATAAAACTGACTTATAACTTTGACTTTCAACCAATGAAACAGCAACCACAGTGGATGCAACCAATCAAACAGCAACCACAGTGGATGCAACCACTGAAGCAACAACCCGTGAAGAAACAACCACAGGTTTGTTGCTTGAAAGGCAACCTCTGTCTTTCTATGTCTATTTTTTAATTTTTTTTTCATTCTTGATATATGTGGATTATTATTGGGGTATTTAATCAATTTAATCAATTAATCAACTCCAGAGGGAACTACAACTCAAGATGCAACTACAACTCCAGAGGCAACTACAACTCCAGAGGCAACTACAACTCCAGAGGCAACTACAACTCCAGAGGCAACTACAGCTCGAGAGGAAACTACAACTATAGAGGAAACTACAACTCCAGAGGAAACTACAACTCCAGAGGAAAAAACAACTCCAGAGGCAACAACAACTCCAGAGGCAACTACAACTCCAGAGGAAACTACAACTCGAGAGGAAACTACAACTCCAGAGGCAACTACAACTCCAGAGGCAACTACAACTCCAGAGGAAACAACAACTCCAGAGGCAACAACAACTCCAGAGGCAACAACAACTCCAGAGGAAACTACAACTCCAGAGGAAACTACAACTCCAGAGGCAACTACAACTCCAGAGGCAACAGCAACTCGAGAGGAAACTACAACTCGAGAGGAAACTACAACTCCAGAGGCAACTACAACTCCAGAGGCAACAACAACTCCAGAGGCAACAGCAACTCCACAGGAAACTACAACTCCAGAGGCAACTACAACTCCAGAGGAAACTACAACTCTAGAGGAAACTACAACTCCAGAGGAAACTACAACTCCAGAGGCAACTACAACTCGAGAGGAAACTACAACTCCAGAGGAAACTACAACTCCAGAGGCAACTACAATTATAGAGGAAACTACAACTCTAGAGAAAACTACAACTCCAGAGGAAACTACAACTATAGCGGCAACTACAACTCCAGAGGAAACTACAACTCCAGAGGAAACTACAACTCCAGATGCAACTACAACTCCAGAGGCAACAACAACTCCAGAGGCAACAGCAACTTCAGAGGAAACTACAACTCCAGAGGCAACTACAACTCCAGAGGCAACTACAACTCCAGAGGAAACTACAACTCTAGAGGAAACTACAACTCCAGAGGAAACTACAACTCCAGAGGCAACTACAACTCCAGAGGCAACTACAACTCCAGAGGCAACAACAACTCCAGAGGCAACAGCAACTCCACAGGAAACTACAACTCCAGAGGCAACTACAACTCCAGAGGAAACTACAACTCTAGAGGAAACTACAACTCCAGAGGAAACTACAACTCCAGAGGCAACTACAACTCGAGAGGAAACTACAACTCCAGAGGAAACTACAACTCCAGAGGCAACTACAATTATAGAGGAAACTACAACTCCAGAGGAAACTACAACTCCAGAGGAAACTACAACTCCAGAGGAAACTACAACTATAGCGGCAACTACAACTCCAGAGGAAACTACAACTCCAGAGGAAACTACAACTCCAGATGCAACTACAACTCCAGAGGCAACAACAACTCCAGAGGCAACAGCAACTCCAGAGGAAACTACAACTCCAGAGGCAACTACAACTCCAGAGGCAACTACAACTCCAGAGGAAACTACAACTCTAGAGGAAACTACAACTCCAGAGGAAACTACAACTCCAGAGGCAACTACAACTCCAGAGGCAACTACAACTCCAGAGGCAACAACAACTCCAGAGGAAACTACAACTCCAGAGGCAACTACAACTCCAGAGGCAACTACAACTCCAGAGGCAACTACAACTATAGAGGCAACTACAACTCAAGATGCAACTACAACTCCAGAGGAAACTACAACTCCAGAGGAAACTACAACTCCAGAGGAAACTACAACTCCAGAGGAAACTACAACTCCAGATGCAACTACAACTCCAGAGGCAACTACAACTCCAGAGGCAACAACAACTCCAGAGGCAACAGCAACTCCACAGGAAACTACAACTCCAGAGGCAACTACAACTCCAGAGGAAACTACAACTCTAGAGGAAACTACAACTCCAGAGGAAACTACAACTCCAGAGGCAACTACAACTCGAGAGGAAACTACAACTCCAGAGGAAACTACAACTCCAGAGGCAACTACAATTATAGAGGAAACTACAACTCTAGAGAAAACTACAACTCCAGAGGAAACTACAACTATAGCGGCAACTACAACTCCAGAGGAAACTACAACTCCAGAGGAAACTACAACTCCAGATGCAACTACAACTCCAGAGGCAACAACAACTCCAGAGGCAACAGCAACTCCAGAGGAAACTACAACTCCAGAGGCAACTACAACTCCAGAGGCAACTACAACTCCAGAGGAAACTACAACTCTAGAGGAAACTACAACTCCAGAGGAAACTACAACTCCAGAGGCAACTACAACTCCAGAGGCAACTACAACTCCAGAGGCAACAACAACTCCAGAGGAAACTACAACTCCAGAGGCAACTACAACTCCAGAGGCAACTACAACTCCAGAGGCAACTACAACTATAGAGGCAACTACAACTCAAGATGCAACTACAACTCCAGAGGAAACTACAACTCCAGAGGAAACTACAACTCCAGAGGAAACTACAACTCCAGAGGAAAGTACAACTCCAGAGGAAACTACAACTCCAGAGGCAACTACAACTCGAGAGGAAACTACAACTCCAGAGGAAACTACAACTCCAGAGGCAACTACAATTATAGAGGAAACTACAACTCTAGAGAAAACTACAACTCCAGAGGAAACTACAACTATAGCGGCAACTACAACTCCAGAGGAAACTACAACTCCAGAGGAAACTACAACTCCAGATGCAACTACAACTCCAGAGGCAACAACAACTCCAGAGGCAACAGCAACTCCAGAGGAAACTACAACTCCAGAGGCAACTACAACTCCAGAGGCAACTACAACTCCAGAGGAAACTACAACTCTAGAGGAAACTACAACTCCAGAGGAAACTACAACTCCAGAGGCAACTACAACTCCAGAGGCAACTACAACTCCAGAGGCAACAACAACTCCAGAGGAAACTACAACTCCAGAGGCAACTACAACTCCAGAGGCAACTACAACTCCAGAGGCAACTACAACTCCAGAGGAAACTACAACTCCAGAGGAAACTACAACTCCAGAGGAAACTACAACTCCAGAGGAAACTACAACTCCAGAGGAAACTACAACTCCAGAGGCAACTACAACTCCAGAGGCAACTACAACTCCAGAGGCAACTACAACTCCAGAGGCAACAACAACTCCAGAGGAAACTACAACTCCAGAGGCAACTACAACTCCAGAGGCAACTACAACTCCAGAGGCAACTACAACTATAGAGGCAACTACAACTCAAGATGCAACTACAACTCCAGAGGAAACTACAACTCCAGAGGAAACTACAACTCCAGAGGAAACTACAACTCCAGAGGAAACTACAACTCCAGAGGAAACTACAACTCCAGATGCAACTACAACTCCAGAGGCAACTACAACTCCAGAGACAACTACAACTCCAGAGGCAACTACAACTCCAGATGCACATACAACTATGCCTCCAACAACACCTGCAGGTGGGTTTCAAAATACAAATTGTACAATTTCTTGCATTAGGCCATGAATTTTGGTAAAGCTCACTTTGAATTAAGTATTTCCTCCTTTTTCAGAAATAGTTATCTCATTTGATACCATCTCATATGAAACACATTAAAGTTTTAATATAATGTTCATTGTTTTTCCTCTTTAATTGAATTATTGTTCTGTTTTCTTTCTACAAGATGTACAAGCTCCAGTTGTGACATGTCCAATTAGCTCAGAATGGTTTGTGTTTCCGGGGTCGAGTGTTCGAGTCTTCTGGTTTCCAGACCCGCCCTCTGCCATTGATAACATTGATTGCTGCGGTATTAGTGTTTCCTGCAGTAATTCTCTCAGTGAAGTGGTTGTTTCAGGTGGAACTTTCAACGTTGGTGTACATAACGTGACATGCACAGCACAAGACTCCGCCTCTAATATTGGAAGGTGTTCTTTCATTGTCAACGTCAAAGGTAACATTGACAACGTGTTTTGTCTCAATCCCCTATCAATTGTTATTTATCAAGTGGCGTGTCGTGGCTGAGCGATTAAGAGCACTGGACTCCAGCTCTGGTGTTTCCGATCAGCAGAGTGTTGGTTGGAGTCCCGGTCATGGCACTTGTGTCCTTGAGCAAGATGCTTTACCACAATTGCTTTTTCCTTCGGATTGGACATTAAGCCAAAGGTCCTGTGTACCAGGATAAGTAGTGCATGTAAAAAAACCCAGGACACTTATCTTGGAAGAGTAGGGGTTAACCCCAGTGTTTCTGGTATACAAAGCACTCTAGTTTATTGTTTTTCTCATGCTTGCGAGCTACAGTTATTAAGTTCACTTATGAGGCATACTTGGTTACATTACCAGAAATATATAATAATAATAATTTGAGAAAGATTATTCCAAAGATGATAATAATCTTGCCATTGAAATAGCAATCCTCTCTGTTGTTGAAATGCCTCACAGAAACTGATATAAAGGATCTTTTAAATGTTTAGAGGTGCTGTGGTGCAGTTTGCTGCCACTGCCAGAAACATTTGGGCAAACCCCTTCTCTTTCATGATAAGAGTGCTTCTTTTAATGTCCCATTCAAAGGACAAAGAAATAATGGTTCAGTGTCTTGTTCAAGGATCCCAGTGCAGCTGCCAAGACTCGAACCTACATTCTGATAAAACCAGAACTTGAGTCAGTGGTACATGAGACCGCTTGACCATGACTGATTAAAGATGTGATATCAACTTTATTATTTCAGTTGAAGTAGTAACATTGTTCCAGTCTTATCGGTCAACCAAGTATTGTTCATGCTTGAACTGCTGAAATTTAACAAAACATTATGACGAAAATGTCGAAAACTAAAAGCAACATCAACTCTGTTAGGATATTCTACCTATCTTAATCTGTTTTGGGATTTTTGTTTTTGTTTTGCTGTCAGAAAATCAGCTTGATTATTATAAAATAGCCTTAAAAAGGCTATAAAAGCCTAACGCATATGTTGGTAAGCTCTTGTGCTCAATAAGTTTGTCTTACTGTTTTGAAACAGTCAAATTTCATGCCTCTTATTAAAAATCACTTTTTATTGGAATTTTGTTGTTTTCTCAAAATTGAAAATTCCCTGAGTTTTTTGTTGTTGAAATTTTCATACTTTTTCTTGAAAAAAGAGGACTTGGTTACTCTTTATAAGATCAATGGTATTTTCATTTTTCCCAAAATCTCAAATCTAGAAGATTTACTGCTATTTGTTTTGTTTCAATGTTTGCGTGTTATTTATGGATAATATTGTTTTAAAAATGGTCTTAATTACCTTGTTATGATAACTTCATATTTGTGAATTTTGGTTTTCTTCCAGTTCTAAATTTTTTCCCTTTTGGACAAGAATTTGGAGATAGTTTACTTTCAGAAGCTGCACAAAAGGTAAAGGGTATTTGATTTTTATATAGTGTGTAAAATAGAAAGTCATCCTGTAGCCCAGGCATTTTTTTTTTAGCATCTTGGACATTGGGGCGTTAAAAAAAAGTCAGAGAATCCCAAATATTATTGTGGGTTTACCCTTACACCGTCTTGTGATCAGGATTGTATATTCAGTAAGTTGGGTAAAAACCTATAGGCTTCTTGGATGAGATGTGAACCCACACCCCTGCATTCTAGAGCAGATGTCTTAGCTGTTAGAGAGGCCAGTTCTAATCTTGTAACCAGCAGCAGCAGTGGCAGGGGTAGCCGGGGTGCGTGGTGCCCAGGGGGAAAACTTAAAAGATGATGCCCTTTCACTCACTTTGTCTGTGGACGTAATCTTAGTTTTGTTTTTGATAATCATAGTTGCCTAATTGACCCACACCCACCTATCCTTGGCAAAACAAAACTCAACATGGTCAATTTGGTGCCCTCTAAGGCCACTCCCAGGGCAGGTGCCCCCCCCCCCAGCTGTGCCACTGAGCAGCAGTTAATGAATACCAAAAATGCTGTATTTTTTTTTCTCCAAATAAAATAAAAGTCATTCTCTTTGATCTACTTCTCTAGCACTGAGGATACTGCTCCCAAAAGCTCCTCAAAATCTATAACTCCAGGGCTTATCAAAAGGTGGAAGTGCCTTCATTTCAATGTACTTCCTAAGATCTTGATACCAGTTACAGACTTGTTTTGTCACCACTGACTCTCACTACTTCATTGAGTATTTTGTGTTTTCCTCAGCAGGAAGGGCAGAATCTTAGGGATTTGCAATCAGAAACCTTCACGCCGCCAAACTTTTTTCCATATGCTGATCATCTCTACGAACAAATCTATGTAAGTTGGAGTACATAATTCACGTGAAGCCCAAATATAAGAATAAAGCATTTTCAAAATCACATATTCCATGCGGCAAAGAAATGTTATTGCACTTTTAATTCGCCAATTGTTATACGGCATATTATTATACTTAGAAAATAGAATTAGCCGTTTCCAACTGGTTACCAACAAAAAGGACCTATGTTATATATACACTAAATTGTGAATGGCCCAAGGTTTTGACCCTATAGCAGAGTCTTTCTAAAAGGCTATAAATGACAATACAACACAAATAAACAAGTATAACTGCAAATGTCAAAAAAGAATTGACTTTGCTAGAGGATTAAGCTGTTTTCCCATGCCCACAGTTGGAATAAGGAAAAATATAGCTGGCCTATCTGTTTATTTGATTCAGAACTGCTCTACCTGATGGCTTTTTGTTTTACAGTTCACAGAGGATGGTGTGATCATATTTAGCAATGAGAAAAATCTTCAGAAACGCAGCTTCCCATCTCCTAAGGGCTTGGTCTTCCCTGATGACGACAATGTTAACATGGTGGCACCATTTTGGGCTGACGTAGACGGTCAAGCATTCAATAACATTGACAGTAACGTCTTTTACCAGGTGAAATATTTCTACTTATAATTTTTTTTTTTTTATCCAGTTGGTGTGGCCTAAGTGTGACGTAATACCATTGTGAAACCAGGTCCACCACTTCACGCTAATCTGAGTCCGAATCCACAAAAAAAATGCATGTGAGACTGGTCTCGAGTCCTCAAGCACTTGTATACCATGTGAGACAAGTGTGTGGCAAAATAATATCATGTGACACTCATGTAGCATCACTCATTGGGTGCGTTCAATAAGCTTCCCCGGGGTCAACCCCGGTGTGCTCATCCGGGTGAGCCCCTGACATGAGCAAATCAAACGCCAACTTCCCCCAGCATTCACACCAATGCATCTTCGAACAACCGACCGGAACTATTTTTCAATGTGGGCATTACGTCCATGGATTCACAAAAAGATCGTAAAATAATTATTCTCAAGGTAAAACTGCAACGTTAAATAATTTTACAAGCCCACAATGGTACAAAAATACTTGTTTTCAAAAAAAAAATAAAAAATTGCTCACAAAGTTGCTGTTTTAAGGGTGAAAAATGTGTCAAACTTCCTGAAAGTGTCCCGCTGAATCACAAACAAAATGGTGGCTATTGAGGAAGTTTTTCGTTGTAACGTCATGCACCTCGGTCAGCCCCAAGTGACCCGCTCCACAAGCAGGTCACTTGGGGCTGACCCGAGTGAGCCTAGAGAATGACGTCAAAGCTATTCGAACGCAACGGGGGGAGACCTGGGTCCACCCGGGGGAGCTAATTGAACGCACCCATTGAGGCATTTGTACTTTTTTTATCGGTTGATCTAAGTAGTAGTTGTTTGGCAAATTTCGCCATACTTGTATGCCTTGTGATATACTTGTTACTATTTTTTTCCATTCACATGTGGAAAAACTGCGTGATAAAATGGACATGCGTGTCGTCTCACAATTGAGTCGCATAGGTAATACTTCACCTAGCACTCTCCATTTTCTATTCCTAATGGTCCTTTACGGTGTTTGCTACCATTGCCGGGATGCCACTATACACACTCAAGTGCGTGTGAACGGAGGCTTTTTACTCGCACCCCACTGGTGTTGTGCATAGCTGCCTAAATGCCATTGGTCACAAAACAAAACAACAATTAAACTGTAGGCGTTACACATAATAGTTGCTCAGATTAATCTATATACACATTGTCTGCATTCTTTGATCGTTTTTTGTGTGTGGTGTGTGTGTGTTTATTCTTCTAAGGTTCATGATGCTACAGCAACAGGTTTTAATGAAGCTGCATTATTAAGCACCATCAGTTCGATGGTGTCCGGAAACCCTGATCTGTCAGCTACATACCCCACCTTCAGCGCAACATGGGCACTCATTATTACATGGGCAAATGTGAGACCTTTAGCACAAGATGTGAGTACAAATAATTAAGTTACGGGACTTGAGTTCATGACTTCTTGGAGTTTCAGTCATGGCCATAACAGTCCAGTTCGGGAGTTGTAAGAGCTCTAAATATTCCTTTTTCGGGGGATTATTGTGTAATCCTCAAATCCAAGATTTCAGCATGTCATAGTCGAATATCTACAACTGTATAGGATTGAAACAGACATTGGGTTCCCACTACCAAACGTATACAGACCCTTTAAATTAAATGTTTTTCCTTTTGCTCATTATCCAAATTTATTCAGTTACTGACATTTTCCTTTGATTAGGAGACCAACACATTCCAAGCCATACTTGTGACAGATTCTAATCATGGTTTTGTCATCATGAACTACCATCCATCGAGAATGAACTGGAACCCTGCAAACCTCTTTGACAACAACGTCGTCCTGGGATACTCTTTCGGACAATCAAAGCAGCATTTTTACGTGCCTGGTGTAAATGATATCTTCAGGCCAGGACGCGACATTGGGAACTCTCAGCTTCAAGGACGATGGGTGTTCAATATCGACAGTCTCCCAGAGAACTACCAAAATCCCCGTTTGTCTTGTAGAAACTGGGTATCAAGGCAATCAGTTTCCCCTAACTATGATTCTGCTTTAAGCCGAGTGGCCGACACCTGCCCGTGTAGCTGGTTTATGGCACGCCTTGACAGGCGCTGGTGGGGATGGATAGACTTCAGGAGAATATTACCACAAGAAAGATTTGTCTCTTGTGAGTAAAAACCTGGCATTGACTAAACTCGATGTTCGTCATTCAAAAACAGTTTCTATGACAGAAACGGTTAATTCTGAAGAACATACATACGTTAAAACCAAGTCCAATCATTTAACTTTTCTTGCATAAATCATTAAAAAAAATTAAAAACCAAACTCAATTGCAACTCCTAGGGGCTTCTGGTGAACTGTTTGTGTGAACTGGGTATGGCTTACAGTGGAATAACGTCACACTTTCGAACGGGATAATCAAGACAGTGGTAGTACTGTATCCTACACCACCCTCCCTCAACAGTGGGGAATGAAAAGATCACTGCGCCATTTATCGGCCAATGCTGGCAAACGGTTGAAATACGGGTACAGTGATCAATACAAATAAAGTCTTCAATGTTTACCGAGTGCTGTGTGTAATATTGTCTTCTGAAGAACCACAGTATATTGAATGAAATAGACATAAATAATAGTCAAGTTGTTTGGGTACTACGTTGGGAAAACCATTATTTTAATGCTAACTGGCTTGACCAATGTTGGTGTAGGTGCTGCTGAGTCTGAGATTAGACAGATTATCATCAGCTCCCTTGCACCCATACTAATATAATTGATAAAGATCCCTGCAAAACAATGTGTCAAGAAAATTGCAATTACATTATATTAAGTGTTCTTCTGGCAAGCAACCTGATTTGTGGCCCTCCAATGGAGGGCAATGACCCCAAGAAGTGGTGAGAAGGCACCTGCATGGCAAATAACCTAAAAGGAGTTGTCATAATTCTTCAAGTATGTAGAAAACACAATTTGCTGCAACTTTGAAGATATTCCTACTGCTTTACTGTAAAGAATCTGTCTTTCAAATTATGTTTTCCTTTTTTTTAATAGCTTTATGTTATCTGCCAAGATTTCAACGATTTGGTAGTCCTACCCCCCAGTGCTGCTACGATCTCTGGTTCGGTAACCTTATATCTGGTGTGAGAAGCGCAGTCAGTGCATCAGTGGTTGAGTCATATCCAGTGACCCAGGGGATTTTCTCATGGTTTGGTGAGCATGAGTTTTGGCAGTTTATGACAACAAAATGAATGTTTGTGAGTGCAATGGTGAGAATATATTTTCAACGAGGCGAAGCTGAGTTGTACAAACATTTAATTCTCAAAGTATGAAAATATTCTCTCCATTGCACGAATGCAAAACATGATCATTATTTGTTTAATGTAGGCCTAACATCCAAGTAGATCTTTGTCGTCTAGAAAAAAGAAAAAAAAATGTACAAGATTGTGTTCTGGCATCCGCTACGATCGCTGTTTTATGCTGCTGCATATAATGTATGCGAACTCGTGGTGTGGTCTAGCTTGCAATAGTAAAAAAAGGATGGAGTGAAAATGAATGGTGAAAGGCCATGTAACCCAATCAAAAGACTAGGATACTTGGATGTTAATTAATGTTGTTTATTTATTTGAATTATAAAATAATCAATAAGCTGACAGTTTAAATTTGTAAACAATTTACAAAATCAAACTATAAAAGTACATCAATAAATCAATCAATACATTACATCACTAGAAAAATACATCATCAATACATCATCACTACATCACGCATGCAACAAAATTACAAGTAAGTAATAAAGTGACGGGCATCGTCTTTGCTGCAGCTAGCTGTCACAAAAAAAGTAAACGAAAAAAAGTGAGGAAAAACTGCTGAATTAAGTTATTTGTAGAGAAATAGTTGTTAGTTTTAAAACTGATGATGCATGGGTTCATGATTTACATTATTATGCCCACAAAAGTAGGCCCATGTACTGATTGTCTGTTTAAATTTACAGAAAAGAATGACAGGGCTGAAATGCTGATAGACGTATAACAGTCGTGCAAAAATGTCAAGCTTTTTTTGCAGGTTGTGACACAAACATGGATGCTCCCCCACACGGCTGGAAAACGCAGGGCAAAGTTTTAGCATTCTAATCAAAATGTATATATCTCTTATGGCCGGAACGGACGTGATTGTGTATGTATAATATTGCCCATTCTATAATTGGTTTCTAAACAGGGGAGGAGTATAGTGCCCGGCGATACTGCTGTGAGGAAACAAACCTCTGTGACTTATACGAGGAGTTAAGAGCCCCCATGGGCTGTAAGAATTATAGGCCACCTAGAAGGGGTAAGTACCGGACTCAATTTCTTGGTGCATTCTTACTGTGTTTTCCATAAATTCTATAAAATTCCATACAATTTTTCCGTAATTCTGTTGACGGTAAAAAATTGATCCTAATTGTGTCAATGGCATATAACCAGCGAGGGCGCTTTCTGAAAATGGGTGCCTTACAATACTGCATTTGACCTTAGAGCCCCTCTTTAACAGATTACTTACTTGCAAAGGTTAGATCAGTTACACACCCAAGGAGATGCTCAGGGTGCATGAGCCCCCCTCCAAGGGCCAGCCAGTTTTTTGTTTGTTTTTATTGTTTCTGAAAGATTTGTCATTGGTACAACTATAAACAAAAAAGGGAAGTGAAATTTATCCTCAAAAGGAGCACTTTATAGGGCATTGAAGGGGGTTGTCATTCCCTGAAAAACCTGCTGTTCTGTATTAGTTTGTATTGACGTAAACTCCCATCCCTCCCCCCCCCCCCCTAAGTGCACCGGACTCAAGCTCTGGTGTTACTGATCAGCAGAGTGTGGGTTCGAGTCCCAGTCTTGACACCTGTGTCTTGACACTTGTCCATCATCGCTTTGTCCTTGGGATGGGACGTAAAGCCGTGGGTGTTTTGTGTACACATAAAAGAACCCAGTACACCTTCATTAAGAAAATTTGTTTACCGCGGTGTTTTTGGCATGGTTAGCTGCATTAACTTTGTGCCACAGCACCTTGTAAACTTTTACAAATTGCTATATTGTATGTAAAGTGTGTCTGATAATTCCATACATAGCTTTGCATTTCTGCAGAAAACAATTGAGATAGCGCTTTGATACACCCTCAAGTGTGAAAAGCACTACATAAGAACTGCGTACTTATGTTATTAATAAATTCTTCATCATAGGTTTCATATGTGAAAACATGTTTCCTTTTGGAGGTTTTTTGGGGGGAAAAAACTTTCCCAAATGCTTGCCGTGGAAGAGTTCGTTGTTGGAGCGACAAATTTTCCATCCAAAAATGAAAATTCTTCTTAACCCTCAGCCTGGTTTTTTGGAGACCCACATATCAGGACCCTCGATGAAGTCACCTACACGTTCAATGGCCTGGGAGAGTACACTATGCTGTTGGTGGCCGAAGAAGGAGGGGAGAATATCTTTGAGTTGCAGGCTAGGACTAAACAAGCTCTCGATAAAGAAGCACAAAAACTCACTCAAGCTACTTTCTTTAGTGGGTTTGCTGCTCAGGCTGTTGGTGGCGCAAGGGTGGGTGAAAATCAGATTAATTAACACCATCTGGAAACAAGGTTGGCTTAAGTGGTGACTTTCCAGTTGGAATCCTGCTTCAGAACAGATTCCTGTATGTGGATTGGCTTTTCAGTCCCTACCTGGCTGTGTGATGGGCAAGATTTTCCCGAATTTGGGTTTTCCTCCCACATCTAAAACTGAAGATTTCTTCTTCCTGTTATTTTTTGGGGTCTTGTCAAAATTAATCCAGGACAGGTAGTCGGATAACAATTCTCCGATGTCAAATTTTTGTTGGATTTCCGTCAGACTGTATTTCTATGACAGACATGGTTTTATTTGCTGAAAGGCACACAGCTATCACATGCACTAAAGACATAATTTAAAATAATAAAAACATTTGTAAAGCACCTAATGCAAAGGCCTCTAGGCGACATGCCAATGCCAATGCACCTTGCTGAGCGCTCTGCGGTTTGACTGGCTTATTAAATGTAGTATAAACAAACTTGCGGTTTTGGAGTGATCTGGAAGGTTTGGAGTCTCTGTATTTAACTAATATGTGTAGAGGAGTTGATTGTAGTATAGAGTCCTTTCTCTATGATTATAGCATAGAGCTAGAGACTTGTTTTCCAGTAGATAGCAATTTAAGTCTCTGTGGTTTGTAAACAAATGTAACCGCAGGCACTGTGAACTTCTCCCATGGTTTCACCATGGAGGAAGAACTCCATGGTTTCACAGACACCCAATTTCTATCAAGATGAATTAATGGCAGGTTAAAAACCCTGCCTGGACGGTACTTATCCGCTGGTTGTCCTGGACTAATTTTGACAAGGTCCCTTAGTGGATTTGTAAAATAAATACATAAATGAAGCATTTTTACTATGCTGTATATAATGTCTTTTAGAAATAGTCTGTGGACCATTTCAAGTCATGAAACTTTGGGTTGGGAGAAGGGGACCAAATTGCACAAGAGGACCAAATTGCACAAGAGGGTACAGTGTTCGGTGTAATCTGGGGGTCCTCTAAACAATGGAAATAAGGTTTTTCCCAAAGGTTTTCTTTGTTCAAGTTGTACCTCAATGAGGAATTGTTTAGAAAAGGGAACAATACAGCAGTGTTCAAGGATGCATTTGATGCTTTTTTTCTTCTTCTTTCTTCTTCGGTATTGCAGCTTGAGATAAAACAGAATGCTGATGCGACAGATCTTGTTACAACAGTTAATGGGAATATTGTAACACCCACGACAGATGGTAAGAAACAACATCTATGCACCATTTAAACAAAATAATGGTTACTTGTTTTTGCATTTTTGTTTGTGTGGCAACAACAACAGATAAATTTGTAACAGAAAATACAAGTATTAAGACCCGGACTCGAACCCACACTCTGCTGATCAGAAACACAGAGCTTGAGTCCGGTGCTCTCAACCGCTCGGCCAAGACATGCCACATTCTTAAAAGAATGTAACACATTTTGTGTATGCAATTTTTTAAGTTACCAATCATGTGTGATGTTGGAATCATTTATCTTATGAGTACAGCTCTTGTATCCTTAGGGACGCCAACAGTCGGCAGGATTTGTGTGGGTTAGATCACTTTGTTGCAGTCATTCAATGTCTACAGACATGCAATTTAGTTTTTTTGATTTTCGAAAGCCTTTAAATGTAATTTAAAATCAAACCGAAGAACACAATCTGGTGGTTATTTAGTACAAATATTTATTAAAAAAGCAGACACTGTTAAAGTTTTCCTTATCATTTTCTTTTCAATATGAAATGAGTGAAATAACAGCGCTACTGAATAAATCCCATGGACTAATTATACAACTGGAATATTTTTGCAGGTTATACGGAGGGTAACCTAACCGTGACTCTCGAAGACAACCCATTCAAAGTGGTTGCTAGCTTCTCTATTGACATTCAGTTTTCCGTGGGATTAAACAACAGCTTTTGTGACATCACGTTCCAGATTGACGAAAGTCACCAAGGACGAACTAAAGGACTACTAGGTAAGGTGATCAAGAATTAGGAACCATGGATAAATTATGTCACGGGCACGGCCCCAATCCGACGCGTTCCTATGCGTGCAAGCTCAAACAAAAGAAAACCCCATAGAGTGCGTTCTTCTGCAACGGTCCAGTCTTGAGGGAGACTCACTCTATAACAAAGGAACAATGCTGTTGGCCAGCTTAAGTCACTTTGTAGTTATAATCGGCTTACTAGATAAACCATTGTCCGGTCCTGAGCTAAACCGCAAACACTATGGTTGCACGGGGCCAAGCGATTTTGGAATGACTACGTGCAGCCATACGCGTGCCAACGCATTTGCAATTTATCCATGGTCCCTAAGTTTAGAAATTCAGGGTCATTTTCCCTTTTATTCTTTGGAAAATGTTTGTAGTTTTTCTTTTGTATGTGCATTTTGTCGTTTACTGCTTTTTATCATATTACCATTTTGTACATAAGAAGAGACCATAATTCAGTATTTATACTGCAAGTGTCTTTTTACTCAGTAAAGATTATGTTAAATAAACCATTAATTAAATAATGCATGGAGGTAGCTACCTCCATGAATAATGCTAGTTAAAATATCTGAGGACCAGTCACAATTCTCTGCATGTGTGTCTGGCTGGCTAAACGTTCTGTGTTGAGAAGTGTCCCTACTTAAATGTGCAAGATGGACGAGTGAAAACATTGGAGGACTATAGTGAATTGACAAGCTAACTGGGCCCAATATGCATAGAGCTGCTTAATGTCTGATTTGTGCTTACTGTGTGAGTTTCCATTTCATAGCGCTGCTAACCGTAAGCACACGGAAAGGCATAATATGAAAATGAATGGCGTTAACAATGCAAATTCATGGCAAACGCGCAAGTTGACCGCCTAATTTTCTTGCTAACCTGTGAAATACGCTTATGCTTAAACAAATTTGTCTGCTATAGTTAGCACGAAAATTTGCTTACCGTTAAGCAGCATTATGAAATTGGCCCCTGGTCCCTCTGTGGCTAGTCGCTGAAAAAGTTGAGGGCAAACTTGCCTTTGGGCGATAGAAGACCGGTTTATGCTCTGCACAAGTTAAAACATTTAGGTACCATTCAAATTTAAAGCTCTTTCGCCTATTTTAGGTGTTTGGGATGACAACAAGGCCAATGAGGCTCTAAGGCGTGACGGCCAGCTGCAGGCGGCCACCGGGGCTGATGGGGCCATGACAGAGAGTGACTACTACACGTTCGGAGAGACCTGTAAGTAACTTGGGGGTAGAATTCATAATAGTGACTCATTGAGTTCAATTCAAATCAACATTAATGGTGTACTTCTCTTTTTTTCGAAATAAAACATATTTACAAAAGATTACATCAAGATGAAATAATGAAGGGGAAAAACAGTCTATGTACAGCAAAACTAAAGTGAGCAGGCCTATGGGGGCTGTCAGAGTAAGCCATGGCTTGTAGAAGACGGCCTAGACAAAAAAAACAAAAAACATGGAGACCAGACAAACGGTTTACACAAAACAAACAAAAACAGACGACGGATGCAGTTATAGGCGTAGATTTGTGAGGCTAACACTAATTAGCAGGCCCTCGATATGCCAGTGAAAATTGGCTGGTTCAAAAATAGTTGGTCTTGTCAAAGTTGGACTTGCTTCGGATCTGGAAAATTGCTTTGAAGAGGATCTGAAAAAATATCCCTAAAAATTGTTTTAAGTATAGACAATCTTTGTAAGTCCACCTGAAAATGTTTCGATTATAAATAATATCCAAAACTGACTTTTTAAGTCACAAGCAGAACCTGCTAGACCCCCCCTTAAATTAAATTCTGAAACTCTTGAAAAAAGTATCAACTGTTATTGTGTGTCTGTTTTCCTTTGCAGGGCGTATTCCCGAAGCGGATTCTCTCTTTTATTATGTCGACCCAGAGACCTACGCCTCCCAGAACGATCTCACTTTTACCCCAAAGTTCTTGGACAATCTGCTCGCTGAAGCAACTGAAGCGGAGCTTCAGACCGTCACAGACCTCTGCAAGACTGACAAGATGTGTCAGTTTGACTATCTGTCCACCAAAGATGAGGCGCTGGGCATAGCTGCCATGACGGTGAACAGCGAGAACGTGGTTGAAAATGAGTTAGCGAGTAAGAACAGAAAGTAACAATAAATTGACAATTTTTAACTTTGTCCTGCGCCCACTTGAATAGAGCTGCTTATAAGCACAAAGAGTAGCCCAATGCAACAAAATTATGCTAACAAGAATAAGGTTATAATTTTTTTGTTTTTGCCCTTACACCGATGTGTATTAAGCACTCTATACTCTACTTTCCTGAATTCTGTGAAAAAAATCCACAGGTTGCTAGAGCAGATGTCTTGCTTCTAAACCACCGAGCTAGCCCGGTGGCTAGAGGCAGTTCGAATCCTATGTGTTAGCAGCGGGGACTGCAACGATTTAATAGATGTTAATTTTGCATCGGGGATAAAGAATGTAATTTATTTTTACCCTAACACCGATGTGTATTGAGCACTGTATACTCAGTACTTTCTCGAGTTCTGTGAAAAAAAAATCCACAGGCAAAGAATAAGGTTACAAGCCAAAAATACATAGTCACATGTATCATCTGTAGCTGATATCCTGCTTACTTTTGCTTAGCAGGAAATTTCTAATCCCTATTTTCTGCTGAAGCAGCTCTATGAAATTGAGCCCTTGTTTTATTTATGGATCTAGTCTCAAATATCAGATAAGAAAGTTTCAAGCATTCATGAGATGAGTACTTTGTAATTCTTTCTGATTTATTTTTATATATATTTTTTTAACAGCTAATTTTCCTCCGAACATAACACTCGTTGAGCGTATCCGAGTAGCTGTAGGGGAGACGTTTACGCTGCAGTTGAGCGCGAGTGACCTCAATGGCGACAACATTACCTTTAGTCTTGGCGAGGCGATTGAAGGGGCCTCAATCACACCACAAGGTCAGTACACAACCTCATTTTGTTTGGTTGGATAGGCTTTACCTCTACATGAGCATCATTTGGTGCTCATAATGTGTGGAATGGTGTAACACCCCCCCCCCCCCACATTGTGTCTTCATTGTCTTCTGGAAATCTCAGAAGTTCTTTAGGGGATTTTTCAGGGGGTTGGGGGTTACTTCTGTTGCACATTGTTTCTGTCTGTTTGTGCATCTATGTTGCCTGTGGTCTGCTGACCATTTATACTTTTAATTGTCAAATTGTAGCAATTAATCAGCCTACTATCTATTTGTTTGAGATCTCTGAAACTGAAGACCACCTCATTCTATACCCTGCAGATTTTCCTCAAAAGACTGTTGTAGCTGTGACTTTTCTATTATTTGGCGTGTCGTAACCGAGAGGTTTAGCAAAAGTCAAATTCTGATGGCTGATGAGTCTTTGGAGTGTGGGTTCGAATCTCGGTTGTTACACTTTTAGTCCATGAGCCTGACACTTCACTGTAAATGTTTCTCATAACCCAGGAGTAAATGGACACCTGCCAGGGTATAGATCTTGTCAATGTCAATGATTTAGCAACCTGTGTGCCCATTTGGTTGCTGGTGCTGCATACTCTTAAGGAGTTGAGATGGTTTCAGTACAGCTTAGGACTCACTTAACAAGGGCAATAACAATACTGTGCCTACTTTTACTTGAAAAAGCACAATGAATACAAAGTTTTGGTGAATGTTTCTATTTAGTTTATAATTTTAAAATAGTTCTTGTGAAATATTTAGGTGGTCTCTTCACGTGGAATGTTGTTGACAGAACGAAGGTTCAGCTAATGTTTGTCGCCAATGACGGCATATCCAATTCGACAATGGAGCCACTGGTTGAGCTATGTGACTGTAAGAATGGTGGTACGTGCATGTATGGTCAATATGTGGAAGGCACAATGATCATGGCAGATCGTTTTGGTGTAAGTACAGATCTATAATTGGGTCTTAAGTAAGTGTTATTTGAAGCTTTGCATGGTGTGGAGAAATAAGAAGTAACTATAAATAAATAGTAAACTTGCGGGCACAACCATGTGTAAAATCTCTTTGTGTGAGTGTTGGCTCTGAAAAGAGCCAGTGTGGTTGTACCTGCAAGTTTACTATTTATTTATAGTTACTTGTTATGGGTCTTACGTGTTTGAAATGTGTACTTTTTACGTCTAATAGTCTCGTATCATATATGGGGGTATCATGGCCCAGCGGTCTAGAGCACTTGACTTCAGTAACTCATTGAGATTGGTTCCCGCAGTCCTCAAACTATGAGTCCTTTATGCAGGACACTTTAACCACAATTTCTTCATCCTCAGGATGGGTCATTGAGCCAAAGGTCTTGTCTGTTGGCGTGTCGTGGCCGAGAGGTTAAGAACACCGAACTCAAGCTCTGGTGTTTCTGATCAGCAGAGTGTGGGTTTGAGTCCCGGTTGTGACACTTGTGTACTTTAGCAAGACACTTAACCATTATTGCTTCATCCTTCGGATGGGACGTAAAGCTGTTGGTCCTGTGTGTTGTGTAATGCACGTAAAAGAACCCAGTTACACTTATCGCTAAGAGAAGGGGTTTGCCCCGGTGTGTCTGGCAGTGGCTGCTGAATGCACAGCAGCACTTTGTGAACCCTTATAAAGTGCAACATAAATATTGTCTCATAATTAACAAAATTCAAAAACCTGTCTTACAATGTTTCTGTCTGTTCAAGCGCCTTGAGTACCTTATTGGTAGATACGTGCGCTATATTAGACTATATATTATTATTATTATTACGTAAAAGAATGCTTGGTAATAGTTATCTCCAAGAAAAATACCTGGTTGGTCTGCCGCCTCTGTAAACCGTCCCCAAAAGTCTCCTATTCTTATGGTTCAATAACTTTCTTGAAGGTGGTATTGTGCGACTGCCCAGCAGGCTGGATTGGAGAGCTATGTGAGGTGAACTACGATGCTTGTTTGGTCAGCCCTTGTTTCCTAACCGTGGCTTGCTTCGATGATAACCCCCCGTCCTTAAACAGGACCTGCGGAGACTGTCCAATGGGGCTGGAGGGTGACGGCGCAAAATGCAGCGGTGAGTCATTTAGTTATTGGCTCATTATATCCTTGGAAATGGCGTCACATGCAGCTATGGTCAAGTTCACACAAGGACCAATGGTTAACTAGTGGTTGAATAGTGACATACGCTGGGCATGCGCACAGAAGTTGAAGTGCGAACGACTCTAGTCATGTCATGTCAACGCGAACGGCAGCTCAACGTGCGTTATCATTTGCAACCCTGTTTCAGCCCCAGGAGTAGGTGGCAACATGCCCCTGGTGGCAGTTGATTTGGGTCGATAGCCTAAATCGGTTAAATTCTTAAATTCTTGTTATGTTAGACGATCTCTCATAAACATTTTTTAAAATGAAGTCCAATGGTGCTGCTCATCGCAGCGCATGCTCTTTTAGTCAGAACCTTTCATTAAACCCTTATTCATTTGTTCTATTCTACTGAGACAGCCAGACTTGACCCTGTACGAGCAAAATTCTCTCCGAAAATTCACACTCATTACAGCAAAAAAAGGTTGCTGCTGATGAAAGTACCATAAAATGTGAAGCTCCCTTTTTTTCCCCCAGCATTATGACTCTCACCACTGGAACAACACAAAAAAATGCAAGAAGGAAATAACATTAATTGGATGTTGATGTTTATCTACAGATATTGATGAGTGTACTCTGTACGAGAATACGACAGCCAGTAATGGGGGACTCGGCTGTGATCAGAACTGTTACAATCAGCTACAGACCTTCAACTGCAGCTGCAACTCTGGATTCTCTTTGTTCCTTGACGGCAAAAGATGTATCGGTATGTTATAATGTTGTTGTTTTGGGGGGTTTTATGAAAACGAAAAACAGATTTTTTAACAGGTGATTACTTTTGTCATGTCAGTGCAAATAAATATCAGAAAAACAGTTTTTATGCAACCTGCATTCTTGAACTTCACAAATTTCATTGCATCTTGCTATTGATCCCTTGCGCAGCGCACTTACACGCACCTATTCTATCCCCCATTTTTGGTGTCAAAATGTACACCAAGAAATTGACCCCCAAAATGGTGGAAGTGGTATCTGCGCATTTTGCATAGGTGCGTTCCATGTCTGCAAGGGGGTCAATATTCAGGATGTACAGAGAAATTGGAGTGCCACAAGACACAACGTTTCTGCGCGGAATTTCTTTTAAAAAAATGTATTTATTTGACATTAGAACAAAATCGAGACACAACATATTTGCAGTTACGAGAAATATAGACCATGTTGCAAAAAAAAGTGACCTTGTGTATTCAGGGACATTTCCTGGCAGGCAATACACTACACTGGTCATACAAGAAGTTCTACATTTTGTATCACAATTACTGTGCATGAAGATTGAAAAGTTTTGAGATGTTGATAAACAAATATATGCTGCATTTTCCATAAAATGTTAGATTTCATGTTTTCTTCCATTGAGCTGTCTTTAAATTGTTCCCGTAAGAATTAGTCAAGCCTGCGTTCTTTTGTAAACATGCATTACGAGAAAGCTCTATTAAAGAATTTCCGAGTTTGGCCACAAAAACTCGGAAAGTATTAATCCTTCTAACCAGTGGGTGTGTTTACATTGAATTACTTGGGTCATTAAACTTAATGGATGCCTGGGGCAGTCGGCAGCGCTACTGGTTTGTGCATGATCCAATTAAGTTCACTGTTTGGAAAAGGAATTACATGGAGATAACAGGTGTTAGTTGTCAGATGGAAAGGATGTTTTATTCTAGCCTCTTTGTTTAATAGAGCTTTCCCGTAATGTGAATAATAAAGCCAGACAATATTCACGTTATTTCTATGTATGGTACAGACATCATCACAACCTCAACGCCCTCACTGTAAGAGCAAACCCCAGAGAGTTTTGCGTGCTGCGTAATCACACCTGCATTTTGTCCATTGCTTGACCTCAGCAATGGCGTTTGTATGCAAGAGATCCATGTCTATTTTCAAAGTTCATTAGTCTGGCTCGCATGGCACTAATGTTGAATCATATAATAAGAGATTGGTATCACGAATGAAAACTAAACAACTTATAATGTCCCTTAAAGGCAGGGTATACTTTTGGTAATTGTTAAAGACCAGTATTCTCACTTAGTGTATCCCAACATATGCATAAAATAACAAACCTGTGAAAATTTGGGCTCAATTGGTCATCGAAGTTGCAAGAAAATAATCAAAGAAAAACCACTCTCTTGTTGCATAGAGTTGTGTGTTTTCAGAACCCTGAGAAGGGCTTCGGGTCATGCCTGAAGCCTTTCTCAGATCCAAATTTGTTGGTGAAAACCACCTCTTTCTCGAAAAACTACATTACTTCAAGGGGTGTTGTTTCTAACAATGTTTTATAATATCACCAGCTCTCCAGTGTTCTTTACCAAGTAAGTTTTTATGGTCAATAAATTTTTGAGTAATTACCAAAAGTGTACACTCCCTTTAAACATGAACAAAAAAAGTTTTGAAAACAAATGTCACCGTTATAAATTTTGACCCCCTTTAAACAATTTGTTTTCAACGAAATAGGTGTACATTAACAATTTGGCTCTTTCCATTATTAACAGCCTACAATCCGGTCAATGTCACACAGTATAAAGACCGGGTCCTCACGCCGTTAATATTCCATAGTAATGAGACTTTTGTTTTAATAGATGTGAAATGTTTGTTATTTTGTAGATGTGGATGAATGCAGTCTGCAGTCTGATAACTGCTCCACCGATGCGGTTTGTAACAACACCATGGGTAGTTATGCGTGTATCTGTAATCCAGGCTTCACTGATGACAACGGGGATGGTAGAGTGTGCTCAGGTATAGTTCAAGAAGTCTACTATATTTTTACAAGCAGCAGTGCTTGTTTTTTCCAACAATTAATGTTTTTCTTTTAACCACTTTTTTGTACCTTTTAACTATTTTGGTCAGAAATTCGGCCCTTAGCTATATAGTTGATGGGGAAAAACAATTATATATAACAAGTTACTAGCTCTGTGATTGTGGACAAACATTGTATGTTTTAATGGTTTAATGTTTTTACTGTGTGCGAGCATTTGAATTACCCTTTTGGGGATATAATAAAGATTAATTGAATTGAATTGAATTGAATTGAATTGAATTGAATTGAATTGATTATTTTTTGTTTGTATATATTTTTTCAGATATTAATGAGTGTAATGTAGTGGATAGTTGTGACAGCAATGCTGATTGCTTCAACACACATGGATCATACAGATGTACCTGTCGTATGGGGTATGAAGGCAATGGTCGTACATGTACAGGTAATACATTCATCTTAGTCAAGTTCCCCGTGTACAGTACTAACAATGAACACCTGTGTACTTTACTACAAAAGGGTACCAGACTTTTTTCCCCTCTAGCCTCAGTTTGGTGACATTTGATTTGACAGCCGTGTGTGGGTCGCCTCTCACCACTGCATGGCCCTGGTTGAATTCCCAGCCGGGGCCATCTGTGAGTAAGGGGTCTGGTTGTGCACTGAGTTGTGCTTGTAAAGTATGCCAAATTTTGGGTCTGCGATACCTCAGGTCCGCTTCAGTATTTGTACTTTCTCACGATAACATTTTGGTGGAAAAGTAAATGGTGGGAAATTTGGAGTCAAAACAGGCGGCCTCGAACCGGCCTCGGCTTATTCTTTGAGTCCGGAAGGTACCGAGGCCAAGGCCAAGACCCTATCATTACATAGTGAGGCCGATCGCAGAGACCAAGGCCGTCCGAAGTCGGCCTCAAGGCCAAGGATGGCCTCGAGCTTGGCCTCGAGGCCTCGAACACTGCAGCTTAGAGTAAGGATGATTAGCCTCCCAAACTAAAATTATTAAAGATTCTGACTAACAACCACTGCACATGCCACAAATATGCAAGTCTGCATGCATGTCTAATTCAATAGCTAAGGCGCTTATAGTAGACTATAGCTCTATAAATACAACTCACTGTGCTGAGAAGTAATTTCTTATTTCCAGCGATTTGTTTTAATTGTTTCATTTTGTCTTAGATATCAACGAATGCATGAGGAACCTTGACAATTGTCACCAAGAAGCATCGTGTGACAATACCATGGGTTGGTTCACCTGCAGCTGTAACGAGGGATGGTCTGGTAACGGTACCTGGTGTGGTAACGAGGACGAGTGCCTTCGCTCGTCGCCGGTATGTCATCCAAGTGCCACGTGTTCAGATACTGTGGGTAGCTTCAGGTGTACCTGCAATGACGGTTACTTTGGCAATGGAATCTCTTGTGTTGGTAAGTTTGACTGAGTCACCCTGAGTTGCAAGATGAATTAAAAATGTTTTTCTACTTGATTGTTTATGTTTGGTTTTAAAAGCTCTCTATACTGTGCAATCTGGAGCATTTTACATGATTTTTAAAATTATTTTTGTAAATCAAAAACAAAAACAAAAAGTATTTAATATTTTTCTATTTATGTTTAGACAAGAATGAGTGTACTTCGGGTGAAGCAAACTGCCTGGCCATTGAAGGCGTATGTACTAACACACAGGGTAACTACACGTGTCGATGTATTGATGGATACAACGGGGATGGGCGCTCGTCTTGCATTGGTAAGATTGTAGTTATCTCTTCAGTATAGCACTAGCTTGTCACTATGATATTTTAAAGGGGAAGGGAAACGACCAATTCAATATGGTGATGTACTCATTTTCCAATAGATAAAGTCCTCATGTTTAGTGGGAGAAAAATTACAAGTCGCTAACCTCACGTTAAAAAGGTGTAAATTGCCATTGCATTCGATTACCCTTCCAGTGCAAAATCATTCAAAACATCTGATGACATTATTCTGAGAAAAATGGGTCTCTACATTTTTGCACGGGGATGTTTTTGTTCGATGGTGCGCTGCCCATTGTAGCGAGGCTGGTACCAGGGCCTTTTCCCAAATGTCAGCTTCAGCTCCGACTCCGGCTTTGGCTCTGTCATCAATTTTGGAGCCGGAGACGGAGCCTAAGCCAAGATTTGGAAAAAGCCACTGCATGGGTTAGGATTTCTGATGGCAACATGTGCATCCATTATTTGCTTTGCCTTAGGATGGTTTTAGGAATTGTCAGGCCTGATGAAAAGGGGGTAATAATGGACAAAGTAAAAGGAAATCTTCAGGGTGAGAATAGAGTTTGTAAAATTGGCCTTTGAACAGAATATATGCTTGTTTATATATATACGGTTGTTTTTGTCATAACAATTTCATGCTGAGTAGAGGTATAAAGGGACTTGTTAAACTATTCATCAATTTAGAAAATAAGTTGTTGCTTGATTATAGTACAAGAATGACTTAAAGGGATTGTATACATTTAGTAATTGGAACCCACTGTTTTGTTTTCAATCCTATAGGCTAATTATAGTTGTAATTGTATTAGTAGTATTATTTGGTTATTTTTCTATTTATTTGTTTATTTGTATGGTGGCTTATCCTTTGCTTTTAAGGACTTATGTATATATATACCAGTTTAATGTTTTTATATTATTGTAACATTCTAGTAATTTGGCCTGTGGGGCACGAGTGGAATGAAAATAAACCAATACCAATACCAATACCAACAGTAGTATTTGGCATACTATCCTACCACCCAACTCCACTGACATCCCACAGACTATTGACACGCCCCACTACACAGGGCTTTCCCACACAATGGGCAACACTGACAATAGCCCTGGGCCAGCCAACCACAGTTCTCCTTTGAGAAGAACCAATCAGAGCAGTGACTGACTCTACACTGAAACCTCTGAACCCCTATAAATGGACAAACATGTATTACACTCTTCAGTCTCCTGACGATGACTAGAGCAAGTTAGTCGAAACGCTGAGACCTATTTAGACTCACTGCGCGGCAGTGTAGTTATTAACGAGAAGTCCCCTCGATCCACAAAGCGAAAGTAGTAGTCCCGCCCGATTTCCTACCTCCCGCCCAGGTAGTAGTTAATAAGCTGGACAGTTCTTTTCAGAACTGAGAAGTCTCCCGAATTCCGAATATTCTACTCCGCAGCAGTAGAATAGAAAGCAAGCTCAAAGAACAAAATCTACCTAGCAAGTAGATATACACATGGTGCTACCGCAAACCAAATATATATAGATATATACCATAAAACTAACCTGTGAAAATTTCATTTCAAAAGTTGATAGTGTTTGTGAGATATTGTTGAAAATCTGGAGCCAGGCGCGAATCCAGGGCGTAAAAAAAAAAGAGGGAGAAAAGAAAAAAAGAGGGAGAGAGAGGGAAGGGGAGGGAGAAATGGGGCAACAAACTTCATTTATCATTTTGCTGCTTGGTATATTTTCACGCCCCCCTGTTTGGAAAATCCTGGATCCGCCCCTGGGAGCGGTTATGTCCACGCAAGAAGAATAATCTGCAATTTGAATACACAATCTGAGAATCGTTACTGCAGTACACTTCTCAGATTCAAATTTTTTGGGATAAAAAGTGATATCTTTTTCCATAATCGCAGTACTTCGAAGTGAAAAGTTTCTCAAAATGCATTATACTATCCAAAGCCGCTGTACTTCTTACCGAGTAAGTTTTTATTGCCATTTTTTCAGAGTCATTACCAAACGTAAACAGACCCTTTAATTTTGAACTTGCAGAGATGCTATAGATTGGATTGAGTGATTTGCACCTTTTTCTTCACAGTTTTTTTATTTTTGAAACGTTTCCCACTTTTATTGCAGATATAAATGAGTGTGCCGGGGGGCTTGATGATTGCTCCGTAAATGCAGGTTGTTCGAATACAGACGGTGGTTTTGATTGTGATTGCCAGAATGGATATATCGGCAATGGAACATTCTGTACAGGTATGAAATATTGACCCTTTTGCGCGACGCGCAGCGCACTTACGCACGCCTATCCTGTTCACCATTTTGACTTGGAAATGGTAGATGCGCATTGTGCGGAGGTGGGTTCTGCGTCACACAAGAGGGTCAATTGCTGATACCCCCAATATAATAACCACAGTAAGCCACGCCCACTTCATGCATTATGGCTCCAACGATTTTGCATTATTGCAACTTGCAAAGAGTCATGGTTTTCAACAATTATTTTTAAAGAATTCTTTGAACAATGAAATGAGTGATTTGGGGCGAAATTACACATCAACGAATGTGCAAGCTTTGGGGTTAGAAGTACCCCCTTGCCACAGTCATCCTTCCAGAGCTAGGGCCGGAAGAAGAAAAAACTATACACATGCTGATGTGACGCAATAACTTACAGGATTGACTGTGACTATTTGCGGTTGGGGAATTTGATTTGGGGGGTATTTTTGACTTATTTAATTATGTGTGTTGATTTCTAATAGCTAAAAAAGAAGAAAATGTGAACATTTTTTTCATTAAAAAAAAATATATATATTAACCTATACAAGCTGATGATTACATTTTGTTTTATATTTCCACTGTTTTACCTTTCTCGTAAAACTTGTCAATTTTTTGTTTTTTCCTTGTTTCTCTTCCTCGTAACAGATATCAATGAGTGCGCGTTGGGGATTCATAACTGTACACAAGCTTGCACCAACATCGATAGCTCTTTCAGTTGCTCATGTTATGAGGGATTCCACCAACTGGAAAATGGAACATGTAACGGTGAGTATGTTTACCACCAGTCACATGTACAGACTCATCAAAACCTGTTCGCTTTTTATGTGCAGTCTTTATAAACCACAGGGGAGCACCTAGGGCATGCCCCTTCCTTGCCTCCCCAAAATGAGATCGGAAAAAAAATGCACAAATGAGTGGTTCGATACATCAAAAGCTCCCCCAAATTATGTCTTTTCCCCCTTTTGCCCCCTCCAGAGGTGTGTATTGAGAGAGTTGCGACATAGAGGGACCAGTTTTCTTCGGTCATGTGGTTGCTGAACGCCATTTTCGGTCCAAATGCAGCACAACCCAATGGGCAGACTAGTCTGGCACCCTGTATTTGCCAATGCATTTTTTGGGACACAAAATGGCTTCTAATCGCATATTGTCGCAACTCTCTCAATACGGCTCTGGCCCCCCTCTTCTCAACCCCCCCACCCCGCCCTCCATCTTTGAATACTGAAAGAAATTGATGCAATTTTTTTGTCTTTTTGTGTGTGTACAGCAACCTCAGCATGCACATCTACCGTTTGTATAAACGGTGAATGCTACGTGAATGGATCCAATGTGGAAGTTTGTCTCTGTAATAATGGTTTTGAAGTCACATCTGATCCAGAAGTTTGTAGAGGTAACAATTCGAATATGTCATCGGTTTCATCTTTCTGATTTTGTTTTTTTAAATGGTATTCAAAAAATGTTATTGTAAAATTCCTTTCTGACTAAGAGTATACATAAATGCAAACAGTCATGAATGAGAAATTTCAGACTTTAATCAGACTTTTTATGACTGCCTGTTAGAGAAAAAAAAATTGCTGCTGTTTACTTCAGATATTAAGAAGGCATGCTCTTTGATCTACTTCTCTTGTGCTGAGGATACTGTTCCCGAAAGCTCATTAAAATCTATAATTCTCTGGGTTTATCAAAAGGTGGAAATATGCCATCATTTCAACACAGTACCTCCTAGAACTTGTGTTACAGCCCTGAAGCTGTGGGAATAGACTGTGAAAGTCTCGCGCATATTCAAACATTGGGACCCATTAAAGTGCACGAGTTTGTTTTCCTTCACACGTTAAAGCAATTTGGGACCAAGGTGGGCCAAAAAATGTTCTAATACGTGCAAGGCTTGCACGGTCTATGGTCCCACATTGAGACCCTAGCAGAGTCTTTCTCAAAGGCTGTTTAGGAGAAAGACTCTGCTGTTCGTGAAGCAGGAGGCCGACCGCTGTAGGAGAGTCAAGATTAAAGCAATTATCAATTTGAATGAAAAAACATAACTATTTATGAACGGCCATCTTTATTGAGGGTCACAGCTGACTTTTTAGAGTCTTGTTTAACATTTAAAAAAATCATCAACATTGCAAGGGAAAATATTGAAATCATTACCAAAGACATTTGTTCCTTTAAAAGTAAAACCTAAAACACATACAGAAAATTTACACAATAATTAGAAAGAGCTCCCCCCACCAAGAAATTAAAGCTGTTAAAATTGAGGTATGAGAATAAACATTTAACCCAAGAATGAAAAAATGTAATGAAAACAACGTTACAAAATAAAAGGGCGCAAGTTAAAAGTAAATTTTCTTTGTTCAACCCCAAATTAATTAAAATTTACCCATTCAGTTTTCCTTGTGGTTTGTTACTTGAAGTTTTAAACGAAAAAGTCGCATCCCCTTAAGGTGATCCCTCTAACATTGAATAATTATTTATAACGGTTACAGATATTGATGAGTGTTCAAGTTCAACCAATCCTCATAGCTGTGGTGATAACTCGGCATGCCATAATACGTCCGGTGGTTATGATTGTGTCTGCTCCAGCGGCTTCACCCTCAACAGTGATCAACGAAGCTGCTCAGGTATGTAGTAGTAGATCTAACCTGAACATCTGACGTCACACTTTGAGGCTCGGGAATAACGCCAGATACCAGCCTGATCGGATGTTGCTAGATGTACCTTTGACCTCGCATTCATTTCACACGGAGGTTGGCAGTCAAATCACACAGACATATGTTCACATATAGTGAATACAACAACACTACATGCATGTACAAACATTATGCACGCATTGCATGTGCAGACGACCGAAAGTAAAAGCTGACAAACTACATCACCTTGAACCAATCATACGTGCAGATATGGAAAGCTTACGTCACTGCACGTTTATCCAATGAAATCACTATGGGCCTGTAAGACCAGTGCCTGTCTTTTCCCTTGCGGATAGAGACAGGGGACTAGTCTATAGCAGAACAAACTCGCTGACCAGGGCCCAATTTCATAGAGCTGCTTAAGCAGAAAATATTGCTTAACAATGTGCTGCTAAGCAAAAATGAGCAGGATACCAGTCACAAATTGTACATGGTATTTTGGCTGGTAACCTTTTTCTGGTAAGCATAATTTTGTTGCACTTGGCTTCTTTTTGTGCTTAAGCAGCTCTATGAAATTAGGCCCTGTCCTGAAGATTGGTTTCAAATTGAATGCAGATCAGATGGTCACTGTCAGAAGAGTGACCAGAGATCCCAAGTCAATGCTGTCATAAAAAAAAAACATAATGAGAAAACTCTTAACACCTTCTCCAAGTCCAGGACAGGTACGCTGTTGCATTTCGGGAAATGAACTCGCATGCCTGTTAATTAAAACAGTGGTTAACTGAAATTTACTAGTAAAAATAACTGTATTTAAACAGTATTGAACTTAAACCTACAAGTATAAATAACTATATTTAAACAGTGTTGAACTTAAGCCTACAAGTATAAATAACTTAATTAAAACAGTGGTTAACTGAAATTTACTAGTAAAAATAACTGTATTTAAACAGTATTGAACTTAAACCTACATTTAAACAGCGTTGAACTTAAATCTACTAGTGAAATAACTTAATTTAAAAAATCATACATTAACAGCTTTCTTAAAGAAAGTATGATTTCAGATGGATTTTGAAACCCTCAATTGTTTTTTGCTGCCTGATCATGAGTGGAAGTTTATTCCAGAGTCTTGGACCAGCTACCAAGCTCTATCACCAATATCACTCTTTGTTCTTTAGGAACCTGTAAGAGTACTTGGTCAGAACATGTTTATGTGTGTTGTCAGTTAGCCTTCAAAACATCAGGCCATTTACTATTTTTGTGTGTATTTATACCATAGGTCCTTTTTGGGTTGGGAAGCAGTTTGCAACAGCTAATTCTTTTTTCTGAACTTTTGATTGGTAGATGTGAACGAATGCCTCATGGGCCTCCATGATTGTGATGAGATGAGTCAACTTTGTGTCAATCTCCAACCATCGTTCAGATGTGACTGTAAAGATGGATACCAGACTGTTGGTGGAACATGTACAGGTGGGTGAAGTCTCGATCCCTGTATACCCTAGGGATCCTGACTACTTTTATTCATTAAACCCATGGGGGCACTGACTACTTCACCTTTCTGTCTCAGTTTGGCTATATTGTTTTGTAAAGTAAAGCCCCTCCCATAATTATTTGTGATCACCCGCCTTCCCAGCACCCCCCCCCCCAAAAAAAATGAAACCGATCAGGTATGTGAATGTATTGAAAAGATACTGAATATTGGACTGACACTTTTTTCACTGTACTGATAAAAAAAATAATAATAATGAGTAACGCTTATAAGGCCACATAAAAAAAACCAATTGTTGATCATCCCCGCCCAACCCTACGAAACCCTGACCCTTTTTTTTTTTTTTTTTTTTTTTTTTTTTTTAATCATAAAAACGGCCTTTTCAATGATCTTTTTCAGTCAAATTTGGCTCCGTTCTGTGCCGCACACACAGTTAGGTTTAAAAATATGTTTGAAGAAAGGTTATCATGTTGGAAAAAATAAGAATTTCTTCAAATATTGACTTAGGCTACACTGCGTTTTAGTTTTTTGAAAATGTTTACAGAAAATGTCATCAAGGAGTTAAATGGGTTTAACAAAACAATTAAAAACATCAAAATCACACAAACCCTCTGTTTTTTAGTGATTGTGATGATTTTGTTATAGTTTATTTCATATTTTACCATGTCAACAAAACTCAATTTAAAAAAAAAAAGAAGAAAAGGCCTCCCACCCCCAACCCTAAAAAGAAAAAAAATGGACACTCAACAAACATTTTGTGTATGTGGCCTAATTTCGCAGAGAATTACTGGGAGAATCACACTGCGTAAAAAAAAAACCAAAACCCCAGAAACATTACAATGAACGAGAGAAGACTAGTCTCTAATTATTTACCTGGGCCCAATTTCATAGAGCCGCTTAAGCAGGAAATATTGAAACAGTTTTCTGCTGAGCAAAAATGAGCAAGATTCAAGTCACAAATGGTACATGTGACATGGTATTTTGGCTGGTAACCGTACTCTGGTAAGCATAAATTAATGTGCTTAGCTACTTTTTGTGCTTATTTCATAAGCAGCTCTATAATGAAATTGGGTCCTGGATAAGACCATGTTTTGGGTCATAATGAGTGGGAAAGTGGATTCAGGCTTTTTCCTGAAGGAATAGTTTTAAATAAACTTTCATAGTGCATGAGTTTTTTTCCTTATTTTGTGTGTTTTTCTTTTCGGTCTTTCCAATGATCCTCAGAGAATGTGCAATGGGAAATTGACTTTGCTTGCTTGCTCGCTTCGGCCATGTTCATCTATAGTGTCGGATGTAGCCCTCTTCGTGTGCTCTCCCAACCTCATATCCAGGGGTGATCGATCTCACCGCATCATTTTTTCCCAGCATGCCTTATTGCTCGCTTATAACCCCTGGAATTGGTTAATTAAATTGTGCCAGCATCTGGCACATTTTAATTAGTCCTGTTGTCGATCCACAGAGGCATAAAGTAGCATAAAGAGGCATAAAGTTATAGAGCAACTGGTCCCCTCTACTCAATACAATTAAGGGTGACCGCGTAAAAGCATGATTCATTTGAGATGGAATCGCGTCAAAATACTTGCACGTACTAAGCGTCCTACAAGCGCCATTCAAGCACCGAAAGTTTTTAACAAGCGTGCACGCAGAGTAGTCAATTTTGGTGAGCCAATCAGCGTTAGTTTTTCAGTACATCCGAGGGTTAATGACGAGAGGTATCTATACGGCGCGCTCCATTTTCCTCTGTCTTCTAAATAGACTGTGCAAGTCTCGCGCATATTTGAACTTCCAGGACCATTGTGGTCCCAAAGGTATGGAGTTTTACGAGGGCGTGATTTGGTTTTGTCAATTATTTTAGTTTAACGTAGTTAATTGCTATGAAAGTTATATGGGAATGAAATACTAAGTGATTAATAACATGAGAAAAAAATCAATTCAACAAAATAACAAAGAAAACCTGAGAATAAGACTTGACCTCCGTTTCCGGTTACTTGTAAAGAATTAAGAATTTTGTCATTAAACCTTTGTAATCTAATTTTCTTCCTCCATGAATAGACGCACACATTCTGTTGTGATTGGCAAATCGGGTTTGTAACAAAAAGCACCTTTGTCCCAATTTTTAATTTTGTTTCAATTTTAATTTGAACTTGAAGTTATTTGTATTATACAAAAATTAAAAATTTATTTATAACAACTTGCTATGGGTATTTTTATTTTCAAGAATTTTGTATAAATATAATTTAAAAAGAAGATTTGATTTCATAGAAAAATATAGTCTTCATTCAATTTTTTGTTCTCGTTTTCGATATGCACGAGACTTGCACAGTCTATTGACTTAAAGGCACTGAACACGTTTGGGAATTGTCAAATACCAGTGTTCTCACTTGGTGTATCCCAACATATGCATAAAATAACAAGCCTGTGAAAATTTGGGCTCAATTGGTCATCGAAGTTGCAAGAAAATGATGAAAGAAAAAAGACCCTTGTTGTACAAATTTGTGTGCTTTCGATAGGAATAAAAACTTCTTGCAAGAAGTTTTTATTATTTTAGTGAGATATTACCCATTTCTCAAAAACTACGTTACTTCAGAGGGAGTTGTTTCCTACAATGTTTTATACTATCAACAGCTCTCCGGTGCTTGTTACCAAGTAAGCTTTTATGCTAATATTTGTTTTGAGTCATTACCAAACGTGTATGCCAAAGAAGTATCGAAAGTTGTACTAATTATTACCTTTTTTTACATTGTAGATATAAATGAGTGTACGGACAACGCCTTTATGAATAATTGCCACATGAATGCTGACTGTACCAATACCAATGGCTCCTACACTTGCCAATGTATGCACGGATACATCGGAAATGGATTGGAGTGCTTCGGTAAAGTTTCAATTCTTCATTCCTCTCTCGAGATTCAATTTAACTAACCCTTTAGAGACCATAGCGGCCACAAGCGGCTTGTAACAAAATGCCTAAAGCGGCCACAAACTTGAAGTACTGAGTATACAGTGCTAATACCACACATCATTGTAACAGTGAAACAACAAAATAATAACAAAACACTGGTATACAATGTTTACGTGCTTGAAACAACACGCACACACACAGTATTATTGTTACTTGACTTTGGCAGTTGTTGACTCTTCCTAAAACTAATGATGTAAGTAAAATCTACATTGACTTGCATTACATTGACAGGTATTAGAAAGCCAGTTATCTGCTTTTCTTTGACTTGTTACATCAATATTTGTTATTGATAGTAACGAATTAAGTCACTGAAAGAATTTGGAAACCCAGATATCTGAGTACCGTGCGATCAGTATAACTTGAATCTCATAATTTTAAAGATAGTAGGTCCATTTTTGGCTCATTCAACCTTAAAATTTAGATTTAAATTTTAAAACGCTATTTTTATAGATTCAAGAAAGTTATAAGCTTTTATTCAAGGTATTGCACAAACAAAATCCGCACATTATATAAGTGGTGCTTCATTAAAAACTAAAAATGAATTATTGTTGGGATCTTGATATTATCTAGATTCCATCAGCCGTTAAAAACTAAAACTAAATTATTGTTGGGATCTCGACATTATCTCAGGGCCATCACCCATGTACAAACAATTTAGCATGTTACATGTATATTGTGTTCCCTTTCGGTGTCATCTGCGAAAGTTTCTGTATGGTTTGTTTTTTTCGAACCAGCATCATCTGTCAAAATTTGTTCAGAGACAAAAAATCTTTAAGTGAAGTGAAAAATCGGGCAATGCAACGTTAAACTTAACTGCAGACTCACTTTGTTAGCCATCTCTGTTTTTGTTTTATCTTTCTGAAGATGTTGATGAGTGTCGACTGCCTGAAGGGGATCCATTATTTGCCAACTGCCACCCTCTAGCTTTCTGCACCAATTTGAATGGTTCCTTCCAGTGCAACTGCACTATGGGATTTGAAGGGAATGGGACTTATTGTCAAGGTAAGGATCAAGACACTCACCAGGGCTCGAGTTTGAGAGGAAAATCCACAAGACTGCAGGGCTTGTAGCTCAACATTTTTTACCGGACCAGAATTTTATTTTACAAGACCAGATTCAAAATGAGTTTCACAAGCACTAAGAGAAGATCTATCTCATTTTGTCATGCTACTTTGATGCTCAACAAAATTGAAAGATATATCAGATTCATTGTCAACTTTTTATCACAAACAAGATATTACACAATGAGGTATAACTGTTATTAGTCAATTGGAAAAAAAAAGACCACCGGGCTTGTCCGGTCATGATTTTACTGGCCCAATGCTAAAAGTACTGTTCTCGGGCCTGCGGTCTAGTGTTAATTTCGAGCCCTGCTCACTCACTCACTCATCCGCAAAGACAGCAGAGCTCCGTTGCGCTGACCTCCTATGCCCATGTCTAACAGCATTGGTTCCAGGCACTCTCTACTTCGCCTGATCGACCCAGTTGATTGATCCAGGGTCTTCTTGGGAGTCCTCTTTGCCTCGAGTTGATAAGAATGTCGATCAAGACCACTCCGGGGAAATTAGTTCTAGTCTTTGTTTCTATTTGTTCAGACAGTTAATTACATACTATTGCCAAATGTCCTATTTTTCCATGGCCTGTCTCGATTTCAGAGTTTAGAAACACCTTACAACCAGGAGGTCCTCTTTGCAGGGGAGAAATGTATTGATATTCAGGGGGAATAAAAACCTGGCAGTTAGAGAGTCAGCTGACACCCTCTGCAATAGAGGGCGGTTTAATATGAGGGCACTATGTGACAAGCCAGAGGTTGTGGTCACAGCTGCTGTAGGTCTAAATGAGCCCAAATCCTGGACTCTCCCAGGACCCTGCCACTGGACTTTTCACTCGCGCCTCTCCAGCCGTCATGTGTCCCTTTTTTCCCCAATGTTAATTGGCAGGTATGTAATTATCAATGACGGGTATTCTTTAACTTGAATAAATATTTTCAACCCTATTCATTCATCAGACATTAAAGAGTGCGAAAACGCAGTCCCAGTCTGCGCCAGCAACAGCACGTGCAGTGACACTGACGGAAGCTACCTCTGCATGTGTGTTGATGGATACCGTGGTGACGGGTTCACCTCCTGCTCGAACATCAATGAGTGTGAGGAGAACCCGGACTTGTGTCACTCCCTAGCAATGTGCACAGACACTGATGGAGGCTACCAATGTAATTGCACTTCCGGATACCAAGGGGACGGCACATACTGTTCAAGTAAGTGTAGTTTTGGTTTTTGTTAACCCTGCAGCGATGTAAATAAATTGGTCTTATATTTCAAACAAAGCTCTGCATACCTTGTAGAATAAATAATGAGCGAACTGTGTATTATTATTCAGTTTTAGAGTCAGTATCAGAATGAAGATCAAGTTTAGGATTTTAGGCACACTTAAAGTCAAAATAAGGGCATGTCAAAGGTGAAAGAGTCTTGTATCTCGAAGTCAGGCGCCCTTTAAAGGTCTGGAGTGCTTAATCAAAGCAAAACAAAAAACGGAAGAGTTTTGTGTTTGTTCACAAACACCTAATGTCTAGTTATTATTATTATGGTTAGACCTATTTATGTGTTATTTTTTTATGTGTTATTTTTTTTCTCTCTGTTTTCTTTTAGATGCCAATGAATGTACTAATGGGAATAATGAATGTGCAGAGGGCAGATCAGTGTGCACGGACAACGAGGGAAGCTATACTTGTATGTGTAACAGTGGTTACGTGTCCGCTGAGGGCTTGATCGTGGGACGACAGTGTGATGGTAAAAACTTATCTTTAACTTTAATATCGTATCTTTAAAAGAAGCTGCATGTTGAATAGAACATGTTATAAACAGCGCTTGGTTAAACATTGAACAGAATGTCCGTACCAATCATGTGCCTGTGTCATACACTAACAGAAAAATGGCATCGCGATGTTCGGGTTTCTTTTCCGAAACTGGTAAAAGCAAGATTTCAAGAGAATTTTTTTGATCGATTGATTTCAGTCATGAAGTAGGGATCCGTCTCTGCAACTGATAATCTCATCTCGCCAAGTTTGTCTCCCTTTTTAGCCCAAAATGGTGTGCAGATTTTATGATGACCCCAAAATGACCTCGGACATTTTTCCTGAAAATTTTGAGTGAAATAGACCTTATGCATTGACGTCATAATGTTGCTTTTTTAGAGGTAAAACCATGATGAAACAGTGGAAACACACATCTCTGTACACTCAGCGCAAAGGATGGGTCAATGAGTAACCTTCTTTTGACCTCTGGCCGAGTGCGTTTACTCAAATGATGTGATGTTCATATGGTCTGAAATCAAAAAGATTTGCCATGGCTGGGCATATATTGATGATTACCCAAAGTCGTCTGGTCTTCAAAGCATGAAACAGCTGTGTTTTTATCTCTGTTTTTCTCCTGTTTTGTAAGCACTTTACTATTTTGATGAAATAGAATTTGTTGTTGCAAACTGCTTACCAACCAAAAGGACCTATGGTATAAATGCAAAAAATAGTTAATGGCCTGACGTTTTGACCCTAGCAGAGTCTTTCTCGAAGGCTAAATGACAAGACAACACACATGAACAGGTATATAAGTGTAACAAAAGCATTCAAGTTGAAATACATGAATAGAGGCAGAGACCAAACATACAAGGCAAGGGGTAAACAATAAATGGGGAGACAACGGGGGTTGGAGGGAGGGGGCTGGTCTGACCACAATAAGTTAGAAACACAAAGAACAAGATCAAAGGTGGGAAGAGGGAGAACAAGTTATTAATTAGTACATGAGGCAGGCTAAAAAAGGGGGATATCCATGGGGAAAAGGAGAAGGCAAACGGGCAAAGACAAAAGGTTATTAGTTATAAGTTTCAAGTTTGTCTTGTTTGTTTTTCCCTCAGATGTGAATGAGTGTGAAAGGAACTTGGATTCGTGTGACACATCGGTGTCTAGGTGTAACAACACAATAGGTGGCTACAACTGCGACTGTCTGACAGGATTTGAGAAAAATATGGACAATATGTGTTTGGGTAAGAGCAAAATATTTCCTGCCTTAAAATCAATTGTTATTTTTCAATTTGTAGGCGAATTTGGGTCAAAGGCAGTGCAAGATATACCACTTAGCCAACCTGCTTCAAACCGAGTTGAGACCTTGTTGCACTGATGTGATGAAATGAGATGATAAATTTGAATCTAAAATCATTGGTAATATTTCTTTTCTTGTAGACACTGATGAATGTCGGGAGAACGGCCTGTGTTCCAGCAAAGCAAACTCAGAGTGTTTTAATTTACCAGCAAGTTTTGTTTGTAACTGCATCTTTGGATATTTTGAAGCAAATGGAGTATGTCAAGGTAAGCATATCTTCCTTTATCACATTTTTGTTATTCAAATTTACCTCATGTTTTTTTATCATCTTTTGCTTAAAGGGTTATTGGTAAGAGTAGAAATATAATATTTGAAATATTTTTGCTTGAAATGCAATAGTTTTTGAGAAACGAGCTAAACAATTGGTTTTGATCTTGTGAGCCGAAAACTGAAATGTTTGAAAACAGTGAAAACATTTAAGGATTTTTTTTCCCAGTTGTTTTCCTTGTGACTCCAATGACCGATTGTGTGTAAACTTTCACAGGTTTGTTTCATGTATATGTTGGGTCACATCAAGTGTGGATACTGGTCTTTGACAATTACCAAAATACAAAGTACAGATTATAATATTTTTTTTAATGTTATTATATTATGATTATAAAGTTCATACCAGAACCAATTCTCCAGAGAGATATTTCTACCAAAGTCAAGGAAATAATAATAACAATAATAATAATAATACGGACATTTATTTTGCGCATTGACCTATATAAATATACTCTACTGCGCATTACAAGGAATACAAAAAATGCAGAGAAAAAATGAAAAAACAAATACACAAACAGAGCAAGAATGAGTTAAATACCTTTTGAAGACCCCACAATGCACTGTGGCTTATTTTCGTTGCTGTCTAATATAAACATGAACAAAATCCTCTGTTTTCTTACAATGTGCGCCTGTTTTCTTTTCTATTATTTTATGACAGTGGGAACATCCTACAACACTTCCGCAGTCTTTGAAACCATCAGTAATGTCTTAGTGGACAATCCGACATTTGACCTTGGTGCAAACTTTGTGGCATATCTCACAGCTTTGAAAAGAGACGTAAGTTTGTGAAACTAGGAAGAAATTCCAATGAGGCGGGAACTAAACGAAAAGTGCTCAGAAACATTCTTGCGTTTCATTGAAACCTTTTGTCACTGGCCATAGAGACTTGTTGTATAACAACACCCCTTACAAAGATGCTGCCTGGTGATTGGTTTAGTGTGCATCACATGATATGACGTATTATTCCTAGAAAGTCATGTGAGCGGGTCGCACTATTATCATAGCAACCAATGTACTATACCCATAGCAACCAAGGAACTATACCCGTAGCAACCAATGTACTATACCAGTAGCAACCAATGTACTATACCAGTAGCAACCAATGTACTATACCCATAGCAGCTAATGTACTAGACCCATAGCAACCAGGGTACTATACCCGTAGCAACCAATGTACTATACCAGTAGCAACCAATGTACTATACCAGTAGCAACCAAGGACAAGGTACTATATCAGCAGCAACCAAGGTACTATACCCATATAGCTACCAATGAACTATACCCATATAGCTACCAATGTACTATACCCATAGCAACCAACAAGGTACTGAACCCGTAGCAACCCTTGTACTGTATTTGTAGCATCCAAGGTATTATACCTGTAGCAAACAATGTACTATACCCATAGCAACCATTGTACTTTACCCCTAGCAACCAATGTACTAAACCTGTAGCAAACCCCTGCTCTTAGCAATAAGTTTAACTGGGTTTCTTACCAATAAATCAATCCTTAAATGACTAATTAAGCCATTTCTCCAAAGTGTTATAATCTGGGGGAGTCATATTCCTTGATATCCTAAACTGGGTCATTCCACATATCTAAAGGGGGGTCAGGTCTCAGAGATGTTTTGGGGGGTTTTTGAGGGGCAGAAAACTATTTCCACTCATGTACTAAGCACATATCCCATGTCATATACAGACCTACCAAGATCTAACCCTCTGATAAGTGAAGCCCCGCTGTAATTAATTAAACAAACAAAAAGGGGCCTCAAATAATCCTAGACAATAGCTGGGCATGTTAAGAAGTCATTTTATGTAAAAATATGTTGGGAAATGCACACACACAAAAATTGCAACATTTTAATATATCTTGGATGTTATGGATATGAATATTGGTAACCACCCAGCATCGAATAAAGTTGGAAGCTGCCACGCCCTTAAAAGGGATTGTATACTTTTGGTTATTGGAACCCACTGTTTGTTTCAATCCTATATAGTTGTAGATATATACCATAAAACTAACCTGTGAAAATTTCATTTCAAAAGGTGGTAGCGTTTTTGAGATATTGCCGAAAATCTGGAGCGGTTATGTCCACGCAGAAAGAATAATCTGCAATATTGGAATACACAATCTGAGAAACGTTACAGCAGTAACGCTTCTCAGATTCAAATTTTTGGGGATAAAAAGTGATATCTTTTTCCATCACCGCAGTACTTCGAAGTGAACAGTTTCTGAACATGCATTATACTAACCAAAGCCGCTGCACTTCTTACTAAGTGAGTTTTTATTGCCATTAATTTTTTATTGTCATTACCAAACGTATACAGACCCTTTAAGGGTTTTAAGAGTAAAATGTTTTGACAATATTGTATCCACAGATGGAAGCTGCCTTCAATGTGTCTTCTCTCTCGGCCTCCTTTGGAGACATCGTAATCTTAGATATCGCCCTCATCCCCGATTCAAGCACCGCCTTGGTGACATTCGTCACAAACCTCAAGAATCCGAGGCCGGACTCTGATATCATCAGTGCTTTCCTTGGTCAGCTCACGGGGAGCAGTGGAGGCCAACTAGATGGTGGCCACAAACTGATAAGAAACTCCTTCATCATCGGAGAGCCAAGTGAGTCGGAACTAGAACTTCTGTTTTTCTGATATATATTTGAGACATCTGAGAAACGATTCATGCATGAATCATTTTCTCAGATTCATATGTTTTGGTGTGAAAAATTATCCAAACCATATTACTTTGAAAGGGAATCCTTTCTCAAAATAGTTTTTACATCAACAGCTGCAGTGCTTCTCACTGAGTAAGTTTTTATGGTCACAAATTTGTTGAGTTTTTACCAATTTATGACCCCACCTTCAAAGTATACCTTTTTGTTTTAACCGTTCGATTCTTTTAATCCTATTTAAATATAAATATATATATAAACAATGAAGCTAACCTTAATAACATATTGTTTTAAAAGGTGGTAGTGTTTTGAGATATCGCCGAAAATCTGGAGCGATTATAATGTCCACGCAGGAAGAAAAATCCGTAATGGAATATACTGTCTGAGAATGTTTTTGAATTCCTTTCTCTAAAACCACATTCTTTAGAAGGGAATCATTTGTCAAAATGTTATACATTATCCACAGCTGGAGTGCTTTTTTACCAAGTAAGTTTTTATATGGTCATTAATTTTGGATTATTTACCAATCTATGATCTGCCTTTAAAGGCACTGTACACGTTTGGTAATTACTCAAAACATAGCATAAAAACTGACTTGGTAACGAGCAACAGAGAGCTGTTGATAGTATAAAACATTGTGAGAAACGACTCCCTCTGAAGTAACTTAGTTTTTAGAAAAGAGGTAATTTCTCACTAAAATAATAAAAGACTTCTTGCAAGAAGCCTTTTATTCCTATCTGAAAGCACACAAATTTGTACAACTAGGGTGTTTTTTCTTTCATCATTTTCTTGCAACTTCGATGACCAATTGAGCCCAAATTTTCACAGGCTTGTTATTTTAGGCATATGTTGGGATACACGAAGTGAGAACACTGGTCTTTGACAATTACCAAACGTGTTCAGTGCCTTTAAAGGCAAGGGATACTTTTAGTAATTGTCAAAGACTAGTATCTTCACTTGGTGTATCCCAACATATGCATAGAATAACACACCTGTGAAAGTTTGGGCTCAATCGATCATCGAAGTTGCACAAACAATAATGAAAGAAAAAACACCATTGCTGCATATAATTGTGTGTTTTTAGATGACTGAGAAAGGCTTCATGCCTAAAGGCTTTCTCAGATTCAAATTTGTTGGTGATAAAATTACCTCTTTCTCTAAACTACATTACTTCAAAGGGTGACGTCTCTAACAATGTTTTATAATATTAACAGCTCTCCACAGTGCTTTACCAAGTATGTTTTTATGGTCATTAAGTTTTGGAGTAATTTCCAAAGGTGTACCCTCCCTTTAAAGAACCTTTTCTTCTGTTTCTGCAGAGTGTGAGGCCAGTCCGTGTATAAACAATAGCACCTGTACAAATGATAATTCGGTACTCGTTGGGTACACTTGTAGCTGCCCAACAGGGTTCACAGGACAAAATTGTGAAATGCGTAAGTATACGTTAAAATTGTCCATTAGACATAAATGGGTTTTGAGGCATTGCATGGTGAAGTATCAATGTATTTGATTTGAGGTAACACCATGTGTATATATCTACTTTGCTGTGTAGATTTTGTTCTTTGAGAACCTCTATATAACCTCTGAGTCCTTATAAATAGACTAACATGTCTCACACACTTCAGTCTCCTGACGATGATTAGAGCAAATTAATTGAAAAATTGAGACCAAATAAGAACTCACTCTGCAGCAGTGAAGTTAATATCGAGAAGTCCCCTCGATCCACTGAGCGAAAGTAGTAATCTCGGCCATTTTCTTACCTTCCACCCAGGTAGTAGTTAATAAGCAGGACAGTATGTCGTCTCCTGAATATTGAAATCTACTCCGCGGCAGTAGAATAGTCCCCTGAATTCCGAAATCGTACTCCGCGGCAGTAGAATAAATAGCAAGACAAGTTCAATTGGACATGTTACATGTGTAATTTCATTGAATATAGACTGTACAAGTCTCACGAAAATCGTTAATGAGAAAACAACTCGAACTAACACTAGATTTCTCTATGATTCAAAATGGTTTGGATAAAAAGTGATATCATTTTCCACAACCGTAGTACTTCTAAGTGAAAAGTTTCTCAAAATGCATTATACTATCCAAAGCTGCTGTACTTCTTACCAAGTTATTTTTTATTGCCATTAATTTTTTAGAGTCATTACCAAACGTATACAGACCTTTTAACTTGATTTCTACTTTGTCATGTGTTTCCGTAGAGCCTTGTGACACCGTTCCATGCATGAACAGTGGGGCGTGTAGTAATGATGTAGCATCAAACACTGGCTACACATGTGACTGCCCTCTGGGCTTCACAGGCACTCGCTGTGAAACTAGTGGTAAGTATATCCCCAATAGATCCTTTGCCCTTGCTTTATTTGTAGGAGAAAAGATGTTGCTGACGGTAGTACATCCAAATTTCCCTTGCACTGTACTTTATAAAAATGCTAATAATGCTATAATTATTTGTGTTTTAACCCAACACCGATGTGTGTTAAGCACTGTATACTCAGTATTTTCGTGAGTCAGAGCAGTCGTGGCGTGTCGTGGCCGAGCGGATAAGAACACCGAACTAAAGCTCTGGTGTTTCTGATCAGCAGAGTGTGGATTCGAATCCCGGACATGACACTTGTGTCCTTAAGCAAGACACTTAACCACATGCTTCGTCCTTCAGATGGGACGAGAAGCCGTAGGTCCCGTGTGTTGTGTAATGCACGTAAAAGAACCCAGTGCACTTATCGTAAAGAGAAGGGGTTCGCCCCGGTGTTCCTGGTTTGATTGGCTGCATATTGCGCCACAGCACCTTGTAAACCATTACATGATGCTATGCAATGGAAAAGGTCTCATACTTCAACATGAACTCCACTTACCTTGTAGGAAAAAATACTGAGCGCTTTGAGACACCCATCGGGAGTATAAAGGCGCTATATAAGAACTGCGTATCATTATTATTTTTATTATGGTTTAGCGACTTTACTGAGGGACAAAAGTAAAAGCTTCTGAGACAAAATAATGTCCAATCGTTTTCTGAGAAAACTTTGTGGTCTGAAATGCTGCAACTTTGAAGAAAAACTGTTTTTAATATTTTTTTCTTTATAAAACTATGTGCCTTATGATAAGCTATCCCTAATTTTTTGCCCAAAATTAATTTGAAGGCAGTGCTATCATTTGAAAATTTATAAATCTAAAATTGTCTTTATTACTCTCCAAAGCACCATGTGACGCAGCCAACGACTGCAGAAATGGTGCCACTTGTAACAACATGCAGTTTGCCAACCCTCGTGGTTACACTTGCACCTGTCCAGTTGGTTTCCTCGGTGACGACTGTGAAATCGGTAAGGTTATTTCCAAGAAGAGATTCAAAACTCACTTGTACTCTAAATCATTTTCTATAAATTTTATCCCCTGTAATTTTCTGTTTGTCAAAGCACCTTTGAACATATTTTTTTAATGATAACCGGCGCTATTTAAATTAATTTGATTGATCGATAGATTGATTGGTAGATTGATTGATAGACAGATTGATTGACTGACTGACAATAAGTCTCCTTGTTAATTATGTATTAAAACAATATCTTCTACTTTCAATGTTTTTTTATTTATTTCACTTGTCCAGAATGTGTCCTTCAATGTTCAAATAATGGAGAGCTTGATCGTACAGCATGTATGTGTACATGCGTTTTACCCTGGAGTGGTCCAAGCTGTACTGGTATGTTTGTTTAAATGACAAGTTTCCCGTGCAAAGTTTCCGCGTGTTGTGTTGAGTCAGACGGAAGACCATGCCTATATACATACCTTTAAAGGCACTGAACATGTTTGGAAATTGTCAAAGACCAGTGTTCTCACTTGGTGTATCCCAACATATGCATAAAATAACAAGCCTGTGGAAATCTGGGCTCAATTGGTCATCGAAGTTGCAAGAAAAGGATGAAAGAAAAAACACCCTTGTTGTACAAATTTGTGTGCTTTCAGATAGGAATAAAAACTTTTTGCAAGAAGTTTTTATTATTTTAGTGAGAAATTACCTCTTTCTCAAAAACTACATTACTTCAGAGGGAGTCGTTTCCTACAATATTTTATACTATCAACAGCTCTCTGTTGCTCGTTACCAAGTCAGTTTTTATGCTAATACATATTTTGAGTAATTACCAAACGTGTACTGTGCCTTTAAACAGTGTTGAACTTAAACCTACAAGTATAAATAACTATATTTAAACAGTGTTGAACTTAAACCTACAAGTATAAATAAGTTAGTTAAAACAGTGGTTAACTTAAACCTGCAATGTTTTATACTATCAACAGCTCTCCGTTGCTTGTTACCTAGTAAGTTTTTATGCTAATATTTGTTTTGAGTCATTACCAAACGTGTACGATACCTTTAATTACTGAAAGAAGGAAGAATTGTTGTACATTACTTATCAGCCAAATGACCTTTGCTGCGATATTTTTTTAAAAGTGGCCTGATGTTAAGACCCTAGCAGAGTCTTACTCAAAAGCCTTACCTTTTTATCACAAAACAATTTTATGACAAGCTGATCGAGCTTAATTTCAATTCCAGACAATTCCATTTTTCAGATGGAGCGATTATTTTAATTATTTGATTTAACATTGATTTCTGTTTTTTGTAGAGTGCTCGCTGTCTTGCGAGAATGAAGGTGTAAAGAGTCAGGGAGATTGTACCTGTGATTGTGTAAACAACTGGAGTGGAAATACATGCTCAAGTAAGTCAAATCAACAGGTTCAGGATATTCTGTGTATAATGCACTTGACTCGAATTCTGTTGGCAAGAGCGTGGGTTCGGCTCCCGATTGTGGCACTTGTGTTAACTTAATAACAATAATAACAACCACAGTTCTCCTTTGAGAAGAACCAATCAGAGCAGTGACTGACTCTACACTGAAACCTCTGAACCCCTATAAATGGAAAAACATGTATTACACTCTTCAGTCTCCTGACGATGACTAGAGCAAGCTAGTCGAAACGTTGAGACCTATTTAGACTCACTGCGCGGCAGTGTAGTTATTAACGAGAAGTCCCCTCGATCCACAAAGCGAAAGTAGTAGTCCCGCCCGATTTCCTACCTCCCGCCCAGGTAGTAGTTAATAAGCAGGACAGTTCTTTTCAGAACTGAGAAATCTCCCGAATTCCGAATATTCTACTCTGCGACAGTAAAATAAAAAGCAAGACAAGTTCTCAAAGAACAAAATCTACCTAGCAACACATGGTGTTATCGCAAACCAAATAGAATGGATTTATATAGCGCCAATTTACCAAAGGATGCAAAGCACTTAAGGGAGAAAGAGATAGACCAAAGTAATGGGGACAACCAGCTACAAGTTGGAGAACTGCTGTTGCCCCTGTTGTCAAGTGTGATTGTTTGTTCAGCCTCAACGCACTTTTTGTTTTGTTTTTTATCTGAGTGGCGGAGTATTTGTTGACAATTTTTGTTGTAGGACGGCCTTGTAGAGGTGCTGGTCACCGTTCCTTCTTGCTACTCACTGGCTTGGTATTTTATACAATTTTGTAAATTTGTATTTATTTTAATTTTCTCAGTTATAGTCAATAACTTTTAGTGTTTTGCCAGCATGAAGTGTAATAAAAAAAATAAAGAAAATAAAACAATAATAGGTGAGTCTTGAGACCCTTTTTGAAGGACAAAACGGCCTTGGCTTAGGTTGAAGCTGGCTTCTTCAAAAGAGAACGGGAACAAGACGATAACAAACCCCTGGATGTCTAAACCAAATTGGTAGCTGGTATAGTAACACGCTATAAAGAGAAAAAACTGCCAGAGGTTGAGAATGGTGGTGCTGCCGGACTGACGCACATCATGGATATTCTTATATGTATCTAATCATTCTTGAGAATGATTAGTTAAGCTTTTGTGCCATCACGCATGTCTAGTAAAAAAACCCTACCATATTTTGGCAGCACAAAAGTACTTTCTTCCAGAATTATAATTGTTGTGATAAAAAATATTTGCACTAATTGTCTTTTTTCTCCTTCATTTTTTTGTTCAGATTGTTCATTTGTTTGTCCGCCTGGCGAGAATCTTGATAACAGGACCTGCGAATGCTCTGGTAAAAATCACATTATTTTATCAATCTAAATTCTATTCAATTTTTTCCCTGTAAATTTAATTTCCAAAACAAATTCAACTCTTGTAATAAAACTATTTTCATTTTTGTTCTATATAGACCTCTTAGTATAGAAATCTCAAAATGTGCGTTTTGACTTCTTGCACAACGCAGAACGTACCTCCGCACAATGCGCTTCTACAGAATGCTTCTCAGCACAATGCGCTTCTACCATTTCCACCATATTGGGAGTCAATTCCTTGCTGTACATTTTGACTTTCAAAATGGCCAGGACATGCGCGTGTAATTGCACTGGGCCTGATGTACACCATCTTTATGGGCAACTGAGTTGGTTTTTGGCATTGAGATGCGTCAAACCTTTTTAATTTGTCTACGCAGCAAAGTGGTTCACCGACCAATTAAGCAAGGTACTAGCGCTGGCTAGGGTTGTCATTGTCTGTTAAGATGGCAGACTTTACAATGTGTGATATGAAGTAGGAACTATGCCATGGCCTCAGTTTGAAGTCACGTTTTTGTGAAAACAGAGCAAAATGGTTTATGTTTTGTCAGGGATAGTTTGCATCCTACATGCTTCTTTGTTGCTACAATCCATAATACGTCAGTGATTTGATAATTTTAAAGGGACATTGCCTTCCAGGATTGGGCGCTCTGGGTTACTAAAAACTGATTGTCTGTGAAATGAATATGATTAGAAAGATGTTTTAAAAGTATGAATATAATATTTCACACCGTCGGCCATTTTGTAGAAACCAAAGTTTTGACTCCACAAAATTAAGGACCGTTTTAGTTCACAGTGTAAAAGGAAAACCACACAATTTTGAGGGATATTTTGTGAATCATTTTATTCTACTTTTATTTTATTCTACTTTTAAAACATCTTAGTGGCGTGTCGTGGCCGAGCGGATAAGAACACCGAACTCAAGCTCTGGTGTTTCTGATCACAGAGGCCTGCATCCCAGTCGTGACACTTGTGGTCCTAAGCAAGACACTTAACTACATGCCTGGCCCTTTCTGATGGGACGTTAAGCCGTAGGTCCCGTGTTGTGTAATGCACGTAAAAGAACTCAGTGACTTATCGAAAAGAGAAGGGGTTCGCTTGTTCCTGGTTTGTTTGGCAGCATATTGCGCCACAGCACTTGTAAACCATTACATGGTGCTATGTAAAGGACTTGGTCTCATACTTCAAAACGTAGCTCCACAATACCTTGCAGGAAAATAAATGAACCCAGTGCGCCTTGAGCTGGGCCACTGAGGACGGATATGTGCGCTATGGTAAAGCCACTATTATTCACTATTATTATCTTTCCAACCATATTCATTTGCAAACGCTTGTTATCGCCAAAGCTGCCACTTCTGAATCTGAAGGCAAGGTGCTGCTTTTTCAACTTAAGCTGGCATTCCTCTGCGAGGGATCGGGACTGGTTTCAGCTTCGTAATCAACGAGCTTAACAAATTGAAAATGATGTATTGGTCGCCGTCACATTGAAATGAAAACAATGGATACAGGTACTTGTTTTACGTACACGCACAACTCTCAGTCAATGACAGGTCTTCATTGACCTCAGTGAGGGCGCTGTTTGGGACTTGTGATGTCATATGGAAGGGAGGTAAATTGTTGGTGTTTTTTTTATAATCCAATCCTGTACACTATCTTTTAATGCAGTTTGTCCATTCACCTGTCTGAATGATGGAGACCTTGACACCGGCACTTGTGACTGCACATGTATAGGGAACTGGGTGGGAGAGTCCTGTGAAGGTAAGAACCAGTTTGTAGTATTTTACATTTTACTCACGGTTTTGGAATGTGATCGTGGCGTGCTGTGGCGAGAGCGGCTTGGGTTCAATGGACCCAAGCTCTGGCATTGTCAGCAGCAGAGTGTGGGTTCGATACCCGGTCATGACACTTGTGCCCTTGAGCTAAGGCACTTAACTATAATTGCTTCAAAAAAGTTGGGAAGGTAGTGCATTCTGCTCTACCAGCCAGGCTCCTAGTGGATGATACCCATGCCTACATCCTTACGTAATTTGAAGGAGGTAACCCTGTTTCAGCCCCAGGAGTAGGTGGCAACGTGCCCCTGGTGGCAGTCGATAGCCCAAATCAAGTTAAGTTTAGCCCTCACCTTGAAGTGGCCGGTCCGGCCTTGTGGGTGTTGCCTAACCATTGCTGCCGGGTAGTAGATTGGCTTCCATCAATTGGAAAATTATTCTATAACTCATACTCCAGCTCCAAGCCTTCCTCTGTAAAATTGTTGAAGTAGTGTATAGAGTAGATTAATCACTGTAAATAATCACTGCTAATATTATTGATTGGATTGTTGATTTTGGGTTGTTGAATAAAAGATTTAATAAACAAATGGCCTTGGCATTTTGTTTTTAAAGGGATTATTTTTTTATAAGTGAAAAAACACCCAACACAAGGCCACTCAATGAAGAGTGGACAAGGAAATAGGTTCGTAATCCCATCCCACCTGAGTAATATGCCTGTGGATTTTGTACATAGGACTTGGGAAAATACTGAGTTTACTTAAAATACACATCTGTGTATAAAGGGCAAAAACAAAATAAGAATAATTTTTTTTAAATATCTCATATGTCACTTGTAACAAGAGCATAAGAAAAGACACCACTTTATTGTTCATATACACTGGTTTTCCTGTAGGTAGACGCTTACAGCATTTGTGTCTTCTACGGGAAATTTTGTAGATATGGGTTGATAAGATTTTCGTCCATTTGTAATCTTGCAGTTTGTTCACTCAACTCCTGTGAAAATAGTGGAGCATTGGATAGCACATCGTGTCAGTGTAACTGCGTTGAGAGCTGGAGCGGAACAAATTGTTCAGGTAGGCTTACTGTCCATGGCAGTGCAGTCATTTTCAGACCATGTCCCATTATTTCATAAAGCTGTTTCAGCAGAAACTTTTGCTTTAACACTTTCTGCTTTAAGAAAAAATGAGCAGGAAACCAGTCACAGGTGGTACATGTGATAGGTATTTTGGTTGATAACTTTATTTATATCACTTGTAACAAGAGCATAAGAAAGACACCAACTTATTGCACATATACACTGGTTTTCCTGTAGGTATACACTGGTTTTCGCTTACAGCATCTGTGTCTTCTACGGGAATTTCTTTGGATATGGTTTGATAAGATTTTTGTCCGTTTGGAATCTTGCAGCTTGTTCACTCACCTCCTGTGAAAATAGTGGAGCATTGGATAGCACATCGTGTCAGTGTAATTGCGTTGAGAGCTGGAGCGGAACAACTTGTTCAGGTAGGCTTGATAAGTGGCAGTGTTGTCAGCTCCGGACCAGGGCCCAATTTCATAGAGCTGCTTGTGAGCAGACAATTTTGCTTAATAACATTTCTGCTAAATTTTGCTTAATCAAATTTCTGCTAAAACTGCACATTTTAATTTCTTCGTTGTCTTCTTTTCAAAAGCATCTTTAGGCCTGCAGGTTACAGTGCTAAAGTTGCCTTTGAAAATTTCTTGGTTTCTGCTTGAAAGATATAGAACATGTGACCTGTGACATCACATGTTTACCAAAAAATCCACAGGCATATCACGCGGTTGGGATTCGAACCCATTTGACCTTTGCCATCTAGAGCAGATATCTTACCACTGGACCACCGAGCTATAGCCCGGTGGACGAGGCGTTTCGAATCCCATGTTTTAGCAGCAGGTACCGCAATGATTCAATGGATGTTAATTTTGCATCAGGGATAAAGATTCTTATTTGGTTTTTGCTCTAACACCGATGAGTATTTTAAGCACTGTATACTCACTACTTTCCTAAGTGCTGTGAATACAATCCACTGGCATATCAATCGGTTAGGATTCGAACCCACAACTTGCCATTCTAGAGCAGATGTCTTACCACTAGACCACCGAGTGGACCACTCAGTAAAAAGTAGGCTGCCCGCATTATCACAAAGGCTTCCTTTTGTGACCACATAACTCCGATACTCAATGAACTGCACTAATTGCTCCCCACTCAGCAATGAATCAAATTCAAAATCCTTCTAGTCATCTGGAAAGATATCAACTCCCTTATGCACTTTCTCAGAGTACATTGCTTAAAATACACTTCTGTGTAAAGGCAAAAACCAAATAAGAATAATTTTTGTTAAATGTCTCATATGTCACTTGTAACAGGAGCATAAGAAAGACACTTACCTATTGTTCGTTTACACTGGTTTTCCTGTTTGTAGACGCTTACAGCATCTGTGTCTTCTATGGGAAATTCTTTAGATATGGGTTGATATGATTTTTGTCCGTTTGTAATCTTGCAGCTTGTTCACTCACCACCTGTGAAAATGGTGGAACATTGAATAGTGACACATGTCAGTGTACCTGTGCTGAGAGCTGGACCGGGACAAATTGTACAGGTAGGCTTACTGTCCATGGCAGTGCAGTCATTTTCAGACCATGTCCCATTATTTTATCAAGCTGTTTCAGCAGAATCTTTTGCTTCAACAATTTCTGCTTTAAGCAAAAATGAGCAGGAAACCAGTCACAGGTGGTACATGTGATTGTATTGTATTTGTACTTGTTCACTCACCTCCTGTGCAAATGGTGGAACATTGAATAACCCAATTGTCAATGTGCTGAGAGCTGGGACAACTTGTTCAAATAGGCTCGATATCCGTTACAGTGTTGTCAATTTCAGATCACGGCCCTTAATTTCATAGAGCTGCTTAAGCAGAAAATATCACTTACACAACTTCTAAGCAAACATTAGCTAGAAACCAGTCACAGATGATTTGTGTGATGGTATTTTGGCTGGTAGCCTTATTCTGGTTAACGAAACTGTTTTGTACTTAGCTTCTCTCCCAGTTAGCTTTCAGATTGAAGTTAAAGTTATCTGTAGAGCTCAGATTGAAGCTAAGCTATCTGTGAGCTTTCAGCATTGAAGCTAGTTATCACTGCTTTCTCAAATTAAAGCTAGTTATCAGTGCAACTTTCAAATTGGTGCTTAGTTATCAGTGAACTTTCAGATTGAAGATAGTTATCAGTGGGCTTTCAGATTGAAGCTAGTTATCAGTGAGCTTTCAGATTGAAGCTAGTTATCAGTGAGCTTTCACAGTGAAGCTAGTTATCAGTGGGCTTTCAGACTGAAGCTAGTTATCAGTGAGCTTTCAGACTGAAGCTAGTTATCAGTCAGCTTTCAGATTGAAGCTAGTTATCACCGGGCTCTCAGATTGAAGTTAGTTACTTAGTGAGCTTTTAGATTGAAGCTAGTTATCTGTGAGCTTTCAGATTGAAGCTAGTTATCAGTGAGCTTTTAGATTGAAGCTAATATTCATTTTCAATAATTACCAATCCTGTACTTTGTCTTTATTTATTTTTTAAATATTTTTGTTTTAGTTTGTCTGACACTGCTGCAAGTTGTATGAACGTTAGCGATCTTTGATGAAGGAACTACGAGTGCGTTTTTGTTCTTTCAAAGGCTAATTCATAGGAGAAACTTATGCAGGTAAGAAAACCCCCACAGTGGCTGACCTTCCGCTCTACCAGTCAAATTTTCTATAACCACTCCCAAATTGATTAATAGTTACCTCCAGTCAGTTTCCTTTTGTTGTTTACTACTTGATATTTAAAGAAAAGGTTGTATCCCCTAAAAGTGTTAAGCCTCCCAGGTTGTGGTCGAAAAAAATGGTTAGATCCTTGGCTATATGGCATTATATGGCTGTATGACTTCTGACTGGCACCCCTAAACAAAGATATTGAACCCCAAAAAGGGAGACCCCTATTATCTGCTGCTGCAAGTTTTGCAGCAGTTACTATTTAGGCGAGAAAAGAGCTGAATTTCCATGGAAATTCCCAGCGAATTGACTGCAAGTGGGAAGGGCTGTGAGAGTGGAAAATATATTGATGGATCTGAAGCAGAACCCCAAGGGATTGGGGGCTTATGAATAGAAAGTTATTATTATTATATTCATCAGCCGCCACATCTCATAAACTCTCTTTTGTCCGCTTTTTTGTTTTTCTAGTCGCCAATCCCTGTCTCGATACAAGTCACTGTAACATTACCGGACAGTATTGTTTACCTGATTTACAGTCAGGCAGGGTTTTTTTACATGTTCCTGCCAAGCTCTTGATGGGCTCCATTGAAGTTGGGAACCAATGTCAACGTGAGCATAGTATTTAAAGAAACACAGATCTACTGAAAGAATAAAACATAATATTGTCAAGCAGTTTGGGTACTTTGAAGAAAGATTGTTGGTGCAAGTGTTGCCAAGATTGAAATGGTTATGAGCTCCTTTGTACCAAAAAAATCCTGCAAAGAATGTTCTGTAAAATTGCAAATCTACAAAGCACATACTAAGTTTATGTCCTTCTGGCCACCTGGCATGTGGCCTCCAAATAATGAATGACTATGAGCAGTATAGCCAGAAGGCACCCCAGGGATACAATTGCTTTAATAAAAAAGACTCAATGGTTCTTCAAAAGCAAAACACATTTGATGTTTCCCACTAAGAATTATGTTCTATTTTTGTCTCCTGTCAATGTTACTGTACCTAATACCCAGTGTTTCCTGAATCCTTTAAAAGAATTATATCCCTTAGCTTTACATAGAGTCAAGACCCAATTTCATGCCCTGGAATTTTGCGCTACTTTACTACATAGAATCAACACGCTGCAGGGAAGGCCAGAAGCTCAGAATTCTGAGGTTAGCAGTGCACCATGAAATTTTTACCCAGGTTTTCTTCGTCTTAATGTGTCTACACACGCTAGATGTTGTGGTTTCAGCCAGAACTGAGCACAGTCATTGGCACTCTACTGAATGCAGCCAGGTCTCCAGCCTCGCATTTCTGCTCCAGTAGGGGACATCTGAGTATAGCTGATCCATGGTTTGTGGTTCAGGAACCGCTAGAATGCAGTGGTTTACATCCTGGTCGCTCAGATAGCCCCATTTCTTGAGCGCATTGGTTGCAGCGACCTGTACATTTGATCGGAGTCGGTTGAGGCATATCCCATAACCGATTACGGTGTAATACCACCATAATCAGGGTCCAGCAGTTTCAGTGTCGTGTTACCGTGGTATTGGATTTTGTTGGAGAAGGAGGAAGGATCCTTGTATTTCCCCACTCTAGGGAGTTAGGTTAATGGTTTGTTCTTTGCAATCACTTTATCCAGAACAACCGTCATTAAGAGCTATCGTGATCAGGAACATTGTCTACATTCGTTCCTGGCCTTTGCCAACCCAACATCAGCTGCATTCAAAGCCTTCTTACCTAATAATGGAACGCCTGGTAAGTTCAAGGCACTTCCTGTATATTGGAAAACATTTTGGGAGATCTTTTTTTTTATAAAACTAGAAAATGCTGCCTTTGAGTAACCTGCATGAACTACATCAATCACGCATGTAGGCTCTCATCTGTGCAACTTTGACATTAAGTGGAATTATATTTTAAGCATCAAAACATTGTGCTTACTTCATCGCAATAATTGAACGCCTGGTAAGTTCAAGTGCACTTTTGTATATTTGAAGAAGAAGAAAAGTGGAGATCTTTTTTTCTTATAAAACTAGACCCCGCTACCTCAATCACGGTATGTAGGGTCTCATCTGTGCAACGGCTAACATTATGTGGAATTATATTTAAGCATCAACAACATTATGCTTACTTAGAATAAAAGGTTACCACCTAAAATGCCATGTTACCTGTACAATCTGTGCACTGGTATCCTGCTGAGTTTTGCTCTAATAGCAGAACAATGTTAAGCAGTATGTTTTTCTCTACTCGCTTTCCTGGTGGATGGTGAACTGGATCAATATTCTGTCCTTTGTTCTCTTTTGATATCAGATTTTATCCACGCTTGACCAAAACGCATCGACACCTGTCTGTTACATCAGTAAAGGGTTCACTGATCCAGAATGGTAAAGTTCAGTGGTCACCTTTATGTTGTCTCTACCCTGCTGGAACCACTCCACCCACCCCGCCAAGTTACACAGAGAGCCCCAGTCCAGTAGTAACGTACTGAGTGATAACACTAATACAATTCCAATTGGATCCAACTTCCGCTACCGTCAGATAAGGTAGGGGAATTTTGTTGTTTCTTACTGTTTGTGGATTTGTTGAAAATCCAAGTAGGCTGTTAGGTTGGTTTGTACTACTACACTGATGTGTGTAAAGCACATACTCATTTGTACTTTCCCGAGTCCTGTGAAAACAAATTCACAGGCATATTACTCGGGTAGGATTCGAACCCACGACCTTTGCCATTCTAGAGTACATGTCTTAGCAGACCACTCAGTAATCACAAAGGTTTTCCTTTTGTGACCACATAACTCTGATATTCAACAAACTGAACATGCTCCGTTTCTTGAGTTTTGGAAATTCACATCTAGATCAGATTGGAACAACTGTGAGGGTAGATCTGCTACAGGAGGAGGCGCTTTTGGGAACAGCAAGGATCCTGCCAAAGACCCTCGAGATCTAAGGCTACGGGACGTAGCTCAACTTGAGGAGTTACTGGCACAACGCTCTTTCCTTTGCATGCTGTGATAAGATGAAATAATAATAATAAGTCCTTATAAAGCATGCAAATCCTAGGTACTAGATTGAGGCGCTGGATACCATTCAGTTTGAAACAATTTCTTATAAGTAGCGGGTTAGGTTGTTGAAACCTCCTGGTCTTCTGGAAATCTATTTGAGCATGTTAAAATAATTACTATAATAATAATAATGAGGATAATTATTATTATTATTTGAATGTGCTCTGCTTCTTGAGTTTTTGGAAGATATTTTTTCAATTTACATCAAATTTGCACACATTATGTTTTTTTGTGTTCCTGTCCAGCCCCTAATTTTCTAAGAAATAACAGTGAGTTGTAATTGTATTAAACTGTACTCATAATTTCTGAATTTTATGTTTCCATTCATCAGATGCATCCATACCCTGCACAGTTGGCTACTGTCAAAATGCATGCACGTGTGTCCGAGCCGGTGTTCTGCCATCATTTACGAGATACACATGCAGGTAAGTGAGGGGTCTTGTCAAAAGTAATCCAGGACAGGTAGTCGAGATAACAACTCTTTTTGATGTCAATTTGTCTTTGATTTCGTCAGACTTGGTATTTCTATCAGGAGACAAGGTTTTAGCACTGAAAGGAAGGTTCTCTGATGCATCTAAAGATATGCAACATCCTCATTGAGCACTCTATTGGTTTGATACATTGATTAAATATAGTATAAACAAACTTCTGGTGTTTTGGGAGCGGATCTGTACAGTTTGCAGGTCAATGTATTTCACGAAGATGTGTAGTGTAGATTAGAGGAAGCTCAACTATAATAGTAGAATCCTGGTGGTAGTCCATGTGTAAAATCTCTTTTAAAAGGAGGTTGGCCTGGAGAAGAGCTCTGTTTGGTCTCACAAGCCACAGTATACTCTTCAGGAGAAGTGAAGAAGAGATTTTACATGTTTGTACTCCGCAAGTTTACTACTATTTATAAATACTACTTCAAATAAGATGCAAAGCTTGAAATAACACTTAGAGGAGTTTTGATTATAGCATAGAGCAAAGTTTATAGTCAGACACTTGTTTTTCAGTAGATAGTGATCTAAGTCTCTGTGGTTTGTAAACAAATGTAACCCCAGGCACTGTGAACTTCTCCTTGGTGTCTCAGCCACCCAATTTCAAAACAAGGTGAATTAATTTGGCGGGTAAAAACCTTGTTGTGGACTTATTTTGACAAGGTCCCTAACTATTTACTTTGTTTGGTTGTTTTTGGGGTGGGTCCATGAGAGTCGGACTCCCTGCTCTCCTCAACATATGTTTTCTTTCTTTTGCCTTTTTTCTTTAGTTTACTTTACATAATATCTTGTATAACTCACCTAAAAGTTTGCAGATCGTTGTTTAAAATAATCCCAAAAGCAATCCATCTCTATTTTTACTCAAACTGAGATTTTGTTACTTTATTGTATTTATTTCAGAAAAACCTAATATTACACAGGATACAGTTTCTGATTCTATCCTTTTTTTGTTTTTTTCTTTTTTTTTCTGTAGCTGTCAGAATTCCTTTATTGGTGATCGCTGTGAGACAGAAGTGACAGTTACACCGGCAGCAACAACCCCTCTTGTCGCAACAGCCGCTCCTGAATGTAAGCCAAGCCACCCTTATTTTTGTTCACTTCATAATTTTGTTTTCCTTTTTTCTAAAATGACCTTCAGAACCTCAGGTTCCGTGTAGATAACTGATTACCGTAATTTTTAGACTATAAATGATTTGATTTTCAGGCCTTCCACTCGGTCTGCCACTTATATTCCAGGCGGCTTATAGTCCGAAAATTATGGCATGTCAGGTTTGGAGGACTAAGTCAGGTCACAGGTTCTTTTTATTTCAATTTTTTTTTTTCTTTCCCCCTTTTCTATAAAATGACCTCTAGTCAGGCTTTGTATTTCTTTCCCTTCATGACGAATGCATACAATATCTAGCCTAGATCTTTTATAACTAGTTGTTACACTAATTCTATGCATACTTTGGAATAGGTTTGCATGCTGTGACATAGCAAAAGAAAGGACGTCTGTACGACCATGTTGCACTTAACAAAGCGATTAAGTCCTGGCAAAATAAGAAATCATTTCTCTGTTATTGTTTTTTGCTCCTCAGCTGGGTTATCCACATTATTCATCGTACTGATTGCTATGGGTGGTGTACTTCTGCTGATCGCCATCTCGGCCCTCTTCTTATGTATGTGTGTCCTTATGAGGCGTCAGTATGAAGAAGGTCTTACTAGCAAAGAGTACAGAAGAAGTCCTTATAATCTTCAATACAGCCACAACCGGGGCTACGATAGGGATCGGGATAGCTATAGTGATCAGATTTCTTCAGAGGGGTCGTACAACACCGAGACACAGAGGCGAATGAACAGACTCATGCAAGTTATGAGGCAGTCACCCTACCTACAGAGAGTAAGTCAACTTGTAACCCTATCAGTACCCTGTGTTACATCTGTAGAATGCATTGCATAACCACTTCGGTTCAGAACTTCCCCCAAAAATTCCTAAACACCTGCTGCAAAATTTTGTTTTTTTGAGAAAATCATTGTCATATTAAAGCCGTAACTAAGAAAACAGACGTTCTCATAAAATGCACCGGGATTTCTTTTGAGATAAGGTGGTTTTTGATCACTGGAATTGGCGGGAAAGAAATTGCAAATAAAAATTCTGGAAACAAAATTACTGCAGTCAAGGCTCACACAAGTTCAAAGCTGACTTCCCGAACTTTGTTTTGCTCACAACTTGAAACTTACACGAAGGTCGTTAAGGTGGCGTGGTAGGTTGCAACCAATACCAATGCAGTTGCGTTAACATCGTTTGTCGGAGATATGCCTGAGGTGTGTTAATAAATTTACCCTGGGTGTATTTTCTTCTCAGTAATGGCGGAAAAACACTGGTACAGAGCATCCCCAGTGGATTTGACTATCAGGGCTCGAACCTGGGGGTAGAATCCACAAGACCGTAGGGCTTTCAGCTCAAAAGTTTGCTAGACTAGAATTTTTGTACATGACCAGAATCGAAATGAGAAGAAAATATATATACACAGTTTAACATATTAACTGTTTTTATTTGAATAAGCGCTAAGAGAAGATTGATTACACTTGGGTGAGGTGGCTGTTCACAATAACCAACATTTTCACAAGCGTACAAACTATATGCTGGGAAGGAGGGGATTAATGTCCGCCATACGCTTTCGTTTTCTGAAAAAGTGTTGAACTTTAAAAACGTAGCTTCATAGCCCTTTTTGCAACGTTAGATAAGATCAGTGATTTTTGGGGACGCAGGAAATTACAGTATTATATTTTGTTTAAAATATGTACCTTCTTAATATATTTCTTATCTGTGCTCGTATTAAACAGGGTTTGCATATAATTCACATACAAGTATCTCTATGTAGAATAGAGTGACAAAAAAAAACATTTTTCTTAGTACACTTTTAGGGTAGAGGGAGGGGGCAGTGAAAAAGTGTACGGTTTGTACGCTTGTGAAAATGTTGATAACTGTGAACAACCCTTAAGTGTACTTCGATATTCAACAGAATTTAAGTATAATTATCGTTGTGGCCTTCTTTAACTGATTTGGACTTTTTTATAATTTTCTTCCTGCAGCCTCAGCCCACCGATCAACAATTTATACGACCTTATGTAGTGACTGGAGCAGAGGCACAGCACCATCATGATGGCATGGTAAGTCAAACTATCTATTTCAATCATGGCGGCTGAACGGTATTTATCCGTGAACTGAACTCTGATGTTGTAAGATTGTGGGTGCGTAGCCCTGTCATGGCACTTGTGTCTTTGAGCAAGACACTTAACAATAACTGCTTCATTCTTTGCATGGGATTGAGGCTGGCAATCCATGTGTCCGTTGTGCGTAATGCGTTTTGAGCAATGCGTAAAAATGAAAGGACATGCCAAGCACATAATTCCATGTATCTGTATTGCGTATTGCATTATCTGGAAAAAAGAATGTGCATTGCTTGGCCTGTATTTTCATTTTAAAGGAGTGCGCACTACGCATTATGCACAACGCATGAGGACATGGATTTCCTATCCTTAAAGCCATGGGTCCCATGTGTTGTGTATTATTATATATTTCTGGTAATGAAACCAAGGATGCCTCATAAGTGAACTCAGTCACTGTAGCTCGCAAGCCTGAGGAAACCTGTAAACAAGGGTGCTTGATATGTGAACCAGAATCCCTACTCTTCCACGATAAGTGTACTCTGGGTTCTTTTACGTGCACTACCAATCCTAGTACACGGGACCTACGGCTTAATGTCCCATCTGAAGGACAAAGCAATTATGGTAAAGTATCACGTCAAGGAAATAAGTGTCATGATTGGGTCTCGAACCCACACTCAGCTGATGAAACACCTGAGCTTGAGTCCAGTGCTCTTAAGCGCTCGGCCACGACACGCCACAAAGAAGAATGTAGAAGAACACAGTACACTCATCGTTAAGAGAAGGGGTTCGTCTCCGCATGACCTTGCAAACCCTTACCACATATTATTTTTAGAGAGGGGCTGTCACGCCCCCTACACCTCCCTGGTTGCTACACCCCTGTTTGGCTGGATCATACTTTGGGTGGTGGCGGGTGTAATATATCAACACTGGAGACATTTATCAATCTTAATTTCGAGGCAAATTGTGAAGATGTCAAAATACAAATCAATATTCTCCTAACCCTGGTTGCCATGCCAGCCTTTAGTTGAATAAAAGTGTACTCTGGAAGTATTACTCTGTGTGAAGTTATATCCACTCATTTCAGCGGGGGGGGGGGGGGGGTGTTTTCTAAAAGTCGGACTTGGTTACAAGTTTGATTCATCTCTGTATAATTATCACCTAAAGCCCAGACTTAGCAACACTGTTGACTTTCACAATACAAAAATTGGTTTTGTTTTTGAAATCTAGATACTAGTACTTGTTAACATGGGAATTATTGGCAAATGACCTTTTGGGTGAGTGGAAGTATAGGTCAAATCTTGCGGGCTATTTGCAGCCTGCTATGGGTGCCTTTTGCACAAGCCACTGTTGGCTACTGTCGTCTCTAAAGGGTTGAAACTATTTCTTTCTTCGTTTCTTTCAGAGGGAAGAAAGAAATACAGGCCTTGTGGCACGGAATCCTCTTGCGTACAGAAGATAGGCTTCCAGGAGATCGGAGTATAACTCTTCTGGAAAGAACACCACGGAATAAAGACCCTGAGAAGACGTGTGGCGACTGCAATCTTTGAACTTACTTTTATGAAATATTTTTGTATTGAACCAGGGCTCGATTTCACAAAGATCTAAGACATTTATCAATCTTAATTGTGATGATGTCGTCTTAAGATGAATCTTAATGTTTTGTAAAATCAAGTCCTTCAGTGCCCAATTTCATAGAGCTGCTTAAGCACAAATTAAGCTAAGCACAATAAGATTGTGGTAATTACCACCAAAGGTTTACCAGCAAAAATACCATGTCATATGTACAATTTGAAACTGGTTTCCTGCATATTTGTCCTTAGTATTGTCAAGCACTATTTTCTGCTAAGCAGTTCTATGGAAATTAGCCCAAGTGTGATGTGAATTGGCACTTATCAAAAGAACTGACAAGAAATTGTCAAACTCAACTCATTTTTCAAAATCCCGATACTGCAGTGTGTGAGAATCATAGTACAAAATGTTGCCAATATAAAACAAGTGTATTGTGAACTTGTACAAAATCCCTGCAGTATCGCGATATTCACTTAGTTTGTTACCATTACTGTTAATTTTGTTCTATTTTTGTTAGCTGCCAATTCTACATCGTGAGAAATATGTAATATAGAAAGAGTATTAGTTGTAATTGTAAGCTTATAACTTTATAGATATTCCTTGCAAATAGTCAGTACTTTAAAAATTATTCTTAAAATATAGAAAAAAGACGTAATATATTGGATTAGGATAAGGGAATCCATTGTTTTTGCTGTAGTTTTTTCACATTTGAAGCAGGGTTGATCCAGAGCAGTATATTGAGAGAGTTGCGACATTTTGCGATTTGAAGCCATTTTGTGTCCACCAAAAACCGCATTGGCGAATACATTGTGTCAGACAAATCTGCCCATTGGATTGCAGTTGGACCAAGTTGGACCGAAAATGGTGTCCAGCAACCACATGACCAAAGAAAACTGGTCCCTCTATATCCCAACTCTCCCAATACACAGCTCTGTGTTGATCACCCCCCCCCCCTAATTGTCCCAATTGTTTTGAAAAATTGTTCTGCTGTGTTTGGCTTGAACAAATTAATGTAAAATGTGATGTGATGTCAGAAACATTCTATATGTTGAGAAATACTTACCTATGGACCCTACAATAAGGTGTTTTTTTGAAAGCTCCTTTTCTCATCTTCTTTTTTAACGAACAAATCAACCCTGCTGATCCTGGTTTTGGCACGGAGCAAATTTTTATCTGTAAACTAGTTTGTAAAGGCAGTACCGGTACCAGTCTTCCTGAGAAATATGTCCACATGCAGTTTTGTAGGTTTTTTTGAGATGTAAAGTATAACATATTATTCACTTGAACTGAAATTTACTTAAATTTTAGCAAATTAGTTTTACAGTGTATGTTAGTACACTTTTTTTTGGTTTCTAAAATTTTGGTGTGAAGAGAAAATATGTACTAATTATTATCTATATTATATTTGCCACAATGTGATGAGCAGCTGTAACTGTAGCAATAAAACCACCAAGCATTTTTGGGGAAGCTTATCAGATTGATTGAAAGAAACACAATGTATTTTAAATTGGGGGCAAGCACAGATTTTAGAGTTTACTGACTGATTTGCCCATATATTATGCTTGAAATATACTGCAATGGATCTTGGGAAAATGTATTCCATAAAGCTTATTTACAACTTTCAGGCAAAGACAATGTAATAATAATCTCAGGACTTGATTATAAACACAAATGTATAAGTAGAACAATATAACAATAAAAATATATAAATAATGGAAACTCACAAGCAGTACAAACTATTAAGTGTCTTTATGTTTTCCTATTCTTTTTATTCTGACTCCTTTACTATTTTTTTTTGTTTAGGTGTTCGGGCAATCCATGATTGGGGATCTCATAGATCAAGACTGGGGCAACATTTGAAAAGTTAGCGCCAAAATCGTATGACCTTTATTTCTGGTGTTAACAGAAGGTCAAAGTTTGCCTTTCTTGTTTTTCTTCAAAAAACATTTTGTGGGCCAAAATCCAAATTGTTGTACATTGGATCAACTTCAATTCTGCACCAACATAAGACCTTGATGAGACATCATTCATATTTCAATTACATCATCATGACATCACCAAGCATCATGTGACGTCACCTTAAAGGGGCACTTTTCAAAAATATATATTGAAAAACAAAATGCGCAATCAAGTTGAAACTTTGCCAGTTTTCAACCTGTGTTACATTTGAGGTCAAATCATGATAACGTCATCAAGCATCACGTTACGTCACCTTAAAACAGTACAACACGTTCTATACAGAACAAAATATGCGATTAGGCTGAAACCTCGCATGTATTCAAGCTGGGATTGTGTTACATCTGCAATTTGAGATGATATCATCAAGCGTCATGTGACGTCACCTTAAAGGTACACTTTAAAATGATTTATTTATACTGGAAAAAAATGTACAAGATCAAGCTGAAACTTCGCATGTATTCAACCCGGGAAGTGTGACATCCAAAATTTGAGGTCCTGTTCTAATGATGTCATCACCTTAAAGGTGCAGTCAGTACTATACATGATCTATATATTTTGTTTTTCGTTGTGTTGATTGATGTATGTTCAAAAAACAACTCAACTTTAAACCCCCTTTTCTCAGTTTCATTCACTCACATCTCTTGGTATTCCTACTCTCACAACTTTTGAACAAAGGTGGTATCAACATGGGGTTTTAACAGCATGAAAGCAGGCTCTTCAACTGTATGCAATTTTTTAAATGACCTGGGTCGACAAACGACTCATTTTGCTTGATCACATCACAATATTGTAACATGATGTCACCTAAGGTACAGGTTTTCCACATCTATAATACACAGCAATAAATGCTTGGCAATGTATTTAATAAAGCTGGGTTATGCTCCTACATCAAAGATTTGAACGTCCTCACAAACACCTTGTTTTTTGTTATGCAACAAAAACTTATCTAGTAATGTTTATTTTATTTCAGGGTTTTATTGGGGGGAAGAGAAAAAATGTTGTAAATAAAACATATAAGATTTTCTGGAAAGTTCGTAAAAGAGTGTTAGGAACCTAAAAAGCCTTAAAAACGACATTCCGCTTTTCATTTTCCCACAAAACATCTATTTTAGTCATATTTGCCAAATATCGCCGATCTCCCTCCATAATTACACGGCCGATATGGAGCGAGAACTGTGCACAAGCTCAGGGTACACGAATATTGCCATATCACGGATCCACCACGGCCCATACACTGTGCACAAAGCAATGGGCACAGGAATATGGGCATAGATATCCCGGGTACACCACGGCCCATGTACTGTGCACAAGCAATGGGTACAGGAATATGGCCATATCACGGGTCAACCACGGCCCACACACTGTGCACAAGCTTAGGGTACAGGAATATGGCCATATCACGGGTTCACCTTGCTCCATTGGTTGTGTACAAAATAACCGTATAGGAAATCACCCATATCCTGGGTCAAAAAGGCAATTTCTGATGGTGGGGTTTGGTGGTATTTTGTTTGAATTATGACTTTAAAATGTTTTAGGTAATTTTCCAGGCTTTTAATAGGTTGATCATTCATATTAAGAACTTTCACAACAGTGTCATCTTTTTAAATTGATTTTTGTTTGAACTTGTATTAGGGTTAGGGTTAGGGATTTTGTTTGAATTATGACTTAATAATGTTTTAGGTAATTTTCCAGGCTTTTAATAGGTTGATCATTCATATTAAGAACTTTCACAACAGTGTCATCTTTTTAAATTGATTTTTATTTGAACTTGTATTAGGGTTAGGGTTAGGGATTTTGTTTGAATTATGACTTAATAATGTTTTAGGTAATTTTCCAAGCTTTTAATAGGCTCATCATTCATATTAAGAACTTTCACAACAGTGTCATCTTTTTAAATTGATTTTTATTTGAACTTGTATTAGGGTTAGGGTTAGGGATTTTGTTTGAATTATGACTTAATAATGTTGTAGGTAATTTTCCAGTCTTTTAATAGGTTGATCATTCATATTAAGAACTTCACAACAGTGTCATCTTTTTAAATTGATTTTTATTTGAACTTGTATTAGGGTTAGGGTTAGGGATTTTGTTTGAATTATGACTTAATAATGTTTTAGGTAATTTTCCAAGCTTTTAATAGGCTCATCATTCATATTAAGAACTTTCACAACAGTGTCATCTTTTTAAATTGATTTTTATTTGAACTTGTATTAGGGTTAGGGTTAGGGATTTTGTTTGAATTATGACTTAAAAATTTTTTAGGTAAATTTCCAAGCTTTTAATAGGTTGATCATTCATATTAAGAACTTTCACAACAGTGTCATCTTTTTAAATTGATTTTGTTTGAACTTGTATTAGGGTTAGGGTTAGGGATTTTGTTTGAATTATGACTTAATAATGTTGTAGGTAATTTTCCAGGCTTTTAATAGGTTGATCATTCATATTAAGAACTTTCACAACAGTGTCATCTTTTTAAATTGATTTTTATTTGAACTTGTATTAGGGTTAGGGTTAGGGATTTTGTTTGAATTATGACTTAATAATGTTTTAGGTAATTTTCCAGGCTTTTAATAGGCTCATCATTCATATTAAGAACTTTCACAACAGTGTCATCTTTTTAAATTGATTTTTATTTGAACTTGTATTAGGGTTAGGGTTAGGGATTTTGTTTGAATTATGACTTAAAATTTTTTTAGGTAAATTTCCAAGCTTTTAATAGGTTGATCATTCATATTAAGAACTTTCACAACAGTGTCATCTTTTTAAATTGATTTTGTTTGAACTTGTATTAGGGTTAATAGGGTTAGGGGGTTTGGGTTTTTTTTCTTCCTGAAACAGTTATTGTTTAAATAACTATGAGAGATATCATAGGTTTAACCTATAAATGTTATATGAAAACAATCCTAAAAAGCATTGCATTTTTATCAAATTTGAGCCAATGTAGGCTCTGTAATGTTGTGTATTTACGAACTGGCGCCTTGCAGAGTCAATTTCGGCTGTTTTTATTTTTATTTTTCACAAATCACGATTGGTTATTTTTATATAAGTAATGGTTATTTATAAATAATGGTTATTTGTAAATAATAGTTAATTATAAATAATGGTTATATATAAATAATGTTTTTTAAAATAAATAATGGTTAGGCCTATATGTAAATAATGGTTGTTATTTATGAATAATGGTTACTACGTCACGAGCATGCGCACTGTGCCTTTTCGTTTCCGCGGCCATTTTGTTTATGGGCGCGGGCATGGTGTGTTCCGTTCAAAGTCTCTCTCACGTGTGTGGGGAAAAAAAGGAGGATTTTCTCCAATGTTTACATCGGAAACCAGCATCAACATTTAGTAATTTCTACGATGATAACTGCACGGATGTTCGTAGAATCTTCTAAATCAGGTAAATGATTCATGTGTTGACGCAAAGGGGGAAATTTGAGGGGTTTTCGCAGACAATTGAGTCTGGGAAAATGCACCACGTCGTGCTGCTGTGCTTCAGCCAAACATGTAAAATTCAATTTATTGTTTTCAAAACCAATTTTGTTTTAATACAAGTGAGGAATGTTGCATTTTGATTTTATGGCTGTATGAAGTCTGAACCTTTTAAGTTTTAGTTCAAATTTTTGAACGGTGACGATATGTATGAAAACTGATTGACATCCATTATATAATTTTGTTTTCTTTCAGAGTTCATGGAATTTGATGCCTCCGTTTCACCTATGTATGCTGCCTCTCCCTGTCTTAGCAGTCTTCCCAGCTCGGCATAGTCACTGAGGGACAACGCCATACCTGGCCAAGCCTCAACCATACTGTAAGGCCAACCAAAATGTGTGTTCCCATTAACAGCTGTAGGGCCAGCATTTATACAAAAATCCTGAATCACAAAAACTTGCCCTAAACAACTTCTGAAAAAAGTGATAGCTGAATTCTAGAATCAATAACCAATGTATATTTTCGGTGACTGCTCTATATTCCAACAACCCTATATTCTGACAACCCTATGTTCTGAAAACCCCCACGTGATTTGCACGCTGGGTTTAAGTTTAGGGTTAGGGTTAGGAATAGGAAAATACACTAGGGGTGCCGGAACACATGTGTTTAACCATATTTTCTATCCCTTTCAAAAACATTATGTGATGGGGACACACAGTTTGTTCTTTTTGGTTTGTTACTTTGGCCACAATATACTCAAAAGATCAAATAACAGGCATGGTATTCTTCCCACTTTAATCTGATTTTAATCAGCGATTTTTTGTTTTAAATAGTTTAAAAGACTATGAAAGCCTAACATGTAGATCACCTTTGTACACTCAATACCATGTTCATGCTTTTCTCCTCTCAAGATCCACATTATTATGACTTTTTTTCTTCTTTTGCGGGGGCCCTCCGAAAAATTAGTGAAATTTCTATTCAAGCCTGTACTGTACAGGTTCAGGTCCTCTTACTCAATGAATTTTTTTTTTCCCAAAGGCCAAATATCATGCCTGTAATCTGTATTATAAACATTGTCAATTTGAAGGGTCTGTATACGTTTGGTAATTACTCATAAAATTAATGGCAATAAAAACTTACTTGGTAAGAAGTACATCAGCTTCTGATATAGTATAAAGCATTTTGAGAAACATTTCACTTTGAAGTAATGTGGTTATGGAAAAAGATATCAGTTTTTTATCCAAACAAATTTGAATCTGAGAATTGTTTCTGTCAGAAATGTTTCTCAGATTGTGTATTCCAATTGCAGATTATTCTTCCTGCGTGGACATAACCGCTCCAGATTTTTGGCAATATCTGAAAAACCTACCACCTTTTGAAATGAAATTTTCAGAGGTTAGTTTTATGGTATATATCTAGGATTGAAACAAACTGGGTTCCAATTACCAAACATATACAATCCCTTTTATACTAAACTACCAGTTAGGTCATTGCCTTTTATAATATTTCAAAGAAGCCTTTCTAGATTTTTGCAACATTTTAGTTCCCCAAAAGAATTAGTAGGCCTACACTTTATTTCTGTACTTGCAAAAGATTGAATTATTGTTTATGAATTTTATGCAAGTAGATAAAATATTAGAGTTTATCTGCTCATTCTGATTATCATTTTTAGGTAGTTAAAGGCAGGGTACATCTTTGGTTAGTGGCCATACAAACTTACTTGGTAAAGAGCACTGGAGAGTTGTTGATATTATAAAACGTCAGAAACAACACACTTTGAAGAAATGTAGTTTTAGAGAAAGGTAATTTTTCACGAAAACAATTTGAATCTGAGAAAGGCTTCAGGCATGAAGCCTTAGTTTTAGAGAAAGGTAATTTTTCACGAAAACAATTTGAATCTGAGAAAGGCTTCAGGCATCAAGCCTTTTTAAGGCATCTGAAAGCACACAATTCTATGCATGGAATGTGGGGGTTTTTTTTTCATTATTTTCTTGCAACTTCGATGACCAATTGAGCCCAAATTTTCACAGGTTTGTTATTTTATGCATTATTGGGCACACCAAGTATCATGAGGATACTGGTCTTTGACAGTTACCTAAAGTATTACCCTGCCTTTAATATTTTATTTTTAAATTTTGTTTAAAGTAGCTCATCAAAGGGACCATCAACGTTATAAGCGGTTCATTAGAAGCCATATCGGTTCAAAAATAAGAATTCATCAGAAAATTAGAGCAAAACAAACTAGATTGTTTACTTGAATTTTACAAGACTTTATTTGCACAAACTATTTTCCACCAAGGTAGCCAGCTTTGAAAAACAAAATATTGAAAGAAAGAAACAAATTTACATCAACTAGAGCACCCACACTGTTAGACATTCCCCCACCCCCACTCAGGAATGTAATGGTTTCACTTGCATTAGAAGTACAAGTGAAATCAGAACTTGCCAGATCAGTTCAATTAGAAAATTATGCCCATGTATGTTATGTTTACTGAGATTTTTAATTTAAATTAAATGCTTGTTTTTGGAGTGCTTTGGCACTCCTATTGCTTCCTTACTATTCATTTGATAGTTGCTCAAATGGTTGGAAATATGCCAGTTGATGTATATGTACTCTTTGAAAACCTCACATTGGAAATCTTTTCAAACTGTTTTATTTTTATTTTTTTAATGCACTTGCAAAGTGCCAAAATTCTAAAATTGTATTTGTAAAAACCGATACAGCTTTCAATTCATATTTGTTTTAAATTATTTTGATGTAAAATATTGAAAATGTTCGTAGTTTCACAATGAAATTTAACCCCCAATACTAGATCAGACATCGTAAAAACAATATCAGCTGGCAAATGACAACCATAACTCAGAAATATAAATGATCAACCAAGGAAGAAATGTAACCTGTTGTATCCAAATGGAGTCCACATGCCTAAAAAACATTACTGTTTCATGAAAAAGATGAATTAACTGTGGTTTCTGCCTACTTGTAAAATACTTCTTGACATTTTGGGTTTTTTTTCTTCCACTTACAAGAACGTTTACGAAATCAAAGCGTTTTTTTTCCTTTAAAAACAAATCTAATTGAATTTGACTCCTTTGTGGTTTACAGGTTGCATTTCTTAATTATAAAGAAGGTACAACATTGGTATTCAAATATTCAGTTATACAAAAATTGTATCTAAAACTTGCAGTATTTCAGAAAAAAAAGCTCAATTTATTGTTTCACTCATAGAATGTTTTACATCAAGTGGACTTTCAGATGACTGTTCACTTGCATGCCTACCAAAATTTAAGGCAATCCTTATTCCCGCATTAAATTTATAAGTTCAATTCGCAATAGAGTAACTACCAATGTTGTATCTTCTATAAAGGCCGCATCTTATAGCTTGTTCTGTGACTTTATACATCTTGAAAGTTTTATGAGTCCAAAATGACTAGGTATAAACTCTTGAAAGTTTTAAAAGTCAAAAAATGACTAAGTGTTTGTAAACATCTTGAAAAAATGACCACGTGTTTGTAAACATCTTGCTAAGTGTTTGTAAACATCTAGAAAAAATGACTAAGTGTTTGTAAACAAACCTTTTGAATCTTGAAAAAATGACTAAGTGTTTGTAAACATCTTGCAAAAATGACTCAGTGTTTGTAAACATCTTGCTAGGTGTTTGTAAATATCTTGAAAAAATGACTAAGTGTTTGTAAACAAACATCTTGATTCCAAATTATCTTGAAAAAATGACTAAGTGTTTGTAAACAAACATCTTGATTCCAAATTATCTTGAAAAAATGACTAAGTGTTTGTAAACAAACATCTTGAATCCAAATTATTCATGTTTAAAGTCACAGACAAGCTTCAAGACGATACCTTTAATAAGGGGTTGCATTCCATTATGATGTATCCAAGCAATAATCTCATGGTAATTTGAATATGACCCATATACAAATCACTAGTAGATTACATTGTTGGTGTACATTACTATGGGATACAGCCTCTTCTGCACTCCTTTAGGGGGTGCAACTGGTTGATCATGATTTTAATAAAGGGGGGGTACGGCCAATAATTTCACGCAGTTAATTTCGAATTGTACATTGGAACGAAAAATTTATTTGGCTGACTTAGGTATATAAAAAAGGGTATTTTTAAGGCATTTTTAAGACATTTTTTGATTAAATTAGGCAATTTTTAAGGAATTTTTTGATAATTTAAGCAATTTTTGATAAATTAGGCAATTTTTAAGCCATTTTTTTCAATTTTGAACTGTAGAAGCAGCAGAGTTGTGCAAACTTGAATGTGAATAAAGCAATCTAATGACCAAAGTGTTAATGGAGGGAAAGCATTTTATTAAGTAAAATCAAGTAAATGTTTCATTGATGATCTGTTTTACCAAAGTCCTGCTTTACATGATTGACAAACTTGTTTTCAAAGTCCAAAAGTGTACTGTTCGGGCAAACACGTCGCTAAGTTTTTGGTTGAAGTGTAATCACTGCGGATCACTGATTGAGTCCTGTACCATCAGAATAATGAAGACTTCGATCCAGATGATGATGTGCTGATCAGAGAAACAATATTCCAACATGGCTGCCGAACTTCACAATTTTTTGTGATAACAGCATACTCAGGAATGTATTGGTTTCACTTGCATTAGAAGTACAAGTGAAACCAATGTAAATGCCTGAGATGCGAATAGCCATGTTCAGAATCTCGTTTCTCCGACCCTCACACCAACATCTGGGTAGAAGTCCCCACCATCCGTCAGGTCCAGAGGCTCCCTCAGAAGAGGATGTTCGCCGGTGTAGAAAAGTTGCTCAAAAAGGTTTGTCAATCATGTAAGGTAGGACATCGGTAAAACAGACTACCAGTGCCACATCAACAAGATTTCACTTAATAAAATGCTTACCAACCATTAACACTTGCGTCAGTAGGTCACCACACATTCCAGACAGTAGACGGCCACACCGACTGGCACACACGTTTGCACAACTCTGCTGCTTCTACAGTTCAGTGGTACTTTCTACAGCATTTAACAAATGGTATAGTTGAAAATAAAGTTTTTAAAATACAAACAGCCAAGTACAACATTTCATATCATCGAGTTGAAAATAAATGCCAAAAATCTCAATGAAATTTACAACAGTTAACCATTACTGTTCGTAGCAATGCAAAGAAAAAACGTCACATAAAAGTTTCAACTGTTTCGCTTGCAGAAATTACCTTGAATGTTGTACTTGGCTTGACAATCATCAAAATATCAATATAAAACAAGAGCCACAAGCAAATTATACATCTTCCATTGAATTAATTTTAATAACGTCAAAAAAATGTTTTAGATTTTGAGGAAAATTATTTAAGATATTCCAAATCTAGAATGGATAAGAACATTTTTTAAAGCGAGTAAAGTTTAACAAATGTATTCTGGAAAGTAAAGTAAAAATTCTATTCGAAAAATGTGTGTATTTTGTACAAAACAATGTGAACAATGTGTTTCTTTTGACAAAACAAGTTTAAACGTTTTATGTAAACTATTTAGCAGTTGTGACCCAAACTGACAAACAAGATAAATGTTTTCACAATGTTCTATTTTCTGCCCCAAATAAGAACACCTTTTGCTCAAAAAAAGAATGAATGGTGAGCATATTTTTCATGTGATGATTTTGTCTTCTTTTTGTCAAGTTGGGTAACAGATGCAGTGAAAAGCACATAATCATGAATAAATAGGAACAATTTAAAACACATGGTTCAAGATTTATCATTGTTGTTTGCAACAAATACCCCAGGCAGGAAGGGCTGAGGTTACATGGCAGGTGGCCATTTCTAATACTAAGTACCAAAGTTTGCGGCAAACCTACCCCAGACAGGAAGGGGCAGAGGTTACATGGCAAGTGGCCATTTCTAATACAAAGTTTGTGGCAACCCTACCCCAGGCAGGAAGGGGCTGAGGTTACATCGCAGGTGGCCATTTCCAATACTAAGTACCAAAGTTTGCAACATCCCTACCCCAGACAGGAAGAGGCACAGGTTACACGGCAAGTGGCCATTTGTAACAGAAAGTAGCAAAGTTTGCTGCAACCCTACCCCAGGCAGAAAGGGGCAAGGGTTACATGGCAGGTGACCATTTCTAATACTAAGTACCAAAGTTTGCAGCAACCCTACCCCAGGCAGGAAGAGGCCATTTGTAACAGAAAGTAGCAAAGTTTGCAACAACCCTACCCCAGGCAGAAAGGGGCAAGGGTTACATGGCAGGTGACCATTTCTAATACTAAGTACCAAAGTTTGCAGCAACCCTACCCCAGACAGGAAGAGGCACAGGTTACATGGCAAGTGGCCACTTGTAACAGAAAGTAGCAAAGTTCGCAACAACCTTACCCCAGGCAGGAAGAGGCACAGATTACATGGCAAGTGGCCATTTGTAACAAAAAGTTGCAAAGTTTGCAACAACCCTACCCCAGGCAGAAAGGGGCAGGGTTACATGGCAGGTGACCATTTCTAATACTAAGTACCAAAGTTTGCAGCAACCCTACCCCAGACAGGAAGAGGCACAGGTTACATGGCAAGTGGCCATTTGTAACAGAAAGTAGCAAAGTTTGCGGCAACCCTACCCTAGACAGGAAGAGGCACAGGTTACATGGCAAGTGGCCATTTGTAACAGAAAGTAGCAAAGTTTGCTGCAACCCTACTCCAGGCAGGAAGGGGCAGAGGTTACATGGCAGGTGGCCATTTCTAATACTAAGTACCAAAGTTTGCAACAACCCTACCCCAGACAGGAAGAGGCACAGGTTACATGGCAAGTGGCCATTTGTAACAGAAAGTAGCAAAGTTTGCAACAACCCTACCCCAGGCAGAAAGGGGCAAGGGTTACATGGCAGGTGGCCATTTCTAATACTAAGTGACAAAGTTTGTAGCAACCCTACCCCAGGCATGCAGGAAGAGGCACAGGTTACATGGCAAGTGGCCATTTGTAACAGAAAGTAGCAAAGTTTGCTGCAACCCTACTCCAGGCAGGAAGGGGCAGAGGTTAAATGGCAGGTAGCCATTTCTAATACAAAGTACCAAAGTTTGTGGCAACCTTGCCTCAGGCAGGAAGGGGCAGAGGTTACTCGGCAGGTGACCATTTCTAACATAAAGTAGCAACATTTGTGGCAACCCTAATCCGGGCAGGAAGGGAATGGGCACCTCTATGAAGAAATTGTAAATTTCTATTGCAACATTTCAAGGAGCACTAAGGCAATTATGGCCAGGGGCTCTGTTGCCTCCGTGAAGTATCAGGCCTGTCGTAGTAACTAACACTATTGAGGATGACATTTGCAATGACCAACTTCCAGGGAAAAGGGAATATAGGTTTCGTCATGACCCAACTGTCTGGTTGAAAAGTAACAAAGCATGCTATGATCCTAACCAGCGCAGGAAGGATTTGAGCATAGAAGGTCTGTATTTAAGTCTCTCGTTCGTTCTTTCATTCGATCAACCCACCCCAGAGGTAAGGGGAGGATCAATCATAAACAACAATTCATGAAGGTAAACATAGATACTCTTCCGTTAAACAACAACCTGAAAACTAAACAACAGCTATACAGCATGAGTTATCACAAACTAATTTAAGCACATTGATAGCTCAAACACCTTAACCACAGTTCGGCCATTTTGTCTGGTTCCCCTTGCATCGATCAAAACCGGCCCAAAACTCTCAAAGTTTGAAAGGAACCAGACTAATTTTAATGACAGCCTCATTTTGCTTCTTGAGACAATCCTGATGGCACTGTTAGTGATAAAGGATTCTGATCTTACTTAAGTACCGATACTGTAATAACTGCAGACGGACGGATGTCAGGTTTCCTCATCAAAAAGGCGACTCTCCGGCATCAGCTGGTTGTCCTTGGTGGTGGTGATGTCACCTCCTTGATCCAGTGAGCTCTTGCCTTGAGTTCCTCTCAGTGTAGAATGATCCGAAGACGTTGATTCCCTCCAGCTTGTCCTTCTTAGGAGTACTCAATCTCTTGATGCCTGTTAAATCCAACAACAAAAATTTAAACATTACTTGTATATAACAAATTTACCCTTAGCCCTAACCATCCAAACCTTTCAAAATCAAACAGCATGTAGTGTTTGATTCTGTTGGACTGAGGACTGCACTAGTAACCTAATCGTGCTTTACACCAAATCAAGCAATCAAGCAATCAGCAGTAATCAGAGTCCATCAGCTTGGGTGTCGACTGTCGAGTTATCACATGGCCTTAGATTTTGTTAGAGTGAGGAAGGATCCTAGTAAACAACTTAAGGGAGTTAGAGATTTAAAGAAAATACTTGTGGTTTGGTGAAGTACAGTAAGGACGTTAAAGCACTGATAGTGCTTTATTTAGTTACTATATCCATGAGTCCAAATGGACTATCCACAATCCATCCATAGTCCAACTAGTGAGAAGTCTTGTTCACGAACATGAGCCTATGACCATGCCCAGAATGGCAACTGTGGCTGTTGCTATGTGTTTGCTAAAGGCAGCCTAGGCTTCAAGCCTCTGTTTTAAACTTGGGCCAAATTTCACGACTCTGCTTCTATCGTAAGCAAAGAATCTGCGCTTACAGAAGCAGGGAATTCCCCAATTCGTCAAGCGTATTTTATAGGTTAGCAGGGAATTTCTGCTTAAGTGCGTGCGTATAGTCCACGTTACCAGGCATTCTTCTTGGCTTAAGCACATTGTGGTGGTCGTAAGTGCAGAATTCAGTGGTGAGCAGAGCAATGAAATTGGGCCCTGGTGACCCAACCACAGCCGCAGCTGCTAATTCGGAAATTGCCACTGCATCAGATTCAAACCAATATTCTGGGAGCAATTTCATGTAAAGCACAAAAAAGTCTTGCTCTGCAGAAACAGGTTACCAGCCAAAATATCATGTAATGAATATTGCTTGTGACTGGTTCCCTGCTAATGTGTGCTCGGCAGAAAAATTACTTAGGCACCATTTTCTGCTTAACAGAAGCTACGCCCTGTTCATGACAGAGCAAACGACTGCTCGACCACATTGCTCCACAAAATAATAATAATAACAGTGGCTTCTTAGATAGCGCTCATCCATCACTCAGTGGTGCTCATGGTGCTCCGACATTATTACCCCAGGTCACTGGGCCATTTATTGTATTCCTTAAACCATCTCAGCTCCTTTGGGAGTATATACAGCCTTTGCTGCCAAATATGTAGCACACCAAGCTATTTAATCAATCACAAGAAACATCTCTGCCCTCACAGGTACCTATTTACCCCTGTGAAATGTATGCAAGTTGTATGATGTACCTACAAGGGTCTACAAGCCAAAATAGTGATTAACTTACTTGCATGATGGGCAGAAATAGAAGACAGTTTGTCCTTCATCAGTTGATCGCGTCTGTCTGGTGTGGAAATGAAGTCCATAGTGACCACACTTAGCACATGCCCTGTCAATCTGAAACCGACCAGAAACAAAAATGAAAATAAGAGTTGATGAAGAATAAACAAGCAAAAACAAAAAAGTGCAAACCATTTATAGGTAGGGTCATAGATTAGTTTTTTGTCGACATAATGCTGATTCACGGGCAAATTATCAAAAAGAAACAATAAAAGACACACGTGAAAGTTACAGCAGATTACAGGGTCTACTTGCTGAGAAAACAGCAAGAAACTGTTAGAGTATTTTCATGCAGGTCAAATCCATCCACAATTAGCAAGGTGACATTGGGTACCAACCGCATCTCTGGCTGCAGCATACACGAATGGACACCAACCCAGATTCAAATGTTTTGAGGTTACAAATTTCGAACCATTTTATTTTGAAGGAAATCCTTTTTCAAAATAGTCTATACTATCAACAGCTGCAGTGCTTCTTAAAGGGATTGTATAAGTTTGGCAATTGGAACCCACTGTTTGTTTCAACCCTATATAGTTGGTGTGTCGTTGACGAGCGAATAAGAACACCGGACTCAAGCTCTGGTGTTTCTGATCAGCAGAGTGTGGGTTCGAGTCCCCAGTCGTGACACTTGAGTCCTTAAGCAAAACACTTAACGATCATTACTTCGTCCTTCGGATGGGACGTAAAGCCGTAGGTCCCGCTTGTTGTGTAGTGGACTTAGAAAGAACCCAGTGCACTTATCGTAAAGAGAAGGGGTTCGCCCCGGTGTTCCTGGTTTGATTGGCTGCATATTGCGCCACAGCACCTTGTAAACCATTACATGGTGCTATGTAATCGAATAGGTCTCATACATCAAAAACGTAGCTCCATATACCTTGAAAGATAAATACTGTAGCGCTTTGAAACGTAGTATTAAGCGCGATATAAATTTACAGTAATATTATTATTATTACCATAAAACTAACCTGTGAAAATTTTGATGCCACCCTCATTTTGCTTCTTGAGATGATCCTGATGGCACTGTTAGTGATAAAGGATTCTGTTCTTAGTACCCATACTGTAATTACAGCAGATGGACGGATGTCAGGTTTCCTCATCAATAAGGCGACTCTCTGGCATCAGCTGGTTGTCGTTGTTGTTGGTGGTGATTGTGTCATCTCCTTGATCCAGTGAGCTCTTGCCTTGAGTTCCTCTCAGTGTAGACTGATACAAAGACGTTGATTCCCTTCAGCTTGTCCCTCTTAGGAGTACTCAATCTCTTGATGCCTGTCGTCCAACAACAAAAATCAAAACATTACTTGTTCATAAAAAATGCACCCTTAGCCCTAACCATCCCAACCCTTCAAAAATCCAACAGCATGTAGTGTTTGATTCTGTTGGACTGAGGAGTGCACTAGTAACCTGAACATGCTTTACACCAGATCAGGCAAACAGCAGTAATCAGAGTCCACCAGGGCCCAATTTCAAGGCTCTGCTTACCGCCCAACTCTGCGCTTGCGATCACCATTCTTCGCTTAAAGGGCAAGCGCTGAATTTCTGCGCTAGCTGTGTAAGCGAAGAATGCCTATAGTAACGTGGAGTACGCACGCGCACAAGCAGAAATTCCTTGCTAACCTCGGAAATCTGCTTGACTCAGACGCGGAATTCCCTGGTTCCGTAAGTGCCGATTATTTGCTTGCGGTAAGCAGAGCCATGAAATTGGGCCCAGCTTGGGTGTCGAGTTATCACATGGCCTTAGATTTTGTTAGAGTGAGGAAGGATCCTAGTAAATAACTCAAGGGAGTTAGAGATTTAAAGAACATACTCAGAGTAACAAGTGAATCAGATTCAAAGATGAGCAGTATACATTGAAACTTATGTCTAGTTTTTGTGATTTGGTGAAGTACAGTAAAGACGTTAAAGCACTGATGCTTTATGTAGTTAATATCCATAGTCCAAATGGACTATCCACAATCCATCCATAGTCCAACTGGTGAGAAGTCTTGTTCACGAACTTGAGCCTATGACCGTGCCCAGATTGGCAACTGTGGCTGTTGCTATGGGTTTGCTAAGGGCAGCCTAGGCTTCAAGCCTCTGTTAACCTTGGCCAAATTTCACGGCTCTGCTTAACGTAAGCAAAGAGTCTGCGCTCAGGGAATTCTGCGATTACGTCAAGAGTATTTCACAGGTTAGCAGGGAATTTCTGCTTATGTGCGTGCGTAGTCCACATTACCAGGCATTCTTCTTGGCTTACACAGCTAGCACAGAAATTCTGCACTTGCCCTGTTGTGAGCACATTGTGGTGATTGCAAGCGCAAAATTCAGTGGTAAGCAGAGCCATGAAATTGGGCCCTGGTGACCCAACCAAGAAACATCTCTGCCCTCACAGCATTTACCCCTGTGCAATGTATGCAAGTAAGTTGTATGATGTACCTACAAGGGTCAGCCAAAATAGTGATCAACTTACTTGCATAATGGGCAGAAATAGAAGACAGTTTGTCCTTCATCAGCTGATCGCATCTGTCTAGTGTGGAAATGAAGTCCGCCGTGATCGCACTTAGCACATGCCCTGTCAATCTGAAACTGACCAGAAACAAAAATGAAAAAAAGATGTGATGAAGGATACAAGCACAAACAAAAAAGTGCAAAGGTATATTAAAGGTAGGGTCATAGATTAGTTTTTGTCGACATAATTCGATTCACGGGCAAAATTATCAAAAAGAAACAATAAAAGTCACATGTGAAAATTACAGCAGAATACAGGTCTTACTTGCAGAGAAAACAGCAAGAAACACACGAGAGTCATTCAATCCACGTTTAGCGAGGTGACATTGGGTACCAACCGCATCTCTGGCTGCAGCATACACGAATGGACACCAACCCAGATTCAAATGTTTTGGGGTGAAAATTATCCGAACCATTTCATTTTTAAGGGAATCCTTTCAAAAAATAGTTTATACTATCAACAGCTGCATTGCTTCTTAAAGGGATTGTATACGTTTGGCAATTGGAACCCACTGTTTGTTTCAATCCTATAAAGATGGCGTGTCGTGGCCGAGCGGATAAGAACACCGAACTCAAGCTCTGGTGTTTCTAATCAGCAGAGTGTGGGTTCGAGTCCCAGTCGTGACACTTGTGTACTTAAGCATGACACTTAACCATCTTTGCTTCGTCCTTCGGATGGGACGTAAAGCCGTAGGTCCCGTGTGTTGTGTAATCGTGTAATAGAACCCAAGGCACTTAAGCGCAAAATTCAGTGGTAAGCAGAGCCATGAAATTGGGCCCTGGTGACCCAACCAAGAAACATCTCTGCCCTCACAGCATTTACCCCTGTGCAATGTATGCAAGTAAGTTGTATGATGTACCTACAAGGGTCAGCCAAAATAGTGATCAACTTACTTGCATAATGGGCAGAAATAGAAGACAGTTTGTCCTTCATCAGCTGATCGCATCTGTCTAGTGTGGAAATGAAGTCCGTCGTGATCGCACTTAGCACATGCCCTGTCAATCTGAAACCGACCAGAAACAAAAATGAAAATAAGAGTTGATGAAGAATAAACAAGCAAAAACAAAAAAGTGCAAACCATTTATAGGTAGGGTCATAGATTACTTTTTTGTCGACATAATGCTGATTCACGGGCAAAATTATCAAAAAGAAACAATAAAAGACACATGTGAAAGTTACAGCAGAATACAGGTCTTACTTGCAGAGAAAACAGCAAGAAACACACGAAAGTCATTCAATCCACGTTTAGCGAGGTGACATTGGGTACCAACCGCATCTCTGGCTGCAGCATACACGAATGGACACCAACCCAGATTCAAATGTTTTGGGGTGAAAATTATCCGAACCATTTCATTTTTAAGGGAATCCTTTCAAAAAATAGTTTATACTATCAACAGCTGCATTGCTTCTTAAAGGGATTGTATATGTTTGGCAATTGGAACCCACTGTTTGTTTCAATCCTATAAAGATGGCGTGTCGTGGCCCAGCGGATAAGAACACCGAACTCAAGCTCTGGTGTTTCTAATCAGCAGAGTGTGGGTTCGAGTCCCAGTCGTGACACTTGTGTACTTAAGCATGACACTTAACCATCTTTGCTTCGTCCTTCGAATGGGACGTAAAGCCGTAGGTCCCTTGTGTTGTGTAATCGTGTAATAGAACCCAAGGCACTTATCGTAAAGAGAAGGGGTTCGCCCCGGAGTTTCTGGTTTGTACTGATATGTGATCAACTTACTTGCATGATGTGCAGAATATAGAAGGCAGTTTGTCAGCTGATCGCGTCTGTCTGGTATGGAAATGAAGTCCATCGTGACCGCACTAAGCACATGCCCTGTCAATCTGAAACTGACAAGAAACAGAGATGAAAATAAGATGTGAATAAACAAGCATAAACAAAAAAGTGCAAAGGTATATTAAAGGTAGGGTCATAGATTAGTTTTTGTCGACATAATGCTGATTTATGGGCAAAATTATCAAGACAGATACAATAAAAGTCACTTGTGAAAGTTTCAGCAGAATACAGGGTCTACTTGCTTAGATAACAAAAAAAACTTTTGCAATATTTTCACACGAGGGTCAAATCCATCCACAATTAGCAAGGTGACATTGGGTACCAACCGCATCCTCTGGCTGCGGCTTTCTCGAATGGACACCAACCCGAAGAAATGATTCATGAATTGTCTCTAAGATTCAACTGTTTTTGGGTGATTATAATACAAACCATATTATTTTGAAGGGAATCCTTTTGAAAACAAAATGTTTTGGATATTTTTCCATTCAAAATTAACTAAAAGATAAATAAACTTTTAATAAAAAAAAAGCACATTTCCGTTGAAAACATTTTTAAAAATTTGCCAGAGGTTTCCCTACGGGTGGCAAACCCTTTGGCACAGATTTTTGCTCTTTTTTCAGAGTTTAAGTATACAAAATTTAAACCTCTTTTGGGGTCATTTCTTCAAAATTAACCAAATGATCACCTTTTAATCCAAACAATTATAAAATTGGCCAGGGGTGACCCTACGGGTGGTGAACCCTTTTCACTGATTTTTTGCAATTTTTGTTCAGAGTTAAATTTAAAATATTAAACCTCTGGAACAAAAAAATAAACAAAACTAATTCTTTTGGGGTTATTTTCTTCAAATGAAAACCAGATGATCAATTACCTTAACAAAAAAGTTATTCATTTTGTTCATTCAAAACAATTCATAAAATTAGCCAGAGGTTCCCCTATGGGTGGTGAACCTTTTTCACTGATTTGGGGCATTTTTTCAAAATAAAAGTGAAAACAAAATGTTTTTTGGGTCATTTCTTCAAAATTAACCAAATGACAAACCACCTTTTAATCCAAACAATTATAAAATTGGCCAGGGGTGACCCTACGGGTGGTGAACCCTTTTCACTGATTATTTTGCAATTTTCGTTCAGAGTTGAATTAAAAATATTAAACTTCTGGAACAAAAAAAATAAACAAAACTAATTGTTTAGTGGTAATTTTCTTCAAATGAAAACCAGATGATCAATACCTTAACAAAAAAGTTATTCATTTTGTTCATTTAAAACAATTCATAAAATTAGCCAGATGTTCCCCCGGTTATTTCTTCAAAATTAACCAAATCATATTAAACAATTATAAAATTGGCCAGGGGTGACCCTATGGGTGGTGAACCCTTTTCACTGATTTTTTGCAATTTTCGTTCGGAGTTGAATTAAAAATTTTAAACGTCTGGAACAAAAAAAATAAACAAAACTAATTGTTTTGGGGGTTATTTTCTTCAAATGAAAACCAAATGATCAACTACCTTAACATAAAAGTTATGCATTTTTTTTTATTTAAAACAATTAATAAAATTAGCCAGAGGTTCCCCTATGGGTTATTTTTTCACAATTAACCAAATAATAAATCACCTTTTAACCCAAAACAATTAAAAAATTGGCCAGGGGTTCCCCTGTGGGTGGAGAACCTTTGTTCCTTGATTTGGGGCATTTTTCATTCAGAGTTAAAATATAAAATATATTAAACCTCTGAAATAAAATAAAAAGTAAAAACTAAATGATTTGGTGGGGATATTTTCTTCTACTCTAAATTAAAGTATGCATTTTCTATTAAAACTATTTTAAAATCTGCCAGAGGTTCCCCTATGGGTGGTGGACCCTTTTCATTGATTTTTGGCATTTTCCATTTAGAGTTAAAATATAAAATATCAAACCTCTGAAATAAAAAAGTGGAAACAAAAATTGGGAGGGAGGGATATTTTCTTCAAAATTAACCAAATTATATCACTTTTTGTATCTAAAAGAAAAATGCACTTTTCCCATTTCAAACAGTTTTAAAAATTAGCCAGAGTTCAACAGATGAGATCCGTTTGTTAAAATATATTTTTGGGAAAAAGAAAAAAAAACGTTTTTGACAAAATTAACAGAATTTCACCCCAAAATTGTTTTCTTGCAAATTAAACAAATTGTACCTACAGGTTTCTCCATGGGTGGTGACTGACTGTGACAGTTTACATTATAACTATACAAATAGCTTAATTTTTATTGTACATATTGTTTATTTTGTACTGATCTGCATATGTATGACCTAGCTGTATACATATAGTTGGTGTGACTTTTAAGTGCAGACCACAAAACAGAACAAGTCCAGGCCTGTTGCCCTGGGCCCAATTTCACAGAGCTGCTAAGCACAACAATTTGCTTAGCATGAAATTTCTTCCTTGATAAAAACAGGATTACCAACCAAATTTCCATGTGTTGCATATTGCTTGTTACTGGTATTCTGCTGTTGTTTGCTTTATCCTGAAAATCACGCGGAAATTTGGTTGGTAATCCTGTTTTTATCAAGGAAGAAATTTCATGCTAAGCAAATTGTTGTGCTTAGCAGCTCTATGAAATTGGGCCCAGGTCTTGGCCTTGATGCCCCATCAAAAGTTTTCCATGGACTTTAATATTTTCCAATGGAAGTGCCCTTTGCAAAACGAAAAAGGTCTTGCCATCTCAAAGATGAAATTCCGGCCTGGATGTCCACCCATTGGAAACAGAATTTGTCTGACGTAAATGCTTTGAACTTGTCTAACAAATTTGAAACATGCATTTTCAAGGTATTACCGTACGGGACTGGTAATAAGCAAGCCAAAAAATGAAACGACCCAGAATAAAATTATTTAAAAATAGGCAGGAAATAAAATGCGGAGCCCTAAAATTTCTGTCAACATCAGCATTTAATTAAACCTAAAATATTTGGACATTTCCTATGATATTAATACTCCATGTTTTACTCACCAGTGGTCCAAGGTCTTTCTGGCTGATGACCTCTGACGACCTTCTAGTTTCTTCCAAGAGTTGAGACGCAAGTCGGAATGATAGACCACACAATGTAATGCAGCTAAAATGAGAAGAAAGAAAATCGGTGAGTTTTCATTAATTCAAAAATCTGCTGATCTGATGTTGTTTTCTGACAAAAAACAGTGCACATAATTATGATCAGTCACAGAACATAGAAATTAGCAGGCTGAGACTCAACGTCATTTACATAAATCAGAGTCAAAGTCATTGAGTTGACTTTGCAATTAATATAATTAACAATCAACGTTTGTGTGATCAGCTTTCCTGCCTCAGTGCCTCCCGCCTCTGGACGTCCCGACCACGCCTAACCATAACGCACGACAAGTCGAGGCTATACAAACATAATTCGACCACACACAACTTTACACTTACAGGCCTCGGTTTCCACAAGATATTTACCTTAAACTTACTTTTAGTATCAACTTTATATGGACATGTCTTGCATTTTATAAGTACCGTTCCATTCTCAGGAAACGGTAAAATGGAGACACATTGCGGGCAAAATACTCTCGAAGAAGCAAATGCTCCGTCCGGACCACGTCCCGACCACGCCTAATCCTATCGCACGACCAATGCTACATTTTATTCGACCACACACACAACTTTACAACTCAGTTTCCACAAGATACTCATTTCAAACTTACTTTTTTGCATCAACTTTATGTGGATAATGTCTTGCATGTCATAACTACCGTTCCATTCTCAGGAAACGGTAAGATGGAGCATGGATGGCGCCAGATTGCGGGCAAAATTCTCTCGAAGAAGCAAACGCTGATCCGCCTCCTTCCATGCTTTCCAGAAATTCGAGTCCAGCGTGACCTTCGCGCGTGATTTAATCAAGCTGGACTTCATCCTATACTTCAGCGTTGAATTGGGTTTAGGGTATCTGACTAGCTATTTAAAAATGACTTCCGCCCTCTGTTGGTGTAAAAGAGAAATCTCCCGCGCAAAGTTAAAGAGTTTTATTAACTGATTTACTTGCTTGGTATTTGATTAATAATCAGGTTGAAACTTCATCCGCCACAGGATAAACAATGAAATTAAACAAACATTATTCCCAATACGAACCACATCACCATCTAAGACTGCAAGTCTGCAACCCCTGGCATTCCTAGGCCTACTAGGCCAATAGGGGCCTAATAAAAAAAAAATGCTTTTAATTTTGTTTAGTTGGTTTTCAAATAATAAGTGGATTTAATTTCTTCCTCCATGAAGTTTTCCACTGTCCATTCAAACATGAGGCTGGTCCACCTTGCTACTCTCAGTGACCACCGCCGCCTTCATATTTTACTAATAATACCAATACTCATCGTGTCATTTATCAAAAAAATTTGCCCGACATTTTTGATGTGGAAAGGAATCATTAAGTGGACGCAGCATTCTGCTTCCAAAACATATTTACGAAAAACCTGTTTTAAAAAGTGTTAATCATCGTCACTCCGACTGCCAAGAAAGCAACCTTTAAAGGCCCTGTACAACATAGGTAAGATCAAAAACACAAATGTTCACAGATTCACACACAACTTACATGATTTAAGTAATGGTAGAAAGGGTTCCTTAAAATATTTCTGCCTAAAATGCTATCGTTTCTGAGAAATTAGTAAAATAATAGTTTTCAACACGCGTGATAAAAACTCGATGTTTGAAAAAACCCCACAAAAAACACATAAGGTCTCTTTTCACTATTTCTTCGTGACCTCGATTACCAATTGAGCTCAAACTTTCACAGTTATGTTTGTTCGTGCATATGTTGAATCACACAAAATGTGGACACTGATTTTGAGCTGTTACCAAAAGTGTACAATATACCTTTTAACATTTACGGTACATAGTTGACATGCTTTGCTGTTATGCTTTGTTATACTAATAATTGAATAAAGGTTGGATTTTGAGCAATGAAGATTTTTTATTAATTTTTATAATGAAATCGGCTTGCGAAATAGAAATCATGACGACCTTATAGGCCTACCAATCAGTGACATTTCAAGTTAGAAATCTACAATCTTATTTTGTTTTCTGGTAGTTTATACCCATCGCATTACATGTTTACAAAAGAGCCACAGAGCCCGGACTTCCACTATCCACTTTCACATGTCAATAGAAGAAAACATAAAAGTAAATTGCAGAGTTTGACTTTTATCAACCTTTGCTATGATTTTTTTTAAAATAATAACAGCTCTAGCTCTTTGCAGCGATTTAACTTTCCCCCTTCTTTCTTTTTCTTTTTCATATACAGTGATTGAACTTGTATTGTTCATGTAAAACTTTCTAAAGCAACAGTGTAGTGCCTTGACTTTCAGTCCCCACTATAATGTACAGTCACTTTACATGATTTTCATATTGTTTCATAGTTGGTTTTCAAATAATAAGTGGATAATTCTTCCTCCATGTCGTTTTCCACTGTCCATTTAAAGGCACTGAATACATTTGGTAATATTGTCAAAGACCAGTGATCCCAACATATGCATAAAATAACAAGCCTGTGAAAATTTGGGCTCAATTGGGCATCGAAGTTGCAAGAAAATTCTGAAAGAAAAACACCCTTGTTGTACAAATGTGTGCTTTCAGATAGGAATAAAAGGCTTCTTGCAAGAAGTTTTTAATTTTTTTAATGAGAAATTACCTCTTTCTCAAAAAACTACATTACTTCGTTTCCCACAATGTTTTATATTATCAACAGCTCTCTGTTGCTCGTAACCAAGTCAGTTTTTATGCTAATATACATTTTGAGTAAACCAAACGTGTACAGTGCCTTTAATGGAAGAAAACATTAAAACTTATATTTTATGGAGATCGCACTGTCTAATTTTTATCAACTTTTGATATAATGAAAGGGGGCACATCTCAAAACTTGTTCAGCTGTTACTTTTAAAACTCTTTCGGATTTATGTGGAAATTATGACACAAAATGTAAACTTTCCCATATGAGCAGTGCAGTATCTTGCCTGGTAGAAAGGCCCAAGAATGCACATGGTTACACTTATTGCAAACAAAGGTCACATGGTCTATACGTCAAACTTTCAGAGAAGATTCAAAACATAGCAGTTGTGGTTATAAAAATATGAATTTTTGGAATAATAAACTTTGATTATACACTGTGCACAAGCAATGGGTATAAGCAAGGAATATAACATTCCTCTTACAAAAAATCATTCGAAAACGAAAACACTTAGTAGCTTCTTAAATTTGTTTATTTCTTAGTTTCTTTGACATCAAGTCAATAATCATATTTGGATTACATAAAATATCACTATACACATACAATAATTAACAACACATGGTAACATGACTGGCAATTAATTATGAAAACATATTTACATAACTGAGCTACCTGCAACTTGATGATAATCTTAAACACAAAATGAATCCCAGCATTATATATAAAACAGATCTCGAATTACATACTTTAAACGAAAATTTGTTCTACCCCTTAAAACAAATATTTGAAAAAGAAACAAATGAATACAAAAATCGTGAAGAATAAGTTCTCAAGTTCTTTTTGGTTAATAAGACTATGGCCCTTGAATTTGACAATATAAAGTGGAAAGTTGGCTTGAAACAATAATTGTTGAAACAGATTGACTGGCTTGTCTACTACCACTACAGTTGCTAATGTTCACTTTACATGAATGTTTCTGAAACACACGTTTACAATATGAATGTATCACCGAGAACATCGAAGGTGAATACATTATGCAAACATTGAATACAAACATATCCAACTGTTGACCTCCCAACAAAATCTGCCATGCCCCCCCCCCAAGACGTCTTTCCAATTTATTACGTCTTGCTTTGATGCTCCACAGTCACATACCATGGAAAGCCAAAAACTGACAGAAAGTTCTGTGGTAGCTTAAGTGCATTGTGCAGGCATGAATTTTTGGCCCTCGGAAAAGAGTAGGAAAATTTGATTGAGTAAAATGCCTGACCTACATGTGCAAATGGTATTGACTTTTATAGACTGTTCAGGCTAGTTGATAATAATATTAACAATTGGTTCTTATATAGCGCACATATCCTAGGAGCTAGACCAAGGCGCTTTACAACATTATTATCCCTGTTCATCGGGCATACGTTTAGACCATTCCTCTAACTTTCTCAACTCCCTGGGTAACATACAACCCCAAGCTTCTTAAATTAGAACAAATATGTTAATCCAACACGGCCCTCTCAGATTACCATTTATACACCTGGGTCAAGAGAAGCAATTATGGTTAAGTGCCTTGCTTAAGGACACAAGTGTCATTGACCGGGATTCAAACCCACACTCTGATGATTCAACCATCAGAATGTAAGTCCAATGCAGTAGAAATACCTGCCAACATTGAAACCTCAGAATTAGGAATACCAGTTTTACAAGTCTACAGATAGCATCGCAAGAATTCGTGTGGGTAAAGCCCATTACATTTACACATACAAATGATGTCTGTATTTGAAACAATGAACAACAATAACTGTATCCCGTAAGAAAATCTCTACTGACACAAGCAATGGCGCCCTCTTTTGCCAGAACTTTTTAATATTGTTCATTGCTGTCTCTTGTCAGAAATAAGAGTGTTCTAATTTTGTGCGGCCTGTAGTCTCACAAATCTGGACAATTCCAATTAAATCTGAACAGTTGGCAGGTATGAGTAGACCACTCGGCAAAGACACACCAAAGTTAATAACAATTTGGCTGCTTTTTCTGAGGGGAAAAAAAATCGGAAATCAGATCAAGTAGGAAGAATATCATCATTGTGTGGAATTTCTGTTTGTACAGCTTAGTGTAGATATTTTGCTCGAGCTCTGTAAGACTGTAAGTGCAAAATACCACAGTAAGAGAAGCAGTGCGACGAATTTGGGTCCTACATGCACGACTGACAGTTACATAAATACTGGCCAACCACAGTAAACCACCAATAACTGTTGCTTTACTAGCATTTTGACCTTCCCACATTTTGCATTTGGACTGTTAATGACTAACGCTCCACAGCTAGGAAACAAAAAAGCTGGTCCAGTTTCTTTGAGCTGCTCATGCACACAACTTTGCTAAGCTCGGAAATTTGTTACTTAGCGGCACAACAATGGATACCAGCCGAAGAACCATGTCACATGTATTGTAACTGGTTCCTTGTTAATTCTTACTAAGCAGGGAGAGTTTTCTGCTTAAATAGCCCTATAAGATTGGGGTCTACCCAGTTAATATTAAAATTTGAAGTGTAAAATAACTCCAAAATCCTGAATACAAATAATTACTGATCAACCATGCAAACATGCATCTACCTGAAAACGTGCATCACAAAATAATTAACATCTCATTAACATATTCCAAACATGAATTAAACATCTCCACACATGAATAATGCATACGACTTCAACTTAATATAAACATGAATATGCAGCAGGTCCTAATTAAAAAATGCTAAATATAAACTCTTTCATTTTGTTCTCACATAAAAATACACTTTGCTCTAATTTAAATATTTCACAAACTTTGCATCAGGAACAATACTTTGTTAAAACAATTATATTACAATTACTGTTTAAAATTTATACTCTTCTGTTACTAAATACGTTATCATACATAACTAGGTGGTAACGAAATACATATTTCTGAATTGGATGAGAAATTAACGCAAACATTGTTTGGAAGGAAAGGTACAACAATCGTCTTTTCTGCTGAATATTTGGCTTAAAATAAAAACCTGAAAGCTCAATCGGTGTTAAATTTGTACAAGAAAAAAACACCCTGAGAAATCAGGAACAGTTTGCTGTCACCATCTTGTCTTGTTCCCCGTGTACATTATCAATAATAAGTACAAATTCTCATTATGTTAATACAAGGATCAGACTATTTTGCCCCCTCCAAGCCGCGACCGAATTTGGTGGCCCCGGCTGTTTGTGTTGCTATGGCTGTTGCCAAGGGCAGTCTATGCTTCAATACATGTCGCCATAGCCGTAGACGCCAGTGATGTCACAAGCGGCTACGAACAATACGGCACCTTCTGTGTTAAAATGCTCATCTATTATTTTGTATCATTTATATGTTGGCACCTAGATTTAAAAACAAAATTATAAAAAGAACTGTTAAACGTTTTTACCCACATTCCACTGTTGCACCTTTCCTTCATAGAAATAAATATGCAATGAAAATAACAACTTGGCTTCCTCAAGATAAATCATTAAAATGTACAGAAAAAACACACGCTTTGGATACACTGGTCCTTAAAAAGCTGTGGTCCCTACAAATAATTTATACACAAAAACAACAATAACTGCCATCTTGCTTTATCTCCCTATATGAAAATGTGGTAATAAATTTTAGTAACTTTAACCAGTTATCAATGATCAGCCTGTTTAAATCACAAGTGATTTTCCTATGCATTGCAAAGCCAGGACCCAATTGTATAGAGCTGCTTAAGCACAAAACGCAGCTAAGCACAAGTTTATGCTTACCAGAATAAGGCTACCAGCCAAAATACTATGTCACATGTATCATCTGTGACTGGCATCCTGCTCACGTTTACTTGGCAGAAGATTGTATTTGCGAAAATATTTGCTGCTTCAGCAGCTCTATGAAATTGGGCCCAGGCGCCATAGGTGAAAAATGCTGTGCTAAGCAACGGCATGTATATAAAAAGAGCCCCAGATTGAATTTTATTTAACATGACAGATGAAACATTAAATCTTGGAAATTTGGTTTATGTCTCAATTTATAATTTTAGATTTTGAGTGCCTCGTCGTAAACAAAAAGCCAAGACACTATCTAAATATTTTCCTAAGTTTTAAAAATGACTTCATTTCAAAGCAGAATTATGTACACACATTATTTATTACAAGAATTTGCTAGTGTTCAAGAACGTATGAGAAACATGCTCTTCAACAATGTAATGTTTTTGTACTCAGACTTTAACTCTATGTAGTAGTAGCCACAACTGAGAACTCATGAGAAGTCACCTTGCCTACAATTTGAGTTTGTTGCACTCAGACTTCAACTTTAGGTTGTTATGCTTCACTACTAAATGACTCATTAGAAGTGTACTCGCCAAAACTTTGAGTTTGTTGTACTCGGACTTCAACTCTTGGTTGTACTACACATATGCAAAAGAACTCTTAAAAAGTCATCTTGCCTACAACCTGAGTTTTTTGGACTAAGACTTCAACTTTAGGTGGTAATATTTAAGTACTAAATGACTCATGAGAAGTGTTCTCGCAAATTTTTTTTGAGTTTGTTGTACTCAGACTTCAACTCTTGGTTGCACTACTCGTATGCAAAAGAAATCTTGAGAACTCATCTTGTTTAAAACCTGAGTTTGTTGCACTAAGACTTCAACTTTAGGTGGTAATATTTTAAGTAATAAATGACTCATGAGAAGTGTACTCGCAACAAATTTGAGTTTGTTGTACTCAGACTTCAACTCCTGGTTGCACTACTCATATGCAAAAGAACTCTTGAGAAGTCATCTGGTCTACAACCTGAGTTTGTTGCACTAAGACTTCAACTTTAGGTGGTAATATTTTAAGTAATAAATGACTCATGAGAAGTGTACTCGCAACAAATTTGAGTTTGTTGTACTCAGACTTCAACTCTTGGTTGTACTACTCGTATGCAAAAGAACTCTTGAGAAGTCATCTTGCCTACAACCTGAGTTTGTTGCACTAAGACTTCAACTTAAGGTGGTAATATTTAAGTACTAAATGACTCATGAGAAGTGTACTCTTAACATATTTGAGTTTGTTGTACTCCGACTTCAAATCCTGGTTGTACTACTCACAGTGGTTGAACTACTCATAATAAAGAACTCAAGAGATGTCATATTGCCTCCAATTTGAGCTTGTTGCACTAAAACTTCAACTCTAGACTGTAATACTAAACTACTCGTGAGAAGTGTACTCGCCAACAATGTGAGTTTTATTGTACTCAGACTTCAACTCTTGGTTGTACCACTCCTCGTAGTGGTTGAACTACTCATAATAAAGAACTCATGAGAAGTCATATTGCCTACAACTTGAGCTTGTTGCGCTAAGAATTCAACTCTAGATTGTAAACTCACACTAAATGACTCACGAGGAGTTAACTTGCCAATAATTTCTTTGACTTCAGCTTCTAGTACTCACATTTTAGAACTCATGAGAAGTCTAATCATCTACAATTTGAGTTTGTTGTACTCATCGGAAGTGACTCGTGAGAAGTGTAATTGCCAACAAACAAAGTTGTACTCAGACTTCAACTGGGAGGTTGTAATACTCAATTCTTAACTTGTAAGTTCATTTTACTATGTAGAGAATTTTGGAGTAACATTTTGTCTGTGTTCCTACTCAGTTAAATGAGCTCACCTACATCACTACACACTAATAACAATCCATGCTTTATGTTAACGATTTTGTTTCTCAAAAATAGTCCCCAACCAATGAACACATTTAAATAACTTTCAGTTTATTCAAAAGATTCAACAGTTTCCTTTTAGTTCCTTTTTTCAAAGTTGTTTTCACTTTTCAAAAGTTTGTCTTAAGTTTTCAAATTTAACTTCAGCCTCCTCTGACAAATAGTTAATTTACATTCGGTGGAATTTTCTGAAGAATTTTCTTTAACGAGAATAACTTTTCAATGATTATCTACACAATGTACAAACGTGAGAGAGAGAAAAACAATGAGCTGCCACAATAAATTTCATTCATTTCATGGCAAGTTTACAACACCAAAAACAAAACCCACCACAAAACTACACTTATCAAAAATACTTCACACAAACCTTTTGCTTATTACCTGTTATGAAAAGCGATTGTTAAAGTCCCTCCTAATAACAGATAAATACCCTGTTTTTTTGTGCACAGATAACACACAGCCATTTCTTAATACATCCAAGCTCAACTAAATGTACAAAACACCTCCGGATTTTGCTTCAAAACTATTTACAATGTTGTCAACTTTCCCTCAAAAAAACTTGAGCGGAAGTTAGAGAGACTGAAAAGGTGTTATCAGAGAAGAATTCGCTCTTAATTTTGAACTTTTCATGCTCCAAAGTCGGCAGCATAATTTAAATTTCTGAATACTTTGCACACACACGCTGGTCTGACGTTTCACATTTTTGTTTACTACTACATTTAAGATCATCCTTTTTTTAAAAACATCTTTAAGAACTTTTTACAGTTATTATCATCTCTGAAAAAGTAGTTTTTAACATGGAGATAACAAACAACTAGCTGCTTTGGCAAATCTTATCCTATCATGCGATCAAACTGAATATGCAACTCTTTCTTTTCTGTTCACACTACCGAGCCAATTCCCCCCCCCCCTCAAAAAAAAAAAAATAAAATAAATAAATAAATAAATAAATAAATAAATAAATAAATAAATAAATAAATAAATAAATAAATAAATAAATAAATAAATAAATAAATAAATAAATAAATAAATAAATAAATAAATAAATAAATAAATAAATAAATAAATAAATAAATAAATAAATAATAATCCCAATCATCACCCGTTTTGTTTTCACACTGGATGCAACCTTCCTGGGAAAAATGAACACCCAGTATGCTATCAACCCTCAGGTTTATCTTGCTAACCCTACCCCAAGCACTGAATTTTTTCTCCAAGAAAGACTCTGCTAGGGTCGAAACATCAGGCCATATTTATAGTTGATAAGCAATGTGCATCAGCTGATTCTATTTTTCTCTATTAAGTTTTCCACTGTTTATGTAGTTCTGAGCATGCGCACATTTTTAGTGAACAAATGGATTTACCCGGTAAGTCTGCTGCCACCAATTGTCCACAAAAGTCTCCCGCAAGTATTTCATTCAGTCTTTCCCTACATAGGGAGAATGCATTGTTAGTTCAGAATCAAATTCACAATCCTTAAAAAACACCAATGCTTTTGTTTAAACAGCTTCTCAGTTCATAAACTGGATAAAAATTATCAAGTGCACATTATTGTTAGTTAAACATCTACCATGTACATGCACAAAATGCTTGGATTTGATATTTACAAAATAGCTATAATGTTGAACATTCCCTCAGCATTTTTTATTCTATTTACAAGTTGGCCAGTGTGGGATTTCTCTTCCCTGATCGCTCATCTGTTCCTACATTCTCTATGTCTCCAATTCGTCAAAGTTCATCGACTCTAAGGCCCGGGGAGGCCGAGGGACCCCAGAGTCCTCCGAGTTCTCGGTGTTCTCATCATCTGAGAAACTGATGTGGAGTTTGGTTTCCGGTATCGATAACTCGTTCCCGAAGGGACTCAAGCTTCCGTCGGATTGTACACCGGGACTTTGGATGTTGAGGGATGTCGAGTGTAAGACAGGTCTTGGATATTGGAGAGCGCCCTCGGTGAGTCTCGAGTCTGAGGCGCTTTGCCCGCGCGAGTTGCTATTTAAGTTGATGTTGACCGGTGACGGCCCCGTGAGTGTTCCCGACGAGTCGGTGAGCCAGCTGCTGTTGTTGTTGTTGGTGGAGATGTCGAGCTTGATCCCGTGCTTTGAGCTACTGATGCCGTTTTTCTGCAGCCACTGCTGCTGCTGCTGGGCGGTAGAGTTACTGGAAGAAGCCTCTGGTATCGGGGAGACATTGAGTTCCAGCTTGTTCCCCGTCGAGTCCTGCATAGGCACCGGTACGATAACACGGATTCCTCCGTTTGGCGTGGAGGCCCGCTCCTTGCTGTACTTCCTCGGCCGCTCAATCGTCGGCGTCTCAAACATGTTCTCTTCGGTCCCGAATACATCCCCATCCTGAGGATCTGAGAGAATGTTCAGCTTCTTCAGGCTCGTTGTGACAAGCTCTTCCTGGCTCTCATTTATGTAACTATCATCATAGTCGTCGACGTTGTGACCGTCTGGAAGGGTCGGACCCTGACTGAAGAGGTCAATGTTACTATCTGTGGTACTGCTGCTACTTCGATCTCTAGCCTGCCTATCTTCTAAATTCAACCTCTTCGTCTCCTCCCGATGCTTCTTGATAGCCTCGTAGTTATCGAAGAGGTCCTCCGTTTCGGGCTCCTCGACTTGTTGCTCTACCAGATCGAACGGAAGACTGTCGGCGAGTGAGGCGAACTCTGGCAGTAGGACCCCACCGGACCTGGGTGTGACCGCCTCGGCGTGGGGTGACATCGCCGAGACGTTGTTGGTGAACGGGTTACCAGGGCTGTGCATGGTACCGTTGAATTTCATCTCCAGCTCCTGGATGTGAAGAACCAACTCCTGCTGATGCATCAGAAGCTCACGATTGTGGACCATGAGTTGGTGGATACGTGCCTGTATGCGACAGAAAATGATCGTACATTTGATTAAAGATAATGCACAGCACTTCCATGTGTAGACCCCTTGCATAGGCTGCCATCGCTAAAAGACAAACGATGGAAACACAAGCGTGTGTACGTGCCATGCACAACTTTCAGCCAGTGAGCGGTCTTCCTTAGACCTCAGCGAGGGCGCTGTTTGAGTTTGTGATGCAAATGCAAGGGGTCTATACCTAATTTAGTAACATTCTATAAAAATGTTATAGACTGATAGAAGAACCCAGAGAACATTGAGGGAGTCAGTATCCGCATGAATCAGTTGTGAGACAATTCAAACGCCAAGCGCGGCCATTTTATTCAGCCATGTTTTTAACGCATGTATGGCAAATTGACATCACATACATAACACGTATGTGTGGCAAAAATTGCAAATATTATGTGAAGTAATGTTGTATATTTGGTTTGCTATACACATCTTTTCATTGGGGCAATATTCCGCACGTGCTCGGACAGTTCCTCGATTGCTTCGTAAAGCCCATGCGTCGTAGACTGTTGCATGTGCATCCCGGTGTGACAGTCATGCACTTTACGAAGCAATCATGGAACTGTATGCACGTTTTACCCTGTGCATGAATTCTCGCGCCATGGTTGGTCAATAGCAAAAATAACATTCGATTATGAATATGTATGAGGTGTAGTAAAGAAAAAATACGACCCAGAGATTGCAGAGCTAAACTGCCCTTTGTCCTCTTTGGGAGTGTGGCGTATCAATACCTTGTGACACGCTTGAATGTCGTGCGTGTATTGTAAAATGGTATGTGTTTCAACATTCATATATGGGTTTTGAGGCATTGCATGGTGAGGTATCAATGTATGTTCGGTTTGCGGTAACACCATGTGTATATCTACTTTGCTGTGTAGATTTGTTCTTTGAGAACTAGTCTTGCTATTTATTCTACTGCTGCGGAGTAGATTTCTCCTGACGATGACTAGAGCAAGAAAGTCGAAACGTTGAGACCAATTAAGAACTCACTACGCGACAGTGAAGTTAAAAGCGAGAGGTCCCCTCAATCCACTAAAACAACTCACTCCGCAGCAGTGAAGTTAATAATGAGAAGTCCCCTCGATCCACTAAGCGAAAGTATTAGTCCCGGTCGTAGAATAAATAGCAAGACAAGTTCTCAAAGAACAAATCGATCCGCGTAAGGGTTTCTGAAAAGTTAAGATCAATTAGGCATCCTCGTCCCAGAGTTTTAATTTTGTTTCAATAATAATTAACACATTATTTGTATATTTATTATAAAAGCTAAAACTAATTTTACAAAAATTGTAATGAGTATTTTTGTTGTTCAGAGTTTGTCATTAGATATAATTTATAACAAAGATTTGATTTCAGAAAACAAATGTTTTTCGTTTGACGAGTTTTCTCGTTCCGATACGCGCGAGACTTGCACAGTCTTTAACAGATGCAAAAACTCTGACCTGTGATTCCATTCTGGCCGACGTCTCTGCCGACAGTTGATCCTTGAGGAGTTGGACCTGGGCCAGGGCGACCTGCGTCTGGGATTCCTGCTGCTGCAGTTGCTGCTGCAGGAGTTGCCGTTGGTGGTACAGCGACAGCGATGCCATGTGGGTCATCCCCGCTTCATCGTAGCCCATGCTGACTGGCGGGACAAAGGCCGAGAACTGGAGCAAAAGAGAGCGGAAAACAGCAGAGGGAGAAAATTACTTTGGTTTTTACCCATACACCGATGTGTGATAAAACACTGTATAGATAATAGATAGATAATAGTTTATTCAGCCAATGTATAAACAGTTAAAACCATAACATCGGAAATTGTTGTGCACCTTGAGCTCTCTAAAAATGTTTTACTATAAACATAGAACAATAAGAATAAAACAAATAAAAATAGCAAAATCATCAGAGCTCGAGAGAAGTGTCGCCATTGAACGGTGCCATCATGTCAGTATCAGTATACTCAGTACTTTCCCAGAGTCCTGTGAAAAGAAATCCACAAGCACGTTACTCGGTGGGATTCGAACCCACAACTTTTGCAGTACTAGAGCAGATGTCTTACCACTAGACCACTGGGATTGCCCGTTAGCTAGAGGAAGTTTGAATCCTATATTTTAGCATTGGGTACGGCAACAATTTAATAGGTAGGAAATAACTATAAATAAAAAGTAAACTTGCGGGTACAACCATGTGTAAATCTCTTTGTGGGAGTGTTGGCTCTGAAAAGAGCCGGTGTGGTCTCGACATTTTAAACATTATACTCTGCTCGTCTTCAGGAGAATTTAATAGGTGCTCAATTTGTATCAGGGATAAAGGATAGTGCATACACCGATGTTTGTTAAAGACCAGCTTGAACGAAAACGGCAACAAGTGATCTTTGCTGAAATTCATTTAAAATGTTTTCAATCAATAAGTAAATTGAGTTCACATGAGAGTAAACAGATTTTATTTAAAAAAAACCAGTCGTTTTGAATATCCTTCTCCGGTGCTTTTCAGAGAGATTTGTGAAAAGCCCCGTTGCGTCATCACCCATCGTACGTCATTTGTTGGAGCGCCGTTTTGTGTAGCCGCTTTGTTGCAACATGGAGGTATAACAAAGTAACCTGAGGGATGTATTTGGGCATGTCACATCCAAAGGACGTACGACACCTTGAGGACGACAGACCTACGGTCAGAAAGAGGTTGTATTGATAAGCCCACCTCTTCACCAGATAATACAACAAGGATTCTAAGCTCATGTACTTACTCTTTGATGAGCGAAAAAGGAATGTTTGTTGACCTCGATTGGTTGGGCGCTGGCCGAGCGTTCCGGCATCTTCTTCTCAATCTCCTCCACCTTGATCTTCTCCTTAGTGATGTCTCTGGAGACTGGTCGAGATGAGGCCTCGTTGCCGCCATCGACTGCTCGATCTGTAGGAGGAAAATATAGCATTGTTTTTGGTATTAATCCTAACACCCTTGAGTGATTTTCTGGGAACCCTTCCTCACTCTAATCCAACACCATTCAGTAACTCAACACCCAAACTGTTGGACTCTGATTATGGTGGTATGCCTGATCCCATGTAAAGCATGATCAGTTTACTAGTGCAGTCCTCAGTCCAACGCCATTCAGTAACTCCACACTCAAACTGTTGGACTCTGATTATGGAGGTATACATCTGATACCATGTAAAGCATGATCAGTTTACTAGTGCAGTCCTCAGTCCAACACCATTAAGTAACTCAACACCCAAATTGTTGGACTCTGATTATGGTGGTATGCCTGATCATAATCAGTTTACTAGTGCAATCCTCAGTCCAACGCCATTCAGTAACTCAACACCCAAACTGTTGGACTCTGATTATGTTGGTATTCCTAATACCATGTAAAGCATGATCAGTTTACTAGTGCAGTCCTCAGTCCAACACCATTCAGTAACTCAACACCCAAACTGTTGGACTCTGATTATGGTGGTATGCCTGATCCCATATAAAGCACGATCAGTTTACTAGTGCAGTCCTCAGTCCAACACCATTCAGTAACTCAACACCCAAACTGTTGGACTATGGTGGTATGCCTGGGGCCGATTTCACAAAGATCTAAGATTGATCGTAACTGCAAATCAATCGTAGTTGCTTAGTAAAGTGTGATGTCACAATACAAATCACTATGCTGATACTGAAAATTTGTCTTGCGATGAATTTTATTGCTTCGTGAAATCGGCTCCTGATCCCATACATATAGCTTGTAAGCAGAAGGAGTTACTTAGCCAATGGCATAGCTTGATTTCACCGAAATCTTGACAACCAGCCAAAAGTCATGCAATTCACATTACTGAGACTGGTGCCTCGTCAGCAGCATCTGTTGGGCTTACAGGAGCATCGCGGAACCGTAGGAACAGTCTAATTGAAATTGGAGAAGTGTTCCAGCGCATGCTCACGGACCATTCTGTTGGACTGCCGGAACGTTCCATTTGAACGTTCAAAATACTAATGTGTAAATTTATTCGCGAAAGGTTGCTCCTATGCTTCACCAAAACTAAGGAACTCTCTTCCCAACAATAATAAAGACTGTACCAGGCTAGAACCATTTAAATCTAAACTTAAAACCCATCTTTTTAATTACAGAAGCGCATAGAGACTTTATTGTTTTATGCGCTATACAAGAACTGCTTATTATTATTATTATTATTACTTTGGTACAATGATGCGGTCCAGCGGAACTATTGATTGCGGGCGTGTGCTCACGGGAACGTTCTTTTGCGCTTAGAACGTACCCCTCTTTTGAGACGCTTCCTTAGTATTAGGGTTTTACTTACCATGACTGGGGCTGGTTTGCTCCTCCCCCTGTTTGTCACTCTCTCCGTCAGCCTGTCCGTCACCCGTTGTGGACGCGTGCTGGATACTCAGCTTGTGACACACCTCAAAGGCTTGACCGATGCTGCGTACAATACGCATTGCCTGACTCTGTGGGTAAAATCGGACGTATAAGAATCTTAAACATAGGGTCATAGATTGTTTTTTGTCGATGTAATGCTGATTTACGGGCAACACTATTAAGAAAGATACAGTAAAAGTCACATGTGAAAGTTTCAGCTGAATAGAGTGTCTGCTTGCTGAGAAGACAGCAAAAAACTGTCACAGTATTTTCACGAGACTGTTGAATCCATCCACGTTTAGCGAGGTGACAGCGGGTACCAACCCGCATCTCTGGCCACAACATTCGCGAACAGACACCAATCCTCAGAAATCTGAAAAAAAACATTCATGCAAGGATCGTTTCTCAGATTCAAATGTTTTGGGGTGGAAATTATCCAAACCATATTACTTCGAAGGGAATCCTTTCTCAAAATGGTTTGTACTGTCAACAGCTGCAGTGCTTCTCACCAAGTAAGAAAACATGTGTATTGAATAATTCTAGCAAAAAAAAGTTACTGTAATGCAATTTTTTGTAATTTTTTTTTTTTTTAAGGAGCCGTTTTATTGCTTGCGACCTTTTGTTGCTGGAACAAAAAGTACTTTGTGCCTGGAAGAAAGAGCTGAACGTCCTTTCTCCTGAACAAATTTGAGTTTGACAAGTCTTCACTTGACCATAACAACCAATAAAACCTGTGATAAACGACGTTGGTTTAGCAGTTAACAAATTACTCTTGTATGAGAGGTTCTTGGTTCGAATCTCACCCAAGTAGCCTGTGAACTGTTTTCCCTGCAGGACCCAGAAAGCACCGAGTGTGCAGTCCTGATCACACATCCATGTTAGGGTAAACCCCCCCCCCCAAAAAAAAAAAAATCAAAAAAAAATCAAAAAAAATTCCCCCGATGCAATTATCAAATTACAAACAAACCGACAAAGTAACGTGTAAGTGAACTTCATCAAGATGAAAAATGAGAAGATGTCAGAAGAAAAAGACAATTTAAGTAAAAAAATAAAGTGCCATTTATTAATTTGTGCAGCCTTCAACCTTTCGTTAGCTAAATCCATTATGGTTTCGACTGCATCATGACTCTCACTTAATTTTGACATTTATCATCGATTTCTCTTCTAATGGGGGTCGTTCTTCTTTTTGGCTCAAATAGGCACAAATTGAGTTGGACACTGTAAAAGCGAGAAATTTTGCAATGGGCAAAAAAAAAATGCTTATAAAAAAACACTTACTGTAGAATCATGTAGACAGACTATGACCAAAAATTACAATAACTGGAATATAGAAAAAATAAAGACTGCAAAAACAGAAGAGATGCACATGCTGCCATTATTACGTGTCGTGTCGTGGCCGAGCGGATAAGAACACCGGACTCAAGCTCTGGTGTTTCTGATCAGCAGAGTGTGGGTTCGAGTCCCAGTCGTGACACTTGTGTCCTTAAGCAAGACACTTAACCATTATTGCTTCGTCCTTTGGATGGGACGTAAAGCCGTAGGTCCCGTGTGTTGTGTAATGTGCGTTAAAGAACCCAGTGCATTTATCGTAGAGAGAAGGGGTTCGCCCCGGTGTTCCTGGTTTGATCGGCAGCATATGGCGCCACAGCACCTTTACATGGCGCTATAATAAAGGAATAGGTGTCATACTTCAACGTAGCTCCGCATACCTTGCAGGCAAAAATACTGAGCGCCTTAATACCCCCCCCCAAGGGGTGTGATAAAGCGCTATACAAGAGCCCAGTATTATTATTTCCCCCCACCCCTATTTCTCCTGGAGACAATCTGAGCAAATCCAAGATCCAAGATTCCTTTCGCAGAGAACTAATGCATTTTAGAATTCTTGGGAGACTTTTTCAGTGGAGCTTCTCCGAAAAACCTCCAAAGACAAATTATTCATTGCTTAGAATGTACAGAAAGTCCATGAATACCAATTGGAAAGGGGGGGAGGGGAAACAAAACACCTGAAAACTAAAACGAAAAAGTGTCGACAAACACCGAAATGGATATTACAGAAAGAGGATTCTTCACTACCTTAGGGAGCGTTTTTACCCTCGAGTCATTTCAGAAACAGCATGAGGAGGGCAATAGAGAGCCCGTAAGAAGGGCTCAGGAACTTAGTTGCCATGGTTACCTAATCCCTATGGCATCTCACTGGCTGCCGTAATATGGAGAAAAAAAAATGGGGCACGGTCTTGAGGGAGATGGTCCAAAGCTTTTAGGCAAAATTGAAACACACTTCAAGACATGTATTTGCAGCTGTTAAAGCTGGAAATGTGATAGACGTTTCAAGCACCTCGCACATTAGGCAGTAACAAAATAATACATGTTTAGCGTCCTCGCCCGCTTACTTTTTGGGGGACCGCATGGATTTTATTTTTATTTTTACCAATTAAAAAACCGTAAAATGTCAACTGATACATCAGAAAATAAATCAAAAAAAAGTCAGAACTTAGCCTGTGCCTGTTACACGGTTAAAAACAGATCGTCTAGTTACACCTTTACATTTATTCTTGTGAAAGTGAGCTACAGCAGGGTTTTTAATACTGAACAAACTATTACATCAAAAACACAGTAAACATGTTTAATGTCTTGTCTAACATGCTTCTATCATTACTTTGTGTGTTAAACAGTGAAAAAACCAATGGTTGTTCGAAATTTTAAAGAGAATGGCAGCTGTCTTGACAAAAAAATAAAGTAAAATAAAAAGCCCCTCCCGTTTCCCTTTTTTCAGGAACCCAGACGCTAACCTTTTTTTTTTACCCTTGGCCTTAAAGGCCCTGTACACTATTGGTAAGATCGAAAAACACAAATGTTCACAGATTCACACACAACTTACATGATTCAAAGTAAGTAATGGTTGAAAGGGTTCCTTAAAATATTTCTGCCTAAAATGCTATCGTTTCTGAGAAATGAGTAAAACAATAGTTTTTATCACGCGCGATATTTTGGAAAAACAGAAAACACATAAGGTCTCTTTTCACTATTGTCTCATGATCTCGATGACCAATTGAGCTCAAACTTTCACAGGTTTGTTTGTTCATGCATATGTTGAATCACATAAAATGTGGACACTGATTTTGAGCTGTTACCAAAAGTGTAAAATACCTTTAAAGATGCATGTGTGCAACTCCATGGTCGCTGATGTTACACACAACAACAACATTTACAAAATACCAAACGTGTACGATGCCTTTAAAACATAATTATAATATGAGACCTGCTATGGCCAAACCTCAAAACTCTGCATTTATAATTTAAGAAAATGTGCACTTCTTGTTTTATAACCCCACTGGAAAACTAAAACAAGAAATTTACACAAAAAAATAGTAATTTATCTTCCAAGTTTGGTAAAACACTTCACAAAGGTGAGAGTGGGTTTCGGATCCCATTCATGGCACTAAAAGCAAGACACTTAACAATTGCAACGACGCTTAACAATTGTTGGCTGAGGGTGCATGTGCTGGAAACCTCTCCCCTTTTTTATCACATCTTTATCCCTTTTGATAATTTTTTTCTGAAATTTGTTTTCTTCTGTTTATTGATTAATTTAAGTACTTTGGAATAGCCTAGACCCATTTCTTTTTATTTAATAACTACATTGTTTTAATTAAGTATTTTGTTTTAATATATTATGCATCCTCTGCATTGCTGTTTGGTTATCGGTTCTTTTTTATATTCCTCCTTCTCAGGACTCCTTTCAGTTTTTAGTAGTTTCATGTTTTTAAGGGGATCACGCAATCCTTTTGTCTGATTACAGTTGTTTTATATTTTTCGGTGTGTGTTTATTGGCTTCTGTTTTACATATCTGTAAAGCGCCTTGAGCGTCTTTGTAGGCGGATTTTGGCGCTATACAAATATTATTTATTATTATTAATATTATTATTGTCCTGGAATGGGACATAAAGCTGTAGGTCCCGTGTATTGTGTAATGCACAGCAAAAGCACCCAGTACACTTATCGTTAAGAGAAGACGTTTGCCCCGGTGTTTCTGGCATACTTGGTGACAGATTGCACTGCATCACTTTGTAAACCCTTACAAGGTGCTGTATATAAATGGGTCTCATAACCCAAACATAGCTCTGCATACCTGCCATAAGAAAAATGACACACATTGTGTGTGATAAAGCGCTGCGTAAGAACTCGGTTATTCTTTAATAGATGTTAATTTTGCATCGGGGACAAAGAATATGATGCAAAATTAACATCTATTAAATCGCTGCGGTACCTGCTGCTAAAACATAGGATTAGAACTGCCTCTAGCCACCGGGCCTAACTCGGTGGTCTAGTGGTAAGACATCTGCTCTAGCAATGCAAAGGTCTTGGGTTCGAATCCCGGGTGATTTGTCTGTGGATTTTGTTCACAGAACTTGGGAAAGTACTGAGTATACAGTGCTTAAAGGCACCGGACACGTTTGGTAATTGTCAAAGACCAGTATTCTCACTTGGTGTATCCCAACATATGCATAAAATAACAAGCCTGTGAAAATTTGGGCTCAATTGGTCATCGAAGTTGCAAGAAAATGATGAAAGAAAAAACACCCTTGTTGTACAAATTTGTGTGCTTTCAGATAGGAATAAAAGGCTTCAGGCCTGTTTGTGTGTGATAAAGCGCTGCATAAGAACTTGGTTATTCTTTAATAGATGTTAATTTTGCATCGGGACAAAGAATATGATGCAAAATTAACATCTATTAAATCGTTGCGACACCCGCTGCTAAAACATAGGGTTCGAACTGCCTCTAGCCACCGGGCTAGCTCGGTGGTCTAGTGGTAAGACATCTGCTCTAGCAATGCACAGGTCGTGGGTTCAAGTCCCGCCGGAATGATTTGCCTGTGGATTTTTTTCAGAGAACTAAGGAAGGTGCCAGGTTACTGTTATTATAATATTTCCACATAGCAAAACAAAATTGAATAAATAAAGTCCAGTACAAGGGAGTGCCGATCACATAGAGTACGCAATCTCAGGAGCCACGTCCCTCTCTTGAAATAACAGAGGTTTAAATTGGTTTTGCATCAGCCTGGCGCACAAACTCCCCAATTCCCAAGTTTGGTGAGACCTCTGAGAAGGTTTGAAAATTCAAAGCCGAGATGTTTTGCCAGGTTTTCTCCCTGGGTGTGAGTTTATAGACAGGAGTGGAGTTAGGAATATCTCAACCCTTCCATTTTGAAAAAAATTAATTACAGATAAGAAGATCTATTTCCCATGGTATTTCCCTTCTAGCGTTTTCAAACACCTCATAAAAAGTCTGGACATTTTATATATAAACAAAATACACCTCTAAGAATTTTTTTGGGATGCATCTTTTACATGAACACTGCTTGTTTAAAATTGCATTAAAGGTAGTACCACTTTTGGTAAATGTCAAAGACCAGTATCTTCACTTGGTGTATCCCAACATGTACATGAAACAACAAACCTGTGAAAGTTTAAGCTCAATCGGTCATTGCAATCACCAGAAAAAAAGTGGGGGAAAACCTTAAGTGTTTTCACTGTTTTCAAACATCGAGTTTTTGACTCATGAGATCAAAACTAATTGTTTTACTCATTTCGAAAAAAAACTATAGCATTTAAAGCAAAAAATATTTCAAAGGGAGTTTCCCATCATAACCATCTTTATACCACGTAAGTTATGTGTGAATCTGTGAACATTTATATTTTTACTCTTACCAATGTTACAAACACCCTTTAAGCGGCCCAACCAGTTTAATTAGTTCAGCCCAAAACAATTTCCTAGATAAGAACAAAAAGGTTTTACTGACTGACCATCAGAATAAACAAAAAAAGACATGAGTGAAGAACTGTCCCTCAATATTTAAAGGCACTGAACACATTTGGTAATTGTCAAAGACCAGTGTTCTCATTTGGTGTATCCCAACATATGCATAAAATAACAAGCCTGTGAAAATTTGGGCTCAATTGGTCATCGAAGTTGCAAGAAAATGATGAAAGAAAAAACACCCTTGTTGTACAAATTTGTGTGCATTCAGATAGGAATAAAAGGCTTCTTGCAAGAAGTCTTTTATTATTTTAGTGAGAAATTACCTCTTTCTCAAAAACTACGTTACTTCAGAGGGAGTCGTTTCTCACAATGTTTTATACTATCAACAGCTCTCTGTTGCTTGTTACCAAGTCAGTTTTTATGCTTATATATATTTTGAGTAATTACCTAACGTGTACAGTGCCTTTAATGGACCGGGACAGGTATTATCACTGTTGGAAAGTCCTACTCAAGGGCTTTCCGCTCATGTACAAATTATGGCTGCAGGATAAATCGGAGCTGTCGAGGGGCCGGAGAAGACGGTGTCGGCGTCTGCTACATTAATTTGCTGTCTATCAATAGTTTCTGCTTAAAGGCAAAATAAAACTTTGGTTTTTGGTGCCGTCCGATTGTTTTAATCCTATATGGGATTTGAGGCATTGCATGGTGAGGTATCAATATATATTTGGTTTGCGGTAGCACCATTGTGTATATCTTCTTGCTAGGTAGATTTTGTTCTCTGAGAACTTGTCTTGCTTTTTATTCTACTGCCGCAGAGAAGAATATTCGGAATTCGGGAGACTTCTCAGTTCAGAAAAAACTGTCCTGCTTATTAACTACTACCTGGGCGGGAGGTAGGAAATTGGGCTGGACTACTACTTTCGCTATGTGGATCGGGGCACTTCTCGTTAATAACTACACTGCCTTTAAATACACTTTAAACACTGTTTTAATCCTATATAAATGTGGATATATACAATAAAACTAACTAGTGAAAATTTCATTTCAAAAGGTGGTAGCATTTTTTTAAAGATATATCGCAACAAATCTGGAGTGGTAATGTCCACGCAGGAAGAATAATCCAAAATTGGAATACTCAATCCGAGAAACGTTTTATGCAAAAAAGTTTCTCAGATTAACATTTTTTTAAATCCCTTTCTCTAAAACCATATTCATTCGAAGGGAAATGTTTCTCAAAATGTTATACATCATCAACAGCTGTAGTGCTTCTTACCAAGTAAGTTTTTATGGTCATTAATTTTTTGGAGTAATTACCAAGGTATACCCTCCATTTAAAGATACTTCGTCTGTTTTTGTTTGTTTGCTTGGTATGTTTTTTTTGGTAGCCAAATTAATGGTAAAATTGATTTAAATATTAGATGAATTTTCTGGACAATAATTTGCTCACCGGAGAATTTTTTGTTTGAACTTGGGCCCAGGAAAACCTAGACTTAGGAGCTTCAAGTACGAAACGTAGTGAGGGTGAGATTCACGATTTTGCCCCCACACCCCTCCCTAACACATGGCCCAGCGTTGGGTGATGACGTCATTCGCAAGGTTAGCCTGAACATCTGATGTCACACTTCGAGACTCGTGAATAACGCCAGGTACCTGCCTTGAGCGCCTGGCCGGATCCTGCCAGATGTACCTTTGACCTCGCATCAATTACACACAGAGATTCGCAGTCAATTCACACGTACATGTACACATATTACATAGTGAATAAAAACAACATTACATGCATGTACAAACATTACGCACACGCTGCATGCAGATGATCGAACACGCTGCATGCAGACGACCGAAAGTGCAAGCTGAAAAACTACATCACCTTGGACCAATCATTCCACAGATATGGAAAGCCTACGTCACTGCCCGTTTATCCCATAAAATCATTGTATCCAATGAAATCATTGGGCCTGTAAGACCAGTTCCTGTCTTTACCCTTGCTGATAAAGACAGGGGACCAGTCTATCACAAGGGGGTACACACCTTTAAAGGTATCATACATGTTTGGTAATGACTCAAAACAAATATTAGCATAAAAACTGACTTGGTAACAAGCATTGGAGAGCTGTTGATAGTACAAAACATTGTAGGAAACGACTCCCTCTGAAGTAACGTAGTTTTTGAGAGGTAATTTCTCACTAAAATAATAAAAACTTCTTGCAAGAAGTTTTTATTCCTATCTGAAAAGCACACAAATTTGTACAACAAGGGTGTTTTTTCTTTCATCATTTTCTTGCAACTTCGATGACCAATTGAGCCCAAATTTTCACAGGCTTGTTATTTTATGCATATGTTGGGATACACCAAGTGAGAACACTGGTCAGTGCCTTTAACTAGGACTTTGCCAGACCATGAAGGCAGAATTCTACCTCCATGGCCAGACTCATGAGCTTTTTTAGCTGCAGGGAGTACAGCACATGTTACAGTTGCAGTTGCGGAGGAGATCAGCTGCATGACTAATCTAATAAAGCCACCACATGCTTCTTTCTCGTTTAATTCCTACAGATTACTGTCAGGTTATTCCCACAACGGTCTCTTTCTCTCCAATGTGACTTCCTCCCCGCAATCAGTAATACCAATCTCAGGGGATTTTCTTTCTGTGTGTCGGTGACCAGCTCATTTAACCAGGCCAGTCAAAAATTGAATTAATTTTTTCATTTTTCACAGTGTGGCCATTTGGAAGAAAAAAATTGGTGATCTATTTTTTTTTACTTATTCATTTTTGTTTACACATTACAGGGTTCTCCCCATGAACAAGCTAGCGTAACGGGCTGATACGCGCAATTTGCGTGCCGATACTCGCAAATTTCTGCCAATAGTAAAATCATATAGAATGCTCCAGATTGCACAGGAAGGCTTTTTAAACCAAGATAAACACAAGTAGAAAACATTCCAAAGACCTTGTCCAATTCAGCGCACTTCTGCCAAACTTCCAAAATTTGGAAGAAAAAACTTGGTGATTTTTTTGTTTTTACACTTAGTCATTTTGTTACACATTATTAGGGTTCTCCACATGCACAAGTTAGTGTATGGGGCTGATAGGCACGATTTGCGTGCCAATTCTCGCAAGTTTCTCCCAATACGCAAAAAAACAAAAACATCAATAGAAAAACCATATAGAATGCTAAAGATTGCAAAGCAGGGCTTTTAAAACCAAGATAAACACCAAGTAGTAAACATTCCGAGACCTTGTTTCAATTTAGCGTGCTTCGGCCAAATTTCCAAAGTTTGGGTCCAGAATGCCCCACAGTTTTGAAAAAACCTGGGGAGAACCCTGCATTATTACCATGGGGGAAAACCCACGCAATCAGGTAGGGACTGAAAACCCAATCCACATGCAAGGCTCCGGTCTGAGGTAGGATTCGAACCAGGGTCCACAGAGGTGAAAGGCAGGGAAAGAAACCACTCAGCCAACCTCATCCTCTGGACTGGAGATTCATCTTTGAGAGGGCAAAGCCATTTTTGTTTTGCGAAGGGCACTTCTAATGGAAAATTATGAAGTCTAAGGGGCACCAAGGCCAAGACCAGGGCAACAGACACCATGGCCTCCGCATGATTAGAGGGTGACCATTGAGTTTCTTTTCTAATCAAATTCTCACTCCGATTTCTGACCAACAATGAAAAGTCAGAAACAGGAGTCGCAGCTTTTGGTTAGCAAAGGCGGCAGCACAAGAAAAGACCATTATGGGGTCGTTTGCTCCGGCAATCTACAAGTCACAGCAAAAGACCTTCCAAGCTTTTCAACATTTCTTGGAAATAGGTAAATGTAATCCTAATGAAATTTCTACAAAATACTGGGGGGGGGGGACTTTACCCATTTTGTACTAAACATAAATGTATCCTAAACCTTTTATATATATTGGGGGGGGGGGGTTGGGGTGAATAATCCAAACCTTAGACAACCTTTTTCAGACAGGAACCAAAAAATGGCAACCAGATTTGTAGTAAATAGCTTCCTCTTTTGAAATATTTTGCCCTTCTCTCAGAAATTGGAATCTGGCGTTTGGATTAACTTTTTACTTTTATTGTAAAAATTATGACAATTCTGATGACATCGAAACGGTTTGTAGGTATGCAGCTTGCCCTCTTACAAAAATCCAATCTAATTTCTTCATAAAAAACAACAACTTATTTTACTTTTAAACAAAAGAAATACAGCACCAAACTGAATAGTATGTTTGTCCGATACAAATAAAAAAAAAAAAAAACTTTTATCCTCACTTTTGCTTGTGAAGCTAAGACAAACAAACAAGTTTTATTTACGACCCAGCCAACTCTTCCACTTACCTTCTTATGTGATTTGAAGACATTGCACTTGAATATATTGGTTTGTCCATCGCGTGCAATGTAGCTGAAGATCTTCAAGTCTTGGGAGTCGTGCGAGACGTAGAAAACCCTAAGGGAGGGGGAAGGAGAAGAACATTAGAGGTCAAAGGTTAACCGTGCCAATCTCGGCGAATTCCTCCGCGACCAGTCTGTGAAAATTTATTGATTTTTTCTCCATCGGAGAGGAAATCCGATTTAAGGACCCGGCTTCATATTGATGCTGTCCACTTAACCGAGGATCCAAGTACAAATTAAGAAGATTTTTTGTTTCCTTCTCCCCCTACCCCCCCTACCCCCCCCCCCATCATGGTTTATGACGTGAAGTGATTTTGAAAAGTAGGTCAGTGAAACCCTTCAAAACTTAATTTGATACATCGGATGATTAGATTCTGGAGGACAGGGTCGGGTGCTCGCAGAAGGACACTTCGGAATTCTGAATGTCTGGATTAGGAAATCAGGTTTATATCTTCAGAGGAAGATAGAACAAAGACCTTGTTTTCTACTGGGGGTGGGGGGGTGTTGAAACCTTCAAAAGTGACATGGATATTCGGATCGACAGCATCATATTAGATTATAATTATAACCATGCCATGACCAGACGGAGGTTAAATCAAATGAAATATTAACAATATCAATAATCACATATTTATTACAGACTTTTTCAACAAACTCTGCACCTCAAAGCGCCTTACACTATTTTTTACCCCAGATCATCCGACCCTAAGTATTCCCAAAAACCTTCTCAACTCCTTAGGAGTATGCAGCACCGGCAACCAAATTTGCGCTCAGGTTGCTTTCAGGGCTCGAATTTCGGGGGAAAATCCACAAGACTGCAGGGCTTGAAGCTCAAAAACTTTTACTGGACCAGAGAATTTGTTACAAGACCGGAATCAAATGAGAAACACTATCTACACAGTTTCACATTTGCGCTGTCAAGCACTAAGAGAAGATTTATCTAATTTTTCTTATTATTGGTAAAACTTCAATACTAGGAATTGAATGATATTTGTATTTATCAGTTTAAATTAAAAAATGCAGTGTAGTGTTATTACTAAAAAAACACAAGACTGCCGAACTTGTACGGTCGTAAGTTTACTGGCCCGACGCTAAAATCACTGGCCTCGGGCCTGCGGTCCAGTGTTAAGTTCAAGCCCTGGGTTGCTGTTGCTAAGGGGTGTTACTATGTATGGTCATGTGATGCCCCGAGCCACAGCTGCAGCCACTGATTCGGTCACATCCTCACACTCCACTTCCAAACTGGATGGTCACAAAATCATTCCTGGATCAGTTTATGAGACCGTCGAACCCACATTAACTACGATGTGTCAAGGCTCGAATTTGACAATGGACCACAGGCCCGAAGCCAGTGAATTCAGCCCCGGGCCAGTAAACTCATGACCAGGGGCTAATTTCATAGCGCTGCTTAATGGTAAGCAAATTGTTCGTGCTAACTATAGGGAAAAAAATTGCTTAAGGGTAAGCGAATTTCACAGGTTAGCAAGAAAATTAAGCAGCAAGCTTGTGCGCACACCATGGATTTGCATTGTTACGTCATTCATTTTGGTGCAATATAAGCACCGGAAGGCCAGCATGCCTTTTCGTGTGCTTACGGTTAGCAGCGGTATAAAATGGAAACTCACTCAGTAAGCTCAAAATTGTCTGTTAAGCATCTCCATGAAATTTGGCCCTGACAAGTCAGGCAGTAATGTGTCTTTCAGTTTAACAATACTACGTCACTGTGTAATATCGTTAACAGAAAGAAATGATGTTCAAATGTTGACTTTGAGTCTGGTAATACAATTCCGTTGAGCATCAAAACATACTAACCAATAACACAAATGAGATAATCTTCTCTTAGTGCTTGTTCAAATAACAAAAATGTTAAAACTCTGTAGAAAGCTATTTCTTATGAAGATTCTGGTCTTGTAAAATAAATTCTGGTCCAGCAAACATTTTGAGCAACAAGCCCCTGCGGTCTCGTGGAGTTTTACCCGAAATTCGAGCCCTGCGTGTGTCTAAATAGAAGTCCTAGAGGTTTTCTCTTTAAAGGCACTGAACACGTATGGTTATTGTCAAAGACCAGTGTTCTCACTTGGTGTATCCCAACATATGCATAAAATAACAAGCCTGTGAATATTTGGGCTCAATTGGTCATCGAAGTTGCAAGAAAATGATGAAAGAAAAAACACATACTTGTTGTACAAATTTGTGTGCTTTCAGATAGGAATAAAAACTTCTTGCAAGAAGTTTTTATTATTTTAGTGAGAAATTACCTCTTTCTCAAAAACTACGTTACTTCAGAGGGAGTCTTTTCCTACAATGTTTGATACTATCAACAGCTCTCCGTTGCTTGTTACCAAGTAAGTTTTTATGCTAATATTTGTTTTGAGTCATTACCAAACGTGTACGATATCTTTAAGCCGTGACTCATTTCAACATGCAGCCCTAGCCAAAAGGATGGGGGGGGGGGGCCTGACAATGAGTTGGCTTGATAGATGATCTAATAAAAGGGGTGTTAATTAGCATTCTTTTTGGAGTGCAATCGTTATCTTGGGATGAAAAGAACAAAACTCAACCTCCCTGTAAATTGATTCCTTAGTTACTGGAACTAGTGGAAGTTAACTTTTAAAAGTGAAAGGAAAATTACACAATTAGTGGAGGACGGCGGACGTTGGTAGTCAGCGAGTTGGCGAACTGACTCTCATACACCCCTCCCAACCCAGAAAGGGTGGTAGCCCGGCGCATGACAGACGCCATCCTTTCAATGTTGAAAGGAAAACCGTAAAAATATGGAAGAGTGAGAAGCTGGTGGACCACTGAAAAAACATGTTAACTGGTCCTGCTGGCTAGTGACTGGAAAAAGTTAAAGGGCCCCTGAAGTAAAAATTTCATAGAAATATATTTTGAGCTACTTCCTAATCCCCGTATGTGTATGAAAACTAATTGACATCCACATTTGGTTAATTTCGTTGAAAAGTGATTTTCTGTAAACATTAAACAAATTCCTCTCTTATCTGGACAACTGAGGGCGCTGTTGCAGTGATGTCATTTCAGAAAGACACTTGTTTTATTTCTATTGAAAAAATGAAATTGTGAACGCCTCAACAACCATAGACTGCAATGAAAAGGCTTCCCGTTGCAATTACAGCATCTGGCTATTATCATCGAGCATCCAAAACAAGCGTTTACATAAGTTTTGTGATCGGAGGTGAGCACAAAATTCTTAGTTTTTTGCAGTAACTGGTAGCTGAGGTCAAGTTTAATTCTCGGGTTTTCTTTGTTCTATTGTTGAATTGATTTTACTTTCATATTTGTTATAACTAAGTATTACATTCCCAACAACATATATGTTTTACATGGTCAAAAACCATGTTAAACTAAAATAATTGACATAACAAAATCTTGCCCACGTAAATCTCCATATGGTTGGGACCACAATGTCCCAGAAGTTCAAATATGCGCGAGACTTGAACAGTCTATTGCGTCCGAATCCGACACACTCTCAAACTGCGACTGAATTGTCAAGGCAGCTGGGCTGGTGGGGGGAGGAAGAAAAAAACCTCCCCATACAAATTATGAAAACATACTCCTAAGCCCCGTAATGGATTTAGAATGATTAGGATTAGGTAGAACCAACATCTGTCAGATACAACCAGAGGGTAAGGAACAGGGATGCTTTTGTAACAAGAAGAGCGAGAAGAAGAAGAAGAAAAATTGCTCCGATTACAGATCAAATAAGAGTCTTTGATGGTGGAAAGTGATTAAAGAGGTGCCCCAAGATCAAATACAGTTTTGCGTTCCACCCATTTTCCAATAGAAAATGGAGAAAAAAATTACAAGTCTCTAAGGCCGCATCCGAATTGGCAACTACAGCTACAGCTACGGCTGTTGCTAAGGGTGTTGCTAAGGACGTCCTATTCTTTAACGCATGATAACGCGCAAATCTAGCCGTAGCCATAGCTGTAGCTGCCAATGCGGACACGGCCTAACCTCACATTAAAATGGTGTAATATGATACCCTTCAATCAAGTGCAATTTTTGACAAAATTCACATCATTTGATGACGTCGCATTTCAAATATACATTTTTGTACAGACAAAATTCAATCAAAACAGCATTGAATTTGAGCCTATGACTGGCGCAGAAATTCCTCTTTGGAATGTAAAGACCCATTTGTTTTTGCTGTCTGATGACATCATGTTTCAAATTTTGCTCTTTAACCCTTTAGCGACCATAACGGCCGGAAACGGCTTGTACCAAAATGCCCATAGCGGCTGAAACGGCCGCAAGATCTGATGACCTACTTCCACTCAACCAAAAAGGTCAATGTAAAGGTCATGACCTGAATTGACATTCTCCAATGTTTCTCATGTTAACATAGAATTTAGAATAAAACCATGTCTGGGCGTATGGTGATGATTATACAGAAACGAATGGTCTCTAAAGGGTTAAAGAGCATCAAGTCAAATAATATTTTACACAATTTAACGTGAAGTTAGTAGAGACTTGCAACTTTCTCCCCACTTTCATGGGGACTCTTATCTGTTTGAAAATGAGTGCATCACAAAACTCAATTTGACCTTGGAGCTCCTCTTTAAAGGCACTGTACACGTTTGGTAATTACTCAAAGTATATATTAGCATAAACACTGACTTGGTAACGAGCAACAGAGAGCTGTTGATAGTATAAAATATTGTGAGAAACGACTCCCTCTGAAGTAACGTAGTTTTTGAGAAAGAGGTAATTTCTCACTAAAATATTTGAATGTGAGAAAGACTTCAGGCCTGAAGCCTTTCTCAGGCATCTGAGAACAAGGGTGTTTTTTCTTTCATTATTTTCTTGCAACTTCGATGACCAACTGAGCCAAAATTTTCACAGGTTCGTTATTTTATGCATATGTTGGGATACACCAGGTGAGAATACTGGTCTTTGACAATTACCTAACGTGTCCAGTGCCTTTAATTTGCAGTAACTATATGGGTTCCCAACGTCAGATGTTCTTACCTGTAAACAGGATGCTGCATAATCATCAGTTTCTCATCTTCCCAATCCCATGACTTCTTCTGCAATGAAACAAACAAATATTCGGAGCTTGAAATAACCACCAGGGCCGAATTTCATAGAGCTGCTTAAGCAGAAAAAAAAATTCCTTAACAATTTCCTGCTTAGCAGAAATGAGCAGGATACCAGTCACAAATTGTACACATGACATGGTAGTATGGCTGGTAACCTTAGTCTCGTAAGCATAAGTTTGTTGTGCATAGCTATTTTTTGTGCTTAAGCAGCTCTATGAAATTAGGCCCAGACCGTAGGATCACAGAAGCCATAGTTTGTGAAGCCAAACACCGAAATCAGGGACTTCTTGGAAACAGTGAAAAGGGGCAGTAAACAACTTCAAACAAACAAACAAACAAACAAACATTCAACCGGATATTCCATAGTGTAGATTCATAAAATGAATATCTGCATCTCTGTCATGAACATTAACCTGAAAAAGCAATCAACATCTGGCAGGATTTGAACCGGGGTCCTAGACGTGGAAGGCGACCGCAAACAGAGGGGGGGGGGGGAGGTCTGGAACACAAATCTCGGGGCTGAGCAGCCAAAATTTTCATCTTGCAATCAGGGAAATTTTTTTCAACAATCAGGGAGATGTTTAGGATTACATTCAACATAATACGGCGTATCGTGGCCGAGCGGATAAGAGCACCAGACTCAAGCTCTGGTGTTTCTGATCAGCAGAGTGTGAATTCGAGTATCGGTCGTGACACGTGTGTCCTTTTAAAAGCAAGACACTTAACCATTATTGCTTCTCTTCACCCAGGAGTACAAATGGGTACCGGCGAGAGCTGGGGAGTAACCTGTGACAGACTGGCAGCCTGTCCAGGGAGAATAGAAATATTCTCAGTTGTTTAATGCCAAGGAAACGGGATATAAACACCGGCCTGATGAGCCATATTGGCTCGGGACAGACTTTACTCTTTACTTTACTCTAATTATAGAGAACAATTTCCATAATCAGGGAGTTTTTCAAATTTTGTTCATCAGAACATGGAAAGACTAGTTTAATTTTTAGGGGAACTTTCTGCAGAATCAGCTCTGCTCAGGGACACTGGCCACACATTATTCAGAGTGCACCTTGTGTGAACTCATTATTACGGGCTGCAATCACAGCCCTACAGTTCACTGTCACTTGATGACATCAAGATGCATGACTCATACATCTAGAAGACGCGCTACGAAATCTTAAAGTACGGTTCTGCTCGACCCAATTCCTTCTTCTGGAGAAGACGGTACACCTTTTTTTTTTTAAATGTGCTTGAATGCGCCCCACTAGGGTTGGGACGTTGAACCGTAAACAAGCGTTGAAATCCTTTTCCAAATCTCCTTAATGGTATAACGAAGCTGACAGGAAAAAAAATTAGACCTTCCTTTTTTTGTTGGTGAAATGTTTCTTTATCTTAAAGGCACTGTACACGTTTGGTAATTACTCAAAATATATATTAGCATAAAAACTGACTTGGTAACGAGCAACGGAGAGCTGTTGATAGTAAAACATTGTGAGAAACAACTCCCTCTGAAGTAACGTAGTTTTGAGAAAGAGGTAATTTCTCACTAAAATAATAAAAGACTTCAGGCCTGAAGCCTTTTATTCCTATCTGAAAGCACACAAATTTGTACAACAAGGGTGTTTTTTCTTTCATCATTTTCTTGCAACTTCGATGACCAATTGAGCCCAAATTTTCACAGGCTTGTTATTTTATGCATATGTTGGGATACACCAAGTGAGAACACTGGTCTTTGACATTTTACCAAACGTGTTCAGTGCCTTTAATGGTTAAATGAAGCTGACAGAAAGAAAAAAAATTCGACCTTCTTTTTCTTTAAAATGTTCGCCCAAGACACTATCCAGGGAGAACAATTGACTTCACTTTTGTTGGTGAAATGTTTCTTTATCTTAAATCCATCAAAACTAATAATTTGTTTTTAAATCCCCTAAAATTGTGTATACATTTTGCTTTGTAAGCCCTGTGGTTTGTGGGGTTGTGGTTTTGTGACTGTTAAGACAGGCGTTACAGTGTTCTATTTTTAATCCTTGAAAGTGTGTCCACATCTGCTCTTTTTACAGATGGGCTCATAGTTCTGATTGGAATTGGTAGAAATGAAGTCACAAGTTCCCTTAAAGGGAAAGTATACATTTGGTAATCACTCTTAAAACACTTGGCAATAAAAACTTACTTGTTAGAATTACAGTATCTTTCAATAGTATAAAGCATTTTTAGAAACATTTCACTTCGAAGTAGTGTGGTTATTGAAAAAGATATCAGAAAACTGGTCCCTCTATGTTGCAACTCTCTCAATACACAGCTCTGGTCTATAGGTGAGATATCTGGGCCCAATTTCCTAGAGCTGCTTAACGGCCGATTTTGTGCTTACTGCGCAAGTTTCCATTTCATAGCACTGCACACGAAAAGGCATGCTATTCTTCCGGTGTATACTGTATGAAAAAGAATGACGTACGGTAACAATGCAAATCCATGGTGAACGCACAAGCTGGCCGCCTAATTTTCTTGCTAACCTGTGAGATACACTTACGCTTAACCAAATTTTTCTGCGATAGTTAGCACGAAAATTTGCTTACCGTTAAGCAGCGCTATGAAATAGGGCCCTGCTCTACAATGCCAAAGGGTGTGGGTTCGAGTCCAGCCCGAGTAATATGCCTGTGGGTTGTTCTTCTGGAGCTCAGGAAGTTTCCAAAGCAGTATGTTTGCATTGTGAATTTCGCTTTTGTTAGGGTTTAACTTGTCGTTACGGGGCAGGCAAACAAGTTTCTGACACACGGAGGCACCTGGTTGGGTATTGGTGCACTGCCAAGCACCAGGCAATATCTGGGGAGGAGGGCCCCCTTGTGTTGTGAGTCATACACCACTTCAGAGCCGAATGTCATCAAGTTGTTATAAAGCTGAAAATGTGCTGAGCTGATTTTGAGACAAAGCGTAAACCTCCCAGGGAACCAGCCGCAAACAATACACATTAAATGTTGTTTTGGCTGGTGACCTGTTTCTGCCAAGCAAGATCTTCCTTTGCTAAGTAAAGTTGTAACAGCTTCATGAAATTGGGCCCAGAGACTTTAAGGGTCTGTATACGTTTGATAATGATTCTTAAAATTAATGGCATATTAATGGCAAGAAACCTACACGGTTAGAAGTACAGCAGCTTTTGATAGTATAAAGCATTTTGAGAATCATTTCACTTCAAAGTAATGTGGTTATGGAAAAAGATGTCAGTTTTAATCCCCAAAAATTTGAATCTGAGAAACATCACTGTCAGTAATACTTCTCAGATTGTGTAATTCTAATACGGATTGTTCTTCCTGCGTGGACATAACCGCTCCGGATTTTCGGCGATATCTCAAAAAGGCGACCACCTTTTGAAATGAAATTTTCACAGGCTAGTTTTATTGTATATCTAAATTTATATATAGGATTAAAACAATCAAACGCTTCCAAAAACAAAAGATATACTTTCCCTTAAGGAGAATGTGTGGTGAAAGTAAACTGCCATCAACTGTATGAAATATTGAAATGGGCGACTTTTCGGGATGCAATAGTGGCAGTGAACTTATCGGGTAAATCCACCGTTCTAGGAGGAGTGCGCATGTTCAGAAACATGCGCACAATGGAAAAATACCTGGGAAATCTGCTGCCATCTAGTGTTCCAAAGTCCCTTATTGGTAAAGCGCATAACTCTATAGAATGTAAGCACAGGTTTCCGTGATTAACAGTTTGTGAAGGAAACTGAAGGAAAGTTGCACACTTGACTTTGTGAAGGAAACTAATAAGAGAAAATTGCACAAACTGAGTTTGTGAAGGGAAGTGAAACAACCGCATTTGAAAAATGGAGAAGGAAAAGAATCGAGTTTGAAAGTGAAACTGAAGGGAAAATTGCACAAACTGAGTTTGTGAAGGAAACTGCACAAACTGAGTTTGTGAAGGAAAGTGAACAACCGAGTTTGAAAAAATGGAGAAGGAAAAGTGAACAACTGAGTTTGAGAGGGAAACTGAAGGGAAAATTGAACAACTGAGTTTGAAAAAAGAAGAAGAAGGAGAATTGAACAACCGGGTTTGGGAAGGAAACTGAGGGAAAAGTGAAACACTGAGTTTAGGAAGGAAACTGAGGGAAAAGTGAACAACTGAGTTTGAAAAAAAGGAGAAGGAAAATTGAACAACCGAGTTTGGGAAGGAAACTGAGGGAAAAGTGAACAACGGAGTTTGGGAAGGAAACTGAGGGAAAAGTGAACAACCGAGTTTGGGTAGGAAACTGAGGGAAAAGTGAACAACTGAGTTTGAAAAAAAGGAGAAGGAAAATTGAACAACCGAGTTTGGGAAGGAAACTGAGGGAAAAGTGAACAACGGAGTTTGGGAAGGAAACTGAGGGAAAGTGAACAACCGAGTTTGGGAAGGAAACTGAGGGAAAAGTGAACAACCGAGTTTGGGTAGGAAACTGAAAAAAGTGAACTACTGAGTTTGAAAAAAAGAAGAAGGAGAATTAGACAACCGATTTTGGGAAGAAAACCGAGGGAAAATTGAACAACCGAGTTTGGGAAGGAAACTGAGGGAAAATCGAACAACTGAGTTTGTATTTGGCTTTGATTATTATTATTATTGACGTCTCACCTTTTTCTTCTTTTTGCGGAGAGTGACTTTAATTCCGTCGACTGAGATGGTTAGGATAACTTTCTTCTTCCTGATTGCCTTGGCTTTGAATTCATACTGTAGAAGAGATAAACAACAACAAAGTTAAAGTGATGTCGCAAATAAATATCAACAAAAACAACAAATTAAATGTAGGGAGAATTTAGAAGCTAAAAAGTTATTAGTTTGGTCATGAAAGTTGCTCTCATCGCTTACAAAGTAACTTCTTTGAAGTAATAGTAAATAGGATTCGAACTGCCTCTAGCCACCGGACTAGCTCAGTGGTCTAGTGGTAAGACATCTGCTCTAGCAATACAAAGGTCGTGGGTTTGAATCCAACCCGAGTGATTTGCCTTTGGATTTTTTTTTTAAACAAAACTTGGGAAAGTACTGAGTGTAAGGGTAAACAACTAATAATGGTGATGTTGCAACAAAGTACAGATAAGTTGTAAATAAACATAAACAAAAACAACAGATTTGGGAGAATTAAGAAGTTAAAAAGTTACATGGGTCTTTTTATGGTAACACACTTTACAACCATTAATGGAGTAACACAGCAAAACTTATGAGACCTAAAAACAAGTCGAGGGCAGGCATTCTGTACTCGTTGAAGATGATTAATCTGACAGTCAGGTAAGCCATATAAAAGGCTATTACAGTAATCTAAACGACTGGAAATGAAAGCATGAATCAGGGTTTCAGTACACTTAGTGGACAGGTGTTTTCTTATACGTCTGATGCTCAGTAAATAATAAAATGCACTTCCACAAACATGAACATGAAGTCAATAAAACTATGTATCTGTGAGATTTATGTCGTCTAGGCATGGACTCAAGACATCAACTAGCCACGTTTAGTTCGTTAAAGGCAGGATATACTTTTGGTAATTGTCAAAGACCAGTATCCTCACTTGGTGTATCCCAACATATGCATAAAATAACAAGCCTGTGGAAATTTGTGGAAAGTTGCATGAAAATAATGAAAGAAAAACACCCTTGTTGAATAGAATTGTGTGCTTTCAGATGCCTAAGAAAGGCTTCATGCCTGAAGTCTTTCTCAGATTCAAATTTTATGAGTGAAAAATTACTTCTTTCTCTAAAACTACGTTACTTCAAAGGGGTAGTTTCTGACAATGTTTTATAATATCAACAGCTCCCCAGTGCTGTTTACGATGTAAGTTTTTATGCTCATTAATTTGTGGAGTATTTACCAAAGGTATACCCACCCTTAAAGGAGGAGATGATTTTGTAATGAATACAACTTTGAAATATTTCATAAAAGCTTTTAAAAATCAATCAGAGAAAAAGAAAAGAAAAAGGAAGAAGAAGAAGCTCAAACAGTTTAGTTTTCTTTAGAAAATATGTCACAGCAACCGCTATATTAGATTTTTCAGAATCTTGAAGGTCAAATTTGAGCCACTGTGTGCAGCGTAAAAGCTAATGGCGATTTAAATTTGACTTGAGGGTCGGGAATATAAAATTCGGCCAAATGGAAATCTCAAAAAAATTGATAATTAAATCAAACAAAAATGTGAAAGGAACTGAATCGAGGGGATGAAAACTCAATTGTGCCATTCACTTTGCCATTTATTAGAAGCACACATGTCAACGAGGCACACAGAGAGTGGGTGTGGATGACAGAGTGGTCACCATTTTTAAAATCTAATGTAAAGCAATTTCATCAGACACATCATATCGAGAACACTGGAGGTGTTGATAGATGAAGGGTTGACATCTCAGGGTCTCGAACCTCGTTGGGTCATGACCTTTACGAATATGAGATGAGGGTTACAACAACAAAAACCAGAGAAACTACTGTCATAAAAAGGTGTTAAATAAGGAGTAAAATATTTTCTGCTACGATTAAATAAAATATGTGCTCATGAGAAAAAGGTTACCAGCCAATACTCAATGTGATCTTCATTGATGTGACTGGTGCCCTGAGCCCATTTTCATAAAGCTGTTGAAGCAGAAAATGATGCTAAGCAAACAAATTCTGCTGAGCAGAAATGAACAGGGAATCAGTCACAAACAATATAGGCCAACATTATTCATTCATTCATTCATTCATTCCAACAGCTTCCTCTGGAAGGTGCGATATACGTACAAGAACGAAGAATCATGTCTGCACTGTAACAATAGTAATTCAAAACTGTTGCAATTTCACAAAATTTATGACGTTAACCACGTTTTCTAAAATTTAATCAAACTCCATTTATCAATTCAGCATATACCGAGGTTACAGAATTTACCATCAACTAATCTGACAATCAATGGAACGATTTCCGTTCATTGGACAAAAGTATTTTGTAAACAAAAAATGACCGGGAGTGTTTCTCGGGATAACCAATTAATTCCATTCTCAGCTGCTCTCCTAAGTTGAAACCAACCCATAGCCAATCAATCATAGCTTACAGCTGTCCAAGTCAATTTTCGGATCAGCATAAAAATCCGCTTGACTGGTTAACGGGTCCTTTCCTAACCTCTGGGACCCAAAACACCTTGTTGCGCATGACCTTCAGTAAACCAAAAATAGTTTCCAAGAGCAAGAGAGGAATGTTAATACACTTGCCATTCAAGTAAACACCAAGACAAATATTTCCCCTTGGAATATGCGCTCATAATAAAAAGTCAATTGTGTGATCGTACAATTGGACCAAGAGAAAATTGGAATGGAGGGCATGAAATGCAACTGTGTGACTGGCGGAGTTAAGATGCAGCATCCCAAAAATATTTTCCAGACTAGTAAACATTTCACACATAAAGGCACTGAACACTTTTGGTAACAGCTCAAAATCAGTGTCCACATTTTGTGTGATTCAACATATGCATGAACAAACAAACCTGTGAAAGTTTGAGCTCAATTGGTCATCGAGGTCACGAGAAAATAGTGAAAAGAGACCTGATGTGTTTTCTGTTTTTTCAAACATTGAGTTTTTATCGCGCGTGATGAAAACAATTGTTTTTACTCATTTCTCAGAAACGATAGCATTTTAGGCAGAAATAGTTTAAGGAACCCTTTCTACCATTACTTACTTTAAATCATATGTGTGAATCTGTGAACACTTGTGTTTTTCGATCTAACCAATAATGTAAAGGGCCTTCAAGTGTAGAGGATGTAAACTGTATGCATAGCGGCTACTTAAATTTGGGAAAATAAATTTAACAAGTACATGTATCTATTTTTGGGGGTGTTAATCGTGTGAAAGGTAAAACTTTTGCCTTTGACTACTTTGGTTTTAAAGGTAGGGTCACTGATTTGTAAATACTCCAAAAGTTAACTACCATAAAAACTTAATTGGTGAGAAGCACCGCAGCTGTTGATAGTACAAACTATTTCGAGAATGGGTTGCTGTTGAAGTAACATGGTTTGGATGATTTTTCATATGAATTTTTTGCATGAATCGTTTCTCAGATTTGTAAGGGTTGACTGAAAATTCAAATTTCTGTGGTGTCCGTTCGCAAGTGCTGCGGCCAGATATGCGGTTTGTAGGGAAAGAAGTCAACATTTTTTTCATAGAGTTGCTCATTCACAAAAAAAAAGAGCTAGCTAGGCACAACAAAATTGTGATACCAGAATAAGGTTCCTAGTCAACATACTATGCTTTGTATGGCATTTGTGACTGGTATCCAGCTAATTTCTGCTAAGCAGGAAATTGCTAAGCAATATCTTCTGCTTAAGCAGCTCTCAATGAAAGTGGGCCCTGATGCCTACATAATGATACTCAGAGAAATTTCAAACAACCAGGTTGTTCGTACACATCTACATCAACACCGTTCCTCCAAGTTCTCTATTCAGTGATAAAGCTGCCCTGGTTTTTAGTCTGGTCATCACGTCTGCGATCCCAAAATACATTTACTAATAAAAGTGCCACGTCACGTTACACGCGCCGCTATGGCTGATGGGTGTGAAATTAAAACACATTCACAGACTGGGATTTGCAAAAGGGTTCTTGCCCCAGCATCTCTGGATGCCTACATAGGCATCTCTAGGAATAACTCCTCATCACAGAGTGATGGACGTATTGAGGTCGAGACCCTATTTTGCTCTTTTTTTTTCGCGGAATCCTGCGCTGACGGCACAACAATCTACTAAAAAAAAGAAGAGGAGATGCCGAAGATTCAGACTAAAGGCTGGCGTGTAAAGTAATTATTCTGAGTAATGCATAAAATGCCAGTGCACTCCTGGAAACTTCAGATTCACTGGTGAGAATTACCGCGGGCAATTCCTGTATTTGTTGGATACTGCAGTAACACCTATGACAAAGCCATTCTGTACACGTTGTGCTGTCACGAAACTATCTGTATGCGAGCTTTAAATTTGGTCGGTACGCGTGACGATAGTTGTCTAAGGGGGTCTAGGTTGGCCTTGAAAACGTTTAGTTGTTGGTGGCTGGCATTTGAACGCGATTAGGGCAGAACATTCTGCTCAGCAAATTTCTTTGCTAAGCAATAAATGAGTGGGGTATCAGTTACAGCAATGGTAACTGTATGGTATTTTGGCTGGTAAACTATTTTTCCGAAGCTATAGTTTTCTGTGCTTAGCAAGTTTTTGTGCTAACATACTAAGCCTCAAATTACAATATGGCTACCCACCTGGCAACTAACTAGAGTAACCAACACAAGAGGGCGGTATAACAATTATCGTAACACATACATGCTTTATGAAATTGGGCCCAGGTTGGAGGTTCCACTCAATGAGTGTCCATTTATTTATTTATTTTATCTATTTCTTATTTACCCTGGGGAAACCTATCAGCAAAACACTGTTTTTCAGAGGTGCCAAGCAGCTACAAACAACACATTAACATAAAAAGAAAAATGACAAGAACATTCAAATTTTAATCTATTTAAAAAAAACCGAGGCAAACACTGTGCACAATTCACTCAATGACATTTAACCGCATTGCAAAAAACATTCAGATTTTATGCAATCTTCCTAAAGCGTCTTCGCTTTCTCCCGCAGACAGAACACTCCGTGGGGAAATTTATCCGAATGTCGCCACTTCAGACCGGAAGAAAACATTACGGGCGGGGGATATACATTCCTCGATCATCACCATTTTACATTTCTTGTTTTCAAGAAAAGAAAACAACAAAAAAGTGAATCATTCGTCTATTTTGAGATCACTGGTTGTTAGAGCGAAGTTTTTTTTGTTTTTTTCTTCTTTTTTTCTTCTCCTCCCGGATAGAAACTCCCGATGCTCCTCATGTCCCCCACTGAGGTAGAATCCATTCCTGTATGAGTCATCCCTCCTAAAGGGATCCACGCTTCTTATCCAAACACAATCTCTCTTCACTCATCGACCTGTTGCAAATCCACCCCCCTCTTCAGAGAGAGAGAAAAAGAGAGAGAAAGAAGGGGGCGGGGGTAGAGGGGGAATTCTTGGAGGGATGGAGTTGAATTTAGTCATACAATATACAGTTACATTTAAAGGCATCGTACACGTTTGGTAATTGGAGCCTATTGTTCGTTTCAAACCTATATAGTTGTAAAAATATACCATAAAACTAACCTGTGAAAATTTCATTTCTAAAGGTGGTAGCTTTTTTTAGATATTGCCGAAAAATCTGGAGCGGTTATGTCCACGCAGGAAGAATAATCTGCATTGGAATACACACTCTGAGAAACGTAACGCTTCTCAGATTCAAATGTTTTGGGGATAAAAAGTGATATATTTGTCCATAACCGCAGCACTTCGAAGTGAAAATTTTCCCAAAATGCATTATACTATCCAAAGCTGCTGTACTTCTTACCAAGTAAGTTTTTATTGCCATTAATTATCAGAGTCATTACCAAACGTGTTCGATGCCTTTAAGGCAATTTAACCAAAATGCGTAACGCTTCTCAGAGTGTGTATTCCAATGCCAGATTATTCTTCCTGCGTGGACATAACCACTCCAGTTTTTCGGCAATATCTCAAAAACGCTACCACCTTTTGAAATGAAATTTTCACAGGTTAGTTTTATGGTATATATCTACAACTATATGGGATTGAAACAAACATCAGGCTCCAATTACCAAACGTGTAGGATGCCTTTAAGGCAATTTAACCAAAATGCGGATCAAGTTCTGCTAATGAGCTTTCCGAATTCATTGCGCATGCAGGGAGTGTCATGTTGCACAGTGGGTATGGATCGGACCCTTTTGTGGCTGCAACAAGTTCAGCATTTTGACGAAGGCCCTTAAGCCGTGTCCGAATTGGGGGGCTATGGTGGCAGCTATCGCTACGGGCTACCTATGCTTAATGCATGTTAAGCTTGTGATCAACCACTAATTCTGCTTGTTTACTAGGGTCTAGTAGTGTTAAAGGCACTGAACACGTTTGGTAATTGTCAAAGACCAGTGTTCTCACTTGGTGTATCCCAACATATGCATAAAATAACAAGCCTGTGAAAATTTGGGCTCAATTGGTCATCGAAGTTGCAAGAAAATGATGAAAGAAAAAACACCCTTGTTGTATAAATTTGTGTGCTTTCAGATAGGAATAAAAACTTCTTGCAAGACGGTTTTAATTATTTTAGTGAGAAATTACCTCTTTCTCAAAAACTATGTTACTTCAGAGGGAGTTGTTTCCTACAATGTTTTATACTATCAACAGCTCTCCGTTGCTTGTTAACAAGAAAGTTTTTATGCTAATATATATTTTGAGTAATTACCAAACGTGTACAGTGCCTTTAAGGAGACCAACGTCCTACCAGTGGCCCAGTTTCTCACCTCTGCCTAACCCTTTCCTCACCATAGGCGACTTTAGTTGACTGCACTCATACCCCCTTTTCCTTACCGTTGGCGACTTTAGTCAACCGAGCTTACACACAAAAAAGCACTCAAGCCTGAGCACAAAGACCATTTGTAACAAAGCTGTAGTTTTGTCCATGTTCACCCTCCATACCCAAGCTTACCACCATCGGAAAGAGAAAGATCGGATCTTTCCAATGATGGTGAAATAAAATAAGACCTTGCTATTATGCAATCTCTTCGAATTGGAGTTGAAAGATCTGAAATGCCAAACACCTACGGAGCGCCATATTGTTGTGTACAAAAAAGTGTTTGAAATTACAGATTACACTGAAGAAAGAAAGACACAGAACTTTGACATTTATTGATTTTGATTAATGATTTTTTTATTATATGAAACAGTATTCAATAAGTAAGAACTTTTTTTTGCTGTAAAACAATATCTTCAAGGAGATAATGGAGTTTGAAGTTGTTACATGTTTGTCGTGATGATAGCGTTCTGACTCTCTCCGCGATTCCCGCGACACTGGCGATGTTCTCGCGAGACTGCTGACCCCCTGCGAGACTACTGCTCTCACAACTACGGTCCCATTTAAATGGGGAGTAGTCGGGAGCCAGCAGCCTCGCGGTTACCGTGGTTACATGGCCTCATTGGCGTGGCATGGCCGAGCGGTTAAGTGTACCGGACCCAAGCTCTGGTGTTTCTGATCAGCAGAGAGTGTGGGTTCGAGTCCCGGTCATGGCACTTGTGTCCTTGAGCAAGATGCTTAACCATAATTGCTTTGTCGTTCGGATGGGACATTAAGCCCTATGTCCTGTGTACTAGGATTGGTATTCCATGCACAAGAAACCCAGAACACTTATCGTGGAAGAGTAGGGGCTAATCCCAGTGTTTCTGGATCACATAGCAAGCACCCTTGTTTACAGGTTCCCTCAGGCTTGCAAGCTACAGTGATTAAGTTCACTTATGAGGCATACTTGGTTTCATTACCAGAAATATTTTAATAATACAAGGTTGACCAATGTGACAGACTATCCCTGACCATCCTTTGTACAATTCTACCTCCATGTTTGTACAGACTGTGTGCATAGCTGATGACCAGACTGACATTTATACCCCTAGTCTCAAAGGTTCAAAACAAACAAGACAACTGTCACACCTCTCTTGTTTGTTTATCTTATAAGGGAACTCACATTACTCATGGTTATAATCTGTGATTAATCTATTTGGAATGTCCTCATATACCCATCAGGTATCAATTGATACAGCCCTGACCATCCCAAGTCCTTCAAAATTATCTTGACCAGTTGTAATTTTAGAGGACTGCAGTTCTGTTTTACTTTCATCTGCTTGTGACAGTAGGGAATCCTACAAAACAAGTTTATTGAGGCAGTAAGGATCATGAACAACACATATATGTTGATTTTGGAGGATGAAGGCAGCAGGGATCCTACATAAACTTATATGGATTCATTTTTGAGGATAGAGGCATAAGGGATCCTACAAAACTTACGTGACGTTTTTTAAGGAATGAGGCAGTAGGGATCCTATATAAAATGATATGGACTAATTTTTGAGGATTGAGGCATTAGGGATCCTACAAACCTCATATTGGTTGATTTTGAAGGATTGAGGCAGCAGGGATCCTACATCAACTCACATTGGTTGATTTTGGAGGATTGAGGCAGTAGGGATCCTACATCAACTCACATTGGTTGATTTTGGAGGATTGAGGCAGTAGGGATCCTACATCAACTCACATTGGTTGATTTTGGAGGATTGAGGCAGTAGGGATCCTACATCAACTCACATTGGTTGATTTTGGAGGATTGAGGCAGTAGGGATCCTACATCAACTCACATTGGTTGATTTAGAAGGATTGAGGCAGTAGGGATCCTACATCAACTCACATTGGTTGATTTTGGAGGATTGAGGCAGTAGGGATCCTACATCAACTCACATTGGTTGATTTTGGAGGATTGAGGCAGTAGGGATCCTACATCAACTCATATTGGTTGATTTTGGAGGATTGAGGCAGTAGGGATCCTACACAACTCATATGGGTTGATTTTGGAGGATTGAGGCAGTAGGGATCCTACATAAACTTAATATGGATTAAATTGTGAGCATTGAGGCAGTAGGGATCCTACAAAACTTATGTGATCTTTTTGGAGGAGTGAGGCAGTAGGGTTCCTAAACAATCCATATGGGTTAATTTTGGAGGATTGAGGCAGTAGGAATCCTACATAGCCAAAACAGTCAAAATCTTACACAAACAAACCAACCACTAATTTCCAGAGGGTGGGTAAGCCTGATTCAATGCATTTGTCACAGGTTGGTTTGATGGTGTGTTCACTAAAAACTAGTGAATGGAAATGAGTTTATTCTTCCAAAAACCAATGTTATAATCTAGCTTTAAGTTGAACGTATACACACACAATGTGTACACATGTACATGTACTTTACATACTCAAAAATATCCCACAATGGATCTTAAGAAGTTAAACAAACACAAGTTGAAAAGTTACAAAACACGACTTTCATTTTGAATTTTTCCTTTTACTCCTGAACTCTACAAAATGTTATCTGGAAGAGAAAAACCCCCAAAACCATCAAATCCAATGTCACAAAAGAGCTGAAATGATTCAGAATTTGATTGCTCAGCTCAATGAAACTTAAGAAGTTAAACAAACACAAGTTGAAAAGTTGTTGTTACATGATTTCCGTTTACACTTTTTCTATTTATAGCTGAACTCTACAAAATGTTATCTGGACAAACAAAAAACCCCATATCAAATCCAATGTCACAAAAGAGCTGAAATGATTCGGAATTTGATTGCTCAGCACAATTAAAGGCACTGAACACGTTTGGAAATTGTCAAAGACCAGTGTTCTCACTTGGTGTATCCCAACATAAATAACAAGCCTGTGAAAATTTGGGCTCAATTGGTCATTGAAGTTGCAAGAAAATGAAGAAAGAAAAAACACCCTTGCTGTACAAATTTGTGTGCTTTCAAATAGGAATAAAAACTTCTTGCAAGAAGTCTTTTATTATTTTAGTGAAAAATTACCTCTTTCTCAAAAACTACGTTACTTCAGAGGGAGTCGTTTCTCACAATGTTTTATACTATCAACAGCTCTCTGTTGCTCGTTACCAAGTCAGTTTTTATGCTAATATATATTTTGAGTAATTACCAAACGTGTACAGTGCCTTTAAGAAGTTAAACAAACACAAGTTGAAAAGTTACAAGAACGTGACTTTCATTTAGACTTTTTCTATTTACAGCTGAACTCTACAAAATGTTATCTGGAAAAAAACCACCAAAACCATCAAATCCAATGTTACAAAAGAGCTGAAATGATTTGGAATTTGATTGCTCAGCACAATGAAACTTAAGAAGTTAAACAAACACAAGTTGAAAAGTTGCTATTACATGACTTCCGTTTACACTTTTTCTATTTACAGCTGAACTCTACAAAATGTTATCTGGACAAAGATCTGAAAACACACATCAAATCCAATGTCACAAAAGAGATGAAATGACTCCGGATTTGAGTGCCGAACACATTTTCCATATTATGTTTGGTCGACTACATTTTGTACCCCAATGCAGATTCATGCTGTTCATTTCTGCCAAACCTTCCTCCAGGGGCACCGGGGAACATACCACCACGTACACACACACACACGATGGAATTTCCGACTTTGAAATCCCTTAAGAATAACACAACTTTACACGGTTCCATGCATAGCTAATGCACCATAACATATTTATGTTTTCGTTGTTATTCTCAGTGCGACCTTTGCATAATAGAGCACACAATGCGAGTCAACAAGGGTAGTATTTTTTATCAATGGTTCCCTCAAAGTCAATATTACATTTATTATAGATATAAAATAAAACCAATTGATAGCTCTTCAGATGTACATTGTGTATACAGGTACTGTGAATATTTTGGGGTTTTAAAAGTAATGGTGGTTTCTGTATATATACATTTTAATAATTCATTTACTTGCCATTTTTTGTTTTACTTTTCACTACAATTTTAGATTTCTGTGTATTATATAATATCAAATTAATTTTTCAAAATGAGCAGGGTCTGGGAGGGCACATCTTTTTTGATGACAGTTTTTTGTCTTTTGCCTTTCCCTGGACAGCCTCTACTCGTAATATTGTATTGTTCAAAGAATTAAAATAAAATAAATATTTAAAAAAAGCTATAGTGGTGAGTCGTGGCCTAGCATAGCGGTCTACTTCATCGGACACTGATGGTTGAATCATCAGAGTGTGGGTTCGAATCCTGGTCAATGACACTAGTGTCCTTGAGCAAGGCACTTAACCATAATTGCTTCTCTTCACCCAGGTGTATAAATGGTAACCTGAGAGGGCTGAGAAACCCCTTAGCTTGGGGTTGTATGCTCCCCAGGGAGTTGAGAAAGTTAGAGGATTGGTCTAAAAATATGCCCGATGAACAGGGAATGTTGTAAAGCGCCTTGATTTAGCTACTAGGATATGTGCGCTATATAAGAACCAACTATTATTATTACACAATAGAAAGGGGTTTGTATTATGCTGTGAATACACATACAATGCATTTACATTGATTCACGGCGTGTCATGGCCGAGCGGCAAGTTCACCAGACCCAAGCTCTGGTGTTGTCAGCAGCAGAGTGTGGGTTCGAATCCCGGTCATGACACTTGTGCCCTTGAGCAAGGCACTTAACCATAATTGCTTTGTTAACAGTTGGGAAGGTAGTGCTTTCTGCTCTACCAGCCAGGCTCCTAGTGGATGATACCCATGCCTACATCCTTACAGACTGTGAAGAGGGTAACCCTGTATCAGCCACAGGAGTAGGTGGCAACGTGCCCCTGGTGGCAGTTGATTTGGGTCGATAGCCCAAATCATTTAATGTAACCCTCACATTGAAGTGGCTGTCCGGCCTTGTGATGTTAGGGAGCTCTCATATAAAGAAAATATTAAAAAATAATGCAATATATATACTTGTACAGACAAATATGTACAGGCCGATGTACATACAATGATAATGAAAATTTCTAATTAGATGTAGGTCTCTTTCATAACACACACTTTAAGGGGGGCTGTCGTCATGATCATAGCAGGCCTGTGGCTGTACATGGAATTATGAACTCTCACCCAGGTACTACACACGCGCATGCGCTGGCCGTCACATCACAAAGGGCGCCGTCATTACAATTACCGTGATTTGACGGCCAGCATGCGCGCGTGGGAAGAAACTGGGTTAGAGTTCATAGTTCCATGTACAGCCACAGGCCTGCTATGACAGTGACGACAGTCCCCCTTTAAGACAAAATAATAATAATACCAGACATTTACATAGCGCATAATGCAGGAGCCTCTATGCGCAACACAAAACATAAAACAATAAAATAAAATATATAAAGCAACTTGTTACAAAAATATAGCTTCAAACAAATGAGCCTTTAAAAGTCCCTAATAAATCTGAAGAGAGTCGGCTTGGCGAATATGAAGGGGTAAGTTGTTCCATAACGAAGGTGCAATGAATAAGTCTAACGTACGAGTATTTGGCAATCAAAATACATGTAAGCACCATGCATGCATGTATAATCATAGAGAAAGGACTACAGTATAATCAGTCAGCTTTCAGATTGAAACTTAACATGGCTTATAAAGACAGCCAGTGGCAACCAGCCCCAAAATGTCTACTAACCCTCACCCTAATTCCGCATACTGAAACTGTGTATGAAAAAGACAGAATTTTTGTTCTTTGTACGCAATTTTTACAAGAGAAATTTTAAAAGAAATTATGAGAGATCGCCTAACATCACAAGTCCGGACGGCCACTTCAATGTGAGGGCTATACTGATTTGGGCTATCGACCCAAATCAACTGCCACCAGAGGCACGTTGCCACCTACTCCTGGGTTACCCCCTTCACAGTCCGTAAGGATGTAGGCATGGGTATCATCCACTAGGAGCCTGGCTGGTAGAGCAGAATGCACTACCTTCCCAACTTTTTACGAAGCAATTATGGTTAAGTGCCTAGCTCAAGGGCACAAGTGTCATGACCTGGATTCGAACCCACACTCTGCTGCTGTTGCCACATTTTTCTATCATAACAATTTTGCCTGAGAGGACACTTTCTACACAGCTGTTGGTGTTTATCTAAGGCCAAACAAAATAAAAATTGTTTGTTTGTCCATAACGGGTCCTCAAAAGGTAGGGTCGGTCGGTCAATTATTATTATTAATTTTTTTAATATGGAAATTAAACTCTTTAGTATTAAAATAAGACATATTTAAATGTCTTTGAATAGTATTTTAATGCTAACAACTGTTCAACTAACAAGATTTAATGTTGTTGATGTTGACTGCTTTACCGGAGCTACCAGCTCATGAGTGCATAGCACTTCTGCAGAACTGAAATTTCACCAGAATAAAAAGTCAGGTGTGTATAAACACCGTGGGTTGGTAAACTGCTTTATATTCAATATATAGTTTCTTCCTGTTTCAACATTTTTTTACCATTTTTGTTTTTGAGAATATTGATGAAAATTTTGAAGATAAACAAATTTGAAAAAATAGGGGGGGGGAAACAAATTTGTTGCGACGAAAATGAGGGTCGGTCGGCAAGGACAAACAAATTTGTTTTTCCCTAATAATCAGTCTTGCAGTTTTGATTTATTATAAATCACATAATCAATAACAACCTCCAGAAAAAAAATTAGAACAAAATAATAGAGTCTGGCACAGCCACTGATGACAGCGCTCCCTTTAAAATACTCTCAAATCTCTTAATAATAATCCAAGCTTAACCAAGGAATCCCCACTGACCCTTCTGCTAGACCAACAAACCATGATACTCTAATTAAATTATAAATAGAACAGCTTACTGCGAGACTGACCACAATCGGACGCTTTGCAATCCTATCCATTGTGCGTACACGGTAAACCACAACTATTTATTACATGTTGTACCAACAGTGTAGATTATTTTCTCTTGGGGGGGGGGGGGGGGAGTGATATCCTACAGTTGTAACAACTTAAAAGATGAACCTCGGAATAGACAACGCAAGTCTCTCACATATCGAAAACGAGAAAACAACTCCAACAAAGACTATATTTGTTTATGAAATCAAACCTTCTTTTTAAAGGGATTGCATACGTTTGTTAATTGGAACCAACTGTTTGTTTCAAACCTATATAGTTGTAGATATATACCATAAAACTAACCTATGAAAATTTCATTTCAAAAGGTGGTCGCATTTTTTAGATATCGCCGAAAATCTGCAGCGAATATGTCCACGCAGGAAGAATAATCCGTAATTGAAATACACAATCTGAGGACAGTTACTGACAGTAACATTTCTCAGATTCAAATTTTGGGGGACAAAAACTGAAATCTTTTTCCATAACCACATTACTTTTGAAGTGAAATGATTCTCAAAATGCTTTATACTATCGAAAACTGCTCTACTGCTAAACAAGTAAGTTTTTATTGCCATTAATTTTAAGAGCGATTACCAAATGTTTACCTTCCCTGTAAAGATGAACCTTGTGAATAGACTGTGTAAATTATTTGTATTATACAAAAATTTATTTGTAACAACTTGCTATGGGTATTTTTACTTTCAAAAGTTTTGTATAAAATAATTTTAAAGGTATCGTACACGTTTGGTAATGACTCAAAACAAATATTAGCATAAAAACTTACTTGGTAACAAGCAACGGAGAGCTGTTGATAGTATAAAACATGAAACGACTCCCTCTGAAGTAACGTAGTTTTTGAGAAAGAGGTAATTTCTCACTAAAATAATAAAAACTTCTTGCAAGAAGCCTTTTATTCCTGTCTGAAAGCACACCAAATTTGTACAACAAGGGTGTTTTTTCTTTCATCATTTTCTTGCAACTTCGACGACCAATTGAGCCCAAATTTTCACAGGCTTGATATTTTATGCATATGTTGGGATGCACCAAGTAAGAACACTGGTCTTTGACAATTTCCAGACGTGTTCAGTGCCTTTAAAAGAAGATTTGATTTCATAGACAAATATAGATAAATATAATCTTCGTTCAAGTTTTTTTCTCGTTTTATATGCATGAGACTTGCACAGTCTATTGTATACAGGTATAGCTGAGATGAAGGAGGGTCAGGGGAGGGGGATTGGAGGGTGGGATGGGGGCGCTGTTGCAAGGGAATCATTAAGGGAAGACAAGAATGGTTAATGATACCAGGGATGTATTGTGTATGTTCGGTCTGTTTAGATAGAACTTTCCTTTCCACTGTGCAATAATGAGATATAAACCCCAGGCTGGAATGAGTAAGTATCCGACGCACACAAATAGGTCTACAGTACAGGGCTTAAATTTGAGTTCAGTTTTTTTTTTCAACTGCACCTGAAGCCATTGTGGTTCATCAACTGGAATGCAATATTAATTCTAAACACTGTGATATAAACCAGCAGTGAGCCCTGCAGATTAAGGATGGTACAGTAGACCTTACCTCTCCCTATCCCTGTCCCCCCCTTGAAAATTTAATCCACTATACCTGCTTAAATGTTGGTATACTTGATCCATGGACACCCATCACAGCCCTCCCTCCTCACCCACCACCCACCCTCTCCCTGACCCAGAAAAATGACCCTCTGGAAACTGCCCCTAATAGTAAGCTTAGGATTTAAACACATTACCCACAGTCAATTTCATGAAGCCTGGAAGCCGACGTTTTCTGCGCACACAGTTTTTCTATTTCATTGGCGCTGCTCACCTTAAAGGGATTGTATACGTTTGGTAATTGGAACCACTGTTTGTTTCAATCCTTTATAGTTGTAGATATATACCATAAAACTTGTACACCCTTGTGAATTTTATAAGCTGTGCATTTTCTATTGTTTCAACCATCCTTGCTTCTAACATGTCAAAGATGGTGGCGAATGATTTCAATGCATTATTTAAAGAGATCATATACGTTTGGTAATTGGAACCCACTGTTTGTTTCAATCCTATACAAGTAGTTGTAGATATACAAGTATGTACCATAAAACTAACCTGTGAAAATTTCATTTCAAAAGGTGGTAGCGTTTTTGAGATATTGCCGAAAATCTGGAGCGGTTATGTCCATGCAGGAAGAAAAATCTGCAATTTGGAATACACAATCTGAGAAACGTTTCTGACAGAAACGCTTCTCAGATTCAATTTATTTTGGATAAAAACTGATATCTCTTTCCATAACCACATTAGGCCCTACTTCAAAGTGAAATGTTTCTCAAAAAGCTTGATACTATCAGCAGCTGCTGTACCTCTTACCAAGTAAGTTTTTATTGCCATTCATTTTATGAGTAATTACTAAACGTATACAGACCCTTCAAGCAAATAAATGGCAAAATTGCACATGCACTGTCAAACTTCAGTATCGTTTATGAATAATACAACTTTGCTCAGAATATACATTTCTCTGCTTTTGTTTTATACACATAAACAGCTTTGTGACATTGGGCTGTGGTGATTGCAACATCTTATGGTAGTAACCACCCTACATCATGGCTCAATTTCGTAGAACTGCTGAAGCATACATATTTGCTAACAAATGTTATGCTTTAATAGCAAAAATTAGCAGGATACCAGTCAGAAATGGTGCAAGTGACATGGTAGTTTGGCTGGTAAGCTTATTCTGGTAAGCATAATTTTGTTAAATTCTGTGCTACTGAGCAGAAATTAGCAGGATACCAGTCAAAGATTGGTGCAAGTGACATGGTAGTTTGGCTGGTAAGCTTAATCTGATAAGCAGAATTTTGTTAAATTCTGTGCTACTGAGCAAAAATTAGCAGGATACCAGTCAGAAATGGTGCAAGTGACATGGTAGTTTGGCTGGTAACCTTGTTCTGGTAAGCATATAATGTTGTTGTGCTTCACTCCTTTTTGTGCTTAAGCAGCTCTATGACATTGGGTACAAGTAGAACTATCAACGTACTTGGCCTCTATGTACAATTTGAGTCTGGATCGAATTTGTTATCGCTAGCCCATGAGTTGCGGATATCGTCTGCCTGGAACATCAATTCCGCCATCAATTTATCTTCCGATAATCAATTAAGATGGAATTACGGCTGTTTGAGTAGCTGTTTTCCACGACCAATTACGGCCACAAATTGAATCTGCCGCACACCCGATGCATACAAAATCACGTGCAGTGTTTGTTAAATATAAAAAAAAAAAGCCCCGCAGCGGTACACGTCGAGCCAACACCGTCTCAATCGGTGCAGCTGCAGTCAAGGAGGTGTCGCGCTCTTTGCACCGCTGTGAGCAAATCGTTAGGCGATGATTTTATACACAACTGCCCTGCAAATTTCTTTACTCATCATTCTCGCAAATGTCTCCTCTTGACCCTCTGCTGTCATTTTGACTTCATCAGGGTGCAAATGTAACACATTCAAGTTTTTTCTGTCAATCATGTCTAGTTCCCCCCGGGGGGACAGAACCTTCACAATTTTTTCGTCTTGGACACAGAAATTGATCGATGCCGCTTCCTCAGGGCTATGTTCCTCGCGCTGAAGCGAGAGAACCTAGGCTTGTTATTGCAAAATGATGTGCAGGGTTTATTCCCGCTTATCGCTAACGATAAAAAAAAAAGGTTTGCAGTCGAGTGAATTTTTATCAAACCCATCAGCCTCATCCTGAAATTATCTACAAAATTCAAAACCACTGCTTAAATTTAAAGGTAATTGCGCATAAGTTTTGGGAAGTGAATAATTTTTATATAAATACCGTGTGACATGACTGTATTCACTAGATCAACCAATTTCGGAAAACAAAAATTTGACATACAGCTGAAAATTGGTAAGTACTCAGTCTTAAATAAACGGTCGTTTAAAACCAGGCAGGGTCTTGGCCGTGGCATAATAGCCCTTTGACTTGGTCCATTGTCCCACCCATTATCCCTTGGCCAAGACCTGGGCCTAATTTCATGGAGCTGCTTAAGCAGAAAATATTGCTTATCAATGTTCTGCTAAGCAGAAATGAGCAGGATACCCGTCACAAATTGTACATGTGACATGGTAGTTTGGCTGTTAACCTTTTTCTGGTAAGCAACATTTTGTTGTGCTAAGCTACTGTTTGAGCTTAAGCAGCTCTATAAAAATTGGGCCCTGGCCACAGCCAAGACCTTTGACTCATTCCATTATCCCACCAATTATCCCTTGGCCAAGACCTGGCCGAGGTAAAGACCTTTGACCCGGTCCATTATCCCACGGCCAAGACCTGGCCACAGCCAAGACCTTTGACTCATTCCATTATCCCACCAATTATCCCTTGGCCAAGACCTGGCCGAGGTAAAGACCTTTGACCCGGTCCATTATCCCACGGCCAAGACCTGGCCACAGCCAAGACCTTTGACTCAGTCCATTATCCCACGGCCAAGACCTGGCCACAGCCGAGACCTTGACTTGGTCCATTATCCCACAGCCAAGACCTGGCCACAGCCAAGACCTTGACTTGGTCCATTATCCCACGGCCAAGACCTGGCCACAGCCAAGACCTTTGACTCGGTCCATTATCCCACGGCCAAGACCTGGCCACAGCCAAGACCTTTGACTCGGTCCATTATCTCACGGCCAAGACCTGGCCACAGCCAAGACCTTTGACTCGGTCCATTATCTCACGGCCAAGACCTGGCCACAGCCGAGACCTTGACTTGGTCCATTATCTCACGGCCAAGACCTGGCCACAGCCAAGACCTTTGACTCGGTCCATTATCTCACGGCAAAGACCTGGCCACAGCCGAGACCTTGACTCGGTCCATTATCTCCCGGCCAAGACCTGGCCACAGCCGAGACCTTGACTTGGTCCATTATCTCACGGCCAAGACCTGGCCACAGCCGAGACCTTGACTCGGTCCATTATCCCACGGCCAAGACCTGGCCACAGCCGAGACCTTGACTTGGTCCATTATCTCACGGCCAAGACCTGGCCACAGCCGAGACCTTGACTTGGTCCATTATCCCACGGCCAAGACCTGGCCACAGCCAAGACCTTTGACTCGGTCCATTATCCCACGGCCAAGACCTGGCCACAGCCGAGACCTTGACTTGGTCCATTATCCCACGGCCAAGACCTGGCCACAGCCGAGACCTTGACTTGGTCCATTATCCCACGGCCAAGACCTGGCCACAGCCGAGACCTTGACTTGGTCCATTATCTCACGACCAAGACCCTCTCTTGTCTTAAACGGCTGCTTAAAGGCATCATACACGTTTGGTAATGACTCTGATAATTAATGGCAATAAAAACTTACCTAGTAAGAAGTACAGCAGCTTTGGATAGCATAATGCATTTTGAGAAACGTTTCACTTCAAAGTACTGCGGTTATGGAAAAAATATAAAACTTTCTATCCCCCAAAACATTTGAATCTGAGACAGAGTGTGTATTCCAATGCAGATTATTCTTCCTGCGTGAACATAACCGCTCCAGATTTTTGGCAATATCTCAAAAATGCTACCACCTTTTGAAATGAAATTTTCACAGGGTAGTTTTATGGTATATATCTACAACTACATAGGATTGAAACAAACGATAGGCTCCAATTACCAAACGTGTCTGATGCCTTTAAGACTTCATCACCACCCTTTAATTTCCTTATTATGTATCACATAAGTATCATTAAATGATACTTAGTGCTTTGGACAGGCAGAGTTTTTCTCTGTCACTTTATCTCAGTCACAGCTAAAAAACAAAGTCAGGATTATTATCAAACCCTACAGCCGTTTTCAATAGTTAAACAGAAAAACATTTCTACATCTTTGTCATTTTCTATCAAACTCTACACCAATTAGTCCGTTGCTTCATCCCAAAATGAGCATCGTTATCCAACTCATGTGATTAATTGAAACACGGGAAGTCCCCACTTACGGAAACCCGTAATGTATGAACCGTAATGAATGATTTTAAATATTTTGAGCTAATTTGGGACAGAGACGACCCAGACGGCTATAAAAAAAACTTGTCTCGACGGATGTGAGTAATTATAGGGTCTGTCATTACATGAACATAAAGGTACACGTCATGCATGACCTTTATGAAAGGAACTTGCATGATCATCATGTTATTATTATTATTTGTTTCTAGTTATGAAACCAAGAATGCCTCAGAAGCGAACTTAATCACTATACCTCGGAAGCCTTGAGGAAACTTGTAGACAAGGATGCTTGCTATGAACGTGGCGTGTCGTGGCCGAGTTGATAAGAACACCGACTTCAAGCTCTGGTGTTTCTGATCAGCAGAGTGTGGGTTCGAGTCCCAGTCGTGACACTGTGTTGTGTAATGCACTTAAAAAGAACCCAGTGCACTTATCGTAAAAAGAAGGGGTTCGCCTGATGTTCCTTGTTTGATCGGCAGCATATTGCACCACAGCACCTTGTAAACCATTACATGGTGCGTAATGGTGCTATGTAAAAGAATAGGTCTCACATTTAAAAAAAAACATAGCTCTGCATACCTTGCAGGAAAAAAATACTGAGCGCTTTGATATGCCCATCAGGTGTGATAAAGCGCGACATAACAACTCAGTATTATTATTATTATTATGAACCAGAAACATCCAGGTAATTCCCCTCTCTTCCACAATATGTGTTCTGGGTTCTTTTGCATGCACTACCAATCCTAGTACAAGGGACCTATGGCTTAAAGGTATCGTACACGTTTGGTAATGACTCAAAACAAATATTAGCATAAAAACTTACTTGGTAACAAGCAACAGAGAGCTGTTGATAGTATAAAACATTGTAGGAAACGACTCCCTCTGAAGTAACGTAGTTTTGAGAAAGAGGTAATTTCTCACTAAAATAATAAAAACTTCTTGCAAGAAGTTTTTATTCCTATCTGAAAGCACACAAATTTGTACAACAAGGGTGTTTTTTCTTTCATCATTTTCTTGCAACTTCGATGACCAATTGAGCCCAAATTTTCACAGGCTTGTTATTTTATGCATAAATGTTGGGATACACCAAGTGAGAACACTGGTCTTTGACAATTACCAAACGTGTTCAGTGCCTTTAATGTCCCATCCGAAGGACAAACCAATGATGTTAAAGTATCTTGTATTGTGTGGCTGAGAGTCAAAGCTCAAATTTGTTCATCAGAACATGGTAAGATTTATTTATATTCAGGGAATTTTCTGCCTCTGCGGAATCAGGGAGAGTTGGCAGCTCTGTTAAAATGGCGACATGAAATTGGCACCTGACGCCAGGCCCCTCATTTTTTCGAAAGTCTGATCAAAGGATCAGTAACATCCTGGGCATTCAGAGTGTAAAGCGTACGTGTCGTGCCCATACATCAACGAAAAAACCACAGACTGATAAACCAAAAAGGTCTATCTACAATACAATTCCATCAACTCGATAAAGACTCGGCGGTTTGCCCCCCCCCTCACTCCCCGCCCCCTCTGCATCTCCATCTCCCCGCTCCGTGATGAAGCTGAATTGTGAAGATGGATAGATGCTGGCACGGCCTCTAGAGTGCATCTCAGGTATCTGGATCGACAGTCTGGGGGTGTCCAATTGGAATGAGATGATGTTTGCAAGGAGCTATGAGTCATCGATGTCGCTATGTAACACGACTCTCCGTTTCTCCCAGGGCCCAATTTCATAGAAAATATTGCTTAACAATTTTCTGCTAAGCAGAAATGCGCAGGATACCAGTCGCAAATTGTACGTGTGACACGGCAGTTTGGCTGGTAACCTTATTCTGGTAAGCGTAATTTTGTTATGCTTAGCTACTTTTTGTGCTTAAGCAGCTCCATGAAATTGGGCCTAGATTCTCAGGCTTTATTGACACTTTGCACGTCTTCAGAAAGTGCAGCAAAGTATACATAGGAAGAAACGTAGTTGTATACATAGTGCCTGATATATGCCATCTTTACAGGCAACTTGGGTTTTGGTTTTGAGCTGTGTAATTTTTCTACCTAGCCAAGTGATTCACCGACCAAACATATGCAAATAATTTGATAAAACTCCCGCAAGCCACGGCAAGCCACACGCGGTATTTATGCATAACATGCAGTTGTGTGTTCAAAAAATGACTTATATGCCAGTAAACATGGCCGACTTTACAGTGTGTGACCTCGAGATGGGACTATCTATAGGGGATGATTCAGAGCTATCAATGGTACAACGATTGGTACATGTAAACTACGACCTCTCTCCACCCTGAGCTAACGCAACCCACGGGCGAGATCATACAAAACTGAAAGATCTTGAATATTGGATAACAATGTCCTCTTGTTCTGGAGATGAAGCTCCCTAAATAAATCAGGTGTTTTATATAACCACACACATAGATCCTTGTCATTTGATTGGTGGGACACGTGTCACAAGTCATCCATTACTTTGCCATGTATACTATTACTGCCGCGATGCTCCAAAATTTCATATTGGAGTCCAATATGGATAACTATTTAACGCTTTGCAGCGTCGTTTCCAAAATAATCGTTCCAAGATTTCATCTGTTCATGTTATGTCCTTTTGTTGTATTTTGTCAAATGACATAAAAAATTTGTGGCCAGACCAGCCCCCCCCCTCCAACCCCCCCCCCCCCCCCCCGTCTCCCCATTCATTGTTTACCCTTTGCCTTGTCTGTTTGCTCTCTGCCTCTATTAATGTATTTCCACTTGACTGCTTTTATATACCTGTTCATGTGTGTTGTCTTGTCATTTAGCCTTCGAGAAAGACTCTGCTAGGGTCGAAACGTCAGGCCATTAACTATTTTTTGACTTTAAAATTGGTTATTTATCTTATCAAATAAACGTTTGTATTCCTCGCAATAAAAGAGAAAGAAAAAACCCACAAACAATATCGACATGGTACCAACACCGAAATCTACACTGGGCAGCAGGTGTTTCAAATAAATGATTTTCCATCCCAAGAAAGAAAAACCCCAAACAATGTCTACATGTACCAACACCTACTGGGCAGCAGGCGTTTCAAATGAATGTTTTTCTATCCCAAGAAAGAAAACCCCCAAACAATATCTACATGTACCAACACCGAAATCTACACTGGGCAGCAGGTGTTTCAAATAAATGATTTTCCATCCCAAGAAAGAAAAAACCCCAAACAATATCTACATGTACCAACACTGAAATCTACACTGGGCAGCAGGCGTTTCAAATGAATGAAAAGAAAAACCCCAAACATTATCTACATATGTACCAACACCGAAATCTACACTGGGCACCTGCCCCCACTATACAATGCAAAAAATCACAGCTTAACCTGAAACTGAAGCACCCAAAACACCCCCGAAAAATAACAATTTTCCTTCCAACAACCACAAATCACAACCTAGTGTGTAAACAACCCCAGTGGAATTTGTAGGTCAATTGCACAGCATGGTGTACACACATGAACATTCTTGTCCTCATCAGGTTACCAGTGGTCAATAGGTGGTCCCCCCCTCAGGGAACTCCCTCGGCTGCCACAAAGTGGTTAGCGTGACAAACCAGGATTGGCTTGAATCACCTGCAAGACTGTTCAGAAGGAAAGCTGTAGGATATGAGGGGAGTGTGAACAAAGTTTCTGATCCCCTTGTCCCAGTTTAGAACCCTAGGAAAGGGGGGGGGGGTATTTCAGGGCTGTAGCTGATTCGGAAATTTGGGTGTTTCTTTGTCTTTCTGATGGCTGAGGTGAGTGAACCAGTTACAGCAGGGCTGGAAGTTTACCCTGGTCCGCAGGCCAGTAAACTCATGACCAGGACAAGTCTGCTGGTCTTGTGTTCTTCAATTGAATAATAATACCTCACTCTAATAATATCTTGAACAGAAATAAATTAAGTGTTGGCTCACATATGTTGACTCTGAGTCAGATAAATACCTTTTTATCAATTCTATTGAGCAATGAGGGCCTACTTAAAGGCACTGGACACGTTTGGTAATTACTCAAAATATATATTAGCATAAAAACCTCCTTGGTAACGAACAACGGAGAGCTGTTGATTGAAAACATTGTAGGAAACGACTCCCTCTGAAGTGACGTATAGTTTTTGAAAAACAGGTAATTTCTCACTGAAATATTTGAATCTGAAAATAACTTCAGGCCTGAAGCCTTTTTCAGGCATCTGAAAGCAGACAAATTTGTGCAACAAGGGTGTTTTTTCTTTCGTTATCTTCTTGATGACCAATTGAGCCCAAATTTTCACAGGTTTGTTAGTTTATGCATATGTTGGGACACACCAAGTGAGAATACTGGTCTTTGACAATTACCAAACATGTACAGTGCCTTTAAGGTACATGTAATTGTAGTTTTTATCACGCGCGATATTTTGAAAAAACAGAAAACACATAAGGTCTCTTTTCACTATTTTCTCGTGATCTCAGTGACCAATTCAGCTCAAACTTTCACAGGTTTGTTTGTTCATGCTTATGTTGAATCACACAAAATGTGGACACTGATTTTGAGCTGTTACCAAAAGTGTACAGGTAGGCTAAGGTAGGCTAAGTATTTCTCAACATACAGACATCCCATCACACAGTCTTGATTGGCGACGTTTGTTTTGTTAACATGGTCGCTGATATACCGCTATACACAAATTACTGGAGAAGAGATATCTGTATCAAACAAACATCTGGATCAATAAAAATAATAATACGCAGTTCTTATATAGCGCTTTATACTCCCGATGGGTGTCTCAAAGCGCTCAGTATTTTTCCTACAAGGTAAGTGGAGTTACATGTTGAAGTATGAGACCTATTCCTTTGCATAGCACCATGTAATGGTTTACAAGGTGCTGTGGCGCAATATGCAGCCTGTCAAACCAGGAACACCGGGGCGAACCCCTTCTCTTTACGATAAGTGCACTGGGTTCTTTTACGTGCATTACACAACACATGGGACCTACGGCTTAACGTCCCATCCGAAGGACGAAGCATGTGGTTAAGTGTCTTGCTTAAGGACACAAGTGTCACGACTGGGATTCGAACCCACACTCTGCTGATCAGAAACACCAGAGCTTGAGTTCGGTGTTCTTATCCGCTCGGCCACGACATGTTAGTTTGAACCAGATTCGTTAACTTGCCCAGTTCGTTTTACTTCTTTTGCATCACAGAAACGTGGTTCACACAAGCCCTCCTCAAGTAGGCCAATAATAATACTGCACCACTATCACCACAAACGATTGCTTGTCCTGTCCCGGGCACCTGCAAGTTGCAGGGTGTGTTTTTTGGGGGGTGTTTCTTCCATGAATGCTTGTACAGGATGTAGATCGTCAATACCATCAACAATGTTAAATGTCACACTGAATTCCATTTGGGTGAAATATGCTCCGTATACATCATCTCACATCTCTACACGTCCCCAGACAATAGACAAAAAAAGAGAGGCAAAAAAAAAAATCTGACGATAACAGTTGACGGATAACAGTTGACAAAAAAAGAGAGGCCAAATTTTTTTTTATTTATCCCACAAGACATAATGAGAAAGCATTATGAACTCCCCCCTCCCCCCCGAAGTGGACTTGCCAAATAAATAGAGCGCTCAAATTTAATGACGGGATATTTCGAGGACTGATGTCCGTATTCACGTATGTGCTCGACGGCCGGGCATCGGACAAAAAAAATTCATCAAGCACACACCCTCCTCATACTTAAGGCTGCGTGAAATGCAATTTCATGGTTAACATATTGCCGATTTTTTTTATGGAAATGGACAAAATTAACTTATTATTAAAAAGTAGACGGGGGAGGGGGGGGAATATTAATTAGATGGGCAGGAATTTTTTATCAAATGAAGCAATGGGGCTCATGGGTTTCATGCATCTATTCGAAGAATTGTTACGATTGAAATAATGTATTTTTACTTGTGTATTAAGGGGAGGGTATACGTTTGGTAATGACTCTGAAAATTTATGGCAATAAAACTTATTCAGTTAGAAGTACAGTAGCTTTGGATAGTATAATGGATTTTGAGAAATGTTTCACTTCGAAGTACTGCGGTTATGGAAAAAGTTATCACTTTTTATCCAAAAAATTTGAATCAGAGAAGCAGTAACGTTTCTCAGATAGTGTATTCCAATTGCAGATTATTCTTCCTGCGTGGACATAACCGCTCCGGATTTTCGGCAATATCTCAAAAACGCTACCACCTTTTGAAATGAAATTTTCACAGGTTAGTTTTATGGTATATATCTACAACTATATAGGATTGAAACAAACAGTGGGTTCCAATTACCAAACGTTTACAATCCCTTTAAATATATCAAACAGTGACGTATTATTATTCGATTGAAAAACACAAGACGGCCGGACTATGTCAGGTCAAGAGTTTATTGGACCGGGGCTAACCTCGGGCCTGCAGTCAAGTGTCAAATTCAAGCCCGGACATACCGTATTAAATGTGTGTTCGGTCTCATAAACTGATCAAGGAATGACCATCTAGTTGGGAAGTGGAGTCTGAGGACAGGACCGAACCAGTGGCTGAGGCTGCAGCTGGGGCTCTGATCATCATATGACCATACATGGGCCAAGTTCGCGCAAGGACTATCGTTGACCATAGTTCGACTAACTTAGCCCGAACTCTGTCTAGTCGATGATATTTGGACCACTCTAGTCGACTATTTGGAACCAGCCTACTGGGCATGGTCGCATAGCTGGTTACCAATAGCCGTTTTCATAGCACAGTGCAGAGTGAACCAGTTATAAGAAACTGATAACGTATGTTGAGTCGCTGGTCGTGTTGACATGACATGACTACAGTCGTTCGCACTTCAACTTCTGTGCGCATGCCCTACGAACGTCACTGAACAACCACTAGTTAACCATTGTTCCTTACGCGAACTTGGCCATAGTAACACCCCTTGGCAACAGCAACCCAGGGCTCAAAATTAACACTGGACCGCAGGCCCGTGGCCAGTGATTTTAGCGTCGGGCCAGTAAACTGAGAAGCGTTACTGCAGTAACGTTTCTCAGAGTGTTTACACGATTCAGAGGAGAATCAACCATGCGCAAACCCAACTACAACCACATTTGAAAATAATTCCATCTTCTCAAACACTGGTAACAAGAATGTCAAAGATCAAAGGTCATCACACCCCTGGCCAACATGTAGGTCGTTTCGATTGTACACTTTCAGCCAGCACTTCACCTTATATGGCCACATATATCATGAGGAAATTCCAATTTGTTGGCCGGTTTGTACTACGTGCACATGTCTCTACCTAGTCATGCTTCTAAATAAAGACAACTCAACCTGGAAAATACTCTGTGCAAGCCGGTGCTTGTACTGTTGGCAATGACTCTCTGTGACTTCATGTAGGACTTGGACTATGTTTTTGAAGGGGGAGGAGGGTAACGGAAGAAGGTCAATGTGCTCAGAAGGTCTCTTAATTGCCTCTTTACTCTTAAGTACAAGTTGAAGTACAGACTGTGCAAGTGATCAGGACTTAATGTCATGGCTCTGCTTACCGCCGAATCACCACTTGCGATCACAATTCTTAGCTTACAGGACAAGCGCCAGATTTCTGTGCTAGCTGTGTAAGTGAAGAATGCTTACGTCAAGCTCATTTCACGGGTTAGCAGGGCATTTTTGCTTGTGCGCGTGCATACTCCACATACTCCAGAGTGGTGATCGCAAGCGCAGAATTCGGCGGTATGCAGAGCCATGGAATTGGGACCCGGTGAAGTGATGGTATTAAGTATTCGTCAACACAGAATGTTTAAGACGTTGAGAGCTGATATATCTTCATGCACCACCCAGGCAGCTCCGATCATCTGACACCAAACTTCTTCACATTCCACATACACGTCACTCATGGGGAACCCGTTCCTTCTCATCACTATGGAATGAACTCCCTCCCAATCTCCGACAAGTCACTACATAATATACCAGCTTCAAGACTCATTTGAAAACTTATTTTTGTGCTTAAATGTTCATCTTTGTAACTCATTGTAGGCCCAATTGTTTCTGCATCCCTCCTGTGCCAGGAGTGTCTTTTAGACGGACATGGCGCATTATAAATGGCCACTATTATTATCATTATTATTATATCACCGCTGACATTTTGCTTCTCTTCACTTTTAACCCCATTCCACTATTTTCGAGAACTGCCCGATGTTGCCATGGGGCGTCAAACAGTGATAAATGTTTGAATTATGTTCTGTACAAAAGCTTCATCTCCATCGCTCTGCCATAATTGTTCTCAATTCTATTCAGCTTGACAGCCAATTCAAACAAAACTAACAACCATAATTACTATTTGCTACAATGGTCAGACTCGCTCTCCAACAAAATGAATCATACTGTACAATTAATTAGTACTTCAAGCTACATGCACCGTACAATGTGCACGATCACACAGCCTTTTGACGTCAACACAGACCCGTACCTACATGTACATGTACATGTTATATATGTGTATACCATAGCGACAAAACTACATCAAAAATAATCTATATTTTTGTATCAATATTTGTGTTGCCGCCCAAGGTCGACTTCGCCAGAGCTTGATTTGAATTGAAGATGAGGATTCTGCCGGGGGGGGTGGTGGGGTGGATATCCTTGACATGGGAGAGGTGAAAACGAGGTTACATAAGATGGCGACCGAGCCAGGGGAGGAGAGTGTTTTGTGTCTGACGTCATTTTCTAATGTGGAATGGAAACCCGTTCCCCAAACCCATTACATTCGTCTGTTGTCAGCCAGAATCATTCATCAGTCTGCAGGGATCTCCCTGAACACAAGCTAGCGTATCGGGCTGATACGCGCAAATTGCGGGCCGATACGCGCGAATTGCAGCTAATATGCAAAAATATATTTATATATATATAATCTTATAAGCAAGCAGAAGTGGAAGAGGGGTGATGGGAAGTTATTTAACACCAGTGTTTATGTTAAGACCAAAGGGTTGGACTGTCTTGAGTTGGTGAATCCCGCAGTGTGATTCTCTGAGCTTGCGGTGTGTGTCATCACCATTGCAAGCCTCAATCACAGTAAGTTCAACATCTTTGCTGCTGTGATTACGGCTGTTGAAGTGGATGGAGATGGGGTACGGTTTCTTAAATATATTTTTTACTTCTCAGATCAATTTCACAAAAATTTGAAAGATACAACCATGTAGAATGCCCCAGATTACGCAGTAGGGCTTTTAAAACCAAAGATAGTCACACCAAGTAAAACAAATTCCTGGGACCTCATTTCAATACAGCGTGCCTAGGCCATACTTCCATAATTTGGGTCAAGACTCCCCCCCCCCCCCACCCCAGTTTTGAAAAATACTGGGGAGAATCCTGCAGCCTATTAAGACTGAAAGATTAACGTCTCAGTGTTAATATTTACATGAATTTTGGGACATGTCAGAGAAAACTTGGCAATGGTTATATCCAAGGATAATGCATATTAATTTTGTTTCCCCTGGGCTTACACCGATGTGTGATTGTTACCAATGGTAACAAGTGGGGTGCCGTGGCCGAGCGGTTAAGAGCACCGGACTCAAGCTCTGGTGTTGGTGTGGGTTCGAGTCCCGGTCATGACACTTGTATCCTTGAGCAAGATGCTTTACCATAATTGCTTTGTCCTTCAGATTGGACATTAAGGTCCCATGTACTAGGATTGGTAGTGCACGTAAAAGAACCCAGAACACTTATCGTGAAAGAGTAGGGGTTAATCCCGGTGTTTCTGGATCACATAGCAAGCACCCTGGTTTGCAGGTTTCCTCAGGCTTGTGAGCTACAGTGATTAAGTTCACTTATGAGGCATCCTTAGTGATACCAGAATTATTTAATAATAATATAAGTATTTTGTATTTACGTCCAACTTACACATTCTATGTTTGAATTTCTTTAAGATAAAGCGAGCCCAACCACAAACAGTAAAGTGTGAATCATATCTACATTTTTATCCACGTCCTTCAAACAGAAACCTACGGAATATCAGCTCGCGGGTAATAATAATAACAAAGTCTTATAAAGCGCACATATCCACCAAAGATGCTCAAGGCGCTGAAACAAAGGAAGAGAACAAAAAAAGGGGGAAGGTACCTTTAACAATGTTGACGCCTTTGTCTAGTTTGTAAATTAAATTAATGAACACTTTCTCTCAAAACCCTTTAGACTTTTTCTTCGGGCAATGTTTGCTTTAAAAAAAAAATTAAAAAAAAATTTAAAAAAAAGTACGTTAAAAAAAACACTTCATGTGAATTGAATAACTACTTGAATTAACTAAATAAACATGATTTTTTTGGGGGCGTAATTATGTCTCGGCAAAAGTACTATGGACATGAGCCCTCGGGTTGTGCCATTTGAGAGGGAGGGGGAGAAAAAGGCAGACAGACAGTGATTGTGTTTGGTCTGAGACACCCCTGGGAAAGCACTGATGCGTGAAGTAAACCATCGATTTGGGTCGACAAGAAGAAGTGCTGACAGTCTTGAGGGGGAAAAGTGAAAAGACTTTGACTAAGAAAACAGAGGTATGTGGAATTTTCATCCGACGGAATGATGGAAAACTCGTTTGAACAGCTTGCGTAGACTTACCCAAGACCTCAAGCTAACCTGTCCCCCAAAAGTCAGGATAAATTATTGATTGTTCTCACTTCACAAAAGATGCCAACTGTTGTATATAATAATAATAATAACAATCATCATCATAATAATATAATACAAGGCATATAAAAGGCGCTATACAAAGAACAGAGCGCCTAACAAAGGGAGGGAAACAAATGAACAAAAACAAATACAAAAACAAATCAACGATAAGCCAAGAAAAACAAAATGAGGAACAAGTTAGAATGGTTCTTGGAACAGAAGTGTCTTGAGGAGGCGTTTGAAAACAGCCAACGACGCCAACCAACGATAAGCCAAGAGAAACAAAATGAGGAGCAAGTTTGGATGGTTCTGGGAACAGAAGTATCTTGAGGAGGCGTTTGAAAACAGCCAACGATGCCAACCAACGATAAGCCAAGAGAAACAAAATGAGGAGCAAGTTTGGATGGTTCTGGGAACAGAAGTATCTTGAGGAGGCGTTTGAAAACAGCCAACGACGCCAACCAACGATAAGCCAAGAGAAACAAAATGAGGAGCAAGTTTGGATGGTTCTGGGAACAGAAGTGTCTTGAGGAGGCGTTTGAAAACAGCCAACGACGCCAACCAACAATAAGCCAAGAGAAACAAAATGAGGAGCAAGTTTGGATGGTTCTGGGAACAGAAGTGTCTTGAGGAGGCGTTTGAACACAGCCAACGATACCGCTTCTCTTAGACTTGCTGGTGGCATGTTCCACATGCGCGGTGCAGCGACTGCGAAGGCTCTGTCCCCAGCTTTCCTTTTAGATCTAGGAAAGGAAAACCGGGACAAGTTCGAAGAGGAGCGAAGTCAATGTCTGTGTACATCCGGGACGTTACCATTTTGTAAATGTATCAAATCAACAAGATAAGAGGGAGCTAGAGCATTGAGAATTGTTGTAAATTTTGTAAATATTATAATTGTTTATAGATGTTATTTAATTGTTTTGTAGACTGTTCAACGGTTTCAGGGTGTACCAACCAGCCACTGTGCTCCTTTAAACCCCAACCCATCGAAATCCAACTGCATGTTTTGTTTGATTGTGTCGGATTGAGAACAGCACAGAGAAATTGATTATGCTTTAAATTGAATCAGGCAAACCACCATCATCAGATTCCAACAGTTTGTGTGTTGAGTTACCGTATGGTGTTAGATTTTGTTAGATTGAGGAAGGATCCTAGTAAAACACGCAAGCCCTAGCCCCCCTCAACCCATCAATATCCTGATGATAAGAAACCTTGCTTTAAATTTTGCAAATATTTGTTAGTTTTTATAAAGTGTATAAAGGGTGACGTTGGTACAAAAACAATCCCCATAGGAAAATCTACTCTCGAAGTACATCTACTTCTCTGAACAGCATTATTTTCTTAAATTGTTACCATAACAAAATAATTTGGTGTCTACTTTGTACTGGTATACCAGCAATTCAGAGAAATAGATTCATCTGAAAAGCTACCAGTAATAAACAAATTGTTTTTAATGTTTTTATTTTTGTAAAATGCACCGGGGCCAAGCAACTTTGATTTGGGTCGACTGCCCAAATAAGTTAAGTGTAACCCTCACCTTTATTATTATTATTTTACTTCTCTCCACAATGTGATGTTTGGCGATATCTCATAAATAAAAAAATATAAATAAATAAATAAAAAATACTTAATTCAGCATGTACACACCCACACAAATCTGTTCTCTTGTTGGTGAGGAATTTATCAAAGGTTGTTTTTATTTTAAACTGATGAATTTGTTTAAATTATTTTTTCCAAATGCATTTTATACTAGCCCAAAGCGATCAATCCAAAGGCAACAATTCCCTTTAAAACCCTTACCACCCCAGGCCTGCCAAAATCAAACAATGGTTTTGTTGGAATTTGGATGGTCTAGTACTGTGAAAAGTACCCACTAAATCACAGTCCAGAAGCACAGGACCTGTTGGAGTATGATGGGTTGTGTACTGTTCCAGTACATAAACTGTTGGAGTATGATGGGTTGTGTACTGTTCCAATAAGTAAACTGTTGGAGTATGATGGGTTGTGGAAGCTTTCTGGTAGAAATGCTTAGGGGGTTAGGGTTTTAAGCTGTGTACAAATTGTGCCTGCATGGCTATTCTGTATTTAATATGTGATGTCACGGGGTCACACGGTCAATAACACAAAACTGTACACAACGATAAAAGAGTATTCCCGGTAAATTATGTTCGAAAAATGATATCGTTACGGTTCATGATATAACGACCATTTACTAGGTGTATTTATTACTATTATTGTTATTATTTTATTTCTCTCCACAAGTTCAATAAAATTACACACAAAAGAGTTACAATAAAACCTTAGAACAAATGGAGAAGGCTAGACTGAGGAGGAAAATGAAAGTTTTTCCTATAACCAAAAGGTTCAGTCTGCCGATAAAAATATTTGTGTGTGCGTGGACAGGTATGGTCTTTGAGAGCCCAAACACCTGGGCCAAATTTCATAGAGAGCTGCTTAACCACAAAAACTAGCTTAGCACAACAAAATTATGCTTACCAGAATAAGGTTACCAGCCAAAATACCATATCATATACCTAACATCTCTGACTGGTATCCTGCCCATTTTTGCTGAGCAGGAAACTGTCAGGCAATATTTGCTGCTTTAAGAAGCTTTATCATTGGGCACGGGCCCAATTTCATAGAGCTGTTTAAGCAGAGAATTATGCTTAGCAACTTGCTGCTAAGCAAAAAAAAAGAAGGATACCAGTCACATATTGTACAAGCGATATGGTACTTTGGCTGGTAACCTTATTCTGGTAAGCATAATTTTGTTGTGCTTAGCTACTTTTTGTGATTAAGCAGCTCTCTATGAAATTGGGCCCTGGTAGCTCAAAATGCAGGTATCCAACTAAGTGAATATTCCCCACTAAGCATTTCAGCATTTGCTGCTTGGCTTGAAATGCAATCCAGACACACTTTGTACCACCAGGCAATTCAGGGCTCATAATTATTTTGTGGAATATCGCCAGTTTCGCATAGCAAACAGATAATATCGCGCAGAAGCCTTGAGGGCCAAGGATGGCATTTGGCGTGCATCGATGGATGATAGCGGTAATTTCCGGTAGGTTTTTTTTTTTTTTTTTTTTTTTTTTTCCCCTCTCTCCCCAGCTCCTCTGATTTTCGGATGCCCCCCCTCCTCCTGCATACGGATTGTCTGTCTGTGAGATAGCGGGGCTAATTGAAAGTGGCAGTCATGTGAAGGAAGCAGTAATGAAAGAAGCGTTATGACAAGTGCCTCGGAAAATGATAATCGTTAGGCATTATTTGCAAACGTTTAATCTTGTCTGTCAATTTTCTTGCATGCAGAGATGATGTCAAAGGCTGTGCAGAACGCTGGTAAGACAGAAAATATGAACGATCACAGATTTACACATATGATCACAGATTTACACATACGATCACAGATTTACACATCTGGCATACAAAATAATCACAGTGGAAAACATGCTTTGAAATGCAATGGTTTTCAAGAAATGAGTCACACACAAAAAATCATTTTGATGTCATGAGGCCGAAATCCAATGTTTGAAAACAGTGATGGGGTTTTCACACTATTTTGTGTGACTCCGATGACCAACTGAGCTTAAACTATCACGGGTTTACTATGTCATGTATTTGTTTGGGTCACACGAAGTGCAAACACTGGTTTTTGACAATTTACCGATGTTGCAGAAAGATAAATTGCAGAAATGATATTATAAAATAATTTTAATAAAATGATTCAATTTAATCTGAAAGCCGACTGATTTATAGAGGTTTATACCAGTACCAATCTTTCAGAGGGATGTTTCACCAGCTGGTTTAGACGGTTTTTGTTGTTGAAAACTAGCGGGAATGAATTTACTCTTATATATATTTGGTTTGTGGTAAGACCATGTGTATATCTACTTGCTAGGTAGACTTTGTTCTTGGAGAACTTGTCTTGCTTTTTATTCTACTGCCGCAAAGTAGAATATTCATAATTCGGGAGAATTCTCAGTTCTGAAAAGAACTGTCCTTCTTATTAACTACTACCTGGGCGGGAGGTAGGAAATCGGGCGGGACTACTACTTTCGCTTTGTGGATCGGGGGGACTTCTCGTTAATAACTACACTGCCGCGGAGTGAGTCTTAATAGGTCTCAACGTTTTGACTAGCTTGCTCTTCCCAAAATTTACTCTTCCAAAATCCATTAATGTAACATACTCTTAAATTTGCTCACATTTCCCCCTCCACAAAGCCATCCATCGGGTAGTGTTTTTATTTTGTTGATTAAAAACAAGAAGATGGGAATGAATTGACTCAATCCAAAAAACAATTAGTACGGCAGGTAGGTGATGAAACCTTGCTTTTGATGATGCACGAGAAAGATATTTGGCTATAGGGCCATCGCAGATTTGTCCTTTGAAAAAAATATAGGTTGTTTAACAAACAATAGTAGCCATAATGAACATTTTGGAAAAATTGCTTGCTACATTTTTTCAAAATTCAAATCTGCAATGGCCCTATTCGCCCTTTGCACGGATGTGCGTGTAGAGCCTTGACTTCATGCTTTATTTGTATTGTATTTATGCATCTGTTTGGATGAAAGTGACATTACATTACCATGACAATACAGAGTTATATAATGCTTCTATTCACTGCCGTCCCCAAGTCGAGGCTCTACACGCAAATGGCTGACCGTGCAAAGGGCAAATAGCCAAATATCTACAGTGTACTTAATGTGACGTGTGCCAAATTCCTGCTATCTGCCCCACTACATGTAAATGACGTAATGTAACCTTTGAACTATGCCTACATCACTGCCTCCAGAAGCCATCCACTGGATGTTGTGTTAATTGAAGACTAGAGGATGGGAATGGATTCGTTCTTCTTGGAATTAATGATGTAATATACCTTTAAGCATGTTGGTGCATTGGAATCGATAACGGACATTGATCAATACCAATGTGCTCATGTTGTAACATGATGGAGCTTAGCAAGCACATGATACATAAAAGGTGTTGAGTGTGTTTACGTACAGAAGTAATGTAGTATTTTTTTGGTTTTTTTATGAGAAATCGCCTAACATCACCAGGCCTGACAGCTACTTCAAGGTGAGGGCTACACTTAACTGATTTGGGCTTTCGACCCAAATCAAGTGCCACCAGGGGCACGTTGCCACCTACTCCAGGGGCTGAAACAGGGTTACCCCCTTTACAGTCCATAAGGATGTAGGCATGGGTATCATCCACTAGGAGCTTGGCTGGTACAGTAATGCAGAATGCAATACCGTCTCATTTTTTTTCCAAAGCAATTGTGGTTAAGTGCCTTGACCAGGATTCGAACCCACATGCAATGACATTAAAGGTGTGTGTGGCCCTATGCGAATAGTAGGCCTTCACCTTTTGAATGTTAAACAACTGTAGGATGACGGCCACTGAAAGGTAAGCCTATTGGTCAGACCGGCTAGAGTTGACTAGGCTAGCCCACAAAGTATCCCGTGCATACAGGTAGAATGTTCAAGTACTTTTCATATCATTCATTTCATTTATTAATTCTGGTTGTGAAGCCCAGGACTCTCAGAAAAGTGAACTTAATCACTGTACCAGCCAAGAACCCTACGGAGAGAAGACTAAGAAGGAAATTTCAGTTTTAGATGTGGGAGGAAAACCCCAGAGAAACACTTCAGGGAAAACCCACGTAATTAGGTAGGGACTAAAAACCAAATCCACATAGTGCCCCCGGTGGGATTCGAACTGAGGTCCCAGAGATGGAAGGCGAGGAAAGATACCAACCAAACCGTCCAAACAGTAGTCCAGAGTCCGCAGGCCTGCACCAGGCCTGCACCACACTGTGCTGTACGGGGTGCAGCTATTTATTTTTACTCAGCTCGTGAACGTGCACTGAGTCGGGAATCTAGCTAATCTTTCTTATGAATATGGATATTTCTCAACAGCCAATCACAGCGTGCTTATTGTTGGTTAGGTTAGACCTTGGACCTGCTGTATGTGTACTGCATATGTGCACATCACAACACATTGGTACACCAGGGGCAGGGCCAAATTTCATGGCTCTGCTTACCGCTGAATTCTGCACTTGCGATCACTATTCTTCGCTTACACTTACAGGGCAAGCAACGAATTTCTGCACTAGCTACATTTCGCAATGTGGAGTACGCACATGCACAATCAAAGATTCCCTGCCAAACTGTGAAATATGCCTGGCGTAAGCGCGGAATTCCCTGCTTCCGAATTCCCTGCTTCCGAAAGCGCTGATTCCTTGCTTACAGTAAGCAGAAATTTGGCCCACAGGTTGTGATGTGCATGGACGACCGGCGACCAGACAGTCATAAAATAAACGCAGCACTATTTGGATTTGTGTTTGATTGAACGATCGTGGGCACATTTTAAGTCTAGCAAATCAAGACTTGTCAAACCGTTTTAAGAAAATTTCTGTAAAACGGTTAAGGCTCCAAAAATCTGGAATACACAACAAGTTTTTGTGAAAAATACGGACAAATACGGATAAATCTGGACAAATCTCATCCCTGCCTGACAGAAATCTTCGCAGCCAAAAGGTCAACTGAGACGAACATCTTGGCAGACCCAAAGTAACATGCCGGAAGGCTTTCCTGTATCAAGGACCACCTTTCCGTGTACATACATCACATGCCACTGAGTCACCGTAATGTGAAAAGTAACATTCATGTTGCAATTACAGCGGATTTCACACTCAGTGCTCACACCTCAAAGCAGCTGCCGGGATTATTTGTATTATCTTCAACGATCGGAGTAAACATTGTTATTTTTAGCTCATTGACAGCTGTTATCATTAAGTGGGCGTTTCACTGTGAGACGGATGATTATAGGAAAAACATTTAGGATGAAAAGATTCTTGTTTGTGTCACCAATTCTGGCGGGGCCGTTAATTTATTGGGTTTGTTTTTCCTGAATAAGTGTCTCTCACATGCAAATGAGTAAGGTTTTTAAAAATAATTGCTTCTATTTTAGATTTTTTTTCTTCACAGAATTAAGTTATGATGAAGAATTCATTGCAAATCTGGGGGGAAAAAACAACGAAAAAGCTAAAGTAGCGTCTGTGCTTATTCGTTGGTTTGTCCGATTTGTGATCAATTTGTTTATTTGTAAGTAATTTCTTTTTACAAATGCTAAAAAGGAATGATCTACCATGATACAAAAGAGGAAACTGCCACTGGAAAGCTCCGTTGGTAGAGCGTCGGCATGTTAACCCGAAGGTGGCAGGTTCAAATCCCGCTCTAGTCAATTTGTCTTTGTTCAACCCAAAATGATAACAAAGAAAACTGTTTGTGATAGACAGAGTCTCGTGAAGAACTTGAGTGTTCCAGAACATGCCTAACCCTTAACTTTTGTACTCTCTCTCAAAAAAAGTTCTAAGGGCCTTTTCGAAACCAGGCTTCGGCTAGGGCTCTGGCCTAGTGTCCGTCAGGTATTGTGGAAACATGTGCTTTCTGTACAGGGCTTCAAACAGGTGGATTGGAGCCGAAGCCAAAGCCGAAGCCAGTGCCCAACCAGAAGCCATGCTTTCACAAAGGGCCTTAATCACTGGACATTTTTTTTTACCGAGAAGTTTCCTTAGTCCAGTGCTGCCAACATTTTGCGTCTTGCAATCAGGGAGATTTTCTCCAACGATCAGGGAAATATTTAGAACCACATTCAACATAACGGGGAAAAGAGTTTCCACAATCAGGGAGATTTTTTAAATTTGTTCATCGGAACATAGAAAGATTGGTTTATTTTTAGGGAAGTTTCTGCAGAATCAGGGAGAATTGGCAGCTCTGCTTCAAAGAATATTATCAGCTCGACAAAACCAAAATTTGTTCGCCTCGCCTCATCGCCTTTTACGGTTGGGATTGGCTGTGACGAATGCAGTCCAATTTCTAAAATCTTCTTCTTGATCTTGAATACCTTGTGTATAGACTCACAGTGCAATTGATGTATTGTAACTCAAAGCACATTCATTGTAACTCAAAGCACATTCAACCGGTCAGAGTAGAGACAATCTCCGAGATGGATCTCTATCCCTCAAGATGGGGTATAACCCAATTCCGAGAAAAAAATTGGCTGTTTGCCTTGAACAAACAGCCATCGACCCGACTTTCTTATTCCACGCACAGTTTATAACTCCCACCAGGAAAACAGTGTGGAATTCCGGAGTAGTGCCCAAGCCCGGCATATATCCTCTCGGACCCTCCAACTCAATTACACTTTAGCTGTCTCCTCCGTCAACGCCCTCCTAGGTTGAATTTTTTTTTTTGAATTAAAAAAAGAAAACTTACCCTTATTCTCCGCATGGCGGTAACAATTTCCATTCGACTGCTGGGTCGAGGGACATCAAGCGTGCCGATATACTGTAGAGACAAAAAATTAAGAGAGCGTATTAATCAACGCCGTCTACCGACTCTGTAATTTGACCTCAATTTTCACCATGGTTAGTTCCGTGGGTCCAACGGCATTGGAGAGAGGCCGGCGCTGCAAGACAAGAACTTTTAAAACCCACACAGAAAAAGACTTTGTTTAAAGGTATCATACACGTTTGGTAATGACTCAAAAAAAATGTTAGCATAAAAACTTACTTGGTAACAAGCAACGGAGAGCTGTTGATAGTATAAAACATTGTAGGAAACGACTCCCTCTGAAGTAACATAGTTTTTGATAAAGAGGTAAATTCTCACTAAAATAATAAAAGACTTCTTGCAAGAAGCCTTTTATTTCTATCTGAAAGCACACAAATTTGTACAACAAGGGTGTTTTTTCTTTCATAATTTTCTTGCAACTTCGATCACCAATTGAGCCCAAATTTTCACAGGCTTGTTATTTTATGCATATGTTGGGATACACCAAATGAGAACACAGGTCTTCGACCACTACCAAAAGTGTTCAGTGCCTTTAAAACAAGGGAAACAAAACTTTATCCAGCCACTGCTGGGCAGAGTACAGTGTACATCAAGTATTTAGCCAGGATTTGGTGAGAGGGTCGCCAAATTTGCTGGAAATTAAAAAAACTGGGTGTCCAAATTGTTCACGTAAAGATCAAAACAGGGTGTCCAAATTTAAAACAGGGTGTCCAAAAGACAACCAGACACCCCTCTGGCTAACACTATCGTGTACATTACGTGCACAAAAAGTGAGGGTTGATTGATGATGGACACTTTAAATAAAAATTCTTGAAAATGGGTCAGTCCTTGATAGTCTAATTTTGATTTGGGCAATTAGTGATTTCTTCACTGCCATTCATCCCTGTGGAACCCAGTTCAAATTCTCAGACGGCAGCCTATCATCAGGATTGGATTTTTAGACCCTACCCGATTGCGTGGGTTTTCCCAATTTGGGATTTTCCTCCAACATCTAAAACAGACATTTCATCATCCACTCTACATACATGTATCTTCAGGCCTACGGGTTACAGTGCAAGTCGCTTTTGAGAGGCCTTTGGTTTCATTACCAGAAAGATTTAATAAGGGAATAAAAGAGTAGCGATGAGTTCTTAACCGGCCGTTTAAAACCGGCAGGGTCGTGGCCGTTGTGATAAAGGCCCGAGCCGAAGGCGAGGGCCTTTATCGCACGGCCACGACCCTGCAAGGTTTTAAACGGCCGTTTAAGAACGAGTCACTACTCATTTATTCCCATTCATAAATGCCTTTTTGTTAAAAAGTGAAAGAATAAGGAAAATCGGTGGTAAAAAGACAATCTCTGACATCGAAGTTTGTACATTTTCAAAAACTTTTGTAAAATTCTGTTTTGTTCGCGTTGGGTTGTGTGTACGCGCGTGTACAAAAAGATTAGGCTACGCGCGGGAACTATAGCCATGTATTGCGTTCCGCGTAAGTAAATTGGCGGAGCTTGCGCGTCCAATACGCGAAGCCTAGCCGGTTATAAACACTCTTGGCCGTGCTTTATCATCCGTTTAAACACCCCCACGTGACGTGCTCTCCACCAATAGGAATAGCGAAACTGTCTGGGGTATTTATGAATAGATGTTAATTTTGCATCAGGAATAAAGAATATTATTTGGTTTACCCTTACACCGATGTGTATTAAAGGCACTGAACACGTTTGGTAGTTGTCAAAGACCAGTGTTCTCACTTGGTGTATCCCAACATGTGCATAAAATAACAAGCCTGTGAAAATTTGGGCTCAATTGGTCATCGAAGTTGCAAGAAAATGATGAAAGAAAAAAACACCCTTGTTGTACAGATTTGTGTGCTTTCAGATAGGAATGAAAGGCTTCTTGCAAGAAGTCTTTAATTATTTTAGTGAGAAATTACCTCTTTCTCAAAAACTACGTTACTCCAGAGGGAGTCGTTTCTCACAATGTTTTATACTATCAACAGCTCTCCGTTGCTCGTTACCAAGTCAGTTTTTATGCTAACATATATTTTGTGTAATGACCAAACGTGTACAGTGCCTGCACTGTATACTCAGTACTTTCCTGAGTTTTGTGAAAAAGAAAATCCACAGGCAAATCACTAGGGTTGGATTCGAACCCACGTCCTTTGCATTGCTAGAGCAGGGGTGCGTTTTGGCGGCTGTAACCAATAGTTGTTTCTGACGTCATAACCAAAACGGTAACCGAGCTCACAACTCGGTTGTCGTTCAGTCTGAACAGCAGAACCAACGACCAACAACCGAAACAGTTTTTGGTTACCGCCGCCAAAACGCACCCTATATGTCTTACCACTAGACCACCGAGCTAACCAAAATATTTTAGTAGACAGATATAATAATAATATTAATTATCACAACAATAATAATAATAATAATAAGACTTGTAATGCGCACATATCCACCCTGCTGGGTGTTCAAGGCGCAGTAAAAAAAACCAAAAATAAAACAAAACAAAACAAAGACAAAACAGACACAACAAAATTAGTCCTTGAAAACCTGTGACATAAGATAAGTTTTGAGAAGAGATTTGAATTTTGTGGTACAAAGACAAGATCTAATATTAAGCGGTAGAGAGTTCCAGATGCGTGGCGCAGCTGAAGAAAAAGACCTGTCACCCCATGAGTGTCGAGACTTGGGTTCAACGAGGAGAAGCATGGAACTTGATCGAAGATTCCTTGATGGAGTGTAAACTTGAAGTAGTTCAGAAATATAGTGGGGAGCCTTGCCATTAAGTGCTTTGTGGACAATGAGCATCAGCTTGAAGATGATTCGTTGAGAGATAGGAGCCAATGTAGTTGTTTCAGAATGGGGGTGATAGAACAGGATTTTCTAGACAGTGTCACAATGCGGGCAGCGGTATTTTGGAGGCGTTGAAGACGGAAATCTGGTTGTTAGGAAGACTGTAGAGAAGAGCATTGCCGTTGTCAAGGAAGTAACAAATGCATGAATGACCTTTTCAGTGGCACTTTTGTCCAAGTACTTGCGAATCTTACCAATATTCCTGATGTGATATGATGACAGACGAACGATGTTGTTGATGTGTGGTTGAAGTGTCATCGATGAATCAAAAATAACCCCTAAGTTCCGAGCTTGCAGCGAGGAGCTATCCGAGCATCACCGATGGAAATGTATGGCACTGAAACCTTTGTTAACTGTTGACGTGACCCAAATAGAAGGAACTCTGTCTTATCATCATTTAACTTCAGGAAGTTTTGTTGTGTCCAACGTCGAATCTCTTGGATGCATTTCTCAAGTCTTGCAATAGATGCATTGGCGTTTTCTTGAGAAGATTTAAACGTGATGTATAGCTGAGTGTCGTCTGCGTACACATGGTAATTCAGATTAAATTTCAGGATGATGTCACGAATCGGTAAAGTGTACAGCGTAAACCACTGCGGGCCCAGTACCGACCCCTGTGGCACAGAGTAGTTCAAAACAACAGGGTCTGATATTGCGGTGCCAATACATACATGCTGAGTTCTATTGTAGAGATACGATTTGCACCATGCTAGGGCTGTGTCCTCTATGCCAAGGTGATTCTGGAGCCGAGAGAGAAGGATGTTGTGATCAACAGTGTCAAAGGCAGCACTCAAGTCTAGCAGGACTAGTGCTGTTAGGTTACCATTGTCCATTGCAGAAAGAATATCGTTGCTCACACGGACTAGTGCAGCTTCTGTCCCATGGAAAGGCTTGTATGCTGACTGGAACACGTCGGACAGGTTAAAATTATGAATGTGATCAGAAATGCGTGATGAAACTACTCGTTCGATGACTTTTCCAAGATATTTTAAGTTTGCAACCGGTCTGTAGTTTTGAATATCTCCTTGTCCAGGTTTGGTTTCTTGATGAGCGGCCTGATGTAGGAAACTTTGAGGCTATCGGGAAACAACCGGAACTGAGAGATTCGTTTACAAGATTAGTGATGTAGGGTAAAAATATATCAATGTTTTGCTTCATCATGGATGTTGACACTGGATCCAGCTCACAGGATTTTGAAGGAGATTTCACAATAACCCTTTGAATCTCAGCAACAGTGGCAGGCTCAAACACAGATAGTCTACACTCTGGTTGAAGATGTGGCAATGTCTGCGGCACGTTGTAAGGGACTGATGAAAAGATGAGCGGATGTCTGAAATCTTGGTGACAAAGAATTTCTGGAATTCATTTGCCAAGTCCTGATCATTGTAAGTGGATGGAAGGACGGGGTTTTGGGTTTGAGCAACAACTTACCAATTATCTTGAAGAGCTTCTTTTGATCTCCTGAGGATTCTTGTACTTGGGATGAATAATGGGTGATCTTTGCCTGGTTGATCAAATTCCTGACTACCTTACATTGGTTGCGATATTCTTGTCGTTGTATTTCCAACTTGCCATTTTTCCGCCATTTCCGCTCAAGTTGACGACAGATCTTTCTTGCTGTACGAATATCATCATTGAACCAGGAAACTTCAGTTCGGACCTTGACTGATCTTGTTTTCCAAGGTGCGTATTTATCCAAGATGTCACTGATAGTACTCTCATATTGGCTGACATAGGAATCCAAGCAGTCATGATCAATTTCCAGCTTTGCTAAATGAGTTCCTATGTCGCGGAACACTTCAGGAGAATTCACATGTTTCCACTGTCGGCTCTTTATAGTGACGGTTGGGACTTTGGGCTTGCACAGACTCAAGTTACACATGACTGCATAATGGTCTGAGAATCCAGGTAGAATAACAAAGTTTGAGACAATGGGTGGGGTGATGTCACGAGTTATGACAAGGTCCAGGCAATGACCGAGACGATGAGTCGGCTCCTTGATATGCTGGGTAAGACCGAAGCCTGAAGTAGATGCTTAAACTGGTTTGCATTGGTGTTGTGGATGTCATCAACATGAATGTTAAAGTCACCAGTGATGATGATTTCCGATGGATGAAGGAGATATTCTAAAATCAAATTCTCAAATTCCTTAAGAAAACTTGAGAAAGTCACATGTTGGCCGTTAGAATCTCTTTCAGGTCTGTATACAATGACAAGGCGAACAGATTTAGAGTTTCCGGAAACCTCAGCATGAAGAGATTCAAAAGTTGTGTATTGGACGTCATTACTTTTCACAGAGACAGATAAAGTAGATCTGTACAGTATTGCAACTCCTCCACCGGTCTTGTGAGGTCTTGGGATGTGATGAAAGTAGTAGCCAGCAGGGTACACTGACGACATGTTAAGTTGTCATCTGGTCTAAGCCATGTTTCTGAAACGGCAACAAGGTCCAGATCTTTTTGCAGAACAAAATCAGCAAAATCGTCATACTTGTTACAGATGGACTGTGTGTTCAGAACACAAAGGCTGAGTTGAGATTTGGCAGGAGTCACTGGTGCTAGAACAGATGGGGGTGTAACTTCAGGTATAGGGAGTTTATGAACAGTTCTACGGCGACCAGCTTTTACCACGATGTGTAGGTCGGTAAACAGTGCTGGGATTTACAAAAGGCCAAGATTCTGCAATGTAAATTTACAGGAAGGCAGAGTTGATGCACGTGTGGATGGGGCATAACGGAGACTGAGAAGCTTGTTACGTGAGTAGGAATTTGTAGAGTTTGGACTAGCTTCTGCTGAGTTTGAGTTATTTTCAGCCTCAGGGCCGGGATTTACAGCAATGTCACCGAAGATCACAATTTCCAAATGAAAAGTGGCTGGGGAATTGTCATAATATGACACAGGGCATTTCAAATATTTCCGATGCTGGATGAATCCTAGCTGTGACTTTGGCAGAATGCAAGCACCAAGCACAACTGATGCTGATGGAACAAAGCTGACCACAGATGAGTCAGTGCAGTACAATGGTCTAGCAAGCAGGGAGAGAATAAAAAGGATACTTACCTCCATTGTCCCCAGATGGGCGAACAATGTCCATGGACGAGGTGGCTGACTGCACAGCATGCAGCCACCAAAGTGTGTGTTAGCTTTGTACACCAGAATTTTCAAATGAGACAGTGAAAAATTCCAACAGAAAATCACTATTTTCACAACTCAGATGACTCCAGGACACACAGAAAAAAGTCCTGTAGATTCCAGGTGTAGTAACAAATCCAGTTGTATAAGAACAAGAACACAAAATGAGCAATATACTAAGAAATTAACAAACAAATACAGAGCTGATTTGAGTGGCTGCTGTCAGGCGCTCAGTCAAATATGTACAATGACATCCCCTGAATTTCCAACTTGCTACATTTTATCAAGTAATAAACCACAGGGGAAATTGACTGGGTAAATTTTAAATAATTTGGGTTTGACAACTGTTTTTGAAACAATGTTGAGAAGCATCTGAAGTTTCCTATATTTATCCATATAGGACTCCTACACTAAATTTTGAAGTGGAAGGCCCTATAGACCAATCCGACGCGCACCGGGCGCGCAAGTGTTGAGCACCGCGCGCCACTGCTGCGGTGTACATGTGCCTAGTTTTGTGCACAAAGACATGAGGAAATCATGTTACTTTTCACTCTTTATGGAAATTAAATGTTTTCCTCAACGACTTACACGATTTCCTTTCCAGGACATCATGATATACTAATGTAGATCACTGACCACAGATATTTGCAACTAAATAGAAACCGAATCATCTTGAAAACGGTGCTTGTCTTAGGTGAGTTAGGGGAAAAAGACGCGGAAACTGCATGATAGTCCATATCGGCAGAGTATTTTGTCAGAATTTCAGTATTTTACTCTGTGCTTAATTTAAAAAAATTATCAAGAATGTAGTAAATCGTCATATCATGCAGCCATGTCAGAGAAATTTCATAGATTGTCGAGGAAGACATTAAATTTCCATAAAAAGTGAAAAGGGAAACGATTTTCTCATGTCTTTGTGCACAAAATAAGGCACAAGTACACCGCAGCAGTGGCGCGCGGCGCCCATGGCGGCGCCCAGCACTTGCGCGCCTGGATTGGTGTATACATGGCAAAATAAAGGATGACATGTGACGAGTCTTCTAGAATCACATGGATCTGTTTGTGCGACACATAATATGGTTTATTGATCTCTTTTGTAACAGGCAGCCATAACTCTGAATTGCATCAGTTTTTCAGTAATTAGATACAGAAGCAAGCAATCACTACTGGTGTGACATTAAAATTTATATGAAGAAGTACGATTTAAAACAGAAATTTAAAAGGAAAGTATACCTTCGGTTTTTGGAACCGTTCGATTGTTTTAATCCTATGTATAATTGTAGATAAAATCAAACTAACCTGTGAAAAGTTCATTTCAAAAGGTGGTTGCGTTTTTTAGATATTGCCGAAAATCCGTAGCAGTTATGTCATACACAATCTGAGAAACGTATCTGATAGTAACGTTTCTCAGATTAAAATTTTGAAGAATAAAAACCGATATATTTTTCCATAACCACATTACTTTGAAGTGAAATAATTCTCAAAATGCTTTATACTATCGAGAGTTGCTGTACTTCTAACTAAGTAGATTTTTATTGCCATTCATTTTAAGAGTGATTACCAAACATATACTTTCCCTTTCAATGTTATTTGGAGAACAATAAGTTCACTACATGTGTACCATAACACATTATGAGCATCTACAACTTTTGTATTTTTCAAGTATTTTAACTTACTCCCTGTTTGTAAAAACACTTAAAAGGCAAACCCATTCTCTCAGTCTCTGCAAAAAGAAAGAAAAGGCAAATCCATTTTCTCTGCAGTAGTGTATCTTTAAAAAGCCAATAAGCCGAATGAGTGTTTTGCTTTCTGCAAAACGTGTATTGCCTTAACCCTAACTCCATCTCTCCCTTTTTTATTTTAATACAAACTTCCACCGAAGCAAATCTTTAAATCTTATCAAAACAAAACACCTAAGGAGTCATATAATCTTGAAAATGGAATCGGGATTTATTATTATTTTTTTCTATTTTGTGGTCAAGGAAGGCAAGTGGAGGGGAAAAAAAAAACTACTCTATGTTACCAAAATATTGAATTGCTTTTGTAAGGACTGGTTGCCGCCGGGGATATTTTCAATTCGACTCGGTAAACCAATGTGTATGGATCGGGACTTCAAAGCTAATGCAATTAAGCGTCCGGCCAAGAAAGGCTATTTGTCTTTCAGTCTATCACAATCCAGACATGATCCCGTAAGAAGAAAAAACTTGCAGTCACGATTAAGAAATGTCTCAAGTTGTAAAGACTTGTTTTTGTCGACGTCTTGTTTTTCTTGTTATAAAAACCGAAATGAAATTGAATTGAACACATGAATTATAAGACAAGAAACACAATAAAAGGGAACACTTTGCATCCGGCATAGTTGTAATTTTGTTGAATACCTGAAACCACCAAAAAGTGTTTCAACATGTGAATTGACATGCAGGCTTAGGACTCTGTCACACAAGGGCAACTTTTACAGGCAATTTGGAGACAACCCAACTGCAGTACATGCTACAGGACCACTTCGGTAGCACATGAGTCATTTTTTCAGACAGTGTCTTACGATCCCCAAGAAAAATCTGCGATTCAAATAGGAATGGCTTTTCTTCATGGAGATTGCCTGGAACTGGTTGCCTGTTAATTGCCTCGTGTGACATGGGCCTTATACTTGATATATTTTTTTAAAGTGTATTGAATTTTGCTTGTACATGAAAACAGTTACCAGCCAAATATACAACATCATGTTGTGCGGGTTTTGGACTGGTTTCCTGCTTATTTTTCCCTTGAAGCAGACATTTTAAGAAGAATGTGGCCTTGTCCGACACGGCTAAGTCTGCGGCTGTTGCTTAGGGTGTTGCTAAAGGCAGCCTATGCTTGTTCATTTAACGATCAAGCCACAGCCACAGCCACTAATTCAGACACTGCCTTTTTTCTGCTTTGAATCCAGGGCCCAATTTCATAGAGCTGCTTAAGTACAAAAAGTAGCTAAGCACAATACAATTTTGCTTACCAGAACTTAAGCAGTATTTTCTGCTTAAGCAGCTCTATGGCTTAAGCACAAAAAGTAGCTAAGCACAATACAATTTCGCTTACCAGAATAAGGTTACCAGCCAAACTACCATGCCGCATGTATAATTTGTGAGACTGGTATCCTGCTCATTTCTGCTTAGGAGACAGTTGTTAAGCAGTATTTTCTGTTTAAGCAGCTCTATGGCTTAAGCACAAAAAGTAGCTAAGCACAATACAATTTTGCTTACCAGAATAAGGTTACCAGCCAAACTACCATGTCGCATGTACAATTTGTGACTGGTTTCCTGCTCATTTCTGCTTAGTAGACAGTCGTTAAGCAGTATTTTCTGCTTAAGCAGCTCTTCTAAATTTGGCCCAGGTCTCCCGCTAGCTGCGTGCAAACTATTACCCTCTGCTTTGTGTGTATTTTGTCAGATGCCAACTCCACGTGTAAATGATTCTTAAACAACATTTAACCTTTCTTTTCAGGAAATTCACACACAATTGGGAGGAAGAAGTAATTTGTGTTTATCCCCGAAAAAAAAGTGGAACCATCTGCCTCCCTCGTCTACCCACTCCTACACTGCATAGCCCCTCCCCTCCTCCCCATCCGTATTCCATAATAGCACGAACAGACAGTGAAATACAATACTACAGCCGATGGCATTGCAACCACATCAGCGATGTAATGGCATTTTAATTTCTAATTAAAATTGATATGCCCGGGCGAAGGTATAAGAGCATCTGGTCACGTTTTTTTCGGATCGGGCCGGCGGGGAATTTCCCCTAAAGGCAGCAATATGGAAATAAGCAATGAATAAAATAAATGAAGATTTACTGCATACTTGGTCCACATTGTGACTCATTCCTATTTAAGGGTCAAAGGGTGACATGCCCATGGGGAATTTTCACATAATGATTAAGCCTACATGAACTTCTCATAAGAAAAAAGTTGTTGCCAAATGTTGGCTGTTGAGAGACTTGCTCTTTAAAGGCAAAGTATACCTTTGGTTTTTGGAACCGTTCGACCGTCTTAATCCTATATAAATGTAGATATATACAATAAAACTAACCTGTGAAATTTTCGTTTCAAGAGGTGGTAACGTTTTTGAGATATCGCCGAAAATCTGGAGAGGTTTTAAGTCCACGCGTGAAGAATAATCCATAATTGGAATACACAATCTGAGAAACGTTTCACAGATTTAAATGTTTTTGAATCTCAAGTTTTTTTATTCTTTTATTGTTGTCTGTTGTGATTTTCTGTTCTTGGGGAAAACAAAGGAATCCCTGACCTTGTTCTTGAAATTCTAGACCTTAGACAATTATCAATTTGCATGACTGATGCCTCACATCGGAAATTGCCTCCATGCCCCCTCAATGCCTTGGTGCCCCGTGGCGTGTTGTGGCCGAGCGGTCTAGTTCACCGGACCCAAGCTCTGGTGTTGTCAGCAGCAGAGTGTGGGTTCGAATCCCAATCATGACACTTGTGCCCTTGAGTAAGGCACTTAACCACCATTGCCTTGTAAAAAGTTGGGAAGGTATTACATTCTGCTCTACCATCCAGGCTCCTAGTGGATGATACCCATGCCTACATCCTTACGGACTGTGAAGGGGGTAACCCTGTTTCAGCCCCAGGAGTAGGTGGCAGCGTGCCCCTGGTGACAGTTGATTTGGGTCGATAGCCCAAATCAGTAAAGTGTAGCCCTCACCTTGAAGTGGCCGTCCGGCCTTGTGATGTTAGGCCATCTCTCATACAAAATATCAACAAACAAACAAAATGTTCCAGTAGAAATTTACAGTTCTCTCGTTGAGGTGCTGTTACCAATAAGACAAATCTGAGAATGAAGTGTCAGGCCTGAATTTGAATGCCACAGTTGACCCAAATACTGCAATTTTATGTCATTTTGAATGTGATATTGTTTTACTTACAACAAGCACTGTTGACAAACTGCTTCCCAGGAATGCCGGGTATAAATAATTGGCAATTAGGGAGCAATATGGGGGTTAAAATCAATACCACCATGACATGAATCTGTACAAAAAAAACCTGTAAATACGTACGTATGCTCGGCACATGTGTGTATCGATCCTATCCTCATCTAGATCACTTTCTAACCAACAAAAATACCCTACTCCCACCCGCCCTCCAAAACGCACGACGCTGCCTCGGGGCAACACATCAGCGGCTGCCACAGAAAAACACTTATCAAGAACGATGGCGATGAGAGTGTTTCTCACATGTACAACAACAGAAGTTTTCCTGCTTGATTATAGTTAGTGGCTTTTTAAAAGATTTGTTCAGAGTATCCCTAACAGTCCGGCTGGCCCATCGTGACTCAGACAATCTTATACATGCTTCCTGGTGATACAGTTTTTTTATTTGAATGCTTTTCTGGAAAGTTATCAATTTATAAGATGTGGGGCTAACCTGACCCAGAAAGCTTCATAAAGGCAAGCTTCCTGCGACCTTTCTACACTTGACCTCCAAACATTGATAAGTCGGAGCCATCTTGTTGATTTCTCATTTGCAATTCACAGATTTTTCCTGCCACCTTTGTAAAAGCCGTTTAAAGGGAAAGTATACCTTTGGTTTTTGAAACCGTTCGATTGTTTTTATCCTATACATAAATGTAGATACCAAAAAAAATAACCTGTGAAAATTTCATTTCAAAAGGTGGTTGCGTTTTTGAGATATCGCTGAAAATCTGGAGCGGTTATGTCCACGCAGGAAGAATCATCCGTATTGGAATACACAATCTGAGAAACGTTATACTGACAGTAACGTTTCTCAGATTCAAGTTTTGGGGGATAAAAACTGATATCTTTTTCCACAACCACATTACTTCGAAGTGAAATGATTCTCAAAATGCTTTATACTATCGAAAGCTGCTGTCTTTCTTACCGAGTCGGTTTTTATTGCCATTAATTTTAAGAGTGATTACCAAATGTACACCTTCCCTTTAACGGAACTTGTGACTTCATTTCTACCAATTCCAATCAGAACTATGAGCCCATCTGTAAAAAGAGCAGATGTCAAAACACTTTCAAGGATTAAAAATAGAACACTGTATCGCAGTCTTAACAGCCACAAAAGCACAAACCACAGAGCATTCAAAGCAAAATGTATACACAATTTTTGGGGATTTAAAACAGTTTATTAGTTTTGATGGAGTGATTACCAAACGTAAACCTTCCCTTCAAAACATCTTTATCTCTACATGTATAACATCTATTCATTCCCCCTTCTGAATTTGTTGTTCACTATTATCAAACCTTAATCTTTGCGGAGGGAAAAGGTTGCCACTCGGCAGTAACTTTGCTCCACGCTTCTACAATTCCAATCCTCAAGCTATCTATAAGGCATGGTCAGAATCAAGTGACTTTTGATTTGACTACAGCTGTTGGCTGCAGCAACAACATCGAAGAATATGCCTTTTCGGCAATCCAGCCTTAGCCAATCAGAGCTCGAATTTGAGGTGAAAATCCACAAGACTGCAGGACTTGTGGCTCAAAAAGTTTACTGGACAAGAATTTTGTTCACAAGACCAAAATTTCAATAAGCAAAAAACCAAAACATATACAGTTTAAAGGCAGTTTGTACTTTTGGTAAATGTCAAAGACCAGTATCCTCACTTGGTGTATCCCAACATTTCATGAAACAACAAACCTGTGAAAGTTTAAGCTCAATCGGTCATTGCAATCACCAGAAAAAAGTGGGGGAAAAGTGTTTTCACTGTTTTCAAACATCAAGTTTTTGACCATGAGATGAAAACTAATTGTTTTACTCATTTCTAAATAACTTTAGCATTTAAAGCAAACATATTTCAAAGGGAGTTTCCCATCATAACCATCTTTATACCACGTAAGTTATATGTGAATCTGTGAATTTTTATATTTTTACTCTTACCAATGTTACAAACACCCTTTAACACTTGAACTGTTCTAATTTGAACAAGCAGTGAGAGAAGATTTATCTAATATGTATTATGAGTAATACTCAACAGAATTGAAAGAGATTTATTCCACTGAAAGTCAATGATTGAACAAAAATTCAAGACCACCGGACTTGTCCAGTCATGAGTTTACTTGCCCGAGGCTAAAAAAAAGCACTGGCCTCGGGCCTGTGGTCCAGTGTAAATTTTGAACCCTGCCACAACCATTTAAAGGTATCGTACACGTTTGGTAATGACTCAAAATATATATTAGCATAAAACCTGACTTGGTAACGGGCAACAGAGAGCTGTTGATAGTATAAAACATTGTGAGAAACGACTCCCTCTGAAGTAATGTAGTTTTTGAGAAAGAGGTAATTTCTCACTAAAATAATAAAAACTTCTTGCAAGAAGATTTTATTCCTACATCTGAAAGCACACAAATTTGTACAACAAGGGTGTTTTTTCTTTCATCATTTTCTTGCAACTTCGATGACCAATTGAACCCAAATTTTCACAGGCTTGTTATTTTATGCAAATGTTGGGATACACCGGATGAGAACACTGGTCTTTGACAATTACCAAACGTGTACGATGCCTTTAAGCTGTTAATTCAGGTACAGCAGAACATTTGATTGTACTGAGAAGGGGGAGGGGGTCGTAATGAACAGTGCATAGTGTATATTGTCCTTGCTCTGGGTCCAATTTCATAGAGCCGCAATTTTCTGGTAAGCAAAAACAAGCAGGAAACCGGGGAAAGACAGTACATGTTACATGGTATTTTGGCTGGTAACCATATTCTGGTAAGCAAAATTGTTCTGTGCTTATCTGCTTTTTGTGCTCAAGCAGCTTTAAGAAATTGGGCCCAGGCAAAGCCGTATATTGAGAGAGTCGCGACAACTTGCAATAAGAAGCCATTTTGTGTAAAAACAAAAACCGCATTGGTGAATACAGTGTGCCAGACTAGTCTGCCCATCATTGGGTTGTGCTGCATTTGGACCGAAAATGGCATCCAGCAACCACATGACCAAAGAAAAGAGGTCCCTTTATGTAGCAACTCTCTCAATACACAGCTCTGGGCCCAGGTACAAGTGAACAGAGCTAAGACATCATTGTTGTTATGGGGCGAGGCAGTTCCTTAGCAAAAGGCACATCTATGACATATGTATTCAAGAGGGGAAATTAACATGTGTACTGGAACATTTCGAGGGGCATGGAGGCAATGGACAGGGGCATGGAGGTAATTGCCTCCATTGCCTCCGTGAAGTATCTGGCCTGAAGTACAGTACAAGTAAGTACAAAACAAGCACAAAGTAAGAGGTAAGTGCAGTGTACAGCGTACTTGTAAACGTACATACATGTACAAAGTACTCTTAAATATTTGTACATTCATCCACTTGGATGTTCACTCTCTGAATTGCTTCAAATCTAAACTGCACTTTGTAACAAGGCTCCTCCTAGATCTCTAGGGCTTTTTCCAAACATCGGCTTTTAGGCTTCATCTTTACTCTACTCTTCATCTCCGACCTTCGTTTGATGTGGTTGGAAACTCCGTACAAAATGTACACTACTCTAAAATTGATGCATCGGGGATAAAGATCATTGTGTTTTACCCATACACCGAATCCATCGATGTTTGTGGGGGGGGGTTTTTCTTACAGAATCATACCATCCCAAAAAACAATCATGCAAAGTGACATTGTGAATTTGTTTTCCTTCAGGGGGATTCCAGTGAATTTCCAAGTGTGACACGACCCTGACATGTACATGTACACACTTTGCTTGTCGACCCCCATAAGAAATGGAGGACTTCTCTTTGATCTCCCATTATTTGCATGAAGTTTTTCATAGCGACGTCCCCATTGGTTTTGTACGCGAAAGTGAAGCGAGGACGTCCTCGCTCTGTCAAACACTCGGATCCCTTTTGTTAAAGTCCTCAATTTCAACGGGTAGACCCCCCTTGTTCACAGTACAGTATTTTCCCCGAGTCCTGTGAAGAAAAAAAAAGATCCACAGCCACATTACTCGGGTGGGATTCGCACCCACAAACTTTGCCATTCTAGAGCAGATGTCTAATCACAAGACCACCGAGCTTGCCTGGTAGCCAGAGAAAGACTCTGCTAGGGTCAGAACGTCAGGCCATTTACTACTATTATTTGCATTTATACCATACATGTACATGTAGGTCCTTTTGGTTGGTAAGCAGTTTGCAACAGCTAGTTCTATTTTCTCACATAATAGTACATACATGTGCACCATCTACATTACAGGTACATTCTGCATTTGTAAGATTACATTCTGCAGACAATCAGAGCATACTGATCGAAACGTTGAGTCGTTAACCACCGGTTCTGTTCAGAACCAACTCTACTCAAAAGATATACTCGAAAGAGATATTCACATGGTGTTCCCTCAAACCTCTCTTAGTTATACCTCCACCATGCAAAGTTTCAAATCCTACTTAAAGGTATCGTACACGTTTGGTAATGACTCAAAACAAATATTAGCATAAAAACTTACTTGGTAACAAGCAATGGAGAGCTGATGATAGTATAAAACATTGTAGGAAACGACTCCCTCTGAAGTAACGTAGTTTTTGAGAAAGAGGTAATTTCTCAATAAAATAATAAAAACTTCTTGCAAGAAGTTTTTATTCCTATCTGAAAAGCACACAAATTTGTACAACAAGGGTGTTTTTTCATTCATCATTTTCTTGCAACTTCGATGACCAATTGAGCCCAAATTTTCACAGGCTTGTTATTTTATGCATATGTTGGGATACACCTAGTGAGAACACTGGTCTTTGACAATTACCAACGTGTTCAGTGCCTTTAAGATTACAAATGCAGAATTTACCTGTAATGTGATGTGTGATTTCACACTGTTCAACATACAAAAATTACACTTCATTATAACTTGACTGGAGGTTTCTAATTCTTCATGTATTTTTTTTTCGGAGAGCAGGAATCTCCAACTGATACCCAATACTCTATTACACACAGAGGATTCAGTACACGCTGATTCCATTTCAAAGTATGCCTGTGCGATCCCAGCGAATTATAACCAACATTCTGAAAATACATTTGTGTTAATGTCTTGAGGGTGGGGGGGGGACACAGCCGGCCAGCATAGCACTGAGAGTCATTCACACCATTAAGGGGGTTAGCAGAGTGAGCACTTACATAAATCATCTCCGACTGAGTGCTCCAGAGGTCATTCTGTTTCATGCTGGTGACCAGCTCCCGGGCGGAAGATGAGGACGACCGTCTCCCGACCATGCTGGTGGTACGTGTATCTCCCATGACTGATGACATCATTGATGAGGTCAGAGCTTCTACCAACGACGACGACGACCACCGAAGAGATGCTGATACTGTATTTTATATATCAATGTAAACGCTTGCAGAAAATCCGTGGACGCGATAAGTTTTAATTCTCGGCCAGTAAGGAGTAAACCTTTCCACTCAAATGACTCCAAAGACAAATGCCAGATTGTCTACTTATGACCAATAACTAGTCACAGCAGATTCCAAATGTGGTTATACAAAAAGGTCAAAACTAACGAGGGAGCTTTCTTTTCAGACGATTTCCAGACCATCCGAAGGAAAGTTGACCAATTACAAATACGCCTCAATTGATGTAGGTTTCAATGTGTACACATACATGTAGATGTGGTCAATTTCACACAAACGGTAAATTCTAAACCAAGTGTGGATTGTTGACCAATTGAGGTTTTTCCCAAACAGAAAGAAGTCGGTTCCACACCAAGTACTTCAAAACTTTTCCAAATATTTTTGTAGAGAATGTTCCAGAGAAAAGCAAGAAAGAAGTCGGTTCCACACCAAGAACTTCAAAACTTTTCAAAATATTTTTTTTTAGATGAGGTTTCAGAGAAAAATCGTACACTGTACTGTACCTGTTACTCATTCACAACAGCAATGGAATCAGGGGCATGGAATCCAAGAGTCAGAGTCAAATTCCTGACTGCAGTTAATCCTTGTAGCATCTGTGCAGATTCTCAAAAAAATGTACACCCCGATTAACCTTCACAATCACACAAGTAAGATGGTCACGGTGCATAACATGACAGAGACATGGACTAGCGCAAGTCTTTTCTGCACAGAACACTCCTGAAGTATTCTCAATGAGCCACCACATGAAAACATTACTCACGCATCGACACCGGCACTTGAATATTTTTGCAGAAACAAATCGATGGTGAAAACGGCCACTTTTACCTATCCTTGGCAAAATCACAAGAGGGTAATGTTTTCCGTGCTCTCCAACAACACGACACACAGGCACTCCTCCAAACTTATGGTTGTTGCACTGCAATGGCTTTTTATGAGTCAAACTTGTCAACACCGGACGCCCCTCTGTGACGCTGACTTATTGGCAGCATGACAGGCTGAAACATCACACGACTTCACAGACCCGAGTTTTCTCTTTCCTTCTTCAAAGGCTTAGGCAAGTAGTTCCCACAACTGTTGGCAGAAATTGTTGTACCTTCAAGCACTTTTAGCATAAACTAAAAGTACTTGTTTTGTCAATTCTTGATAGACTTCCTTTAAAAAAAAAGGATTAGAACAAATCACAGAAATCCTTGACAAGATTTTTAAAATTCTGCTGTGCTGCCTCACCGGATCGAATACAGACTTGTCATTGTAGGCCCTGTGTCTGCACTACTTGTTGGCCGGATAATTATTCTTCCCGAGTTCATTGTCAACCTCAATCAGCCTTATTCGCAACACTACAGTACAAATCCCTCCAAACAACACAAACCTTCCAGGCGCGATGAACTTGAAAGGCCAGGGAAACTTTTTCTTTTCGCCTGAAGGGTATGAGTTCACCAATTGTCCTTGATCAGTTGATTGGTTAATTCACTTGCAGGTGACTGCGGGAAGTAACCGCAACGTCACACAAAGTTGAGGTTCGGGTTGGCCGACTCCCTAACCTGCCCCTGTAATACTTTTTTTAGAAAACAGCTCAGCACCCCTATGTGTCTGTTCTACAGAGTCTTGTCACTCTCTGTTACAGATGTTTAAAAATGCCAGTTTTCTAACTTCCCAATGTGAACCTGACTGCACTCAAACTAAACACTTCAGCAGGTAAAGTTTTACTTTCCAGGGCTAGTACGCTGAAAGACATCATGCTTCTCACAGATCACTTCGCTGAACTTTCCCCCACTTTAAACTCGCACGATTTCACAAAGCGCGAGTGGCTTAAATTAGACTTGCTCACTAAGTCCTTACACGTGTTAAAGCACCAGGATACAGCATTAGGGTGCACGGTACGCATCGCCCCAAAACAAGTGGGGAGTTCAGAACGGATATACGAAATGAGTACCGGATAATCTGATAATCTTTCTTATTTTTATGAATGATTTATGTGTGATTCAACAATTCTCTTTAAATCGATGACTGCGTATCAATAATTCCAAATTAGGCTCTTGGAATAACGATCACAACAAAAGATGGGGAAGACTAGCAATAAAAGTTCAAATGTTCACAATGTTTTTAATTTTAATTTTATGATTTGGTATATTATACAACTGGAGTGGTGAAATGTTATAAAGAATTTCTGAGTAAATAAATAGCAGGGTTAAGTCGAGCCCAGCGGGAGTGAAACACATTAACTGTATCCTCAGGGTAAGATCTCATGTACCTCGTACAAAACAGAGTGAGTGGCAGGAGGTCCGATTCCGCAAGTACAACTCTACCGTGTAACTCAAGCCCAAGCACAGTGCTGGATCCCAGCAGGGGGGGTTGATCCGCTCAGTGGACACTGACAAGTCTACCACTGATTGGCTACCCTGGGTGTCCCCCCCCCCCATGTTACCCCTCCTCTACATGGATCTGAGTTGACAGGAAGTGACTGATATCCGTTGCCAGCATGACCTGGGTATGATTAAGAAGTGACGGTAGACAAGGAGTTGCCAAAGTTCAACCAAGACCAAGGTAAATGTCTCCGATTAAAGGAAAAACGTCACAGTAAAAAAAGGTCGCTGATCGGAAATACTTATACGTTTCTTGTTTACAAGAAATGCATCAAAGGCTGTGTACTCTAAGAGTACTTAGGCCTATAGATGAGTTTCAAAACAAGGGATTCTCAGTTTGCATGCACATGGATTTAAAGGTATCGTACACGTTTGGTAATGACTCAAAACAAATATTAGCATGAAAACTTACTTGGTAACAAGCAACGCAGAGCTGTTGATAGTGTAAAACATTGTAGGAAACGACTCCCTCTGAAGTAACGTTGTCTTTGAGAAAGAGGTAATTTCTCACTAAAATAATAAACAAATTCTTGCAAGAAGTTTTTATTCCTATCTGAAAGCACACAAATTTGTACAACAAGGGTGTTTTGTCTTTCATCATTTTCTTGCAACTTCGATGACCAATTGAGCCCAAATTTTCACAGGCTTGTTCTTTTATGCATATGTTGGGATACACTGGTCTTTGACAATTTCCAAACGTGTTCAGTGCCTTTAAGACAAAACCACAAGCTCGTTAGTCCAGCAATCAAGACATCTGCTCTAGAATGCGGAAGGTCAGGGTTCAGTTCCCCTCCCCCCCCCTCCCCGACTCAAATCCTTGTTGATTATTCTCAGCCGGACTCAAACAGCTGGGGGGGAGGGGATAAAGACCTTTATCACGGGGCATCCATCTTGTATTACTCCCATTGGAATCAGTGTAATCATAGTGAGGCTGGATGGGCAATTATAGTCTGGTCCATTTTCGGTGTAGTATTGAATCAGTATGCATTATTGATATAGCACCATGGGGACTTGACCAAGAAGATGTCAGCAGGTCTATCCTGTTTGAACGTGTGATTGACGTAGATCCGCTGTAAGCCACGTCCACTGCAAACAAACTGGCTCCATTGATTACCAGAAGCCAATAAGAAATGCATTGAGCAATGGTTTCTTTGAGAATTTATGTACGTAAACAAACAGTCTTTTTGACTTGCCTTCCAGTTATGTTTAGCAGAGTCTCAAGATCTTACAGGCAAGTCGTGGCCAAGCGATTTAGTGCACAAGTTCTGGTTGCCGAGTCGTCAGGGTGTGGGTTCGAATCCCAGTCATGACACTTGTGTCTTCTTCAGCAAGACACCTAACTATAATTGCTTCTCTTCACCCAGGGTTATAAATGGGTACCTGTGAGGGCAGAGATGGTTCTTGTGATTGATTTAGCTCAGTGCGTTACATTACTTGGCAGCACAGGCTGTATACTCCCCAGAGAGCTGAGATGGTTTAAGGAATGAACTAAATGGCCCAGTGACCAGGGGTAATAATGTTCGAAGCGCATTGATCACTCTTTGGAATTGCGCTGTATAAGAGTCAAAGTTTCTGCCTTTGAATGATGAAACGAGTGGTTTTTGGTAAAACATTACAAACAAACGAATGCCAGCTTTGGAGCCGGAAGTAGCCCAAACCTTCTGCGTACAGCAGATGTGCGCACATGTGACGTATTGACAAACCAACAGGATACAGTGGTTTTGAATCATACATTAATACATGAGGTAATAATACACAAATATTGGATGCATGTGAGTACATTGTTGCACAATATAATCACACGGTGAAATCTGGACAATTCCATTTTACGAGGTGGAAGCCAAGTGAAACAGAATAGTCCAGATTTCACTGAGTGAATATATTCTGCGACAATACACAAATGAATGCTTTCAATAACTGTTTTATAGAAACTCACACACAGATCCTTTTGAAAATTGTTCAAAATAAACATATAATCGACACACTCGTCGACGTCCACCTCACACTCTGAAAACTCTATATATAAAAAACCTTGTCCACCATGACACGACTTTACCCCGTTTGGACGAACGAGCGGAAACAATTGTTTTGGCAATGAAACTGAGAATTAAGCATCGGAAATCAATATACACCGTCCTATATTTATGTCCATATACGACAGTTATGACGATCAAACTTCATGGCAGTAAGTTCATGGCAAAAAATTTGAAATTACTTCTTCTCATCTCCCAGAAACACTGTTCAAATAATTATGTACTCTTCCACCAAAAAGGTATTAGTATTAACAATAGTGATTAAAAAATAAAAAGGCAAAATATGACAACTTTAAATAACATCAACCCAAGTAGACATCGGACGAGGGCGTAGCGACCAGAGGGGTGTAGGGGGTGTGACGACAACCCCCCTCCCACCCAATAACTTTTCTAAGCCAGCATTTTCAGCCTCAAGCCCAATGACGCAAGCAATCTTGTGTGCGCTGTTTTCCCAATTGCGACGCACGGTGATTTCGCTTCTCTTTCGCAATTCGCGTGAGGTATGAACCGGACTTCAGTCAGCAAATGAAGCACCAAATTGAGAAGATCAAGAGCATCCAGACTAAAATTAAGGACTTTGGGATGCGTATTCCTGAGCATGCGCACGCTTCCAATTGGTTACCTGGTAAAGTCTGCTGCCCCCTAGCGTCCCCAAAGTCTCCCATTGTATCAACTTTCAGATTAGCCTGAACATTTGACGTCACACTTCGGGGCTTTGCATGCAGACAATCAAAAGTGCAAGCTGACAAATTACATCACCTCGGACCAAACATAACTTAGACAAGGCAAGCACATTTACCCAATGAAATCACTGTATCCAACATGTCCAATGAAATCATTGGGACTGTAAGGCCAGTGACTGATAGGCCAGTGCCTGTCTTTATCCTTGCAGGACCAGTCTACTTTCAGACGAGCATCATCCTTTAGACCCAGTCACATTATAAAAGATTGTAAGAGTTCCAAACATCTTGAATGATTACTCCTCCCCATGCTTACATGTCATCATTTTCTAGGAAATTTGATTACAATTCGGCCTCTTTAAGAAAGTAATCAATTACGACAAGGCCAACTATTGCACAACTACAACTGATTTACATGCACAGGCCTGCTATATTTCATTCTTGTGAGAGCAAGGCAGTTTCTCAAGGGCACCTTGTACGATGGAAATATAAATTTCAACTGGACCATTTCAATTAGCCTTTTTGAGATATGGTGGACACTATAGGAGTGCACTGTAGGATTTGGGTTTGTACAGACAAATTTACCCAAACCAAACAGTGTTATAGTAATGTGTCCGCCATATCTCAAAATGGCTTATGGGCACTGAGGTAATGACTAGGGGGCATGGAGGCTCGAGGCAATGACTAGGGGGCATGGAGGCTCGAGGCAATGACTAGGGGGCATGGAGGCTCGAGGCAATGACTAGGGGGCATGGAGGCTCGAGGCAATGACTAGGGGGCATGGAGGCTCGAGGCAATGACCAGGGGGCATGAAGGCCTGAGGCAATGACTAGGGGGCATGGAGGCCATTGCCCCCACTGCCTGGTATGATAAGGGGCCAATTTCATAGTGCTGCTTAATGGTAAGCAAATTTTTGTGCTAACTGTAGCAGGAAAATGTGCTAATAATAATAATAATAGTTAGTTTTTATATAGCGCTTTTCACGCCCGAAGGGCGTCCCAAAGCGCTTCACATTATTACCCCTGGTCACTGGGCCTTAAATCATTCCTTAAACCATCTCAGCTCCCTGGGGAGTATACAGCCTGTGCAACATTAATGCGCTACTCGGCTAAATCAATCACAAGAACCATCTCTGCCCTCACAGGTACCCATTTACCCCTGGGTGGAGAGAAGCTTATGGTTAAGTGTCTTGCTCAAGGACACAAATGTCACAAACGGGATTCGAACCCACACTCTGCTGATCAAACACCAGAGCTTGAATCCGGCGCTCTTAACCGCTCGGCCACGACACCCCACCTTGTGGGGTTCATAATAAGCATATTTCACAGGTTAGCAACAAAATTAGGCGGCCATCTTGCGCGTTCACCATGGATTTGCATTGATACATCATTCATTTTCATACAGTAAGCACCGGAAGGTTAGCATGCCTTTTTGTGTGCTAACAGTTAGCAGCGCTAAAATCGGCCGTTAAGCAGCTCTATGAAATTGGGCCGAGGCCTGCGTGTAGCAATGCAACATGTATACCAAGGCACTACATAAATGATCGCGCACAGTTTTACATGTTTTTGTGTCCAAACTAAAAACCATGCACCTCACCACGTAATAACAAGAGGGGAAACTCTCTTTTCAATATGGATGGCCTGCTTCATCAGGTTGGTTTACATGTAGTGCTATATCTTACCCTGCCTTTCACCTCTGTGGACCCCAGTTCGACTCCCACCTCCGAACCGGAGCCTTTCGGAGGTTGTCAGTTCCTACCAGGGCCCAATTTCATAGAGCTGCTTAAAGGCATCGTACACGTTTGGTAATTACTCAAAATATATATTAGCATAAAAACTGACTTGGTAACGAGCAACAGAGAGCTGTTGATAGTATAAAACATTGTAGGAAATGACTCCCTCTGAAGTAACGTAGTTTTTGAGAAAGAGGTAATTTCTCACTAAAATAATAAAAACTTCTTGCAAGAAGTTTTTATTCCTATCTGAAAGCACACAAATTTGTACAACATAGGTGTTTTTTCTTTCATCATTTTCTTGCAACTTCGATGACCAATTGAGCCCAAATTTTCACAGGCTTGTTATTTTATGCGTATGTTGGGATATACCAAGTGAGAACACTGGTCTTCGACAATTTCCAAACGTGTTCAGTGCCTTTAAGCAGAGAATTATGTTTAGCAACTATCTGCTTAGCAAAAATAAGCAGGATACCAGTCACAGATTATACATGTGACATAGTACTTTGGCTGGTAAACTTATTCTGGTTAGCATATTTTTGTTATGCTTAGCTGCTCATGTACACATGCACTGCACAGTCTACTGTACAGTCCACGGCTAAACTGGGGCATTTTGTAAGTGCATTCGGTTCAATATCGTATCTGCAATGTAAAAATGCCGACTGTAACAATCCACCGGGCTGTTTCTGAACGCAATTTATCCGACTGTCAATCTAATTAAAATGCATTTAAAAGATGCACTTAAGCCAGAAGGCCATTCATTAAGGATCTAATTAAACGAATGGAACACTTCGTAAAAGCTTTCTTTAGTCGGTTTGTGATTATTTAACAATTAACATCACTGCTGGCCAGAAGGACAATATAGGGTGGTGCTCATTTTTTTTATAATTGGAAGACCTTAGAGCTATGCACTTCATAGATCTATATTTGACGTATTTTGGTGTTAGCTATAGCATTTATTGTTGTGGGTGGTATTTAAGGGGGTGGTGTTTGGAATTGTATAACAGGGGGGTTAGCCATTGTATAACCTGTCATTAATTACAAAATGCAGGATTTGTAATTATCAACAAACAAAAAAATTGTTAGCTTCAATCTCAAAGCTCGCTTAGTCGGTTTGTGATTATTTAACAATTAACATCACTGCTGGCCAGAAGGACAATATAAGGTGGTGCTGATTTTTAATAATTGGAAGGCCTCAGAGCTATGCACTTTATAGATCTATATTTGACGTATTTTGCTGTTGGCTCAAGCATTTATTGTTGTGGGGAGGGGGTGGTATTTAGGGGTGGGGTTTGGAATTGTATAACAGGGGGGGTAGCCATTGTATAACTCAAAATTAAAGGAACATTACAGAATTGGTTTTTGCTAACAAAACAGTGTGAGCACTTTATATAATCCACCATATACATAAACTGACAAACCTGTAGAAGTTTGAGATCGATCGGCCATCTGGGTCACGAGAAAATAGTGAAAAACCGATTACACATTTGCATGTGTTATACAATGCATGAATAAAACGCTCATGAGCGATAAACTCCAATCGGAAATTAGTTTTATTTATTTCTCATCAAATATGGCATTTCAGACAGAAATATTTCTAGGGATGTTTTCTACTATCACCATCATTAGACCGTGTAAGTTTTATGTAAATCTGTGATCTTAAAGAAAATTTTAATTGCCAGTTCTTTAACGTCCCTTTAATTACAAAATGCAGGATTTGTAATTATCGACAACAAAAATTGTTTGCTTCCTTGTCTTCCCTCCATGGGATATTTGGCTAGTGCAGTGATTAAGTTCGCTTTTCTAAGAGTCCTTGGCTTCACAACCAGAATAAATTAAATGAAAAGAAAAAAAACGAAAACAGCAAAAAACTGTAACAGTATTTTCACAAGAACGTTGCATCCATCCATGTTTAGTGAGATGACTATAGGAACCAACTGAATCTCTGACCGCAGCATACACGAACCGACACCAAACCTCAGAAATCTAAGAAACAATTCATGCATCAATTGTTTCTCAGATTCAAATGTTTTTGGGTGAAAAATGATCCAAACCATATTACTTCGAAGTGAAACCTTTCTCAAAATAGTTTATACTATCAACAGGTGCGGTGCTTCTCACCAAGTTTTCATGGTCAGTAATTCTTAACAAGCTATGACCCTTCCTTTAAACAGCTACTTGAGCGAAACATTGTTAACGGGAATGCTATTTAAACTTGTTTAAAATGTGTGTTTGTTTATAATTAATTGTAACTTTTAAGTTTTTACACTTCTGAATTTTTCGTAATTTATCAATGAAAAAACTAGGCCCCAACCTTAAGGTTTAGACAAACTAGCTACACTTCTGCCGTTGACTGTGTGTGTCAAAATGACAATACTTTGACGCCATTTGTGGGATGTTGCTTTGTTATTGCAACAAAGCGGCTATACAAAACAGAGCTCCCACAAATGACGAAACATGAGTGATGACGTAAGAGGGCTTTTCGCGAATCTTTCTGAAAAGCACCGGAGCAGGGTAATCAAACGATAGGTTATTTTGTACGATCAAATCTGTTAAATCTTACGCGAACTAAAATTCCTTATTGATCGAACACATTTTAAATGGATTTCGGCAAATATCACTTACTGGCGTTTTTTCGTTTGAGCTGGTGTTTAAGTGTGGTATGTACAATTTGTAGCGGCGTGTCGTGGCCGAGCAGAAGAGCACCAGACTCAAGCTCTGGTGTTTCTGATCAGCAGAATGTGGGTTTGAGTGTCGGTCGTGACACTTAAGCAAGACACTTAACCATTATTGCTTCTCTTCACCCGGGAGTAAAAATGGGTACCGGCGAGAGCTGGGGAGTAACCTCCGATGGACTGGCAGCCTCTCCAGGGGGAAATAGAAATATTCCCAGTTGTTTAATGCCAAGGAAACTGGATATAAACACCGGCCTGATGAGCCATATTGGCTCAGGACAGACTTTATGTACAATTCTTAACTTCCCTTTAATAGAGGCCCAGCACAGATGGTAGGCAGGTGGTCTGACCATAGTCTGACATTGACATATCATCCATTCCTCTCTACATCCTTGGAATGGTCCAGCAATCCAATTACATGAATTACCAGTTATGTTTCATCATTGACCAAGAGGGTTCTTAATGAGATGTCAGGACGGTATTTATTCCTTGTGAGTTGACGAGGACGGATGGCCGGTACCCGGTATGTAACGGGTACAGTGGGAGAGGATTTCCCACGGTGTTCTGTAACCAGTGTGATGTTACGAACCCCCTAGACAGCCTCCTGAACCTGGGGGCTGTAATAGTTGAATACATACTTGGCGTTGTCAAAATTGACCTTGGCCCAATTTCATAAAGCAGAGAATTATGTTTAGCAAGACACCAGTCACAGATTGTACATGTGACATGGTACTTTGGCTGGTAACCTTATTCTGGTTAGCATATTTTTGTTGTGCTTTGCTACTTTTTGTGCTTAAAGGCACTGTACACGTTTGGTAATTACTCAAAAAATATATTAGCACAAAAAATTACTTGGAAGTGAGCAACGGAGAGCTGTTGATAGTATAAAACATTGTGAGAAACGACTCCCTCTAAGGTAACGCAGTTTTTGAGAAAGAGGTAATTTCTCACTAAAATAATAAAAGACTTCAGTCCTGAAGCCTTTTATTCCTATCTGAAAGCACACAAATTTGTACAACAAGGGTGTTTTTTCTTTCATCATTTTCTTGCGAATTGGATGACCAATTGAGCCCAATTTTTCACAGGCTTGTTATTGTATGCATATGTTGGGATACACCAAGTGAGAACACTGGTCTTTGACAATTACCAAACATGTTCAGTGCCTTTAAGCAGCTCTATGAAATTGGGCCTTGAATGGTGGATTAAAAAATGACTCAAATAGCAAAAACCTAAAAAATACAAAAAATACAGGAAAAATAAAAATGGGCACTACTATACACAAAGACAGCAAGAAAACTGTCCTCCATTCTTCACCAGGTTCGAACAGAAAATAGAAAAAACTTCTAAATTGGGGGGGGGAATAAGCAGCTTATGTTTTAGGAATGAACACCTCATCAAAAGTTGAAAGTTTTTTAAAACACATTGACAGTTATCTACAAATGAAGAAGTAAGCTTTATTTTGATACTACAATGAATGTAGCAGATTGAAACAGCAGTTTGAAAATAGTTCAACTTTCAACCATGATTTTCTCAAACCACAGAACTTTGGCTGCAGAGCACCCTCTATTGTCACTTTGTGAATTTTTTAAAAAAATATTACAAGATAGGTGTATCGTTTGGTAATTGGAACCAACTGTTTGTTTCAATCCTAGTTGTAGATATATACCATAAAACTAACCTGTGAAAATTTCATTTCAAAAGGTGGTAGCGTTTATGAGATATTGCCCAAAATCTGGAGCAGTTATGTCCACGCAGGAAGAGTAATCTGCAATTGGAATACACAATCTGAGAAACGTTACGCTTCTCAGATTCAAATTTTGGAGGATAAAAAGTGATATCTTTTTCCATAACCGCAGTCTTTCTAAAGTGAAAAGTTTCTCAAAATACATTATACTACCCAAAGCTGCTGCACTTCTTACCAAGTAAGTTTTTATTGCCATGAATTTTCAGAGTCATTACCAAATGTTTAAGAGGAAAGACAACAATTATCAAAACCCAAAGGGAATTAAACTAAAGGTTAAACAAACATTAGAATGCATAGAAAAACTATCAAAGAGAGAAAAACACGGGGGGGGGGGGGGGGAGGTCTTGGAACGGTACAAAAGAGTTTTAAAAAACTGTGTCTTGACCCCCTGCAGGAACGGCACGTACGCAGCAACTGTGCCACCCTCAGGCAGTCAACAGGTACAAGTGTGTAAGCGCTGCGTTGCCTAAAATTAGTTATACACTGTTTTTTTTCTTCTTCTTTTTTAATGAGAGATCTCCTTACATCACAAGGCTGGACGACCACTTCAAGGTGAGGGCTACACTTAACTGATGTTGGCTATCGACCCAATTCAACTGCCACCAGGGGCACGTAGCAACCTACTCCTGGGGCTGAAACAGGGTTACCTCCTTCACAGCCCGTAAGGATGTAGGCATGGGTACCATCAACTAGGAGCCTTGCTGGTAGAGCAGAATGCAATACCTCCCCAACTTTTTACGTAGCAATTATGGTTAAGTGCCTTGCTCAAGGACACAAGTGTCATGACCAGGATTTGAACCCACACTCTGCTGCTGACAACACCAGAGCTTGAGTCCGGTGAACTAGACCGCTCAACCGCTAGACTCCCAAAATTACGCAACCAAGATTACTGTTATGATGACATCAGCTGAGTTGGGTAGGACAGAAACCTTTGGCTTGTTTCCGGGTTTGGGGGTTTTATCTTACTTTTTTTTTCTTCAAAAAAAGCTGTTGATGTAACTTTCTCACAAAACATTGTGCATTTTTATTCAAAAACCTTTAATAACTAGACATTCTGATGTCACATAAAAACCAGAGGGCTGTGAAGTGAGAGTACAATAACCTACATGTACTTATAAACTGCATTTAAAAAAAAAACACCCCAAAAACATTTCAATTGTCTAATTATTTCCCCCTTTTGAAGTTGCCTTAGATAATGTTTCAGCCTCAGCCAAAAGGGTCACAGACCGCAAAACTTACGTAAACATCTGCAAAGCCTATGGACGTTTCATGCATTTACATAAGAAGTTGTTTTTTTCAGTAGTAATTCAAACTTTTTCTTCTTCCCTGGATAGTTGTGAAACTGCGCAAGTTAGTTGATACTAAGAAACAAGATATCTAGGGAAAAAGGTTTGTTGTTGTAAGAACAAGGGTAAGTACAAATGTACATGTTACAAATTTTTACTCAAATGTCAAGTCCCATGGCAGGACTCCAATTTTACACTGGACCGCAGTCCCGAGGACAGTGATTTCAGCTTTGGGCCAGTAAACTCGGGACTGGCCAAGTCTGACAGTCTTGTGTTTTTCAATTGAATAATGGTTACCTCTCTGTGTAGTTATCTTAAATTAACCAAACATGATGTTCAAATGTTGACTTTGAGTCTGGTAAACATCTTTCAATTCTGTTGAGTATCAAAGTACACTTGCCTATGATTAAATCTTCCCTTAGTGTTTGTTCAGATAGAACAGTTTATATGTTAAACTTTGTGTAAAGTTCTTTCTCGTTTAGATTCTTGTCTTGTACAATCAATTCTGGTCCAGCAAAAAATGTTCAGCCACAAGCCCTGCGGACCTGTGGCATTTTACCAGAAATTCAAGCCCTAAGTGGCAAGAACACTGCCACCCCCAAAGAATGTGGCATTCGGCCAAAACTACGCATTGTGATCATTCATCAGGTGTTGGGGTAAGATTATCATCAGACCTAATAGGAGGTTTTCCAGTTAAAAGGTAAATACTCCAAAAATTAATGACCACAAAAACTATTTTGAGAAAAGGATTCCTTCGAAGTATTATGGTTTGGATAATTTTTCACCCCAAAAACATTTGAATCTGAGAAACGATTCATTCATGAGTCGTTTCTCAGATTTCTGAGGGTTGGTGTCCATTCGCAAATGCTTCGGCCAGAGATCCGGTTGGTACCTGCTGTCATCTTGCTAAACGTGCAAGGAATTGTGCAAATACCATGACAGGTTTTTTGCTGTTTTCTCAGCACGTAGACACTGTGTTCAGCTGAAACTTAAATTCACGTGTGACTTTTATTGTACCCTTCTTTATAATTTTGCCTAAAAATCAGCATTACATTAAGAAAAACCAATGAGGGTATAGTGGTTTTTTTTTTTAAATGCTGAATTGTTTTAGAGAGGTTTTCTACGCATGCAATCCTGTCGATGTGTGGGACATAGTTCCAATCAGTGAAGAATTTTCGCATGCAACCAATACGCGCACGTATGGCGCAATGATTTTCAAATGAAGTCATTGAGGTTTACAACCAAACCAATTTTGTCTTTAAGGGTAATCTCGGTTTAGAAATATCATCTAGCTTGTCGAAGAGAATGAAAAAACTGCAGTCGGACTATCAGTAATTGACACCGATGTACATTTAGCAGGGACAACCCTGATCTTCAATCCAGTGACCACATGCCATTCAAACACACGAATGACGACACGTACCATATCTGCAAAGCAAGTCCAGTGTCTATATTCGTTAAAAGACAATAGGCTCAAGACAAAATACCTGGGCTCGATTTCACACAGCACTAAGATTCATCTTAAGATGAGTTGTCAGTATTGCCATAGTGATTTGCATTGTGATATCACACTTTGCTTAGCAGTTAAGATTCATTCGCACTTAAGATCAGTCTTTTAGCTCTTTGTGAAATTGAGTCCTGGCTCATCTGATAAGATCTTCAGATACAAACAAATCAAAGCAATTGATCTTCAACACGGACAAGTTCACGATGAGGGGACGACTGCAACCAACACTACTGATACAAGTCTGTATAAAACCGAACCAAAACGATTGATGAACTGCATGAAGAAGCGAAAAAAACGAAGGTTGTACATGTAGCTCGGCTTATACAACCAGGGCCCGATTTCATACAGCTGCTTAAGCAGAAAATATTGCTTAACAATTTTTTGCTGAGCAGAAATGAGCAGGATACCATTCACAAATTGTACATGTGACACGGTAGTTTGGCTGGTAACCTTACTCTGGTAAGCATCTGTTGTGCTTAGCTACTTTTTGTGCCTAAGCAGCTCTATGAAATTTGGCCCCGATATCTGGGCCCCATCTCAGCAAATTTCTTTGCTAAGCAAGAAAAGAGTGGGGTACCATTCACAGCACCGGTAACTGTACACGGTATTTTGGCTGATAACCTATTTTTTCTTAAGCAAGAGTTTTCTGTGCTTAGCAAGTTTGTGTGCTAACATGCTTTATGAAATTGGGCCCTGGTGAATTACTTGATGGGTTAAACCCTACGTACCCCAGGGTTCTCCCCATGACAAGCTAGCGTATCGGGCCGCTAAGCAAGAATTGCGTGCCGATACGCACAAAAAATACGGTAGTTTTACAAAAACATGAAAAGAAAACCATACATAGAATGCTCCAAATTGCACAGTAGGGCTTTTAAAACCAAGAAAAACACCAAGTAGAAAACATTCCAAGGACCTTGTTTCAATTCAGCACGCTTCGGCTAAACATCCCAAAATTTTGGCCCAGCCTCGGGAGAACCGTGATGTACTGTAAGTATACAGGGATGAGATTTGATGAAATGTGAAAAATCCTGAAAAGGGCTCGTGGGTCTGGGTTTCCCCCTTATTCTAGACTCAGAACCTCCAAGATGTTACAATTCAGGAGGCTATCGTCCTCTGTGCATCATCAGAAATACCAAAACTACAGGTTTGGACACAATGTGGACTGTTTCTTTCTCCCTTTAGTGACTGCCTTACTTCTTTCAAGAAAATTCAAAGGACCAAGGAGATTTTGAGAAACTCCTGAATTTAGGAAAACCCCTCACATGCCTTGAGGGGTTATTAGGTAGGTTTAGCTGCACGTTACGCGAGCAAAAGCGTGAACGTGAACGTCAGAAAATTGTGTCGTTTCTAGGTGACGTCACTACTTTGGGCTTATTTTATGCTCACGTATGACGTCTGCACGTACGTACCTGACGTGAGAAATGGTAACTTCACGTATGCTTAAAACGTGAGATTTTTGCAACAAAATTTTCTGACGTTCACGTTCACGTTTTTGCTCGGGTAACGTGCAGCTAAACCGCCCTAATATATACATGTGTGGCAATCTCGCTTACAAATCATCCAAGAATACCGCCAATTATACTTGCTGGATGTTTGTTTTACAGCAGTTCCTCAGCATAGAGAAACCGGCCCTACTCAAGGGTATAAACAAGAACTACACTCAGTAGGGCGTGTACAGCAAATATTCACATCTCATGAAGACATTTGAGCAAATCCTTGATCTATGAAGAAGAAAAAATCTGATAAAACGCCCTTTCGCTCATCAGACAAAAGAAGACCCCAACGAATTACATACAAGGAGTACATCTACAAAGTGGATCTAGGACTCTCAAAAAGGAATCACCCAGAGTAGCCTTGATGTGTCACCAAATAAAGTGATATTTACAAGTGATGTGCTTAACACCCTGGACAGAATCAGCTGTCAATGTCTCCCAATTGACCAGGCTTAAGATTTTATCAATTGACCACTCCGCCTAAAGTCCTGTTCATAATCCATCAGTGTCAGAATCTAACTGTTTCATCATCATGCAGTGGTTGGGTTGGTACAATCAGCTGAAGATCACTGCACCACAGCAGTAGATCAATATTTACATTGATTTCACTGACAAACTGAATGCTCTGGGCTTCTTAGGCGAAATAAAAAAAGTCATGTTTAGCGTCCCCGCCCGCTTCCTTTTTAGAGGCCGTCTTCTTTTTTTTCCCTTTAAAAACCCCCCAAAAAACCTCTGATAAATGTTAACGATCTCTTTATTTTGGTCTCATCTGTTGCATCTTGCCGATAAGAAGCCAATATGTCATTTCCTGAGTGGCAGTCGTTTTGAAAAAAGCTGGCAACCATGTTGAAAAATAGCCCGGTCGGTTGTCTTTAAAAATAAGTCAGGCGGCCATTTAAAAAAAAAAAAATTAAATTAAAAAAAAAGGCCCTCCTCCTTCCTTTTTCAAAAAGGCAGAATGCTAAACATGTTTTTATTTTTATTTTGCCTTATATCAAATGATTGCATTGGCGCGAGGACGAGAGTGCTGTGTCAACTTGGAATCGGAAAGGTCAGAATTCTGTTGCGATATAGATCTGGCTTTGGATCCAACTAAGAAAAATCAATGGGTCGATCAGCTGCTTTCACAGCAGTACAGACCCACAGAATCACAGAAGGCATCAAAGAAAAGTAGCCGAAGAAAAAAATATATCGACGGGGCACGTTTCCACACGTTCTGGCAGATATTTGAAACCAACCTAAATGTATTCTCAGTCACAGACCCCAAAGTACTCACTTCAATCCAACGTACACCGTACTGACCAAACCCCTACAAAACACTATTGCTACAGTGGCACTTCATAAACACTTTTTTTTCATTATTGGTCTTTCCTTTCATGGCGAACACCCCCCCCCCCCCCCCCGGCCCCCAAGAAAGAAGAGGGAGTGTACCTCCAGCACCCTCTTGCCCTGAACTAAGCCTCTTACCTCTTCGAAACTGAAGGAGGAAAAACAAACATTCAGGATTTGCTTGGAAAACATTGAGTCTCTGGAGGGTTGATTCTCAACAATAATGTTCTAGATCCTTTTTGTTGTTACGCGTTGGGAGGCATGTCATTCAAGCAGGGGGGTAGTCTTTGTCATCGGACAAACAAGGGGAAGGATTTCTTATAAATTGATGAGATTTATAGGTCAATTCAGGCAGGACATTGCATCTTAAGTTCTTCAAGATAGTGTGTTAAACAAATACTGTTTACTGCACTGAACATGCAGTAAAGGTGTATCATGTGACAGCATATGTGCATTTTAAAGTAATGTCCAAATATTTTTGGGGAGTGTTTTGTTTTGACAAGTTTGTTTTAAGAGGGAGGGGAGTTTTGTACTTCACTTTACAGCAAAGGAAGATCTTGATTTATCCTTGTGTCTGGGGTGTGTGAAACTTTGTTTATTTTAACTAAAAACTATTGCACACAAAATCACAGAGACTAGTTGAAAATTATGCGGGCTAGTCAAGGGGTGTAAAGTTTGCTCGACCTGTCAGGAAAAATACTTGTGCAAGGCAAGTATAATACTACTATATGTAGTGCAGCAGGTAGGTGATATAAGCATGGAATTTGGCCCATAGTCAGAGAAAGATATTTGGCTTAAGGGCCATTGCAGATTTATCCTTAAAAATAAAGGTAGTAAAACAAGCAATATAGGCAGCCATTTTGAAAATTGCTATTAAATAATGATAATAATAATAATGTGACTTCTTACATAGCGCTCAAATCCATAACTTTAAGCTCTAGTGTTTCTGACCAGCAGAGAGTGTGGGTTCGAGTCCCAGTCTTGTCACTTGTGTCCTACAGCAAGACACAAAACATTATTGCCTTGTCCTTCAGATGGGACATAAAGCGGTTGGGAATGGTCCCGTGTGTTGTGTAATGCATGTAAAAGAACAAAGTTACACTTATTGCTATAAGAGAAGGTGTTTGTTCCTTGACAGTGGCTGCTGAATGCGCCCCAGCACCTTGTTAACACTTACAAGGTGTTACATAAATGGGTCTCATAATTCATAGACCTCAAAATCCTGTCTGGAAATAAAAAATTAGATAAAGCGCTATATAAAAACTAGTTATTACATTTATGTATCTTGAAATTGACATTTATTAATACTGAATGAAGACTGGGCCTCACTTGGGCCCAATTTCATAGAGCTGCTCAAGCAGAACAATTTGCTTAACAATTGTCTGCTAAGCATAAATGAGCAGGATACCAGTCACAATTTGTACATGTGACATGGTAGTTTGGCTGGTAACCTTATTCTGGTAAGCAAAATTTTGTTGTGCTTAGTTACTTTTTGTGCTTAAGCAGCTTTATGACATTGGGTCCTGGGCCCAATTTCATGGTTCTGCTTACCACGAAATTCTGCGCTTACAGCCCATAAAACTGTGTGCTTTACAGAGTGCTGTGAGCGCAGAATTCCACGGCAAGCAGAGCCATGTGACGCTGGACCCCTGGACCCTGGTCCCAATTTCAAAAGTAGCTAAGCACAACAAAACTATGCTTACCACAATAAGGTTACCAGCCAAACGGCCATATCACATGCACCATTTCTGACAGGTATCCTGCTAATTATTGCTGAGCTCAACATTTGTAAGCAAAATTGTCTGCTTTTAAAAGCAGCTCTATAAAATTTGGCCCTGGTGTCCTTCATAAGGGAATTACAACGTCCATCTTACTCTTCAGCACTGATGAAAAATTATCAACCTCCTACTTGAACAAAATTCAAGGCCTGAATATTAGCTCTGGGAGGGGATGATTTAAAGGTAGGTTCATAGATTGGTAAATACTCCAAAAGTTAATGACCATAAAAAGCTTACTTAGTGAGAAACACTGCAGCTGATGATAAAACTATTCTGAGAAAGGAATTCCCTTCGAAGCAATATGGTTTGGAAAATGTTTCACCCCAAAAAATCTCAGTGAGGGTTGGTGTCCATTCGTGAATGCTGCGGCTAGAGATGCGGTTGGTACCCGCTGTCACCTCGCTAAACGTGGATGGATTTGACTTTCATGTGAAAATACCATGACAGTTTTTGTGACAGTTTTCTCAGCAATTAGACACTGTGACTTTTATTGTACCTTTCTTTATAATTTTGCTTATAAATTAGCATTACAATGACAAAACGTGTCGTGTGGTGGCCGAGCGAATAAGAGCATCGGACTCAAGCTCTGGTGTTTCTGATCAGCAGAGTGTGGGTTCGAGTCCCTGTCGTAACAATTGTGTCCTTAAGGAAGACACTTAACCATTATTGCTTCATCCTTCGGATGGGACGTAAAGCCGTAGGTCCCGTGCATTGTGTAATGCACGTAAAAGAACCCAGTGCACTTATCATAAAGAGAAGGGGTTCGCCCCGGTGTTCCTGGTTTGATTGGCTGCATATTGCGCCACAGCACTTTGTAAACCATTACATGGTGCTATCTATGTAAAGGAAAAAGGTCTCATACTTCAAAACGTAGCTTCACATACCTTGCAGGAAAAATAGTGAATGTTGGAGCGCCATGAGCGTCACTGAGTGACAGATTTGAGCGCTATATAAGAAGCCACTATTATTAATATTATTATTAATAAAAACCAATCTATGGCGCTACCTTTAACAAAATTTATGGCCTGGTTATAATATTAGCTCTATGAGGGGAAGATTTAAAGATGAGACACATAGCATTTACATTAATCAGCCTGTAGTACAATGTGCATGGACTGTAAAACTTCACTTAATTTATACTTGATGTAAGACCAAGTGAAACAAAAATATGCCACCTGCCATCCTCATTTTTGGAAGCTGCATCCTTTGAAAACAAAAAATTGTAAAAAATATTTGTGTCCCCTAAAAGACTCAAATTTTCGCTTCATCTTGACACCATTCTTTCGACAACTGATTCAATTTACCCATATTTTAGACTTGCAAAAAATAGTTAATGGCCTGACATTTCGACCCTAGCAGAGTCTTTCTCGAAGGCTAAATGACACCACAACACACATAACAGGTGTACAACTGTAACAGGAGCAGGCAAATGGAAATACATGAATACAGAGAGAGAGGCAAAAAGCACACAGACAAAGCAAGGGGTAAACAATGAACAATATTTTAGACTTCTAAGTTTAACAAAGCCAAACAAAATTTAGTCTGGCTCCTTCCTCCTTGAATTCTTTTTACATAAAGAATAACAAAATTCAAAGGCACTCATCCTCTTTTCTGAAAAAAAATAGGACAATCTGGGGTATGTTTTGTTTTGTGAGGGGATGATTGAAAAAAACAAGACCACCGGACTTGTCCTGTCTTGAGTTTACTGGCCCGACACTGAAACCACTGGCCTCGGGCCGGTGGTCTGATGTAAAACTCGAGCCCTGTTTATGGTGTGTTAAATGAAAAATAGAGGACGGTACATAAAGTTTGTATAAAATTCACTCTTCCAAAACACAATGATGTCCTTTGAACCTTTAACAAAATGGCTTTTCTTTTAGGAGTTACAAAAAATGTACATTATGGAAGTGTCGTGGCCGAGCGGTTAAGAGCACTGAATTCAAACTCTGGTGTTTCTGATCAGCAGAGTGTGGGTTCGAATCCCCAGCCGTGACACTTGTGTCCTTAAGCAAGACACTTAACCATTGCTTCGTCCTTCGGATGGGACGTTAAGCCGTAGGTCCCATGTGTTGTGTAACGCATGTAAAAGAACCCAGTGCACTTATCGAAAAGAGAAGGGGTTCGCCCCGGTGTTCCTGGTTGTGGATGCTGAATGCCCCATAGCACCTTGTAAAAAACATAATAAGGTGTTACATAATTGGGTCTCATAATTCATAACTTCAATAACCCATCTTTCTGTTTAAAGTATATACTAAGCGCCTTGAGTACCTTGTTTGGTAGATACGTGCGCTATATAAGACTTTGATATTATTATTATTATTATTATGCACATCAATAGTTAATCCCATTATTTACATAAGGATGAGCTGCTATAAAAAAACTGACTGAATAATTGATTAGGATTAATCATAATCTTATGCATGGCAGAATGAGAATGGCCGTGTACAGCATATGTACATTGTCTCATGACAGGCAAGGGGCAATCTTACTGCATGAATGTAATGAACAGAGATAACTGAAACAATATGGCAGGGCTCGAATTTGGTGTAAATTTCCACAAGACCGCAGGGCTTCTACTAGCTCAACATTTTTACCGGACCAGAATAAATTTTACAAGACCAAAATCTGAACGAGAAAGAACTTTCTGCAGAGTTTTACATGTAAACTGTTTTCTTTTTAAACAAGCACTATAGAGTTCTCATTTGTCGTATGCTGTACAATATAGGTATTACCTATACTTCGATATTCAACAGAATTGAAAGATAATCACCAGACTCAACTCAAAGTCAATATTTGAACATCATTTCTTTCTGTTAAATATATTAAACAGTGGGGTATTATTATTCAATTAAAAAAAACAAAACAAGACCACCAGGCTTGTCCAGTCCTGAGTTTACTGGACCTGGGCTAAATTCAGTGGCCTCGGGCCTGTGGTCCAGTGTTAAATTCGTGGCCTGTTTGGCAGTGTCCGAATCAAGCAACTTCGGCTACGGCTATGTGACAGTAGTGATAACATTGAAGAATAAGCATTTGTAGGGATCTGGCCATAGCCACCGTTAAGCCATCAATTTGGAGAAGGCGTTATAGTCAATGGCATGTCGAGGCCATGCCGATGAGAACACCGGACTCCAGCTCTGGTGTTTCTGATCAGCAGAGTGTGGGTTCGAGTCCCGGTCGTGACACTTATGTTAAGCAAGACACTTAACCATTATTGCTTGGTCTTTCGGATGGGATGGGACGTAAAGCCGTAGGTCCCGTGTGTTGTGTATTGCACGTAAAAGAACCCAGTGCACTTATTGTAAAGAAAAGGGGTTTGCCCCAGTGTTCCTGAGTTGATCGGCAGCATATTGCACCACAGCACCTTGTAAATCATTACATGGTGCTATGTAAAGGAATAGGTCTCATACATCAAAAACGTAGCTCTGCATACCTTGCAGGAAATAAATACCGAGCGCTTTGATGCGCCCATCGGGTATGATAAATCACTATATAAGAACTCAGTATTACTATAGTCATAAGCTACAGCCGAGTTACCTTTCCATTTAAAGTCTGTTTTGAAACAACGGCTTTGACTCAGTCTCTGGCTAGGGCTTTGGGGCTACGTCAGTAATTTTACAACAACGCTTTCGGCACTTGGCTCCGGCACAGACGGACGGTGCCTAAGACAGAGCCAAAGCCAAGATATCAAAAAATGGTGACCAAACAAGAGGCTTGAATGTTAAATTAGTCAGGCTCCTTATTAATGCAGCAGGAATCGGTATCCACTACTGCTAACTGCACACTAGGAACATGACAGGGATGGTGGCAGCTTGATATGGGTCTGCCACTTTAACAGGGCCCAATTTCATAAAGCTGTTTAGCAGAAAATATTACTAAGAAAATTTATTTGCTAAGCAACCAAATGAGTGGGGCACCAGCTGCAACAATGTAAAGGTTATGGAATGTTGGCTGGTAACCTGTTTCTTCTTAGCAAGGTTTTTCTGTGCTTAGCAAGTTTGTGTGCTTACAGGCTTTATGAAATTGGGCCCTGGACACCATTGTTTTGGATTGGGCGCTTTGGGCTATAAAAAGCATTTGTTATGAAATGAATATGGTTGGAAAGATGTTTTAAGAGTAGAATATAACGATTCACACAAATATCCCTCCAAAATGTGTGGTTTTCCTTAAAATTACTTCGTGAACTAAACATGGTGCATAATTTTGAGGAAGCAAACAATTTGGGGACCAGGTTAGTTCACGAAGTAAAAGGAAAACCACAGCACTTCGAGGGATATTGATGTATTTAACCAACACTTTTATTTACAGCCCAGAGTGCCCAATGCAAAGACAAAGTGTCCCTTTAATGGCTCACAAGGTCTACTGCTGTACTGGCTTGCTAGAGAGACCCATATAATAAATTCACTCAACGCAAATCATATCATATTTGACATTGCTATGCGGGGCCATGTGCGAGTGTAAAAATTGACCTGTGATATTCATTGATTTTTAGTCCTCTTCTTAGAGATGAAACTAGATGAGTGTAGAGGAAGTTCGCCGGGAAATGGCTCTGTGATCTTCAACCGACTGCGATCCCCCTTGCGGAATTTACAAAACAATGTCATTCCTGTGGAATGCAAATTCCCTTCAATTTTCTCGCTTTCTGTGTGCAGTTCCATCGAAAAACCGATTACAATGAGAGTTTGCCAATCAGAATATGACATGCTCATTGTTGCTTTAAATTTAACATGACTATTAAACTTTGTTACGTTTATGAATTCACTCTTGCATGAAATTAAGGAAAGGTATTATTACCAAATTCCACTACACAGTTACAATAAAATTATTCCTTACAAAGTCTGAAGTACTCAAAAGAGGAATGTTTTATTCCCTTATTCACGGATGAGTTGAAAGTGAGGTTACCATAAAAATAACCCCCCCTCCCCCTCTGTACCTATCACGCTCAGATAACGATCTCCCAATGTCAGGCATGATATTTGGCCCTTGAAAAAAAGTAGGACAATTTTGTTGAGTACGCGGGCTGACTTTCATGTATACATGGTGTAGGTTTTTATAGACTTTTCTGGCTATTTATTATAACAATTTTGCTGATTTTTCTGAGGGCCAACAAATCAGAAATCAGACCTAAAGGGTGTGTACAAAATTGGTAAGAGTGCAAATTTAAATGTTCACAGATTTGCACACAAGTTACATGGTATAAAGATGGTCATAGTGGAAAACATTCCTTGTAATATTTTTGCTTGAAATGCTACGATTTTTTGATCCAGAAAAACCAGATGTTTGAAAACAGTGAAAACATACAATTGGGTTTTTCACTATTTTCTTGTGACTCCAGTGATTGGTTAGGTTAAAACTTTCACAGGTTTGTTATTTCATGTACATGTTGGGTCACATCAAGTTTGGATACAGTTCTTTGACAGTTAACCAATGTTGTCCTTGTTAAGTAGGAAAAATATCATGCCTGCTACAGTGTGTAGCAGCGCTAAGTGTATCAGTTGCTACTCCAGGTTTAGCATTCAGTGTGCACAACACATGTTCAGTCAGTCTACATATCTTGCTAGATGCAAACTTGCTGGACGAAATCCTTCTTTAAAGCTGCATACATCAGTGAAAACTACCAACAGTCTGAAAGTTAAAGAGGGGCTTCAACGTCAAATTAAGTTTTGTGATGCACTCATTTTCCAATAGATAGAGTCCTCATGAAAGTCAAGAACAAATTACAAGTCTCTAACCTCATACTAAAATGGTGTAAAATGTTTTTATCTGATACTCTTTCATAGTGAAATTTGAAACACGGCGTCAATAACATCAAAACAAGGCGACTTCATCGAACATCAAATCCAAATGGGACTGCACAATACAAAGAGGAATTTTTGTGCCAGTCAAAAGGTCAAATTCAATGCCATTTTGATGAAATATCCCTAGATATTTCCAAAGCGAGGTTGCCTGCGAGGTTGCAAACAGACAAAGTTAGCTTGGTTACCTGAACGAGGACACTGGGCAGTCGTTGCACCATAAGGGGGCATAGATTGGTTCGCACGCGTAGACTCTACGCTGAATTATGTCCGATATATCAACAAGACTGACTGCGTACATAGGACAATCGGGTAGGGACTGAAAACCCAATCCACATAATAATAATCATAATAATACGAGACATTTATATAGCGCATAATGCAGGAGCCTCTATACGCAACACAAAACATAAAACAATGAAATGATATATATAAAGCAATATGTTACAAAATATAGATTCAAACAAATGAGTCTTTAAAAGTCCCTTGAAAATCTGAAGAGAGTCGGCTTGGCGAATATGAAGAGGTAAGTCATTCCATAATGAAGGTGCAATAAAGTTGAACGCTCTTTGACCATAGAAATTAGTGGAAAAAGTAGTTTGCGTCAGTAGGGATTGACCAGCAGAACGAAGAGGACGAACAGGAATATATTTATAGAGAAGATCAGATATATGGTCAGGAGAAACTAGGCCATGAAGAGCTTTGAAAGGCAAGGCAAGGTGGGATTCGAACCGGGGTCCACAGAGGTGAAAGGCATGGAAAGAAACCACTGAGCCAACCTGATCCCCTGATAATATTATATTTGGTTTTACCCGTACACCGATGTGTGTAAAGCACTGTATACTCAGTACTTTCCCGAGTCCTGTGAAAAAAATCACAGGCATATTACTCGGGTGGGATTCGAACCCACGACCTTTGCATATCTAGAGCAGATGTCTTACCAACTAGACCACCGAGATTGCCCGGTAGCTAGAGGCAGTTCGAATCCTATATTTTAGCAGCGGGGACCGCGACAATTTAATTACTCCCACCCGAGTAATATGCCTGTGATTTTTTTTCACAGGACTCGGGAAAGTACTGAGTATACAGTGCTTTACACACATCGGTGTACGGGTAAAACCAAATATAATATTCTTTATCCCCGATGCAAACCCCTGATAATAAGAAAACAAACTTGTGATTACGTGAACAGGCCCATAGAATGGTTTCCTACATCATGTATGATGATATCTTGTGGGTTAGTCTTCGGTCAATAGCCACTGACCACCGCCTAGCACTGCAACCCTATAATGAACATCACTGTAGGGGCATACTCGGAAATTAAACAACCCAAGGTCCTTTGGATACAGCCAATGTTTTTCCACATCTAAAGGCTATGAGGCCACATCTTGGAAAATTCTTCCCGTGCCAAAGTTGTGTCAACACCGTCCAGAACTGACCCACTTATTAAGATCTGCTCTGACATCTTTTGATATTATTAGAATCCATTTCTTATTTATCGAGGGTCATCATAGTGGAAAATTATCTAGAGATACGTTCCTGGCATCATATTTGTCTATTGCAGGGCCCAGTTTTTAAAGCAGAAAATATTGCTTAACAATTTTCTGCTGAGCAGAAATGAGCAGGATACCAGTCACAATTGGTACATGTGACATGGTATTTTGGCTGGTAACCTTATTCTGGTAAACATAATTTTGTTGTGCTTAGCTACCTTTTGTGCTGAAGCAGCTCGGTGAAATTGGGCCCTGGAGCAAGGGTGGGCTGCTGAAGAATAGGAAAGGGGGGCACACAAATAAAACAAAGAGTACTGCCCCTAATTTTTTTGCACTTACAAAATTATCCAGGGTGCAATTCGCCGTATTTTTGACCGCGTGAGGGCGCTTGTGGACCAATTTTTACGTGATGAAAAACAAGTAAACAAACGGGGTTGTTTCTTTGTTGTTATCATTATGTATGGTTTTTTTCATCAATGAAAATATAAAAACATATAAACAACATAAAAAAATAATAAAATATTAATTGATGAAGATAGAAGAAGCTGAAGAAAGCGCCAAAAAATATTCGTCAATTTCATAATGCTGTTTACTAGTAAGCACTGGTATACATGTACTCATAGAGCTGGTCCTTTCTCTATGATGTACTATATTAATAATAATAAAATTAATGCGCCTTTTCCAAAGGTTACAAAGTGCACAAAGTCTTCACTCTGGTAGTCAGAAGAAAAAAAGCTGAAACAAAAATGAATGCATGAATTTTAAAGCGAACAAGTAGGTCTTATGAGAGGATTAAAACATTGTGTATTGCGGTGGAGCATCAGACTGATTGTGGAATGGAGTTCCAGATTCTTGAACCTGCTGCAGAGAGAGAGCTTTATCTCCTGCTTTCTTTGTAGTGCGGGGAATACGTAGGTTGCACAAATGATCAGGAAGATCCGACAGTGTGTAGGCACATTCAAATATTGCATTGTTACCTCACTCATCTGCTTACGAGAACTGATGGTAAGTTAGCATGTGTCTCTTGCTTGCCTACGATAAACAATGGTTATTAATGAAATAGAGGTTCTGCCTGGTATTCCGTCGGCAGAATACGTCTGCTTGTTCTGTGTTTTTTTGTAAAATTGTACTTAGGTTCAATCAGTTCTCTCGCCTAATTTTAGTGATCAATATAATTAAGCAAGAAGAGATGGAGTGATGAATTGGGGTTCGTTTTTCAATGATTGTATTTTGCAATTATTATTATTGGGTTTTTTAAGAGGGTTAAGGTCAGGGTGTCAGCCACTATTCAGATTTACAAGGTGTCACTTCCTCCTATCTGATACTGTACTTGTAAATTGATGAAATCTATGTCGGAGGCCTACAAAAATTTAAAAACACAAGGCATCAAAAAGATGCCAAAATGCACAGCTCGAAATTTACACTGGACCGCAGGCCCGAGGCCAGTGATTTTAGCATCGGGCCAGTAAACTTATGACCATACAGGTCCAGCGGTCTTGTGTTTTTCAGTTCAACATTAATACCTCACTGTGTAGTATTTTGAACAGTAAACAAATTACGTTCAAATGTTGACTAAGTGACTGTTGACAGACTTTTCAAATCTATTCTTTCAATACCCATAAAGACAAATGAAGATCTTCCTCTTACACCTCATAGTGCTTGTTCAAATAAATACAGTCAAATGCATGTTAAACTGTGTCAGGAACTTTTTTTTCGCATTTTGATTCTGGTCTTATAAAAAGAATTCTGGGCCAGTAAATATTTAGAGCTGCAAGCGCCCTGCGGTCTTGTGGATTCCACCCCCACCCCCTGCCCCCAAATTCAAGCCCTGTTCAACCTCAAACATTTATGAAGGAATGAAGCTTCGTTTTATTTGACGAATTTGAGATACAAGTCCAGTGATCTGGTGGATTTTTCCCCCAAATCCAAGCCCTTCACAACCCAGGTTGCTTCTTCTGTTGAACCCTTTTTACACGGAGAAGGGTAACACATGGCGTCTATGAGGATTAAACATAGTGAAGAGGTTGACATGATAATCTGGGGATTAGTGCATCAGGAGATTATCCTTAGAGGGGGATGTTTTAGACAGATCTACTTGTCAGATAAGTGACTGATCTATGGTGTACAATGAGATTACACTACCAGGAATGTTTCATGGCCCCCCTACCACAATAGCCACGAACTAACTACACATTCAGCATACTGTACATGTGCTTGGGACAACCAGGGCTCAAATTTGTGGGAAAAACCACAAGACCTGTATCTAAAAATATTTACTGGAGACCAGAAATATTTTTACAAGACCAGAATCAAAATGAGAAAACAACTTCCGACCACAGTTTAATATGTATTTGACTGTATTTATTTGAACAAGCTTGATGGCATGCAAGAGAGGATTTATCTCATTTGTCTTTATGGGTATTAAGTATTTGTTCATTACTCAAATAGAATTGAAAAAGTATTAGACTTTAAAGTCAACATTTGAACGCAATTTATTTTTGTTCAAGATATTTACACAGTGAGGTATTGTTATTGAATTGAAAAACACAGAACCGCCATGCCAGACTTGTGTGGTCATGTGGCCCGATGCTAAAATCACTGGCCTCGGGCCTGCGGTCCAGTGTAAAATTGGAGCCCTGACTACCCCCAAAGTCCTAATATCTGTAAGTTAAGTTAGCTTACAGATATTAGGACTTTGGGAGTAAGTGAGGTGTCCAGGCCACGAGGTACCCACTGGACTATTGTAGAACAGGGTGTCCATATTTAAAACAGCGTGTCCGACCTCTGGCTAACATTACACATACATGTGGCGTGTAGTGGCCGAGCAGTTAAGAGCACCAGACTCAAGCTCTGGTGTTTCTGATCAACAGAGAGTGGGTTCAAGTCCCGGTTATGACACTTGTGTCCTTGAGCAAGATACTTTACCATAATTGCTTTGTCCTATTGATGGGATATTAAGCCGTAGGTCCTGTGTACTAGGATTGGTAGTGCACGTAAACGAACCCAGAACACTTATCGTGGAAGAGTAGGGGTTAACCCCGGTGTTTCTGGTTCATTGCAAGCACCCTTGTTTACATGTTTCCTCAGGCTTGTGAGCTACAGTGATTACGTTCACTTATGAGGCATCCTTGATTTCATTACCAGAAATATATATCATAATAATAACAATAATAATAAAACAAGGTGTCCTACCTCTGGCTAACATTACACAGTATGCACGTATATTGCACATTTGTAATTTGTAACTTTGAACTAAACAGGGCATAGGTCCTTGCTCTGAATGCTTTTTACATCAAAATATTCCTGAAAAAATAATGACAATTTTTTTAACTATACACAATGGGAGTCAGATTTTGGCTGTGTCAGCAGGACTCAGGAATTTTTTTCTCATTATTTTTGATTCATGGTCTTGCACAAAAATTTCTGGTCCAGTAAACAATTTGTGCTACAAGCCCTGCGGTCTTGTGGATTTTTCTCCCAAATTCGAGCCCTGCAGTGCAGTGGTCCGGTGATCATTTTCAGCCATGCAGGTGCTAGTACAGTGAATCATAACAAACATATTTTTGTCACCAGGGCCCAATTTCACAAAGCTGTTTAAAGCAGAAAATGCTGCTTATAAATTTTCTTTGCTAAGCCAAAAATGAGTGGGGCACAAGTCGCAACAATGTAAACTTTATAGAATTTTGTTTCTGCGAAGCAAGATTTTTCTGTGCTTAGCAAGTTTTTGTGGTTACAGGCTTTATAAAATTGGGCCCTGCTGGAGGAATCTACAAACCCATGGTCCCTGTTGTAAAAAAAAACAAAAACAAAAACCCAAAGTTGCGCACCCCCTTAAGAAGAAAATCCTATCTTAGCAATCCCGGTCATCTTTTCTTTCTTTTTTGACAGGAAGATCATTCACAGACCCCTATACTTGGCAGTATTTCGTCCTAAGACTTACATCCCGGGGCTCTGTAAACAAATCCGCAGGAGCAGTTTGGCGAAGAAGCCGGGATAATCTAGCTCAATTGTTGTCATTTTGGTTATGCCCGGTGGGCAAGAAAGAATAAGAGTAGGTAAGGTGTGGGGTAGTATTTGTTATGTGTACCTTGGGTCAGTCCCTCTCTCTCTCTCAAGTCCCGGGGTGGGGGGCGGGGGGGTTGTCGAGACATTGATCCTCTTTATGACCAAATCCGGGACAGATCTTCTCAGCTTTTCAATCATTAACGATGGCTTTGAATGTCTCAGACACCTCTTAGAGGGTTATGTTATAATTTGCTTGCAATTAGAGCTTGTGGCGTTAAACCCGGGCCCGATTTTCATAGAGCTGCACTGTGTATTAAACAGAAATTAGCAGGAAACCAGTCAAAGGCTGTATTGCACGTAGAATAGAATTTTGGCTAGTAACCTTATTCTGGTAAGCAAAATTGCTTTGTGCTTAGCTATTTTTTTGTTCGTAGGCAGCTCTATGAAACTGGGCCGTAGGGATTGCCTTTTGAGGTTGTATTTGGGTTTGGGCAGCAACATTTGTACTTTGTGTTTCATTTTCAAGTCAGCTATTTTTTTCCTTTGATTCACATCGGTTTGGACTCCCAAAAATTTAAAGTACAAGTTGTTTGGATGCCCTCGAGAAGTTTTTAATTGTTAACAGCAATTTTTGATGTACGGGCACAATTACTGTCACTGTTGAGCATGTTTCAATTTCCCCATTGTGAACTGTGTACAAATTTGTACAGAATACATTACAAAACTCTTTAAACAAAACTCCTACTTTAGGTAACATTTTCCAGCAACCAACCATTTGAAAAACCATTCAACTGCATCGGTTTTGTATGGTGGAACAACTGTACCCTGAGTATTTGTAGACAAATTCACCCCATTAAATTGCAGGCTGGCATACACGTAGTTTATCTATCATTCAAAACCACGGTAAATGATATTGGATGGTCAGACATTAGGTCAGTACAGCGTATGCAATTACATGTACCACATGATGTCATATTGCAGGCTGGCATAGTTTATCTATCATTCAAAACCACAGCGGATGCTATTGAATGACTCAGACAGTAGGAGGGTTGACCATGTTCTGTGTGGATTATGCAATCACTACTGTGATCATATTACACGCTAGCATTCAAAGCCACAGTGGATGGCATTGGACGGTCAGATAGTAGAAGGGTTGACTATGTAGAGTTTAGATGCAATCACCACCCCTTGGCAGATTGCAAGCTGGCATAGTTTGCCTATCATTCAAAACCACAGTGGATGATATCGAATGGTCAAACAGTAGAAGGGTTGACTGTGTACTCTGTGCAGATGCAATTGTCACTAACAGATTGCAGGCTGGCATAATTTATACATCATTCAAAAGCCACACAATGATTGACATTGAACGGTCAAAAAGTAGGAGCATTTTAATAGATCTGTCTTACCTTGGCTGAAAAATCAATGCCATGTTGGAAGGCCTCTTCACTGTGAAGCGGAATGCGGGTATCGTAAGCATCCTCCACCAAGTTGTACTTGTTCTTCTTCGTCGGCATCGTCTCAACGAGGTCTTCTTCTCCGATACCTAACGACAGGTCTTACACTGATCCGATGAAACGTTGTGGGTATCGCTGCGTCCTCACGGGGCCCTCACTATCCTGGGTAAAGTAACGAGGGACACAACAAACATTGATCATCAAATCATACATGTACGGTGGGTATGAGGCAGATGGCACGTTGTGTGATAATGTGATTTCACAATAGGTCCAATAAAGTGTCTCTTGTTAAAGGGTCTGTATACGATTGGTGATGACTCTGAAAATTAATGGCTATAAAAACTTACTTGGTAAGACATACAGCAGCTTTGGATAGTATAATGCATTTTGAGAAGTTTTTCACTATGAAGTACTGCGGTTATGGAAAAATATATCAATTTGAATCTGAGAAGCGTTACTGCAGTAGCGTTTCTCAGATTGTGTATTCCAATTGCAGATTATTCTTCCTGCGTGCACATAACCGCTCCAGATTTTCGACAATATCTTAAAAACGCTACCACCTTTTGAAATGAAGTTTTCACAGGTTAGTTTATGGTTTTATGGTATATATTTACAGTAGGATTTACATAAAGATTGCAACAAACAGTGTGTTCCAACAACTAACAAAAGTATACACAAAATTACAATCCCTTTAAAGGTATTATACAGGATTGGAATAAAGACATCATTGTTTTTAGGTTCCTATTATAACTATTTTTTCTGTGAAATATTTCTCTCTGAATTGAAGCCATACTCAAGAAAACTGTATCTGCAAACCTAAAAAAACAACCCAGATGCAACAGCTATACAGGCCTAGAATTTTATCTTTGAGAGGGCAAGGTATTTTTTATTGTACAAAGGACACTTCCATTGGAAAATCTTGGAAAGGCTATGGGAAACTTTTGAAGGGGCACCAAGGCCAAGACCAGGGGCAACAGACTCCATGGCCTCAGTCACCTTTCTGTGTAATTTGAGGCCTACATGTAGTTACAATATGGGACTTACATTGTACTCTTATGATGGGACTTTTTCATGGGGATTAAAAGACACGGGCAGGAAATGGTCTCTAGTGTGACTGACAATGACCGACGTATTCCTTTCACACGCAGCACAGTTGGTTGCCTAGCTACAGTTGCCTGTAAAAATTGTCTGATGTGACATGGCCGTAAAATCCAAAGGTGAACTGTTGACTTTTCATCACATTAAAAATAACCCTCCTACATGCATAGCCTCATACTCCAAAATGCAATGGTGAAGTAATGCCAAATTGTTTTGTCAATGTACAGTATGGTCGATCAGTACCACAGATTGCCACTGCAGAAATTGACCACGGTTGACAACCTTATCTCTTCCAACAGTGGCCCAAATTCCATTGCAAATGAGCACAGGCCCAATTTCATAGAGCTGCTTAAGCGCAAAAAGTAGCTAAGCGCAACAAAATTGTGCTTACCAGATCAAGGTTACCAGCCAAACTAACATGTCACGTGTACAATTTGTGACTGGTATCCTACTCATTTCTGCTTAACACAAAATTGTTAAGCAATATTTTCTGCTTTAAAAGCAGCTCTATGAAATTGGGCCCTGGTGGGAGCTTCTCCAGTTTACTACTCTCATTGAAGCACTTTAGGCAATGGCTCTACTCTCTACATCAGCATGTGTGTGCCTCAAAATGCCACTGTTGTGGTATACAGTAGTCATAAGAGGTATGAGTTGGTTGTCTCCAGAAACACGCTGATAGTTAGTCTTGGTCCAAGACGTTACTATCTCAAACTTGTAACGTGATAACCCAACCGAAGGCGCGCTTTTCGTTCTTGAATTCATCGCGACTGACGACAGTCTATTCAAGGATAGTGACGCCCTCTGTTGTTGGAATTGATCCATTTCAGTGCGAACCATGGATAGAGACGCATTCTGTTGTTGAAATTGATCCATTTGGGTGCGGCGAAGGTCTTGGAACCATGGCTGATAGTAGGAGTTACAGTCCCAACTACTTCTATCCAATTGCCAAAGGGAAGGATTCAAAAGGACTGGGGCCAGTAGGCCCAAACAACAATTTGCTTATCACAGGGTCAGGCATTCCAATCTCTTTCAAACAATTTGGTGTGGAGTGACATAGGAGAAGAGGAGATGCTCAAATTTAGGCCACACGCTGGCCAAACTGCCTAGTCTGTCAGGGTTAATTAAACTACAAATTGTTATATATGGGTCACCGACAAATCCAGCAAATGTTCAAGGATGGCCTTTGTAGTGATATTATTGTAAATGAAAGTTCTGCTGTGGTCCGTACTACCGTTGAGGCCTGGAAATTTTGATTGTTTTTCTATTGCTCAGATCAGGGGAGTGCAAGGTATAAAATGTTGACCTTCAGGTGTGTACTCCACCCACTGTTTATGTTCTTGAATGAATGATGGCATCTACAGCAGTCAAAAGCATGTTTATTTGAACAGCACTCTTTGAACCACCTTCTTGAAGGGACAAGATGATTAATTGCTGAAGATCTCCATGAGGAACATTATCATTTCTGCTTGAAAATTTCTATTTTGGGGCTTTTTCTTTTTCTAATTTCTACTTGATTGTGGTCATCAACAGATAGAATCAATGTGTCGAATTGTCAACCACCTTCATTAGGACTAAAGGTCTACGGTGGGAAAACAAACGCACAGCAGTACAGCACCTTGTTGCAGTCTTACTTATCTGATCGAATTCAAACTACCGTAGACTCAACGGGGAAGCTTGGTTGTTTAATACCAGTTAAGACATCTGGTCTAGAAAGTGGTGCATGTAGGTCATGGGTTCGAACCCCGTCTGTGGTGCGTGCAGGTATGTTTTTTTATGTACATGTAGCTAGAACTCGGCAGCACTTGAGTATCACACTTTGCGGTGTACCATGGATATAAGAATATCAAGGGTACTGAAGCCATGTTTAAGACCTACCTAGGACCATGAAAGAAAACTGTGTCATGTCATGCCGGTGTGGTCTTCATTCTTCAAAACCCATTGCATAATAATAGTAATAATAATAATAACAGGTATTTAGAGACGCTCCCCATAGAAAACTATATCACAGCGCTTACAAAAACTGAAAATTCACAATAAACAACAAAATCTTATCGGAAAAGCTACATACACAATGTTTGACAAGAATGAGAAAAAGAGAAAAGCTTAAACAGGGAAGAGATGTGCTTTCAGAAGTTTTTTAAATCGGTCTTTGGATTTAGCGGCTTTAATGAAAGAAGGGATGTTGTTCCATTCTGTGGATGCAGTTACAGTGAATGTGCGATCGCCAGATTTACTACGGGTACTAGGAATGGTAAGCAGAAATGGGTCTCGAGAAGAGCGAAGATTAGGGCGAGATGGGTTATGAAAAGTAAAGCAATCCTTGATATATCTGCCCCAGAACACAGAAAAAAAATCATATAGTCAACAACGTTTGATATGGTTGCCATGCCACATTGACCTTAATTAAATTGGGTCACAACGTAAACATTTTTTTTAATAACACTTCGGCCTGATATATAATGGCATCTGGTCATGGAAGGCTTTGGAAACAAAAGTACTTTGAAGAGAATTCTTTCTTTTACGGAAAGCCAGTGGAGAGATTTAAGTAGAGGTCTGGAGTCTTGACGACGACCTAGCTTAAAGATAATGCGAGCTGCCCAGTTCTGTAAACTTTGCAACCGATGTTAAAAGGCAGTTGCAATAGACTAATCTGGACAAAATATGACAGCGTACAGCACTATGACAGATATCTTGAGTTATGTACTTCCTAATTTGAGATATGTTTTTTAGATGGAACCTAACAGACTTACATAAATGATTAACTTGCTCTAACATAGACATCTACAATCAAAGTAAGGCCACATAAAAAAATAAAACTGTTGATCGTCCCCGCCCGACCCTACAAAACCCCCCGACCCCCATTTTTTTTTTTTTTTTTTTAAATCATAAAAAACGGTATTTTTAATGATCTTTTCAGTCAAACTTGGCTCCCAGATTTTTGTTTAGCTGATATTTTTTCAAAATCCATAGGTCGGAAACAGATGATTGAAGAAAGATTATTTATGTTCGCAAAACAAGCAAAATTCTTCAAACATTTACTTAGGCTGCGTTTTAACATTTTAGTTTTTTGAAAATGTTTACAGAAAATGTCATCTAGGACTTGAAAGGGTTTAACAAAACAATTGAAAACATCAAAATCACACAAACCCTTTGTTTTATAGTGATTATGATGATATTTTATTCTTTATTTCATATTTTGCCATGTCAAAAAAACAAAAACAAAAAGCCGCCCTCCCTCCCCCACTTCCCATCAAAAAAGGACGATCAACAATTTTTTATTTTTATGTGGCTTAAGCACCAAGGTTCCTGGCTGATTTAGAAGGTACAATAACTGTGGAACCTATATGGAGAGTAACATTTCCATTTCCATTGCATAGCTCTTGACAATGATAATTTCAACTGCGTCACAACTACTCAATAAAGAAACCCTGCCCAAAAAGTGACATCATCATTGCAGAGAGGGAGCTACAAACAGGATGTTTACGCAAAACAGTTTTCACCCATAAAGAGCAAATGAAATTTACGCACATGCATGTCCATGAACATAGTGCATTCCTATCCCAGGGGTAATTTGTATTAGATTAATATAGACCCGACTGCCTCATAGCCACACACCCCAACGGCCGGCTCCAACTAGATAATTTGCAATCACGAAGTACAGCCAAGCAAAAATTGTGTTCTCCCACAGGCAGATTTGTCACTAACAGCTTGTCATGTACCCGAATTTGTACAAATTCAAACTTTTCTGATGCATTTGTTAAAGGGTCTGTATACGTTTGGTAATGACTCTGAAAATTAATGGCAATAAAAACTTACTTGGTAAGAAGTACAGCAGCTTTCGATAGTATAATGCATTTTGAGAATCATTTCACTTTGAAGTACTGCGGTTATGGAAAAAGATATCACTTTTAATCCCCAAAAATTTGAATCTGAGAAGCGTTACTGCAGTAACGTTTCTCAGATTGTGTATTCCAATAGCAGATTATTCTTCCTGCGTGGACATACATGTAACCGCTCCACATTTTCGGCAATATCTCAAAAACGCATTTTGGAATGAAATTTTCACAGGTTAGTTTTATGGTATCTACAACTACATAGGATTGAAACAAACAGTGAGTGGGTTCCAATTACCAAACGTATATAATCCCTTTAAACAACCTAATGCTTGACGTCATTCCGCCACCATCAATGACATGTTAGAAGGAAGGATGATTGAAACAATGGAAAGTGCACAGCTTATTACATCCACGAGGTGGACAAGATGGGCCAATCTCAATTTGACATGAGTAGCCTTGATCAAGTTTTTTTTTCATTTTTATTTTATTTTAATTGGGCCGCGCTACCCACCCGACCCGAGCTGTGTGCATGTGTCTGTGTGTGCAGTATCAGTGTGCGCGTTTGCGCGTGTGAGCTGTAGGCCTGATGGCCTCCGCATGCGGAGAGTAGTCGAGTGCGGATGACCTGCGCACAGTAGTTGTACGGGCGTCGTGCGATGTGTGAAACACATTACCCACAGTGTATACGGGTGGGTTTACGGCGTCTTTTTCGGAGTGAAAAATGCGACTGCCTTGAGCCAGGCTACTATACAAGTTGACATCCCACTGCTGTGACACCATGCATACTGGTCTATAAACACCGTCTGCAAATTTCATGGCATTCTGAGGGAAATAATTACTAGATTGTACACGATTTCAAGGAGCATGATTTTCAAGAAGCTATCAGGGCCTCGGAATTTACATTGGACCGATGGCCGAGGCCAGTGATTTGAGTGTCGGGCCAGTAAACTCATGACCGAAAAGTTTGTTGGTCTTGTAATTTACAACTGAATAATAACTTTAACTTTTAAAAAATTACGTTTAAATGTTGACTTTGAATCTGAAAAATATCTTGAAATACTTTTAAAACAATACCTCTAACAAATGAGATATCTTCTCTTGGTGCTTGTTCCAGACCTGGAATTTCATCTTTGAAGGGCAAGGCCATTTTCATTTTGTAAAGGGCACTTCCATTGAATAATCGTGAAGTCTATGGGAAACTTTTGAAGGGGCACCAAGGCAAAGACCAGGGCAAAGCAACACAGGCCTTGATCTCCATGGCCTAGGTGTAATTCCAGGCCTGTTGTTCAAATAACAGCAGGTTAGCGTGTTTTCTCATTTTGATTCTGGTCATGTAAAAAAAATTCTGGTCTTGTAGAAATGTTAAGCTACAAGCCCTGCAGTCTTGTGGATTTTTCACGCACGTTTCAGCCCTGGAAGTATGCCTGGTTGGAACCACTAACGCACACAAAACACGCTGTGATTTTACCTAAATGCCAGACAGAACGTGTGTGGGTTGTCAATGCAAGAGGTTCTTATTTACTCTTGAGCACCCAAAATCTGTTGGTTTTGTTGTAGTAAACAAGAGAATCCAGTCTGGAAAAAATGTCTCCTTAAAAGTACAATGCAAAATGTAGGAGTTACTCTGCATTTAAAAGCATACAGGTGCATGCATACTGTTATTTGTTTTACAATTTCCACCAATAACAATCATTAGTGCTGACTGTCTTACAGGTTGTTTGTGCCTTTTATTTTGTTACAAAAATACCAGGCGTGGAATTACACGGAGGCAAATGACGGCCATGGCCTCTGTTGCCCCTGGTCTTGGCCTTAGTGCCCATTCAAAAGTTTCCCATAGACTTTAAGGTTTTCCAATGGAAGTGCCATTTTGCAAAATGAAAATGGTTTTACCCTCTCAAAGATGAAATTCCAAGCCTGAAATACCTGATAAAACTTAAATTTTATGCTTACATTCCTCCAAGATCAACTCACAAACTGGAAAATTTTACACTTATTCGGATGTTTGGGTAGATTTGTACAACGTGGCAGTCTCAAAAAATAAAAAATAAAAATGTAGCCTACAGCAGGCCTAGCCCAACAGTCCACCGTGGGAAGGTGAATTCTAGATTTCTGGACCAGTGACACGCCAAACAATTGACTTTTTGGTCAATGAGTCATTCCTCGAAGCTGCCATCCAAAACAGTCAAAATTATCAGAGGACACTGTCCGACACCTCTACCTTATACAATTCTTTTCTATAAGTTTTCTAAATAAATATTTTAGGTTGGAAGAGTCAATGTCAAATTGCGTGGATTTTCTTGGCTGGCTCAATTGTTTACTTTAAATTGAAATGCCTTTTTTCTGAAAGTTCTGAATGGTATGTTTGCAAGACTGTCTGCCCCTTTAACTCTATAAGTTTTCTAAATAAATACTTTAGGTTGGAAGATTCAAAGTCAAATTACGTGGTTTTCTTGGCTGGCTTAATTGTTTACTTTAAATTTAAATGCCTTTTTCTAAAATTTCTGAATGAAATATGTTTGCAAGACATTCTGCCCCTTTAACTCTTTCATGCACCATTTATTTTAGTGATAAATTGATTATATGGACACATTTTTTTTCAAATAGCCTCCGGGGCTAAAAACATAGTTCACAATAGCACTCTCAAGAGTCCTCTTTCCCATTCTGATAACTGTATGACTGTGCGATCTTTTTTTTTTGTAATTTTTTTAGGGAGTTAAACTGTTCGCTAGCAACCTGTCAGCGCATGAAAGAGTTAGATGAATAAAAACTCTGTACAAAGGATGCAACATTTTTGGATTTAAACTGTTTTTATGGCTTGTGAAATGTACAGCTGATCAGGCAGGTTGCGCTTTTAAGGGTTTTTTAAAACAGCCTCCAGGGCTTGTAAACTAGGTGCTTTTCATTTGTTTATTAGCCTAAATTTCAATTATGTATTGTCAAAACTTCATATTTCTGATGTATTAATTGGTAGCGATCACAACCAGTTTGTTGGTCAAATGAAATTACATGTGCACTTACTCAACAATGTTTTTAAAATGTATTATTCACATTTGAAAAGGATGACTTATGACCATTAGGCTATAAACAAGTAGGTTGGACAGTTTTTAGAAGCCCACAGGGCAATTTCAGAAGAGGTGTTTACTAGCCCATAGCAGTTTTTACTACACAATTTACTGTACGCCAGGCTAGTGTTAAGGGTGAGCCCTGCTGATTAATTTGCCAATTTAGTAGTAAACAAAAATGTCTTTAATTTAAAGCAAAAATTATTCCCATGCGCTGCTTCACTTTGGAATTCCTTACTGTGTCCTGTTTCCCTGCTGCCACTGTAAAAACGCTGGGCGAAAAAAAGTTAAATAAAAGCTCTTTTTACCAAGAGTTGGTCTGTTTTAATCTGAAATGTTGGGATTCTCCACTAAATTTGACCAACTAAAAAAAAAAAAAAAAAAAAAGGTGTCCTGAATTACCAACAAATGGTTATTTGTTCACCTTTTATTGGTCAAAGTTGATTGCCCAAAAGTCGTGGGCAAATGTTGTACTTAAAGATGGCGATCTGAAACTATTCAGTTCAAGCGTAATGTGAATAGGTTTCTTTTAACCTAATTCTCTACGCTTTCTTTTTCTATTCCTTTTGTAGCCCGCATCTCGAGTGGCCTTTTGTGCCTTGTGATGGGCGACTTCCATCAACAAAAATGTTTTTAAATTAACTTGTTTTATGTGTACAGTACTACAACAAATGTTTGCAAGGAGAGGTTTGCGCATTGTAAAATATTCTATTCTAAATTTATGGATTTTATAAATTACTGACTCATGTTACATAATAACACATTGATCACAGGTATCAAAAAGTATGATTTTCTGAATGATTTTAGTGACTTTTATTTGAACATACAGCGTATCAAGTTTGAATCGTCAGGGGAAAACAACAGCAACAAAAAATAATAATAATACTGGTAATGGCTATACGGCAGTTACAGGTTGAATGGCTTCTGACTGGCACCCCGAACAAAGATATTGACAAAATAGGGAGACCGCACGTTGATCCAGAGGTCCAACTCAATTTTTCATTGTTCAACCCAAATTTATTTTAGAAATTTTCTCAGGCAGTTTTCCTTACATCATACATGGTTTATTACTTGATATTTTTTTATGACAAAAAATTTATTGGATACACCTGTACTAGTCAAATGCGAATCACTGTGTGTCATTGTCAGTAACAACAGTTAAATAGTTTACAATCTATGACATGGGGTTCAAGTAAAGAATTATAATAATTTATCGTAGGAGGTCCTGTTTTCAGGGCGTCCCTGAAATCGATGCAAATCTTTTACCTCTCTGCGCGCGATGTAAACAGTCCCTAGATACAATTTTTGTGGTTTGACTTGCCAAGCAAAGAGTCTCCTCTCCTTTGACCAAAACTTAGAATTATGTGAGGCTCCACTGGCAAGTTGCACTTGTATTACAAAAATTTGTGGTATTTTAGGCATTTCTACAAGGTACAAAAATATGTCATACTGTCGGGGCCATAAAAAAATTTGCCCGCCGAAAAAGTTTCATCGAACAATTTTTCAATTCACAATTCACGATGATAAAATCGTGTGACTTAAAATTCTGCTGAGCATTCTGGGGAAAAAAATACAGAGGCTTAAAGAAGCCATGTGCCTTATAGCATTTTCTAACAGTCTGGAGAATTTTTTTTTAAACCCTCATATCATTTATTATTAATAACATTAAAATTTAAACATTGGCATGGTGATTCAAATATCACTGTTTATTGATATGCTTTATTATAAATGTTAAGAAACATAAAAGATTCAAAACTTTTTAAAAATCAGATTTGAAAGCCAAGACTTATTGACACTTTTAAAAAAATTGTTAAAAAAGTTTTTGCAAATTACCATCGTAATTTTTAAAATTAAATAAAAAATATTTTGAATAAAATGAAGACAACTGCTGGCTATATAGTCATACACAACGTCTCACAGAACACTTGAAATCACTGCAGATGTTTCTTCTGCGTATGGCTTCACCAGGACACCATACTTTCTTGTTTGCCTCGAAAACAGGTCAAACTCAAAACACGGGGACGCTATTGAAGTCATCGAAGATCGGTGCGTGGTGTGAAAGTTTCAATGTCTATCAAGTTTTAATATATTTTTACATACTTCTTATAAACAAAGGAAGGTAATTAGGGCATCAGTTGATATATGGCATCATTATTTTTTTTCAATTCAAAGAAAAAGGCATAGTACATCGAAAACCGGACACGGGAGGATACATGAAAGCACAGGCAACTGTTGTCATTTCATCAATTCTAAATTAGAAAAGGAAATTGATCATAGTGTAATTTAAGTCCACTGTGAATAAGGTTGTCACTGCACACTTTATTCTTTATAGGTAACAATAAAGATGAGTGTGTACATAATAAACATAACAGCAGACATTCTGCAGTCAGCACTGTTGCTTCCGTCAAAGTCAGGACTTTTTTGTTTATTTAACAATGACAGATATTTACTCTCTTTACACAAGTACAAACAGCAACTCCAATCGAGCATGAATTCCACGCCTGTCTAATTTGTCAATCACCACAAAACAACATCTGGCAACGCACGCACGAGCGGTACCCCCTGATTCTGGCAAGCGTGTCGCTGTGATTGTCCTACCGTCAAATCTACCCGAAACCCTTGCCCAGTGACCGTGCAGCGTGAAGCACCGATCCAATACTCTCGGCGTCACAAATTTTACACTCACAAATTTTTCTAGAGTGTTTCTATCGATACGACCATATAAGTCAAAAAGCAACATTCTTACCTATCCATTGCACCTCAAGTCCAGAGACATTAAAGCTGGCAACAATTATATTTTGAGTCCGGGAACTGTGATTTTCCGTAGGGTCTTCCAGGCTGTCACTTGCTCTGCTTGCGGTTTGTAGAAGGTACACAATTATTGCGCACTATATTTGTCTCGTGTCAATTCAAATACACGACGTGCATTTGGTGCAAAAACAAGTGGGCAGAGAGAGCAGACGAGAGCCACAGACGAGCAGCAGTTTGTGTAGCGCCCTCACTTGATAGACACACTTTCTAATATATATATATATATATTTTTGCGGAAAACCCAGGGTGGTGGAACCTAACCTCATTTTGGAATTTTCGGTTTCTTCATAGAGTTATGTTGTAAAATCAAGTTGGCTGTTTTGTATTTTAAGTCCATTTGTCATTATTTTGTTGTTGTGAGAATTCATTTGGGAATTTTAATCTTTTGGAAAAAGAAACCTGGGTGCTTTCATTAGTGTAACTAGACATTTCCTTTTTGTGATGGAGGGCGTTCACATTTTCTCGAATTCATTTCGGGAGGGGGGGGGCAAAGGTTACACCATGTTATGCTTTTCATCAATTATTCATTTTTTAAAGAAATACAAAAAAGAGCATTGGGATCTACGCAAACAAGCGTCTGTAATTTGCAGAACAAAAACAGGTGAATTTGTTGTAAACAGGCCGGTGCGAGTGAAGATTAGGGAAAACTAGAGTGAAACTCACAAACCATCATGTAAATTAGAAGATGCATTTCAAGAACTAGATTATAAGAAAAAATACCAAGTATACGAAAACAATCCTTTGAATTAATCTCTTCCACAAAGAAAGGTTGGTTATGAGAAGAAACTACGGGTTGTGGAGTGCTGTGGCCGAGCGGTCTATCACATCGAACTGAAGTGGTCGAGTCACCGGGAAGTGGCTTCGAATCCCGGTCATGACACTTGTGCAAGACACCTAACCATAATTGCTTCTCATCACCCAGGAGTAAAACGGGTACCTTGGCAAGAGATTGTTGATGTCAATGATTTAGCAACATGTGGGCCCATTTTGGCTGCTGGTGCTGCATACTCCTAAGGAGTTGAGATGGTTTCAGAAATGCTAGTGCTTGATGAACAGGGGTAATTTTTTTGTAAGGGGCTTTGGTTAAGCTATTTGGCTTGAATAAAAGGGGTATAATTAAAACTATGTACTGATGGACGAGATGCATTCACAAGGCTGTTACCCTAGTCTTGGTTCCAAGTCTGTGATCATGTTTTTTTTGTTAGTCTACCTGATAGCCAATACATTATTGCCTGAAATAGCACCCTCTTGTGGATTAGGGAGTGTGATAGCTAATAATGTGGGGGCCTCAGACTTGAAATCAAGTCTACTGTTACCAGTAAACTAATAAGGTTTTGTACGAATTCCCACACTATGCAAAGCTTCAAATTTTTAGATTGCAAGACAAAGTTTCCTCTTTTTGTTACCGGGTTCGGGTTCGGGGGTTAGGGAAGAGGGGGGAAAGGAGGGGGTGAGCCCGTCAAACAAACAAGAAACAATAATCATGTACTGATATGGAAAAACACATTCATTTAATCATTTTGCCAAAACACTGAATCCGTCAGTTGCCTTTTTTTGAATAAATCACAAATTGCTTCTTTTAAAAACATCAAAATTATACAATAAGTTGTCAACAAAATTGTAACAAAAGTGGCGGCAGAAATACCACACAGTGCTGGATGTTACAAAGCACTAAAGACCATACACACGAGTCAATTGACAGGCAACTAGTTTCAGGCAATCTCCAATAAGAAAATTCATTCACATTTCAGTTTTCTCATTATTTTCCTGGGGATAGGAAAGTTACGGCTAGAAGATAATGTCTCTTGTGGTGCCGAAGTGTTCCTTTTGCATACAGTGCAAGTGGCTTCCTTGAAGTTGGCTGTAAAAATTGCCCTGTGTGACATTGCCTTTAGATGACAAGCCATTATCACCATAGTGATTTGTATTATGACATTGCACTTTGCTTAGCAATTAAGATTGATTTGCAGTTGAGATCAATCTTAAAGAGGGGCTCCAAGGCCAATTTCAGTTTAGAGATCCACTCAATTTCCAATAGACCCCTTGCACAACGCGTAGCGTACTCACATGCGCCTATCCTGGGTGCCATTTTGGGTGTCAAAATCGTATACAAACATGCACAAAAGGAATTGACACCCAAAATGACACGCATTGTTCGGAGGCGCGTTCCGTGTTGTGTAAGGGGTCTGTAGAAATCAATAGACCCCCTTGCATAATGCGAAACACTACAAGTACACTGAGGTCATGCGCACGTTTTTACGCACAGAGAACAGCTATCGTCCAATGATCTGCCTCCTTTTTGAGAGTGTGACGGCATATGCAATGGGTCTATAGAGTCCTTATGAAAATAGAAAAAAATAGTACAAGTCTCAAACCTGAGATTAAAATGGTGTAAAATGCCACTGTGTTTTATACCCTTCAAGTGTAATTTTTGTCAAAATCCAAAAACATTTGATGATGTCATGTTTCACTATGGTCTGTACATTTTCGTTCAACAACATTGAATTTGACTTTTTGACTAGTGCAGAAATTCCTCTTTGGAATGTACAGACCCATCTGTTTTGGGTGTCCAATGACGTCATGTTTCAAATTTGATTCTGAAAAAGTATCAAATAAAATGGCATTTTACACCATTTTAACATGGTGTTAGGAGACTTGTAACTTTTCCCCCCACTTTTATGAGGACTCTATCTATTGGGAAATGAGTGCATCACCAAACTGAGTTTGACCTTGGAGCCCCTCTTTAACTCTTTGTAAAATTGGCCCATCTGGTTTTCTGAATGATTTTTGAGAATTGATATGTTGCATCTTGCTATTGATGATATGTAATCTAAGTTTTAATTAATGTGATAAATGAATCGGGAATACAGAATACTATTTTGGTTTGACCCTAAAGCAAATGTACAACATTGGTAATTGTCAAAAAACCAGTATCCACACTTGATGTGACCCAGCATATATATGAAATAACAAACCTGTGAAAGTTTAAGCTAAATCGGTCTTTGGAGTCATGAAAAACAGTGAAAAATCCCATAATATATTTTCACTGTTTTCAAACATCGGATTTTATCACCAGTGATAAAGACTAATTGTTTTACTCATTTCCTAAAACCTATAGCATTTCAAGCAAAACTATTGCAAGGGAATACCATGTTAAAGTTATGTGCAAATCTGTGAACATTTTTATCTTCAACCTTACCAATGTTGTACACACCCTTTAAATCAATGTGTGACAAGACAGGCACTGTATACTTGGTGCTTCTCTCTCCCCAATCCCCACCCCCACCCCTTGAGTCATGCGGGGGGGGGGGGGGGGGGGGGAACTATAATTATGCAAACCTTTTATTACTTCTGTTGTATTTATCTGATTTGGTACTGCACCCTTCAAACCTTTCATAGAATGAGACCTGGCGTACCAGTCTTATCCGAGTCCAAACAATTCACCTTTGCAGAGCTACCATAGAGTGAAGTATTTTTATGGTTTTCACCATATCACCAAGGCCAAGTAACAAAAGAAACAAGTTTCTCGTCTGGACTTTAAAAAAAAAAAGGGAGGCAGGGCTTTACTATTTACTATTTTTTTTTGCTTTTTTCCCCCAAGATGACCGCCATGCTAAAAATGGCTGGCCAAGGTATATTTTTTCGCAGATATTGTGCTATTTGAGTATACTAATGCAATGTATGACAAAACAAATGATTTGTATCATTTTAGTCCACTTGCTAAGCAAGTTTCAAAATTAAGAAACGGCTGTTGTATTGCAAAGGTGAAAAAAGAGTCTGGACAAATTCTTAGGCAAAATTAAACCAAGGAACTTTGTGTTTTGTTTTTTTAAATTTTCCTTTTTAAAATATTTTTTATGAACAGTAAATAGTAAACAAAAAGGAGGCAACGGCCAAAAAGGAGGCGGGCGGTGACGAGAAACTTGTTACTTTTGTTACTTGGCCCAAGGGAGACAGTGTTTAACTCACAGATCTTTGGATTTTGAGTTTAAGGGTCATGTCACATGAGGCAATTTACTAGCAACCAGTTCCAGGCAATCTCCAAGAAGAGAATCCATTCACATTTGAATATTCATATTATTCTTGGGGATCGTAAGACATTGTTTGAAAAATTACTCCTGTGCTACCAAAGTGTTCCTGTAGCACGCACTGCAGCATGGTTGCCTCCAAGTTGCCTGCCAAAGTTGCCTCGTGTGACAAGGCCCTAACTCTCCTGCTCTTAGTAACATTTTCCAGCGAGTTGACCAATCATTTGAAACCATTCAACTGCATGGGTTTTGTAGGGTGGCACAGCTGTGCACTGTGTACTGTGTGGGTACATTCACCACATGAAATCCTATTGCAGGCTTGCTTATCTATCAATCAAATACCAAAGTGGATGATATTGAATGGTCAGCCAGTAGGAGGGTTGACTGTGTACCGTGTGGATGCATTCACCACATGGTTTTCACATGCAGACTGGCACGGTTCATCCAATCATTCAAAACCACAGCAGATGATATTGAATGGTCAGACAGTAGGAGGGTTGACCGTGTACTGTGTGGATGCATTCACCACATGGTTTCACATTGAAGGCTGGCACGGTTTACCTTGGGTTTCCACAAGCACTGCCTTAATGTGTAAAGGAACAAAAATATCACTCACTTTTATGTTGAAGTAGCATAAGACTTGCATGGTCATTGCAAACTGTGCGTAATAACAGCTTTATATAGAACCCTCCACTATGATCAAGTTTGGTCCTTCTTTCTGAGAATATCACATATTTACACATTTATTTCCCACCTATTAAACAAAGTTTTCTCTTTGGGTTTATAGAAAAAAAATAAGTAGCAACAATCAAAAGTACACATCTCGAACTAAAACAAACATTTCTACAGTACATTAAGCCAGTGTCAAGTTCAAATCATACACAGCATTATGTCCTTACACCCATTGTTCAGTTGGGCACACAATTTTTGTAGTACAATGTATTTGTCGATAACCCCACCCACAAATAATTAACAGACCCCTTGCACAATGCGCAGCGTACTCACATGCGCCTATCCTGGGTGTCATTTTGGGTGTCAAAATCGTATACAAACATGCACAAAAGAGAGTTTTGACACCCAAAGTGATGCGCATTGTCGGAGGCGCGTTCCGGGGTCTACAGAAATCAATAGATCCCCCTTGCATAACGCAATACGCTGAGGTCACGCGCACGTTTTTACGCACAGAGAACAGCTACCGTCCAATGATCTGCCTGCTTTTTGAGAGTGTGACGTCATATGCAATGGGTCTATAGAGAGGTTTCACAAGGTTACAGATACATATACGGATACGGATCTGTCAAAACTTTGTGTTGTACAATTTTTGTAGTACAATGTGTTTGTTAAGTATCTCACCCACAAGGTTACGGATACATTATAAGTTATCACACAAGCGCGAGTGGTATACGGAAAAATATAGCGCTTCTGCGTCCATATTGGATATGGGACGCAGACACGCTATATTTTTCCGTATTCCACGAGCACGCGTGTGATAACGTATTTATCTTCAAGCAAACTTGAAGAGAAGTTAGAACACACAATACGCAGGGTGTGATATGGGCCGTGCAATATAAGTTTATATCACACTCCTTGTTGCTATGGATCGACCAATCAGCATCGAATATTCAGGCCTGCTTGAAGATAAGTACGGATATGAATCTGTCAACACTTTGTGTGTTCACTTGAAGAGTAACTGCAACTTTCATGTTTTGCATAACCATAACAACGGGTATGGGAGCTCATACACATTCGTTAAAAAACAGATACCGTTTTGCTGATTTTAGTTGCATTTTTGCCCTACATTAAAAGAATTTTCCCCAGAATGCTTTTAAAGGTGTCATTCATGATAAGATGTGTTAATCATTTGTAAGCAAAATATGGGATATTTTTGCTGGCTTGATGGAAACTTTCTTTACACGCGTTTAACGTGGGGGTCCGAAAAACGTACAGCTAAACAAAACACTATTCAATCAAATTCTCCAACGTAACAAGAACAAACGCAAAATGTTTTTGGCCTAGGTCTGACACATAACTCTATGAATGCGAAACAAAATCTGACATGCATCCATATATCTGTATCTGTATTTCCTTATCCGTACGCTTGCGAAACCTCTCTAATAAGTGAACAGAAAACCTATTTCAAAAAGCACCAGTCTTTTACTGAATGGGCTAATGGCTTTGGCAATAAGGCTGTATCCGAATTGGCCGCTGGGGCTGTTGCTAAGATTGTTGCTATGGGCGTCCTGTACTTCAATGCATGTCACCATAGTGATGAAGCCGCAGCTGCAGCCGCAACCGTCCATTTGGACACAGCCTAAGCCAGCAAAAAGTCATTTACAAAAAAAAAGTGATTTACTCAGAAATATCCAGGTTTTACTTCTAAGCCGCACACTGATTTTATTTCAATTTGGGTCAAAACACAAGGGCTGAACTTCATAAAGCTGTTGAGCAGAAAATATTGCTAAGCAGGGCACCGGTTACAACAATGTAAATGACATGGCTTTTTTGGCTGTTAACCTCATTCTGCTTAGTAATATTGTTATTTGCTGGGGAACTGTTTTTGCTTACAAGCTTTATGAAAGTGGGCTAAGGAATGCATCTTTACTGCCCACAGATTGTTCACAAGCTGCAGACATTCTAATCAAGTTCCCTGTATGCAACTTATAATAATGAATACTGATGCTCATCACACATAAAGGCGCCAGTCTTTTTTTACCATCTCAGTTAAGGTAAAATGATTTGAATGCTTAGATGAAAAAAAACCTACAAAATGATATGTGTCGACCTACAAACTAAATTTACACTATTTAAAAAAACAACAACAACCGATGGCCTGAAAAGAAGTCCAAATGAACAATGTACAAAATAATGAAAGTACTTTGACCTTTGACATCACCTCCGACCCTGACTTTGACTTCGCTCTCGTTCCCTGGAATGTGATTTCTTTCGCTCTGTTGATCGACTACGTTTCCTGTCCCGGTGGCTCTTTCTGTCTCGTTCCCGGCTGTGCCGTCTCTCTCGGCTTCGACTCCTTGGCTCTCGCCGCTCCTTCTGCTGTCGTTCTCGCTCCCGCTGCAAGGCACGTGAGAAGTCGTCCCCCTCTCTGTCCCGGCGTCTATCGCCGCTCCGGCCGCCTTGTCGATCGCGACTTCTTCGTCGACGTCTCTCCTGGCTGCGGCTGCGAGGGCGCTTGTCACGACTCCTACTGCGTCTCCGGCGGTCGTTGTTTTTACTGTGGCCTTGTGGCCGCTCTCTGCTGCGACTCCTGCGGTGGTCTCGACTAGGATTGCTGGTGTGGCTTCCACTTCGGGAGTTGTCTCTAGATCCCCCCCTAAAGAGAAAAATGTTATCAGTATTCTTAACATGTTTCAGGAAGTTACTAAGAAATGTCCAAGACACTTTGTAGATCTTGTATACTCCATTCCAGCCCCGTTTTATGCTTAACAGCTTTCTATAACAGGGTCATGGGCCCATTTTCATAGAGCTGCTTAAGCAGAAAATATAGCTTAACAATTTTCTGCTAAGCAGAAATGAGCAGGATACCAGTCACAAATTGTACACGTGACATGGTAGTTTGGCTGGTAACCTTATTCTGGTAAGCACAATTTTGTTGCGTGTAGCTACTTTTTGTGCTTAAGCAGCTCTATGAAATTATATTGGGTCCAGGGCCCAATTTCCTAGAGCTGCTAAAGCACATAAAGTAGCTAAGCACAACAAAATTATGCTTACCAGAATGCGGTTACCAGCCAAACTAACATGTCACATGTAAAATTTGTGACTGGTATCCTGCTCATTTCTGCTTAGCAAAAACTTGCTAAGCAATATTTTTTGCCTACGCAGCTCTATGAAATTGTGCCCTGGACTTCATGCTTAAATAGTCACCATGAAAACCTTTTATCATCAAAGAACAATGGGCTTAGCAGCTCAGCTCTATCGAATGGATCACAGGTTTTACAGTTTGTAGCTTTGGTGCAGATGAAAAACGCAACAATGTTAGGCCGTGTCTGAGTTTAGCGACTTTAGCTGCGGCAATGGCCATCGGCTGCAACAACAACGTTGAATAATAGGACTGGCGTTCTGGGCCAAGTTCGCGCAAGAACTATCGTTGACCATAAATCGACTACGTAAGCCCCAACTCTGTCTAGTCGACAATAGTTGGACTACCCTAGTCGCTTATTCGGAACCAGCCTACCGGGCATGGTCACAAGGCTGGTTATCAATAGCCGTTTTCATAGCACAGTGCAGAGAGGACCAGTTATCAGTAAATGATAATGCACATTGAGCCGCCGGTCGAGTTGATATGACATGACTAGAGTCGTTCGTACTTCAACTTTTGTATGCATGCCCTACTATGTCAATCACTAGTTAAAGGTATCGTACACGTTTGGTAATGACTCAAAACAAATATTGGCAAAAAAACTTAATTGGTAACAAGCAACAGAGAGCTGTTGATAGTATAAAACATTGAAGGAAACGACTCCCTCTGAAGCAACATAGTTTTTATTCCTATCTGAAAGCACACGAATTTGTACAACAAGGGTGTTTTTTCTTTCATCATTTTCATGCAACTTCGAAGACCAATTGAGCCCAAATTTTCACGGGCTTGTTATTTTATGCATATGTTGGGATACGCGAAGTGAGAACACTGGTCTTTGACAATTTCCAAACGTGTTCAGTGCCTTTAACCATCGGTCCTTTTTGCGAACTTGACCCTGGCTGCAGCCACTGCGGAAGCCATCAATTCAGACATGGCCTTAGACTCACCTGCTCTTGCGAGCCATTGGTTCTTCAGCCTCTTCTTCATCGACGCCCGCCTCCATTTGTTTCTCACGTTGCCTCTCCAGGAACCCCTCCTTCCACTCAGACAACTTCAACTCGAGGTCCTAGTGTGCGAACAAATCAAAGTATGCGTCACGCAAAAACAAAAGTGGATGACATTGAGTGGTCAGACAGTAGGAAGGTTGACTGTGTAATAATAATACACAGTTCTTATATAGCGCTTTATCACACCCGATGGGCGTCTCGAAGCGCTCAGTATGTTTTCCTGCAAGGTTTGCGAAGATACGTTTTGAAATATGAGACCTATTCCTTTGCATAGCACCATGTAATGGTGCACAAGGTGCTGTGGCGCAATATGCAGCCAATCAAACCAGGAACACCGGGGCAAACCCCCTTCTCTTTACGATAAGTGCACTGGGTTCTTTTACGTGCATTACACAACACACAGGACCTACTGTGTAGATGCATTCACCACACCATATCATTATGCAGGCTGGCATAGTTTATCTATAATTAAAAACCACTGTGGATGATATTTAATGGCCAAACAGTAGGAGGGTTGACTGTCTACATATTTGGATCTATGCATTCACAACATGATTTCATGTTGTTGGCCGGCATAGTAACTATATATAGTTCAAAACCACAGTAGGTGATATTGAATGGTCACACAGTAGGAGGGTTAAGGCAAGGATCAATCACTAATTTCAATTACCTTCATTATCGGGACAGGAATTCGAGGAAAGAGGGTAGAAAACCACTCTAACTTGGTCAGGAAGCTACGTGACATCTCTCCGATGGTCATGGTGCATCCGGACCCAGCCTTACAGTCAATCTCCTGTAGATATGTAGTATACGGGGAAGGGAGAAGACGAACGAAACAAAAGACAGAGACGATGAACAGGGTACGGTAAGAGTTTGAAAGAGATGAGGAGAAGAATTACAGGGGAACACAGGCATTGGATAAGAGAGTGAGAGAGGGAAAGGGGGAAAACAATGAGGAAGAAAAGCAAAGTAAAAAACAAAACAGTTGAAGAGAGACAACGACGACACCAACAGACAGACCAACAGGCAAAATATAGAAAAAGACAAACAGAAAGATAGACCAAAAAATAGGAAAAGACAGACAGAAAGACAGACCCAAAAATAGGAAAAGACAGACAGAAAGACAGACCAAAAAATAGGAAAAGACAAACAAAAAGACAGACCAAAAAATAGGAAAGACAAACAAATACAGGACAGGACAAACAGATACACAGACAAAATATAAGAAATGACAAACAGAAAGACAGTCAAATTGGAAAGAGAAGTGAAAAGTAAGTCAAGAATGACACCAAATGAATTTGCAGAGAGGGACAATACAAAAGTGTACATAAATGATACCACAAAAAGAAGAATTTAGGGGAGAAGAAGAAAAAAACAGTGGTGATTAATTTACAACAAGACAAGAAGTGGAGGACAAAATGGAAAGAGGATTAACAAGGTAGCAGTTAATATGGTACATTAATGAAGCTAAAAATGAAAACATTATTTTTTAGAAGTAAAGGTCTAATCGTGGGTCTTGGTGAACTGCAGTGCTAGAGCCTTTTCCAAACCTTGGTTCAGGCTCAGGCTCCACTCAATGTTGAGCCATTGCCACCAATTGACGATGGAGCCCAAGCCGGAGCCAGATCCTTAAAGGCACCAGACTAGTTTGGTAATTGTCAAAGACCAGGGCCCAATTTCATGGCACTGCTTACCGTGGAATTCTGCGCTTACGCCCAGCTGCGTCCCATCGAAATACACACGTTACAGTGCGCGTAAGCGCAGAATTATTTGGTAAGCAGTGCCATGAAATTGGGCCCAGTGTTCTCACTTGGTGTATCCTAACATATGCATAAAATAACAAACCTGTGAAAATTTGGGCTCAATTGGTCATCGAAGTTGCAAGAAAATGATGAAAGAAAAAACACCCTTGTTGTACAAATTTGTGTGCTTTCAGATAGGAATAAAAACTTCTTGCAAGAAGTTTTTATTATTTTAGTGAGAAATTACCTCTTTCTCAAAAACTACGTTACTTCAGAGGGAGTCGGTTCTCACAAAGTTTTATACTATCAACAGCTTTCCGTTGCTCTTTACCAAGTAAGTTTTTATGCTAATATATATTTTGAGTAATTACCAAATGTGTCCAGTGCCTTTAAGCCTAAGTTTGGAAAAGGCCCCAGTTACCTTCAATGAGCAAGTTACGTGTTTGACCTGAAAACAACATATGAGCAAATCACATGAGGAGGCCATTTTCTGAGAAATCAGTTGTTCAAGAAAAAAACAAAAACAAGTTTGCTTTGTTGCTTGTTTTATTCTCGGAGCCTTGATGTCAGTTTTAATTTCAAGGCTTGGAAAACCTTGTGTACGGAATCAAATAAAAAAAACTTGTGAAGAATTTCAATTTACAACAAGTTTTTTTTCTAGAGGTTTTGTTTTCCCCCTTGGATACCACCAACCTCAAATTCCAACCATTTCAATATTCAAGTGTACCCTATTTATGTTCAATCTTGAGCATTACGAGCAAAAAACTATTTGGAATTCAAACAAGAAATGCTTGTCGACCAGATGAAATGACAGCTAAATCATATCTATTCAGATTTTGGATTTGTTCATCATGATCATTTTATGTTTGGTTTCAAATTTCTAAACAACTTGCAACTTGGGACTCACAATGTTGACGGATAACAAAATAAACCACCATTAATATGTTTATGTGACTCTTCTAAGTTGAATCACCCCCTTAGGTATTGGCCTTATGCTCAACCACAAGAGGGCGCCCTTTTGGGTTGAATTTTCCCCCGACTTAAAAACCCCCCAATTGATTCATTAAAAAATTTAATGGTTAACAATTTAACTTTTGAGCTTAATGAATGAAGTAAAACTGTTTGATAACATCATCATTTGATTCATTAACTTGTTTTTAGGGAACATCTCAAAAGTCGGGCACGTTCTAGGCGCAAGAGAACATTCCCGTGGGCACATGCTTACAATCCATTGGACCACCAGAAGGTTCCACTAGACCTCATCATTGTGCCGAAGTATGAGAGCAAACCTACATAAGTGATTACACACGCATTGGTGGCGTGTCGTGATAAGGGCATCGGACTCAAGCTCTGGTGTTTCTGTTCAGCAGAGTGTGGGTTCGAGTCCCTGCCGTGACACTTGTGTCCTTAAGCAAGACACTTAACCACATGCTTCGTCCTTCGGATGGGACGTTAAGCCGTAGGTCCTGTGTGTTGTGTAATGCACGTAAAAGAACCCAGTGCAATTATCAAAAAGAGAAGGGGTTCGCCCCGGTGTTCCAGGTTTGATTGGCTGCATATTGCGCCACAGCACCTTGTAAACCATTACATGGTGCTATGTAAAGGAATTAGTCTCAGACCATAACAACGTAGCTCCACAATACCTTGCAGAAAAATAATGAATGTTCAAGCGCCTTGAGCGTCACTGAGTGACGGATATGTGCGCTATATTAAAAGCCAATATTATTATTAGTATTTTGAACGTTCCAATGGAATATTCCGGCGGAACAGAACGGTCCATGAGCGCACGCTAAAATACTTATCCGATCCAATTAGAACGTTTCTACCATTCTGACTTTTGAGATGCTCCCTTACTTATTTATAAACAGCAAACTGTTAACCATCTTTTGTTCCCTGTTTAAAAAAAAAAACAATTTGAAAAAGTTTAACACCAAAAGTGTCAGTTGACAAAACTGTAAGTGTCTCTCTCATTAAAGTTTTCAAACGAACGCTTTATTAAGACACCCAGTGCACAGGCTTAACGCCAAATCTACAAAACCGTCTAGACACAATCATTTAAGCCGATTTCTAAAAGGCTAGCTAGTTTTAAATTAACCTCTATGCAAAAGGAGATCGTATCTCACGCTGAACGCATTCAAAGGGGTCCACTGAGCCTGCTGACCACTCTTAACAACTCTAAAAACTGATCCATAGAAAAAAGAAAAAGTTGTTATAACCGACCAACTACGCTGACTCCATTTAATAAAACCGAGTTTCCCTCAATTTTAAATTTGGGGAAAGTTCAACAACTTCAAACTTATTTCTGCTGAACAGCCAATGATTTTCAAAAATGACTTTAACAAAAATTAATTTGATGAGATAATTCAAAAAGTTTTTATTTTATTTGCTGTGACAAATTAGTTGAATTATTTTCATTTCATCAAAAATCTTTGGATATGAAATATCAATTCTTTGGTAATTATTATATTTGAATCTCCGTGTAATATATGTGTACTCACCATAAACTGCATTCTAACCAGTAAAGTAAAGCTTACAAATTTTACATTTTACTTTTTTGAAAAGAAGTTACTAACTCAGCGGGAAAAAAACTTTCTTTAATTCTTTCAGCATTTTCCCCAAAAATTGATCCCAGTCTTGATAAAGATTTTCAAAAATGTTTGATTTCATAAAAAAAATCTCAGCAAGGTTGATAACAACACAAGGCATTTGCTAATGTCTCTTGTGGGTAGGACCTAATGGACCAGTCTAATGACCCCTTGCACAACGCACATACACGCGCCCATCCTGTCCGCCATTTTGGGAGTCAATTTGGGGGAGTCAAAATGTGCACAAAGCAATTGACTGCCAAAAAGGCAGAAATGGTAGACGCGCATTGTTCGGAGGTGCGTTCCGCGTTGTGCAAGGGGTCTATAAGACCAATGTTCAAACCCGGTCACTGGGATGGATCAAACTTGGGTTAGAATTTACTTCTTTTTTTTGGGGGGGGGGGGGTTAGGGCATTTGATGAAGAAGAACAAATGGTTTCATTTACCATCACAACCTACCTCCTCGTCTTCTAGATACGGCTCAAGCCATTCCCATAAATCAGCTGGTGGTTGACTGTACCTGGAAGACACATGGGGGGAGGGGAAATGTTAGGCATTGTAAATGAGAAGACGTTAAAACAGATGCTTCATTTGTCTAGAACCTGTGACCACATGGTGGAAAATCGTGGAGCGTCATGGCCTGGGCCCAATTTCATGGCTCTGGTTACCGCCGAATTGCGCTTATGATCTCCATTCTCCGTTTACAGGGCAAGCGCAGAATTTCTGCGCTAGCTGTGTAAGCGAAGAATGCCTAGTAACGTGGAGTACGCACCCATGAAATACGCTTGACGTAAGCCGGAATTCCCTGCTTCCGTAAGCGCAGATTATTTGCTTACGGTAAGTAGAGCCATGAAATTGGCCCCTGATCAGTCTTTTGCACCAGACTCAAGTTGTAGTGTTGAAAGAGTGTGGATTCGGTTCTTGCGCTTAGGACGGACAGTAAGACACGTCGTGTTGTATAAACAGAGACACCACTGTGGTAACGAAAAAAAACCTGAACATTATTTTCCCTTAGACAAAAGCAGAAAGCCACTGAATGAATGTCGCGTGGTAACCATTGTGACAAATTATCGCAGAGCAATCATTGCAGAGATGCCAACATTGAATTCCCAAAAAGAGTAGCACCGCCGAGCACTGAAGTTCAAGTCAGGCATACAAATCACCGAGCCGTAAAAAGAGGAAAATTACGACATTTACGATATAAACTAACCCATTTTCAGCGAAAATTGCTTATTGCAAAGCGGACATGCTTTAGAGGCCAAACAATTTTTATAACAGAAGTTGAGGTTTAAAAAAAACAAAAAACAGAAATCCTGGTAAATCCGGAAAAGTGGCATCTCTGTATAAAGCACCCAGTACGCTTGTCACTTGTTAGAAATTGCAGGAGTCGACTATGAAAAACAGTCAAAACTTCTGACAAGTAACTTTTAACGCTTTTAGCTTTTCCAGGAAGGTCTAGCACCTACCTACCCGGGCCACAATAAAACTTCCTTATCAATTTCATGAACTCTTGCAATGGGAGATTTTTTGGGGACACTAGGTGGCAGCAGACTTTACCAGGGTAAGTCCATTTCTGTTGAAAATGTCTATAATGCGCATGCTCGGAACTACTTAAAGGCATCGTACACGTTTGGTAATGACTCTGAAAATTTATGGCAATAAAAACTTACTTGGTAAGAAGTACAGCAGCTTCGGATAGTATAATGCATTTTGAGAGACTTTTTACTTCAAAGTACTGCGGTTATGGAAAAACATATATCACTTTTTATCCCCAAAATTATTTTGAATATTGAGAAGCGTTACTCTCAGAGTGTGTATTCCAATGCAGATTATTCTTCCTGCGTGGACATAACCGCTCCAGATTTTTCGGCAATATCTCAAAAACGCTACCACCTTTTGAAATGAAATTTTCACAGGTTAGTTTTATGGTATATATCTACAACTATATGGGATTGAAACAAACATCAGGCTCCATTTACCAAACGTGTACGATGCCTTTTAACAATGGAAATTATACCCGATATGTCTACCGCCACCTCGCGTAGGTTTCACCCGCCAAAAGTGGTCGGTAATTCTCATGAATCTTAAAATCGCTTGAAGGGTGGTCTTGCACCTACCTACCTGACGTACATGAAACCGAGACCTCTGATGTAGGGGGAGTCTGAGTGTGACAGGAGACCGTTCAGCTGTTTCCTGGTCAGCTTCAACGTGTACAACTTGTAGAGAAGGCAGTAGGCCGACGAGACGATGCCCCCTGCACCAACACCACGGACCTGTCAGAGATGAAGAAGTCGTTATTGATAAATTAACAATCTGATAGACTGATAATCAGGGGATCAGGTTGGCCGAGTGGTTTTCTTTCCCTGCCTTTCACCTCTGTGGACCCCGGTTCGAATCCCACCTCAGACCGGAGCCTTTGCATGTGGATTTGATTTTTAGTCCCTACCTGATTGCGTGGGTTTTCCCCATTAGGGTTTTCCTCCCACATCTAAAACTGAGCATTTGCTCTCGTTTCCTATTCATCCTGTTATTGGCGCTAATAGTGCTGTTGGATGTGTAATAAAATAAAATAAATCACTCAATTTTAAACCAGGGGTGAGAATCATTGCGGACAAAAAAAGTTCTGAAACTAGGATCCATATTTTAAGGAGACATGTTGAAATGATGGTATTTCAACCCTTTTGATTATCCCCGGAGTTATAGATTTCGAGGAGCGTTTGGAAACGGTATCCCCAGCACAAGGGAAGTAGATTAATTAAAGAGTAGGATTTCTTTATATCTAAAGAAAATAACATCCACTTTTTTTTCACCAGGCAGACACAAAAATTTCTGAATTCAAATAAAAGTCTGACATTTCTCATCCCTGTTTAACCCTCCTACTCTCGGAGTGTTTCTGGAGACGACCGACCCATACCACACCATGCCACAACAGTGGCATTTTGAGGCACACACAAGCTTTATCTATAGAGTAGAGCCATTGCCCAAAGTGCTTCAATGAGAGTGGTTATAAACTGGGCCCAATTTCATAGAGCTGCTTAAGCACAACAAGTAGCTAAGCACAACATAATTATGCTTACCAGAATAAGGTTACCAGCTAAAATACCATGTCAAATGTACAATATGTGACTGGTATCCTGCTTATTTTTGCTTAGCAGAATATGGTTAATCTTCATTCTCTGCTTAAGCAGCTCTATGAAATTGGGCCCTGGTGAAGCCACCAGTTGCCCGCAATTGCAATTGAATTTATAAGGTTTTCAACCTTGGTCAATTTCTGCAGTGGCAATCTGTGGCATTGTTCAACCATACAGATGTAAATGTTCCGTCCCAACTTGACAATCGCACCAACTATAGTTGGGACTGGTCCCAACTTGAATGTTCAAGTTGGGGCGTCCCAACTGTAGTTGGGACAGTAGTAAATGTACAGGGTACTAGGACCTTTCTCTATGCTAGGACTAAGAGCAAGCAGGGGAGATATCTCATCTGCATTGCAGGTTGGTTGTTGTTTGTGATAGCAGAATCCTAGAAGAAAAAAAATTAAGGACGATCAAAACAGTCATGACAGTAGACTTTTTCAGGGTAAATAAGGTGGAGTAATTATTCCCACACCTCCTTTTGGTTTTGTTTTTTTGAAAAGGTTGGCACCAAAATCACAGGCACATAATGACAAATTTCACACTCATCTACTATTCTAAAGCCAAAGCTGGGCCCAATACCCACATAACTAATGAACAAGTTGTTGAGGGGGAGATCCACACCCGCATGATGTTGCATGCCCCACATCGATCACGGTTCCTTTCGCGGATGCTATCCTGTATAGAGCCTGCACACTGTAGAGTTCTATGGGCGATCCCAACTACAGTTGGGACGTCCCAACTTGAACACTCAAGTTGGGACCAGTCCCAACTATAGTTGGGACGATTGTCAAGTTGGGACGGAACACATACAAATACAGTCTGGCATGGGTTACTTCACCCTTGTGTGCATGGCATATGGGAGATTTTGGAATGTCAATTAGAAAACTGTAATAAGTGGTTGATGATTTGACTTCTGTCTGCCTTGTTGCTGTTGGTGTTGTTTGTTTGTTTGTTGTGTTGTTGTTATTGAGTTGCACTTACTCCTCCACACATGCCGATCTGTCCAGATGTCTGTCGACTGCCTCTCTCCCAGGGCTCCAAATGGGAAACCTGTATTAGAGCAATAACAAATTGAACACAATGAATAATTAACTAATAAATTGGAAAACACCAACCACCAAACAGAAGCATTGTAAACAGAGGTACGCATTTGAGACCTTCCTAAATATATCAGAATCTAACATCTTTGGACTTAGATAAGATTGGTATGCCCTATGGCATGTATGGGGGGGGGGGCATGTGCCCCAACAATTGATGTCTATGACCCCCCCTTCATTTGAAATCTTCTGTTTTGAGATTACCAGACCAGATTTTACATTTTATAAGTTTTAATATGATAATTCAATGCTTTTAAAACCATTTTTCCATTTACATGCAGACAATGTATTTGTTTTTACATTCACGTCAGATTATCTTATAAGAGCGCCGAAAAGGTGCTTGTTTCAGAAAAATGCAAACTGAAACTACAGTTTTTGTTGGCCAGAAGGGCCAAAATGTACACTGCTCTAAAATTGATGGCAAAGATGGAGTGCAAGCCGAGGTTTGGGAAAAGCCCCGAGTGTCAATTGCGAGCCTCAAAGTGATGAAGTCAGATGTTCCGGCCAGGATGAAGATGAAAAATAGTACAAGGATTAACTCTCCTACTACAGGCCTGCTATTACCTGGAGGCCATGGTCTGTGTTGCCCCTGGTCTTGGCCTTGGTGCCCCTTCAAAAGTTTCCCACAGACTTTAAGATTTTCCAATGGAATTGCCCTTTGAAAAATATAAATGGTCTTGCCCTCTTAAAGATGAAAATCCAGGCCTGTACTATCATCAGTGTTTCTCGAAACGAACAACCCATACATGTACCTCACTATGCAACAACAGTGGCATTTTTTTGCGGGGGAGAGGAAAAAGGGACAAATAGCAAATCGTAAACATAATTTTGTTGGGTTGGTCTTTACCCTGTAGTAGATCTCATCCACAACCTCATGGTACGTCTTGAGCTTGAAGAGTTCATTCTTGAAGTACGGCGAGGACTGTATGTTGGTTAAGATGAGCGGGTTGAGGTTCATGGACGCCTCGTTGCCCCACGTGGGCAGGGTGTTACTCTTCTGAGGCATGGCCCGCTGCAGGGACTCTCTCTACTTGGCACGACGAGGGGGTGGTGCGACCCGCAGAGGTACAGCACCAAGAAAGTCCAAATAGTTCAGAGGGATGAGGCGGCTTCGTCTGTAACCTGTTGTGTTGCGAACATAAAAAGAGTTGAGTCAATTTAACATAATATTGAGTAGATCACAACTTTCTTACTACAGGCCGGGAAATTTATCCATGAATTGGCAACACCATTTTTCATTTTGATGGGAACACTTCAAAAGATTGCCAAGGCCAAGACCAGCAGAACAATAGGGCTCAATTAACACTAGCCCGGCGTACAGTGTCTAGTAAAAACTGCTATGGGCTAGTATACAATTATATGACTGCTTCTAGACCCAGTAACTGGGGCGCTGTACTTGTTTTTTCGAAATTTTGACATCTGCGGTCGTACTAGCGCCCCAGATACGCGTTGTATATTCGCACAGCAATCGCGCGCTGCGGCGAGTGCACACAGTATGAATGTCGGTCCAACTGAGAGTTTGACGTCATGGTGGTTTCTCGAAAATTGTAAATTTGCAGCTCAAAACCAAATCGTGAGTACATTTAAATGCCTGATGTTGCATCTTAGACATATGAAGAAGCCAGTAGGCATTTTTAAAGGCGTTTTTTGTTGGTTATTTTTGTCGTTCTGAGGCATTTTTTGTGTCAACTTATATCAATTTAAAGATCGCTGTGCATATATGCAATTTCAAAAAAAAGGAGTACAGCGCCCCAGTTACTGGGTCTAGGTCTCGAGGTGATCCTCTCGACTCGAATCAAAAAGCGTTTGATTTTCCCCCAAAGAAAATGTGTGACGTTTGTACAACAAATTCCAGCAGTCGGGCTATCTACAATACAGTAGCATTCATTCGGTAAGTTTCATGATAAAAAACAAAGCGGATTGAAAAATTACACATGGCAAAGAGATAGGATCCGACTGCAGCAAGGACCAAGGTCAGGATACGAAGTGGATTAGCCCACCTTGTTGAGCTGTAATGGCTCTCTTTTAACATCGGTCTTATAACACTCACCATTACAGCCCACCATCCATACATGTCTTAAACGCGTAGTTTAAAAGTACGAGCAAGTCGTACCTCTTTGATCGCAAATTTCTCCCACTTATAAACATCACATACTACTCCAACCTCCCTCACTTTGTTCCTTACATCTGGCGAATTTTTGTGACATGTTCCAGGTATCACCAAATGATGCCTTTGTCCAGATATGATGATTTGAAAATGGCAAAAAGAAATTGTGTACAAAAATTACATTGAAGTTCGTCTCGCAACGGGGCTGCCATCTTACGTATGATTCACTGCCTGCTGATCGTGAGAAGTCAAGGCACCCGGCTGATCTGTCCGTGCGTGTGTGTATGGCGTATCATGAATATGTATCAGATGACGTCACGGGAATCTGTAGTACTTCGGAGCTCGATGTGTGCGCGCGTGCACGGCAATTCATGAATATGCATTTGGTGACGTCGCGCGGCGCTTGCTGTAGGCTAAAAAACTACAATGCTGTTGTGCGTTCCTCGCTCGTGCATATTCATGATCAGCCGGGCGCCCTGACTTTCTCACGATCAACAGGCAGTGAAGCAGAAGTTAAATGGCGGCCCCGTTACGAGACGAACTTCAACGTAATTTTTGTACACCATTTTTTTTTTGCCATTTTCAAATCATCATATCTGGACAAAGGCATCATTTGGTGGTACCTGGAATATGTCACAAAAATTCGCCAGATGTAAGGAACAAAGTGAGGGAGGTTGGAGTAGTATGTGATGTTTATAAGTGGGAGAAATTTGCGATCAAAGAGGTACGACTTGCTCGTACTTAAACTTTAAGACATGTATGGATGGTGGGCTGTAATGTAGCCCTGGTAGGACGTCAGTCAGTGCCACTGCACTGACGTCCTGGGTATAAAGATCCTTTACAATGCGAACAAAATTTTGAGTAACATTTTAAAATATTTTTACCTAATTTGAGAAGCTGAAACTCCATTCACTTATTCTTGGTGCCTTTAATTACACTTTTGCTGAGTTCAAAACCTATCAAATACATCCATGAATGACATTATTTCCGAAAATAAGTCCAAGTTGTGCACTGGCACTGTGACTCCGTCGTGTTGCCGCCCGGAAGAAAAAGCGTTCAGTGTTACGGGTTAGACAGCGCCCTCTTGTGTGGACTTGGTTCCATGTCAGTTGAGGTTGTCGGTTGTCAGTTGAGGTTGGTCACTTCGTACCGTGGGTGGGGTACGAAGTGACCATCAGCTGAGTCACTTCGTACCTTAAGCCGAGTCACTTCGTACCTTCAGTAAAATTCGTTTTTAAATCCAGAAACGATGCAGAAATCCTGAAGGTACGAAGTGTCTTGTGAGAAGGTACGAAGTGTCTTGTAAGAAGGTACGAAGTGTCCAAGGTACGAAGTGTCCAAAGTCACTTTGTACCTTGCAAAAGGTACGAAGTGTCCAGGGTACGAAGTGGCAAAGGTACGAAGTGTCCTGACACCGGATAAAATTGGCAATTCTGAATAGAGCAGGCGTAAGGTTCAGGACACAAGGAACATGTGAGTCACGTTTCAGCTTCCTCAAAAAGGTAAAAATATGATAAAAATGGTTATAAAGTTTGTTGCAATGCCTGAGGACCTTTATACCCTGGACCCCGTCACGTTGTATGCAATGGAGGAGTCCAACCTGGGCTAGGCTGTAATGGTCATGTGAGTGTTATAAGACCGATGTTAAAAGAGAGCCATTACAGCTCAACAAGGTGGGCTAGAACTTAGAAGTGGATTGGCCCTTTCTAAGTTTCTTATTTTATTTAGGCCTAGTCACTAGTCAGAATTTTAATTATGCCTTTTTTGATGGGGCTATCATCACTGCGCATATAATGCGGATCTATAATGCATACCCTATTCAGTATTGTTCCGGCTTTATATCGTTTACTAAAAGAAAGCCATTGCCGGAATAATAGCCACTGCCTGATAAGTGATACTAATTTAACAACAACAAAATGACAACAACAATTTGGAAAAACATGTCGGAAAAACACGGTCCTTTCATTGAAAGACAAGTGAAAATACGGTAAATTAACAAATCCTTTTTCATGTTTTTCCGAAACTTTGAGTTGACATGTTTGATCAAGTTGTTATTTTTGTCTTCGAAAAGTACACTAACTCTTTTATTAACTTTGTAAATAAATACATGCATACCTTGAAATTTACTCCAGTTGAATGAACAAATTAACTTTCAGTTCTCAAAACGAGTGGTTTGTTGGTCACCCACGCATCGAATTTTAAGCGAGAATGACGATGAAAAAACGTTATCCACTGACTGACTTTAAAAGTCTCACCGCTCGCGGCGCTATTCCCTTTTGAGCGTTGTGAGATCGATGTAAAAAGTACCCCTGGGGACGAGGTTATAAAAAGAGAAAAAAATAATAAACTATTTTAGTCTGGTTCTTTTTCCTTTCTTTCTGATAACATCAACAATTATCTCACAAGGATTAGGATTCTATACTGGCTAAAGGGAAAAACAATGAAAACATAGAAAATACACACAAAATACGGAAACGATCAGAAACATTACCCGCGAAGACATCGCTTGAAAGTGCAGTAATCTGAACTGAACTGAAGTACCCTAAAAGAGATATATTAAGTGGATCATCTTCACGTTGAAAATTAAACAAGTGTGACACAAACAAAATCCATTACCATGGCGCAATCTCACCCGGACGAAAGCGACGGGATTTTCCTTGAAGATGGGGTGTCACCGACGGGTAAGGACGAAGTGGACTTCGCGCTGTCCGTTGTGAATCTGACGCGATCCTCGGACATCCCGCTCCGGTATTTTCTGCCCAAGATCTTCTCGCCGATGGAGGCGAGCATGACCCGCAGCTGTCAGCGAATATCGGAGAAGTCTCCAAAGTACAGATTGGTGAGAACATTATTGATTTTTTGGAAGTATTCGATCCTGGTTCGATCGATTTTGGTTTTTGTTTTGTTGTACTGCAACAAACTGTTGAGGAATATGAGTGAAGATGTTCCATACCCGACTGACAGAAAAAAATACAGTTTTAAAGGCACTGAACACGTTTGGTAATTGTCAAAGATGAGTGTTCTTACTTGGTGTATCCCAACATATGCATAAAATAACAAGCCTGTGAAAATTTGGGCTCAATTGGTCATCGAAGTTGCAAGAAAATGATGAAAGAAAAAACACCCTTGTTGTACAAATTTGTGTGCTTTCAGATAGGAATAATTTTAAAAAGGGTTCTTGCAAGGAAGTCTTTTATTATTTTAGTGAGAAATTACCTCTTTCTCAAAAACTACGTTACTTCAGAGCTAATTCTACCTCCATGTTCAGAGGGAGTCATTTCTCACAGCTCTCTGTTGCTCGTTACCAAGTTAGTTTTTATGCTAATACATATTTTGAGTAATTACCAAACGTGTACAGTGCCTTTAAAGCATGTTTTATGAAGGGATAGTTTTAATGGATGTTGGGCTTTTAATATTTCCCTTTAAAAAATATTCCCCTTAAGGAATTGGTAGCTAAAACATCATTTAAAAAGAAAATTGAAGGGGACAATCGTGCTGCCATGACTCTTTGCGCGCTCATGCCCAAATATAAAGGAACTACAAATGAGTTCAGCGAGGGATTATTAGCGTTGTCAAGATTTTGACACTTTTGTTAGAATAATAATTTGTAATGAGATATCCCGTAATAAATACAACCTCTGGGTATTTCTGGCTAGCTCCGACCTCTGACTTTTATTTAAGCAAAAAAGTAAGTACTAAAAAGTAAGCCAAAATACAAGTCACAAGAAACAAGTCAGTATAAGTAACAACTCAAATCAAAGCCTAAAAATACAAGTACTAGAAACAAAAAGTTTTAGTTCGAAGTGCCTGTTCCTCTCTGTATACAATTTCTGTCAACCTTTTTGGACAGGAAAGGACAAAATTTGACCATAACCAAGTGAGATAGAGTGGCAGTCAGATACAGCATTTTTGCCGTATTTTTAAAGCGTGAAAGACACAAGCACCGTAATGGTAAAGCTAGTTATCACTTATCAGAACAATGTTATATGGATTAGTTAAGTGGATTTTAATCTGAAAGTTCACTGATTATCAAGTTCATATCAATAGGCCTACTAATCTCTCTCTGAGAAATGTTTCCATATGAAATACCGTCAAAAAAAGAAAGAAATCACCAGAAAGACAGTACATTGTATTCATACTTATTTTGATTGCTGTAAATTAAATAAACACATACACTGTTCATTTCTCAGAGTTATGTAAATATAACTCAAATACAGAAACTTTTACTGTACAAAATTAAACTATCATTAAAAAGACTCCAGATATTTGATCTCTTTTAATTTTATCATTTTATGTTTACAGATTGCCATAGCAGTTGATCTAAAACTTTGAAATTATTATTATTTATTCGACCTCTACAATACAAGAACAAAAAGTACAATACAAGGCAAATCGAAGAACTATAAAACCAAAACAGAAACAACAAAGCAACAAATAATTACAGGCCCAGCCCTAAAACTGATGGAACAGCAACACAAAAATGATGACGACACTAGGGCAACTAGAACAATGAAAAATGAGTGTATGAGGGGAGCATGCAAGTGCAAGAAGTAAATCTGGGGAAGGAAACAAGAAAACTACATGTACTATCTTCAAACTCAAATCATAAAAATTAACATTTTAACAAATTTCCACCATTTTGGGAGTCTGTATCTGTATAAATAGGGCCTACTGCAACAATCTCCAGCACTGAGATATTACTAGTTGGGTCAATTCCTTTGATTTGTTAAATGTACATTTTTACTCCTAAAATGGCAAACAAAATAGACGCATAGTAAGTGCACTACGTGCTGTGAAATTGGTCGATAGCAGACATTGACATTGATTTTAAAATGCTGTATGGGGGGATTTTTCAAGATTGAGGCTGTTTGCAGCAAGGAGGGTTTACTGCCATAGAGGCTCTCTCAGTTTTAATAATAAAACAAATTATGTAGTGAGAATAAATAATACACAGACTAAATTTAGGGCTCGAAATTAACACTGGACCGAAGGCCTGAGGCCAGTACTTTAAGCGTTGGGCCAGTAAAATCATGACCGGACAAGCCCGGTGGTCTTGTGTTTTTTCAATTGACTAGTAACAGTAATACGTACCTCATTGTGTAATATCTTCTGTGTGAACATTTTTGACAATGAATTATATTTTCAATTCTGTTGAGCATTGAAGTGGCATGACAAATGAGATAAGATCTTCTCTTAGTGCTTGTTCAACTCATATTGAATCTGGTTTTGTAAAATTAATTTTGGTCTGGCAGTAAAATTGTTGAGCTACAAGCCCTGCAGTCTTGTGGATTTTCCTCCCAAATTTAAGCCCTGTTACATGTTCAAACAAATTATTCCAAAGAAAGTACACGGTCGTCATAATTAAACTTAGAAAACCGACTTTACATTGTAATACTGTATTTTTACAAATGTTATGTACAATGTATACTTATGTAGGCCTACTACATTGTAAAACCACAGGGGGTTGTAGGTATCACAACACACACCATTTACACTGCACAAATATGTGCCTCCAATCATTTACCATATGCCCAAGCAATACACATTTCATTGACTTTCTACGAACAGCTGTTTTTGATATAAAACTTAACCATACTCTGGTGATGCACTTAAATTTCATTTCCTTCCTGTTTGGTTTTATGTTTAGTTTTTTTTCTTCTATATGAAATGCTAAGAATCAAAATGTGTTCATAATCCTAATATTAAAGTTATATTTTTATTATTAAAGTGACAACAAAAAATTGTACATAAATCTTTACTTGTTCATGTGAATGATGGTGGGGTATGGATTTTCACTGATTTGATTGTTTTGTTTGTAATTTGAGCAAATCTGGTTTTCATGTATTTTTATCATGTTTCATGAAGAGTTTGTCCTTTGTCTTTTGATTTGTATTGTTTGTTTAAAAAAAATTATTTACATTTCCATCTATAGGTTTGAACACATATTTCAAAAAAATTATACAGTAATTTGAGTTTGTGTGTGTGTAGCCCACTTGATACATATTTTTATATCGTAATATTGTTATCTTTAAAACAAATTTTGGTTAAATGCATGTGTTTACCCAGCCAGGGCTCGAATTTTACACTGGACCGCAGGCCCGAGGCCAGTGATTTTAGCGGTGGGCCAGTAAACTTATGACCGGACAAGTCCAGCGGTCTTGTGTTTTTCAATTGAATAATAATACCTCACTGTGTAACATATAGTGATGTTCAAATGTTGACTGAGTTGATAAATATCTTTAAATTCTGATTGGGTATCAAAATATAAAAAAACTAACCCATATAAGACAAATGAGATAAATCTTCTCTTAGTGCTTGTTCAAATACAAACAGTTTACATGTTAAACTTTGTAGAAAGTTCTTTCCCAGTGAGTCATTTAGATTCTGGTCAATTGTAAAATAAATTCTGGTCTGGTTGAACTACAGGCCCTGCAGACTTGTGGAATTTTACCCCAAATTTGATCCCTGCGTGTCCTGTAAAGCGGATGATTCTATATGCCGTAAGCAAATACTTTCGCAATAAGGAGAGGCATGAAATTGGGCACTGCACTGTAGACTGGTTCCGGTGTGGGGTTGCTGGCCTGATGTTGAGATCACTTGACTCGGGGGCCAGTGGTCCAATGGGTATTTTGAGCCCAGATGTGCAATAGACTGTGCAAGTCTCGTACACATTCGAACTTCCAGGACCATTGTGGTCCCATCCATATGGAGTTTTACGTCGGCGAGATTTGGTTTCGTCAATTTTTTTAGTTTAACGGTAGTTTCTGACTATGAACATTATATATGTTGTTGGGAATGTAATACTTAGTGATAAACAAAATTAGGGTAAAATCAATTCAACAATGTAACAAAGAAAACCTGAGAATTTAACTGACCTCAGCTTCCGGTTACTGCAAAAAAATTAGAATTTTGTGCTCACCTCCTATCACAAAACTTATGTAAACGCTTGTTTTGGATGCGCGATGATAATCGCCGGATGCTGTAATTGCAGTCTACTCATTGCAGTCTTTTCATTGCAGTCTATGGTTGTTGAGGCGTCATCGTCCTCTATAAACTTTAATTTTACGCCGTGTGACCATAAGGGGTTTCTAAAAAGTTAAGATCGAATAAGCATCCTTGTCCCAGAGTTTTAATTTTGTTTGAATAATAATTAACACATTATTTGTGTATTTATTATAAAAGTTAAAACTAATTATATAAAAATTGTACTGAGCATTTTTGTTGTTCAGATTTTGTCATTAGACATAATTTAAAACAAAGATTTGGTTTCAGAAAAAAAGAAGTTCTTCGTTTGACGTGTTTTCTCGTTCCGATACACGCGAAACTTGCATAGTCTATTGTCATGACAGTGAGTGACATGATTTGGTACATTGTAATTGACCAGACAAAATTATTTTTTGGACTAAAAAGTTGCATCCCCTTGAGGTGATCCCTCTGCTGCCGCTTCCCAGGTTGTATCATAAACTTGGGTGTGATCCCTGGCTATACAGCAATTACAGGTTGAATGCCTTCTGACTGGCACCCCCGAACAAAGATATTGACAAAATAGGGAGACCGCCAACATTAGGGCTAGATTTTAGGCTGGCATGTTAATCCGTACGTCGCTCTTGTCAATTTGTCTTTGTTTAACCTCCAAAACATAATTTTAGAAACTTGACACCAGTACCAAATCGGGCGATTCACACTACAGTGCTCTCTTCAAAGCTCACCAAGGAATGGAAAATTTTCAAAAAAGTTTGAGTAAAACAAATCACACACACAACTTCAAAGCGCATGGGCAGTTTAGGACCCTTAAATGGCTTACATGAGCATAAAAACCATTCACCAGCCTCACTAAAAAATACCATTTTACAATGTATGCTGCAATACAGAAAAATATGACATTGCTACTTTGCAAACCAAAACGAACTTAAACATTCGGGATCATGCGGCGGGCGTTGCTTGAGGACCAAAACTTGTCGTTTTTTTTTTTCATGATACACTGCAAAAATGGCCTTCAAACTGTAGAGCGCAATGGGAATAATAATAATAATAATAATAACAAGTTCTTATATAGCGCATTTTACAATAAACGTCTCAATGCGCTTTACATTAGTGCCCTGGTCATTGGGCCAATAACATTCCTTTATCCTTTCTCAGCTCCCTGGGGAGTATACAACCCTGGGCAACCGTGGCGCTCGGAAGGCTTTTTCAAACACAATATCAACCTCTACCCTGGCAGGTACCCATTTATATCCCTGGGTGAAGAAAAACAATTAAGTGTCTTGCTCTTGGCCATGACCGGGATTCGAACCCACAACCTGATGACTAACCACCAGAACTTGAATTCGATGCTCTTAACCGCTCGGCCACGACACCCTACAATCCCCGCATTGTCATGAGAATTCATCTAAAATACTTACTGCCTTGCGTGAAAAAACGGTCTCCAAATACTCAACTTCTTTTTTCGAATGCCAAAATACAAATAAGAACAGTCCTTGACAAAGCATTTGAAAAACTTGCCATTATTCAGTGCTTTCTGGAAATTGCGACAGCATTGATCAAATCTTCACAGATTGATTGTGTGGTATTCGATGTAGTCGATAAAAGAACATTAAAAATCTGCAGACTTATTGTGTGTATGGCCGTGAACATTTTTTATTAATATGATATTAATGGAAGTGAAGGGGGCCATTATAGATCTCACTTCTTCTTGCAGCTGTTAAATTTCTTTAGTACTCATTATTAAGTGACAGTACAAATGTGATTTCCATAAAAAAGTGAAATTTGCCTGCCAAGGAATGCCCTGGTGTGCGTTCAGACAAGGCTGCTGTTGTTATGAACTTAAAAGACCTGAGGTTGATTTCACAAAACTCTTCCTAACTGAGGGCTAGTCCTAGGCAATGCTAAGAGATAGGACTAGTCTTAAGTTAAGACCAGGACCCAATTTCATAGAGATGCTTGCACATTAAAATGTTGCTTACCAGAATAAGGTTACCAGCCAAACTACCATGTCACATACGTACAATTTGTGACTGGTATCCTGCTCATTTCTGCTTAGCAGAACATTTTTAAGCAATATTTTCTGCTTAAAGGGTGTGTACAACATTGGTAAGAATGAAAATATAAATTCTCACAGATTTGCACATAACTCACATGGTATAACGATGGTCATGGTAGAAAACTTCCCTTGAAATTATTTTGCTTGAAATGCCATAGTTTTTACGAAATAAGTAAAATAATAGTATTTATCCTGCAGGATAAATTCCGATGTTTGAAAAAAAGTTAAAACACATAAGGGTTTTTTTCACTGTTTTCTCATGACTCCAAAGACCGATTTAGCTTAAACTTTCACAGGTTTGTTATTTCATGTATATGTTGGGTCACATCGAGTTTGGATACAGGTCTTTGGCAATTACCAATATTGTACACACCCTTGCAGCTCTATGAAATTGGGCCCAGTTACTGATCCTAACTTCAGATAAGACTAGTCTTATCTCTTTGTGAAATCGTCCCCTGGCCCTTTTCAAAACCACGGCTTCAGGTTGGTCTTTGGCCTAAGCTCTGCTATTTTTTTTTTTACAATATTCATTTTTACCGAAGTCCGCCTAAAATGAACTGTTGCTGCAAATCGACACAATGTACACATACATGTACAAATCTGTTAAGATTATTATAATGCCGGAAAACTGCATGAAGTCTGCTAACTACATTTCCAATTATCGTGATTATAATTAAAATGGCATTGTTCACTGAAGCACGATGCATCATTAATCAGAACGGCTTATACCTTCAACTGGGTAATCTTATTATTGCTAATGGTAACAACACAGGACCACGCATTTCTAATGCACTACATCTAGTCTGCAAGTTGTAGGTATTGTTCTTCCAGAGCGGTATATTTTATGTATAGTAAAACGGCTGTAGAAAAAATTCAACGGACAGCCACCAGAATGATCCTTAAACAGAGACGCCAAGATGAACCTTATGAGTCTAGACTTGCTCGCTTAAATCTATTCCCTCTTAGTAAACGACGAGAGTATCAAAGCTTATGCTTGATTTCCAAATTGCTTATTAATGATCAAAGAGACACTGTTCCCATCTTAAGTTTAATTACCATCAACAGCAGGCATACTGACAAGCTTTGTTTTAACCATTTATCATTCAAGAAAAATTCAACCAAAAACAGCTGCATTTTCTCTTTTCCAACTAAGTGGTCTGCTCTACCTAATGATGTTAAAAACTCTCTTCTTACTGATAATTTCAACATTTTTAAAGGGAAACTAAAAGTTGCGGTTTATTCCCACTATATAGATCCTTTTTCTGGCGTTTTGTAAACAGTAATGTTTTTATCTTGTCTGTTTTTTCTTGTTGTCTTGCGTCCATGTTTTGTTTTGTCTTTGTAGTTTGTTAATTTGTGTCTTGTTTAGTTTGCATGTTTGTTTGTAATTTTGTGCTTCGGGGTGTTTGATTGCCTGTTTGTCTTTTTCGTTCTTTCGTTTGTTTGTTTGTTGGTTAACCCGTTTGTTATGTGTAATTGTTTGTCCTTTTGTCTCTTGTCCTTCCAGGTTGGACTGACACACCTCTTGGTGACAGTGCAAGCACTTTTGTCAGTCCTGGCAAACCTGGATTGTAGTAGTTGATGTCTTTCTGTTGTCCTCAGCCGTGTAGTTCTTTGTTTTTTCTTTTACTGCCTGCCCTCCTTTTTTATATCCAGATGTATATATTTATATTTAATGTTTTTAAGAGTTTATCCTTTTTGTATAAAATTTGTAATTTTGTATTTTTATGTGAATTGCCAAATAAATAATAATAATAATAATAATAATAATAATAGTATAAGACTAACAAATTTCTAAAATATATTATAACACCCCTTACAAAAAATCTGCCTTTTCATTGGTTTAGAGCGCGTCACATGATATGTCTTAGTTTTACTAGAAACCCGGTGGCCGTGTGATAGTCGTTTGCCATGCAATAGTCAAAAGACTATTACATGGCGCGCACGGTACCCAGACGTCTTTTTTACCCACCTCGAACCCAATCAGTTGTGCATCTGTGTATCTGAAATGCGCGTACGAACGTTACGTGTATGAGGATGATAAATAGTCTGTTGGGGTGTTATAAAACAAATATTGACTGCTTTTACTCGTGCTATGGTTAAAACTCCGACTCCCTCGGTGATCCCTGGACCGTTCCATTTTCCCTCGGCTGCGCCTCGGGAAAATAGAACGCTCCGGGGATCACCTCGGGAGTCGTAGTTTTAACCATAGTACTTGAAGCAGTCAATATTTGTATACTATCACTAACCCTTTAGCGACCATAGTGGCCACAAGTGGCTTTTACCAAAATGCCCATAGTGGCCGCAAATGGCGGCAAGGTTTGACCTAATTCCATTCACATATATGAGATCAAAGTAAAGGTCATACGTCCGAATATGAAATTTTCTAATGTACACATGTAGTATGTTAACATCCCAATTTCTAAACACAAAACTAAATTTTCTATTTTGTGTTATTTCTGTTGGCATTTTTACTGACAAAATTTGATTAAAGAAATGAACAATAATAGCAATGTCGGGTGTTTTGTGATGATTATACAGAAAAGAATGGTCTCTAAAGGGTGGACAACATTGGTTAAAGGCTGTGCAAGTCTCGCACGCACTCGAACTTCCGGGACCATTGTGGTCCCAACCGTATGGAGATTTACGCGGGCGAGATTTTGTTTCGTCAATTTTTTTAGTTTAACGTAGTTTATGACCATAAAAATTATACGTATGTTGTTGGGAATGTAATACTTAGTGATACAAAAGTAAGAAAGTCAAATCAAGTCAACAATATAACAAAGAAAATGCGAGAATTAAACTTGACCTCAGCTTCCGGTTACTGCAAAAAATTGTAAGAATGTACTCCGATCAACAAACTTATGTAAAAGCTTGTTTTGGATGCGCGATGATAATCGCCAGATGCTGTAATTGCATTGTGAAGCCTTTTCATTGCAGTCTATGGTTGTTGAGGCGTCAGTGTCCTCTATAAACTGCGTCAAGCGTTAATTTTACGCCCGTGTGAACATCGCGAATCTGCATAAGGGGTTTCTAAAAAGTTAAGATCAAATAAGCATCCTTGTCCCAGAGTTTTAATTTTGTTTCAACAATAATTAACACATTATATGTGTATTTATTATAACAGCTAAAACTAATTAAAATCAATTGTAATGAGTATTTTTGTTGTTCAGATTTTGTCATTAGATATAATTGAAAACAAAGATTTGATTTCATAATTTGTAAAAAATTTGTTTGACGTGTTTTCTTGTACTGATACGCGCGAGACTTGCACAGTCTATTGTCAAGATCAGTATCCGCACGCACTTTGTGTTACTCAACAATGTATGAAATAACAAACCTGTGAAACTTAAAGCTCAATTGGTCAACAGAGTCACAAGAAAATAGTGAAAATCCTGTAGGTGTTTTCACTGTTTTCAAGCTTCAAAACTTGTAATTGTTTATTTCTAATTTCTCACTAACTACAGCATTTCAAATGAAAATATTTCAAGTTTTGCACCATGATCATCTTTTTACCATGTTTTGTTTAGTTTTGTGCAAATCTGTGAACATCTTACCAATGTTGTACACACCCTTAAAATCAGTGTATAGTTTGGAAAAAACCAAAAATTGTTCAAGTATTACATTATATCAAGTAACTTTGCAAACGTAGTACACTTGTCATAAAGGGTTTGTAAAATCTGCCGACTTTAAACCAAACATAACCTGATTTTAACCAAGCCAAACTCTCTGGTGCTGTTTGTTCGGAACATCCACTATTGACATTGTTTAATGTACATCTTCGCAGTAAAACCAACCTCCCAAAAGACAGTGTCATTGTAACTATTTCAAATTTACCCAGTTTCTCTTGTGGTTTATTACTTGATACTTGAAATAAAAAGTCACATCCCCTTTAAGGTGATCCCTCTGCTGCCGCTTCCCAGGTTGTATCGTAAATTTGGGTGTGATCCCTGGCTATAGGGCCTACCACAGTTACAGGTTGAATGACTTCTGACTGGCACCCCCGAACAAAGATATTGACAAAATAGGGAGACCGCCAACATTAAGGCTAGACATGCTAGATATAGCTCAGTTGGTACGTAGACGCAGGCACGTTAATCCGGAGGTCGCAGGTTCAAGTCACGCTCTGGTCTTAAACTTGTCTTTTTTTAAACCCAAAATTATTTAAAATTTAACCAGTCAGTTTTCCCTTGTGGATTATTATTTGATCATTATAACTAGTGACCAAAGCTCAATGCATGTTTTTGGTCAACGTCAGGGTTGCCAAAATGCGCAACATTTTTCCTGTTGAAAGGGCGTGTGAACAAATTTGGAGGAGTAGGCCTACGTGTACGAACCTCATCATGAATGGGTGCGTTCGATTAGCTTATTCGTGTAAGTAAAACTTACACGAGAGCGTTCGATTAGCCATCACATGATACGCGTGTCTGCCCCGGTGTCAGCCACCACAGCCCCAGCTCGCCAGCGGGTCTCAGGTGGATGTCCGGTGTATTGACGTAGTTTCCGGCTGCAGGCGTATCAAACCAAGATGGCGGGGACAAGTTGAATTCGACCCGAGTACAAAAACTACAAATTAATACACAGATTTATCGTCTATGAAATAATTATGGCAAATGGAAAGGAAATGTATTTCCTGAAAAGCAAACAGTTGGTGAGTGTGTACAAATTATGAATGATATAATTAAATGTGTCTTCACGGACATCGACATTTTCCAATTGAGCAGACAACGGAAATGACGGAGCTGCTGTTTCCACTATTTTAAGTCGCGCTGCTACGCAACACCCTTGGACCTTAATTTTCCCAGAGTGCCAAGTGAAAACACCACAGCGTTCGATTAGCCTAGTTTGTGGCTACCACGAGTGTAAATCCCCGGTACACACAGGGAAGCTAATCGAACGCACCCTATGTGTGTGTAGCGGCTGTAGCCCATAGAAATAAATAGAACCCAGAGAGTACTAAGCTCGACCACACTCTGTCTCCTTCTGTGGATGCGGCATATCAATACAACGTGACATGCATATGTGGTGTCGTGGCCGAGCGGTCTAGTTCACTGAACCCAAGCTTTGGTGTTGTCAGCAGCAGAGTGTGGGTTCTAACTACCAGCCAGGCTCCTAGTTGATGATACCCATGCCTACATCCTTACGGACTATGAAAGGGTTAACCCTGTTTCAGCCCTAGGAGTAGGTGGCAACGTGCCCCTTGTGACAGTTAATTTGGGTCGACAGCCCAAATCAGTTAAGTGTAGCCCTCACCTTGAAGTGGCCGTCCGGCCTTGTGAGTAAGGCGATATCTCATACATATAAATAATTTTAAAAATGACAAAAATGATATCACACGACACACGATTATGGAAAAATAGCATCCCCCCCCCCCCCCCGGTGAGCATTTCAAGTTTTTATTGGTCGATCTAAAATGAAGTACAAGTAGTATCTTTCCAGCAGATTTTTCCATGCATGCGTGTGATATTATTTTGTCATACACACGTAAAATAACACAGCTTTATAAAATGGCCGCGCGCATCCATAAAATGGTCTCACAATTTGGGTCGTATCTGAATTTGCAGCTGCAGCTACAGCTACGACTGTTGCTAGGGGTGTTGCTGAGGATGCACTAAACTTCAATGCATGTTGACGCGGAAATCTAGCCGTAGACGAAGCTGTAGCCAAAAATTCAGACACGGCTATACCCGGCATTCTCTAGGGGTTCTATTTTGATGGTTTAGCCTTATCTTTATTCTTGCCCTTGAAAGGACTATTGGTGGAAAATAGGATGGCCTGGGGCTGATTTCACAAAGAGATAAGACTAGTCTTATCTGAAGTTAAGGGACCAGTAACTGGTCTTAACTTAAAACCCTAAAGAACCCAAGTCCTTCAATATCCTCATTGCCAAAGTGCAGGATTTTGAAGGATTTGGGCTATTAGGGATCTGCAACACAGGAGGATTTCGAAGGGTTTGGGCTAAAATGAGTTTTTGTTAGGGTAGGATATTGCAGGACTTGGGCTATCGGGCTGTTTTTACATAGGAGGATTTTGAAGGATTTAGGTATTATGCAGCTTAGCCAAAATTCTGAAGGTTTTGGGCTTTTAGGGGTGGAGATTGTAATGAAGCCGAGCACCTAAAGTAAATCACAAAGTTGACTCCCTAACTTTTGTCTCAAAAGGATTTTGAAGGATTTGGGCTAGTATGTATACTTACAATAAGTTGAAGGATATCAAAGGATTTGGGCACTTTAGGTTTATGACAACTTTAATCTGAAGGATATCGAAGGATTTGGGCAGTATGTCTACCCAAGGGCCTAGTCCGTTAGAGTTGACTAGTCCTATCTCTTAGCATTGCCTAGGACTAGTCTTAAGTAAGGAAGAGTTTTGTGAAATCGAACCCAGGGCTCAAAATTAACACTGGACTGCAGACCTGAGGCCAGTGATTTTAGCGTCGGGCCAGTAAACTCACCACCAGACAAGCCCTGTGGCCTTATGTTTTTCAATTGAATAATAAGCTACCTCACTGTGTAGTATCTTTGTGAAAAAATCTGATATTATCTTTCAATTCTCTTGAGTATCAAAGTACGCTTAGGCCAAAAAAAATAAGAGTTCTGTTTCCAGTTAACCGACCTACCCTAACTTTACGCGGCGATTTCCGCAACCCTAAACTTTTTACTCGGCTTGGAAGAAAGAAAAAAAAATAATAATAATATTTAAAAAATTAAAAAAATATTGTACCATGGACAAAATATCTGACTTTGACCAACTTAACATGTTTTAAACAAAACTGAAATAAAAACCACAAGACATCAAGTAAAATTTATAAATCTTCGTTATTTGAGTGGACGATTTTGCGGCAGTTTTTTGTCACTCACTGTTGTTTTTGTTGAATTGAATCGGGGAAGTAAGGGAATTTTTACACACTTGCCAAACGTATCAGAATTTTAAAAAAGCGTAAAAAAAAAATATATTCCGACCTACCTACACTATTTTTAGAAAGGCATGTAATCGGAAACAGAACATTTATTTTGTTTGGCCTTGCACATAAAGACAAATGAGATAGTGTATCTAGATCTTCTCTTACTGCTTGTTCAACTAATTTTGATTCTGGACTTGTAAAATAAATTCTGTTCTAGTAAACATTTTGAGCTACAAGCCCTGCAGTCTTATGGTTTTTTTCCCCAAAAATTTGAACCCTGAAGACCTACATTGTACATGTCGGGCTATTGACCCAATTCAACTGATGTCATCACATGATAAATCTTGCTTAGTGCCATTTTAGAAGTCTGGTTCCCCATGTGTAACTGTGCATTCCAAATTTTTGAAGTTAGGGTCATAGATTAGCATTTGTCAACGTAATGCTGATTTATTGGCAACATTATAAAGAAAGATACAATAAAAGTCACATGTGAAATTTTCAGCTGAATACAGCGTCTGCTTGCTAAAGAAAACAGCAACAAACACCGTCATGGTATTTTCATTTTAAAGTTAGGATCATAGATTAGTTTTTGTCAACGTAACACTGATTTATTGGCAATATTATAAAGAAAGATACAATAAAAGTCACATGTGAAACTTTCAGCTGAATACAGCGTCTGCTTGCTTGGAAATAGCAACAAACACTGTCATGGTATTTTCACGAGAATGTCTAATCCATCCACGCTTAGTGAAGTGACAGCGGGTACCTTTTACATCTCTGGCGCAGCATTCGCGAACGGACACCAACCCTCAGAAATCTGAGAAACGATTCATGCAATCTGAAAACCGATTCATGCATGAATCATTTTTCAGATTGAAATGTCTTTGGGTGAAAAATTATCCAAACCATATCACTTCGAAGGGAATCCTTTCTCAAAATAGTTTATACTATCAACAGCTGCAGCGCTTCTCACCAAGTAAGTTTTTATGGTCATTAATATTTGGAGTGGTTAGGGATTAAAACTAAGCAATTTTTATTTTGTTTTTATTATATTTAGTTTAGTTTATCAGGGTTCTCCCCATGTACAAGTTAGCGTATTGGGCTGATACGCGCAAATTGCGTGCCGATATGCGCGAATTGCTTGCCAATACACATAAATTTCGGCCGATACGCAAACAAACAAAAATACGGTAGTTTCACAAGAAAATTGGAAAGAAAACCATTTAGAATGCTCCAAATTACACAGTTAGGGCTTTGAAAACCAAGAAAAACACCAAAAACATTCCGAAGACCTTGTTTCAATTCAGAGCGCTTCAGTCAAACATCCTAAAACTTTTGCCCAGAATGCCCCACAGTTTAAAAAAAAACCTGGGAAGAACCCAGGGGTCGATTTCACCAAACTCTTCCTAACTTAGGACTAGTCCTAGGCAATGCTAAGAGATAGGACTAGTCTTAAGTTAGGACCAGTACTTAAGACTAGTCCTATCTCTTAGCATTGCCTAGGACTAGTCCTAAGTTAGGAAGAGTTTTGTGAAATCGACCCCTGGTTTACTGTTGATTTATTATTTAAATTACCAATCCGGTACTGGCATAATCTTTGTTGGATATATATTCTTCATTTCATTTGGAGAGATCTATTGTGTGTGGTGCGTGCATTTAAAACGAGGTCAGAGTTGTCGGATTTATTTCACAGCTGTGTGAACTCCAAGGAGAATTATTACTCTGCCCGCTATTTGGAATGTTAAAATATTGTACCCTTAATAGTAGCTGGCATTTTAATGATATGTTTGTTCAGCATTGGTTGTATGCTTTAACTCTTGTTTGTTTTCTGTAATAATCAGTCAAGAAGAGGGAACATAATGTTCAAAAGACTGCTGCAAGAGTAATTCTTAAAGGCATCGTACACGTTTGGTAATTACTCAAAATATATATTAGCATAAAAACTGACTTGGTAACGAGCAACAGAGAGCTGTTGATAGTATAAAACACTGTGAGAAAGGACTCCCTCTGAAGTAACGTAGTTTTTGAGAAAGAGGTAACTTCTCACTAAAATAATAAAAACTTCTTGCAAGAAGTTTTTATTCCTATCTGAAAGCACACAAATTTGTACAACAAGGGTGTTTTTTCTTTCATTATTTTCTTGCAACTTTGATGACCAATTGAGCCCAAATTTTCACATGATTGTTATTTTATGCATATGTTGGGATACACCAAATGAGAACACTGGTCTTTGACAATTACCAAACGTGTACGATGCCTTTAAGAAACATTGGCTTCCTATTTCTCACAGAATCATCTTCAAAGTTATGATCCTGATGTATAACGGGTACCATAAGCAAGCTCCTGGGTATATCACGGACATGCTCAAATCGAGATCTCAACAAAGACATCTTCGTTCGTCTACATCTTGTTCCCTTTTTGTTGTGCCAAGAACTCGCTAAATTCAACTTTTGCAGATACATGTAGATCACTTTTAGTATATGGCTCCAAAATGTGGAATAAGCTTCCTGTAAATATCAGAAATGCCAGCTCACTCACCTTATACAAGACACTCCTTAAAGCTCACCTGTTCCAGCAGGCTTACTAACCATTCAACTGTGCTTCAGCGCCTTAGAGCAAACTTTTGATTTTGGCGCTCTATAAATGACTTTTGATTGATTGAACAAAACTACAAATATTAAGAGCAAAAGGGTAAAAGATTATGAATGAAAATGGCCAAAGTTTCAATTCGCAGTTATGTAGTGTTGGAAGAAAAAACAACTGGACATGAACAAGCATGATATTCTTCCTAATTAGTATGATTTCCGATTTTCATTGCCCCTGGATAAATCAGACAAATTGTGCTTAAATCACCTGTCTATTAAAGGGTTTGGGTACTTTTTGTACGACACAAAACACAATGTCCACAGATTTACATTAAACTTATACGGTTTGAAGATAAAGATGGTAAAAAGCTTCCCTTAAAATACTACTTGCTGAGGTGCTGTAGTTTTTGCGAAATGAGTAAAACAATGTCACAAAAATAATTTTCGTCTCAGGAGACGGAAATTATTTTAGCATGTACAACATATTTACCAGTACTAGTGTTTACGCGACTCACCTGAAAACATCGCTCTGTGATTTTCACTTTTTTTCTCAAAAACTTGACGACTAATGAAGCTTAAACTTCTACAGGTAAATTATATTACATACATCTTCATTCACTGTGAGTAGGGATTCAGGTCATGGCCAAAAAATTGATCTACAAAAGGTACCCAAAGCCTACACCACACATAGGTCAGCCTTTGTACCAAATAAAGTGTACCTACTTTTTTTCCAAGGATGAAGGAAAGGTCACCAAGGAGTAAATGGGTACCTGTGAGGGTAGAGATTGTGTCTTGGCCAAGTGCTCTCAAGTTCTGGTGGCTGAGTCATGGGAGTGGGGGTTCGAGTCCCAGTCGTGACACTTGTGTCCTTCTGCAGGACACTTCAGAATTTGGAGAGAATTAAATTCTATGGTCCCTGGTGCAATAAGAAACAGGTTATAATTTGTCTTGGGATTTGGTCTACATTCATAGACATGTAATTTGTTATTTAAAGAAGTTGGGGTGTCAGCTTTGTTAAAGTCAGTCAAGCAGTCATTGTTCAAATTTCTAACTTTATAAAGAGAACAAATAAAACATGGAGAATTTGAAGAGTGCGTAACCATAAAATATTAAAATGAAATGCAGAAATCATAGGGGGAAAAAAAGAATTTACTAGTAATGTAACCAGTCTGCATGCACAACCTTTATTGGATGCACAACCGGAGGTTGAATGTTGCGTACACAGTGAATGTATTCACTATGCAATGCTTATTTCCCTTGTTCAAAGAGTGACAAAGGGTACTGGAAATCATGCTCAAAATCACCCTTTTCCACGGGTTATTGTGTCATCCCTGATTCCAGACCTTCGTCGTTTTGTTGTACACAGGAGGATTCTGTCGATCTCTCGTATTACGAGAGATCGATAGGTTGCTGCCTTTGTTTATTGATCATTGTCATCGGCATAATGGGAGGTGATCCGAGATTCCAGCATACCGTGACCGATTACCGGCCGTGGCAGATTACCAGCTGTGGCCTATTATCGGCCGTGGCTTACGGCTTTTGCAATTCATGGTGAACGCATCTCATATTTTCTTGAAAGAGAACAAACAAAATCCCAGTGCCTTTTATGAGAACGGTTGTTGTCTTTACTTTGCTAATATAATAAGTCAGGATTTGATTGTGAGTGACAACGATACTCTCAAAAGGAACTTAGGCCGCAAGTTCAGAAAAAAATTAATCCCGTCCCCGGGCACGAGTTTGTCCCTTGACAACCAGCTGCGGTGAGATAAATCTGAAATCATAAATTTGGTCAGACATCACATACTAATAAATAGTATAACACGATTCTCCCCAGGTTTTTTCAAAACTGTGGGGCATTCTGCACCCAAATGTTGGGATGTTTGGCTGAAGCATGCTGAATTGAAACAATTTTCAGAATGTTTTCTACTTGGTGTTTATCTTGGTTTAAAAAGCCCTTTGTGCAATCTGGGGAATTGGTTTTCTCTTGATGATTTTTGTGAAATTATTATTATTTATTATTGTTTTATGGGGGCGTATCGGCTGAAATTTGCGCGTATCGGCACGCAATTTGCGCGTATCAGCCTGTTGGGCTAGCTTGTGCATGGGGAGAACCCAGCTTACATCATAAATTTTGTCAGATATCGCCTACTTATACAAAGTATAAAGTACTCCCTCCCTGAAATACATGAGCAGGTCAGAAATATTTTTATTCATTCGGAATATGATAAGATGTTAATTAGATTTGTCAGCTGTCCTTTACATGTATGTGCAGGCTGTAGAGTTGTTATCTTCTTCCTTAGACGCGTCACCTGGCAACAAATATAAAGGCCTAGAATGGTTTACTATTTTTTTTATTTAGGGGCATTCATTGCAGATTAGATTGTATATTTTATTAGTATTTAAAGGGATTCTATAGACCTTCATCATGCTGCCACCATCTTGGTCATGTTCCTTGTATCCAATACCAGCAATGAATAATAACATTCTTTGTACAAAAAGGAACCAGACTATTTCTCCTTTCAGCCTCAGTTTGGTTACATTGATTTGAACGAGAGAAAATCAAGATGGCTGCACCATGATAAAGGTCTATATGTTTGGTAATTGGAACCCACTGTTTGTTTCAATCCTATACAGTTGTAGATATATACCATAAAACTAACCTGTGAAAATTTAATTTCAAAAGGTGGTAGCGTTTTTGAGATATTGCCGAAAATCTGGAGCGGTTATGTCCACGCAGGAAGAATAATCTGCAATTGGAATAAACAATCTGAGAAACGTTACTGCAGAACACTTCTTAGATTCAAATTTTGGGGGATAAAAAGTGATATCTTTTTCCATAACCTCAGTACTTCGAATTGAAAAGTTTCTCAAAGTGCATTATACTATCCAAAGCTGCTGTACTTCTTACCAAGTAAGTTTTTATTGCCATTAATTTTCAGAGGCATTGCCAAACGTATACAAACCCTTTAATGCCCCCCAAAATATTTGTATTCGTATTCATGGTTTTGATTTTAAAGTTTTTTCCACCCTTGATTTCATGTACGAGCAACCTTCACTGCAAAATAATATAAAAAATATAATGATGCTATCAAATTACCCATATCACCGATAAATCAGTTGTGCTTCCCAAAATGAAATGTACAGATATTCTTCATCAGAAAAGGCTTATAAATTTATAAATGTTGTTTTAAAGGCACTGAACACAAATTTGTGTGCTTTCAGATAGGAATAAAAACTTCTTGCAAGAAGTTTTTATTATTTTAGTGAGAAATTACCTCTTTCTCAAAAACTACGTTACTTCAGAGGGAGTCGTTTCTCACAATGTTTTATACTATCAACAGCTCTCCGTTGCTTGTTACCAAGTCAGTTTTTATGCTAATATTTGTTTTGAGTCATTACCAAACGTGTACGATACCTTTAAAACGCAATTGAACATATTTTGTGATACTCAAGGTCACCAATACAAAATTATGGAGAGTGTTTTGTAATTTTTAACAGAAGAAGGTATAGCCCTTGCAAATACATGTCCAACAAAATGCACCAAATGGTAAACGTTAATGTATTTTGTGCATTTAGATTTCAACTCAAATCCCATACTAAGACCAAGTTCGTGTGCACACCATGGTTAACTAAAAGCCGATCAATTTGACTTGAATCCAGGCTGGTGGACCATTGGTTGACTACTGTGGTCGACCATTTGGAACCAGCCTCGGGACCATGGTTTCTTCCCTGGTCCCGGTAGCCTTGTTTCATGCTAACCTGTGGAAAGTGCAGAAGGGAACCAGTGACACTGTAGCGAAACGGCGGAAGGCAATGGAAGCGTTGAATACCGTATTGATGGTTGAGTAGACTTTCATTTGAGTGAGGAGTACGTCATTGCGCATGTGCGTTGCTAGTCAGTGGTCAAGCACGGGTCGATTGAATGGGCGCACTCAAACTTGCACTGTGCTGCATCTACATGTAGCAGGGTTTTATGTACATGGCCTTGTCATAAATGTCCATGCACAATCCCAGTCTCCAGATAATGCAGCGTTTTATGAGCTACATGTATTATGGCAAAATGATATCACGCGACACGCGTGTATGGCAGAATGCCTCGCAGCGTTCTCCAAGTTCTCTGGCCCTGACTGAATTAATTGCGGCAGTTATGGCTTGATCGTCACATGAAAAATAGGGTACCCATTAGGTACCCATAGCAACAGCCGTAGCTGCAGTCAACAATTCGGACACGGCTTTTCCTATAGTTCAACTTGGTTTTTTTCTGTCAGGTTTCCGGTATACCCAGTGAAAATAGCTACAAATTCTTGCCACTTTAAAAGGTGCCAGACCGTTCTGTGGTTAAACTTCAGTTTAGTTACATTGATTTAAGTGGTGAGAAACAAAGATGGGGGTGCCATGCTTACTGTGTCTTTGGGTTAAGACTTTATTTTTATTCTTCTTCTTCCAGCTAAATACTGACTGGGGAAACAAATCGTCATCTTTCAGGGATGGGCCTGGTATCCTGGCATTAGTTACCGTTGAAAGCCGGTCGTTGGATCAACACAGCGTTGCTAAGGTTGAGAGTCATATTAAGAAGATGATGAAAGGGACAGCGTGCCAATTGTTGAGGTGAGAGGGATTTGTAGGCAAGGGCTAGATTGGTCAGGGGTTGATTGGCCAGGGGCGACATTGGTCATGGGTTGATTGGCCAGGGGCTAGAGTGGTCAGGGATTGATTGGCCAGGGGCTAGAGTGGTCAGGGGTTGATTGGCCAGGGGCTAGAGTGGTCAGGGGTTGATTGGTCAGAGGCTAGAGTGGTCAGGGGTTGATTGGCCAGGGGCTAGAGTGGTCAGGGGTTGATTGGCCAGGGGCTAGAGTGGTCAGGGGTTGATTGGCCAGGGGCTAGAGTGGTCAGGGGTTGATTGGCCAGGGGCTAGAGTGGTCAGGGGTTGATTGGCCAGGGGCGACATTGGTCATGGGTTGATTGGCCAGGGGCTAGAGTGGTCAGGGGTTGATTGGCCAGGGGCTAGAGTGGTCAGGGGTTGATTGGTCAGAGGCTAGAGTGGTCAGGGGTTGATTGGCCAGGGGCTAGAGTGGTCAGGGGTTGATTGGCCAGGGGCTAGAGTGGTCAGGGGTTGAATTGCCAGGGGCTACAGTGGTCAGGGGTTGATTGGCCAGGGGCTAGAGTGGTCAGGGGTTGAATTGCCAGAGGCTAGAGTGGTCAGGGGTTCATTGGCCAGGGGCTACAGTGGTCAGGGGTTGATAGGCCAGGGGCTACAGTGGTCAGGGGTTGATTGGCCAGGGGCTACAGTGGTCAGGGGTTGATTTGCCAGGTGCTAGAGGGGCCATGGGTTGATAGGTGAGGGGCTTGCGGGGCCATGAGTTGATAGGTGATAGGCTTGGGGCTAGGGGTGATAGGTCAGGGACTAGAGGGGACTGTAGGGGTGATTGGTCAGGGGCTATAATGGCCAGGGGTTGATAGGCCAAGGGCTAGTGGGGTCCTTGGGTTGATAGGCTAGGGGCTATATGAGCAGGGGTTGATCGGCCAGATGCTAATCGGGCCAGGGGTGATAAGCGTACATGTAGGGCTATTTGGGCAAGAGTTAACGGGCCTTGGGCTAGAGGGCCATGTCTTGATAGGCCTGAGGCAGTTGTGGCCCTCATAGTTTTTATTTTCAAGTGAATGATAAAGCCCTGTGGAGGGTGCTCGCCAATTCTCATCAATGCCAATAGCATAAATGCTATGAGGGGTTTTATTCATTTATACATATTTTAGGCAATACCTTCTGGTTATAAAATGGTTGGGATTTTTATTAGAGAGTTTCAGGGAAGATTTAGTATATTTTTTCTTTGGGAATCTTATTTTCATCAGGTGGAACCAACATCATTTCCTTCTGTTATTTGAGTCGGCAAATGATTACGAGTCTTTTGGAAGGCTCTTCTTGGAGGAGAAATTGGATGACTGTGAAGGATTCCGTGTGACCGCCATTGAACGTAAGTCTTAATTTCCTTAACCCTTGCAGTGTCCCTTGCCAATAAAATTGACCCAGTTTTCGGACTGTGCAATTTTTCCCACTAAGGCCGGTGTCGGAGTTTCAGCTTTCCGGCGTATTCAGTTTTCCGCGTGACCAAATACGGTAACATTACGTCATGCCATGCCTGCACACAGCAAGCGAAAGTAGTCCATTTCAGTGCCGTACTGAGTCTTCTGCGTTGCTACTCTCTTCGGTAGCTAGCTGTCATGGCGGCGTCCACGAGTACATCGCGCGGTGAATGCGTGGATCGTCTAAGAGAACTTTGTGAGAAGACCAATCACATTAAACAATTTGGGGTCACTGAGAAAACTACAGTACTCGCTCGCGGCGGTATTTTCTGATGATTTTTAGAGCACAGGAGACCATGACTACAGTGTGCAGAAATGTACGGCTATACTGGAAAACTAAACACGCGAGAAAGCTGAAACCATGATTGTTGTGTGATGAAATGCCCGGCTACGTCACCCGGAAAACTGAACATGACGGAAAGCTGAAACCGCGACACCGGGTTTAGAATAAGGAAATCAAAGTGCAGTGAAGAGGACTAGCTGTTTAACCTTTTAGAGACCGTAGTGGCCGCAAGTGGCTTTTACCAAAATGCCCATAGCGGCCGCAAACGGCCGCAAGATTTGACCTACTTCCAACTCAACAAGAGTGTTAAAGAAAAGGTATCGGACAGAATTGACATTTTTCAACATTTCCCATGTTAAAATAGAATGTACAACTTTAAAACAAAACCATGTATTTCTGTTTCTTAATAATTTTCCTGACAATTTTTCCTGAAAATAACGGTGCAAAAAAATCAACAAGATTAGCAATGCCTGGGCGTATGGTGATGATTATACAGAAATGAACAGTCTCTAAAGGGTTAAACACGCTGTGGGCCTGTTTCTTGATCATTTTACTGAGGGAAAGTATAGGTAAAATTATCTAGAACCAGGCCTCACCATGTTTAAAGGTATCGTACACGTTTGGTAATGACTCAAAACAAATATTAGCATAAAAACTTACTTGGTAACAAGCAACGGAGAGCTGTTGATAGTATAAAACATTGTAGCAAACGACTCCCTCTGAAGTAACGTAGTTTTTGAGAAAGAGGTAATTTCTCACTCAAATAATAAAAGACTTCTTGCAAGAAGTTTTTATTCCTATCTGAAAGCACACAAATTTGTACAACAAGGGTGTTTTTTCTTTCATCATTTTCTTGCAACTTCGATGACCAATTGAGCCCAAATTTTCACAGGCTTGTTATTTTATGCATATGTTGGGATACACCAAGTGAGAACACTGGTCTTTGACAATTTCCAAACGTGTTCAGTGCCTTTAAACAACTAGTTAAAAACTGATCCAACACACCTTGAGTCATTCATCAATACCTTTTCGTTCAAACCATCTTTCTAAAAACCCTGTAAAAGTTGAGAACAATTCTGACAGTTTATTTAGCCACAGCTCACCTCGACTCTGTGTTGAATTTATAATGCATGTGTTGAGCGATGAGTACCTCCTCTCGCAAGTTTGGAACTTGCACGGTTAAGTTTCAAACTATCGAAGGCAAGTTTCAAATTTGTGCGAGCCAAATTTGTGACCTACCAACTTAAATTGGGACGGTAAAATGTGTGCGCTCTACCCAATCATCTGATAGCACCCTCTTTTGACTTAATAAGGTCAGTTAATGTTGAATCACTTCTGAAAGTGTTTATATCGCACGTTTAAACATGGCCATGTGATCTCCTCTCGACCAATCGGAATGATAAACTGTCCCAGGTGTTTATGAATGCTGGGGTCGATTTCACAAAGAGATAAGACTAGTCTTATCTGAAGTTAGGACCAGGAACTGGTCTTAACTTAACCCTAACCATGCTAAATGCAACAATATGCACCAAATGGTAAAAGTTGTTGTAATCTGTTGCATTTGGCAGTCAACTCAGATGTCATTCTTTGACTGAATTTGTTGCATTTAGCAGTCAAGTGACTTCATATTGGTGTTGCATTTTGTTGTAGTCACCACTACACTGATGTGCATACTGTTGCATTTATTAGGGCAAACCCCCTTGCTCAGGTCCTAACACAAACAACATGCCTGCACAATGCAACAAAATCCCTTGTTGCATTTTGTTGCATTTGGCATGGTTCTCATTTCAACTGTGTTGCAATCTGTTGTATTTGGCAGGGTATGTGGAGGGACCCTGATGGGGGTTATGGTTATGACTAGTCCTATCTCTTAGCATTGCCTAGGACTAGTCCTGAGTTAGGAAGAGTTTTGTGAAATCAACCCCAGGTTCTCAAACAATTTGAAAGTACCACTCACAATGTTGTCTTTTGTTTTTTCATTCAGCATCCATTTTGACCAATCCACCGCGCTGCTTCGTGGAGATTGAGACTCTCCACGGAACACAAACTCGCGACACTCTCAAGTCTTTCATCTCCTACTTCTCCGGTGCCTTCAAGCACGCCAGCATCCTCGAGATCCAGAGGCTATTCCCCTTCAGCGAATCCCTAGAAGGTGACATCCCAAGGCTGGCCCTCACGTTGATGTTTAGTGGGAAAGCCCAACCCCGAGCCACCGAAGTCGTCAAGGTACTTTCGGGCGATCCATGGGTACCGTTTAGTCTCCCGGACGCGGTGGCTAATGAACTCAGCGACGATACGGCATACTTCAAACATACCAAGTTGGCGCTCCCGCTGTGGGGGGTGAAAACGGGGGCCAACGCGTCCGGCGTCCGAGTGACGCTGTTTGTTAAAGACAGCCTGAGCTTTCAATTAATGGACTCCTTCTATAGCAAAGTCACTGGCGTCACCCCGCTACAGCAGAACGGCGGCAACACAGTTAAGAGCAGCACGTTCCCACTCTCCCCAAGGTTGGAGTTCACCCTTGCATTCTACCAAGGGGTTGTCCCACAAACAAGCCTGAATCAGCTCCTATACTTTCAAACAAACGAGTCGGCCATCGGGGCGGAAAAGTTGGCGGAAGACCATTGGCAGCTGAAAGACCCTGAAGATAATCTTGTGGTGCTTTTTAAGACGATGAAGTAAGACAGGTATATGTAGCTAGTTTAACTAGAGTTTATGTTTAGCGGTACTATCATTATAGACTATTTAACTAATGCACCGGTGAAAGCTATCTATGATTTCATTCATGTGTTCACCAGTGGTCCAACTCATTTTGGGTGATTTCTTTTTTAACCAGAAGTCAGTCGATTGTTTGCACAAGGCAGCGGGGTTACTACCCCAATGTGGATATACCTTCACCTTGATCGGTACCCTTTTCTCCTAATGAGGTTATCAATGGTCCCCTGATTGGGAAATCCGTGGAAGACAACACCTTCCATCCTACTGACAATCTGGGCCCAATTTCATGATCCCAAAAGTTTGCTTCGGACAGGAAAATCTACCTTAACAGAAACAAGTTACCAGCTACAGTGCCATGTCTTTCTTATGTCTTGACTGGTAACCCGCTGTGATTTTATTTTGCAAAACAAACTTGCTTAGGGAAATTTGTTCTGCTTGATGAAAGCCGGCCCCAGTAATGGTGTGAAACGATTCTGATATTTTCTCTGTCTTTGTGAGAAGGCCTTTGAAGTTAATTTGTATGTATTTTCACTGTTGCCTTTTGAAGCTGGTTCTAAACCTTGTGCAGCTACATTAAAAAAATTATCACCATACTTTTGATATCTCATTTTTGGTAATCACTCTGTGGTAAGAAAACGCACACAGTGAATGTGAATATTTACCAGTTTGTGAGCAGTAACGTTTGCATGCTTCCAGAAAAAGCCCTAACAAATTTCTTCAGGCCTGATACTTCATGGAAGCAGTGGACGCAATTGCATCCATTGCCCCTTTGTCATTTTGCCTAGGTGCCCTTTGAAATGTTCCAGTAGAAATGTACATGTCCCACATAGCGGTGCCCCTTATAAAGGAAAACTAGTGCCCTTACAGGAACGAAGTATCAGGCCTGGGCCCAATTTCATGGCTCTGCTTACCGCCGAATTCTGCGCTTGCGATCACCATTCTCCGCTTACCGAGCAAGCGCCAAATTTCTGCGCTAACTGTGTAAGCGTAGAATGCCTAGTAACGTGGACTACGCACGCGCACAAGCAAAAATTCCCTGCTAACCCGTGAAATACGCTTGACGTAAGCGCGGAATTCCCTGCTTCCGTAAGCGCCGATTCTTTGCTTACGGTAAGCAGAGCCATGAAATTGGGTCTTGTTCGTTTGTCACAGTTCCTTTCTGAATTGAAACTTGATGTCATTTTGGGAGGAGAAGGATATTTTTTACTCGAAAGGAGTCTTTAAGATGCATTTCACCAAATGCACTTGTATTGTAGGTATGTTTAGCATAAGGCATGTTAGGCAATGAATGTTCTCCGTTGTGATTGGCGCAACACCGTGCTCACGTTGCGCTTCTGCAGCTTTTTGCAACAATTTTGTATATGTGTAAGTCCAATTGTTGGCGAAAGGATTCACAAAGTGATTAACAAATTTTAATTTTTACACGATCTGTCAGACTTGCTGGCAGAATAGTTTGGTCGGTAACAAGTAAACGTGTCAGAAGTAACAACTGCTATGACCCGAAACTCCCTTCTAAAACCACCCCCAACCCGACAAAACCCAACTGCACGTTCTGTTTGACTCTGTTAGGGCTGAGGACAGCTAAACATTGCTCGTGTAAACTGATCAGGCATACCGCCATAATCAGGTCCCAATTGCATAGAGCTGCTAAGCACAACAATTTGCTTAGCATGAAATTTCTTCCTTGATAAAAACAGGATTACCAACCAATTTTCAGGATAAGCAAACAACAGCTGAATACCAGTAACAAGCAATATGCAACGCATGGAAATTTGGTTGGTAATCCTGTTTTTTTTATCAAGGAAGAAATTTCATGCTAAGCAAGTTATTGTGCTTAGCAGCTCTATGAAATTAGGCCTAGAGTCCCAACAGTTTCGGTGTTGAGTTACCATAGTTTGTTGGATTCTATTAGAGTAAGGAAGGATTTTGTTAAATCACTCAAGGGAGTTAGGGCTAAGGTTATCAGAACCCAGCCAAAAATCTGTTGAATAAAAAAAAATAATAAAGGTGTTTAAAAAGAATACTTTGGTACAGATGATGAGTAATATATTTGATTCTAGGAAAATTGTTAAATTGTGTGTTAGTTTATATAACATTTTTGTCATTCATTTTGTTGCTTCTTCATTACATTTTCTGTTCTTCGAGCAATCCAACCCCTTCCCAGCCAAACTTCCGCAACAAAATCTGTTCCCTTTTTTCCTCCACAACCCATAAAGATGTATTTCTCAAAATAAATATCGACAGCAAAGTTAGATAATATTTAGTCAGGTGAAAAGTAGCTTGAAAAAAAAGTTACGACTAATTGTGGTTTACTTTAATGAAAAAAATGCCTTTCAGATCAACTACATGTACGTATGAACAAAACAAAAGATATTTTTAAAGTAAATAAGGAAGATTGTAAAATCACACTTGTTCGTGTAAAGGGTACAACATTTAGCAAATGATTTGTGTCGAGTATTTAAATTTACACAGCCTATGTGTATGGTAGATTTTTAAGTGTAGCAATTGTAAATTGTGTAATATCTTTTTAAATAGACATAGACTGGTAGAATGTACATTATTACGACTTTTCGGTTTTTCTCTTTTTCTACGTAACTTTATTCGGTGTATCTATTTTTTCTCTCGTAGCAAACGGCTTGAGATTTTTTAGAAATTCAAGTATTCATTTTGAAATATCTGAATAATGCACACAATGCCGTCAGTTTGACCTCGTTCAACTACAGTCTTTTTTTTTTAAGGCGTGTTTTGGCAACCCTGACCTGTGTTTCTGACATAAAATTCACTGACCGAAAAAAAAAACCTTCAGAGAGCAATGTGAAAATTGGTCCGTCTTCAGAAACTATTCGTGTACACTACTCTTGAAAATTGATGTCCTAAAAATATACGGCCTTTATTTAAATTGGGGTTCTGGTTAATCCAATCACCTGATAGACAATTCATCATTGGGCCATCTTGCTTTTTTCCCCATACCACCCAATGTATCCAAAGTGAGGCAGGAAGGAAAAAACAGGCTGGTCCTCGGATGAAATGAAGAGTTACAATTGTTATTGTCATTGAGTCTACAGGGAACCACACCATTTTCCTATGGACTCGGAGCCCCATTTCTTAAAGCTGTTAAGCAAAAAATGGTGCTCAGCAAGTTCTTCTTCCAAGCAAAAAATGGCAGGGAGCCAGTCACATACATGCACATTAACAATTTATATGGTGTGGTATTTTTGGCTGGTAACCTGTTTCTGTGCTGTGCAATATTTTGTGCTTTACAGCTTTAGAATGGTTGGGTTGAATAAATCAAAGAAATAGAACCAAGAGAGCACTGAGTGAGTCACCTGGGGGACTCAGAAAAGATGCTAAGCACAACAAAATTATGCTTACCAAAATAAGGTTACCAGCCAGACTACCATGTCAAATGTACTATTTGTGACTGGTTTCCTGCTCATTCCTGCTTAAGCAGTATTTTCTGCTTAAGCAGCTCTATGAAATTGGGTACATGTCATGGATGTGTGCGGCCATTTTATTACACCATATTTTTCTGGGTGTAAGGCAAACGTGTTTCATTTAGATTGACCAATAGAAAATGCTCAATGTGCTTTGCCATTTTGATATCATTTTGCCATTTTGATATCATTTTGCCAGACACACGTGTCACAAGGTGTCACTTTGCCAAGTCCGTATTAGGTTACATAGTGCGGTCAAGCGCGGTGTTCTCTGGGTTTGATTTCTACGGGTTGATGTAGAATCGGGCTCGATAGAAAAACAAGACATGGATTTGGGGGACTTGGGCTGAAGAAAAAGAGATGTCCACAAACATGATCATTTTTGGAAACTTCAAGGTAGGGTCATCGTTTGCCTTTTGTCAACATAATGCTTATTTATAGACAAAATTATAAAGAAAGATAGAATAAAAGTCACCTGTAAAAGTTTCAACTGAATACAGTGTCTATTTGCTGAGAAAACAGCAAAAACTGCCAAGGTATTTTCACACGACCGTCTAATCCATCCACGTTTAGCAAGGTGACAGCGGGTGCCAACCGCATCTCTGGCTGCGGCATTCGCGAACGGACACCAACCCTCAGAAATCTGAGAAATGTTTAATGCATGAATTGTCTCTGATTCAAATGTTTGCATTGATCTCTAATCACTGGAGGCATTTCAGAAAAAGTAATTTCACAGGATGCTTACTACCATTACCATCTTTATAACAAGTAAGCTTTCGGATAGAAATTACACAACTTTTTTCTTTGGGGTCATTACCAAATGATGACCCTACCTTTAATTCAGGCGCCATGCCTTATCAAAATATGCCATTCTGTTCCGACCAAACTCTATTATACTTATTGTTTTCAGACTTTGTTTTCTGAGCAGTTTTTTCCTTTGATTTTTGTTTATTCATTTGTGTTACATTTATATTAGCATTGTTTAATCTTATTTGTATGAAATCATCTTCTTCTTTTTTAAGGAAACAGTACTAGGTACAGTGTACATTAACAGCATAAAGGGAACGTTTAACAGCTTAATAAAGGGAATGTTTATGAGCTTAAAGGAAATGTTAAACAGCTTTAAAGGGAATTTTTATGAGCTTAAAGGAAATGTTTAAAAACTGGGAGTCCAGGTGAAATGTGTTTGGATTGTTCTTACGCATTGTTTAGAGATAAACGTCATAGACCCTTTGAAATATTCAGCTGTTGTCAACAAACAAGTAAATCACTGTTTACTCAGTACTTTTTAAAGTTCACAGAAAAAAGGCTTTCGAAACTCTAAAGTGATTCAATTTGGAATCGAACCCGGAACCTCTGCATTGTGGAACTGATGTCTAAATCAGGTAGACTCTGGTCTTGTTGATCTATTTTATCCATCACAGTTGGCTTGTATGTTAATGATGCAATATGTTAAAGATTGATTGATTGACTTAGGTTAGAAAGACTTTGGTTCGAATCCAACTGTGGTCCCCCCCCCCTCCCCCCATAACTCTTGAAAGCACTGAGTGTACAAATGTATAGTGGGGTTTTGTTTTTTTCTGCCTTGGCGATCAAAAGTCATACCTTCCAATTATCTGATCTTTCACTATCATCCACTGTGGTTTTGAATGATTGATAAACTATGCCAGCCTGCAATTTGATATCATGTGGTGAATGCATTTACACAGTACACAGTCAACCCTCTCACTGTTTGACCATTCATTATCATCCACTGTGGTTTGAATGATGGATAAACTATGCCAGCCTGCAATTTGATTTGATAATGCACAGTACATGGTCAACCCTCCTACTGTCTGACCATTCAAAAATCATCTGTTGTGATTTTGACTATGCCACATTGTGAGTGTGACGACACAACACCGCAATGGGAGACTTTTGGGGACACTAGGTGGCAGCAGACTTACCAGGTAAATCTATTGTACTCGAGAAATGTGCACATGCTCAGAAATCTTCAAACAATGGAAATTTACTTGGTAAGTCTGCTGCCATCTTGTGTCCCTAAAGTGTCTCCCATCAGTCACCGTGGTCCAGTGGATAGGCTGCAGGACTTGCAATCACAAGGTTGTGAGTTCTAATCCTACCAAAGCTAACCGCTGATTTCACAATGACTATAATATTGTCATCTAGTTACTGAAGCACAATTTCTTGATTTGTGCAGTTCATAAACATAGACGTTAAACCAACGTTTTATGAGAGAGATTGGCTGTTGCCAGCTTGGTGTTTATATCCCCTTGTGGGAGTTTGCCGAGTTTCCTTGACGGGAAGATCATCTAAACAAACAAACAAACAATAGTACCACCATACACATTCATCCAGTGTAGCTACCCGTTACCAAGAGTTACAAATGTACTTGGTTACCATTGGTGACCAAGTACCAGAGTTACAAATGTACTTGGTCACCATTGGTGACCAAGTACATTTGTAACTCTTGGTAACGGGTAGCTAATAGGGATAAAAACACCAAGCTGGCAACAGCCAATCTCTCTCATACAAACATTGGTTTAACGTCTATGATTATGAAATGCACAAATCAAGAAATTGTGCTTCAGTAACTAGACGACAATACTTATTCTAGTCAGGGTTTAACAGAATTATTACCAATTAATATTTGTATTACCAATTAATATTTGACCATGTTATGAATTAGCAATTACATCTTAAGTCTGTTTGGATTCGAATTTCTTTTAGAAAAGTAAATTTTCTTGAAAAGCAACATTAACTTATTTACTGTCTATGTTTAACCCTTTCCTATGCATCATAAATATTTGAAATCTGGTGTAAGACTTCGAAGCAAACATGTTGAGTTCTGTAAAACTGAAATTATGCATTACAGTTGCATGTGTATTTTTTAGAATATTTTTCTTGTCCAGTCTGATCATGAATCGATTAAAATGGTCCGTTTGTGGCCGAATCCCACAACGTCAGCCCTTGAAGAATGTTGTCAATTTCTTACTTTGTCACGACCATCGGATGCGTAGGGTGAAATTGTTGACTTTCTGTCTGTTCTGACTTCGAAAGGGATGCATGCAATGCGTGTCGTGGCAGAGCGGTCAAGCGCACCGGACTCAAGCTCTTATGTTTCTGATCAGCAGAGTGTGGGTTCGAGTCCCAGTCTTGACGCCTTAAGTGTCTTTGAGGAAGGCACTTTAAAACCATTAATGCATGGTCCTTTGGATGGAACGTAAAGCTGTTGTTTTATATTTTGAAAAATGCTTGTAAAAGAACCCAGTTAAGAGAAGAGGTTTGCCCTGGTGTTTTCTGGCACGGTTGGCTGCAGATTGCGCTGCATCACCTTGTAAACCCTTTACAAGGTGCTATCTAACTGGTACCATGTATGTATAGTAGACAACCTTTGTTTACAAAAAGAGGGGCCTTGTACATTCCTGGGCATTTCCTGGCAGGCGAGATACCACACTGGTCATATAGGAAATTTTACATTTTGTGTCATAAGTGTTATAAAAAGATATCGACAAAATAGGGAGACTGCCAACATAGGGCTAGATAGCCATAGCTCAGTTGGTAGAGTGCTGGCACATTAACTAGCTCGTAGGATGTGGTTCAAATCCCGCTCTAGTCAATTTTTCTTTGTTAAACCCCAAGTCAAGTGTTATAAAAGTAACAGCTGCACAAATTTTGGGATGTGCCCCTTACTTCATATCTAAGGTTAATATAAATCTGACAGTGCAATCTCCATGAAATATAAGATTGAATGTTTTCTTCCATTAAACTGTGTACAACCTGCAAGAAGTCCAGGCTCTGTGGCTCTTTTGTAAACATGATGTCGCAGGTCACATGGTCTATATCTTTTAAGGTGTTAATACATCATTGATTTTTGGAAGAGTAATTCAAATCGTGTAGTTTTCAATAAAAACACCATCTAATAAGGCAGCCTGTGAAACTGTTGTCTCTGATTGTGTTCAGTGGTTGGTTTATGTTTTGTCAGGGACTTTGTGCACATTCATTTCAAAAGCACTCCGCAGTAATGATGTCACTTTCGCTCAAAATACCCAGCTGTATGTCAGATAAACATTCTGCCAAACTGCACTAGTAGTGTAGTCAGTAAACACAAGTAAACTTAAAACTTTGACATGTGTGCAAGCGTATGTTAGTGAAATTTGACACATTTATCTGAGATCCGGGTATAACTTAGCTTTTATATTTAGCATTGGTGTGGAGTGCTATTGCTGCTATTAAAAATTCAATTTTCTCAAGTTTGACTGTACGTCTAATTGAATTATTTATCCGGATGATTGGTATGCTGGTATAAACTTTATAACCAGTCAGCTTTCACATTGAAACTAATCATTTTTTGTTTAAATTATTTATCATTACAATTATTGTGCCACATCTTTAAGCCAGATGCAGCACCATCCCTAAGGTCTTCAAGCATCTATCCTATATTGCATGATTTATTGATCGAAAGGTGAAATTCTAAATTGAATGAGCTTAGCCCAGGAGTCATAAAGGCTAAATTGTTCCCATGATGAAATGCTCCTTCGATGAGCACCTATCCCCTTTCATGTATGGAGATAAGGCTATGACCATCGAGTTGTTCAAGTCTCGCCTTAAGACTCATCTTTTCAAACAGTATTTTTGTAACATTGCAACTTATTGAAAGGTTTGTATCTAGTATTCTTTTTCTACAACTATTTTTAACTAGTTCATCTTTTTAGCTTACTGTGTATTTTGGCTGGTCAAGACGTAAATTTTTTCGTAAAAATTGTTTAATTATCATTGTTTTTTAATTTAATTGATGTTGTTCAATCCATTTTTGCTTGTATTTCAGCGCCTTCAGGCAGACCCGATCTGCAACTGTTTGCGCTTTATAAATCTCTCTTTATTATTATTATTATTATTATTTTGTACCGGGTACCTTGTATATAATGATAATGATTATAATATTAATTACATATAGCGCTTCAAAATACTGGCAGTTTCTAAGCGTGTGAGCCTGAAATTTACAAAGAGATTAGTCTTTAATAGAGATTTGAAAGAGTCTATAGCTTGGAGGATATTGAGAGGGGGATTGTTCCATAGTGATGGTGCAGCTGCAGTGAAAGCTTGTTGTCTGTAACGAGTGTTAGGTAAGTGGGCCAGTTGATATCATGAGTTGTATGACGATCCTAAATTGAAGGAATGCATTGGAACTTTTAGAGAAATTAGACTCTGAAGATATATGTAGGTGCATGGCCATTAATTGTCATATAATTTATATGTACATCATTTTTAAGGGAAGGTGCTTCAAAGCAATCCTCTTAATTTTGGTCAGGTTCCTAGTGTGTCAACAGCTATAATGAACTCTGGTTATCGTTACACACAGAAGGGGATCAGACTATTTTGCACTTCCTGCCTCGATTTGATGTAATTGATTTGAATAGCAGAAAAGCAAGATGGCGGTGTTTTTTTGAGAAAACAGTAGTATACAAGTATTGACTGCTTCGAGTGCTATGGTTAAAACTACGACTCCCGAGGTGATCCTCGGCGCGTTTTATTTTCCTGAGGCGAACCATTGCATGAGTAAAAGCAGTCAATATTTGTTTTATGACACCCCAAACATAATATATTGTGCCTAGACGTCTAGGTACGAAGAAGCTGCTGTTGCTATGGGTATAGTAAACTGGTTGCTATGTGATAGTACATTGGTTGCTACGGGTATAGTATATTGTTTGCTGCATTTATAGCGCATCATGTTTGCGAAGCTTTCTAGTACAAAATAAGACAATTATGTGACGCGCTATAAACCAATCAAATGGCAGTCTTTTTATGGGGTGTTCTAATAAACACTATTTCCGCCAAAAGAAATGCAAACACTTTATTTAAATTTTTCTGATTTGGGATTCAACATGAATAAAGCTACTGGATAGATGGTTTAATTTGGATACTTTTCTTGATATATATTTTGTGCATGATGCATTTACACACAACATCACCTTAAAATGGACACGTTGCCTTGGATTGGGCGATTTGGGCTTTAAAAGGCGTTTGAAAGCGTTCGTTATGAAATTAATATGGTTGGATAGATGTTTTAAAAGTAAAAATATAATGATCCACACAAATATGCCTCGAAATTGTGTGGTTTTCCTTATACTTCGTGAACTAACATGGTCCGCCATTTTGTGGAGTCAAAAAAATTGGTTCTACAAAATGGCGGACCGTGTTAGTTCACAGGGTACAAGGAAAACCACACAATTACGAGGCATATTTGTGTGGATCATTATATTTTACTTTTAAAACATCTATCCAACCATATTCATTTCATATCGAACGCTTTCAAATGCTTTTCATAGCCCAAATCGCCCAATCCAAGGCAACATGTCCCTTTAAGTGAATTTCTCCTTTTACAAAAAAGCACAATATAGGCTGGTTCCCCACAGGCATGGTGTCATGTTGCAGCATTATGGAACATTACATGTATATGAGTAAATCAGACTATTCACAATCTGAGGAGAGTAGGGAAGTCTGGGGAGAGCGGGGGAGTTTGCATCACTGTAAATATCAAGGAGCTTTAAAGGCCCTGTACACTATTGGTAAGATCGAAAAACACAAATGTTCACAGATTCACACACAACTTACATGATTTAAAGTAAGTAATGGTAGAAAGGGTTCCTTAAAATATTTCTGCCTAAATGCTATCGTTTCTGAGAAATGAGTAAAACAATAGTTTTTATCACGCGCGATATTTTGAAAAAACAGGAAACACATCAGGTCTCTTTTCACTATTTTCTCGTGATCTCGATGTTGAGCTCAAACTTTCACAGGTTTGTTTGTTCATGCATATGTTGAATCACACAAAATGTGGACACTGATTTTGAGCTGTTACCAAAAGTGTACAATACCTTTAAGGGGGACTAATGGAAAGCATGAGGGGGGCCTGTAATTCCGTCAATTTTTACTTTCATCTCAATTTGTTATTGTTAAATTTGTTTGCACAAATCTTTGTTGTTCAGTTATGACTGCACTTTCCAGAAATGATAAAATGCATTTTCCATGTAAAATACACCTTTATGTTTTTCATTCATTTCCATTTAAAGGGTCTGTATACGTTTGGTAATGACTCTGAAAATTAATGGCAATAAAAGCTTACTTGGTAAGAAGTACAGCAGCTTTGGATAGTATAATGCATTTTGAGAAACTTTTCACTTCGAAAAAAGATATCAGTTTTTATCCCCTCAAAATTTGAATCTGAGAAGCGTTACTGCAGTAACGTTTTTCAGGGAAGTGTATTCCAATTGCAGATTATTCTTCCTGCTTGGACATAACCGCTCCAGATTTTCGGCAATATCTCAAAACTGTTACCACCTTTTGAAATGAAATGTTCACAGGTTATTTTTATGGTGTATATATATACAACTATATAGGATTGAAACAAACAGTGGGTTCCAATTACCAAATGTAACAAACAATATCCCTTTGAAGTCGTTGCAATTTGTTGTTAGAATTCATTTGAAGTTGCAGTAACTTTACCAGAACCATTGTTTTGTTACTGTGTCGAGGCATGAGCCCAACACCTTGTTAGTGTTCATTTTTTTAGTTTGTTCTTCTTTTAACTTGAAAGTCGTCTCCACAAAAATAACCTAAAAGCAAGAGGATGATATTGGTAGTAGTCAAAGACCAGTATCCGCACTTTGTGTAGCCCAACCTATGCATGAAATAACAAACCTGTGAAAGTTTAAGCTCAATCGGTCATCGGAGTCACACACAAAAATGATGGAAAACCCCATCACTGTTTTCAAACATCGGATTTCAAACTCATCAGATCAAAACTAGTTGTTTTAAAATTTTCTCAAATACTAAAGCATTTCAGGCAAAACTAATTCAAGGGAAGTTTTCCAACGTCTTTCTACCTTGTCAGTTATATGTGTAAATCTGTGAACACTTAGATTTTTAATTTATGGCACTTCGTGGCCGAGCGGTTAAGAGCACTGGACTCAAGCTCTAGTGTTTCTGATAAGCAGAGTGTGGGTTCGAGTCCCTGTCATGACACTTGTGTACCTGAGCAAGATACTTTACCATAATTGCTTTGTCCTTCGGATGGGACATCAAGCCGTAGGTCCCTTGTATTAGGATTGGTAGTGCACGTAAAAGAACCCAGAACACTTATCGTGGAAGAGTAGGGGTTAATCCCGGTGTTTCTGGTTCACATAGCAAGCACCCTTGCTTACAGGTTTCCTCAGGCCTGCGAGGTACAGTGATTAAGTTCACTTATGAGGCATCCTTGGTTTCATTACCATAAATATAAAATAATAATAATTATTATTATTAATGCTGTGGACACCCTTTAACTTGACGCTCAACAGACAAGGAGACTGGCACATAAACAATGACCTCCTGACTGATCACATCAGCAAGTGTTGAATTACATTCATTCAAAGTTTTACATGTACAGACATATGGAGGATTTCTTGTGATTAAGTTCTTTTAAAAATATTGGTTTATTGCTAACAGAATGCAAATTTTACAAATTAACTTTTTGTTGTCTTCTAATAAATAAATGTCCTACAAAAATATGGTTTTAAAGTTATATTGTCATGCATCTTTATCCATTGTTTTTGACATTCCCTTCAAGTTTGACTAAATATGCATTATAATCTATAACATGCACTTAACTACACTGGCATGCTAGAAATATTTTCATGCAATTTATGTATCTTTGTATCGTTTAGAAATTGTAAACTTCGGTGTGACAGTAATCCCTGGCTATAGGGCAGTTACAGGTTGCTGACTGGTAACCCTGAACAAAGATATGACAAAATAGGGAGACCGCCAACATACGGCTAGATAGCTCAGTTGGTAGAGCGCCGGCACATTAATATCGAGGTCGCAGGTTCAAGTCCCGCTCTAGTCAATTTTTTTTGTTCAACCCAAAATTGTTTAGAAATTGACATACATTACAGAAATGAAACATATGATGCTCCATGCCAAAATTAGGCATTTCTTGGAAACAATGAAATAGCATTAATAGTGAAGCCAACCAAAATATCAGATATCAAGGTGATGTGATGTCATTATCATTCTAAATGTTGAGAAATACTTACCATTTAAGCCCTAATCAGGTTTTATTTGAAAGCTCTTATTCTCATCTAAACTGCTCACAAAAAGTTAGGAAACTTTTTTTAATCATGTATATTTTTATTATTTATTACCCTCTTGTATTATGTTGCATATCAATAGAAAGCTGAAGTGTTCTTCTTTAAAATGATACCAAATGTGCAATGATGACGTGTTGCTGGACTTGGCCACATTAATGAGAATGAGACAAAGTCACAAATCAAATGTGCCAAAATTAGCAATTTTGTGTTACTGTGTGAACAAACAAATTGACACTGTAATTCAAACATGCGGTAATTTTGGCACATTTGATTTGTGACTTTGCCTTATTGTCATTCATGTAGCCAAATTCAGCAACATATAATCATTGCAAATGTGGTATCATTTTAAAGAGGAACACTTCAGCTTTGCATTGATATATAACATATACAAAGAGAGTAATAAATAATAAAAATATACTTGATTAAAAAAAGTTTCCTAACTTTTTGTGAGCAGTTTATTTGAAGAGCAAATAAACCAAGTTTTGAGTTTTGGCAGTAGTGTCTGGTTTTGTGACACGGGGAGTCGCATATTAACAAAATAACAACTTAATTTGTTTGTATATAACACCAACTCGGGATCCAGCTGATGATAGCATTAATCTCACATTAAAAAATCTTAAAGTCTATGAGAAGCTTTTGAAGGGGCACAGAGGTCGAGACAAGGGCAATGCTATACAAGAGTTTGGATTATTATTATAAGAATTATTAATATTATTATTACTTAATATTATTAACAAAACAACTAGAAGAGATTCCATCTTCAGAATAATGACCTGCATAGATAGATATAGCACCATTCCTGAAAGCTCTGTGTACAAAAATAAATACTATTGTTTGTTTTTGTAACAAAAGTTCTGTTGAAATACAGCACCATTCTTTGAGATATATTCTTTTAAAAAATATTGAGTGGGAAAATACATTCAAAAACTTTTACAGAAATTTTAGTTGCTTTTGAAAAGAGAAATAGACCCTTTACATTGTCCGTTATCGCCGAGGTGAAATTATAGAAACGTTCTTGCGTGTACGCGCCATGCACATCTCTCCAGCCAATGATAGGTCTTACTCTGACCTCATTGAGGGCGCTGTTTAAGATTGTGATGTCATATGCAAGAGGTCTGTAACTGTTGCAAACTGCTTACCAACCAAAATCCAAAATGTGGTTGTGGCCTCGTGTTTTGACCCAAGCTGCTAGAGCCTTTCTCAATGGCTGCATATTTAGGTTTTTTTAATACAGATTGGGATCGGACCAGAGGTTTATTTCAAAGAGTAGCTAAAATATACACAACTTTGCTAAGCACAGAAAATCTTGCTTAGTAGAAACGTGTTACCAGCCAAAATGACACATCGCATGCATTGCTTGCAACCAGTTCTGTGCTAAATTCTGCTGAGCAAGTTATCTTTTTAAGCAATATTTTCTGCCATGCATCTCTTAATTGACCCCCACCCCCGAACCACAAGTTTGTTATCGAAACAAAAAATCTATCCCAAGTGACTCCATAAGATAACATAAAAATAAATTAACAATGTTTTTAAAAATGTTGAACACTCAAAGTTCTTCGTGTGGGAACCGTTCACTGCGTATATGTCTGCCGAAGTGGGTGGCCTTACTCCCTGTAAAGATTTCATATTTGCCAAGGATTTCATCCACGCTGAGCTTGCCGTCTTCATCGCTGTCCGCAACATCAATAAGATGATTAGCCTGGATGGAAATATAAACAAAGAAAAGGGTTTTTATTTCACGTGCTCTCACACTCTATACGCACCTTTGAATTATAGTGATCTTTAACATCGCTAACGCAAATACATGCAAAACAATAATTGCAAATACCGCCGGGCAGATGTCACTAGAGGGCAGTTTAGATGTAAACAAAGGGATGATCTGAAAGACTTGCCTCTTTCTCTGCTGTGTTTTTGTAGCGAGGTTTAACCCAATGAACCAACTCGTCTCCTTCCATCCGACCATTCCCGTCTTTATCGAGTTGCTGCTTGAAGATCTCGCGTTCCTCGTTCACCCATTGTGGCTCCTTTCTCTTCCCTGTCAAGTCTGCGGGAAAAAAATTCAAAGTTGACAAATATATTTGTTGGTCGGTTAACCATACATTACTATCAACCACAGCACTCAGCGTGTCGTGGCCGAGCGGATAAGAACACCGAACTCAAGCTCTGGTGTTTCTGATCAGCAGAGTGTGGGTTCGAATCCCAGTCGTGACACTTGTGTCCTTAAGCAAGACACTTAACCACATGCTTCATCCTTCGGATGGGACATTAAGCCGTAAGTCTCGTGTGTTGTGTAATGCACGTAAAAGAACCCAGTGCACTCATCGTAGAGAGAAGGGGTTCACCCCGGTGTTCCTGGTTTGATTGGCTGCATATTGCGCCACAGCACCTTGTAAACCATTACATGGTGCTATGCAAAGGAATAGGTATCATACTTTAACACGTAACCACACTTACCTTGTAGGAAAAATACTGAGCGCTTTGAGACACCCATCGGGAGTATAAAGCGCTATATAAGAACTGCGTATTATTATACCACCTCTTCTTTTACCATCGGTGATTTTAGTCAACCAAAATCACACACAAAGAAGCACTCACATTTGCCAACCCCGGAAATAGAGGACCTCTCCCTATGTTTGGCCTTATGATTTTTCAGCCACGTCCCACTTGATTAATTGATCTGCCGAGGCCACCATTCCTTAAACCACAGCCAACAATACTTTATGAAAATAACTTTGAAATGACGCTTTATAAACATACCTTCAGTTTAAGATTACAAGATTTCTGTTCCAATTTAAAAATCGACCAGTGAACCAGATTGCCTCGTGAATATTTATGAAGTGTTTGAATATGCAGGAAGTGTATATGAAATTTGCATACAAACCTGGCAAGTCATTTCCGTCGTCATATTTCCCAATAAACTCATCCATTTCCACAGCACCATCTCCATTCAGATCAAAGTCCTCCAAGAGTTTCTCGATGACCACTTCCTTTGCATAAATGCATAAATGAATATATTAACAAAATCTTGGCTGCAAAGAGATTGGCTGCAATCGTGGACCCTCCTTTGTTCAACTCTTTGTGATAGCAACATTGGACCACAATGTTTTCCTTTGTGATAGCAACCGTGGACCTTTTTGTTATAAGTCCATGGTTTGAATGTGGATACCTACCCACCCTACCCTCAACCCACACACCCACACCCGGGGGCCAATTCTCCAATGAAATCCTTGAAACTTTTGAAATAACCAAAAACTTAAACATTTTTCCCATAAACCTTTTGGATATTAATACTAGAAAAATGCTGAAATTCTCCATGTATTGATAAGATGTTACACTGCATACCTGCATACCGTCAACAGCGTTGGGATTGTAGAATGCCAAAAGCTCTTCCCCTTCCAGGAATCCATCTTTGTTTTTGTCGGCCATCTTGAACATTTTCTTGTTGCTTTTGAACTCCTTTACAATAAATAAGAACAATGATTGGCATTTATTAGGCACTTTTTAACCATTGTTTCATGAAGCTCCTTACACTATGACTACCCCTGTTCATTGAGACTTGAGCAAACCATCTCAACTCCTTAGGAGTATGCAGCACCGGCTGCCAAATGAGAGCACATTTTCAGGTGAATTGGGTCAACGGGCCTAGGTCGGCCATCTTTTTTACCATTCAAAGCAAGGTAACCAAACCGAGGCTGGAAGGGAAAAATGGTCGGGTTCCTCTTTTGGTACAGCAGGAATCAGCAGTCATTATTGCAAACACACACACAGGGAATCTTTACCATTTTCATTTCATCATCAGGATATTGCTCATCGCCTTCCGGTATGAAACCCAAGACGTGCTGACTGTACTCCTCCCAAGTCAGGCGGCCATCTTTGTTCTTGTCTTGGATAAGCATGTGCTCCTCAGCGATGACCCTGTCGATGTTTTTCAATGAGCCGATGACCCACTCCTGCAGTTCCTCTGTGAAGGCGGTGGGGAGGGGTTTAGTGTCGATAAAATATTCAAACAATTAGAAGAATTCATTTATGCAAAGAAAGAAGACCCCTTCAAAAACACTGTTGCTTATTTTGATTGCAGCAATCAAAATAAGAACTGGTATAAACAATAATACTGGGCTCTTATATAGCGCTTTATCACACCCCTAAGAGCCTATCAAGGCGCTCAGTATGTTTTCCTGCAAGGTATGTGGAGCTACGTTGAAGTACGAGCCCTATTCCTTTACATAGCACCATGTAATGGTTTACAAGGTGCTGTGGCGCAATATGCTGCCGATCAAACCAGGAACAATCAGAAGTAAGTTTTTGAAAAATAAAGAACTAAAATTCAAAACTTTATCGTAATGTCAGATTTTCAAATCATCAAATGCCCACTAAAGGTCGACTAACTTTCATCCCTGTTAACAACAATTATTATAATTTTTTTTTCTTGGACATATTTCTTTACCCTTGTCTAGATAGGCGTCAGCGTTGACATCGGCTTTTTTCAGTATCACTTGAAGACGTGCCTTACTTTCCTCCTCGGATAGTGTCTGAAACTCCTTGGCAGCCCTCTGATACACAAGAATAAACAAAATGTTAACCCTCCTACTTTTGGTAACATTTTCAAGTGAGGTGACCGACCATTTGAAACCAATCAACTGCATGATGGGTTGTGTATGGTGGAACAACTGTGTACAGAACTAACCTGTTGTGTTCTGTGTAGTACATTCACCACATGTTGTCATCAACATTGCAGACTGGCATAGCCTATCTGTCATTCAAAACCAGCGTGGATGATGTTGAATGGTCAAACAGCAGGAGGGTTGACTGCATGCAAGATTTTTTTTCCTAGAAACTTTTTGTCCCCCCATACGGCGAACTGTGTACAAACTTCTTTTGATAGCGCCCTCTTTTGAATCCTCCTCCTCCAGCCCAAGTTAATTTCCCGTGTGGGGACAAAAAGGTTGTAGGAAAAAAATCTTGCTGACTGCATACGGTCTAACAATGCATTCACAACATGATATCATATTGCCAGCTGACATGGTTTATATATCATTCACAGGCCTGATACTTCATTGCGTCAACGGAGGCAATTGCCTCTGTTGCCCCTGGTCATTGCCTCGGTGCCCCCTTAAAATATTCAAATAGAAGTTGACAATTTCCTCATATAGGTGCCCTTTACTAAGGAGAAAACGCTTTTGTGCCCTTGCCCTTTCAAAAACAAACATTCAAACTACAGTGGATGATATTGAATGGTCAGACAGTAGGAGGGTTGACTGTGTACAATCGACTTATACACTATGTATATATGGGGTTTTGAAAGGGGTACAAACGCAAGGTCCCATCCTACTGTGCAACAAGCAAACAACATTATGAATGACATAAGTAAATGGTTCAACAACATGTGTTTCAAGAACATGAGAGTAAACCATTGTGTGGTGCTCAATGCTAATTCCTGGGGGGGGGGGGGTCATCCTTTTCCTTCCTTTTCCCCCAACCCTTGACACTCCCTAGATGAAACTCACATAACCTCCAAGAAACATCTCATGATCAAAGGGCTCCGTCCGGACAGTGTCGAAGTCCAGATCGGCAGGTGGGGCGCCAAACTCGCCCGACATCACCACAGCCGTCAGCAAGACGATGATCAAGCAGATGCTTTTCGACAGTGGCATTTTGACACCTGAGGATCCAAATGCAAGTCGGTATCAAAAGCGAAAAACAAAAACAGGATCCAACACGAACTAGGTATGATGATGGTCATAATCCTAAGTTAGTCTCAGAGACCGTAACCCTCCGCTCCAGTTCTCTTCTTACCAGAAACTCAAGGGTCATGAGCAACTTAACTCTTCCTGTATCTGACAACTCCACTCCCTACTCCTAGAACTATGAGGTTCGTTCCACTATCGTGGAGACGATAGCGGAACAAACCTCATAGTTCTAGGAGTATCCACTCCCTACCCCTTGGTTGTAATGATTTCTGATGTCGTAAACAAAGAGTTATGTACGATCATTGCAACTACCGTTGTTGGCACTTATATTTCAGCCATTGCACTTTTGACCCTCAGGTCTGCCGTCGGGAGGATGGAGGGTTACGATTATCACAACCATTTTGATGGTATACGTTCATCACCGTGACTGAGCAAGTCATCTGATTTACAAACAAACAGTCGGACACTACAAAATAATTATTATTAAATAATTTTTTTTTTTAAATAGGTTTTGTTCCCCCACTCCTCCCCCAAATACCGATCAGTAGAGCAGGGTGCAAATGCAAATATGACCAATAAAACACGATTTTGAAAGATAAGTTCTTCCTGTGTTTATCAGCACTGAGTGTAAACTTAAACAAGTTGTTTGAAGTACAAATGCAAACAATGACCGATTGTTCTCTAACTTTACACCGGAAGTTCATTGTCTATCTTGACTCCACACAAGCGCACCGCCCCCCCCCCCCCCATCCCCCACGATCATATGTGACAAAATAAAAAGGTAACAGTACTTCTTCTTTACCTTACCAAAGTTTACTTTTTACACACTAGTTCATCTCCATTTCTGATAAATGAAATAACAAATCCAAACCATACTCACCTAATTCACAGAGTAATCTAACGTGAAGCGGCACATAAAGTGCACACAGCTAGTCACAGACGACTAGACAAAATATTTAATGTACCGCCCTCAATCGGTTTCTCAACGGCTATTTGCGGACGTACTCGGCACCAAAGATCGTATAGCGCTTCTCCTCGGCACACACAGTACACGCGACGACTGTTGGCATTACAAGTGAAAAAGTGACAGTGGTTCTGCATTCACACAATGACTCTCACTGGAAGAATATTTGTCCGGGTAACTCGAAGTAGTTACAACAACTTTCAAGCTGTACGTTTACAGCAAGTTGCAATGGCTTCACGACTTGTCAGTACTTTTTTCCAAAAACCGCTGAATTTTATCGACGGCGAACGGGTGGCACCAACTGATACAGCACAACAGTTCAAAGTCGTCCAACCCTCTACAGGTTGGTTGACAAAGTTTTTATTTTTTTAAAGCTTTTGCACATGACCTCCCCCTAGCATGCCTAGAAGTAGAACTATGGTATGGAGGTTCGTTCCGCTGTAGTATTGAATCTGTCTTAAGCTGTTTTCAAAAATACAATTTGTAAATGTAATTTTTACTGCAATGCTAGTGCAAAGGCAACAAAATAAATATAAATGTTCAGTTCGTTTGTCTGATTCTGTTTTATTGGCTTTTTTGATATGGTCATAATATTTCGAGGAGTTTCTTTGTAATTGTATTTTTGTATTCTGGCTAACTATGACAAGAGGATGGGGTTATTATCTGTGGTTTCATAGATCTGCTTAAAGGGAGAGTAGGCCTATACCTTTGGTTTTTGGAACCGTTTGATTGTTTTAATCGTATATATTATAAATGTACAACAAAACTAACCTGTGAAAATTTCATTTTGAAAGGTGTATGGTCTCGTTTTTTAAATATCGCCAAAAATCCTGAGCGGTTTTGTCCACGAAGGGAGAATAATCTGTAATTAGAATACACAATCTGAGAAACGTGTCTGACAGTAATTTTCTCAGATTCAAATTTCGGGGGATAAAAACTCATATCTTTTTCCATAACCACATTACTACGAAGTGAAATTATTCTCAATATGCTTTATACTATCGAAAGCTGCTGTACTTCTAACGTGGCCAAGTAGGTTTTTATTGTCAATAATTTTTGGAGTGATTACCAAATGTATACCTTCCCTATTAAAGGGTGTGTACAACATTGGTAAGAATGAAAATATAAATGCTCACAGATTTGCACATAACTTACATGGTATAAAGATGGTCATGGTAGAAAACTTCCCTTGAAATAGTTTTGCTTGAAATGCCATAGTTTTTACGAAATGAGTAAAATAATAGTATTTATCCTCCAGGATAAATTCCGATGTTTGAAAAAAAGTTAAAACACAGAAGGGGTTTTTTCACTGTTTTCTCATGACTCCGCAGACCGATTTAGCTTAAACTTTCACAGGTTTGTTATTTCATGTATATGTTGGGTCACATCGAGTTTGGATACAGGTCTTTGGCAATTACCAATGTTGTACACACCCTTTAAGCAGTAATATAAATGTGCACAAAAAGTAGCTAAGCAGTTGGTATATCATGTGACGTGGGCCCAATTTCTTAAAGCTGTAAACTTTTAAGCAGAAAATAAACTGGTTTTGTTTGGCAAAAATTGAATGGGGCATGATTCCCAATCAATGTAAACTTCATAACAATTTGGCTGGTAACCTGTTTGCTTAGCAAGATTTTTCTGTGCTGCTAAGCAAGTTGTGTGCACAGGCTTTATCATATGAAATTGGGCCATGGTATAGTGGCGAGTAAGTGTAATTTTGCTTTGTGCTTAATGCACCTCTGCAGGTGAAGTCTTGTGTGAGTCGGCAAGCTCCAGTCAAGAAGATGTGGCACTCGCCGTGGCGTCGGCCAAGAAAGCCTTTCCAGAATGGTCAGAAACACCAGCTATGGAGAGGGCCAGAATACTCCAGAATGCAGCAAGATTGATAAGGGTGAACAGTTTGTGCAAAGCCTCGCGTATCATTGAACATTTGGACATGATAAAGTGCATAATTTTGTTCCGCACATGATAAAGCAATGTATAATGGGTGCGTTCGGTCGATTAGTGCGATAGCCCAATTGCACTCACTGCGCTATTGGATGATCTATCATTCGCGCACTGCGCTATTGGTCATCTATCATTCGCGCAGCCATCGGGCGATCACGCAAGGATCTGTGCTGCATGAATGGATCGTGCAAAGGTCCTGCAAGCGCGATCGGTCGATCATGTCATAAGTTCCATGCTGCACGATTGATGGACCACATAACCCTAACCCTAACCTGGAACTTAACCTTACCCCTACCCCTATCCCTATCCCTACCCCTACCCTAACCATAACCCCAACCCTAACTCTAAACCAACAGATCAACTGATTGCGCAAAACCGTTCCTGCACAGTTGACCGATCATGCAGCAACGGGTTTGCAGGAACGGCAGTTTGGGACAGAAGGGCGTTGTCTGTCGATGGCGCAAACATTTCCTTGAACGATGACCCGATGGCTGCACGATCAACCGATTATTTAGCAAATGCATGCAAGACTTACATGGTCTATACACCATGTACCTTTGTTTACATCTACCCTTTGTTGAATTCTGCCCAATGGTATGCGCGCAATTCTTGTTTTGTTTAAATTTGGTTCAGGAGTGACGTCAAACGATATTCAAAGGCGGTCTGACACAGAATGTCACTCCCAAACCAAATCTTCGCAAAAACACAATGCCTGCGCGCATCGTCGGGCGGAAATTTAAAGTTTTGGTTTAGCCTTGATATCAGACAGCACATTGTCTATAATGTCATGAAATTACACGAAGACGACAGCTGCCTCTGTCCTCAAAAATAGAAAAGGCCTTGTCCCTTAAAGATGAAATATCTGGCTTGGTGTTTTGTCAGTGAGCTGCTTGATAAAGAATGGGGAAACAAATTTAAAGTCTACTCCGTATTCTTTTGTCATTCATTTATGGTTTGTTTTTCCTCCCCCAGGAAAGACTTGAAGATTTTGCCACCATGGAGACGACGGACAACGGTAAATCCATCACAGAGTCGCGGGTTGACGTCACGTCTGCAACGGACGCACTGGAATTCTTTGCTGGGCTGGCACCAACTCTAGCTGGTAAGTCTGTACTCTACATCTCTCGCACTTAATTCTCTAAAAAAAATTGTACAGTCTGTTTTTCAAGACTTAAGCCTAAAGGGTCTGTGTATGTTTTGTAATTTTTGGAACGCATTGGTTGTTTCCAAGGTTTTAGCCAGGATTTGATAAAAGGGTGTCCAAATTGGCTGGAAATTTAAAAACTGTGTGTCCAAATTGTTCACTTACAATACATTTACATGTAAATGACAGATAAAACAGGGGGTCCAAATTTAAAACAGGGTGTCCAAAAGACACCCAGACACCCCTCTGGCCAACACTATGCTTGTTTCACTCCTATATAGTTGTAGATATATACCATAAAATTAACCTGTGAAAATTTCAATTCAAAAGGTGGTAGCGTTTTTGCCGAAAATCTGGAGCGGTTATGTCCACCTAGGAAGAATAATCTGCAATTGGAATACACAATCTGAGAAATTTTACTGCAGTAACGCTTCTCACATTCAATTTTGGGGATAAAAAGTGATATCTTTTTCCATAACCGCAGTACTTCAAAGTGAAAAGTTTCTCAAAATGCATTATACTATCCAAAGCTGCTGTACTACCAAGTTTATTGCCATTCTTTTTCAGAGTCATTACCAAACGTTTACAGACCCTTTAATGAAGGGCTCAAAGGTCAGATTTATTTTTGTGATCCACTCATTTTTCAAAAGATAGAGTCCTTATGAGAATGAAAAAGAAAAGTACAATTCTCTAACCTCAGGTTACAACGGTGTAAAATGCCACTGTGTTTGATATCCTGCAAGTACAATTTTTGTCAAAAACCAAAAAACGTTCGATGACGTCCCATTTCAAATAACCGGTATGTACCTTTTTGTGCAGGGAAATGTTAGTTCATTCCTGAATTTTGATGATATTTAATCAAAACGGCATTGAATTTGACCATTTAACTAACATTAGGCCAGCAGACCACTGTTAAGTGTGAACGCTAAACTTTCACCTCTTGGAGTCTGACTTTTTGTTTATCATTTTCATTTTACAGGTGAACATTACCAGTACCCTGGTGGCACCTTCGGGTACACAGTACGGGAACCACTGGGTGTGTGCGCCGGGATAGGGGCGTGGAATTTCCCCATCCAGATGGCTGGGTGGAAGGCGGCCCCAGCCCTAGCGGCAGGCAACACTATGGTCTTCAAGCCATCCCCCCTCACACCAGTCACAGCTGTCATGTTTGCTGAAGCTCTCTTAGGTACAAACCATCAGGGCTCAATGTCATACAGCTGCTTTAAAAGCAACAAAATATTGCTTAACAATTTTCTGCTTAGCAGAAATGAGCAGGATACCAGTCACAAATTGTACATGTGACATGGTATTTTGGCTGGTAACTCTGATCTGGTAAGCATAATTTTGTTCTGCTTAGCTACTTTTTGTGCTTAAGCAGCTCTATGAAATTGGGCCCAGGGCCCGCCCAATTATTGTATGGCTCTGTTAACCGTAAGCAAAGAATCGGCGCTTACAGAAAAAGGGAATTCTGCGCTTACGTCAAGTGTATTTCACAGGTTAGCAGGGAATTTCTGCTTGTGCGCGTGCGCACTCCATGTTGCTAGACATTCTTTGCTTATACAGATAGCGTAGAAATTCGGGGCTTGCCCTGTAAGCGAGGAATGGCGATCGCAAGCGCAGAATTCAGCGGTAAGCAGAGCCATGAAGTTAGGCCCAGTTGTTTTTGTCAGATTTCCTATATCCTGTAATGAAAACAGTGTTATTGTTCAAATAAGGGACCAGACTTTTTTCACCTACAGCCTCAGGTGTAGAATTTGAAGTTGTTATTGTTGTTGTTACAATGATAATATCGTCAGCAATTTCACGTAGTGCCAAAAAGTCACCTGCAGCCAAAAATTGTATGTTTGGAGAAAACCTTGTTTGAAGTTAAGCTAATTTTGAAATTACTGGTTGGTAGACTATTCGCGGTTTAATCTTTGAAATTTTTACATATCAGGGAAGTAGAGATCTTAAATCATACAAATCTGTTTTCAACTTTGTCCATTACGGTTTAATTAATTAGTAATTATTTAATTAACAAAATTGTCCCTTCGTGAAAACTGCACAAAACGTGGTCTGTGTGCAGCGTGTCAAGTGTAAAATTGTTGGGTGTCCGGAAAACGCAATAGCAGTGGAGCGCTGTGCCAGCGGATAAAACCATGCATTAGAGCAATACACTTTTTGGCTCTTCGTGAAAACGCAGTTCGAGGTTTTGCGGTTTTTGGGCCTTTCGTAAAACATTGTAGGTTAAAGTTTTTGGCACTTCGTGAAAACTCAAAAGCCGGAGCACTCATGATTGGCGCTGTGCCAGCCGTATCTTCAGAGCGGGCGCTTGACAACAAGGTTTTGGCTCTTCGTGAAAAGGCAATTCCAGGTTCTTGAGGTTTTTGTCTTTCATCAACTTAGCATAATTAAGAAACTAGATGATTTTTAGATAACTTTGTAAATTCTTAGATACCGTTCAACTAAATCGAAACCAACAGAAAAGTCTAAATGATTTTTTTATCAATTTTTCATGTTTTTGGCTCTTCGTGAAATTGCTGACGATATATAGTTTATATACCAATAATGTACACAAGGCACTTGAACAAACAGAGACATTTTAAGACAGTTTTTTTTTAATTATTAGACCCACTTACATCGCACGTTATAAAGGTTTACATAAATTACAAGGTGCTGCGGTGCATTCAGCAGCATCTGTCAGAAACTCCGGGGCAAACTCCTTCCCTTTTAGCGATGAATGTAACTGGGGCTCTTTTACATGCATTACACAACAGACCGGACCTAAGGTTTTTCGTCCCATTCGAAGGACACAGCAATAATGGTTAAGTGTCTTGCTTGAGGACACAAGTGGCAAGACCAGAGCCCAATTTCAAAGAGCCGCTTAAGCAGAAAATATTGCTTAAAAATGTTCTGCTTAGCCAAAATAAGCAGGGCACCAGTCAGAGATTGTACATGTGGCAAGGTATTTTGGCTGGTAACCTTATTCTGGTAAGCATAATTTTGTTGTGCTTAGCTCCTTTTTGTGCTTAAGCAGCTCTATGAAACTCGCCCCAGGACTTGAATCCACACTCTGCTGACCAGAAACACCAGGGCTCAATTTCATAGAGCTGCTCAAGCAGAAAATATTGCTTAACAATATTCTGCTGAGCAAAAAAAAGCAGGATACCAGTTACAAGTAGTACATGTGACATGGTATTTTGGCTGGTAACCTTATTTCAGTAAGCAAGATTTTGTTGTGCTTAGCAAATGTTTGTGCTTAAGCAGCTCTATGAAATTGGCCCCAGTACTCGAATCCTCACTCTGCTGACCAGAAACACCGGAGCTTGACTCCGTTGCTCTTAACCACTCTATACCAGTTCTTTGTGTGTTCTACCCTCTACACAGACAGTGGCCTACCCAAGGGTGTCTTCAATGTTGTCCAGGGTCACGGACTGACCGGTGGTGCGTTGACCTCGCACCCTGATGTTGCCAAGGTCACCTTTACTGGAAGCGTGCCCACCGGTAAAATGGTAAGTCTATATATAGCCTACACGCTTCACCGAACTAAGCCCAGCTTATCCAGTTCCCGCCTTCGCGCAAAACCAAGCTCAAGTACTTAAGCAGCATCCAGCAACAGAGTCCAGCATTCTCCTGAAGACGATCAGAGCATACTGATCGAAACGTTGAGTCGTTAACCACCGGTTCTGTTCAGAACCAACTCCACTCAAAAGAGATATTCACATGGTGTTACCGCAAACCTCTCTTAGCTATATATTTTGATTCATTTCATTTGAAGGAGTTATGACCAACTCGTGGTGGTTGTTTTCCAACCGTGCAAGGTTTGAAGAAGGTTACAACAAAAGGTTTGTTTGGTTTTGGAATGAAATACTTGGTCCACCAGTGTTAGGGGTAATAATGTTCGAACGTGTAACTGTAAACAAAACAGCAGTAAACAAAAGTAGGGTTGGACTGTTTTTGCTGGTTGGGCAAGGATGCTCAGCAACTGTTTTTTTTTTTTTATGGCCGTGGTTGATTTAAAGGCACTGTACACGTTTGGTAATTACTCAAAATATATATTAGCATAAAAACTTACTTGGTAACAAGCAAGGGAGAGCTGTTGATAGTATAAAACATTGTGAGAAACGACTCCCTCTGAAGTAACGTAGTTTTTGAGAAAGAGGTAATTTCTCACTAAAATAATAAAAGACTTCTTGCAAGAAGCCTTTTATTCCTATCTGAAAGCACACAAATTTGTACAACAAGGGTGTTTTTTCTTTCATCATTTTCTTGCAACTTCAATGACCAATTGAGCCAAAATTTTCACTGGCTTGTTATTTTTAATGCATATGTTGGGATACACCAAGTGAGAATACTGGTCTTTGGCAATTTTCAAACGTGTTCAGTGCCTATAAGGTAGCATGACTAGATAAAACTAAATAATATGAGACATTTATATAGCGCATAGTGCAGGAGCCTCTATGCGCAACACAAAACATAAAACAATGAAATGAAATATATAAAGCAATATGTTACAAAAATATAGATTCAAACAAACCAGTCTCTAAAAGTCCCTTGAAAATCTGAAGAGAGTCAGCTTGGCGAATATGAAGAGGTAAGTCATTCCATAACGAAGGTGCAATGAAGTTGAAGGCTCTTTGACCATAGAATTTAGTGGAAAAAGTAGTTTGCGTCAAAATGAAGAGGACGAACAGAAATATATTTATGGAGAAGATCAGATATATAGTAAGGAGATAGGCCATCAAGAGCTTTAAAAGTGAGAAGATTTAACTTATACGCGATACGCAAATGGTTTTTTTCCATACCTGGGTCAAATTTCAAAAAGCCTTCTAAGCAGACGTTTTCTACAGACGATTTCTACTTATGGAACGGTATTGATTGGTAGTCAGTATTTCAAAATTTTGAAATTTAGATCATGAGGAGTTGTGTGGACGACCTGAAACATGTGACCTTGGAGTTGGGGGGCAAATCTCCCCTCATCATATTTGCCGATGCCGACCTGGAGAACGCAATCAACGGAGCCATGCTGGCAAATTTTTTGTCCCAAGGAGAGGTCAGTGGACTTTTCATTGTACATAATAATTAATTTTGACATTACAAGTCAGAGTGTTTTTGTTTTTTTAACCACCTTTTTAAACAAATGTGAATAAATCAGAGCACTTCAAGCAGAAGCCTGTCTTAGCAGTTTCATATGCCAAGCAGTAAATAAGCAGGGAACCAGTTACAAGCAATGTGAATTGCACTGCATTTTACTGTTAGCTGGGTTTATATAAGAAAACAAAATTTATAGCGCTTTATTTTTTTTTCTCAAAGTACTCATTACTATGACAGGTATACAGAGCTATTTGAATTATTAGAGACCTAGTTATATAGCACCTTGAGCAACTTGAGACTTGCTCTTTAGGGCTTGAGACTTGCCCTATTGGACTTTATACTTAACTTGAGACATGCCCAATAGGACTAATAGACTTACTTAAAACTTTCCCCGTAGGACTTCAAACTTAACTTGAGACTTACCCTATAGGACTTTAGTCTTAACTTGAGACTTGCCCAATAGGACTAATAGACTTACTTAAAACTTTCCCCATAGGACTTTAAACTTAACTTGAGACTTACCCTATAGGACTTTATACTTAACTTGAGACTTGCCCTATAGACCCATTGCATATGACGTCACACTCTCAAAAAGGAGGCAGATCATTGGACGATAGCTGTTCTCTGTGCGTAAAAACGTGGGCGTGACCTCAGCGTATCTGTAGCATTTCGCGTTATGCAAGGGGGATCCATTGACTTCTATAGACCCAAAGCGCGCCTCCGAACAATGCGCGTCATTTTGGGTGTCAAAACTCTCTTTTGTGCATGTTTGTATACGATTTTGACACCCAAAATGACACCCAGGATAGGCGCACGTGAGTACGCTGCGCGTTATGCAATGGGTCTATAGGACTTTAGTCTTAACTTGAGACCTTCCCAATAGGACTAATAGACTTACTTAAAACTTTCCCCGTAGGACTTTAAGCTTAACTTGAGACTTACCCTATAAGACTTTATACTTAACTTGAGACTTGCCCTATAGGACTTTATACTTAAATCGAGACTTGCTGTATATGACTTTAGACTTGACATGAGACTTGCCGTAGAGGACTTGAGACTTGACTTGAGACTTTTCCTATGGGCTTTAGACTTACCTTATACAACTTGAGACTTGCCTTATAGGACTTGAGTCTGGACTTGAGACTGTCCGTCCCTATAGGATTTGAAAATTGCCATATGCAACTTGGGGACTTGCGACTTGCTCTTTCGTCTGTAGGACTTGAGTCTTGACTTGAGACTTGAGACTTGCCCTATAGGACTTTAGGCTTTCCCTATAGGACTTGAGACTTGCCATAAAGGACATTAGGCTTTCCCTATAGGACTTGAGACTTGCCCTATAGGACATTAGGCTTTCCCTATAGGACTTGAGACTTGCCATATAGGACATTAGGCTTTCCCTATAGGACTTGAGACTTGCCATATAGGACATTAGGCTTTCCCTATAGGACTTGAGACTTGCCATATAGGACATCAGGCTTTCCCTATAGGACTTGAGACTTGCCCTATAGGACATGAGACTTGACTTTAGACAATCCTCAATGACTTGAGTCTTTAAAGCTCTATAAAAACACAGGGGCTCACTAGTACTTTAGACTTGATTCCACAAGACCTAAATGACACTGATGAAATATGAATCCAGGTGTGTTCCAACGGCACCAAAGTTTATCTTGAGAGGAGCATCAAGGAGACGTTTGTAGAGAAGCTCCTAGAGAGAGTGAGATCCTTGCAGATTGGCGACCCCTTTAGGGAAGACACCCAGGTCGGAGCCCTGATCAATCAGGAGCACATGGAGAAGGTGCTTGGATATGTCAGAGGAGCTAAGGAACAGGTGAGTGCATCGGTGGCTTGGATCTACAAGGGGAAATTTGGAATTTGGGGCTGTCGAAAAACCAAAGTAGATTCCAAGTGCCACCCAGTGTGTGAATCAAGCAAACAGCATTGACAATGAATGACGGTTATAAATTGTATGAATATAGAGTAATAAACTACAAGAGTCACTTCCCCTTTTGGCAGTGGCGTAACTAAGGGGGGCCATGTCCATGGCCAACCCCTCCCCCATTTGAAATCTGAGCTTTTCAGATTAAACATTAAAGGAACATTACAGAATTGGTTTTTGCTAACAAAACAGTTGCTGGCAGTGTAAGCACTTTATATAATCCACCATATACATAAACTGACAATTCTGTAGAAGTTTGAGATCGATCGGCCATTTGGGTCACAACAAAATAGTGAAAAACCGATTACACATTTGCAGTGTTATACAATGCATGAATAAAAGGCTCATGAGCGATAAACTCCAACCGGAAATTAGTTTTATTTATTTCTCATCAAATATGGCATTTCAGACAGAAATATTTCTAGGGATGTTTTCTACTATCATCATCATTAGACCGTGTAAGTTTTATGTGAATCTGTGATCTTAAAGAAAATTTTAATTACCAGTTCTGTAACGTTCCTTTAACAGAGTAAAATGTTGCATTTTATCAACTTTAAAGGCACTGAACACGTTTGGTAATTGTCAAAGACCAGTGTTCTCACTTGGTGTATCCCAGCATATGCATAAAATAACAAGCCTGTGAAAATTTGGGCTCAATTGGTCATCGAAGTTGCAAGAAAATGATGAAAGAAAAAACTAATGTGATAGTTTCAATGTTTTTAGACAGGTTTTCCATTTACACGCAGAAAATGGATTTGTTTTTATTTTCCTGTCGGATTATCTTAGAAAAAATAGTAAATGGCATAACAAGAGCACTGAAAAGGGCACATGGAAACTTGGCCAGAAGTGCCCCCCTAGAAAAAAATGGTGCACTCCCTTGTGTGTCCCTTCCTTAAGGTGATCCCTATGCTGTTGCTTCCCAGGTGGTATTGTAAACTTGGGTGTGATCACTGGCTATACACTCTAATATTACTTACAGTATAGCACTTGAGTACTTTGCTCTAGATTTCTGTAATGTTTTTTACATTGTCCATCTGTTTACAAAATAAGAAACTGAAACTGCGTGGAAATTCTGAGTGGAAATTCTGAAGGGATGAGCCTATGGGATCTTCCCTGTTTTAAAAGTTGGTGGGATACCCTCTAACCATGGAGGTCTATTTCTACCTCCATGCTCTAACAGTACTACTAACAGTGCTTACAAAAATATATATTTTCAACAGTGAACTTAGATAGCGCCCTCAATCACCTAGGTTGGCCAGGACCTCAACATTGCTAATACGGAAATCTCAATGTTAAAAAATGTTTACACCACCTTAATGGACAATTTAAGGACCCCAATGGAAATAAGTCTATTTTTTGGGCTTTTTGTGGGCTATCCTTTGATAATTTTGTGCAGTTTTTACTTTCTTGTTTTCTATAGACTGTGCAAGTCTTGCGCATATTTGAACTTCCGGGACCATTGTGGTCCCAACCATATGGAGATTTACGTGGGCAAGATTTTGTTTTGTCAATTATTTTAGTTTAACGTGGATTATGACCATGAAAAATATACATGTTGTTGGGAATGTAATACTTAGTGATAAAAAATATGAAAGTAAAATCAATTCAACAATATAACGAAGAAAATCTGAGAATTAAACTTGACCTCAGCTTCCGGTTGCTGCAAAAAACTAAGAATTTTGTGCTCGCCTCCGATCACAAAACTTATGTAAACGCTTGTTTTGGATGCGCATTGATAATTGCTGTAATTGCAACGCGGAACCATTTCATTGCAGTCTGTGGTTGTTGAGGCGTCAGCGTCAGCGTCCTATATAAACTGTGTCAAGCGTTAATTTTACGCCCGTGTGACCATCGCGAATCCATGTAAGTGGTTTCTGAAAAGTTAAGATCAAATAAGCATCCTTGTCCCAAAGTTTTAATTTTGCTTCAATAATAATTAACACATTATTTGTGTATTTATTATAAAAACTATAACTGATTTGATAAAAATTGTAATGAGTATTTTTGTTGTTCAGATTTTGTCATTAGATATAATTTAAAACAAAGATTTGATTTCAGAAAAATATGTTCTTCATTTGACTTGTTTTTTTGTTCCGATACGTGCAAGACTTGCACAGTCTATTTTGGTTTATTTTGTAACATTTTACCATGTTATTGCTGTATTTTATCAGAATAAATTCAAATCAAATCAAAATCAAAATCCCAGTCTTTAGAGGCAGTGACTGTGTTTGGTGATCACACTCGTCATTTTGATCATTCTCACACAGGGAGCTACCATTCTTTGCGGAGGGGAGAGGGTCATCCCAGACGATGCAAAACTTGCAAACGGATTCTTTGTCAGTCCCTGCGTAATTGACAACCTCAGGGATGACATGACGATAATTTTGGAGGAGACATTCGGCCCTATTCTGACCCTGCTGACCTTTGACACAGAGTCAGAGGTCACCCGGCGAGCGAATGACACACCATTTGGGTTGGCTGGCGGGGTATTCACAAAGTAAGTTTATTATTTGATCAAGTACTATATGTTACCACCCTAAATCCATCCAACTTTAACATCTATAAACCATCCGGCAACCATCATTCTGGCAGGTAACATCGCCTTCAAGAAATAAAATCTTATCGCTCATGGGGGGACATATAATTCTCTGTTGCTGCACCACGTTGATGGAACCAGTTACCTTTCCACATCAGAGCCTCACAAACCATTCAATATTTCAATATGGGGTCAATTTGGGTACTCCCCAAATGTTCCCATACTGTAACGCACTATTTTCCTCTGGTACAGAAGTACCCCCCCACCCTAAAATCCTCTAAAGAATTCCTGAGATTCCAAGCACACAATGAAGACACAAAAGAGTGGCGTGTCGTGGCCGAGTGGTCTAGTTCACCGAACCCAAGCTCTGGTGTTGTCAGCAGCAGAGTGTGGGTTCGAATCCCGGTCATGACACTTGTGCCCTTGAGCAAGGCACTTAACCATAATTGCTTCGTAAAAAGTTGGGAAGGTAGTGCATTCTGCTCTACCAGCCAGGCTCCTAGTTGATGATACCCATGCCTACATCCTTACGGACTGTGAAGGGGTTAACCCTGTTTCAGCCCTAGGAGTAGGTGGCAACGTGCCTCTGGTTGCAGTTGATTTGGGTCGACAGCCCAAATCAGTTAAGTGTAGCCCTCACCTTGAAGTGGCCGTCCGGCCTTGTGAGTAAGGCGATATCTCATTAAAAAAAACATAAAAAACAAAAAAATCGTATGCCCCAACTCGAACACCAAATGAAAAAAGTTTTCCAAACACATTTCATGTCAAAAGCATTTTCCTAACTTGTCTTGTCTCGCCCGCCCAGGGATATTCAACGTGCCCACAGAGTGATAAAAAACATGAAAGCTGGGTCTTGCTGGATCAACACCTACAACATGTACCCAGTCGGCTGGCCGTTTGGGGGCTACAAACAGTCCGGACATGGCAGAGAAAACGGAGCAGTCACGCTGAACAGCTTCACACAACTGAAGAGTGTTTATGTTGAAATGGGCGACGTGGATTCACCATTGTAAAACAGAAATCGTTTACCAGACTGTGGGCCGGTTGCAAAACCCTATCTACTGGATATACACGGATGCCATGGCCTCTGTTGCCCTGGTCTTGGCCTTGGTGCCCCTTCCAAAGATTCCCCCATAAGATTTCCAATGGAGGTACCCTTTGCATAATGAAAATGGCCTTGCCTTTTTCAAAAATGAAATTCCAGGCCTGACTCTAGTGACGGCTATGTCTGAAATTGTGGTGTTTTTTTGTGGCTACAGCTAGAAAGATGCCTCTGTAAAATTCATGCTTATTCACACTTAAAGGAAAATTACATCATTGGTAATTGTTGTATTATTTGAAAAACGAGAGCGAATGGTGACGATTTTAGCTTGTCAGACGGACATTGTTGTCACGATAAAAAGTATGAAATTTGTCTTACCTGTGTATAGGCTAAGGAGAGTAAATACAAGTAAAGGCATAATAATAGTTATATAAAAATAACAGTTATATAAAAAGAACATAAAAGGATCTAAGCTTATTACCAATACCAATATTCTGAGCAATAATTTTACATATATAATCAATGTGAGGTTTCCACAACGGAATCGTGTACGTGTGTGTGTACACTAATAAACTTTCATTGAAATAGTTTTGCTTGAAAATGAAATGCTGAAGTTTTTTTAGCTTTTAGTAAATCAATTATCTCGCAAGTCCAAAACGCGATGTTTGAAAACAGTGAAAACATTTTTAAAATAATTATAACCTAAATTGTCGAAATTTTGTAATTTCATGTATATGTTTGGTCATCTCAAGTGCGGATACTGGAGCAGTATCTACAACTTTGTAGGATTGAAAAAAACAGTGGGTCCCAATTACCAAACGTATACAATCCCTTGAAGACTTTTGTTTTCTTTGGTTAGTGTTGTTAAAGTTTTCCACATTGGGAAATTTATAAGATTCTGATTAAAACTATGGCGCAACTGCTTTGCCATGTACTCTCTTTCCTTTATTTCAGTTTATTTCAAATTATTTTAATCTGAAAGCTCAGTTATTACAAAGTTGATACCAGATTAACCCTCTAGAAAGAATCTCTGTCTAAACTAATTAGAGAAAAAAAGCTTTATTTAAAGACCCCCCCCTCAAAAAAAGGGTTATTCAAGGTTATTCTGATTGCCACAATTGTGATAAGCACGCATATGAAAGTGCACAAAATCACTGGCAAATCAAACACTTTTTATAGATTTCACTCAAACAAGGACACTTAATTTGATGAAATTTTCACAGTTTGCTTGTATTGTGTAATTAATAACTAAAGGTTGGGTGCGAATGAAATTACTTATTGACAAATAAAAATTTATTTTATTGGTATAATAAATATTAATAATAATAATATTTCTTTGTCAGTTGGCATGGGGTTTTTTCTTTTCTGTTTGTGTTACAAGTTTTTGTGTACAGTGATGAATAGTTAAAGGCACTGTACACGTTTGGTAATTACTCAAAATATATATTAGCATAAAAACTTACTTGGTAACGAGCAACGGAGAGCTGTTGATAGTATACATCGACTCCCTCTGAAGTAACGTAGTTTTTGAGAAAGAGGTAATTTCTCACTAAAATAATAAAAGACTTCTTGCAAGAAGCTTTTTATTCCTATCTGAAAGCACACAAATTTGTTCAACAAGGGTGGTTTTTCTTCCATCATTTTCTTGCAACTTCAATGACCAATTGAGCCCAAATGTTCACAGGCTTGTTATTTTATGCATATGTTGGATATACCAAGTGAGAATACTGGTCTTTGACAATTACCAAACGTGTTCAGTGCCTTTAAAGTTGCATGGCCCTATTTTCGCCGATTGTTCTTTTTTTTTAATAATTATTTTCTCTGAACGAACAATTTTTGGCAGATGATGCCGTTTCAAAACGTAAAAAAAATATGCAACAACTTTTGCACATACGAAAGACAATGCAGAAAATACATTAAGCATGCCATTAAGCCAGTAAACTCAAAGTGTCAAAGTACACTTACTCATATAGGATTTGAGGCATTGCATGGTGAGGTATCAATATATTTGGTTTGCGGTAACACCATGTGTGTATCTACTTGCCAGGTAGAGTTTGTTCTTAGAGAACTGTCTTGCTTAATTCTACTACCGCGGAGTAGATTGTTCGGGTGTTCGGGAGACTTCTCAGTTCTGAAAAGAACAATCCAAGAACTGACTCCGCGGTAGTACAGTTAATTACGATCCTATAAGCTAAAGTAGTAGTCCCAGCCTAATTCTATACCTTCCGCCCAGGTAATAGTTAATAAACAGGACAGTTCTTTTCAGAACTGAGAAGTCTTCCGAACACCCGAACAATCTACTCCGCGGTAGTAGAATTAAGCAGGACAGTTCTCTAAGAACAAACTCTACCTGGCAAGTAGATACACACATGGTGTTACCGCAAACCAAATATATTACACTTACTCATGTCAGACAATGACCCATGTAGATCTTCTCTTGGTGCTTTTTCAACTCATTTTGATTCTGGTCTTGTAAAATAAAAGTGGTTCCAGTAAAAATGTTGAGCTACAAGCCCTGCGGTCTTGTGGATATACCCCACAAATTCGAACCCTGCATGTTAAATTGTTTGTAGGCTGATGGACGTGAGATACTGGTAATGTTGAGATCCAGACAACAATTCATGTTTAGTTTTTAATTGACTATTACTTATCGTTAGTGGATTTGTGTGGGGTGTGTGTGTGCGTGTGTGTGTGTGTGTACAATACCTCAAATTAAAGCTTATAACTTTCTCAGAGTCTATAAAATAGCTATTTGAATTTTAAATCTAAATTTGAGGGTCAAATCGACCGAAAATCGGACCTAGCTAGCATAATGTATGGGTTTTTTTTATTTCTTGTTTGTTGTTAATTGTTGATCGGTGGACCGTATTCACCGATTGCTATCTTTAATTGTTTTGTTGATCTTACTGAAGTGTTGGTGGAAGTTGTTCCCCTCGACCTCGATTTGGCCACGTGCTTCAAAATGGTCGCGCCCTTTTTTTCCTTTTTTTTTCAGCACACTCGATACAATTACACAGTTCAGTGAAAAACAGTGCCAAGCCCGAGTTTTTGGCTACACCCCAGCAAAGTTCACCGAGTGACAAAAGACTGGAAAAACACCCTCGCGTGAAATCAAAATACTACAACGAAATCAAAACATACAGTGTACGGGAAGTTTTGTAGTGGCACAAAGCATCATTATAAATAATGATGATGCTTGCAATTTATTGTGAAATGGGGACGAAGTGCTGCAGCCCGTTATGAATGTCATGGCGATAATTATATGCCTCATACCGTCTTGGTCGTCCAGCACCCCAAGGGGCACTAGCCCCTCAATTACGATGTTCTGCTTTTAAAGATTGCTTATACCATGGAGCTATAAACTTTTGTATAGCTCCATGCTTATACATTAGGCTATATTCTATCCACATCTTGAAGTAGGCCTATACAGTCATAATCACAAACAATATAAGCATTTTGACACAGTTCCGGTAAACAAGGAATAGAGAAGAAAACAAAACACTACATAAATAAATGAAGTAAGTTTAAAGGCCCTGTACACTATTGGTAAGATCGGAAAACACAAATGTTCACAGATTCACACATAACTTAGCCTACATGAATTAAAGTAAGTAATGGTAGAAAGGGTTCCTTAAAATATTTCTGCCTAAAATGCTATCGTTTCTGAGAAATCAGTAAAACAATAGTTTGTATCACGCGCGATAAAAACTTTAAAACAGAAAACACATCAGGTCTCTTTTCACTATTTTCTCTTGACCTTGAGCTCACACTTTCACAGGTTTGTTTGTTCATGCATATGTTGAATTACACAAAATGTGGACACTGATTTTGAGCTGTTACCAAAAGTGTACAATACCTTTAAGGCAAACAACAACAAGTAAATTGACGAATTTCAATCTAAACTTTTTTTTAAACTTACTAGTACGGCAGGTATAGGTGATGGGATTGTGCCTTTACAGGTATGGAATTTGGCAGACAGTCAGAGTATGAGAAAGATATTTCGCTACAGGGCAATCAAAGATTTGTCCCTTGAAAAAATATCATGTATAGGGGCCTAGTAGAACAAGCTATAATGCTTGTTATTCAACGTATACATTTTTATAAAATTTAAATATGTGATGGCCCTATAGCCAAGTATCTTGCTCACACTCTCTGACTGTGTGGCAAATTCCATGCTTGTTTCATCAAAGGCACAATTCCCCCAATTTCCTACCTGGCCCACCAATAACACTCCGAGTAATGCTTTCGTCTAAAAGACTATTTTGGTATACGATATTGTACACCCTCGTTTCTTATTTTGATTTACCAGATCGAAATAAGCTCGTATAACGTGCACTAAATCACAGACAAACGTGAACGTTCAACCGGTGTTTCCTCGGGGAACCTTTTGACAGCTTGATTTTACGAAATCTTCACAGCTTCGTTTTGTCTTTCTTCATGACTAGCGTGATGGAACAGGTTCATTTTTAACTACAGTTTTTTCATTTTTCACTTTTTTGGAGTAAAATATAGCATTTTTTCTTGAAGTTGTTCTTAAAATGTTAAAATCATGCTGTTTTTCTCCATAACGTACATCTGTAGGAACAAAGTAAGAAACTGGTGCACTTTGAAAAATATTTTCAACAGGTTTTTTATTTATCCTTTTTTGTTAGCAAGACAATTTGCTACATTTTGTACTCAAAACTATTATTGCATCATAATATCAAAAGAAAAGTACGCTCACCTTTTTATTTACAATGACACTTCATTATTGGGAAAGCTGACA